>CM056955.1:17969267-19423896 GCA_029856935.1 Cyclocarya paliurus
CTCGAGACCATAGGGCTCATTGCAGGCATAGACACACAGGTACTTTCTTATCATTATTTTATGAAATTCATTTTTTATTATTTTTATTATTGTTATGATAAACTACAATCACATTTTAACCTGCTGGAAGGCTTATGCAGGATCATAAACATTGTAGAGTATCATTTTATTGAACCTTGTTGAGCTACAGCAAACCTACTTGTTTCAATAGGCTCACATTTGTCTGACTTGGTGACTTTCTTGCTTGGTTGCTTATTCTGCTTTTCTAGTTATTTATCAAATTTCTATGTTCTTTGTGCTTTAGACCAACTATGGATGTTTCTAGTTTATTGTGATTTTCTTGCTTGCAGGTAGAACCTATTTTGGCTAATAGATAGAGCTAGAACTTATAGGTATCACAAGGTATGCATTATTTGGATCTTCTCTGCTTTTGTTGTGTTTGGAATATAATATTGTTTCTTGTTTTTCAGAATGTTTGGTTTTATTTGCTAATTTGTGCATGTTTATGCATTGTATATTAGTCCAACTTATTAAAGAAATTGTCTTCTAACAGAAATTCAAATCACACTAATATAGGTTCAAACCTTTTACTTTCTTTGCAGATGTGAATGGCTATCTTGATTGATGCATGTCGATTAATTTTATAACTTAAGCCAAACCTTAACACAATTTATGATCTTCTAACACAAGTGAAAAAGGGGATTGATTCTTAGACTAGGCTATGTATACATATTTAGGCTATGACAACCATACAATTTCAATAGTATTTTTTTTAAAATTTTTGTAAAAGACTATTTTCAACGATTTTTAGTTGCCGGAAATGAGCAGTTTCAACCATTTTAAAGAACCATCGCAAATAGGGAAAATGCTTTTTGTAGTGAAATTGTATACATTTGTGGCAAAACAGATTTGCTGGAAATAAGCTTTCCCAACTATGATATTAGCAACTGTAGGGATTTTTCCTGGCATTTGTATTCATTATTTACGGCGATTTAAAAAAAAGATATTGCAACCGATTTTTGGCAACCAACCCGCAGCGAAGATGAATTCATTGGAATAAATTATTTGTAGTGAAATTTGGGGTTATAGTGGCGAATGTGTAGCGCTGGGAAAGACCGAATTTCTTGTAGTGGTACTGATATATTGACATGCTGGCCATCTCTTGTCCAAGATTTTGTTTATTGCTAACATTTTTTCTTTACAAACATGCTTGGTTGTCATACAACCTAATTCTTAATACGATCAAGATTGAGAATATTTGGATGCAAATCTAGGATCTTGCCCACTATATGCAAATTGGAGATATATTAAATAGAACCATAATGGGCGCATTGCCCTTGGCCTTGCATATAACAAGATCAGACGTTAACACCTTACGCATTAATCTTCTTTCTGCTACTTGTCACAATCTACTTTCAACTATCAAATCTACAACATTTTTTTTTTGGTGGGTCCTCTCCTTCAATAAGGTGAGGTTTCTACTTTGTCTATTGACAAAGATACTGTCTCTTGGGCAACAGTCCATAGAGTTTGGTAAGATGGATGAAGAGATTACTAAATGATGGGGGTCATTGAACCTCACTAACGAAGAACAACAGGAGCTTCCACTACCAGAGGATGCAATCATTGTAACAAAGGTCAGAGGCAGTCACTGCCTTCTTGCCCTCGGGATGGCGAAGGTGTGGAGCACTTCAGGATGGATAACCTTCAAGGAGCTTGGCACCAACAGATTCCTCATCGAGTTCCAACTTTTATCAGATAAAAAGAAGGTCTTGCAGGGAAGGCCATTGTCTTTCAACCATTACCTTGTTTGCCTAAAGGACTTTGATGGAGAGCTATCTACAAACGAGGTGCAGTTCTCATTAGAACCCTTCTGGGTTCAAGTCCATACTCTCCCCTTTGCAGGCATGAATAAAACGTTAGGGGAGTGGATAGGTGCAACCATAGGCAAGGTGCACATGGTGGAGGTTGATGGCTAGGGGTGCGAATGGGGTAGTTTTCTAAGACTCAAGGTGGAGGTGGACGTCACAAAGCTTTTGAAACGAGGCCAAATGATCAACCTGGGTGGCAAATCTTCTTGGACTTACTTCAAATACGAAAGCCTTCCTAACTTTTGCTTCAAATGTGGTTTACTGAAGCACGTAAACAAGAAGTGTTCAAGCTTTAATCAACCCTCTCAATTTCAAGATCAATACGGGTCATGGCTTAGAGCTCCCTCTGTTTTCCTTCAACCATCCTTTGTGAAGAAGTATGGAGGCTCACAGGAAGTTGCTCCTCAGGGACCTACACCTTGGGAATAGTCAAAGGAGAAAGGCAACCGTGATACTGGGAAGGAGCAGTCTCAATCGGCAGCAGCAGCAGAGGCATCAAATCAAGACTTTCCAGCATGCTTAAAAGAACCCATCACGATCCAGCCTTTCCATGGCCAGATCACCTAGGATAGCAACCTGCACTCTAAGCAAACCTGGAGTCAAATGAGCTTGTCTGAGGACCCCCCCTCTCTCTCCTAGGGATTCCTGCTATGCAAACCAAAGCTTGTCCTTGGCCTTCTAGAGGTGTAGAGAAAAAGGTTAGCCACATAAACCAAAACTTTCCTTTTCCCACGAAAGAAAACATTAGGCCTGCTGTTAGTAACACGCTCCTAAGGCAGACTACCCTAACCAGCCATATCCGCCTATTACTAAAGTTTCACCTAGTGTACCTAGTCCACATGCTCATTTACCTACCAAAAGTAAAATGTGGAAAATGCAAGCCAGAAGTCAAACCTCAACACTCCTCGACATCAACAATACCCCAAATGCCCCTCCTCAATCCAGATCTGCCAAAAGATCAGCCTCTGTGGTTGAGACCAGAGCCAGTTCTCATGCCCTTAAGAAAACTAAAACCAACTTTACACCTGAAGGGAGGAAATCTCAGGCATAAGTGGTGGTGGCTACTCAGCAGCCCCATCCCTCCAAATGAATTGCCTGAGCTGGAATTGTCGGGGGCTTGGGAACCCTTGGACAATTCATGAACTTCACCTCTTGGTGAAATCTAAGGCCTCACACTTAGTTTTCCTCATTGAAACCAAGTGCAGTAGTGAAAAGATGGAGAAAATTCGAGTGAAGTTGGGTTTTGACTACTGTTTTAATGTCAATAGCAAAGGCAGAAGTGGTGGTTTGGCCTTTCTCTGGAACTCTACTATATAATTTAGAGTCTCCACTTACACCAGTTGGCACATCTTAACATCCATTAAACTTCATAGAGATGAGACCCCTTGGCTGTTAACTGGATTCTATGGCCACCCTAATACAACGAAAAGAATTGGAACTTGGCTTCTTTTAAAAGGATTAACCCTTGCACAGAATGTTCCTTGGCTTTGCCTTGGGGATTTGAATGAAATCACCAACATTGATGAAAAAATGGGTGCTGCCATCAGACCCTATAGGCAGATTGTGGAGTTCAAGGATTGAGGTTTGTGATCTTCATGATCTTGGCTTTGAGGGGACAAGTTTACTTGGGCAAATAACAGTTGGGGAGGAAATTTTACCAAAGAAAGGATTGATAGAGCCCTCGGCAACTCAAAATGGATTGCCAAGTATGAGGAGCACTCTGTGCACCACCTGGCAGCAGCCACCTCAAATCACAGACCCATCCTCATTAAAATCCAGAACAGGTTGTCAAACCTAAGGAAAGTGAGACCTTTCAGGTTTGAAGCAAATTGGAGTAACAAGAAGGGGTATCAGGTCTTAATCAAACAGACATGGGATAACTCAAATAACTAGTCTAACTCATTGACAAACACAATTTATGGCCTTAAAAATTGCAGAGAAGGGTTGATAAGGTGGAGCAGGATTTTGCATAGAAACTATGAAAACATTCTAAAATCTAAAGCAGACATGCTCAATTTTATGAGAGAAACTAATGAGGGCCAACTAAATGATGACATTAAGCTCTCTAAACAGAAGTGAACTCGCTGCTTGATGTGGAGAATACCAAGTGGCAACAGAGGGCAAAGCAAAATTGGCTAAAGGAAGGGGACAAGAACACTATTTTCTTTCATAAATGTGCTAGCCAAAGAAGAAAGCAAAACTATATCAACAAGATAAAAAATGAGTCTGGCCTTTAGTACACTAGTTAGCAGAACATTAGCAAGGTCTTTCAGGATTACTTCCAATCCATCTTCAATTCCTCGAGCCCTTCTGGAATTGCTGAATGCATATCCTCTATGCCTAAGAAACTCACAGCAGAAATGAACATCTCCCTATCTTGTCCTTTCAATGCAACTGAAGTGAAAGAAGCCCTGTTTAGTATGAATCCAATGGGTTCTCTTGGCCCAAATGGATTCCTTGCCACCTTTTTCCAAACTCATTGGTCCACTGATGGTAAAAGGATCACCAGTGCTGTGTTAGCAGTCCTCAATGAAGGTAGGTGGGCTAGTGGATTGAATGAAACCCTTATTGCCCGAATTCTCAAAAGACCATCCCCCTCTCAGGTTACTAACTTCAGGCCTATTAGTCTATGCAATATATTGTACAAAATCATTGCAAAGATATTAGCAAATAGGTTGAAACTTGTATTGCTAGAGATCATTTGCCCAACAAAGACAGTTTTTGTCCCTGGCAAGTTGATCACAGATAATATCATTGTGGCCTTCGAGTCCCTCCACACCATGAAGGCCAAATTGAAAGGTAGAGATGACTATATGGCTCTTAAGCTCGACATGAATAAGGTTTATGACAGGATCAAATGGCCCTTCCTAAAATCTGTCTTGTAGCAATTGGGTTTTGAGCAAAGTTGGGTAGACTTGATATTGAGGTGTGTAGGGACAGTGTCTTACTCCATCCTTCTCAAAGGTGTTTCTCAAGATAGTTTATTCCCAAAAGGGCTGAGGCAAGGGAACTCGCTATCCCCCTACCCTTTTATCACGTGCACAGAAGTTCTTAGCTCCATGCTTAACAAAGTTGAGGATTCTGGTTTCATCACTAGCCTTATCATTAGAAGAAACAAACTTTCCATTAACCATTTGTTTTTTGCAGACGACAGTCTTCTTTTTTGCAAAGACAAGTCTATTGAATGGAGCAGACTCTATTACTTGCTGTAATCCTATGAGCTTGCCTCAGGTCAAAGGCTAAACTAGGAAAAAACTTTTATACACTTCAGCAAGAATACTAGAGAAGAAACTAAGGGGATTATCATCAACATTGCTGGCATAAGAGGCACCAATTCATATGAGAAGTACTTAGGCCTTCCAGCCCTCATTGGAAGGTCTCGTGCTCGTTCTTTCAAAAGTATCATAGACAAGGTGCAGGGGAGAATCTCTAATTGGAAGAACAAGTTCCTCTCCCAAGCAAGGAAAGAAATTTTCATTAAAGCAATCATCCAAGCCATCCCTACCTATAGAATGGGCATCTTCAAATTGCCAAAGCAACTTAGCCTAGAACTGAACAAGTTGGTAAGGAGATTCTGGTGGGGGCAGCAAGCTTAAGAATACAAGGTTCACTGGATACATTGGAATCAAATGAAGAGAGCAAAATGTCAAAGTAGGCTGGGTCTAAAGGATTTTGCAAATTTCAACTTAGCTTTGCTAGCTAAGCAAGGCGGGAGAATTGTCTCCAAACCTGAGTCACTTGCTGCACAGGTTTTAAAGGAGAAATACTTTCATAATAGCTCATTCTTTTCTGCTAAGCTAGGCCAGAATTCTTCATACCTATGACAAAGCTTCCTGGTTGCTAGATCTCTGCTCAAGGAGGGCTTATTCTGAAGAATTGGAGATCGGGAATCCATAGACATTTGGAAGGACAAATGGCTTCCTAGGCAGTCCACTTTCAAGCCTAAAAACTCTATTAGTTTTATGCAAGCTGACACAAAAGATTCTTTTCTTATCGACCATTCAACGTGCCAGTGGAAAGGAGACTTGGTTTCTTCTATGTTTACAAAGGAGGAAGTAGACCTCATCAAAACCCTACCTCTTAGCCCCTATCCAATACCTGATAGACTGATTTGGAGATGCACAACCTCAGGAGAATTTAGTGTAAAAAGTGCCTATCATTTGCTCACTGAGTTGAATGACCAACAATAAGGACATTCCTTAAGGCAAACCACACCTAAGGATGCCTTGACTAAATTATGGAACCTTAACATTCCTAATGCAACCAAAAATTTCCTTTGGAGGGCCTGCCTCAATGGTCTGGCCACTCGAGCCAATCTTCTGAAGAGAGAAGCCATTGTAGACCCTGTCTGCCCCATCTGCAAGCTGCAACCTGAAACTATTGAGCATATCCTCTGGGAATGCCCCTCAACTAAGGATGTTTGGGCCCTGAGTTCTAGGAAATTGCAGAAAGCTAGTCCCCAATACTAGCTTTTCAAAGATATTGTTGAAAGGTTTGTTGAAGCTCTAGAACCAGAGGAACTAATTTCTTTTGCCTCAACAACATGGTTTTTATAGAAAATGAGGAATGACATGGTTTTCAAGAACATGTTTCTGCACCCAACTAAGGTTGTCCAGCAAGCTACATACCTGATGGAGGAGATGCAATAGATTTCTCAGCAAAATAAGGCTAATGCTACCAACTTACAGCAGTACACAGAGTGGGAGGCACCACCCCAAGAAAGATTAAAATTGAACTGGGATGCAACTCTTGACAAAGCATCTTGTAGAGTTGGAGTGGGTGCAATTGTTAGAGACTGTGAAGGGAGAGTGCTAGCCACCCTCAGAATGCAACATGCCTTGTTCCATGATCCTTTAATGGCAGAAGCTTATGTTGCATTGCAGTCTGCTTTGTTTTGCAAGTCCATTGGCTACCGAGATATCATCATAGAGGGAGACTCCTTGTAGGTTGTTTCAGGTCTCAATTCTTCAACAGACACCGTCACCTAAGTAGGGCAGCTGATAACAGACACAAGATCCACCCTTTGACTCTTTTGCTTCCTAGTCAGGAAGGCACATTGTTAGAGCAAACAATGCAGTTGCTCATGCCTTTAGTAAGGATGCTTTTAGCATCAATGGTTATACCATCTCCTTTGACTTTGTTCCTCAATGTATCCAAACTTTGGTTTAATTCTTAATACAAGTTAAATTTTCCTCAAAAGACGTTAACACCTTACAATAAAGTGGCCAGACATCTTCATTGCAAAATAATGGCTTGCCTTAATGGCTACCCGTGGTTACGAGAGAAGAGAAAATAGACAGCCCATCCTCACTATTTGCATGGGCAAAAAATAAAAATGAAAATAATAACAATGTAAGTGAGAAACTCTCAATGGGTTGGGTCTCTCTTCAATGTGGAATTTAGGTTGTGAACATGTAGGAGTGGCTGATCTGGCTTTTAATACATACCACATGACACCACCATGATGGAAGACGAAGCTGGATGAAGAAAAGGCTACTAAAGCCTAAAGGTCATGGCTCATGGGAGTCTGGGACTACTGCAAATTGAACTAAAATTTTCCGTTAAGGGTAATTATGCTTCTGCTATGCATCAATATTTGCTTTTTAATACTAAAAAAGTAAGCCATTGTATAAAAGTATTAAAAGGCTTGGATAAAATTATAAAGTTCATTGGCTAGAATATTTTTTAAACGGGGCAGAAATTATACTTGGTCATTTTTCAATGCATTAAAAGTAGGAAATGCAATTATAGCGATGACTCTAATAGTAATCATAACCCTAGAATATTCATTAAGTAAGAACAAGAAGCATGTTCCGCAAATATATTGAAAGTGTGTTTAAATTCTACAACCTGTTCAATGCAAAATGACAGTTTTAGACTTTCAAGAGCATGTCATCTATCTACCACGAACCATTGAAACAGTGACATTGTTGATAGAGCAAACTTTTTGGTTTGGGTAAGAGAACTCATTTTCTGAGGTAATCTGATTTACAGTGAATCCTGGCTGCCTTGGGTTAGGTAGATCAACAATCTCACTTTTTAGCATAGAAATAACAATAGATACGATTGGTCTATCTTTAGCGAATTCTTGTACACACAACAGCCCGACATGTATGCACCTCCAGATTTCCTTTTCAAAGCCAGATCTTGATATTTTGGGGTCTACTAATGCTGCCAAGTTGTCAATGTTCCACATTTTCCATGCCTGGAAAAATGAAAATATGATTGGAGAAGATTCATTTGTCTTGTATAAATCTTTGCTTTGAATGCTCTTTTAGTATCGATATCAAGTTGGGAAAGAGGCAATATTTGAGCATCTAAAAAACGAGGCGATGAGATAAGGGAGACTTACAAGTCCTACAAGGCTCGCGGTCCCCTCGTCATGATAAAAATGAGTGTTTTTCCTTCCGCTTACTATCTCTAGCAACAACACTCCGAAGCTGAAGACATCCGATTTTTCTGAAAATCGCCCCTCCATTGCATATTCAGGAGACATGTAGCCACTTGAACATTTGAATACATCAAAACATTATTATCCATAATACTAGCATTAGTATCTGATTGAATGCAACAAATAAAATGTACTTACTATGTTCCGACAATCCTGTTAGTATTGGCTTGGTCTTCCTTGCCACCAAAAATCCTGGCCATTCCAAAGTCTGATATTTTTGGATTTAGCTCTTCATCCAACAATATGTTACTTGCTTTTAGATCCCTATGAATGATTTTTAATCTTGAATCCCTATGAAGGTAGAGTAGACCACGACCAACTGCTTCAATAATGTTGAAACGTTTTTTCCAATCTAGCAGTTCTTGTTTGATTGGATCTGATGAATTTAATTAATCAAACAAAACAGAAAAATAAAGTGAAGTTGAATTTCATGATAGTAATCAAGGTAATATTTGTAAACATAGTCATAATAAAGTATGTGTATAGAAGCTAAAATTCCACAACCGTAGATATCATATTCATCTTCTGATGTAGATAATTGTAGATTATGATATATATTTGAAGATGCTAATGTAGGGCATTAGAATGAACTAACCAAAAAGAAATGCGTCCAAACTTTTGTTTGGCATGTATTCATAGACTAGCAACTTTTCTTCTCCTTCAACACACCCACCAAGGAGTCTAACAAGATTTCGGTGTTGGAGTTTAGAAATCACTACGACTTCATTCATAAATTCTTCTAGCCCTTGCCCTGAAGATCTTGCAAGTCGTTTTACGGCAATTTCTTGTCCATCTAACAATTTTCCCTATAAACAAACAACAACTCATTGACTACATATTCAAATTATTAGGCAATAATCCTCTACAAGCACAACATTAAGTACCTTGTATACGGGACCAAATCCACCTTGTCCAAGTTTGTTAGATTGGTGGAAGTTGTTCGTTGCACTTGCTAGCTCCTCAAGACTGAATATTGGTAGCTGATCTTGGAGTTTATCTTGGTTCATGTTGTCTACAAGATTTTCTTCGCATTGAAATCCTGGGTGCATTCTACCTGTATAGAACAATAACTTTTCCTTAGTTTTTTCCCTTACTAGTACTTTAGCCAGTCATAGTGATAAAATCGAATTTAGAACAGTATAGAGAATGTGGTGATAATCTAATTCTAGAGGATTGGGTTGATGCGCCTCGTAAAGTTGGTGAAGAGAATGAGGTGATAATAAGACATTGAAAATACAAAGTATATAATTGTCAATGAATTACATACAAAGTATATGCCCCTATTTATAGAGAAATACAAAGAGATTAGATAAAATAAATATATAATTATGAAAATAAAATATTTTTAATTAAGATAATAATCAAATAAATACATGGTAGTAGATAAAACTAGTTAGTGTCTACCTATAAATAAATGTGCATTTACCTTTACGTTTTGCCCTCCACCGGAATAAGAATAAAGTGCACAGGGCCATGAAGACTATTCCTATGACCAGTACTGTGACTATGACGATTACTTTCACTTCTTCCTTCTTATCTGTAAATTATCAGAAACATCAAATTAACTACATTTTCTTTTCTTTTATGTTAATAAGCTCTGAATAGACTTGGATTGTGAAAGGAAAGTAACCTACCGAGATCTGAATAGGCCAAACGAACATAAACATCAACTCCGCCGCTGGAAAATTTCCGCAAGTCTATTAAGTCTCTGGTCCATAACATACACCCAATGCCTGTTACGTATGCACAAGCTGTACATGAACAGTCTTCCAAGCACTGATATCTGCAGCTATCCTCCACAGCAGATGACCAATTTGCCAAACTTGGCGTTTTCATCATCTTCACCTTCAAAAACCCATCTTTTTTGCCTTCTTTACCACCTGTACTCACTCTCATACACTGCAAGGGTGTCCTCCTTACACATCCACTAGTCCAATCTTCTCTATTCCATTCTTCTCTATTCTTTGGTTCAAACCCCTCTAAGCAGCTGCAGATTGGTTTATTTTTTGGGTTACAATTTCCAAATGCCCCACACTTGCCGTAAACGTCGCACTCAGACATCAAAGACGACCACGGGACCACCCAATCCTTCCCATTAATAGAATAAGTTTCCAATACGTTTCCTTCTGCATTCAAGACGTAATGGTATTGTGCGGACTTGTTTAAAAAATCCAAAGCAAAATAGAATGATCCCTCTTTGTCCTCCTCAAAACTCAATCCATTGCGATATCGAACTTTCAAGGTTGGTATTCCAATAAAGATCATACCATTCCACGGACCAGAGCGCCAATAAGGACTACTACCATTCCAAATATACATTTCAGGAAGATTAAAAGAGTAAGTACCACAAGAAAAGGTTCCAACAGCTGGATCTGACGGACTCTTCCATGATGTGAGCCGAACTTTCTTGCCCGTTGTTGCATTAGTACCCAATTTCATCTCAGGCAACCACGAATCAGAAGGATGTTGGAAACTCTCCCATGTGATTAACCCAGTTGTGTTTTCTTGTAAGACAAGGTTCCCGTTATCTAGAAGTCGTGCGCTCATATTGGAAACAGAACTTGTTACATTTGATGACCACAAAATCGTCTTTTCTCCCTCCAATACGACTAGATTGCCATCTTCGGCTATAGTAAGAATCCCGGAGGTGGTCTTGAGGGGCTTGTTCCTGTTAGCAACCCATATGGCACGAGTCGTGGAATCTCTACGATACCATATCCCAACATAGCGAAAAGTAGAATTCGTAGGGCTAAAAAATCCCAATACGAACCTACCGCCATTGGAGATTATGGTTTCAGAATCTTTAATAAAGTTAAGTGCTGTGATGGTGTCCGTAGCATGGCCGAACTCTAAACAAAAGGAAGATAGGAAGACAAGGAAATATGACAAGTTTATCATGCTTCGAACAAGTCCCATAACTCATGAAGTTGTTCTTGTTCGTGAAAATGAAGCTTTCTAAATATCGAGAGCTTTCTACATTCAATCATTGGAATATTCCAGTTCACGCTATCATGACTTCAAACCGCGTGGATCAGACTTTTCGAACCCTTCGATTGTCAAACTAGGGACCACGTTTGGAGAGTGACATTTGTGAGCTATGTATAATGTTTATAGAAGATCACGACACAGGTGACGGCAAAATTGGCTATTTCACTTCACAATGTACATTAGAAGCTGAACAGTTTGCCGTCAAAAATTGCTTTGGGATTTGGGTGTGCACAATGCACAGCTGAACAGTGTAGGATGCGTTGTCGTCTCCACGGCCATTTATGGAATATAACAATTTAGTTGTATATTTATAAGGTATTTCTATAATGGAAGAAGACGTAGTTTGTTAGTAGGGTTATGCTGTACATCAACCCATATTATATATATTTTTATTTTTATTATTATTTTATTTCTGTTAAACTAATTAAGTTGTTCTATTTATTATCTATGAAATTACCCAAGTATCCTTGTATGGTAATGCAGCGAAAATATTTACCAATTCACTTAACAAATTGGTTAGTCTTCAAGTATGTAATTAATAACATAAAATAAATAAACTTGTATAACACAACGATTGGTTACGAAGGGAAACCCTTTAAAGAACTCTTTAAAGGTAAAACCCTATGTGGCAGCCAAATCCAGGAAAGTCAATTTTATTATTTGAAAATCAATTACAAGTAAAGTTCAATTACAAAACTTTTGCAACTTGACACTTTTACTTGCCCAGACAAATGACCCATTTGTCTTCTACCGCAGTAGTAGCCAGAACCTCTAACGATCTTCAAATATTGCATTTCCCCCTAGAACTCTAGGGGCTGAAGTCCAATCACACGATCCTCCAAGCTCGGAGCATGATCACTGTGATACCCTGCTCATTCATTTCTTCTGATGTAAGCAATTACGTCAGATGTGATAGCTTGTCCGCTACTCTCTAGTGCCTAGAGCCCCGTTATCCGTGCCAGACCCCGATAGTTTGTTTTAAAAGATACTACGTAATTTATAAAACTAGTTTTGTGTTTTAAAGTAATGTGTATCTTAAATAGAAGATTCCTATTATTATTTAACTAAAGAATATTTTATATAACTCAATTATAATATCTTTGAAGAGCTCCAAAAATATTATAATTGTAGGAATCATTTTATATAAATGATTCCTGTTATTTAAATATTATGTGATTTAAATAATGATGGAATCTTTAATTAATTTAATAGTTTTATTCCTTTAAATATTTTAAGTAAGACTTCATCATTTTAATAATGATGAAGGAATATTATTTTAAATAATATTTTATCTTAATTCCTCTCAGTGCTTTTAATTAAGTTAGTTTTTACGCATTTTCAAATTAGTATTTAAGGATCATCGTAGACCATTTTATAGACACCTAGACATCGGGTTTTAGGATAAAACCCCAGCCCCTCTCTCTTCTCCCTCACTTTTCCCCTAGCCCTCTCTCTCTCCTCCCTCTCCCTCTCGGCTTGCACTGCACAACAGCCACCCACACCCGAACGCACCACTGCCCAACCCGACGCCGTCGTGGGCCGGTGAGCCTCACCGCCCCTCTGACTGGCCTCCTCTCCCTCTGGTGAGTCCCCCCATACCGGTCTCCCCTCCACATGCTCGCCCCTCCTCTCTTTCTACCATGCACAGCCCGAAAGGACTTCACGTTGCTGCACCGCCGTGCGCCGTTCTCCAGCGCCACCACTCCCACGGCAGCTTCCTCTGCCACCGACCGGCCCCCTCCAGCGAGCCCAGCCTCTATCTCCCTGTCGGCAGCCCCCCATGCACGCACGTAGCTCTCTCAAGCACGGATTCACTGTGCGTGCTCCTAGCACCGCTGTGCGCGGCTATCTCGGCCACCGGACACCACCATGAGACTTCCCAGGTCTCCCCCTTCCTCTTCCTGTAAACCCATGGTCAGATGTCCCCTCCTCCACCTCCTGGTGTTCCTCTCTCTCACGCACGAGTTAAGCCCGATTCGCCGCCGTACGCCGCCACCCACGGCGAGTGACTTCCTTCTCCGGCACCCTCAGGCCACCAAAAAGCTAACCCAACCACCCACGGCCCTGATCTGTCCCCCATGCACGCACACTCTCTCTCACTCTCCCACGGCTTTTCCTCCCTCACAGTGCACGGCCAACCTCTTTTCACCACCACGGACCACCGCAAGACCACCATCGAGCCTCCACGGCTACTCCGACAGTTTCCCTTAGCCTAGCCCTAAGCTTAAACCACCACTTTATGTGGTGGGTAATCACTGCACGTGATGGACAGTCACTGCGCGTGACTGACCGCCACTGTACATGGCTAGATCTGTCTTGATACGCTCCCGTCTAGCATCATCAAGGGCACCTTAGGCCCTTTCAAGACCACACCTAGCTATCCAAATGCCTAAACAGTCACTGTACACGGTGTAGCCACCCCATACGTTCCTCCGGCGTTATTGCTGTGACGGTCAACGAGCGACGCACGGGTTATCCCGTTGATGGTATAATTCTCTATCTTTCGCCATTTATGTTAGATGCTAACTAGTTGACTAGGTTGTGGACTGTGTTGCTAGTATTATAGGGTTCGTTGTGTAGTATGGTGATGTGACGTGCTGTGGTGAAGTGTTGGGCGTAGTTGGGAAGCATGCTGTGTAGTGTTGTGGACTGTGCTGTGAAGTGTGGTTGTAGTTTATGTGCGGTAGTAGTAATATAGTGTAGTGCCGTGAATAGGGTACACGTGGAGTGTACTCCATGCAGTGAGACGATACACCATATGGCGTGTATGCCATAATGGTGATGTGGCGTGGTGTTGTGAATGGAGTATACACGGAGTATACTCCATGCGGTAAGACGATACACCATATGGCGTGTATACTATAATGGTGATGTGGCGTAGTGTTGTGAATGGAGTATACGCGGAGTATACTCCATGTGGTGAGATGATATACCATATGGCGTGTGTGCCATAGTGGTGATGTGGAGTAGCGTTGTGAATGGAGTACACGTAGATTGTACTCCATGTGGTGAGACGATACACCGTATGGCATGTCTGTCATAGCGGTGATGTGGCCTAGTGTTGTGAATGGAATACACGTGAAGTGTACTCCATGTGGTGGAGTGATACACCATATGGCGTGTGCGCCATAATGGTGATGTGGTGTAGCGGTGTGAATGGAGTACACGTGAAGTTTACTCCAAGTGGTGAGGTAGTGTAGTGCCGTGAATGGAGTATACACAGAGTATACTCCATGTTGTGAGACGATGCACTATATGCGTGTGTGCCATAGTGGTGATGTGGCGTAGTGTTGTGAATGGAGTACACATAGGGTGTACTACATGTGGTGGGACGATACACCATATGGCATGTATACTATAGTGGTGATGTGGCGTAGTGTTGTGAATGGAGTACACATGGGATGTACTCCATGTGGTGGGACGATACACCATATGTTGTGTGTACCATAATGGTGATGTGGCGTAGTGTTGTGAATGGAGTACACGTGGGGTGTACTCCATGTGGTGGAATGATACACCATATGGCGTGTGCGCCATAATGGTGATGTGGAGTAATATTGTGAATGGAGTACACGTGTAGTGTACTCTATGTGGTGGAGCGATACACCATATGGCGTGTATGCCATAGTGGTGATATAGCGTAGTGCCGTGAATGGAGTATACGCGGAGTATACTCCATGTGGTGAGACGATATACCATATGGCGCGTGTACCATAGTGGTGATGTGAAGTAGCGTTGTGAATGGAGTATACGTGGAGTGTACTCCATGTGGTGGAGCGATGCACCATATGGCGTGTGTGCCATAGTGGTGATGTGGCATAGTGTTGTGAATGGAGTACACGTGGGGTGTACTCCATGTGGTGGAACGATACACCCTATGGCGTATGTGCCATAACGGTGATGTGGCGTAGTGTTGTGAAGGAAGTATGCGTGGAGTGTGCTCCATGAGGTGCGGCGATACACCGTATGGCGTGTTACAAAGATAAGGGTGGTTGCGTAATTGATAGGAGAAGGACTTGATGTATGGTGTCGGGAACTGTGAAACAATGTCTCGAAGTGGTGAGATATGGCCTGTAGTCCAAGGCGACGGGTGTCGCCATGTGACGGGCTTAAAGCCGGGAATAAGTGAGAAGTGGCTAGAAAGTATCAGAGCAGTGCAACGGAAGCATGATTGGGCAACGTCATGAAATGACGTCGTCCATCATGTAGTTGCGCTGTGATGACCTAAGATGTATGTGAGGTGACGTGACAAGGTCATGGTGTAGCTTGGGAACAATCTCGAGCTATATGAGATGACGTAAAGTGTAGTTATAAATGAAGTCCCATCGTATCAAGTGTTGGGATAAACTGTCATGAGATTCGGGTAGCACGGAGAGTCGTGCTAGCCGGATAAGAGAAGATTGGTAACGGAGTATGGCACTTATCCATAAGACCCGATGAGCAATGTGAGGTATGTTGGTCCTAGATGATAAAGGGATAAGGTACGTGTGTTATCTGGTTAGACATATGTGCTAGACGGATTTACCGTATATAATGGGTAATCTGTCCTAAGTATGATGACACGGTACTTAAGCCTCGGAGTGGCTTAGAGCGTGTGATGTGTATGGATGATCATGAGAAGTAGAGTGAGCTAAGATACGTGAAGGTAATGATGAAGGTACTGTCCAAGGATGGGGTGCGTGACTTAGTCGGTCTAAGTCATGCAACAGAACGTGGTTAATAAGGAGAATAAGGCGAAGGTCATAGTGTCTTAATCCTAAGGTGAATAATGGGTTCACCCTAGTGAATAAGCACTCGAAGTAGAACGTTAAGGTTGAAGGAAGTAGAAACCATAATGGGTCTCTAAGGATTTTATCATAGTAAGGAACGTGAAAGAGTATGGGATAGAAGGAGAGTGTTCTAAGTAAAGTATATTTCTATTTCTAGTTCAGTTGCTTATGCACTAGATAGAGAATGACGTGAAGGTTATGTGTATGCATGTAGGTTGCCATCTGACACGCGCATGAATGGACTGTATGGTATGAAAGTAGTATGGAGTCCAGGTAAGTATTACGTTCATACTCTTCTAGAGTTTTCTAAAGATAAGAAAATGAAAATAAAAAGTTTTCCCTTATGAAAAATGAAGAAAATGAATGTTTTCCCTTTTTCAAGAGCAGACGTTTTACAAAAAAGAAGAACGAAAAGTAACTTATTTAAAGTCTAAGTATGTACAGCCCTCTTTGGCAGCCCCTGTTCACACACCCAAAAGTATTAATTGTACGCATGTGAATGGACGACTATACGTAGTATCTATTGTATGTATTTTCAAATAAAAGATAATGCACGAAAAGATGTTTTCGGGCTTTCGTCCCAAAGGACACGAAAAGATGTTTTCTCACGAAATGACGTTTTCTCATGAAAGCATGAAATGAAAGGAAAAGAAATGAAAGGCATGCTCATGCACATGAAATGAATGAAAGCCGCAGCTCTCCAGAGCTGCCATGAAGGAATGAACGTAAAGAAAAAAAGAAAAAAAAGGCATGAGCATGTATGAATGTATGAAGTTACGTAACGGCCATATGATTGAATGAATGGGGTATCCAAATGAATGAATGGACAGATTGCAATGCCGGATAGTAGTATCTGGTAGGGCACCCAGTGCTGCATCCCTGATGGAATGGGATTCCAACCCGTGGCCATAGGGCCGCTAACCCTAGCATGCGGGGCGTAACAGTGTGCACTGGCTTATGAAAGTGAAAAGAAAAGAATGTATGAATGCATGGCATTCTTTAAGAAATGAAGGCAGTAACGGGGAACGTTTTACGAAAAGAAAAGCATGTTTAAAGATGAAAATCCCGTCTACTGATGTTTATGAAAGAAAGTATGTATGTATGTACGTATAGTATGTATGGAATGATGAATGCATGACTGAAAAGCTATGTTGCTATATTTTAACCGTATGAAGTAATGCTTACTAAGTATTCGACTAATTTTAGTTTTTATGTGTGCCCTTCCCCCCTACAGGAACTGAATGAGCAGTACGCTCAAGAGGGACACGGCCAAAGGAGAAGGGCACGGAAGTCTAGGCATGAGGGTTTAAAATGTATGAAATGCCTTTTTATTTTAAAGATTTATATTTTCCACTTTTTCAACCCGTAAGCCACTTTTATTATAAAAGCACATTTTGTTTTATAATGTAAAGTCTTGCACCCTGGGAAGGACAGTAAAAGGTTTGAAATCGAATGGTAATTCTCGTCGTATTTTCCAAAATATTTCTTAAAAAGACCCACATCAAGGACGGGCGTTACAATCACACTTAACGAGAGATGAAAATCCAAGTGAAAATCCTCAAGAGAATTTTTTCTTCATAAGCACACGAAATATATCTCAATAATCCTTAATCAAACTCCATTCTGGGTTAGGAAATCGAATTCTTTTAAATAATAGATCTGGAAAGAGTCCCAGTTGAAATAGAATTCTGCTGACAGGCAGAGACAGTCGCGAGAGTGTTTCCTGACGAAGTGTTGACATGTCACGATAATTCTTCATTTGTAGTTTCTAATCTGTTGTTCAGTTTCTGTCTTGGATAATTGCAGATCTTTGTTTGAATTCGAATTTCATATAGCAGATTTATCTAAACAACCTTAAGGACTTCTAGATAGACTCAATGTTGTTTAAAGATAAAGTCAACACTTATTTTGCATTCATCCAAATTTAAACACATAATGATTAGATAAGTCTTATCATTTAGTCACTTAGTCATATCCAACTTCTCAACTAAGTCACCTAGTCCTAGCCAACTTTTGCATTAATAATCTCCGCCTTTGGCAGACTAGTGATAAACTCTTGCATCTACAATCTCCCCCTTTGACGGATTGATGACAAAATCTACTTGATGAATGTAGTGTGTATCTGAGATAAAAACAACCAGTAGACCAAGATCTCGTGAAGCATCATTAACAAATATTAAAAGTTCAGTTCAAACCATTTACTTGAGAGCAATGAAATTTAGACTTGGAACTGAATTAAACCATATTTCTCAAGAATTAAATTTTAATTTGAAGACTAAACTTGTTTTAATCCAACATCAAATTATGTCCAGCAAAGATAATCTTTCTCCCCTTTAACATCAGTCAACTCCCCCTCAACAAATTCATTTCAGCAGCAAATTCTTCAACTCCCCCTCAACAACAACATACTACTCAAACTCCCTATTTTTGTCACTAATCTGACAATACCCAAGAGAATTATTACCACTTATGTGTGTCAAGATGAAAATATTAAGAATGACATAATGAAAAACTCTCATGTGTCTCAACTTCTCATGAATAAAGTGCACCTGATGTATGAGCATGAATGTATGTCAAATAATGAGCAAATGATTGAGACAACTTGGTTGAGACATACAATCAAACTCTTGGTGGGCACTACTTTAAAACCGTAATATATAATCACATAATCCACCAAAAAATCATCCTCAATACATGGATAAAATACTCTCATATGATCAACTATGTCACTGCCCACTTTGCCCAAACAAAATCGCAGCCTCAACATCATAAATCAACAATCAAAATCCCAACTTTCAAATATAGATGAGCCGAAATTTAGAACTAGAAGGAGAGAGTGATAAACTCAAATCTTACCATGAATCCGTGATGGAGAGACTTTTAGTCAAGAAACTCGGACCCGAGTATTTATCCCAAGCAAATCGAATGAGATATGAAAGAGATGAGGAGGGCTAAGGCTCACGCATAGGGAGTGCTGTGAGCCCTGTATCGGGAGGTATAGAGCAATCAAACTGGGGCTGGGCGTGTGACTTAAGTCACTTAAATGACTAAGGACCGTGCACGTGCCTTGGGCCATGGAGTTCCATTGAGACTTATATCAGAAACTAAGTCCTAGACTTAAACCAACATCCAACACTTACCCAACCAAAAATTATATTTTTTTTTATTTTTTATTACTTTGTTTATTTTATAAAAATGCTAAGTAACAATAAAAATAAAAATAAATAAAAAATTGAAAAAATAATCTTTTTCTTTTATATATAAAAAGTGAAGTAAGTAACATGCCTAGGATGCATCTTAGTTCAAGCATAATGTCACTCACAAAATAATTCAAATAGAGTACACCCTCTTATTTGCAACAATCACCATGGATGTTCACACCTCATAAGATCATCAAAATCAAAGTTCATGTGAGTATGTGAGTGAGTAAACTTATATAGAGCAGTAATTTTTTTCTTTAATATATTTTTGATAATATTACTCATGAGTATTTTCTTCTTATAGATGCTCCCAAGAGTTTGTCACTTATCTTAAAAGTCAAACTTTATGTTAGGGCCTAGATACATAAGTATCTCCTCCAAACATCAGTTTGCACAACCTCTTTCATGTCCATTTTTGTTGCTCATCTTTTTCCACAATGATTTGAGCTACGATTCTTTCGATAAGGATTCAAGGGCTAGATCCGTGTATGGTGTTTGCCTTTTTCCACAATGATATAATACCGACTTTTTCTATATGGATCAACTATTTGTGTTTGGCAAAAGAAGAACTCTTTATTATTATACTAGGTTTAACTAGTATTAGTCAATTCAAGACATGGACTCCCTTTATGATGAGCATCTCAATAATAAATATAAAACTTTAATTATAAGGTGCATACATATAAGTTTCTCACAGTGCTTTGTAAATGAACTTTGTCAATATGACTCAAAGGCTTAGTATGCACAAAGTGAACTGCACAAAGTAGAGAGATGTATAAGTTCAAAAATTTATTTTGTGAAAACATATGTGCTCAAAACATTTACATATCAAGCATGTACTTCCCCAAAAAAAAATTAGAAACAAACCAGAAATTTTTTTTATATTGTTTTTCTTCTTAAAATGCATGTCCTAGACTAATAAAATGAAATGCAAGGAATGCAAGAACATGCAAGTGGTCCTATTAATTAATGTGACACGTCATCTTTTTTGACCACTCATTTTGCTTTAAATTTTGGCTTTTTCTTTTCATTAAAACCACTTTGTATGATCTTTTCTTTATTGTGAAAACAAAATTCTGCTAGTTCTCCAACCTTTAGAGTTATGAAAGTGATTTGTTGCTTCATCTCATCAACTTGATTTTCTAGAGTCTTTCCCTTCTTTTTCAACTTTATTTCACCTCCATTTTTCTTCACTTTAAAGCAATATGGTCTTATATGTCCAAGAATACCACAATGATGACAAGTAGGAATAAACTTACCTTCAAACTTACCTTGATTGGGCTTCTTTGTCATTGATCTATCATGTGAGGCTCTCGGAACATAAGTTTTAGACACGGCCTTCTTTGGAACTTCCTCATCTTGACTTCCTTTGACAAATATGATACTTTTTGATAAAGTGGCAGCGGATGATGAGCCTTTAAGTTCCATACTTTGAGGAGTCATATACCCCAAACCCGTGCGATCATAACTAGATTTTTGAGAACTTAACATCTCTTCTAATTTTTGTGTTGCTGTTTTCTACTTGCACTCCTGAAACTTTTCCAATTCTTTTTCAAGTGCAGCCTTTTGATATTTTAACATTGATATTTCAACATCATAAATTTTTAATGCCTTAGAGAGATTGTTTTTCTCATCCTCCACAGTAGTAAATTTATTGTACAGCTTCTTGTTGAGTTTTTTTAATTTGACCACTTCTTCACATGCATCATTGTATGTTTCCTGTAAACTTAGTTCTTGGTCAGCATAACAAGTGATACATTCGAGTCGCTGTAATCACAACCACTTTCAGATTTTGTTAGTGCAATCTCAGGAAAATCATTCACAATAGAAGAAAAAGTCATAAAAGATTTTTCATCATCAGATGATGAGCTTGAACTTTCAGAATCTGAACTATCACTAAGTGTAACATTCAATGCTTTTCCTTTACTTTTCTTGAAATTTGGACATTCAATTCTTATGTGGCCATAACCAAAACATTCATAGCACTTTACTTTATTATTATTATCAACTTTTTCAGAATAATTTTTCTTTGCAAAAAATTTTTTAGCTCGCTTTTGTTTTCCACTAGCCTTTTTGTTAAACAAGAATTTTCTGAATTTTCTTACAATGATATCCATATCCTCATTATTAAAATTTTCTTCATCAGAAAAATTATCTTGATCCTCTTTTACTGTTTTTAAAACAATGGACTTGCCTTTTCTTGTTTGAGGAAGTGAGGATTCATACGTTTGTAAGGAACTGACCAGCTTTTCAAACCTTTATTGCATCAAAATCCTTACTTTCCTCAATAGCAGTAACTTTAGGCCGAAATCTTTCAGGTAGAGATCTCAAAATCTTTCTCACGACCTTTGAATCCTCCACATTTTCACCGAGATTAAATCTGGAATTAACAATATCGTTAAACTTAGCATAAAAATCATTAAAATTTTCATCTTCCAACATCTTAATCTCTTCAAATTTTGAAGTAAGTAATTGTAATTTTGAGTTTTTCATAATTTTTGTTCCTTCATGTGTAACCTCCAAGATGTCATATGCTTCTTTAGCAATCTCACACATGGAGATTCTATTAAATTCTTTTGAGGATATAGCCATGAAAATAGCATTCAATCCCTTGCTATTCCAGTTACTATTGCTGATTTCATCTTTCGTCCAAGCTTCTATATATGTCTTTGGTTTAGTCCATCCTTGTTTAACCGAATGCCATGCACGTTCATCCAAAGACTTGAGGAAAGCCCTCATATGAACTTTCCAATATGCATAATTTTATCCATCGAAGTGTGGTGGAGTATATAATGACGTCAACATGATCTACAAGGGCACGGATCAGACTCAGATGAGTGAACCACGCTCTGATGCGAACTGAAATTACCCAAGTACCCTTGTATGGTAATGCAGGAAATATCTATCAATTCACTCAACAAATTGGTTAGTCTTCAAGTATGCAATTAATAACATAAAATAAATAAACTTGCATAACACAACGATTGGTTAGGAAGGGAAACCCTTTAAAGAACTCTTTAAAGGTAAAACCCTATGGGACAACCAAACCCAGGAAAGTCAATTTTATTATTTGAAAATCAATTACAAGTAAAGTTCAATTACAAAAGCTTTGCAACTTAACACTCTTACTTGCCCAGACAAATGACCCATTTGTCTTCTACCGCGGTAGCAGCCAGAACCTCTGGCGATCTTCAAATATTAACTTTCCCCCTAGAACTCTAGGGGCTGAAGTCCAATCACATGATCCTCCAAGCTCGGAGCACGATCAACTTAACGAGAGATGAAAATCCAAGTGAAAATCCTTCAGAGAATTTTTCCTTCATAAGCACACGAAATACATCTCAATAATCCTTAATCAAACTCCATTCTGGGTTAGGAAACCAAATTCTTTTAAATAATAGATCTAGAAAGAGTCCCAGTTGAAATAGGATTCTGCTGACAGGCAGAGACAGTCGCGAGAGTGTTTCTTGACGAAGTGCTGACATGTCGCGATAATTCTTCACTTGTAGTTTCTGATCTGTTGTTCAGTTTCTGTCTTGGATAATTGCAGATCTTTGTTTAATTCAAATTTCATATGACAGATTTATCTAAACAACCTTAAGGACTAAAAGACTCAATGTTTTTTAAAGATAAAGTCAACACTTATTTTACATTCATCCAAATTTAAACACATAATGATTAGATAAGCCTTATCATTTAGTCATCTAGTCATATCCAACTTCTCAACTAAGTCACCTAGTCCTAACCAACTTTTGCATTAACAATCTATACACCACATATTTGTTATGGAAAAAAAGAAAAGAAAAATGAATTAAAAAATATGTGGTGTGTGAGATCACGATAAGTAGAATTATTTTTGTTAGTAAATTGATAATCATATAATCCATAATAATGTTCCTGCAGGTAGAGAAATTACAAAAGTTAATTAACTACTTGTCATACCATTGGAGATAAGCAATGGAGTTACTGGAGAACCAATGGATTTGGCGTTGATGCCTTATGTAGAGGAATGGCTAGAGTCGGGAGTGTAGTTAGATACTGTGTCTGGAGATATTGTGGCTCCCCTAGTCTCTCTTCCTCCAATAGTGGATTGGATTTTGCCTAAAGTTAACGAGATTCAACAGTTTGTGGGAATTTCACATGGAGGATGTGAAGACCAATTTAAAGAACTAATTACTGCGATCAAGGCAAGCCGCCCGCTTAAAACCAAATCAAGTTTCAAGAAAAGCAGAGAGTTACAGCGTCTTTTTTCGACAATCAACTACGACACTAAGGGTGACAGCTCAACTTGAGGGAAGTTTAAAGGGAGGGTATTGTGAAGACGGAAATCAAGGTGTTAGGATTGGTGTTCAGGTAGAGCTTTTAGTTCTACGGGAAACTAGGGGTTGGGGTCGGGTCTGATGTATTTTGGGTTGTTTTTAATGGGCTTTTTGTGTGATTAGGGGCTTGTTGGGTCATTTTGGGCAAAGTGTTTTCTTCTATACATTCAGTGTACTTGGTTTCTCCTTTTGATATATACAATATTTTTACTTATAAAAAAATAAATAAATTAATTAACTCTCCTTTACAAATAATTAATTAAGTACCCCCATTCAATTAATACAAACACAATTGTGCAAATTGAAGAAGGGAAGAACTATATACCCCAACTATCAAATTAGAGTGAGATCTAACTTTCGCTGGAGGGGGAGGAGGTCTCGGCTTCCTCCTCCTCCTCCCTCTCCTCCCTTCCTTCCTCCATTCACCCACTTTGTCTATCAAGATTTTTTTTACTTAGTTTTACTTTGCTTTCTTTTACTTACTCCCTAGAGACATACGCGGCATAATCAGATTCACAGGTCAAAAATCGTTCGGAGGAAAGTGATAGTTTTGTAAAAATCACAGCACGTGGTTCTCATGCATCGCCCACATCTGTGCGTGGTTCTCACGCAATACCCCTTATGATAGCTCTTCTGGCACATGTGCCAGATCCTTGGACTCGCCACACCATACCTTCCAGATCTAACATTTGTGATTGAAAAGCAACAAGTGTGTTATTTTCACAAGCTGTTATAGATTTCAAAATCTATTGGAGTTGGTCCAAACTGTAATCTGCCCTTTTACGCATCAATGTTACTGCTTTCCTTTTTGGTTTTCTTATTGTTAATTAAAATAAAAATAAAAAAGAGGTTGTCTATCCGACGTTTGTTTATAGAGATTGAGTCCTCTCTTTCTATGAATAGAGAGTTGAGTCTTTGTTTAGGCAGAGAGTGTTGTCTCTTGGACGTTTGTCGTATCAGTAATAGTGAAGATCAGACCAGCACAAAAGGAAATAGTGTACTGGTGGAGCTCCAAATGCATTATTTTAGTTTATGATGTAATGTTTGATATAGCGACATTCCAGAATGTAACCGGTTCAGGATGTAAGTTTCTCTAATCAATGAATTATGACAATTTCTTTTAAAAAAATACAGTTGTGCAAATTAAACTAATTTATCATTGTGATTCTTTCCTGGGCGCTTGAAATAGTTGAATTTAATAGGCCGAATGAGAATGAAAGCTCAAACATACCGAAGCCTGACACAAGTCATGATGCGAGAGGTCAGCTTCATTGTTTCTTGACTATTTTGCAGGGCACGTATCTTAATCCACCCGTATTTTCTTCTTAATTTCTTTCTCTACTTCTTCTTAAGCTCAATAAGGTAGACGATGCCAAAAGAAATTAAGAGTGGAACGTTAACCAAAAGAAATGATAATAAAAGTTACAATTATAACGTCCAGCCCTAATGGTGAAAACCTTTTTTTTTCCTCGTTTGGTTACACAAATGAGATGAGATCAGATGAAAGTTGAATAAAATATTATTAGAATATAATTTTTTAAAATTAATTTTATTTTGAGATTTAAAAAAGTTAAATTATTTATTATATTTTGTATGAAAATTTAAAAAAATTGTAATAATTAGATAAGATGAGATGATTTGTGTTGTAACCAAACCAAGCCCAAAAGAAATTGCAACACTTTGTAGACATTATAGGATTTTTCTTTATAGCTTTTAACTTTAGTTCTAAAAAATAAAAACTATTTATTAAAAATATAAACAGTGAGCAAAATATAATGTTTATAGAAGATAGCACATATGATTGCAAAATTGGTTGATTTTAGGACTGTTCATTGAGATCGGATTTTTTCCTAGCCCGATCTGGAATCTAGATTGGGTTTTTTTTTTTTTGTTTTTTCGATTTACAACTTTCTCACATCCTTCAATTCATTCTCTTTCAACATTGGCCATTTTGAAACATGCACTCCTTTGTAATTTGTTAAGATGCAAAATTAGTTACTCGAGGGAATACCAAGCAACTTGTTACTGCTTCTCCTACTCCTCCTTCAATTGCAACAATTTCCTCCACCCCACTATCATCAATCTCAAGTATTTTCAATTGCTCGAGACAACTTATGACTGAGGTTGAAAAGAAACTTTTCAAACTGATAAGTGTTGTTCATAGAGGTGTATATTTCTTCTAGATTTTGAAATTTGAATTGTTTTGGCTTATTCAATCCATTCATGCTTTATCTTGGGTAGACCATCCAAATACAGTCCTTCCAAGCTAGGGAATGCAACCTATAGGATTAAATTCTTTGTATCAATTAAAGATGCCAAATATTTCTATGCTTCAACTTTGAAAATATGAAAAATTAAAGTGGGGAGATAATATAAAATAACATAAATTTGAGAACAGTGCTAATCCAAATTTTTTTATAACTAATGGGGAAGATACCTGAAGAAAACATTTCACTTGTAAAAATATTCATAACATGTAGGCTTTGATCAAAAAGTCTATTTGCAACCGGGGCTGGGGGAACCGGTGCAACCATGTCCTACGTGGATTGTAAAACGGCGTCATTCTCATTATGAAATCAAATTCCCTATACGTTCGTCGTTTCACTTGCACATTTGCCATTTCCATTTCACCAACAAATCTCACGCTTGACTCAGACCCCCCTTCTCCCCATTCCCATCGTCTTCCCCTTCGTGGCTCTGGGTAAGCGGCGGCGAGCTTGTCTTCCCCTTCGTTGATCTGGGTAAGCATTGATCAGTGTTGGCCAGTCAATCTGTACAGCTGCTGTCATTATAAATTGGTGCAAGTAACCCAGGTACTTTATTTCGTTTTTTTCTTTTTTTGGTTGATGAGGAATTTTTTGCTTTTTCTGTGACATAGTTTGAAAATTTGTACCATTATATCCTGACACTTTCATGTATGACTTGCATATGCATGGTTGTTGAATAATTTCAACATTTACTTTCATATAGCTATTGTTTCTTTCAATTTTGTAAGCCATCTCTATGAGACATCTACTTACACCACTCCCACTTGGTTTGAGGTTTTACACCTATTTCTCTTTGAAAATCCCTTTTACTCATTTTGTATTTTGTCTTCTATTTTCTCTACATTTGTTTATGTTCTTAATCATAAAAATGGCTATGATAAAATAAGCATTCAATAATAACAAATTATTATTTTATTTATTTTGCTTCTAAACAGAACACAAGAAATTATAATAACAAATTAAGATTTGTTTTATTTTGCTTCTAAACAGAACACAAGAAATTAACTTCTCATGAAATCTATTTGGGAGTTTGTTGAATGTAATACCACTTTACTTAGAGTGTTTCAACGTACTCTTTGATTACAGAGAAGGAAATAGGAATAATTTGTTTGTTTCTTATAAGTTGACCATTTTTTTTTGACATTTTTCTATCCAATTTTAAGGACTGGTGAGTATGCAATATCATGAGGTTCATCCCTTTATCTCAATCTCCCTACTTTTCAATTGTCTTCGCCTTCTTGATTTTGCAAAATAGAATTCAATCTATGTAATAGATTTTTACATACATTGTCATTGAAATATTAGATAAGAAAAGCTCTCTGTTTTCAATGAAATATTAATATTTAGATTTGGTACCTTTCATAGTTAATGTCCCTTTACTAATACAATGTTTTGTTTTTCAGAATCTGTTATGGCAGCATCCCAATCGTCATCTGTAGTTAATGATGATGCCATGGAGTCACTGATTTGTTGGTGTAAGTTGAAAACACCACTAAAGACGTCCTACACTAAGAAAAATCCGGGTTGGATATTCTTTGCCTGCCCAAATTATTATACGGTAAAAAAACTTTAATAGAATGAGTAATACTTGCATATTCCTTTTCTGGTTTTTATGTATTTAAGTGCTGTTAATGGGAAGTTTGTACTGTGTGCAGGGAGATACGAAGTGTGAATTTTTTGTATGGGCGGATATAGTTGAGTTGTTAGAGGAGAACTGGAAATTAAGAGAGACAAAGGCGCAGAGTGTAACACCCTGCTCCTTCCTCTCTTCTGACATAAGCAATTACGTCAGATGCGTCAGCTTGTTCACTCCCCTCTCTAGTGCCTAAGAGCCCCGTTACGCGTGCCAGACCCCGATGGCTTATTTTTAAGAGATACTACGTAATCTATAAAACTAGTTTTGTGTTTTAAAGTAATGTGTATTTTTACACGGAAGATTCCTATCACTATTTAAATAAAGAATATTTTAAATAACTCAATTATAATATCTTTGAAGAGCTCCAAAAATATTATAATTGTAGGGAATCATTTTATATAAATGATTCCAGTTATTTAAAATATTATGTGATTTAAATAATGATGGAATCTTTATTTATTTAATAGTTTTACTCTTTTAAATATTTTAAGTAAGACTTCATCATTTTATAAATGATGAAGGAATATTATTTTAAATAATATTCTATCTTAATTCCTCTCAGTGTTTTAAATAAGTTAACTTTTACGCATTTTCAAATCAGTATTTAAGGGTCATCATAGACCATTTTTATAGACCCTCAGATGTCGAGTTTTAAGATAAAACCCCAGCCCCTCCCTTTTTCCCCTCACTTTTCCCTCCTCTCTCTCTCTCCTCCCGATCAGACCCCCCCGTGCGTAGGACCCTCTCTCTCTCGCCCGAATGCAACCGGCCTCAGCCCGGCGCCGCCATGCACCGGCTTGCCTCACCGCCGACCCCACTGGCACCGCCTCCCTCTGGCGAGTCCAATGGCACCAGTCCCGCACCCGCACGCTCCCTCCTCCTCCTCCTACGGTGGTGCAAGCCCGAACGGGCTTGATGCTCGATTCGCCACCGTACGCCGTCCTCCGGCTCCACCACTGCTAGGGTAGCCTCCCTAGCCACCGACCGGCCTACCCTAGTGATCTCAGCCTCCCTCTCCCCGCCGGTAACCGCCATGCACGAACCCAAGCTCCTCCAAGCACGGGTTCACTTGCGAGCCCCTAGTGCTGCCGTGCGCAGCCACCTCGACCACCGGACACCACCATGAGACTCCTGAGGTCTCCCCCTTCCTCCTCCAGCAAACCCACGGCCAATAGGCCGCTCCTCCACCTCCCGGTGTCACCCGTGGTGATGCACGGATTTTGCCCGATCCACCGCTATCCGCCGCCACCCACGGCAAACGACCACCCTAGTCGGCATCCTTAGGTCACCACGAGTCCAACGGTACCACCCATGGCCCCGATCTATCATCCACGGCCCCACACTCTCTCGCACTCTCCCACGGCCTATTCCCCCTCGCAGGGCACGACAAGTCAATGTAGACCGCCGTGCCAACCGCCACCGAGCCTCCACGGCTCCACTAGCAACCTCCCGTAGCCTAACCCGAGCCTAAACCACCATTTTATGTGGTGGGTAAATCACTGCACGTGATGGACAGTCATTGCGCGTGACTGATCGCCACTGTATATGGCAAGATCCGCCGTGATACGCTCATTGTCATCATCATCAAGGTCACCGTAGACCCCTCCAAGACCACACCTAGCTATCCAAACACTCAAACAGTCACTGTACGCGGTGTAGCCACCCCGCATGCTCCTCCGGCGTATTCGCTGTAGCGGTCAACGAGCGACGCACGGGTTATCCCGTCGATGGTATAATTCTTTATCCCTCACTATTTATGTTAGATGCTAGCTGGTTGACTAGGTTGTGGACTGTGCTGCTAGTATTATAGGACTGCTGTGTAGTTTGATGGTGATGTGATGGGCTGAGATGTGAAGTGCTGGGCGTAGTTGGAAAGTGTGCTGTTGGTATTGTGGACTGTGCTGTGTAGTGTTGGGAACTGTGTTGTGAAGTGTGGTTGCAGTGCATGTGCGGTAGTAGTGACGTGGTGTAGTGCGGTGAATGGAGTATACGCGGGGTATACTCCATGTGGTGGAGCGATGCACCATATGGCATATGTGCCGTATTGGTGATGTGGCGTAGTTCTGTTAATGGAGTATACGCGAGGTATACTCCGTGTTGTGAGACGATGCACCATATGACGTATGTGCCGTATTGGTGACGTAGTGGAGTGTCGTAAATGGAGTATATGTGAGGTGTATTCCATGTGGTGAGATGGTGCACCGTATGGCGTGTATGCCATAACGGTGATGTAGCGTGTTGTTGTAGATGGAGTACACGTGGAGTGTACTCTATGTTGGGAAACGATGCACAGTATGGCACGTGTGCCGTATTGGTGACGTGGAGTAGTGTTGTAAATGGAGTACACGAGGAGTGTACTCCATGTGGTGAGACGTTGCACCATATGGCGTATGTGACATAATGGTGACGTGGTGTAGTTCTGTGAATGGAGTACACGAGCAGTGTACTCCATGTTGTGAGGTGATGCACTGTATGACGTGTATGCCATAACGGTGATGTAGCGTGTTGTTGTAGATGGAGTACACGTGGAGTGTATTCCATATTGGGAAACAATGCACAGTACGGCATGTGTGCTGTATTGGTGACATGTCGTGGTGTTGTAATGGAGTACACGAGGAGTGTACTCCATGTGGTGAGACATTGCACCATATGGCGTATGTGCCGTAGTGGTGATGTGGCATGGTTCTGTGAATAGAGTATACGCGGAGTATACTCTATGTGGTAAGTGCGGCACCGTATGGCATGCATGCCATAACGGTGACGTGGTGTAGTTCTGTGAATGGAGTACATGAGGAGTGCACTCCATGTTGTAAGGTGATACATCGTATGGCGTGTAGGCCATAGTGGTGATGTGGCGTAGTGTTGTGAAGGGAGTATATATGGAGTGTACTCCCTGAGATGCAGCGATACACCGTATGGCGTGTCGCAAGGATGGGAATGGTTACGTATTGGTTAAGAGAAGAACTTGGTATATGGTGTCGGGAACTGTGGAACAATGTCCCGAAATGGCTGTGAGATATGGTTGTAGCCCAAGGCGACGGGTGTCGCCATGTGATTGGCTTACGGTCAGGAATAAGTGTGAAGTGGCTAAGAAGTATCAGAGCAGTGCAGCGGAAGCATGATTGGGCAACGTCATGAAGAGACGTGGTCCGTCATGGAGTTGCGCTGTGATGACCTAAGATGTATGTGAGGTGATGTGACAAGATCAAGGTGTAGCTTAGGAACAGTCTCGAGCTATATGGCGTGACGTAAAGTGTGGTTATGAACAGAGTCCCATCGGCTAAGTTTTGGGATGAACTGTCATGAGAGTCGGGTAGCACGAAGAGTCGTGCTAGCCGGGTATGAGAAAGTTGGTAACGGAGTATGGCGTGCGCCATACGAGTTCGTGACCAATGTATTACATGATAGTCTTAAGAGATAAAAGGGGTAAGGTACGTGTGTTGTCTGGTTAGACACATGTGCCGGACGGATTTACCGTAAATAATGGGTAATCTATCCTATGTATGATGACACGGTACTTAAGCCTCAGGATTGGCTTAGAGACGTGTGATGTGTACGGATGGTCATGAGAAGTAGAGTGAGCTAAGATGCATGAGGGTAAGGATGAATGTACTGTCTAAGCATGGGATGCATGACTTAGTTGGTCTAAGTAGTGCATCGGAATGTGGTTAGTAAGAAGAACAGGACAAAGGTCCCAGTGTCTTAGTCCTAAGATGAACATGGGTTCATCTTAGTAGCTAAGTACTCGGAGTAGAACGTCAAGGTTAAAGGAAGTAGAGACCGTAATGGGTCTCTAAAGGTTTTATCATAGTAAGAAATGTGAAAGAGCACGGTATAGAAGGAGAGTGTTCTCTAAGTAAAGCATAGCTCTATTTCTAGTCAGTTGCTTATGCACTAGATAGAGAATAACGTTAAGGTTATGTATGCATGTAGGTTGCCATCTGACACGCATGAATGGACTGTACGGTATGAACGGACTGTATGGTATGAAAGTAGCATGGAGTCCAGGTAAGTGTTACGTTCATACTCTTCTAGAGTTTTCTAAAGATACGAAAAAGAAAAAGAAACTTTTTTCCTTATGAAAGCTAAGAAAGGAATGGTCTCCCTTTTCAAGGGCAGACGTTTTAAGAAAAGAAGAACGAAAAGTAACGCATTTAAAGTATAAGTATGTATGGCCCCCTTTGGCAGCCCCTTTTCACGCACCCAAAAGTATTAAGTGTATGCATGTGAATGGATGAATATACGTGGTATTTATTGTATGTATTTTCAAAGAAAAGATGATGAACGAAAAGATGTTTTAGGCTTTCGCCCCAACGAACGTTTTCTCACAAAAAAGAACGTTTTCTCACGAAAAGACGTTTTCCACGAAAAGATGTTTTTCCATGAAAGCATGAATGAAATGAAAAGAAAGGAAAGGCATGCTCATGCACATGAAATGAATGAAAGCCGCGACTCTTTAGAGCCGCCATGAATGAATGAACGTAAGAAAGAATGAAAGAAAGGCATGAGCGTGCATAAATGTATGAAAATACGTAATGGCCACATGAAATGAATGAACGGGGTACCCAAATGAATGGACGGGGCAGATTGCAATGCCGGGCGGTAGTATCTGGTAGTGCACCCAGTGCTGCATCCCTGACAGAAAGGGATTCCAACCCGTGGCCACGAGCGAATCCATTAAAGGCCGCTAACCCCAGCACACGGGGTGTAACAGTGTGCACTGGCCTATGAAAGTGAAAAGAAAAGAATGTATGTATGAATGCATGCACGCACTCTTCAAGAATTGAAGGCAGTAACGGGGTAAGGTTTTACTAAAAGAAAATCACGTTTTTTAATACGAAAACCCCCGTCTACTGACGTTTACGAAAAGAAAAAGTAACGTAAGAATGCATGGCACTCTTTAAGAAATGGAGGCACTGACGGGAGAAACGTTTTAAGAAAAGAAAACCGATTTTAAAGAAGAAAAACCCCGTCAGTGATGTTTTCAACGAAAGCATGTATGCATGTACGTATGGAATGATGAATGCATGACTGAAAACCTATGTTTTTATATTTTAACGGTATGAAGTAATGCTTACTGAGTATTCGACTCATTTTAGTTTTTATGTGTGCCCCTCCCCCCACAGGAACTGAATGAGCAGTACGCTCAGGAGGGACACGGCCAAAAGGAGAAGGGCACGGAAGTCTAGGCATGATGGTTTTAAATGTAAGAAAGACCTTTTTATTTCAAAGATTTATATTTTCCACTCTTTTAAACCCCAAGTTTCAATGGCGATCTCCTTATCATGAATTTGCTACCTATAGCTATGAAGTTGAAATCCCAAGGTAACAATGGTGAGTTAGAAAAATTCTTTTTGATTGCCTGGGGTCTATGGAGTAGAAGGAACAAGATGCTTTATGAAGGCATGGCTCTCACTGCAATGCAGGCAGCAGAAAAAGCTTTGATCTCTTATACAATTCATGAATAAGTAAACGAGCCAAATGGAACGAGAAGAGCTTGTTATTGGGTACCTCCTAATCAAGGAATTATGAAGCTAAATGTGAAGGGAGTAGTGTTTGCCCATCAAAGTAATGCCGGGGTAGGAGCTGTGCTTAGAGATACACAAGGGGCAGTACTTCTCTCGACTTGCAAGAAAGAAGCTGCAATCACTGATCCTCTTGAAATAGAACTGCTTGCCATATTGAGAGGCCTCCAGATATGCTTCCCTCTTGGGATACTAAATTTGGTTATTGAAAGTGCATCCCTACTCATGGTCAATGCAGTTCAAAATGAGAACGTACTGCAGGTATCATATGGATCTTTAGTATTCTCAATTAAGCAACTTATGATGAGATTCCAAAGCTGTACTATCCACTGCAGTAGTTTTTTAAGTAACAAAGCAGCCCATGGGATGGCTCAACATGCATGGAATATTGAGGATTTGATAATTTGGTGGAATTCTTATCCTGATTGTATTGCCCAAATTATTTGGTCTGATTCTATGTTGTAATCCTTTTCAGAGTAATGAATAAAGTTTTGTTATTATCAAAAAAAAAAAAGTCTCTTTTATTGTAAAAGCACAATTTTATTTTATAACGTAGAGTCTTGCACCCTGGGAAGGACTGTAAAAGTGTTTTAAATCGTACGGTAATTCTCGTCGTATTTTCTAAAATATTTTGTAAAAATACCGACCACGAGGATGGGCGTTACACAGAGGACTCCCCATGATGTATTACATCACGAGTATGCCATTCAGAAAAGGGAAGCTAAAGTCAGGGAGACAACGAAGAAGCTAAAAAAGGAGAAACAAAAATTGTTGTTTTTGTATTGGGTTGTGGCCTTTGTTATTTTGTTTGCTTGGTTTGTATAAATTCCATGTGTAAGGTCAATAGGTTCATTTTGAGCTGGTTGTAGATAAATCTACCTTATAAGTTGTGTACATAGGGCATGTGACCTGAGCATGTGTATATTTTGGGCATAACTACAAATGGCCAGATTGTAGTTCTATTTCTTTGGCCTCTGTAATTCCAGATTGTAAGGTCTACATTTCATTTAAATGAATCTACATTCTAGATTAGATTGTTAACTTATAAGAATGAATCTCCATTTGTTGAATGTTGGATTATTGAGATGTGTTGTGGATACAAATTTAAATGAATAATTCTTGCCCAGAATTGAGTTCATGGAGTTATAATTTTGTCTCAATATTCACTGAAATGGCAGGTTGCTTTGTGAATGCCAACATCTAGTGAAGTTGTTTAGTGAAGTGAATGCCCAGAATTCGGTTACACCTTGCACAATAGTTAAAACAACAGAATAACCATAGAATACGAAAGCACATGATGTTCTTTTCCATCAAATATATTAGTAATATACAGTTACACTTGGCACTGACTACCAATATGGCAGAATTTCGGTTACAATTGGCACAATACCAATTACAACAGAATGTAAAATAATGTCTGCCATAATGTTCTTTTCCATCAATGACCTAGGTCATATACATATACACCAACACTACCACTGAGCTAAGCAATTTCGGGTTCTGCCATAATAAAAACCAATACCAATTTCAGCTCCCCAAAAAAATATAAATATACATGGACAGGCCACAATGCCCAGAATTTAAACAAAAAATCAGCAACTCCCCAAAAGTAACTACCCCTAAATAAAATTATCCCCCACAAGATCTCCACTTTCAGCTCATCAAATGGAAAGAAAAGGGAAGAGGGTCCTGGCTCGAACTCGTCTTCCTCTCAGCAGCCTGCAGCAGCAATGCGTACAAATTCTTTGGACTATATATTGATTAATTGTCACTAACTCTGAAAAATAGGTGGATAAGAATAGTTAATTCTAAGGTTTACTATATTTGTAAATGCTAAGGTTTATATTAAATAGTCAATTTCTATTTCTAAAAAAGCTTGTAATTTAAAAATCCCAGCAATGACCAACTCACCTCTAAAATAGTTAAAAAATTCAAGTTCCTCATCTACTTTGAAGTTTCAAATGCATAGACAATTGATATTAAGTACCCCCATACAACTTGCGTATTCATGCATCAAGAGGAATCAAAAGAGCAAAAGAACAAGGAAAAAGTAGATCTGAACTCATACTCCTGAAAAAACAGGCACTATAACATTCATGCTCTTATACAAGCATGTATTGAAGAGATGTTGACAAGGCACATAAATCCAAACAAGTGTTATAAAATCTGAAGGAGTGTCTAAGATGCCAATTTATTAGGCAGAACCATTTCGAAAATCTGAGCACATCATTATTAGTGCTCCATCTAAGGAGAAAATCTGAGCACATTAGCTTCATACATAAAATTCTGCACCCCCCTCCCCCAAGAAAAACCTCTTTTAGAATAATTATTCCCATGAAACATGGAAACAGAACATCAAAACAATATACACCAACAGAATTTATTTAATATCTAAGATCTTTTACCTTTTCTTATTCATGCGAACAACAATTACTGAAATTAAAGACCCATTTATAAATTCCTATATTGGAAAATGGGGTATACCTCAATCAACCCATTTATAAATTCCTATACAAAAATTAAAGAAATGCCAGAAAACTTTTGACACAGGCCAATATTACAAAATCATACCCATAAAATGATTATCATTGCCGTGGTTGTGATCCATCCAATCCAAGTTGCATCTGTAAAAAATAATCAATTGTGTCTATTAATGTGACGTCGACTAAAATAGTTAAAAACCCATTTCAAAGTGAAGTTTCCACATACACTTTCTTGACTTTGAATTACTATTTCTCGGGGATGTGTTCCACCAATTTCAGCAGCTAGTACGTTCTCTGGAATAGCCTGCATCGTGGATATTTATAAAAAACACAGCAATTTCAGAATACATTGCTGAGAATATACTTATTATATTACTTGCACGTATTGAACATTGGAGACGTCCAAATCAAAAGGGCCAAATAGTCTCCTGTAGGTGTCCACAACAGGTGTATCTTCTACATCTCACTGATAAAATAGTAACCAATTTTTCAGATAGCATATAGTAACCAAATTTAAATAAAGAAGGTAGGATTACAAACTTTTAACTTGTTTACGTTTTTCCTTTTCTTGTGCTTTCTTCGTCTTCTCATTAACCTTGCACAAGTCTCTCTCCATCCTGGATGCTCTCCTCAAGGATGGGGGTCTGCCTTTCCTCGCACAACACGTGGACTGAGAACTTGCGTTGAACTGCCAATTGTAATTGTGTCATTCGTCGTGCCATCAACATTTAGAGACTGCTGACAAATCGATGGGGGTTCTTGATTCCGAGAATACAACTCAATCATTGCATGCAACTTAGTAGTTGCATCCTCAGTATGGTTTTTTGAACCCGCAGCGCATGTAATCATTTTATAACATATATTTAACAGACTTGAATATCTGTTAGCATCTTCCCGCTGGTCCCCTGCGTCATAGTTTCTATGGATTAATGTGTATTTTCTTCTAATATCTTTCCTCCATCGATCCAAAATGTACCTATCTGGCATTGTCTTAATCCCGTTATACTTGAACACAGCGTAGATGTGCCGGCACACTATCCCCCTCATTTCAAATAACCCACAAGAACACTTGGCGACTGCATCTTCCTCTCTAAAATCCACCGAATGTGTAACTTGTTTAGTAAAATCTTCGACACGGACTTCATCCTCCACCAAATAGGTCTTTAGTGTACCATCCCTCTTATGTAAAACTGGGATCAAGTCAATAATGCCGGTAAGTTGGTGCTGAACTTCCCTAAATTTTGCATTTGTATACAAATCTTGATATCTCTTTTCAATTGGAGACCTTGAGATGCAGGGAATTGTGACATTAAATGAGTGGAAGTCAGCTGCATTTTCGTTCTCTATTTTTTTTTAAGGCATCATCATACTGATCGACAAACTCTTTCAAGTTTGTCTTAGCATGAACATAACCATCGAAAAATGCATTCATGCTCTCGCTACGCTGTGTTGTACTCATTCCAGCCCAAAAAACCTCTTTCAAGTAGGCCGATACCTAATAGTCACGCTCAGTGTACAAACTCTGCAACCAGACATTATCATGCAAGTTGTACGTGCTAATCAACTCATCCCAGCACTTTTCAAACTCTTCTGGCGTTTGAGTGTCATACACACATTTCATTAGTGTAGTTTTCAACCCACTTTTGTAGGAAGCACAGCAGCCAAGCTTTTCAGGCACTTTCTTCAGGATATGCCATAGGCAAAATCTATGTCGGCTTTCTGGAAAAACCCTTGCAATTGCATTTTTTATGGCTCTGTCTTGGTTAGTGATAATAGCCTTAAGTGCTATACCATCCATATACTGTAACTAGGTTTGGAATAACCACATAAAGGTCTCAGTGTCCTCAGACGAAATCAAGCCAGCTCCCAACAAAATTGACTGTCCATAGTGGTTTACACCAACAAATGGTGCAAATGGCATCCCATATCAGTTCGTCAAGTATGTGGTGTCTAAGGTTACCACATCACCAAAATATTGGTAGGCTTCTCTACTACGAGGGTTTGCCCAGAATACATTTCTTAACCTCCCTTCATCATCCAAGTCCATTAGTGCAAAGAATCCAGGATTTTTGTATTGCATTCGTAAAAAATAGTCTCGGAGCGCTCCAGCACCACCTGCGCCCAACGTAGATGTATGGCCTTGTCGATGTAGTTACGACAATCCTTTTCCAAAAACGGGAGGTTCTCAAAACCTCCCGCGCCAACAACAAGAGATCCGAAACTCTTATTCATTCGGATCCCAGCCAGATCATTTGTATCTAGGACTCTTTTAACGGATTCACTCACTTCTTGGTTATATCGAAAGAACCGAGATTTCTTTGGACTGAGGTCGTGGTTGTGGTCATTGTGAACTGTAGTCAGCCGAAACTTTCCATCAGCAGCTTTTAAGGCATTAATTTTTGCCTTACATTTTGTTTTCCCTGTCGGACGTGGGTTAGCGACATTCAAAGTTTTATTCCGGGCCTTCCCACCACGAGCACAGGCAAGGGTGATGTATCTAATAGTCTCATCCTCTCCCTTCTCACTTCTTTTTGTCATCACCCCAAACCCACATTTCTTTCCATATCCCTTATAATAAGTCATTAAATCTTCTACGGAATTAAACTCCATCCCTTTCTTTGGCTCATCATCAACATCCATTTGCGCTTTATAAGATGATCCGCCACTTCCATACTCGGTTTCTTGTGCATCTGGTTTATCAGGAGCAATTTCTTCAACTCCAGCAGATGTACCTGGCGATTCAGTTTCCCCAACACCGAGTCTATTATCCTCTGTGCCGACTACTAGTCTGCTTGTAATGGAGCTTGTATTGTTGAGAGACAATTGGCTTTCCATGTCATGTTGAATTGGGTAACTAGCATTCTGGCAAAAAGAATAACCACATAAAAATTGCAATTAATCTTGAAGATACCAACTTACTAAAATTCAACGAAAAGTAGTCTCTCACCACATGTAGGTTGCTTGGATATTGGTTGGCAGCGAGATATGATAGAAAAGCCGGTGACCACGCAGGCATTGGTCCATAGTAACCGTGCATTGGGATGTTTGGAGAAGTTGATAGTATGTCCTAAAATGTTATTGAAAAAATTAGTTAATTTACTTTGAAAATAAATAACAAGTCAATATTGAATCTAATGTAGCATGATATATTAAATAAAATACATTACTGCGGATGGAGGATTTGAGGTAGATGGTCTTGAAGTAGATAGATGTTCTTTTCCTTTTTCCATGCTGAGAGGGAGAGAAATGAAGTTTGTCAATAGCAATATTGTATAATTTCCCACAATAAAATTATGTAACACCAAAATATAACAATTTTGGGCCACAATAACCCAAAACAAAATATAAATAGATACTAAATCAAACACATGTGATACAAAAACATAGAATTAGATAGCATGCTTTCCTTTTCCACCTATTTCTCTTTCATTTCCAATAAAGGATATAAAGCCAAATGGCCTGTTTCATTAAAAGTAGCGAGTCTTTTTAGCTCCTCCAAATTTAGTATATAGATAATAATGGAACTAGCTAGGTTTCTAATTAATCATTAGATACTCCTCCTTTACCCTTTTTAAGGATCAATTATTGATAGCACATGAGGATGTTCGATCTAAAAATAAATTAATAGGACTTAGATAGAGATAGTTCAACTTTTGTGAAAACTTCATCAAAAGCTTCCATCGAGCTAAGCAATAATGTAGAGACAACCTCACTTGTGCTTGTAATATTAGTTATATTATGGGTCAATAGACAAATTTAGAAATAGAATTCTTCTTAAAGAAAAAGACAAAAATGATGGCTTTCCAAATTGATTTTTACCATGCCTCGTAATGATGGTGTTCAATAAATTTCCTAAGGTTGTCATCATGCAAAGAAAGACACCAATAGATTAGAAAAGTTATTATGGTGTAAAATTGGAATGAAGTCAAACAATAATCCAAAGTAAATTGAAATAGCAGGATAATCCACGTGATAGTGGTAGAAACAGATTAGTAAGAGAAGTCTGTAGTTGGTTTGTCAATTGTGTTTTCTGAGGGTAGATTAGAAAAGTTATTTTTATTGGGTTAAAATAGGAATAAAGTCAAACAATAATCTAACTTACATTGAAATAGCATGATAACCCAGGTGATAGTGACAGAAACAGATTAACAATACAAATTTGTAGTTGGTTTGTAAGATCAACCATTGCTTTCCAATAGCTAAAATTCTAATGACTGCAATTCACATAATTGTGAGAAATTCAAGGTCAAATTTGTTTTTATGGCAATGCAAAAGTTCCTATATCTGTAATAAATTACAAAAATCCTGCGTTCAATAAAGAATATTCTCCACGAATAACTGTCCAGAGATCTAATATTAGGCTTACAGTTACCAAAGACACAAGTCAGATATGGTCAATAATTAGGATGCTACCACCACCTGTATCATGCTCAATTATCTTAGTCTTAACCCAATGAAATCTCATGCTTATGCAAAGCTTAGTCGATTGGGTAAATTAACAGTACAAATGTAGTAGTAAGTATAGGTGGCTATAAACATCGAAAGTTAGTTGTGATGTGCATGCTCTATTTTCAACACAAATTTCCAATTCTTTGACCAAAAGGCTTAAAGGCCTAGAAATCCAGGCCTTAAAATTAGTAAAAATATAAAGCCTCCCCTTTACGAGGTCATTGGTTGTGATGTGCATGCTCTATTCTCAATACATATTTCAAATTCTTTGACCAAAAGTCTTAAAGGCTTCCAATCCAAGCCTTTTGATTAAGAGTAAAAATATTAAGCCTCCCTCCCCCTTTACTCTTGACCATGTCACCAAAAGAAAATTAAATTGTCCTAAACTTGTTATCTTGACAACTAGTATTTTTCTCAATCCACTACCACCTACAACATATTTTACAATCAGATTATGACTTAAAAGTCAACAGGCTGATGATTTTAGAAATCTGAATTCGATGGTTAAGTTTTTTGAAGACCAAACCAAATCCTTACAAGCAGAAAATGGCCCCAAACCAAATCCAGGGGAGACCAACTTTTATACGAGTCCTCTCAATAAACAAAAAAAAGGATTTACTTTTATTTACTTTCAATAAACAAAGAAAGTGAAGAATCATTCATGTGCTAACCAAGTTTTACTTTTTATAAGCAAAAGCATGTTAGCAAACCAAAAGTGAAACAACCGAAATAGTATTTTACTTGTGAGGAGAAACTTAAACAACAGAGCCGGTACATGAATCCAAAAGGAACATACTCACCAGTAAAAGACATACCTCAGAATGTGTGAAGAACAAGTAAAAATCAAATCTAAAAGTAGAGAAAGAACTACTCAACTATGAAATGGAAGAAGCAGATCTGGAATGGAAATCAATGAAGTAGATCCACTTCGACAGTGGCTCAGATTTGGATTGTGCGCGAACGGCGACCGTAACAATCGGTTCTTCAGTCCTCGATGGCGACCACAGACGGAATCGTTCCGACGATGGTTCCTGGGTTCAGCTCGAGCAAGGCTTCGGGTTTCTTTTTGCTTTGGTTTCACTTTCTCGTTTCCCTCCATTCTATTATGTTTCATGCGTTTTCATTTTCTTTTTTCATTTTTTTTAATATAATAAAATAAGCTGACGTGGCAGTGCTTTGGGTTTCTTTTTGCTTTGGTTTCACTTTCTCGTTTCCCTCCATTCTACTCTGTTTCATGCGTTTTCATTTTCATTTTTTTTAATATAATAAAATAAGCTGACGTGGCACTGCCACGTTAGCCGATTCCGCGCGGAACCGGGGCTGGAGGTTGTATGTAGTAGTATTGGGCTTTGATTTAAAAAAAAATCAGGTGCAACCAAAAACCCGAGTTCTAGGTTTTTAAAAACTGGTTTCAATCCAGGTTCCAGTCCGTTTTGAAATTCGGGTTCAAGTCCAGGTAAGTCTGGGTTCTCGGGTCGGAACCCAGATGAACAGTCCTAGTTGATTTCACTTCACAATGTACATTATGTGGCCTGCTGTTTATCTAACGTGAAGGCAAGAAATCTTAACATTGCAAATTGTAATTGGAAGGGATGTTCACATTCCCCTAGCAGGCTAGGCCTAACTCATCCCCAGAAGGCCCAGGCACCAAAGCGTAATCGGCCCACGAGTTAGGATAAGAGGAAAGAGGCCCAACAATAACTATTTGCCATCAAAAACTTCTTTTGGGAATTTTTTGTGTGCTCCATGCACAACTCTACTTTGCTTTCCTTCTTTAGGTTTTTTTGATTCATAATGCATTGTTGATTTGCTTTCAATTACATTCTGTTCCAAACGTATTTGCATGTTTTATTATTGTTTTTTTTAATGAAAAAACATGTGTATCGCATTGATTTTACCATGACGACCTTTCCACTATAATATCTCAATTTCTTCATTCTTACTGTGAGTGTTAGGATGTGGTGTCGTCTCCAAGGCCATTTAGGTACCGTTTGTGTAAAACTCGGGTCCAGCGCCAAGCTGCACTCAAAATTTTTTTTGCTACGAGACAGATTTATTTTCGGCAAGATATTATTTTTATTTAAGCTAGATATTTAAGGTTAAATCTCATCTACCTAAAGAGTTACCCAAGAAAGTCTTCTAAAGGCTCGAGTGTATTATTGGAGGACAGATTTATTTTGGAGATGAAGATTTAGGTCATTTTAAATTTTTGAGTTCATTTTTCAAACCGATTAGGGTTACAACTTTTAGAGTTTCTTTCTCATTAAAATTCACACACGCACACACACACACAATGTTAAAAGCACTGGACTATCTCGAGAAGGTAGACTAGTGCAAAATCGGTGGAAAGATATAAGTATTCCCAATATTTGGGCGAGAAGCGGTAGAGTTGGGCAAGAAGAATATTCCTCGGTTGGGCGAGGAGATTCTTCGGCGCACATGTTGAAAGCTCTCTTCGGCGCTTCGGCGCGCACATCATGGTCACCATGCTCTGCCTAGTGGGTCGTTTGTCGACCCCAAGTTTAGCTATTTTTCTTTCCAAAATTCAGCCATTTTTCTTTCCGAATCATCACTTTTAATTAATTCTTCTATTATTGGTCAATTTTCTTTTATAGTAATGTTTATCTTTGGTAAAGTTTTTATTCCAGATTCTTAGGCTAGATTTTAACCATAATTATCTTATTTTGTATTATATTGTTTTGCCTTAATTACAATTTTACCATTTTTAGTTAGCTATTTAAATCTAACTTGTAGGCTTCAGAAGATGATCTTTGATTTATTTTATAGTAAAACCCTAATCTCAAAGTTTTTCTCTGTTTGCGATTTTTCTCAATCTCAATCTTAATCTCTAACTTCCATTGTTTAACTAGCCTGCAGAATTAATCTCTATTTTGTTCGACCTTAGTTTGAGTGGTGTTTGAATGTTGAAATGAGATGATCGAATGTGGTGAGATGAGACCAGCTCTATATCCAAATAGCCTGGCCTCGTTTAGATAGTCAAATAAGATGAAATGAGAAATCTAGTGAGGTTGTTTAAGTTAAGATGAGTTGAATTTTTTTATAAAAATGTATGTTAATAGATGTAGAAGTGAGATGAAAATGTATGTTTAAGATAGGTCCACTGCTACTCTTAATAGATGTGAATTTGTTGAAACCGAAAAAGTGAAACCGACCAAATTCCAAGAAACTACTTTTCCCTTTCAGAAATGTATCGGTTTCAGTAACGTCAGTCTATCTATATTCATCTAATTAACACTAATGAACAATTTTGAGATGAACGAGGGAAAATGATAGGAATTTGTTGGGAGATTCCGTTTATTTATCCAGTTCTATTTTGTTTTAGTTTTCTTTTTATAAAGTGATTAAGAAAATATTACTTAATAATATTATTAATTTTTGGATACCGAGATGCACTGTTTTTACAAAATATTTGTATACCAAGATGAGAGCAATTTTGTGTGGTGAACATTTGGATATTGAGATGCTCTAACTTTACAAAATGAGAAAATATATTTATAATTGAAAATTGTGCAACTGCCGCATAATCACTTTGAAAAAAGTTAATAAAACATGAGATTCACATGAAAAAAAATTATTTTTTTAATAGTAGACCTCACTCTTTTGCATAACGTTTACGTACTTCATAATTGTATGAAGAATTACTCTTACAAAATATTTGAGATGGTTTATGTCTCATCTGTGTGATCAAATCAGGTCATGTTAATCATAACCCCAAAGTCATTAAGTAATAACAAGAAGCATGTTTGCTAAATATCTATTCTATGATAAAATGGGTCTTTCGCTTATAAGATATAATAAACAGTACAATTTGTGCATCTGTCTTTTTATTTCGTTTGTTTTTTATCCTGCCAATTTTAGCCTTCAGTTAATTAAGCTAGTGCATGTGTTTCTATGTAGTTTAGGGATATAATTGTCTTTTAGTTATCTGAAGGGAATGATTTTACTTTTGTCAATGATTTTTTTTTCTTTTATTCTGTTTGTGTGCTTACTTGCTCATTTTTTTCCTCTTCCCATCTTCCTCCCTCTCCAAACCCAAAATGCTGCCCCACATACCCCTCAACTCATGCCGCCGTCCAACTCTGGTAGGGGTAGATCTTAGCCTCCTCTCTCCCCATTGTCGTTTGCCCTTTTGTTTCATTTTGCTCCACTGTGCCATGCACGACCACCGCAACCCCCCATCACAACCTTGGCTGTGCTAGCCCCTCGTTGACCCAAGCACGGTTGTCGCACGGTGATCTACACCACCAAGCCGAAAGGCCACCGTTTTAGCCCTTGGTTCCTCCATCAAAACTCACACCCAGTCCCGTTGCACTTGTGATATTCCTTATTTACATGTATTTTAATTAAATAATTACTTGATTTATTTTTTTATAATTGGTGTCTTGTTTTAAAATTTATATGAGTTTTGTTATATTATTTTATATTATTTTAAATTGTGAAATTATTTTAATGTGTCTTTCTTGTTATTAATTATTGTTTATTATTTAAATTGCTCTTTAATTTAAAGAGTTTGTTTATGGGCTTTAAAATTATTGTGTTGTTGAATTTTTATTATTTTATTTTACTTAATCACTGTATTTAAATTAGTTTTATTTAAATTACTGTTTTGAAATTACTTTCGTTGGATCAATTTTGTGACCCAAGTTGTGAGGATTGGACCTCATTTCTTTCCCTTTATTTTTCTTTTTTCATTTTCCCTTTTCTCTTTTTCTTTTCTCCTTTACTCCTTTGCTTTCCCTCCCGCGCAAAGGCCCTCCCTTCTCCCCCGTCCATTTTTCTCTTCAGCCCCCAGCGCTGCCATGCGCTACCATCCGACGACACCGCCTAACCCACGACCTCCCCCACTCTCCGGCGAGCTCACCCACCCTAGCCACCACTCCCCACGCTCAATCTTTCTCTCTCCTAGGCGTGTATAGCCCGAGTGTGCTTAACAACCAACGACGCCACCACCACCACTACCACCACAGCAGCTTCCTCTCCCGCTGGCCATCATCCTCCACCATGCTCAGGCCCTAACTCACCGCCGTCCGCTCCCACGAAACTCACCAAGCCCCACAGTTTTCTCCCGTTTTTGCCGCCGTTCGCAGTCATCTAGCCTCCGCACCACCACCATTAGCTTTCCCTCTCCTTGACGAGTCTCCTCTGGCCTCCCCACCCCCAGCGGTGGCTCCACCTTCCCTCACTCTCCCACGGCCTCTTCCCTGAAAGATTGGCTAATCTCCTCCGTGCGCTGCCACCCACGGCCACTAGCCACCACCATAAACTCCATTAACTTCCATGAGCCCTTCCATGAACAACCCAAGCCTCCCGTAGCTCCCCTTCGAAATTTCCATTTTGAGACTCACGGTCTTAGTGCATTTTGTACTATTTCGTTGCTGTGCCGCCACTTTTAGCACCTCCGTGATCATTCAAAAATTAAATTATAGCATTGTAAGTATTTTTTCAAAGAACTTTTGAGATTAAATGTATTTTTACACTAACTCATATTTACTGTAAACTGGTTGGTTGTGCCAAACTGAGTCCGAGGAGTAAGGGGGTTGGTTAGACTGGAGGATGGAGTTGTTGGGTGATTGGATTATGCTGGGTTTTGTTGACTGTTGAATATTTGTGTTGTGTCATATACGATGCATTTGCACGCATGTTTATGTTTGTAAATGAAAATTGGATTTTCTCATAATTGCATACATATTCATGTGTATATTTGAAAAATGGGTTTTCATGTGAAAGATGATTTTGAGTATGTTTTGAAATATTTGGATTGATCGTTTTGAAAGAAAGATGAAAAGATACTGTAGGGATGGTGGTATAGTCTTACCTGTGATTCTTGCCTACAGTGCAAGCAGTACGGATAGTGATAAGTAGGGATGGTGGTATAGTCCTGTCTATAATTCCCACCTACGGTGCATGCATTTGGGATGGTGGTAAGCAGGGATGGTGGTAGAGTCTTGCTTACAATGCTCTAATAAGTACCCCTTATCTGGAAAGAAACTACAAGGATTGTGGTAAACAGGGATGGTGGTATAATCTCGCCTGTGATTCCCGCCTACGGTGCATGCAGTAGAGATGGTGGTAAACAGGGATGGTAGTATAGTTCCGCCTGTGATTCCCGCCTGCAGTGCATACGGTAGGGATGGTGATAGAGTCCCGCCTGTGATTCTCGCCTATAGTGTCCAATAAATGATAGATTATTGTTTTGTGCCATTTTAAAAAAAAAGGGTAAAAAATGTTTTAATAGAATATTTTGGGCCAAAGTGGGATTTTGGTGTGCGTTGGATAATATTTATTTTTGAAAAAAATGATATTTTGGATCTAATGCATATTTCATCATATGCATGCAAAATTGTTGGTTGCATTAATGTATTTTTATCTCGTAGGTTGTTTGAATTATTACTTACTTGCGGTACCATTTCATAGTATTGCAAATCTTGATGCAGATGATTCTGATGTAGAGCCTGAGGATTTGGCTCCGCCGGAGGAGTGATTTGGGACCACTCATTTATGTATTTCAGCCTTTGTATTATGCTTTTATAAGATAACTATATTATTCTTTAAAACGCTTTTGTTTTAAGTGATTTTGTATTAAACAATTCTGGTACTTAGTTGACTTATAATTTAACCGCTACGATTTTTGTTATGCACTTTTTGCTTGTTGCACACATTTAGCACTTATCGTTGAGATGCGTGATCTGTGTTGTCATCATCCCGATGATTGAGTTTAAATATTGCATATTTTATACATTTAGAACTCATATATTTTATTTATTTCATTACATTATCATTGGTTTTAGATAATAATAATTAAAAAAAAGGTTAAGATGCATAAATCCGAATTGTGATTTAAATTGATTTATAGCATAGCTAATGCTTAATTTTTATAACTTATGATTTAATTGGATAATATTCCTTCACATACATAAGATATTTGTTATATTCTATTCTTCTTTTTTATTTCATTTCATTTTATTTTATTTTATTCCATTTCTATTTTTTATTTTTTATTTTTATATAGGTCAAGAAATGCATGAGAAAAGTCAAGTCAAAAAACCAAAAAACAAAAAAAAGGAATTTCAAAAAGGCAAAATTGAAAAAATTGTATTTGGGGTCTTGGACGGAAGCAACACAGGATGTAAAAGCAAAGAAAAAAAGACGTAATAAAACGAGAACGCCGCACGAGAAACTAAATTCTTTTTCATTCACTATTCGGACGCAGAAGGGAAACGCCGCACGCGTTGAAGAGCTCCTCCAGGGGTCCAACTGCCGCGCTCCAGCCTTCTCCTCCACTGCTACCACCTCCATCTCTATTTATTTAGCTTGCTTTTTTCATTTCCTAATGTTTATTTAATTTCAGTTCAAGTTTATGCAGTATTTTTAAAATTTTTGGTTTAGATATTTGGATAATTTATTTATTAATTTCAGTACTAGTATTTTTGAGATTTTTAGCATAGATGTTTAAGTAATTTATTTACTATTTATTTTACTTAATATCGTTATTTTTTTTACTCTTTTAAGCTTTTATTTAACAGTGATTACAATTGTTATGGATTAATTTTGAGAATTTGTGATTTGAATACAAGGATGAACCCTAGAATCTTGATTTTGAGGCTTTTTAATTTTTAGCTCGTATTTTGTCATTTATTTTCTAATCTAGTTTAATTCTTAACTTAGTTTTATTAATCTCTTAGTTCCATTGCATATTAGATTAATTAAAACTTAATTAGGACTTAAATCATTTCTATTTTATTATTTAATTTTCAGATTAATTAAAATTGTTTAGTTTAGTTGATTCTTTTATTGTTAATTTCAATTTGCTAGTCTTTTACATTTCATTTCGACACTCAAAAATTAAAAAATATGAATCTAGTCCATGTCTAGTGCCTTTTTTTTTATTCCCGTTGCACTCTTCCATTCATTGCACATACCACTACTTTTATTTTCTCTTTGTGAATATTTTCACCATTTTAAACGAGTTTGTTTTTAAGTAACTTTTCCTGTGGAGACGATTTAGGAATTTATTATTAATTATTACGCGACATCCTTCTACACATGGGATAACCTTTGTGTTGCTCATTTTTTAGTAAGTCACCTGACGTCACGATTCTCGTGTTTCTATACGTAGGAGTCGGGACGTCACAGCACTTCTCACGACAATGTCACCGTGAGCCTCACCACCAGAGCAAGCCCAACGTTGAGAACTACCAGTAGCAACCACTGATTTCGGCTCAGCCACCCTTTAAGAAAAACATTTTGGTTTTTCTTGTTTCTCTCTCTCTCTCTCGTTGCTTTTGAAGAAAAGGGTAAGTTTCTATTTTTTTTTTGTTTTTGTTTTTTTTTTGCATGTTTGTTTTCTGAAAAAAAAAAAAGTATGGAGTTCATATTTTTTGGGTAGTCTGTTGCAGAAAAAAAGTTACAAGTTTTACAAGCTGAGACATCTTGAACTATTGAGGCTTCTAAAAAGAGTTAAAAGTTTTTGGGACATAGGTCACAGAAGAACAACTTGTAGCTTTGTTTATCAACTATGGAATGGTCATGGAACTTTTTCTACATATGGTTTTGGCATAGGGTGGTTGAGATTTTGGTCTTGAACAAGTGCTTTTATTGCTTGAAGGTTGTTGACTGCCGAATATGTGGTGACCCAAATTCTACACTTCTTTTAGCCTTTATTTAGTTTACTGATGAAGGTAATGTGAAGTTTACAAGTTACTCAGGTTGATGTTCAATTGTTTTTTGAATTAGTCATTGGAGGGGTCTGTAATTATAACGCTCGTCTTTGTGGTGGATCTTTTTACGAAATATTTTAGAAAAGACAACGGGAATTACCGTTCGATTTAAAACATTTTATTGTCCTTCCCAGGGTGCAAGACTCTATGTTATAAAATAGATTGTGCTTTTATAATAAAAGGGATTTACAGCAGAAAACATTAATCTTAAAATAAAAGGCCTTTTATACGGTTAAGACTTTCGTGTCTAGACGTCCATACTCTTCCCCTTTGGCCGTGTCCGTCTTGAAGCGTACTGCTCATTTAGCTTCCTGTGGGGGAAGGGGCACACATAAAAACTAAAATGAGTCGAATACTCAGTAAGCATTATTTCATACGGTTAAAATATAGCAACATAGGTTTTCAGTCATGCACTTATCATTCCATACATACTATACGTACATGCATACATGCTTTCATTCGTAAACATCAGTGGACGGAGATTTTCTTCTTTAAACATGCTTTTCTTTTCCTAAAACGTTTCCCCCGTTACTACCTTCATTTCTTAAAGAATGTCATGTATTCATACATTATTTTCTTTTCACTTTCATAGGTCAGTGTACACTATTACGCCCCGCGTGCTAGGGTTAGCGACCCTATGGCCAATGGATTCTCCCGTGACCACGGGTTAGAATCCCATTCCGCCAGGGATGCAGTACTAGATGCATTACTAGATACTACTAACCGACATTGCAATCTGCCCATTCATTCATTTGGGTACCCCTTTCATTCATATGGCCGTTACGTAGCTTCATACATTCATTATGCCACATGCCTTTCTTTCATTCATTCTTTCATTCATTCATATCAGTTCTAAAGAACTGAGGCTTTCATTCATTCATGTGCATGGGCATGAGATTTCATCTTTTCATTTCTTTTTATTTTCATGCTTTCATGAGAAAATTTCATTTCATGAGAAAACATTCATTTCGTCGTTTGGGGCGAGAGCTCGAAAACCATCTTTTCATGCCATGTCTTTTCTTTGAAAATACACACAATATATACTACGTATAGTCATCCATTCACATGAGTACAATTAATACTTTTGGGTACGTGAATAGGGGCTGCCAAAGAGGGCCGTACATATTTATACTTTAAAAACGTTATTCGTGCTTTTCATAAAACGTTTGCCCTTCGAGAGGGAGAGCATTTCTTTTCTTCGTTTTTAAAAGAGAAACTTTTCGTATCTTTAGAAAACTCTACAAGAGTATGAACATAATACTTACGTGGACTCCATGCTACTTTCATACCATGCAGTCCATTCATGCGCATGTCAGATGGCAACCTACATGCACATACATAACCTTAACGTCATTCTCTATCTAGTGCATAAGCAACTGAACTAGAATTAGAGTTATGTTTTACTTAGAATACTCTCCTTCTATCCCGTGCTCTTTCATGTTCCTTACTATGATAAAACTTTTGGGGACCCATTATGATCTCTAATTCATTTAACCTTAACGTTCTACTTCGAGTGCTTACTCACTAGGGTGAACTCATGATTCATTTTAGGATTAAGACACTACGACTTTCGCCTTGTTCTTCTTATTAACCATGTTCCGACGCATGACTTAGACTGACTAAGTCACGCATCTCATTCTTAGACAGTACATTCATCATTACTTTCAAGTATCTTAGCTTACTCTAAACCTCATGACCATCCATACACATCATACGACTCTAAGCCACTTTAGGGCTTAAGCACGGTGTAACCGTACATAGGACAGATTACCCATTCTATACGGTAAATCCGTCTAGCACATGTGTCTATCCAGATTCCACACGTACCTTACCCCTTTATCACCTAAGACCAACATATAGTACATTGGTCACGGGCTCGTATGGACAAGCGCCATACTCCGTTACCAACCTTATTTTACCCAGCTAGCATGACTCTTCGTGCTACCCATCCCTTTAGACAGTTCATCCCAACACTTGACACGATAGGATTCCATTCATAACTACACTTTACGTCATGCCATATAGCTCAAGACTGTTCCCAAGCTATATCGTGACCTCGTCACATCACCTCACATACATCCTAGGTCATCATAGTACAACTCCATGATTGACCATGTCACCTCATGACATTGCCCAGTCATGCTTCTGCTGCACTACTCTGATACTTTTAGCCACTTCGCACTTACTTCTGGCAGTAAGCACCCGTCGCCTTAGATTACAGTCATATCTCACAGCACAGCCTACAACACTACATAACACACTTTCCAACTACGCCCAACACTTCACATCATAGTCCACACCACCATACTACATAGTACACTCCACAATATTAACAGCACAGTCCACAACCTAACCAACCAGTTAGCATCTAACATAAATAGCGAGGGATAGAGAGTTATACCATCGACGGGATAACCCTTGTGTTGCTCGTTGACCGTCATAGCAATAACGTCGGAAGGAACGTACGGGGTGGCTACACCACGTACGGTGACTGTTTAGGCGTTTGGATAGTTAGGTGTGGTCTTGGAAGGGCTTAAGATAGCCTCATGATGCTGGCAAGGAGTGTATCATGGTGGATCTAGCCGTGTACAGTGGCGGTCAGCCACGCGCAGTGGCTATCCATCACATGCAGTGACTAACCACCACATGAAGTGGTGGTTTGGACCTAGGACTAGACTGAGGGAGGTTGCTAGTGGAGCTGTGGAGGCTCAGTGGTGGTCGAGCGGCTGTCCACGGTGGTGGGGAGAGGACTGGCCGTGCATGAGAGGGAGAGAGAGGCCGTGGGAGAGTGTGAGAGAGTGAGGGAGCATGGGTGGTGGATCTGAGCTAGGGGCGGCTGGGATGGGTCGGTGGTGGCCTGAGGGTGCCGGAGGGAGTGGTCACCCACCGTGGGTGGCGATGTACGGTGGTGGATCTAGTCCTAGGGGGTGCGGCGTCCGTGGGAGAGTGAGAGAGAGTGAGCTTGCATGGTGGCTTGACCGGATGTGGGGATGGCTGGGGGAGGTGGCCGGAGACCAAGGGAGGTGCCGGTGGTGGTGCGGTGGCCGTAGGAGGTGGTGCTCCACCGTGGATGTGGATAACCAGTGCAAGAGAGAGGGACTCCGTGGGAGCAACCGGAGGGGAGATGGGGGCCTAGCTTGCTGGAGGAGGGTGGCCGGTGGCAGAGGAGGCTGCCGTGGAAGTGGTGGCACCGGAGGTCGGCGCACGGCAGCGCAACAGCCCCTAAGCCCATTCGGGCTGTGCACTGCCTAGGGAGAGGAGGAGAGAGCGTAAGAGGGAAAGGCCGGTGCAGGGAGGCTCGCTGGAGGGAGGGGATGTCGGCGGTGGTAGAGGTGAGGCTCACTGGCGCAGGGCAGCACCAGGCTGGGCAAAGGAGTGGATCAGCTAGGGGGTGCTACGTACGTCATACGCTGAAGGAGATGGAGGAGAGAGAGGGGAGGGAAAAGTGAGGGAGAAAGAGAGAGGGGCTGGAGTTTTATCCTAAAACCTGACGTCTGGAGATCAATAAAATGATCTAACGATGACCTTTAAATACTGATTTGAAATTGCGTAGACGCTAACTTAATTAAAAGCACTGAGAGGAATTAAGATATAATATTATTTAAAATAATATTCTTTCATCATTTATAAAATAATGAAGTCTTACTTGAAATATTTAAGGGAATAAAACCATTAAATTAATTAAAGATTCCATCATTATTTAAATCATGTAATATTTTAAATAACTGGAATAAAATGATTCTCAGAATTATAATATTTTTGGAGCTCTTCAAAAATATTATAATTGAGTTATTTAAAATATTACTTAGTTAAATAACAATGTGGATCTTCAATTTAAAATATACATTACTTTAAAACACAAAACTAGTTTTATAAATTACATAATATCTTTTAAAACACGATATTAAGGTCTGGCACGCATAACGTGGCTCTTAGACACTAGAGAGAAGTGGACGGGTTATCGCATCAGACGTAATTGCTTACATTAGAAGGAAAGAAGGAGTAAGGTATTACAGTAATCATTCGTCTGATATAATTCTGAAATATTTTTTATTGTTGATGCTTGGATGGTTGGATTACCATTTGCAAGAAATGCACTAATGGGGATAACCTTTTTTTTTTAATGCAGGTTTATCGCCTGAGGCTACTAGGAAACTACAACCATTCCACTCATATCGCTTTTGTTGAGTTTCAATCTGAGGGCCATTTTCATTTTTTTCTTTCTGATTCTATTTACGTTGGAGAGCCTGTGTTAAATAATTAATTTTCATTTATTTTTGGTTGTTTGATTTTCGCAGTTGGGTTGGATTGGGTCTAGAATATTTCTAGGCATGCTTTACTTTTTATTTGTTACGGTTTTTTCATTGCTTTTTGCTGGCTGTTTAGTAGTTTTAAAGATTTCCGTTGTTTCTTTTTCCCCTTTTTCATCACAAAGTGGTCTGATTCATTCATGCAAGAATTAAACTTGAAAATTTCTGTAGTGCTTTTTTTAATTTTTCTTCTTTGTATGCTTCCTATTGCCTTATTTGTTTGGATCTGATCTGGTGTAACAACCAGATTGTAATGTAAAGTGAAGAGAAATGGATTGAAGATGAAATCGAGTGAATGTTATTTTGAAAATGGAAAATTAGAACGCCTGCTTCGAGAGAGGCTCCTCCAAAATAGAAACAATCCAGAATATTCTTTTCATAACTAACTACATCACCTGCAGATCTCATATAGTGAAAGCGTAAAATACTATATTGTCCTTCTTAACTAAAAGGGCCTATGGGTCTTAACTATTTCAAAGCAAATGAAAATTGATGCTTCCAGGTGACACGAGCCTGAGGCTCTTAACGGCCCAATTGAGCCCGACCTCCCTTTAATCCTTCTCTCTTACGCACGACATCAGACTTCCCATTTCACACTTCAGACTCTTCTCTCTCGAACCCTTCGCACGAACCCTTCGTACGAACACCCGTTCGCCTGCTACGCCGCTCCTCTTCCATGTCAAAGTCGTGTAACATCTGGATATAAGATTTAAAATTAGTGATCGTTCTTGCTCTTTGTGTATGCTTTTCAACAAAGTGAAGATAATGGAAAGGGAATGAAGGTTTGGCACTTTGAATGTTGTATTAATTGTTATTTTCTCGGGGTTTTAAATGATGAAAGAAAGAAATAGAAATGTGCTGGATATGAAATATTGAGTTCTAGTTTGTATTTTGTTGAAAGGGTATTTTTTTCTAGAAATAAAATGTTTTATTATTTATGTTGTAAATACTAAAAACTTTTTATTGGTTTTATTTTCTCAGGACATAAATGATGTGGATTTCTTACTTTCTTTTAAAAAAAGTTTCTGAACCAAACTAATTTTGAGGCATTTATTCAAAAAGGCTCACCCAAATGCATATCATGTGTGTGTTCTCTTGTTGGAAGCACAAACTTAGTTATGGTAGGTTGAATAGCTTTTGATTTTATTCTCAATCATTGCCCATCAGAAGCCAGCCTGATGGTGTTCTATCTGTGTTGTAACTAATTAGCATTTTCATTACTTTTTCCTGACTGTTTTGCATTTCTATCAATTCCCATTGTTTGTTTTTTCCCTTTTCCCTCACACATAATGCTCTAGTTCATGCTCGCAAAAATTGAACTTGAAATTTTCTTTAGTTTTTGTTTTTTGTTTGTGTTCTTTGAATGTTCCTTATTTTCTTATTTTTTGGGTCTGATCTAGCTGTAGGATTTGAAATTAGTGATCTTTCTTGGTCTTTATGTATGCTTTTCAAAGGGTATTGTTTGCTGGAAATCAAATGTTTTATTATATATATTTTGAATTACAATTTTTTTTTTTTTAGTTATACTTCCTCAAGACTTGAATCTTGTGGATTTGTTTTTGGGAAAAAAGTTTATGAACCAAATCAATTTTGATGCATTTATATAAAAAGGATCACTCACATGCATATCATGTGTGTGTTTTGTTTCTGGAAGTACAAACTTACTTATGGTAGGTTGAATAACTTTTGATTTCATTTTTCACCCAAGGCAAACATGCCTATGGTATTGATCTATTTGTGCTGTAACTCGTTGGCATTTTCATTAGCTCCTGCTGTTTGCTTAGTATTTCTAATGATTCCTGTTGTTTGTTTTTTCCCTTTTACCTCACAGATAGTGCTCTGATCATGATGCAAGAATCAAACTTGGGGCGAACGGAGGTCTAAACCCATGCCATTTATTTTTTGAGGGCAAAAGAATCTGTGCCGTTGTGATATGATGCACGATTTTTGCTTATTTAGCAGTGAGAATGGAGTATAATTGTTGTGATATTATCTTTTATTCACAACATAGCCTTTAGATGTTCAAAGTTGTGCATCTTCATGAGATCTCCCTGATTGCTCTTCCATTTTGGAACTATAATTATAAGTTGTATTTGCGTTTTGTTTGAATGGATTATTCTTATTGTTTGTAATTGAAAATAAAATTAAGAAGGATTTATGGTTCTTTATTCTCAAAAAATTCTTCATTCATTTTATTTAACTCTCATGTGATTGACAATTTATTCTCTTGTGTGATTGACAATTTTAAAGATTCTTTGAATTTCTCTTGTTCATTTCATTCTTTTAAGTATAGCATGTTTTATAAACTTCAGAAATGAAATTCCTATCTGGCTTATTTGTAGTGCTTTGCTTCTCTTAGGTTGGTTGGTTGTGCCAATTGCTTGCCCTTTTTGATCCCGACTGTGATTAGTTCTTTTCCCTTCTGCCATTTGTTTGCTCCCCATTTGCTTCCTGGTATGTTTTACTTTTCTTTTGTGTGAGAACGTTGAGTTACAAAATATGTACAACCGATAGAGAACATAACTGGCTTTTCTGTTATCAGCTACAAAATATGTACAACCCAGAATAGACGTTTCGTCCCATTATTTTTGTGTATGTCATTATAAAACTCTCAAATTATATGAAATCAGAATGTTAAAAACTGTTGCTATCAGTAAGAAAAGTCAAAAAGTATAAATGCGTACAAACTTAGAAAATAGGATTAATTAGATTTTCTATATGGGAATTTTTCCATTAGAATTGCAACTCTCAAATTTCTTAAGACCAGAATGTCAAAAAGTCTTGCTTGTAGTAAGAAAAATCAAAAGCAATAAATGCATACAAACTTAGAAAATATCATTAATTAGATTTTACATATGAGACTTTTTCCATTAGAACTACAATTACCAGAACAACTGCATTTTGCCACTATTTTTGGATACAACAAAAAACATCAGTTTTGAAGCTTTCTTCATTCTCACACGTTTCTTTGTAGTTCACTATGTGTTGGTTATGACTGGTGGAGAAGAAAGCTAGATATTTTCTATGGTCAATTGGGTGAGATGGAAATCATTATGATAACTTTTGCTTTTGTGGTGTTTAGGACAAAGACATGATCTATGAGAAAATCTTGTTAGTGTTTGCCAATAGATTTTTATAAGAAGAAAAAAATCCAACATTTAATAACTCAAAACATACACTTGCAGGTAACTCCTTAGTCACATTGTTAATTGAGCTCACTATTTTTGAGTAAATCAAAAGTAACAAATGCATTCAAACTCAAAAGAGATCATGAATAAGATTTTTTCGTCCAGAAACTTTCCACAAAAACCACAACCGGGTGAATCAATGTATGTTGGTAGCTTTTTTCAGAGTTAACAAAATATTCTATTTTTGAAACTTTCTTGATTGAGACATGTTTCTTTGTGATTTATTGTGTGTTGCTTGTGAATCATGGAGGAGAAACTTAAATATTTCGTGTCCTAGGTTGAGTGAATGGAAAACGTTATAACAAGTTTTTTTCTTGTGGTGTTTACCATATCTCCAGAATATTGCAGCAGAAGCTTCAAAAAAAATAATGGATCATCCACCTTGGTGCGGAAGTAGACCATCTTCGACAACAATGACATAAGAATTCAGCGTTTTGTCCAGCAGCCCCATCAATGAAAGATTGACATAAACTCTGAATATAAATTTCTACTAATCTGCGCACCCTTATGTTTTCATAACTTAATGAAACATTTGTACGAGATCCAGTGTTTGGCTAAAAAAACTGTAACTTAAATTCCCATATTTTACCTGTTCACTAAACTTGTATGAAATTATGATGTGTTAACGACATACTGTTTTAGTTGCTACTTTAGGAACAAGTTCTAATTAGTTTGAATGTTTAGTTTCCTATCCTATCTAATTTGTCAAGTTTCTGCATCCACATATTTATTAGCATCTTATTGAATATGAATTAATACCTGATGATCATATCAACATTAAAGTTTCTGTCCATTACACAGTCTATCAATCGGTTTTACATCATTTTCAATTCTATTATTCATTGTAGAGTGACAGATAACCCAACATGTTCAATACAAAATGACTGTTTTACACTCTCAAGAGCATGCCATGCATCATCTACCATGAACCAATGTTTCAGTGACATCGTTGATAGAGCAAACACTTTGGTTGGGGTAAGAGAACTCATTTTCTGAGTGAATCTGATTTGCAGTAAATGCTGGGTGCCTTGGTTGAGGTAGATCAACAATCTCACTTTTTAGCATAGAAATAACAATAGATACGGTTGGTCTATCTTTAGCGAAATCTTGTACACACAACAACCCGACATTTATGCATCTCAAGATTTCCTTTTCAAAGCCAGATTTTGATATTTTGGGATCTACTAAGACTGACAAGTTGTCATTGTTCCACATCTCCCATGCCTAGAAAGATAAAAATATGATTAGAGAAGATTCATTATATATCTTGTATATATCAATCATTGGAGAAGATAGTATGCAAGCTTTGAATGCTACATTGGTATATATATCAACTTGGGAAACAAGCAATTGAGCATTTAAAGAATGGAGAAATAGATAAGGGAGACTTACAAATCCTAAAAGGCTCATGGTCTGTTCATCGTGATAAAAATGAGAGTTTTTCTTTCCGCTTACTATCTCTAGCAACAACACTCCAAAGCTGAAGACATCCGATTTTTCTGAAAATCGCCCGGCCATTGCATATTCAGGAGCCATGTAGCCACTTAAACGTTTAAATACATCCAAACATTACTATCCATAATATCAGCATTAGTATATGATTGAATTCAGCAAATTAATAAAAGGTATGACTTACTATGTTCCGACAACCCTTTTTGTATTGGCCTGGTTTTCATTGCCTCCAAAAATTCGGGCCATTCCAAAGTCTGAAATTTTTGGATTTAGCTCTTCGTCCAACAAAATGTTACTTGGCTTTAGATCCCTATGAATAATCCTTAATCTCGAATCCCTATGAAGATAGAGTAGACCTCGACCAATTCCTTCAATAATGTTGAAACGCTTTTTCCAATCTAGCAGTTCTTGTTTGATTGGATCTAATGAATTTAATTCAAACAGATCAGAAAAACAAAGTGAAGTTGAATTTCATAATAGTAATGAACGTAATATTTGTAAAGATAGTCGTAATAAAGTATGTGTATAGAAGCTAAAATTTCACAGCCTTAGATATCATTATTCGTGTAGGTAATGATATATATTTGAAGATGCTAATCATGTAGGGCATTAGAATGAACTAACCAAAAAGAAATGCGTCCAAACTTTTGTTTGGCATGTATTCATAGACTAGCAACTTTTCTTCTCCTTTAACACACCCGCCAAGGAGCCTAACAAGATTTCGGTGTTGGAGTTTAGAAATCACAACTACTTCATTCATAAATTCTTCTAGCCCTTGCCCTGAATTTCTTGCAAGTCTTTTTACGGCAATTTCTTGTCCATCTAATAATTTTCCCTGAAAACAAGCACCAATTCATTGAGTACATAATATTCAAATAGTGAGCAATAATCCTCTACATGCACAAGATTACCTTGTACACGGGACCAAATCCACCTTGTCCAAGTTTGTTAGATTGGTGGAAGTTGTTCGTTGCACTTGCTAGTTCCTCAAGACTGAATATTGGTAGCTCTTGGAGTTTATCTTGGTTCATGTTGTCTACAAGATTCTCTTCACATTGAAATCCTGGATAGGCTCCCCAATAAAGTTTTTCTTGATTTTCTTTCTCTTACTAGTTTAGAAATTGAGATGTGAAAGAGAAGAAGGCGAACGAGCCAGAGGGCCGAGAAGCTTTAAGGATTACATCTGTATATTTCTCAATGAATTGAATACGGTAAATCTCTTGAAAATCAAATCATTCGATAAGATAAATAATTTAATAATTATAAAAATCAAAACTTTTAATAATTAAATCAAATTCTTGCTTGTTCTCAATGTAGCCTCTGTAATTGTTGATTGGTTGTCGATGAGCTGATAATTTTATCGGGGAATAATAAAGCGGCACTTAAAAATGGTGAGACAATGACCAGCGGCTAGATCATCGAATTTTCGAGTTATAGCCAGCAATTGGTTGATAGGCCAAAGCCAATACAGGGATAACAATAGGTCCAAAACTTGGGTCAACAATGGGCTAAGTAAGACCTTGGTCAAGTAATAAAGGTTCTTGAAAGGCATTATATTGAGACAGTATAATAAAATTGTTTATTTAATCTTTTCTCTATCAAGTCCACCTATAAAAATATGGTAATAGGTCGTAGACTGAGCTGAAGGAAAGTGCATTTTTTACCTTTACGTTTAGCCATCAACCGGCATAAGAGTAAAGTGCACATGGCCATGAAGACTATTCCTATGACCACTGCGACTATGACGATTACTTTCACTTTTTCCTTTTTGTCTGTAAATCAGAAACATCAAATTAATTAATCCGACGTAGGATACAGAATATATTTTATGTTTTTTTAATTGAGATAATATATTTACAAGGGCAGTGGTTGTGTTGGAATACAACTTTAACTGTTTCGAACTGCAAGCGACAAAATAACTTGATTCGTAGATATAAACTTGGATAGAGAAAAGAAATTAGCAACCTACCGAGTTCTGAATAGGCCAAACGAACATAAAGATCAACTCCGCCGCTGGAAAACTTCCGCAAGTCTATTAAATCTCTGGTCCATGACATACACCCAATGCCAGCTACGTATGCATAAGCTATACAAGAACAGTCTTCCAAGCACCGGTATCTGCATCCATCCTCAAAAACAGATGACCAATTTGCCAAGTCTGGCGTTTTCATCATCTTCACCTCCAAAAACCCATCGTTTTTACCTTCTTTACCACCTGTGCTCGCTATCATACAATACAAGGGTGTCCTTCTCACACATCCACTAGTCCAATCTTCTCTATTCCATTCTTCTGTATTCTTTGCTTCGAACCCCTCTAAACAGCTGCAAATTGGTTTATTCTTTGGATTGCAACTTCCAAATGCCCCACACTTGCCGTATACCTCGCACTCAGACGTCCAAGACGACCACGAGACCACCCAATCCTTCCCATTAATAGAAGAAGTTTGCAATATGTTTCCTTCTGCATTCAAGACGTAATGTAATAGCGCAGACTTGTTTGAAAACTCATAAGCATAATAGAATGATCCCTTTTTGTCATCTACAAGACCAAATCCATTGAGATGTCGAGATTTCATGGGTGGTATTCCAATAAAGATCGTACCATTCCACGGACCACTGCGCCAATAAGGGCTATTACCATTCCAAACAAATATTTCAGGAAGATTAAAATAGTAAGTACCATAAGAAAAGGCTCCAACGGCTGGATCTGACTGGCTCTTCCATGATGTGAGCTGAATGTTCTTGCCTGTTGTTGGATTAGTACTCAATCTCATCTCTGCCACAAACGAATCAGAAGCATGTTGGAAACTTTCCCATATGATTGACTTGGTAGTGTTTTCTTTCAAGACAAGGTTTCCGGAATATAGAAGTTGGGCGCTTCGACTAGGAACATAACCGGTTACATTTGATGACCAAATAATCTTCTTTTCACCATCTAATACGACTAGATTGCCGTCCTCGGATATAGTAAGAATCCCAGAGGTGGTCTTGAGGGGCTTGTTCCTATTAGCAATCCATATGGCACGAGTCGTGGAAACTTTAGCATACCATATCCCAACATAGCGATAAGTAGAATTCACAGGGCTAAAAAATCCCAATATGAACTCACCGCCATTGGCGATTATGGTTTCAGAATCTTTGATAAAGTTAGGTGCTGTGATAGTGTCCGTGGAATGGCCAAACTCTAAACAAAAGGAAGATAGGAAGATAAGGAAATATGACGAGTTTATTCCTCGAACAAGTCCCATAACTCATGAAGTTCTTCCGGTTCGTGAAAATGAAGAATTTTGATGCGAGGAGCATCAATGATACTTTGCTTCGTAGCCTCATACTTTACCCCGATATTTCTATCGAGAACTTTCAACTTTCATCTACTATTGAAATATGACAATTCAAACTATCATGACTTCAAACCACGTGGATCAGACTTTGGAAATTCAAACTATCATGACTTCAAACCACGTGGATCAGAATTTGGAACCCTTCGATTGTCAAACTAGGGACCAAGTTCTTCTCGTTCGTGACGCAGGTGATTTCACACAAATACACAATTGTCCAAATTTAATTTATCATTGTGTTTCTTTCGGCGTCTTTTGTAACGTTCTTGATAACAAGAACACTACTGCTCTCCTTGATCTGACTTCAAACCTCATATTCACGGTTTGAAATAAGAAATAAGAACACAGAATGATTAAATTCACGGTTCCATTGATGAATCTTGACAGGGAAATTTTCGAGGAATTTCCAACCTCCTAAACTGAAACTTCAATGATCCAAGATGATGCTTACACAGGCCATGCACTGCTTTTATAATCACGGAGCATGAAGAAATTCAAAACGCAAACTTACAAACATTAAACGCAGCTTATACATCTCAAACTCAAACGCCCATTTAACTAAATAATAAATCTTCCCAACCTCCCAACACTCCACACTTCATCTTTTTAAAAAAAATTTTTTTAATTTTTTTTATTAAATAATTTTTATATGAATAGTAAATAAAAAATTTGAAATATTTTAAAAAAATAAATTCAAAAAAAATTTTTAAAAAAATATTAAAAAATGTGGAGTGTGAAGTGTGGATGAATAGTAGGAGGTTGTGTAGCAAAACCCCGTATACTACCCCCAAACTCCCCGTTTCATTAATATGCATGGTAGTTAAAGCCGTTACACATCTTCAAACTCCCTTCTTCTTTTCCGTTACGACCAAACCACAGAATAACAACCACCAAAGATTGACAGATTCAACCAGCACAACCGCCAAAAAATCATAACCACCAAATCACAAACCCCAAATCTAGAAGAAAAATCACCCAAAAATCATCCCAAAATGCATGTGTAATCAAATTAAAACCAACAAATTAATAGAGATCAAGAGACAGAGACTAAGAGACAAAGATTGAGAGAGTTAGAGACACTCAAATATGAAATAACAACAAAATAATACTCAAATTAAACAAGACTTGAAAGAGAGACAGAGATCGAGAGAGAGAAAGATTAAATTAAACAAATTACACTTTGATCAGAGACGAGACAGATGGTAGGCTAGTGGAGAGCAACTGGACGAGGAGGATCCAACGGCTAGGGGCAGAGGGTGAGGGACTGTGAGACCCCAAAATTTAGAGTTTATTATTTTATTTTATTGTATCTTATTCTTTTCTTTAAGGGTTTTTTTTTTTTTGAGCCCAATTGGTTGGTTGTGAGTTTTTGGGTTGTTGTAGATGTTGTGGGCCAATTATAGGCTTGAAAGATAGGAAAGCTGGATCTAGCCCGTGGGCTAGCTGGGAGCCCAGCCCTATTCTTTTTCACGACGCCGTTTAAGGGATGGGAAGTGAAAATTCCCCCCTCATAACGATGTTGTTTTGGCGTGTAGGGTGAAAAATCCTAGCATTTTTCTTTTTCCCCTGGTATCGCACCCTTCTTTCTTTCTTTCCTTTCTATTTTCTTTTCTTCTTCTTCTTCCTTCGTCCTCCCACGCCCGTGACATGCAATGCCTCCACGCCGTTGCCACTCGAGCTAGCCTCAGCCGTGCCACCTCTTAAGGCAACACCTCACCGTCGCCGCATCTTGTCTTGGCATCCTAGCCAGCAGATCGATCGATGTCTTTTTTTTTCTCAAATTTTTCGACCTCCATCTCTTGTAGCTCTTCTGCCTTGTTTACCTTGCCATCCAAAATTTGCTGTGGTGGGCTCCTTGTTCTTGACCTCCATCCCACAAATCCCTCCCATTTTCTCTCTTAGATCCTCACTCCTCACTCCTCCTCTTACTCTGTTTCTTTTCCTAAGGTTCTGCCATGCGCCACCGTGAGCCACCACTCCCAGTCGTGTTTTGGTGGATGCACGACCACCTCTGAGTGCTCCACTTCCCATTCCCACCATCCCCTTCCATAGGTTCCACCTTAACCCGTGAGTTAGAGCCACCTCAGTCACTGCCCCACCGTGCTTTGCCACACCTTGATGTGGAAACCCTCTCCTCTACCCACTAGCACCCCAGATCTACCACCCTTTTGAGAGAAATCCCACCGGTATCCCTCTTTCCTGCCAGATTTACCTCTGCCACCTTACTTCACCGTTGCCCCGCCGTCGCTCAACCACTCTTGGCGCCAGCTTAATAAGCCTTTTGCCCCATATTTTATGTTTTATTTTCATACTGCTTTTAGATTTATTCTAACTGTCTTTGTCCGTCCGCACAACAATGCGCTCACTCATTTAATCATAGGACACCATAAACCATCATGCCCGATCATCCAGAATATTTGCCTTTCGCATAGTAAGTAACTCTCCAGCGCGACCCTTGAATTTCTAATGTGAAATTATCGTTAACTTTGTTTCAATTTGTTGTATTTAAGAAGGTCCTTGGGCACGGTGAAGCATTGGGAATATTTGACGTAGTTGTTGTCAGAATCTGGCCCGAGGGCCGGATGGAGGATGGGAAACGCATGTAGTTGGGATTTGTGAAACTGTGGATTTGTGACTGTTGTGTTGTTGTGTGTGACTGCTGTATGCTATGCCATGCCATCCAATAAACTGTGTGTCATGCATCTGCAAATTACTGTGCCATGTTGTATGATGTGCTCATAAAATTGAAAACTAGATTTTTGTGTCTTGGTGATATTTTGTGGGTGCGTGTATATCACAACCTTAAGCAGGGTTGGGGTATTATCTCGGTGGAGCTCATTTGATCACTCGGGAACGTAATAAACTAAGTAACATTCCTTGAGTTGTCTCTGGGTGACAACTGGCTCAGACGAGACGGTAACACTCTCGCGCTGACTCCATGGCCTCTCTACTGGTGGGGGATAGAGGATGCCTGGTCACATACACGTCCGGTGCAGAACTGGGCATCGCTTGTTACAAAGTCACTTGTACGATTGTTACCCATGGTGTGACAAAGAAAGCCAAGGTATGCACATGGTCCATAAGGGAGATAGGGGAGACCATGGTGCATGCGTAATAAATGCATGTGTTTTGGATACAAAAGGGATTTTTGGCACAAGTGGTTCTAATAAATGCATTTTTAGGGATGGTCGTAAGAAATGGATATTTTTGGGATTTTGCTTCCATGACTGTTGTGCATTGTTGTTTGTATAATTTCATGCTTGAATCTCTTAGTTGTCACTGTACTGATTTATTTACTAAGATTGTGAAATCTCATTGTGGTATTCCTACTTATGGTTCCTTTTCATGGAATCGTAGACTTTGATGTAGACGATGAGTATGAGCAGAAGGGACCAGCCCCACCTGATGAGTGATGGCTTGGGATGTTACCCATTATTTGTTGTTGGACCGTTGTATTTATTTTCTTTATTTCAGCCAGATGACTGTATTAAACTCTTGGAGGACTTGTTCAGGTTGTATCATTCTTTTACTTTTTTGTACTTAGTTTTAACTGGCTTATATTTTCCACTGCATTAATTATGCTGTACACATTTTCACACACTTGCACAAGGAGATGGGGTCTATGATCCATGTGGTCATCATCTTGGTGTCATGACTTCAACTAAACCACACATAGGGGTCGAGGGCACCATAGGTGGTATCAGAGCAGTTCGGCTCTGGGTAAATCCATAAGTCACTTAGGTACAATGCCAGAATTATTCTAGTCTTCAATCTTAGTACTATAGGCTTGAAAATTTTGTGTTGTTAGACTTGGTTTTTTTTTTTTTTTTTTAGCGAAGTTGGCTGGATTTTTTAGTATGATAGGCAGGAACCTTTTGTATGCCAGGCTTGAACTTTTAGCATTTGGGTTTGTATTTGAATTATCAAGCTTGAAGGGGGAAACAACGTGGTCTAGTTGAACTCATCGGAACAAAGACTGAAGTAATGAACTGATGAAGGTAATAGCTTCTAAATGCACAAGAGATCTAAGATTTGAGATTCTATAAAATTTATGAGTTTATGGAATATGAGGTGGTAAGTTCAACAAGCATTTGAGTAGTTAATTAAATTGGATGTTTTAGATTTTGCCGACTCTGACGACAATATTTCTGTATAGGTCGAACTATTGGAAGCAAATGGAAAAGGAACACATTTTGATAACATTTGGGGTTTTAGAATGTACAAGCTTTAAGAGACGATTGTTATTAGATCTAAGGTCATCGATTTTGTAGACTTCGAAAAATGATTTTTATATGATTTAAGGTTTTAGAATTGCAGGTTTTATGGACTGATTTATAATGAGATTTGAGTTTCATTTCTGCAGACTTGGTATGCAAGCTTTATCAATTTTAAAGTTAATTAGTTTGCAACCATGAGATTGTGAGTTTTGATCAAGTTTATGTTATTGATGTGGAGATTTACAAGAAGTGATTTTCTCTATGAGGTTTTAAGGTTTTGATTATGTAGATTTTCGAATATTTTTGTGCTTTATGAAGATATGGAATGAGAGTTGTTAAGAAAATTATTATTATCGGGTTTGAGGTTATAGGGTTGGCTGATTTTTAGAAATGATTCTTATCAAATTTAAGGATTATAGATGGTGCAAATTTAGGAAATAAGTTTTGTCGATTCTCAAGATATAGGTTCTGATGAGTGCATGAAAGAGCACTTTACATACCCAATTATTAGACTAGAATTCTAAAATGTGAATAAAAATCATAGGAATTAATTTGTATTTTTGAATTTACTTTCTATTACTTTGGGATATTCCTAAGCATATTTTTATATTTAATTTCAGAATTCATAAAAGAGAGAGCTAAAGTCCAGTCAAATTCAAAGGAATTTTTGAATTAGAATAATTCCCAAGAGTTTTCAACGAAACCTTACTTTTGAATTGAGTAAGATTTTCAAGTAATAAGGACTCTTCATTTTTAACATGGGTTGACTTTCAATGTGGATAGACGTGTGGACTTTCAGCAAAGCAATGATGCTTCAACATGAGAAGACTTCAACGTTAGGATAACTTTCTGAAATACCAAATAAATGATAACTTCAAATAAGGTGAGTTTGAGAGTAATTCAGATCAAGAGAAAAAGAAACAAATCACAAAAGGAAACTACAAGAAGTCCAAGTCCAAAATGCACTAGGTGACAGTCTGGACATACCTTAGTGTTTTGATCATAACTTTCTACTCACACATCAGATTGATGTGATTCTTGATGCATTGGAAAGCTATATTAAAGTGCTACAAATTCATGTTAGATAACGATGTCCAAATTCTGAATTCTGAAGAGCATACACAGCTGAACATATGAGTCCTAAAAGTTAGGCGATTTTTTATGGGAGAATGAGGAAACATTAGGGTTTCTTTTATGCCCTCAAGAAGTATATCATGGAGAGTTTGGAAGGGAGGAGGCACAGTTCTAGAGAAGACAAAAATACCATTTTTATTTTTTTAGTTCTTCTATGGAGAACTAAATTTTGGATAAATTGACTTTATTTCAATTCATAGATTAAGTTTTGTTGTGTAAGATTCTAGGATTGTATTCTCCATTTGCTTTGGATTTTTATAAGTTTGAGACAATTATACTAAATGTTGCTATGGTTTGATTTCGTTGAGTTGTAGGATTATAAACATATGATTGTGACTTAAACATTTGTTTTTCATGTCATTGATGTGATCTTTTACTACACTATTGTTTGTGAACATAGTGTTGTTTTTAGATATGATATTCATTTTTATGTATGAAAACTATGGTTTGTAAAAGGAGAATAGATTGTAGAATTAAATTTGAGAAAGTAGATGAATATAATGTCATATCTTCCAATTAGGAATTTGGTGCTATAATTCTTAATTGTGTATATCGTTTGCATCGAAATAGTTAGAGTATTGGATTCAGTTGATGGAAGCTTGAAGCTTTGCTTGCCTTTTTATCTGTGCCCTAATCTCATTTGAATTGTGTGACTTAGGTAGAATTTTCATATTCTTGACATATTGTCATTTAATCTTTTCCCTTAAACTTGCATCTTGTAGTGTTTCTTCTGACTCGCTGTGGATCGACACCTTGAACTATACTATATCACTGCATAATAGTTTGGGTGCAATCAAATTTTGGCTCCATTGCTGGGGAGTACGGTGCAAAAATCGATATAAGACATAATTTACTTCAGTAGTTTGTAAAGCTGGTAACTTTGTTCTCTTTTTTAGCTTGCTGCATTATTATTATTATTTTTCTTTCTTTTCATAGTATTTTTAGTTTTTAGTATTTTGTTACCTTGCATGCACAGATATAGAGACGCATTTGGTAGATTTGTTTGTAGGCCTGTGCGAGAGTTAGAATCAAATTTTTTATATCATTTATTTGACAATCTATCTAGTCCCAAAGAAATGAGTGAACACGAAGATCCACACCCAAGAACTCTTCAGGATTACCTCCACCCTACATGCACAACCACACCATAATGCATCATATTTCTAGCCAACACTTGTTAACTTGATTTTAAAACAGGGATGATACAACTACTTCCCACCTTTCATGGTTTAGAAAATGAAAATCCTTATTTGCACATTAGGGAGTATGAGGAAGTAGTTACGATTTTCCATAGTCATAATGCTACAGATGATGCTGTGAGACTTGAGTTCTTTCCTTTCTCTTTGAAGGATAGAGCAAAGAGCTGGTTGTACTCACTAAGACCACAGTCAATAGGATCATGGAATGAAATGACATAGTTATTCTTTAACAATTACTTTTCCCAACATAAAACCAATGCTTTGAAGAGGCAGATCTCCACCTTTGCACAAAAGGATAGTGAGACTTTGTATCAGGTTTGGGAGATGTTTAAGGAGTTGTTGAGTATGGGTCCTCACCATGGGTATGAGAACTGGTGCTTAGTAAGTTATTTATATGAGGGAGTTACACCTAGAGAGCGTCAATTCATAGAGATGATGTTTAATAGTGAGTTTTTGAAGAAAAATCCAGATGAGGCCATAGAATATCTCAATGAGCTTGCTAAAAAAGCTCATACTTGGACTAAACCTAGTGCTACTGAGAGTATAAATAGGTTATGACCTGCCAAAAATCTAAATAGTGGTGGAATTTACCATCTTAGAAAAGATGATAACCTAAACACTAAGGTGAAGATGCTTACTAGGGAGTTAGAGGTGTTAAAAACTATGGATTTAAAGCCAACACACATGGCTACTTATGTAGAGTCATTTGGATTGTGTTTTGTGTGTGGTGGGTTAGATCACCTAACTCAAGAGTGCCCCATATTTGCTGAAATGAGGGGAATGTATGAGAAACAATGTAATGCCTTAGGTATGTACAATAAGCCTTTTCCACCTTTCTATGATACCTACAATCCGGGGTGGCGTAATCACCCTAATTTTAGCTAGAAATCTAAAAACCAGCAACCTGCACACCCACCTAGAGCTTACCCTACACTTTATCATGAATCTTCTTCTTCTAGGAACCCCTTAAAAAATACTTTACATGCTTTTATTGAGGCACATGGTAAAACTAATCAAAACTTTGAGTCTTTGATTATGCAGGTTGTTGAAGAAAACAAGGAGATAAAGAGCCATTTATCCAAGTTAATGAGTTCCTTGAGTATGAATGAGCGTGGCAAGTTCTCTTCTTAAGCTCAATCCACACCGCAAGGTCAACATATGGTGCAAGAAAATTTAAAATATGTCAATGCTAGTGTGACATGAAGTGGTAAGTCCTTAGACATCCCAACAACTGATAAGTCAGAGGATGTTGAAGAGGATCAAAGCAATAGTGGTGCCGAACTACCCAAGGAAGCTGAGGTAAGAAAGAGCACAGTTAAGGTACCATTTCCTCAAGTTTTAAAATTGAATATGCGAACTTTGGATCCTAGTAATGAAATCATGGAGAACCTCAAATAGGTAAAAATTAACATCCCTTTTTTGCATGTTATTAAACAAGTTCCTACATATGCAAAAGTTCTCAAAGATTTGTGTACAGTTAAGAGAAAGCACCATGTTAAGAAGACAACATTCTTGACAGAGCAAGTTAGTGCCTAATTGAGTAGCGAATTCCTTCTAAGTACAAAGATCCTAGTTGTCCAACCATTGTATGTAATATTGGGAATCATAAGTTTGGGCAAGCGTTGCTAGATTTAGGAGCTAGTGTAAATTTGATGCCTTATTCCATTTATTTGCAGCTAGGATTGAGAGAAATCAAACCAACTACTGTGGTATTGCAATTGGCCGATCGATCAGTCCAAGTACCAGGGGGTGTAGTGGAGGATGTTTTTATTCAAATTGATAAGTTTATCAATTTTATTATCCCATTGATTTTTTAATCCTTGACACTAGTTTTGTGGTTTGATTATAAAATCCCTTTAATTTTAAGTAGACCTTTCCTTGCTACTGCTAATGCTCTTATTTATTGTAGGAATGGTCTAATGAAACTCTCTTTTGGGAATATGACTCTCGAGGTGAATATTTTTCATATTGGAAAACATCCAAAAGAGGATAACGAGTGCTACCAAATGTACATGATTGACAAACTCATAGACAAGGGAGTTCATACAACTCTTGATTCTGATCCCCTTAAATATTTTCTTGTAAATTCTAAGTTTGATACTATTAGTGATTCATCTGATGTTGATATTTGTACTATTTTTTTTATGAAACTTAGGATTATGGCACACAAGCTTGGTTACCAAAATTTGAGGAGTTACCTAAGAAAAGTGAAAAAAAAATTCCTTCAAGTATGGAAGCACCAAGAATTGAATTGAAACCTTTGCCTAAGGGTTTAAAACATGCTTTCCTTGGTCCAAGTGATACTTTTCCTGTTATTATCTTATCTGAATTGTCTGAATCTCAAGGTAAGCAATTACTTCGAACCTTAAATCAGCACAAGTCAGCCATAGGTTGGAGCATTGCAGATATCAAATGTGTTAGCCCCTTATTCTGTTCTCATAAAGTTAATTTAGAGGAAGGAACTAGCCATTGTAGAGACCCTCAACACAGACTTAATCTTACCATGAAATAAGTAGTAAAAAATGAAGTGTTAAAACTATTTGATGTATGAATTATATATCCTATTGCTAACAGTAAATGGGTTTGTCCTACGCAGGTTGTCCCCAAGAAGTCAAGGGTTATTGTGAAGAAGAATGAATTGGGAGAGTTAGTACCTACAAAACTTGTGACTGGATGGCAGATGTGTATTGATTACAGAAAATTGAATGCCGCCATCCGAAAAGATCATTTTTTCCTCCATTTTATTGATCAAATCCTTGAGCGTGTAGCTATCACCCATGTTATTGTTTTTTGGGTAGTTATTCTGGTTACTATCAAATTGAAATTGCATTAGAAGATTAGGATAAAACCACTTTCACTTGCCCTTTTGGTACTTATGCTTTCCTTAGAATGCCATTTGGATTGTGTAATGCCCCTGCTACTTTTCAACGTTGCATGATGAACATTTTTAGTGACATAGTTGAAAATTGCATGGAAGTTTTTATGGATGACTTGACTATTTTTTAAACTTCTTTTGATGCATGTTTGTTGAATTTAAAGAAAGTGTTGACCCGTTGTGAGGAAAATGAACTAGTCTTGATTGAAAAAATGTCATTTTATGGTACCTTCAGGTATTATCTTAGGGTATATTATTTCTTCTAAGGGGATAGAGGTTGATCAATCTAAGATTGAATTAATTTCTAAGTTACCTACATCTAAGACAATAAAGGATGTTAGATCCTTTCTTGGTAATGCGGGTTTTTATAGGAGGTTAATAAAGAGTTTTTCTGCCATATTTAGACTGCTATGCAACCTCTTACCTAAATAGGCCTCATTTGAGTGGACACTAGTCTGTCAAGAGGCATTTAAAACACTGATTGGCAAGCTTTCGGCACCCATAATGCAGCTACCTGATTGGGTTTTACCTTTTGAGATTATTTGCAATGCTAGTGATTATGTTGTAGGTGTTGTCATTGGACAGCGAAGGGAAGAGAAGCCCTATGTCATTTACTATACTAGTATAACTCTAAATAATATTCAAATGAATTACTCAACCACTGAAAAAGAGTTGCTGCTGTAGTTTTTGCTTTGGACAAATTTCGTGCTTACTTGATTGGTTCTCCTATTACAATTTGTCATAGATCATGTAGCCCTTAAGTATCTTCTCACAAAGAAGGATTCTAAAGCACGATTAATACGATTGATTATACATTTGTAGAAATTCAACATCACCATCAAAGATAATATAATACCCGAATCCTACTACGTAGGTCCTTACGTCATTCTATTAATTCTCAAGTTAAATATTTTGAGATAAAGATTATTTTTATTACTACTCTCAAGTATTTTATTTTGAGATGAGTATATCTTATTTTTTTTTAAAAAACTAAGATGAGTATGTTTTATTTTTTTTAAAAGTATGATTTATTAAAATAAATCAAGAATATTATTTTCAAGACTTTGAAATATTTTTCCTTAAGCCCTTTAATTTTTATTTATTTATGGAATAGCCCAATTAATCCCTACCATTGGATTGGTAGGTGAAAAGCATTTTGAGGTGGATAGATCCCCACCATCCATTCCCTAGCTTGTAGGATAAGTTTGGACTAAGACCATTTGACTACTTTTTCTCTTGAAACCATAAGCTTCCATGAGAAGTTTTTAATTCTTTTTTTCTTCTTTTGCCTACACCCATCAATTAAGGCAATATGAGGGAGAAGAAAACAAAATCATTTTCTCTTTATCCCCCCCATACCCGTCGGCCACATCCAAGATGAAGAAAATAAAATTTTCACTCCCTTTCCAAGCAAGCTAACACACCTTCTCTTCTTCTCCTCTCTTTTGTTTTTCAAGGAATCAACTCTTCTCATCATCTTCAAGCTTTTGACTCCATAGCAAGGTAAGAGCATCCTCAACCCTTTCCCTTGTTTATTTCAAAAATTAGCCACAGTTTAATCAAGTGGGTTTCTCTTGTTGATTTTTTTGGTATTTTGGTTTTGGGGTTAAAACAATGCTATCGTCTTATCTTCATCTACACGGGTTTATCACCATTTAGTCCTCTGTTGTAACACCCACTTCCCGTAGGCTAGGAGTGTCACTTGTTTTTTATAAAATAAACCTGGCAAGAGATCTCATATTAAATAAAAATAATTTAGGATTTATTTTATAAAATTTTGTCTGATAAAAATGTCTTAAAAAACTTAACTGAATAAACTGAATAAAAGTCATTTCATAAAAGCAATAAAATAAATTTATTTCTAAAAGGTCTAAAACTAAAATAACAGCTCCTTCTAATCCTGGCCTGTCAGCTCGTAATCGTCATCCTCATCTGGGTGGTTAAAAACATGAAAACAAACTAAAATGAGTCGAATACTCAGTAAGAAATCCATCACAACATTAACATACTAAACATAAGGTTTTCATAAAACCTTTCATGCTGAGAACTTAAAATTCATGACTGTTCATTCTGATGTTTATGCTATGCATGACTTGATTTATCTGAATTAACTGACTGAACTGATTGATCTGATTTAACTGACTATTCTGATTGGCCAACACACTTAACCCTGTGTGCGAGATTGTGCACCGGCCCCACGTCCCGCTGTAGCAAGGGGAGCCGCTGATAGTATTCTGGCATACTATGGTGGACCACGCTTGAGTCCGTGGCTTGCACATCCACCCTAATCTGAACTGCATTGGTACCATGCATCTGAATGACCATCTGATTAACTGAATTGATTTTATCTTGCACTTGAATTTAAGATAGCTTACGTGTCTTATGACCATGAGATGCATGACATAATACATACATAATTATAATTTCTAAATCTGATCATGATGTGGAATGAACTGATTGTGTGCTATGTTGGATGACATGTTTGCATATGACATGAGGATACATAAAAATTGGCTATCAATGAACTGGCTTGAATAATACTTATATATAAGCTAAACTATGATAATCCTAATTTTGTGATTAAATAACTTACCTTACAGCGCTTCTACTTCAATCTCACTTCGTAGCTCGTCACCTAAATGTAGTATTAAACATCACTAAATCTGTCTAGAACAAAATGTACTAATATCCTACTTAATTGAATTCACACTGTAGAATGTAATGAATAAAATATTCTATTTAATATAAAATCAATGAATGTTTATATCTTAAATTATTTAAAATACTAATAGCATATTCTTACTTAATTAAATTCATAATCTAGAAAATAGTCAAATAAATCTTTTGTTTAACACCATAATCAATAAATCTTGATATTTAAATTACTTTAAAAAATACTAATAACATATTATAACTTAGTGGAATACTTGGGCTATTTAAAATAAGTCATAAAAACTTCAATTCTTAAATGGATTTAATTTCTTAACATAATTATTAAGCTTAATAATGTACTTTAAAATATATTTCAAATTCTTTCAAACACTTCTTTATAATAAATGAGTCTTTAACTAATATATATATATATATATAAATATATATTTAAGTAAAAGCTCACATTTAAATTATTAAATCCAATACAACTTCAGATAAAAATGATGTAATTATCTCTATAATTAACATATAAATAAGTGTAAATTTAGAAATGTAATTTAAAATAATTCTCCAAGATACTAGATTAAAAGAAAGGGCATAAAAGTAATTGTGATATTTAGTGAAGGGGCTTTTTGGAAAGTCTGATACAATACACTTAAAAGGAGAATAACTCACGTGAAAACTTGTCAACTTGCATATACTTCTAGTGAAGGAAAACAAGTAAAAGGCATGCACTCCTGGCGAAGGAAGGCCGTGCAAGAGAATCAGAGGCTCATCGAGAAGGGTATGCGACGGGGATGGGCTGTGGCGGCTCTGGGTGGCCGGGAGTGAGGTGAGGCGGCTGGGTCACAACTGGGCTGGTCGGCTCTTTCTGTAGTGACAGAGAGGTGTTTCGACAATCCTCGAGGTGGCTATCGTGGAAGAGAAGCTGTGGTCAGGCTTTACGTCCGTGGCTGCTGCGGCGTGCGTTGGCGGATGAGGATGGTCCGATGGTGGTGTCGGCGTGTTCTGGGCAACGTGGAGTCACCGCGGAGGAACATGGGTGATGGTGGTTTGTGATGTGAGAGGTTACGGGGTCTCGGGTTTACATATAAGGGTCCTCCTACGGTGGTTCTCGGCATGCAAGTCGGTACAAGGTGGAAGAGATGTGACTGGCAGTTGGCTTACGTGGTACTCTGCACGGGGTGGTTCACGACTGGGCAGCTTGCGAAGGGAAGAGCTGGTTCTCTGTTTTTCGGTGTGAAAAACAGGGGAGGATGGCCGCGGCTTGTTGACTCTCCAAGGATAGTCGCGTAGTGTTTCTGCTAGCTGGGCAACGAGGTGGTCAGAGGGAGGAGACGTGGAGGAGCTTCCTGTGGCACGGGTGCAAGTAGGGGCTGCGGGCTTCGTTCGTGGCTTACGGTGGACTATGGTTTCTTGTGTTTTTTTTTTCTTCAGGAGGTCTCAACCAAGGGTCGTTTTATAGGAAATGTGAAAGGGTAATGTGGTTCATAAGGAGTTTGGATAGAGTTTGGAGTTGGAAGTTGGCTGCTCCTAGAAGATTTAATCCTATGAGAATACAAACACTAAGAGGATCGATATACAAACTGAGGGAAAGAGAGGCGTACGTGCATGTGCATGTGCATGTGAATGTGAGTGGAACCGTGAGTATAGGTCTAGGAATTTTAATGTTGATAAAACTCTAAAATTATACTTCTATAAAATCTGATGATAAAAATAAATAATAATAATAATAATAATAATAATAATAATAATAATAATAATAATAATAAAAAAATAGAATATTAATATTGTATAAGAAAAATACATAATACTTATTTTATGATATACTCTTAGGACTGGGTTGTTACATCTATCTTGCCTCTTGAAAGGAGCTAAGAGCTTGAGGTAAAAATCATAATTTGACTTATTTATTTTTAATGTGATTTTGGAAGCCTATTAAGTTGTTTTAGCTTGTATTTTGATGTGTTTAATTTCCTATATTGCAAATAAATATGTATGCCCTATTTTTGGCCCAAACCGAATATTATTATAGTTGTTTTGCTAAGTATTTTCCTATATTTCAAAAATGCTATGTTGCTATTAAAATTGGTTTAATCATAAGTGATTATTTAAAGTGATTTTAAATTACATATGTTGGTATCATGTGCCTTGTGTTAAGATTTGGGTTGGTAATCTGTTTTTGGGATGCTAGAGGTTTGTTTTAGAGGTTTTGCTTGGTTCTGTAATTTTATATCTTGCTTTTAAAAGATATTAAGTGAGTAAAGCATAAGTTAAGTGTTTAAAGGTTTTAAAGTTCTTAATGGATAACCTTGCTATATTTTATGCTACTTTAATTTTAATGGGAGGTTTTATCTAAACTAATTAATATATTGCTTATGTGAATAGGTTATAGTTTAATTAGTTTAGATATAAGAGATTAATTGTGCATAATGTATTGAGATATGCAAAGCTGTCCAAATATTCCTAAGCCTATGTCATGCCATGTCTTGAAAAAAAAAATAGTATCCCTCATTTGGTTAAATTCTACATAACCCAAGAGTCCAAAATATTGATGAGCTAACCTTTTTCTAATGAGGGACCACAAGTTGATTAAAGGGCATGTTCCCTAAGCTTGTTTAGCCTACTTGAAATACCTAAATCTATTTTAAAGCCCATTGTCAAGAATTCTAGATTTATCTCCTAATGTCAATGACCCAAAGTGAGCTTGAACCAAAGAAACCTTGCTTGAAGCCTATGAATTTTTAACTAACTTTTGTGTAAGTTTTAAAATAGCCTTTTCATGGACAGCTAGCATGTCTTAATACTTCAGTTATTTCTCTTATAAGTTGAGGTGAAGAGTAGTCATTTGGGTAATGTTAAGCATAGAAGGGACGTTAGATTGAAGTATCGTGGCTTTCCCTTTTAAAGGGAGGGCTAAAGAATATTGTACAAGTATTAACACGCTTATATTATTGATTGGAATAGGAATATTGATGATGGAAGTATCGAAGAGCATAGAGGTAAGTAGCTATGACCATGCTTCTTACACCATGCTCTCTTTATGAAAGAATATCTCTCTCATTGCAAATGTTTCTCTAATGAAAAGGTAAATGAATATAGTATGTACATCCCTTTCTTGATAGCCCCTGTTAAGTACCCTATCGATTATAATTTTGTGTATATGTATAAGGTAATGCATGCATGTAGATATTAAGTCATGAGATTTTCATGCATGCTCTCTCAAGAAACCTATGATTATTCCTATATGTAGTATAGCATGAAAATGTATCTTGTTCATGTAAATGCATATGCATTGAACTAAGAAAGATGATGAAAAGGTTTAAATGCAAAGAAAAGGAAAGGAAATGAGCGTCTCATGTTTTATGCTTTAAGTGATGCTTTAAAGGAGTTTTTAAATGTCGCTATGAACTAATGCTTTAAATGTCCCTGAGAACTAACATTTTAAAATGTTCCTGAGAATTGACGCTTTAAAATATGTCTTGAAAGATAATGTTTAAGCCATGTTTTAAAATGACGTTTAAGCTCATGCTTTTAAATGATGTTTATGCTCATGCTTTAAACGATGTTAAGCTCATGCTTTTAATTGATGTTTAAGCTTATGCTTTTAAGTGATGTTTAAGCCTATGCTTTTAAATGATGTTTAAGCCATGCTTTCAATGGTATTTAAGCTGATGCCTTTAAATGATATTTAGGCTCATGCCTTAAGATGATGTGAAAGCTTTAAATGATGTTTAAACTCATGCTTCTAGACAATGTTTAAGCTCACACTTTTAAATAATGTTAAGCTCATGTTTTAAGTGACGTTCCTTTCCTATGAATGAACTATTAAATGAAAAGGACTGAAATGAATGAAAGTACTAAAGGAATAAAAGGAAACGAAAGTTTCAATAAATGAAAATACGTAACGGCCACATGAAAGGAAAGGGGTACCCAAAGAATGAATGGGCAGATTGCAATGCCGGGTAGTAGTATCTGGTAGTGTACCCAATGCTGCACCCTGACGGAATGGGATCCTAACCTGTGGCCACATGTGAATCCATTTGCCATAGGGCCGCTAACCCTAGCACGCGGGGCGTAACAGTGTGCAATGGCTTATGAAAGTGAAAAGATGTAACGCATGAAAAGCATGTTATGCATGAAAAGATGTAAAGCATGAAAAGCATGAAAAGAATGTTTATGCATGAAAGATGAAAAGCATGAAAGAATGTTTATGCATGAAAGCCTAATTATTTCTAAGAATGTTTATGCATGGAATAAAATGCAAATGTTTATGTATGCATGTTTTCAAAAGAAGAAGAATAGATGCCTAGTATGTTCACTGCATGATGTACTACTTACTGAGTATTAGACTCACTTTTGTTTTAATGTTTTAAACGTCCAGGAAATGATGAAAAGGCTGGGGAGTGAAGCATTACTACAGAGAGAGAGGCGGACACTTAGTGTCTTCCTTGTCGGTGAGGAAAAAGAAAGGAAGGAAAGAAAGAAAAGAAAAATATGCTAAGAATAGGTATGTACGTAGCGGATTCTGCCCTTCACGGGGCGGGATCGTTACAGATAAGAAAGGAGTTGAAAATGTAGTGGCCAACCATCTCTCGAGGCTTACATTTGAGGACACCACCGACCACATGCCAATCAGGGATGATTTTTCAGATCAGCATTTATTGTCTTTATCCTCTTTACCAAGGTTTGCTCATATTGTGAATTAATTGGCTGTAGATGAGATACCGACAGATTGGAGCAAGCAAGACAAGAGGACATTCATGGTTGAGGTACGCAATTTCTATTGGGATGAACATTTTCTTTTCAAATATTGCCCTAACCAAATTATAAGGCATCGCATCCTTGATGAGGAGATTGCTAGCATCTTAAATTTTTATCATACCTAAGCTTGTGGGGGCCATTTTTCAATGAGAAAAACCACTGCAAAAATTATGCAGTGTGGATTTTATTGGCCCACCTTGTTTAAGGATGCAAATATCTATTATTGCTCATGTGAAATGTGTCAAAAGTTAGGAGCTTTGTCCCGTCGTAATATGATGCCTTCAAATATGATCTTAGTGATAGAAATTTTTGATTGTTGGGGTATTGATTTCATGGGATCGTTCCCTCTTTCTTTTGGATATCAATACATTATTATGGTAGTAGATTATGTGTCAAAATGGTTAGATGTAGCAGCTTGTAGGAGCAATGATAATAAAACGGTAATCAAATTTCTTAAAGAAAATGTGTTGTCTCGGTTTGGTACACCACATGCTATCATTAGTGACCGGGGCACACACTTTTGCCTCAATGCTATCATATGTCTCCACATTGGAGTCTAACCTATACATTGATTTTCCTATCCTTTTTACTTCCAAGTGTGTACTTGATGTGGAATTCTTTTATGTGCAAAGAATAAAAACAAAGGGAAGAACACGAGTTACTAGTTGTTTAAGTGAGTTAACTTTAAAGGCAAAAATACCAAGGCTAGGTAGAAATAGCAAAATACAATGTTGACATATAATTGTTCACCAAATTATAAAAAAAGAAAAAGAAAAAAAAAACCAGTACTTGATGATTTGTAATGCTGAAGTGTACAAAAAAAGAAAAAAAAAGGCTGAAGAGTACATCAAGTGAGGAATCTGGTGTTTTGAGATGTTTAATGAGATTCCTTAGGTATGTACTTGGAAGCTTTTGAATCCTTTTCTTTCATTCCTTTTTTTTCACATAGCCTAACTTCAGCCACATAACACTTTGTGTTGACCGTTCTGATCCCAAGTAAGCATGTAGAAAGAACGATTGAATTTTCATTTGTTACTGTTCCTATCATAAGATTAATGCTTGCTTGTTGCTTGTTCATAATTACCTAAATCTCTATGTGAATGTGTTTACACCACTTATCAACTCCATAGAGAGAGCCCTTGCATAAAACACTATTATACTTGTGAGTTATAGAGTTGAACCTTTTGCTTGAGACTTTTCTTGATGTTCCATGTGTCAAGGTTAGTGGTAAGATGATTATGGCTTGGAGAACACACATACTTTGTGAATTGATATAGGGGGATTGATCTTGATGGATTATTGGACTCCTTAGATTGTTTTAATATGTGAATCTGGAAAGTGTGAATTGGTGGACTATTTTTGTAATTTCTTTCTCTTTCATCTCTTTTGCATAAAAATTGCTAGAGACTAGCAATAAGCAAGTTAGGGGGTGTGATGAGAGCATGAAAATGCACTTTAAATATCCAATTATCGGAACAGAATTCTAAAATATGAATAGATATCATAGGACCTAATTTTTATTTTTGAATTTAGTTTCTATTTACTTTGGGATACTCCAAAGCACATTTTTATATTTAATTTCAAAATTCATAAAAGAGAGAGCTAAAGCCAAGTCAAATTCAAATGAATTTTTGAATTGAAATAATTCCCAAGAGTTTTCAACGAAGCATGACTTTTGAACTGAGCAACACTTTTAAGTAATAAAGACTCTTCATTTTCAATGTGGGCTAACTTTCAATGTAGATAGATGTGTGTACTTTCAACAAAACAAGGATGCTTCAACATGAGAAGACATTAACATTGTGATAACTTTCCGAAATATCAAATAAATGATAATTTCAAATAATGTGGGTTTGAGAGTAATTCGGATCAAGAGAAAAAGAAACAAATCACAAAAGGAAACTACAAGAAGTCCAAATCCAAAACTTGCTAGGTGACAATCTGGACACACCTTCGTGTTTTGATCATAACTCTCTAGTCACACATTTGATTGATGTAATTTTTGATGCGTTGGAAAGCTATCTTAGGTGCTACAAATTTGTATCTAAGGAGGCCCAAATTTTGACTCCTGAATCATGTGCACGGCTGCAAATATGAGTTCTAAAAGTTAGGCAATTGTTTATGCTAGAATGAGGAAATGTTAGAGTTTCTTTTATACCCTAAAGAAGCATATCATGGGGAGTTTCGAAGGGAGGAGGCACAGTTCTAGAGAAGAAAAAATTACCATTTTTATTTTTTTTAGTTCTTCCATGGAGAACTAAATCTTGGATAAAGCCTAGGGTAGAAATTGATTTGTTAAAATATTTTGATTTTATTTCAATTCATAGATTAAGTTTTATTGTTTAAAATTCTAGGATTGAATTCTCCATTTGTTTTGTATTTTTATAAATTTGATACAATTATATTAAATCTTGCTATGGTTTGATTTCGTTGAGCTATAGGATTATGAACATATGATTGTGACTTAAACATTTGTTTCTCATGTCATTGATGTGATCTTTTGGTACACTATTATTGGTGAACATAGTATCATCTTTAGATATGAAATTCATTTTTATATATGAAAAAGTAGATGAATATAATGTGTGACTTCCCCAAATTCCGCTTGGGATTGGATGGACATTTGAAGCATCGAGATATACAACACAAGGTACCTGCTTCCGTTCGTGACATATATGATGCAATGTTCCTAATATGCATTTAGCATTATGCAATATTCGCGAATAAATTTTTTTCTTTAGCAATACTATGCACTAAATTAAAAATATCCCAAATATTTGAAACATTCTTCATACAAAAGGATATACTAAACAGTTGAAATCATAACACTAGTCCAAAATGGCTATGATCATAGTACAAGTAGTAATTTAAGTTAACTACTATATTATTATTGACGCCACACCGTCGTTCAGTTGACCGTGTCCAATTGGTCGAATCTGGTTCTCCTTCGAGTCTTGTAACAAGATCTACCATTAGGTGGGAATTGTAGTTGTGACTACTACAGTAATACAAATCTCAGCAAGTTAACAGAAAATCTCCACACATGTTAATGATGCATGCATTACAGTAAAAGTATGAATGCATAATCTAATTCATAAGTAATCATAGCATAATTTGACATATAACATCATATAACTGGCATAACTTAAACTGACGCGTGAGTTGAACTTGACTTACTTAAACTGAATTGGACTTAAACTAAGACTTGACTTTATATGAACTTAATCTGAAACTTAACTTAACATGAGGTTGAAATATATTCTTATCTTATGGAATTACCATGATGTTCTTGTCTCTCAGGGTTACCATGATAACATAGTCTTATCTCTTGGGATTACCATGATAGAGTTGTCTTATCTCATGGGCTTACCATGATTTAACAATAAACATGAACTGAACAATAACCTAACTGCACAAGAACGTAATGAACGTGAGATACATGAACAACTTGACATGACTGTTCTCAAAATATACAAATTGTATTCGAGATGAAATGTTATTGGAATACGAAAGGACAAAAGCCCTGAGGTAACACAACATAACTCGAATGTAACTCAATAGATATGACTTACTTGAGATAGAAGCATTTTGTAACATGACATAACATGTAACATAAACATACTTAACATGACATAACACGTAACATACAACATACTAAATATGACATAACACATAACATACAACATACTAAACATCACATAACATGTAACAGACAACATACTTAATATGACATAACATGTAACAAATGACATATTTAACAAGACATACTTGCAAAGTATAGTAAAACGTGATAGAATGTCTTGCATAATAGGTGAACAATTCATGACAGAATAAATTCTGATAGATAAATATGTAATGACTTGGCATGAGACATATCATAACATACATACATACATACATTGTACTTCATTTACTCATCACACATACATATTAAACTAATAGTAAGTTAAAAGCTAACTTATCTTGGTCTTTGCATTTCTAGATAAAACTCAAGCGCAATCAGGAGGAACTGAAAGTAGTGATCTCTAAAAGTTAAACTTAATCACTAATAATTAGAAATATGAAAAAATATCAACTTAGAATAAAATTACCAACTTAATCTTTACATATGGGAAAATGATCATTTTACCCCTAATTTAAGAATTTTGCATCCTAACTTCAAAACTCACTAAAATTCACATAACTAATTCAAATTTTATCCTAAACTCAAATATAAATTCAGAAAAATTTAAAACTAAGCACAACCATTAAAACTCTATAGAGGCTGAAATATGCATAGGCTTTTTCCCTTGATTGTTTTTTGTTGCAATTCTTCCAATTTCAAAACTCATGATCAAATCAATTTTTTGCAACAAATATATTTCTATCCTAAGTTTAAAAACATACTTAAAACATCCACTAAAAATATGCTATTCATCAACAACAAACATTTTAGAAAAAAGATCCAACTTTTAACCAAAAGGGCAAACCCTTGAATCATATGGTTTGATCTATTTCAAAGCATCTCCAAGAACTTCAAAAATTCCAAATCATACTTCTAACATATTCATAACATATTCCGAAGAATAATCATATTTTGAATCATGAACAAAATTCATCAAAATCACTAAAACCAAACTTGAACCTTTTTGGTTTCTTTTTAAGTTCAAAAACAGATTTTTGTTTCTAACTTGTTTTAATCAACCTCTTGATCCATGACGTATAAAGATGTGATATTCAAACCAAAAAGGGTGTCCTAAAATAGATCTAAGTTTTAAACTCAAGATCACATGGTTAAAAATCAACCAAAACATGAATTTACCCAAGAACATCACCACTTTGGCCTAATTAAATATCTCCTCGCATAAAATTTCATATTTTTGAAACTAACATCAAATATCTACAAACCAACATTCCAAAATGTATATAAGAGGCTTGAGACCTTCAAATAAAAATATCAAAGCCATTGGAATAAGATTAGACTATAAAAGATTTAGACTTTCTTAAAATAGAAACTATCTTTCCTCTTCCAGCTTTTAAGTTTCTAGATCTAAGAAAATCTTTTATCAAAACCTTTAATCATGCAACAAATCCTCAACCAATAATCATATACACATGTTAATAGTACTCCATAAAATATGGACCAAGATCTATTCATTAGCTTGGTCAAAAATTTCAAAATATAACATACTCTGCAATTTATCGCCCAAAATGACCTTTCTATGGTTTAAACAACTTTTGACCAATAAAATGATCTTCAAATTAACAAATAAGGAATCCTCTTAAACTAGACTAAAAAAGTTACAACTTTATTGAAGGTACGTTGTGAGACAAAACTTACAAAAGCTTCAAATTAGGCGTACGAAAGAGTTCAAAAAAGCTACCCGAGAGTGTCTTTTGTGTTTTATCAAGGAAAAGTGTAAAAGAGAAATGATTTTTGTTGGAAGTGGGCTGGAGGGATTCTTACACAAGTTATGGAAGACAATAAAGCTGAAATGAAGCTTGAGTTTTGGTTCTTTTTACCCAATTCAATTTACAAAAATCAGCTCAAGATATTTTCTCAAGGTTGAGTGTAGAATTGAAAGAATGAGGTGACCATTTAGCCTTTTACTTCAAGAACCCTCTAAGACCTCTTGAACAACTCTGATCATCCATGTGGGGGGTGAAATTTCTTAGTCAAAAAGCAATGCTAAGGTGACCAAATTAGTGGGCTTTCATGGGCCTAAATTTTGGGATTTTAAGAGGGTTTGGGTTGTTATCAAGCCCAAATTCAATATCTCTTGGCTCAATCAATTTTTCAAGGTTAACAAGGTTGAATAATGATGCTCTAACACAATTTTAAAGGATTAATAGCATGTGGTAGTAATTTAATCAAGCGATTAAATACAATGCTAGAAATTGATTCATTTAGATTTTGGAGGTCGACTTTATGGTTTGTATAAAACTATTTAGGATTTCAATTTCAATCATACTTTTGGTTTCTCAGTTGGATTCTAATCGTAGAGGATTTCACTAGGATGAAAATCCTATTTGGTTTGGCACAATTTTATTGGTTAGATGGAATAAGATTTTTACTTAGGTGGCATGATCTCACACTTTGATTCCTTCAAATCCATCAACGTTCCTCATGGTGCCAAGTGTCTAATATCATTCACTATGTATGGCTAAGATCTTGCCAACTGTCCAAATAAAATTTCTCTAATCTAATTTGGACATTTCACATTTTGATTTTAAAACACTGCACTTGGTGCGCTTACTGGGGTTACTATTCACTCAAGAAAAGTGAATCATAAACTTAGCATGAAAAATTCCTAAATATTCATATTAACCTACAGTAAAAATCATTTTCTGAAATTCAACCCCAAAGTGCTCGTAAAAATAATTTCATAGTTTCAAACAAGCGTTTCAACCGAAAATATGAAAGTGGACTTATTGCACCATAAAATCCTAAATAATCAATTGAGTCTAATGGCACAGACCATAACACATTCTGACACTTATAACTACCTCAAATAATTAGAATCGCACTTCTGGCACCACAGTGAATGATAACATTGACTATGTTGATAGACTAAAACCTATGCAATTGGTCGATTTGTGAAAACTTATGGGATTTTCATGAGATTCTTAAAGCCAATAGAAATTCTACCTTTGAATTTCTAGCAAGTTGTTACATAATGTCATATCAATTAGGAATTTTGTGCTATAATTCTTAATTGTGTATATTGTTTGGATTAAAGAAGTCAGATTATTGGATCCAGTTGATGGAAGCCCGAAGCCTTATTTGCCATTTTATCTGTGCCCTAATCTCATTTAAATTGCATGCTTTAGGTAGAATTTTCATATTCTTGTCATATTGTCATTTAATCTTTTCACTTAAACTTGCATCTTGTAGTATTTCTTCTGACTCCTTGTGGATTTACAACCTAAATTATACTATTTCACCACATAATAGTTTGGGCGTAATTAAATCCATTAGGGTCAAGGAAATGGTAGTATATGAGATGGTATAAAAGGTGATCAAGTTAGTTGAGAATAGGATTGGGTGGACTTTAGTGGCGAGTGATATTGAGTTTTGTACCACTAGGATAAACGCTAATTAGAATTGGGGTCTTGACTAGTAGTATTTGTTGTCAGAATGAAATTTATTTGCGCTTTTATCTTTTTGGATGAGATTGTATTAGACTTTTAAGCTCAACGCATACTTTAGATGGGACATGTGGACTTTTGACTTGTGGAGTGTCTTGGATTAAGTTGTGTTTTGGATTACCTCTAGCGTAAGGATGTTTGCTTAATTATACGCTGACATGTGTAGGAGTTGATGAAGTAATCTAAATCTCCTCTCCCGCGAGTGCTCTAAGTATAGTGACTATGGGATTTGCTCTCAAGTGTTATTGACATGACTCCTCCTAATTGTTTAGAGCTCCTTGCACTCATACTTGGAACTTCCTCGGAAAGATCATTCCATGGATTCCTTGCAAAATGGTGTGCATGGCCTGACTTAGCTTGTTTTAAGTTGTGTTCCTTTTCTTTTAAAAGTTTCTAAGTTGCCCTTATTAAATCTTTTGGAAATGATGTGAGAAAACCACCACTTTTGTAACCTTTTAGAATTGGGCTTTGAGGGAAATTTTATTATTTTATTTATGTCTATTCACTTTTCTACTCATCTTGTTCATTCAACCTCTTTGTCCAACTTAATAAGACCTTTTGGCGACTTGGTATTTTGACAAGAGTTTTGGACCAACCTTGTACCCAATTACCTTGTTGCAACTTTCTCAGTTCCATTACAAATCAAATTCTTTCCTTAGTGACTTGGCAAAGTGAACCATTTGTGACTTCATTCATTAGATCGATTTCCTTTCATAGTTAGGAAACCTTTGAGTAAATCCCAACTTTCACCTCATCATGTTCGTCTTTGGATTGCTTTATTTTGACTAATCAACCTTATCCTCAGCATGGGCTTGGCTTAGTGTATGGATCTCTAAGTTCTTAGATCACTTGAAGGAAACTGTTGGAAATAATGTTCTAGGTAGACTTTTGTTTAGCATTAAAAACCTTACCATTAGTATGTTGATAGTGCTTTTGGCATTTGGAATGCTTAGGTTGATTGGTAGTAGAATGTTATAATTGATCACATGTGCATTTTCGTGGAGTATTGGTTTTGACTAAGGAGGCAAGAGATTGACTCTTAGTATATGTGTGAATATGAATTTTGTAGAGTTGGGGTCTTTGACTCATTTAAGTGTGGAAGGATTTGCTTCGGTAGGTGTTGAAGTGGATTCGATACAATAGTGTAAATTCAAGAGATCTTAGCCTTAGGCTTTTTGGTGAGATGATCAGAGTGCATAGCTGAAGCATGACACTTAGAGAAATGATGGTTCGCAATAAATTTTGTGGCTATATTTGGGAGTCAGTTGTGACTTAAGGTCACATAAGAATTTAAAATTTGAGGCTTTACTTTCCTTGGGAGATTGAATGTTCAGTTTGGAAATTTGCACATTGATGGTTAACTTAAGAAGAGACTGATAGGTCACCAAAGTTTTGTGTACAATAAAGGCTTGGAAATTGAAGCTTAGACATCAATAGTGGATTGCATAATATAATTTATGCACTAAAAATTAGGATCCATGGGATGGGAGAATCGTTTCTTGTGGAGTCAAGATTTTGAACTGCATGGCTTGCCTTGAGGTTTTAAACATGATATACTATAGGAAGTAGAGGCAAAGATTATTAGCTTGATGAGTCCTTAGGAAGTAGCTCTAGCTAGCTAAGCAATTTCGAGGACTAAATTTCTTTTAAGAGGGGAAGGATGAGAGACCCCAAAATTTAGTGTGTATTATTTTATTTTATTGTATTTTATTCTTTTCTTTAAGGGTATTTATTTTTTTAATGAGCCCAATCGGATGATTGTGGGTTTTTGGGTTGTTGTAGGTGCTATGGGCCAATTATAGGCCTGAAAGGGGAAAACTGGGCCCAACCTATGGGCTAGCTGGGAGCCCAACCCTTTTATTTAAAACAACGTCGTGTAAGGGCTAGTAAGTGAGAACCCCCCTATTGGAATGACATCATTTTGGCATGTAGAGTGAAAAACTTTAGAATTTTTCTTCCCCGCCCCTCCCCTGGCCGGCGCCACACCCTTCTTTCTTTCATTCCTTTCTTTTTACTCTTCTTCTTCTTCTTCCTCCTCCCATGCTCATGACCTACAGTGCCTCCAAGCACTGCCTCTTGCTGCAGCACCTCGCAACTGCCGCACCTTGTCTTAACATCCTCACCAGTAGTTCGTTTGATGTGTTTTGTTTCTCAAATCCATCGACCTCCATCTCTCGTAGCTCCTTTGCCACCATTTGCCTTGAAGTCCAACATTAGTCTTGGTGGGCTCCTTGTTCTCGACCTCCATCTGTTTAGATCCATCCCTTTTTTTCTCTTAGATCCTCACTCCTCCTCTTGCTCTGTTTCTTTGCCTAGAGTTCGACCATGCGCCTGCATGAGCTAACACTCCCACCCGTGTTTTGGTGGTTGTTTGGCACCTCTAAGTGCTCCACTTCCCTTTCTCACCCTCTCGTTCCCTAGGTTCCATCTCAACCCATGAGTTAGAGCCACCTCAATCACTGCCACGCCATGCTCCTCCATTCCCTGCCTTGGAAACCCTCTCCTCCACCCACTAGCACTCCAAATCTGCCACCCCTTTGAGAGAAATCCCACTGGTAGCCCTCTAGCTCACTAGATTTGCCTCTTCCACCCTACTTCATCACTACCCCGCCATTGCTTTGCCACTCTTGGCGTCACCTCAATAAGCCTTTTGCCCCTTGTTTTGTGTTTTAATTTTCATACTGCATTCAAATTTATTCTAAATATCTTTGTCCATTCGAGCAACGACGCAAGCACTTGTTCAATCGTAGGTATGCACATGGTCCATAGGGGAGACCATAGTGTATGCGTAATAAATGGATCTTTTTTGGGTACAAAATGGATTTTTGGTGTGAGTGTTCTAATAAATGCATATTTTGGGATGGTCATAAGAATTGGATATTTTTGGGGTTTTGCTTCCATGCTTGATATGCATTGTTGTTTGTATAATTTCATACTTGAATCTCGTGGTTGTCGCTCTGCTGATTTATTTACTGAGATTGTGAAATCTCATTATGGTATTCTTACCTACGGTTCCGTTTCATGGAATTCTAGACTTTGATACAAAGGATGAGTATGAGTAGGAGGGACTAGCCCCACCTGAGGAGTGATGGCTTGGGATGTTACCCTTTATTTGTTGTTGGACCGTTGTATTTATTTCCTTTATTTCAGTTTGATGACTATATTAACCTCTTGGAAGACTTGTTTCTTGTTGTAACATTTTTTTTTAACTTTCTGGTAGTTAGTTTTGACGGCCTTATATTTTCTATTGCATTATTTATGTTGTACATATTTTGCATCTTTGGACACACTTGCACAAGGCGATAGGGTGTATAATCCATGTAGTCATCATCCCGATGTCACAACTTCCACTAAATGGGGGTCAAGGGTGCCATAGAGACTTAGAAGAAGGAGCTGGTGGTAAGGGGAGAGGGAAACATAGGGACGACTAAGGGAGAAATTTTGGTTGTGAGAGTGAGAGTGAGAATGATATGAAGGTTAGGGAGGGGGCGGGTGGGGCTAAAAACCCTAAGTCCCAAACCATGTTAAATGACATTGTTTTCAGAGTCCCGAACCATGTTAAATGACACCGTTTTCATAGGGTAAAATGGCACCGTTTACATGAATTTTGGCTGTGTGGGACACTTTTGGGCTAGGCTACCTCATTGTTTTGGCTTCCAAAGCCTATTTCTTTCCCCTAAACCATATTTTGGGCTTTTTTCTTTTGCTAAACCCTATACTAAACCATACCCTAAATTAATTTTAATATTTGTTTTAGCCACAAGTCTTTTTATTCTTGGTTTTTATAATTTTCTCATCATTAAATTTAAATGTTAGTATTCATTGTTAACAATGACTATTTAACAATGTGCTTAATTACATGTTATTATACTATAGTATTACATGTTATTAACTCATTATACTATTATATACTAGTTGATTAAGTGGAAATAATGTGGAAATTAAGTATAAAAGCTAAGGGTTCTTGTTGTGAAAAAGGGGCACATATACTTATTTACACATTAAATTCACAACAAGGTAATATAAGGGTAATCTGGAAAATCATGCACAAAATGAACAGCTGCACTAAACTCACACACGCACTCAACACTTAGAAGAAAAAAAGATTGTTGGTTTCTCTCAAATCCGTAACCTCCCTTCTCTGCTTTGCATCTCAGGCTTCACACCGTATATCCACATGAAATTGGAGAGAGAACGAGCAGGAGTACTGGAGAGAGCAACAACCTGGAGAGAGAAAGAGGCATGAGCATCAAAGGAGGAAGGAAAAGCTTAAAAAGGGGCCCAAGATGTGTGATGGGGGGATCGGTTTTTACTGGAAGATTCCAAAAATACTCTGAGTTTTCGGTTTCTAACTTTAGGGATTTCGTTTCTTTCTTTTCTTGGAATGATGATTTGGTATTTTCATTTGATAGATTGTTCATTTTATTACCGGATGGAGGAGAAATCTTGTGACCTAGGTTGAAGGGAACCTTTGAATAGTTGGATTTTTGGTTGGGAGTTTTGAGTTCCTCTTAGTTTTAAGTTGTGTTCTCCATAAATTTATGTTATCCTCATAGGCACTGGGATTAGGGTTTCTCTGCATCTTTGATTCATCGTTGATTGAAAGCACGATGGATGCTTAAGAGATATAGACCCTAGACCGAGTTATATGTTGATTTCCAGGTTGATATGAAATCTTTTGGAGTTTGATCTGTCGATATTCTGTTAATGCTCTAATCATACATATTATCCGAATGCTTTTGCCATGACTGGGGTAGAATTTGAAAGTAATTGAGGATATCAAACTTCCATAAAAAAATCATTTGTGCAAAGGGAACCCGAAACCTAGGTACCCCTTTTTCTTCTTGAAAACCCCCTTTTCAAAACGTGAGTTTGGAGTTTCTTTACAAAATATTTCCTTAGTTTTGAACCAATTTTAAAACCCCTTGAGTTTTGGTATGAACATCCTTGTCTGATTTGCAGGTTTACTCAGTGTTTAAAAGAAAAAAAGAAAAAACATTTGCCCTTCTCATATTTTTCTTACTTATTCCATATAAATCCAATAACTTTTGCATAGCCTTGAATTTACTTTAATCCCTGTGAAATCGACCTTGGGACTTTCATTGTACACAAGCAAGACACCTTCTATACTTGGGAGGTATAAAAAAAAAGAACAACCACTAGTATAATAGTGTATAACTATATATGACTATATAACTATAGAACTATACTAGTATATATGATTAATATATAGATAAATATATTTATTTTTATAAAATATGTATAGTATCAGAGTCGAATTGGAGCAGATTCGGTCCGAGAACACCTCCCACTCTGATTGAAGAACTAAAGTAAAAATCTGACTATGCTTTGACTTGTTTCGTATATTTAACAGTTCTACCGTAATTTTGCAGCATATCATTCATTGTTGAAAACTAGTTTCTTTATAAATTTTTAGTGCATTAACATTAACTGTTGTGATTTCTGAGTAAACCCAACACTTCGATTCGTGATTGATATGTTTTCTTGCAAATGCAAACACAGTGAAAGAAAAAGGAGAAATCTATCAGAATAATTTTGACAAGGTTTGAAACAACCTGCCAGAAATTCAATGGATGGGATTTGTTTACATCTTAGGAATGTTGTGAAATCCAAAAAAGATTTCACGAATTGAGCAACTGCTTAGGTTTTAGTCTATTAACATAGTCGTTTCCTATCTCTTTCGTGATGGAAGGGCCGTTTTAATTATTTGAGGTATTTAGGAGTGTGAATTTGAGACACAAATTGCACCATTAGTCCCAGATAATTATTTACGTTTTTACGATGCAATAATATTTTTTTCAATTTGTAACAGCCCGCTAGAAATTCAAAAGTGGAATTTCTATTGGCTTTAGGAACCTCGTGAAAACTCCATAAGTTTTCACGAATCAACCAATTGCATAGGTTTTAATCTGTCAACATAGTCTATGTTATCACTCACTATGGTACCAGAAGTGCGATTCTAATTATTTGAGGTAGTTATAAGTGTCAGAATGTGTTATGGTCTGCACCATTAGACTCAGTTGATTATTTAGGATTATATGGCGCAATAAGTCCTTTTTATATTTTCGGACGAAACGCCTATTCGAAACTATGAATTTATTTTTACGGACACTTCGAGGTTGAATTTTAGTAAACGATATTCACTCTAGGTTAATATGAATATGTAGGAATTTTTAGTACTAAGTTTATGATTCACTTTTACAAAGTGAATAGTAACCTCGATAAGCATAGCAATTGCAGTATTTCAAAATCACAGTGTGGAATGTCCAAATTGGATTAGAGAAGTTTTATTTGGACACTTGGTAAGATCTTAGCCACACTTAGTGAATAGTATTAGATACTTGGCACCATGAGGAACGTTTGATGGATTTGAAGGAATCAAGGTGTGAGATCATGCCACCTAAGCAAAAATTTTATTCCATCCGACCAATCAAATTGTGCCACACCAAAAAGGATTTCTCCCTAGTGAAATCCTATATGGTTGGAGTCCAACGGAGAACCCAAAATCATGGTTGAAATCGAAACCCTAAATGGTTTTATCCAAACCATAAAGTTGACCTCCTAAACCTAAATGAGTCAGTTTTTAGCATTGTTTTTAATCGCTTGATTAAAATACTTTCACATGCTATTAATCCTTAAATTTGTGTTAGAACATCATTATCCAATCTTGTTAATCTTGAAAAATTGATTGGGCCAAGTGATATTGGATTTGGGCTTGATAGCAACCCAAACCCTCTTAAAACCCTAAAATTTAGGCCCCTTTGGTTTAGGCCCATTAAGACTCACGAATTTGACCACATTAGCATTGCTTCTTGGCTAAGTTTTGCACCCCACTTGGCTGGCTAGATCTTTATAAAAGAAGGGCCACCTCACTCTTTCACTTTTACACTCCACCTTGAGAAAAGATCTTGGGCTAATTTTTGTTTATTGTAATGGGAAGAAAAGGCCAGCACTCAAGCTTTCTTTCAGTTCTATCACTTTCCATAACTTGTGTAAGAGGCTCTCCAGTCCACTTCACATGAAAAGCAGCCCTCCTTTACACTTTTCCTTGATAGAGCACAAAAGACACTCTCGGGCAGTTTTTTTAATCTCTATTGTACGCCTGATTCGAAGCTTTTGTATGTATTTCTCACAAAGGTTTATTCATTAAAGTTGTTCCTTTTTGAGTTTAGTTTATGTGGATGTCTTATTTGTTCCATTTGGAGATCATTTGATCGATAAAAAATTGTTCAACCACCATAAAGGTTAATTTGGGCAATAAACTGAAGAGTGTGTTGTAGTTTGGAGTTTTTGACCAAGCTAAAGGATAGATCTTGGTATGAAATTTTTATGGAGTAATTTTAACATGTGTATATGATTATTGGTTGAGGATTTGTTGCATGATTAAAATTTTTGGTGATAGATGTTCTTAGATCTAAAAACCTAGAAATTAGAAGAGGAAAAACAGTTTCTGTTTTGAGAAAGTTTAAATCTTTTATGGTTTAATCCTAATCCAATGGCTATGATATTTTTATTTGAGGCTCCTAAGCCTCTTATATACATGTTAGAATGTTTTTTTGACTATATTTCTTGTTAGTTTTGAAGATATGAAATTTTATGTAAGGAGATATTCGGTTAGGCCAAAGTGATGATGTTCTTGGTTAAATTTAAGTTTTGGTTATTTTTAACCATGTAATCTTGAGTTTGAAGATTGAATCTGTTTTAGAACACCTTTTTAAACTATGTAATGTTTTTATTGAAGATCACATCTTTATGAGTCATGGATCAAGAGGTTGATCAAAATAAGTTTGAAACAAAAATCTGTTTTGAACTTAAAAGAAAAATCACAATTTCGGCCCCTATAGAATTTTAATGGTTGTGCTTAGTTTTAATTTTTTTTGAATAGATATTTGAGTTTAGGACAAAAATTTACATGACGTATGTAAATTTTGGTAATTTTTGGAGTTAGGATGCAACATCCTTAAGTTAGGGGTAAAAGGGTCATTTTCCCACATATAAAGGCTAAAATGGTAATTTTATTCTAAACTTATATTTTTTCATATTTCTAATTGTTAGTGACTAAGTTCTAACTCTTAGAAATCACTACTTTCAGTTTCTCGTGATCACGCTTGAGTTTTGTCTAAAAAACGCGAAGACTGATGTAAGTTAGCTTTTAACTTACTAGTAGTTTAATGTGTATGAGTGATAAGTAAAGTAACTACAGTGTATGTATGTATGTTAGCATATGTGCCATGCCAATTCAGTACATATTTATTTGTTACACATAATTTATTTTGTCACAAATTATTTATTTGTTACATAAGATATTTTGTCACATATTACTATACATTGCAAGTATGTCATGTTAAGTTAAGTATGTCATCTGTTACATGTATTTTATGTCATTTAATATTGATTGTTGCAAGTATGTCATGTTAAGTATATTGTCTGTTATATATTATGCCATGTTACGAAATATTTCTATCTCAAGCAAGTCATATCTTTTGAGTTACGTTCAAGTTAGTTATGTCTAGGATACGTACGATGTAATCACCATGATTGTCTAAGCATCTCCATTTGTAATTCATTTTGATACTCGTGATTTAAAATACTCGTGATACGTACGATGTAATCACCATGATTGTCTAAGCATCTCCATTTGTAATTCATTTTGATACTCGTGATTCAAGTTAGTTATATCATTTGAGGTACGTGATTTAAAATACTCGTGATATAATCATTTTGATTGTCAGAGTATTAGTACGTACTCCTGGTGGAATCATTTTGATTGCTAGGGTACGTGATTTAAAATACTCGTGATATAATTATTCTGATTGTCAGAGTATTAGTAGGTACTCTCGATGGAATTATTTTGATTGCTAGGGTACGTGATTTAAAATACTCATGATAGAATCATTCCAGTTGTCTAAGTATATCTGACGGAATATGTTGGGCAAAATCATTATGATTGTTCACTATTCCTGACGAAACGACTGGCAAAATCATTTTGATTGTCAAAATTCAAGTCCAAATTCATGTTAAGTAAAGAAGTTAGGTCAAGTTCATGCAAAGTTAAGTTTCAGTTCAAGTTCAAGTTCATGTCAAGTTAAGTTTCAGAATTCAAGTCCAAGTTCATGTTACGCAAGGAAGTCAGTTCAAGTTCATGTAAAGTTAAGTTTCAATTCAAGTTTAAGTTCATGTTAAGTCAAGTTTTAGATCAAGTTCTTGTCAAGTCAAGTCTCAGTTTAAGTCCAATTCAGTTTAAGCACGTCAAGTTCAGTTCACGCTTTAGTTTAAGTTATATTATGTTATGTTGTATGTCAAGTTATGCTATGATTACTTATGATTTTGATTATGCATTCATGCTTTTACTGTCATGCATGTATCATTAACCTATGTGAAGGCTTTTTTGTTAACTTGCTGAGATTTATAATCAAATCTCACTATGGTAGTCCCAACTACCATTCCCCCCCGAATGGTAGATCTTGTTACAGGATCTAAGGAGAACCTAGAATCAACCAACTGGAAATGATCGACTAAGCGACGGTGCGACGTAGATGATAGTACAATAGTTGCCTCAGATTACTAGTTGCATTTGTGGAGTTCAATCTCCAGCACTCTTTTGATCGTAGTGATTTTGGACTAGTGTTGTGATTTCAGTTGTTTAGTATGTCATTATGTATGAAGTATGTTTTAAGTATTTAGGATATTTCAGTTTGGTGCATAGTATTGCTAAAGAAAAAAAAAATTATCCGCTGCGAATATTGCATAATGCTAGATGCATGTTAGGAACATTGCATCTTATATGTCATGAGGGAGGCAGGTAACCTTGTGTTGCATATCTCGACGCTTCAAATGTCTATTTGATCTCAAGCGAAATTTGGGAGCGTTACAGGGTGGTATCAAAGCAATACGTCTCTAGGTTTAAATCCACATGTCCTTAGGAAATGCACCAAATATTAGGTTTGAAATTTTAGTCTTCATTAGGCTTGAATTTTTGAAGTATGAGAGATAGTACACGGTTGTAATACGTGTACTCATGTGTTTCAGGAAGTGACACATGACTCACGGTAGGATACCTTGAAACCCTAAGGGAGCCACAAATCAGGAGAATCAGAATCCCCCGATGGATGGAGGATTAGCTGAAGTTGTATGTCTGCTGACTGATGTGCTTAAACAACAACAAGCACTTGTACCCAGACCCAAAGTCAGGGGTTGTCTATATTAGAAGTTCTTGATCCACCGTTGCCTGAATTTTTCTGGTAATGAGGGCCCTTAAGAGCCAATAAATGGATTATGGATCTCGAAAGGACCTACGAGATCTGCGGATGTACTAAGGGCCAAAAGGTTCTATATGCTGGATACCTATTCCAAGGAGAAGCTGGAATATGGTGGGATACCCAAAGGCAGCTTCTGACACGGGAACTAGGAACCCTCGCTGCTTTGACATGGGAGAGGTTCAAGGAAGAGGTCGATAGCAGATTCTTCCCAGATTCTGTCAAACAGCTGAAGGCGTAGGAGTTCGCGACTTTAACTCAAGGCAGTTTGACCGTAGAACAGTACGCCGCTAAGTTTATGGCGTTAGGAAGGTTTGCACCACACTTGATTTCTACTCAAAGGATGCAGGTGCAAAAGTTTCAAGCAAGACTTCAACCAAGGATTCGTAGCCAAGTAGCTTGCCTAAGAAAAGAGAATTACCAAGAGTTGGTAAACGTGGCTGCGATAGCAAAGGCTGAGCAGAGAAGTCTGGTGATCCAAATCAATACCAAACGAAAAAGAACTTCACTGAATGCTACTGAAGAAAATCTGGAAAGGAAGAAGATGTCTACTGGACCAGATAAGGGAAAAGGCATCAAGACTGGAAGCTTAATGCCGACCACATACCCAATATGTGGGATGTGCAGAAAGAACCATGGAGGCAAGTGCAAACTTACCTTAGTACTCTGTTTTAGATGTGGCCAACCTGACCACTTGATAAAAAATTGTCCGGAAAGAGGTCAGAGAAATGGGACTGTTCCCAATGGAGATTCCAAACCAAAGCCACAGCCTCTAGTACCAGCTCGAGTGTATGCAGTCACTGCTAGAGACACAAATGCTGATGCACCAGCAACTGAAGGAACTGGCGCACTGGTATTTTTCTAAGACCTATGTATTGTTAAGCTTAGTTAAAGTTGGTTTCAATTTATGGTATTATTGCATTATTGTTATTTTGGGATAATGTCAAGTCTTTGATGTTTGTAACTTGTACGCAGTTTGATTCAAGTAAGTCCCTATTTTTTTAGTAATTTTAGTATTGCACAAGAGTTCTATTCGTACTTCGAATTGTTACCAGGTGGTAAGAGTAACAATTCTCATTAGGAGTATTTCTATTCATACTAGTGTAGATATGGAATACCTTTTAGTAGTACGAGAAAAGATATTCAAGGTTGATGAAATAGTATCCTTCATATTTGGAGTTTGTTTTGATTTTAAGGATGCAATGAAATTTGTGTTAAGGAGAGTAAAGTGTGTGGGAGAAGCTTTTGTCTTAGTAGGATTCACTTATGATAGTAGTTTTATCCAGTTGCCATTAAATGATTTATGGCGAATTGTTGTGTTTATGGAAAACGTAGCTCACCCTTATATTGGAGACAAATATGTGGGAAGTAAAATCTTGGCCTTAAGGATTTATGTGAACCCTAGGAACAGATCCTTTTGATTAGATTCAGAATAAGAGGCAGCTCATGAAGGATAGAAGAACTATGTCAATCATAAGAGAGAAAGTCTTGAGATTAGATTAATACCTGAACCATTATCGAGGTACTACCTAGTAGGAGGAATGATTCATTTTGATTATGAAGAAGTAAGCTAGTCCAAGACAGATGGAATTCCATAAGGAAATAGAGAAAGTGATTTCAGTTATGTATGGATTAACATTTTCCAACTGAATTACAAGGACACTTGAAGTGTATCGCTTATATTTTTCTAAGGAAAAGTTTTGAAGAGTATCCACTTGAAGTTTTAGATTTAGAGAGTATATCAGGATGACTCAACCTACTTTGCGGAAGGACTCCATTACCAATTATTAAGTAGAGCGAGAGACTTATGGAATGATAGAATTTCCGTGGTAGATATATGTGGTAAATAACTCTTTGAGTAGTACGGAAAGTAGTGATTTCACTGAAGCAAGAATTTAGTATCTTGGAAGGTCAGCCTAGAAGTCATTAAGTTTAGGTAGTAACCTTTGGGAGTGTTATACCCTCCTCTTATATGGTGGTAGCTATTTTGTGCAACCATGTGATGGTTATAGATAAGAATAGTGTGGACTACGAGAGGAAGGTGTTACCTCATGACGAAGGTTACTTGCCTCTAAACTCGATTACGTGGATAAACCAGGTTAGCTTCAAGGCTAGGATGGGATAGGACCAAGTAGAGTCCACCAGAATAGCAAAGAAGCGTGCCACAGCCGCCAAGGTTGAGCCAGCGACGTCAGGTTCATCCATGTCATAAACTCACTATAGACGTTTACTGGTTGAGGGTCAGAAGCCAGAGAGCGAAGAAGAAGAGGTCGTACAACATCCCAACCCAAGTTACTACAACAACGTGGTGTATGATTCAGAGGATGACGCATTCCACTACGTACCTCAGTAGGCTAGTGATGATATGTAACATCCCGAATTTTAGTGTATTTTTAATGGAGGTTTTATTTAATTTATTTTGTGATTATTTATTTTGTTGTAAAATTTTGGGAGTTTTAAAATATTATTTCTTAATATTTTATGTGGTGAAAATTATTTTATGTGATTTTTAGATTTTATTTACTGTTTTAGCTTTTAAAATGAATTTTAATTTTAATTGATTTATTTTTGAGTTTTTAATTTTTACTGTTGCATTTAAATTATTTTACTGTGTTTGAAATATTTTAATTAGTTTCCGGTTTTAATTTCATCTTCGTTGAATTTTTCGGGACCCAGTTGGAAAGACTGGATCTTCCTTTTTTCCCTCTTCTTTTTCTTCTTTCTTTTTCTTTTCTTTTCTCCTTCTTCCCCTCGTGCAACCCGACCCCTCTCTCTCTTCTCTCTCCCCACCGTGCAATCGGGTTTATCGTTGCTGTCACCATCGCCGGCCGCCGTGCTCGACACCGCCGGTGCCGTTCGGCTCCCCTTCAACCGGCAACCTCACCCCTAAAATCTCAGACCGCCCCGAGCCACCATTAGTTGCCGTGAACCGATCGAACCCGCGGTGGGTTTTTTTCCATTCCGCTACCGTCCGGCCGCCATTGGCCACCAAATTTCTACCACATCTTCACCGGCCCAATACTAAGCATTTCCACCCAAACACAGCCCCGATCCGTCGCCGGAGTCGGTCATACGAGCATCAAACCCGATTCGGACATTTCGGCCTAAAACCGCCCATTTCCGCCGCTATTCTCGGCCAACCACCACCACCATTAGATTCACCACCTTCCATAGGCCCTACCCTATCAATTTCAAGTCTCCGTTTGAAACCGTGAAAAATTCCCATTTCACTGCATTTCGATCAGTGTTTTTACACTGTGTGAATTTGCTGCTTTGGTGATTTCCAGTGCCTCGAAACCTTCGTAAAATTTTTTTAAAGCGCTGTAAGTATTTCCTAAACAACTATTTGAGATTTAATTATATTTTTGCAATTAATTGCTATATTTTATATATATGTATCCTGGTTGGTTCCGGACTGAGTCCAAGGAGTTCGGGGGTGGTTGGATTGATCGAAGTAATTGTTGTGTGTGATTATTGTGATCTGGTTGTGAATTAGAGATTGGATTATTTATGAATTTATTAATTGTTGGAAATTGGATTATTTGTGGATTGATCAATTGTTGGATATTCTGGATTTGGTTGTATTGTGATTTTGGGAGTTGATCATTGATTATATTGTTTCATTTCATGTTGCACGCATGACATGTTTGTAAACTGAAAAACTGAGTTTTTCGTGTGTTGCATGCATGATCATGTGATTATTTTGAAAACTGGGTTTTCATGAGAATTTGATTTATGGGTGCGTGTGTATCACGACCCCAAGCCGAGATGGGGCATTATCTCGGTGGAGCTCCTCTGGTCACTCGGGAGCATAAGATACTGAGTGACGTCCCCTGAGTTGTCGCCGGGCGACACCGGGATCGGACGTTGGACGTGCTGATTCCGTGGCCCTTCTGCTGGCGGGGGCTAGAGGATGACCTGGCCACGAACGCACTGGGTGCGGAACTGGGCATCGCTCGTAAAGTAGCCAGGACGTGCGGATGGTCCATAGGGGAGACCATGGTGCATATGGTTAATTGGATAAATGGAAAAAGAGCTGTTTTCTGGGAAAATAGCGTGAGTTGTTTTTGTGTATCATTTTCTGGGAAAATGATGGATAATGATTTTTGTGTGTCATTTTCTGAGAAAATGGTGGAAATTGTTTTACTGGAAATGATTTTTGAGCCAATGAGATTTTTGGCGTGCGTTGCACTATTTCATTTGCATCATGGGCATGAATGGTTAGTTGTTTAGATATGGTTATATCTCTGGACTTGGTTAGGTTATAACTTACCTGCGGTACCATTTCATGGTACTGCAGACTTTATTGATGATGCAGATGCCGAGCCTGAGGATCTGGCTCCGCCGGGGGAGTGATCTGGGATCACTCGAGTTGTAGCTTTTATTTCAGACTTGTATTTTATTTTCTGGGACTTGGCTTTGTTTTTAAGGTATTTGGTATTTTGGATTTCTGTATTAATTAAAATTTCTGGTACTAGTAGACTTTATTACCTTCTGCTGTGTTTTTATTTGTGCACTGTTTATTTGTTGCACACACTAACACTTGTCGTTGGGATGCGTGACCGGTTGTCATCATCCCGGGTGTCTCGATTTCCGTGCTGGTCCGTACATGGAAGTCGAGGGCGCCACAGGTGGTATCAGAGCGGTTTGGCTCTGGGTAAAGCCACATGTCGGTTAGGTGCAGTACCAGAAATTTTTAAAAGTTGTGATTTAAAATTACTTTGGTTTGAAATATGTTATTTTTAATGGTTTTAATTTATTGTTGATGGTTTTGATTGATTTTATCTTATTTTATTTATTTTATATTGTTTTATTTTATTTTATTTTATTTTATTTTATTTGGATGTTGCTATTACCCTTAATTAAATTTTGTTCGGGACTAAAGTGGGGTTGAGAATTGTGCTTTGACAGAATATGGTGAGGCCAAGGAGGCAGGATAAGGAACCTATGGGGGAATCTTCCAACAATGAGGTGGATAATGCCATTGCTAGGGCATTAAATAGGATGGCTGATCTCTTCCATCAAAATATCAGGCCGCCTCAAGTTGACCAAAATATTGTGGTTCAAGTGGGGTGTTCCTACGAGAGATTTCTTAAATACCGGACCCCGATGTTCTTTGGAGTTGAGGATCCACTTCAAGCTGAAGGGTGGATCAATGGAATAGAGAGGACTTTTGAGATTTGTGGCTGTACAGAAGAGCAACAAGTGTTGTATGCTAGCTATTTGCTACAAGGTGAAACAGCAAATTGGTGGAGGATGAAGAGGAATCTTTTGGAAAGGGAGTTTGGAACTCTAGCTGCCGTGTCATGGCATCGTTTTAAGAAGGAGTTTGATGACAGATTCTTCCCACCTGTTGTGAGGAGGCAGAAGGCCCGAGAATTTAGTAACCTGGTTCAGGGTGGTATAACTGTGGAGCAGTACTCCCGTGCTTTCATAGAGATTGGGCGTTTTGCGCCCCATCTTATTGCTACTGAGGATCTTCAGGTGGAGCGTTTCAGGGAGGGTCTGCGTCCTGAGATACGCAGATTCGTAATATGCCATAGGGTTTCCTCTCTCAGTGAGTTAATTGATTTGGCTACCATGGTTGAGAGGGAAAACAGTTTGGTAGTAGGATCCCCTCCAGGTCAGAAAAGAAGAAGTTTTGCTGGTGAAGGCAGTAGTTCTGGGTCGCCTCAGAAATTTGTGCAAAGGATTGGAGCCCGTCCACAAGCATCGTCTGGAGTGCGCATTGGAGGCTGAGCCCCAGTTTGTAGTCGATGTAATAGAGCTCACGAGGGAGAGTGTCGTCAGAGTGGGGTCACTCATTGCTTTAGATGTGGTCAAACGGGGCACTTTGCTCAAGATTGTCCCAATCAGCCTCAAGCAAGTCGTGGAGGTCGTCGTGGAGGAAGGAATAATCAGAGACAAGTCACGCAGGCTCGAGTGTATGCGGTGACTCCTGGAGACATCGACTATGACACGCCAGAGACCTAGGATGCTGGAGTGATTACTGGTAAGTGTTTAATTATTTGGATTTGATGTTTGATGTGGTTTGATGTTTCTTTTGGATTTCATTGGTGTGTGTGTTTGGTTCAGGGAGAGTCTGTTTGTATGATTTTTATGCTTGCACCTTGTTTGATTCCCGGAGCGTCCAAATCTTTTGTGTCTACCACTTTTGCACGGATGTGCAACTTGGTCACGGAAGCCTTATCGCAACCATTGGTAGTAAGTCTTCCCAATGGAGAGATGGTGTGGTGTTCTAAAGTCGCGATGGGGTGTCCTTTGGATTTTAGTGGGAGGACACTAGATGCGGATTTGATTGTATTCAAGTTGCTTGGATTTGATATTATTCTTGGAATGGACTGGCTATACCGGTATTCGGCGTGCATTAATTGTAGAAGTCGAGTTATTGGATTCCAGCTTGCAGAAGGTGATTATTTGGAATATGTGGGGAGTAAGTTGAAGGCGAAGCCTATAGTTATATCTGCAGTTCAAGCAAAGAAAGATATAGCTTGTGGAGCCGACGCATTTTTAGTTCAAGTGGTGTCTTCGCCGTCCGAGAAGAAGTCTATAGCGGATATTCCAGTTGTAGAAGAATTTCCAGATGTTTTTGTTGATGATTTGCCAGGATTGCCTCCAGTTCGGGAATTGGAGTTTACAATTGATTTGGAACCTGGAGCCGCTCCTGTGCATAAAGCTCCTTATCGTATGGCGCCGGCTGAATTGAAGGAATTAAAGATCCAGTTGCAAGAGCTAGTTGACAAGGGTTTTATTCAACCTAGCACATCACCATGGGGAGCGCCGGTGTTGTTTGTCAAGAAGAAGGATGGCACTCTTAGAATGTGTATCGATTATCGGGAACTTAATAAAGTGACCATCAAGAATATGTACCCGCTTCCCCGTATAGATGATTTGTTTGATCAACTACAAGGAGCAGCTGTTTTCTCCAAGATTGATCTGAAGTCGGGATATTATCAGCTGAGAATAAGAGATAAAGATATTCCTAAGACTGCTTTCAGATCTCGGTATGGTCATTATGAATTTAAGGTGATGCCTTTTGGATTGACCAACGCTCCTGCAGCTTTTATGGATTTGATGAACCGAGTCTTTCAGCATTTTCTGGATTCTTTTGTGGTGGTCTTCATTGATGATATCATGGTCTAATCTCGAGACTTGGAAGAGCATGCTTATCATCTTCGCTTGGTACTTGGTAAATTGAGAGAGCATCAGTTATATGCCAAGCTTAGCAAGTGTGACTTTTGGCTGGAGGAAGTCAGATTTCTTGGTCATGTGATCTCCCGAGATGGAGTGGCTGTTGATCCTAGTAAGATAGAAGCTGTTTTATCATGGCCACGTCCTTCTACTGTGCGCGAGATTCGGAGTTTCTTGGGACTTGCCGGATATTACCGGAGATTTGTTGAAGGTTTTTCCAGATTATCCGGACCTCTCACAGCGTTGACTAGAAAGAATGTTGAGTTTGTGTGGTCAGATCGTTGCGAGAGAAGCTTCCAAGAATTGAAGAAGAGATTGACGACAGCTCTTGTGTTGGCACTTCCGGAGCCGCATAAGCCTTTTGTGGTTTTCAGTGATGCATCTAAGTTTGGGTTGGGATGTGTTCTTATGCAGGAAGGACGAGTTGTTGCCTATGCATCTCGTCAGTTGAAAGAGCATGAGAAGAATTATCCTACCCATGATTTAGAGTTGGCTGCCGTGGTGTTTGCTCTCAAGATTTGGCGTCATTATCTGTATGGTGAAGTTTGTGAAGTCTTCACGGATCATAAGAGTTTGAAGCATCTGTTTTCTCATAAGAATCTTAATATGAGACAGAGGCGTTGGTTGGAGTTAATCAGCGACTATCAGTGTGAGATCAAGTATCATCCAGGAAAAGCTAATTTAGTTGCTGATGCCTTGAGTAGGAAATCTCAGTTAATGGATGAAACAGAGTCGTCAGGCATGGACTCTCTTCTTTATGGAATGAGGAGATTGCTTATTGAGAGTTCGCAGCAGAAAGAATTGATCTCTTCAGTTTTGGATGTGCGGGTTGTGGATTTTGAGGAATTGAAGACTCTCCAGAGAAAGGATCCTAAGTTGTTAAATATCAGGAAAAGAGTCAGGAAGTCTAAAGGACCCGTGCACTATAGTTTGGACAATGATGGTGTGCTTCGTTTTCGGGATCGAAGAGTGATACCTCGAGATTCTGAATTTAAAGAGCGAATCTTGGCAGAAGCTCATACAGCTCCGTACTTAGTTCATCCTGGAAGTACGAAGATGTATCGGTACTTGAAGAAGAATTTTTGGTGGGAAGGTATGAAGCTGGATATCGCCTCGTTTGTTGAGAAATGTGATACTTGTCGTCAAGTTAAGGCTGAGCATCAGAGACCTACTGGTAATCTTCAACCTCTCCCTATTCCTGAGTGGAAATGGGATGACATCACTATAGATTTTGTAGTAGGCCTTCCAAGATCTCCTAGTGGAAAGAATTCAGTTTGGGTGATTGTGGATCGTTTGACTAAGAGTGCCCACTTCTTGCCTGTGAATAATGCTGACTCTTTGGGTAAGTTAGCTCGGTTGTATATTAAAGAGATTGTGAGACTGCATGGTGTACCCAAGAGTGTTGTGTCAGACAGGGACCCGCGGTTTACGTCGCATTTTTGGAGGAGTTTGCAAGCAGCTTTAGGCACTAATTTGAAGTTCAGTACAGCTTATCATCCCCAGACTGATGGCCAATCTGAGCGTACAATTCAGACTTTGGAAGATATGCTGAGGGCTTGTGTTATGGAATTTCAAGAAAGTTGGGAAAATCATTTGCCGCTCATAAAATTCTCCTATAATAACAGTTTTCATGCTTCTATCCAGATGGCTCCTTATGAAGCTTTGTATGGAAGGAAGTGTAGATTGCCGTTATGTTGGGATGAAGTTGGCGAGAGGAAAATTGTTGGGCCTGAATTGATTGAAGAAATGCAAGGGCAGATTCGATTTATAAGAGCTAAGATGGCGGAAGCGCAAAGTCGCCAGAAAAGTTATGCTGACATGAGGATAAGAGACTTATCTTTTGAGGAAGGCGATTGGGTTTATCTTAAAATCTCTCCGATGAAGGGTGTTAAGCGCTTCGATAAGAAAGGTAAACTCAGCCCGAGGTATGTTGGTCCTTTTCAGATTGTGGAGAAGGTTGGGCTTGTTGCTTATAGAGTTGCATTGCTGGATTATTTCGGGGATGTGCATGATGTGTTCCATGTTTCGTCGTTGAAGAAGAGTTTTGGTCAACAAGAGCCGCGTTTTGTTGACCCGGAGCACATTCAACTTCAGCCTAATCTTACTTATAAAGTTGTTCCGACTCAGATTGTGGATTGGAAAGTGCAGAAGCTGAGATCCAAGACAATACCTTTGGTGAAGGTGTCATGGGGTGATCCTGTAACTCAAGATTTCTCTTGGGAGCGTGAGGCCGATATGAGGGAGTAGTATCCGTATTTGTTTGGTTGACCCTCCTGGTATGCTTCTTAAGCCTACTCTTAATTGAACCTTATCTTTGTCTTAGTCTTAATGATTGACCTTACCAATTTCGAGGACGAAATTTTATTTAAGGGGGGGAGATTGTAACATCCCAGATTTTAGTGTATTTTTAATTGAGGTTTTATTTAATTTATTTTGTGATTATTTATTTTGTTTTAAAATTTTGGGAGTTTTAAAATATTATTTCTTAATATTTTATGTGGTGAAAATTATTTTATGTGATTTTTAGATTTTATTTACTGTTTTAGCTTTTAAAATGAATTTTAATTTTAATTGATTTATTTTTGGGTTTTTAATTTTTACTGTTGCATTTAAATTATTTCACTGTGTTTGGAATATTTTAATTAGTTTCCGGTTTTAATTTCATCTTTGTTGGATTTTTCGGGACCCAGCTGGAAAGATTGGATCTTCCTTTTTTCCCTCTTCTTTTTCTTTTTCTTCTTTCTTTTTCTTTTCTTTTCTCCTTCTTCCCCGCGTGCGACCCGACCCCTCTCTCTCTTCTCTCTCCCCACCGTGCAATCGGGTTTACCATTGCTGTCACCATCGCCGGCTGCCGTGCTCGACACCGCCGGTGCCGTTCGGCTCCCCTTCGACCGGCGACCTCACCCCTAAAATCTTAGACCGCCCCGAGCCACCGTTAGCCGCCGTGAACCGATCGAACCCGCGGTGGGTTTTTTTCCATTCCGCCGCCGTCCGGCCGCCATTGGCCACCAAATTTCTACCACATCTTCACCGGCCCAATACCAAGAATTTCCACCCAAACCCGGCCCCGATCCGTCGCTGGAGTCGGTCATACGAGCATCAAACCCGATTCGGACATTCCGGCCTAAAACCGCCCATTTCCGCTGCTATTCTCGGCCAACCACCACCACCATTAGATTCACCACCTTCCATAGGCCCTACCCTATCAATTTCAAGTCTCCGTTTGAAACCGTGAAAAAATTCCATTTCACTGCATTTCGGTCAGTGTTTTTACACTGTGTGAATTTGCTGCTTTGGTGATTTCCAGTGCCTCGAAACCTTCGTAAAATTGTTTTAAAGCGCTGTAAGTATTTCCTAAACAACTCTTTGAGATTTAATTATATTTTTGCAATTAATTGCTATATTTTATATATATGTATCCTGATTGGTTCCGGACTGAGTCCGACGAGTTCGGGGGTGGATGGATTGATCGGAGTAATTGTTGTGTGTGATTATTGTGATCTGGTTGTGAATTAGAGATTGGATTATTTGTGGATTTATTAATTGTTGGAAATTGGATTATTTGTGGATTGATCAATTGCTGGATATTCTGGATTTGGTTGTATTGTGATTTTGGGAGTTGATCATTAATTATATTGTTTCATTTCATGTTGCACGCATGACATGTTTGTAAACTGAAAAACTGGGTTTTTCGTGTGTTGCATGCATGATCATGTGATTATTTTGAAAACTGGGTTTTCATGAGAATTTGATTTATGGGTGCGTGTGTATCACGACCCCAAGCCGAGATTGGGCATTATCTCGGTGGAGCTCCTCTGGTCACTCGGGAGCGTAAGATATTGAGTGACGTCCCCTGGGTTGTCGCCGGGCGACAACGGGATCGGACGTTGGACGTGCCGACTCCGTGGCCCTTCTGCTGGCGGGGGCTAGAGGATGACCTGGCCACGAACGCACTGGGTGCGGAACTGGGCATCGCTCGTAAAGTAGCCAGGACGTGCGGATGGTCCATAGGGGAGACCATGGTGCATATGGTTAATTGGATAAATGGAAAAAGAGCTGTTTTCTGGGAAAATAGCGTTAGTTGTTTTTGTGTATCATTTTCTGGGAAAATGATGGATAATGATTTTTGTGTGCCATTTTCTGGGAAAATGGTGGAAATTGTTTTACTGGAAATGATTTTTGAGCCAATGAGATTTTTGGCGTGCGTTGCACTATTTTATTTGCATCATGGGCATGAATGGTTAGTTGTTTAGATATGGGTATATCTCTGGACTTGGTTAGGTTATAATTTACCTGCGGTACCATTTTATGGTACTGCAGACTTTGTTGATGATGCAGATGCCGAGCCTGAGGATCTGGCTCCGCCGGAGGAGTGATCTGGGATCACTCGAGTTGTAGCTTTTATTTCAGACTTGTATTTTATTTTCTGGGACTTGGCTTTGTTTTTAAGGTATTTGGTATTTTGGATTTCTGTATTAATTAAAATTCTGGTACTAGTAGACTTTATTACCTTCCGCTATGTTTTTATTTGTGCACTGTTTATTTGTTGCACACACTGACACTTGTCGTTGGGATGCGTGACCGGTTGTCATCATCCCGGGTGTCTCGATTTCCGTGCTGGTCCGTACATGGAAGTCGGGGGCGCCACATGATACGTCCAGTGATGGATAGTAGTTTTGGTGAGCAACATCTTCTCATTAGTTATTTTAATGTTTGTATTCCCATCAATTTCAAGGACGAAATCTTTTTTTTAGGAGGGGAGATTGTAACAGCCCGCTAGAAATTCAAAAGTGAAATTTCTATTGGTTTTAGGAACCTCGTGAAAATTCCATAAGTTTTCACGAATTGACCAATCGCATAGTGTGATTGTTAAGAAGTGTAATTGAAAGCTATGAATGAAGAAGTTGGGATATTTGTTTATTCTGGTGCAACATTTAAATGACTTATTCCGCTACAATTTATTGCATACTGTTAGTATACATAGGTGCATTGCATCTTATCTGTCATATACGAGTGGTATGTAGCCTTGTATTGCATGTCCCGGCATTTTAGTCACCATCCAATCTCAAGTGGGGCTTGGGGGCGTCACACCTGGTAACCAAAAGCAATATGGAATTACTAATTGACCATGTTGAAACATCATCATTTTTTACCATTTTGTTGAATTCCAGCCCTAGGGTTCCCAGTTCCAGCCTTTCTCATTCTCTTTGCTCTCTCCGAATCTCATTCTCGCAGTTGTAGCTCCCTCCATCTCTCAATCTCGTAGCTTCCTCGTTCTAAGTCTCTCTCTCAATGTCTCACTTCATAGGCTTTAAGGCTGGTCCTCTTTTTCCTCTTCACATTCTCATTCCCATTTGGAAGAGTGTCACTTACTTTTTTGGGCCCACTAATTGTAAGTTATACCCTAGCTATAAGTCTTTATCTTTCTTCGTTCTAAATGTTTCTTAGCTTATTTTGCCCATTAAATAAAAGATTTTCTTGGCTTTATTCTTAGTGAATTAATCGCATTCTTTTTTAAATTTTAGTCGACGTTTTAATAGAGATAAATTTCATCTATTCAGATTGTGTAAGTTTTGTAAACCGTGCTTCTTTTTGCTGATTTTAATGGGGTTTTTTAAAACCTTTTTTCTGTAATGGTGCTAGTCTCATGGCTAAACTTGAAATCTGGGTTAGGTTTGAGTGATATCAAATGATCACTCTTTGTTTCTTTGAGCTTATATAGAAAGAGATGCATTAATTTTTGTTTCTCTTGGTTGATTGTGTTCTTATAGGTTATTTTAGTCCTCAGAAAATATAATAAATAATTCAACTTTTTTAAATTTTAAAATAAAAATAGTATTAAAAAATTATATTTTAACAATATTTTATTTAACTTTCAACAAAATATCTCATCTCATCTCATCTGAACTATGTAACCAAACAAGGCTTTATAGTGTCAAGACATGTAATACAAGGTTACATACTCTCGTATATGACAGTTAATATGCAATGCATCAAATAAGTGCAACTAGCATAATTCAATATTCACAGCGGCTTAAGGGTAAAAATAAAACTTATGCTAGAATAACTAAAAATATCCCAATGCATTAAAAACTTATGCCAGTTCAACCCAAATAGTAGCATAAACTAAACATATGAGTCTCCAAAGCTAAATCAACCTCTTCATGCATTTTAAAGCATGAAGGACTAGTGTTATAAACATAAGGATAAAGTCCAGTATTTTCTCAAGGTCTAGCTCATCCTCAATTAGTTGGATCCATCGCTCCATCCAGTCCGTCCTCCTCAAGTCCTGACACAACTTCTATCATTTTGAGTGGAATGATAGTGGGTCCACAAGAGTTAAGATTTACTTGAAATCTCAGTAAGTTAAACAACCAACTTGTACACAGATAAATTATGCATAAAGAATGAAAAATATGAAATGCAGAAAAATTAATGCGTGTTTTCCATCCAGATTTCTTAACATTTTCAGAAAAACTGTGACACATATATTTGTTCAGAGAACATTTTTACTTCAATCATAAAAAAAAGTTGATTTCATTATAACATTTCATCATTATTAGTAATTCATATTTAGTCATAATATCATAACGTTTTATACCTTAAGTGTCATAACATTTGATTTCGCTCTGGCGTTCTTTAAAAATAACCCATTCGAAGCCCATTGATTGTTCTTCATCAACTCAGGGGTTACCACTCCATTTTTAAACACTCCAGAGTAAACAAAAATTATTTTTCATGCTATGTTGAAAAAAAATTATTTCATGACATGTGCATATGTAACAAGCTTTCATGTCATTTATACATGTAATATGCTAAAATGGTGAAAATATTACATGTCATGTAAGTATGCACTCAATGTATCATATAACATGATATTTCATGCTCAAAATGACAATTGAAACATGAATGTGGCATTTATCAATAAATCATAAAAAACTTATCAGGTGTAAGTTAGAGGTCAACTTTCCAACTTCCTAAGTTTGAAAAGTCGTAGCGTCTAAAATCAAATTCATACTAAGTTAGGATTAACACCACTATGGAAGATGTTCATAATCAAAGGTGTCCAAAAATGGGTATTCATAAAAAAACCCCTAAACTTTCAAAAATTGCCACTAAGGCCCAAGATTTGTACTATTTACAAACAAACCTCCAATTTAACCAAACTTCATGGACCTCATATTTTTTATATTCTAATACCCATGGCATGCACTCTAGTTGATGGCAAAGTGTGTTTTCAACTATTGATCCTTATGAATGCATGCTTAAGCAATTTTTTTAATCCCAAAAAATCACTATAGTCCTTAATGATATGATAAAGTCCAATTCTTCGGTGAGCAAGTGTATACCAACACTTAATCAAGGCTAAAAATCTTAATCTTTGTTAATCCTTCATTAATCAAGTTTGATGCTCCTAGTGTAAATCACAAAGGCATGCTTTCAAAACTCACCCAAATCATGCATTTTTATAGAAGATGCCACTACAAAACAGAGGCATAAAATCCCAAGAAAACCCTTAGGGTTTCTTCCATGATGGTTACACCCCACCTATGACCAGCACACCCACCATTTGACACATGTCACACATGTAGAGGGGCAAGAGTATTTCAAGAAGATGGCATAGGGAAGTGGCGCATGGGAGATGCCAAAGGACTTAGGCACACATTTCCAAGAGGCTCCTAGGGTTCGGTCAAGGTAAGCATGGTAGACCAGGTCAACATTCCATCGAAACATTCTGAGAGAGGACTATCTTATTACAGCATTAGGTGAAGATTTCTAACTTTCTAACTCCTACCTGCGAGGGTCATTCTTTGACATCAATCTTCCATGATCGTCGTTGGACACCAATCCTCGATTAGAAGGACAAAGCATGTGTGACGCCCCGACTCCCACGTACAAAACAACATAGGAATCGTGACGTCAGGATGATGACAACGTGGGTCACGCATCCCAACGATAAGTGCTCAAGTGTGTGCAACATGCAACCAGAGCACCAAAGTGTCGCAGCGGTTAAAATAAATCAGTCTACTAAGTACTAGAATTTTAGTTTAAAAATTTACCAAAATACAAGTATACTGATAGTTAAACAGTTATCCAAGAAATACAGCAAAAACCAAATATACACGTGGGAACAAATCCCATAATCCAAAACAACAGCAACCACATGCCACCTTCTCCACGGAGCCGATCCCTAAGGCTCGTCGTCCTCATCTGCATCAAAATCTACAGTACCATAAAGGTAAGTAATAATCCAAACAATCCCCAAGATCAAAATACATTTAATGCAACCAACCATGCATGCATATGATGTACTATGCACTAGATCCAAAAATATTATTTTTTTCGAAAATGGATATTTTTTCAACACACGCCAAAATCCCATTTTGGCCCAAAAATAAAAGTCCGTCATTTTCCCAGAAAATGATTCACACAAAAATATTTATCGGACACTGTAGGTGGGACTCTACCACCATCCCTGCTTACCACCATCCCTACCACGTGCACTGTAGGCGGGAATCACAGGCAGGACAACACTACCATTCTTGCTTACCACCATCCCTACACGTACACCGTAGGCAGGAATCACAGGCGAGACTCTACCACCATCCCTACAGTTCCTTTCCACACAACACAAAAATCCAATGGAGCACTGTAGGCGGGAATCACAGGGGGGAATCACAGGTGGGACAACACCACCATCCTTATCGTGTGCACCATAGGGGGGAATCACAGGCGGGACAACACCACCATCCCTACTTACCACTATCCCTACGCGTCCACCGTAGGGGGAATCGCAGGCAGGACTATACCACCATCCCTGCTTACCACCATCCCTACAGTCTCTTTTCCTTTTTCTCACATGAAAACCTAGTTTTCAATAAACACATGAACATGAATGCAATTACCCGAAAACTCAGTTTTCATTTACAAACATGAACATGCGTGCAATATGCAATGTACTAGAACAACAACAATATCTAATAACCAACCAATTCCAATAACCAAACACACAACAACTCCAACGTCAAATCCATCCGACCCCCATAACTCCTCGGACTCAGTCCGGCACAACCAACCAATCACAGTAATAATAAATGATTTAGCGCAAAAATATATTAAAATCTCAAAAGATGTTTGAGAAAATACTTACAACGCTATATAATAATTTTTGGAAGATCACAGAAAAGCTGGAAACGCCAAAACAGCAACTCCACAGTGTAAAATACACTATGGCCGTAGGTCTCAAAAACTCATTTTTGAACAGGGTCAAACCAAGACTTGAAATTGATAGGGTAGGGCCTAAGGAGGTTGGTGAAGCTAGTGGTGGTAGCCTTTGGCCGTGAGTGGCGGCAAAAGGGGCAGTTTTAAGGACAAAAAGAGTGAATTGGAGGTGATTTTGGTTGGGCCTCTATGGTGACGGATCGGGGTTGGGGATGGGTCCAATAAGTTGCTAGAGGGCCGAGGAAAAAGTGGTGAAGAGATGGTGGCCGGAGGTGGCCGGACGGTGGCGCTGGAGCACTCAAGGTTGCACGGCTTCAAGTCATGCGTGCGGGCTATTTCCGGTGAGGGAGGGGTTGAGATCACGGGGGTGGGGTCACCGGCGGCTGGGGAAGGCAATGGGCTAGGTGGTGTCGGAAGGGGGCGGCGCATGGCGGTGGGCTGGAAGTAAGGACCGAACGACAGGGAGAGAGAGAGAAAGAAAGAACGGGCTGCGCACGGGAGAAGCAAGGGAGGGAAAGAAAAATAAGAGAAAGAAAAAGAAAAAGGGAAAAAGAAATGAGGTTCAATCCTCATATCTTGGGTCACAAAAATGTTCCAACGAAAATTATTTCAAAACAATAAATTTAATTAAAATAACTTAAACGCAGTGAAAAGCTTAAATAAACCAACAATACTTTTAAAACCCATAAACAAGCTAATTTAAATTAAAGATCAATTTAAATGCAAAACAATAATTAATATTATGAAATCACATTAAAAATAATTTTTACAACTTAAAATATTATAAAATAATATAATAAAACTCCCTTGATTTTAAAACAAGAGAAACAATATTTAAAATTAATTAAAATAATCCTTTTATTAAAAATACATGTAAAATACGAGGTGTTACAGCATGGGACCTTGTGTCTTATAATGAAATTGTCTCCAAGTTCTATAAAGAGCTCAGTGGTACCAGTTCAGATGACGGAAGGGCATACATGATCTCTATCCAAGGAGTTTCAGTACCATTTTCAGCAAACAGACTCGTTGATTTTATTGGTATTCCTAGACTGCACGCTGCAATATTCGAACGTGGTGCCTAGAGAGTCTCTAGTTTCGAGTGATGGGGAGATGGTTGAGGACGAGGGATCAGCTTATATAAATGAGCTCGACACCCTCGTTGATCATGAGGTAAGGGAGTAGATTGTTGGTCTCGATGCTTCTCTGTATGATGGGACGAAAAGCATCAAACAGGCAGATCTATCTGCTTTCTTCAAGATCATGAACTTGATCATCGCCAACAATATTGATCCTTGGTAGCGCAAGAGAGAGATTGGCATGGATTAGGTGAAGTTTATGATACACGTCACTTGTGGCGTTCCTATCGACCTAGTGGGTTATATATTCGATAGAATTCGATCAGAGGCTCGGTACATTATGATGGATATATTGCCATTCGGGATCCTGATCACCAAATTTCAACTACATGCCGGGATCTTGCCAGATATTGTCGAGCATGTTTAGGAGCCGATGGTATCATGGGGCCGATCAACAACTCCACCCTATCATGAAGCACTGGACACTCAAGATTTCGTCTTCGTGGTCCTATTCCAAACCAGGATGATACTCAGAGAGATGAACACTTGAGAGATGGTGTACTATCGGCTTGTGAAACATCTACATAGGCCGAGGCATCATGCACAACTACACGCAGATAGACATCAGCAGTGATCGATGCAGTGTGTACGGAGATTCATACTGCCATGTCTGACTTACGTACAGAGATTAATACTATCATCTCTGACTTACGTACAGAGATTAATGCTAGCATCTTTGACTTATGTATAGAGATTATTGCCATGTCTGTGACTCAGGTCACGATTAGTACTCGACTGACACAGCTAGTGAAATCCCTAGCTGCAGTCGAGGATGTGTGCAGGGAGTTGGGATCTTAGTAGTTTCTATTTTTTATCTACATTTTTTTTGTTTTTTGTATGAACAATATTTGGTGCTTTGCAAATTTAATTTAATTATGAATTAAATCTTTTTTATTTTTTCAAAATTAACGATCAATTTTTATTATTTGTATTATTTAATTGCTAACTTTTATATAAATTAAATATTTATCCATAATTAAGTAAGCTATTTTGTTACCATCAATAATTGTAAAAATTTTGTAACCATTTGAACAGAATATTTCATGTTCAAACATTTCTAGTTTCCATTCAAACACTTTATTATACGTTTGAACATTGATAACTTATTAGGTCGAACGGTATAGTAATATATTCGAATGGTAAGTCAATGTTCTGCTAAATTTATTGACTTAAGTAGTCAATTTCCCTTTCGATCATATATAATATGTGTTGAACATTGATTATCATTAGTGTTCAAACGTTTTGTATGTTGTTCGAACGGTAAATCAAGGTCTTGCTAAATTTATTTACTAAACATGCCAGTTTCCCTTTCGATCATATATAATATGTGTTGAACATTGATTATCATTAGCGTTCAAATGTTTTGTATGTTGTTCGAATGCTAAATCAAGGTCTCGCTAAATTTATTTACTAAACCCGCCAGTTTCCTATTCGATCATATATAATATATATTCGAACATTGATTAACCTTGATGTTCGAATGTTGTTTTATCATGTTCGAATGGTGAGTCAATACCTCGCTAAATTCTGTCACTTAAAGCACCAAATTGTCGCTCAAAGATATATAATTTCCGTTCGAATGTTTATTATATCTTGTTCAAACATTATTTCTAGATGTTCAAACGTTAATTTTATTAGGGACATAATTTTTCATCCCTACATATAATGTTTGAACATGTTCAAATGATAAACACCTTCCGTCACTGATTGAGCTACATTATTGCATATTTTATACATTTAAAATCAATATATTTTTAATTATTTTATTATTTTATCATTGATTTTAGATGAAAAAATGATTAAGAGGCAATAAATCCAAGTTGTGATTTAAATTGATTAAAAGCATAATTTATGCTTATTTTTATAACTTGTGATTTAATTTGATTTTGTTTCCTCACATGCACAACACACTTTTAATATTTTAGTCTAGTTTTTTTTTATCTTTATTTAATTATTTATTTTCTTTTTCTAGTTTTATTTTTGTTTATTTAATTATTATTTATTCTGCCTGTTTTATTTTATTTTGTTTCATTTTATTTTATTTTATTTTTGATTTTCTGCGCAGGCTAAACGACATGTCGTTTGGTCAACAAGCCAAAACAACATGTTGTTTTTGGTTATAATTGTATTCGGCTTTCTGCTAAACAACGTGTCGTTTAGTTCACGGACTAAAACGACATGTCGTTTTGGCTGTCATGTTATATCTCCCCTCTGCTAAACGACTTGTCGTTTAGTCGTTTTTGTTCATCTTCAAGCTCCAGTTTCTGCCAACATCTAGCATGCAGTACATGCAGTGCACCACCATGCATGCAGCTCCTCCACGCCACCGTGCTCCTCCATCACGCAGTCCATCATGAACCACCATTCTCTTCCACTTGCAACCACCAAACTGAGAGCACTCCATCACCGTGAGCAAGCCGTGAGTTCCTCCTCTATTTTTCTATCCTAAAAACAGAGTATCCTCCGTGAACCATAGCTGCCCCATACGGCCCAGCCACCCTCTGCTCAGCCTCCACCTACTGTAGCTCACATGCAACCACCGTCTGAAGCTCTACCCGATCGACCTCCATGGCAGTTCACTCAACCTTCACCTTCGGTAAAGCACTGCACCATGCACTCGATGCACACCAGCACGAAGCCCAAGTAGATGACACTGCACAAGCTTCTACTCACAGTGCAGCTTCTACTCACACGCTGCACAAGGAAAATTTGTCTTCTATGGAAACTATGTAGAAGCACTAACATGCATGCCGAAAGGAATAGAAAAGAAAAAGAGGTTCGGACAGTAGGCCATACGCGGGACAACAGGAGATGCAATTCACATGATGGCCAACTCACAACGAAATAAATTACTGGGCGACAAAATGAAGACACAGCTTGGTGGAGGTAGATGCTCTCCATTCACACGAAACCTACTGGAGAAATAATGCATGCATAGGGTGCTTTTCGGTTTGAAGGAGCTGGATACCACATGGAGAAGAAATAGAAAAAAAAAAGGAAAGATAAAAGCTCGCTAGAAGTTGGGTGGAAGAATAAAGAAATGAAGAAAAAAAGAGAAGTAGTGCACTACGGATGCATGTGACGCCGAAAGCAGTGAAAAGAAAAGAAAGAAAGAAAAAAAAAAGAAATGCACGACACATGCATGTGGGAAGCTTTCGGCAGTGGGAAACATCAGGACCTGGTAGCTAAGCAACACTTATTTGCAGCACAGTATTATTTGAAGCCTATATAAGGCTTGTAAACGGACGAAGGAAAGAAGAAGCAGATTGTAGGGAATTATTTCGAGAGTTTTCTTTGTTGTATTTGTGGACTGTTAAGTCCAGTAGAGCTAGGGATGAACTTGCACAATTGAGGGTGTTTTTAGTTTATTTTTTATTCATGATTATTCTTGATTAATGCAAACTCTTATTTATCATTCTCTAATTATCAATAGTATTTTTTTATCTCCAAATAATTTTGGATTTGAGTCCTTTCATAGATTCAGCCATGTTTTTTCTATAGAATGGTAAGATCCTTGATTATGTTTGGATTAATTTATTGTCTTTATTGATTTAATTCTTTGCTGCAGTATTGCCTCCGGGTATATTGTCGTCTCTGGGTTTTGTCAATAATGATGATAATTTACAGGGCTTTAAAAAGTAGAGAATGATTTATCAAAGAGTTATCTTTCGATTAAAATGGTTTTTAATTCTATATCTTCCGATTGGGGACTCTGGAGATGAATCTCCAATTGAGTAATTCACTGAATCAAGAATAAACATAAATATCCGATTTGTGCAAGGAATTCCCGATGCTTTACTATTTATAATTTGAGTGATCTTTATTTTTATCTTTGTAATTTTATTCGTTAAATTACATTCAAAACTATTTTTCTTTTTATTGATCATTTAATGTTTTCCTTTAATTTATTTTTATTATCTGTTGTATTTTCTTTAATTTGTCTCCTTGTAGAATCGACACCCCAAAGCTGTGCTACAACTACCGCGTTATGTTTTTGGAACATAATCAGTCACTTTTTAGGAATAAAATTTGAATTTCATCACTAGATCTCATTTTTTGGGACGGTTTTTATTTTGTCCCAAACAATAATTGTCCCAAAAATGAATTTTTGTTGTAGTGTGAGCGTCTAGATACAGAGAACATCTGACCGAACAAAATAGTTGAGATGGTTTGTGTCTCATCTGTGTAATCAAACCGGCCTAATATTAATCATAACTCTAAAGTCATTAAGTAATAACAAGAAGCTAGCATGTTCGCCAAATATATTGAAAATGTGTTTAAATTTTACAACTTGTTCAATACAAAATGACTATTTTACACATTCAAGAGCACGCCATCATCTACCATGAACTATTGTTTCAGTGACATCGTAGATAGAGCAAACACTTTGGTTGGGGTAAGAGAACTCATTTTCTGAGGTAATCTGATTTACAGTGAACGTTGGCTACCTTGGGTGAGGTAGATCAACAATCTCACTATTTAGCATAGAAATAACAATAGATACAGCTGGTCTATCTTTAGCGAAATCTTGTACACACAACAACCCGACATGTATGCATCTCAAGATTTCCTTTTCAAAGCCAGATTTTGATATTTTAAGATCTACTAAGGCTGACAAGTTGTCCATTTTCCACATCTCCCACGCCTAGAAAGATGAAAATATGATTGGATAAGATTCATTATCTTGTATTAATCATTGGAGAATATAGTAAGCATGCTTTGAATGCTCCATTGGTATAGATATCAACTTGGTAAACCAGCAATTGAACATTTAAAAAATGGGGAAATGAGATTAGGGAGACTTACAAATCCTAAAAGGCTCACGGTATGCTCATTGTGATAAAAATGAGAGTTTTTCCTTCCACTTACTATCTCTAGCAACAACACTCCAAAGCTGAAGACATCTGATTTTTCTGAAAATCGCCCCGCCATTGCATATTCAGGAGCCATGTAGCCACTTGAACATTTAAATACATCCAAACATTATTATCCATAATATCAGCATTAGTATCTGATTGAATTCAACAAATAAAAGGTACTTACTATGTTCCGACAACCCTTTTTGTTTTGGCCTGGTCTTCATTGCCTCCAAAAATCCTGGCCAATCCAAAGTCTGATATTTTTGGATTTAGCTCTTCATCCAGCAATATGTTACTTGGCTTTAGATCCCTATGAATAATCCTTAATCTCGAATCCCTATGAAGATAGAGTAGACCTCGACCAATCCCTTCAATAATGTTGAAACGTTTTTTCCAATCTAGCAGTTCTTGTTTGATTGGATCTGATGAATTTAATTCAATCCGATCAGAAAAATAAAATTGAGGTTGAATTTCATAATAGTAATGAAGGTAATATTTGTAAAGATAGTCATCATAAAGTATGTGTATACAAGCTAAAATACCACAACCGTAGATCATATCGTTATTCGTCTTATGATGTAGATAATTATAGATTATGATATATATTTGAAGATGCTAATGTAGGGCATTAGAATGAACTAACCAAAAAGAAATGCGTCCAAACTTTTGTTTGGCATGTATTCATAGACTAGCAACTTTTCTTCTCCTTCAACACACCCACCAAGGAGTCTAACAAGATTTCGGTGTTGGAGTTTCGAAATCACTACGACTTCATTCATAAATTCTTCTAGCCCTTGCCTTGAAGTTCTTGCAAGTCTTTTTACGGCAATTTCTTGTCCATCTAACAATTTTCCCTATAAACAAACAGCAACTAATTGACTACATATTCAAATTATTAGGCAATAATCCTCTACAAGCACAACATTAATTACCTTGTATACGGGACCAAACCCACCTTGTCCAAGTTTGTTAGACTGGTGGAAGTTGTTCGTTGCACTCGCTAGCTCCATAAGGCTAAATATCGGTAGTTCTTGGAGTTTATCTTGGTCTCTGTTGTCTACAAGTTTCTCTTCACGATGTAATTCTGGACACGTTCCCCCTATATAGAACAATAACTTTTAGCTTAATTTTCTTTCCCTTACTAGTTTAGCCCGTCATAGTGATAGAATTTAGAATATAATAGAAATTGAGATGTAAAAGAGAAAAAGGCGAACAACGAGAGAGAAGCTTTAAGGATTACATCTTTATAGTTCTTAAAGAATTGAATACCATTGTATTCACCTCTATTTATACGGTAAATTTCTTAAAAATTAAATCTCTCGCTAAGATAAATAATTTAATAATTATAAAACTCAAGGCTTTTAATAATCAAATGAAATTCTTGATTTGATATTATCTCTAATATGTTCCCTCAAATTGAAAGTAGAAAATCTTGAAATCAAAACGTAGCCTCCATAATTGTTCCCTCTACGGTCACCGCTCCCAGCTCCCGTTAGGAGCTATTGTTAGTTATATTGGCATTGTTTTTTTTTTCTTTTTTTTTTTTTACTTATATTTTTTTAACACTTTTAAATATTTTTTAAAAAAATGAAAAAAATAACAATATTATTAAAAAAACTTTCTTAATCACTAGGTAAATTAAAAAATAAAAATAAAAAATCCCATGGGGAGCCACGAGCGGTAATCAGGAAGAGTAGCTTTTTCTTAGTCAGCAAAGGGTTGATAATAGGCCAAAGCCAAACGGGAAGATTCAGTTATCAAAGAACTAAATGCAAGAGGTTCACATCTAATAAAGGTTCTTGAATTGATACACTATTCGACAGTAGTTGACCCCTCTTTTTTCTCTCTAAAGAAAAACTGAGGTGGTGTGCCCTATTCCCTATTGGTGCTGTACGAGCAACAGTGGATGATTGTTAGTGAGCTTAGTGATCGAGATGGAGAATATGCAGGAGATGTGGGGGAATCTACGTTTGAGTGAGGAAGAGGGAAGTGAAATTATTTTAGAGGATGGTGCGATATCAGAGGTCCAAAAGAAAGGTGAGCGTTGTCTGATTGGTAAGATTTGTTCAGATCTTCATCTTACTAGCATCGTGGTAGAGAAAATGATGGCAAAAATATGGAGACTCAGCAAACCTGCAAAGTTTAAGGAAGTGTGTGAAAATGTGTCCATTCTTACTTTTGAAACTCATGCTGATAAGAACAGAATTCTTGATAGGAGACCATGGTCCTTTGATGGGAGTTTATTAGTTATCAATGAGTTTCAAGGATTTACTCAGCCAACCAAAATGAAATTTGACTCCGCTTCTTTTTGGGTTCAATTTCATAACATGCCCCTAGTGGGAATGAATCGCAAATGCGGAGTTCATCTTAGATCTACAATGGGAGCCGTTGAAGCTGTGGATGTAGAGGACGATGAGGTAGGGTGGGGTTGTTATTTGAGAGTGAAAATCAGGTTGGACCTTTCTAGCTCGCGGGAGAACCATTACTCTGTAGGGGTGAAGTATTGGATCCCTATTAAATATGAGAAGCTTCCACGTTTCTGTTTTCATTATGGTCGAATTTTGCATATTACGGAGAAATGTTTGAACCAAACTCAGGAACTAACTACTCAATTTGGAGGATGGCTGCAAGCTGATTTTGGAGAAAGAAAAAGACGTGAACCAACGAGAAACCATTTCAGTTATGGAGAATCCGGACATAGCAAATATAGGAGTTGGAATGAGGGGAAGGATGGGGGAGCGGGTCTATGTGGAGGAATGCTGGTGCGATCTACACCTACATCCCCGACAGAGTCACAAGCAGCGATACAACAAAAGCATGGTATGAAGGGTATGATTCCGGCACCAACTGACAGTTCTGGGCAGGGAGAGGTTCCAGTCGAAACTCATGGAGGACGACACGAGGAGGGTGATGCTACAGGAATGATGCAGTCTTTGAGTGGAGAACCTCTGCATGGGCCATTGTCGAAGGCCATTGAGAAGACAAAACCTACGAAATTGATGGAGAATGAGTGTAAAGTGTCGATCAACATAACACCTGTCGAGGGGCAAAGCAATAGTGCGCCCAAGCTGGTCATGCAATCTGAGGCCAGTCTTGTGGTGGGTAATAATGGGCCAATTAAAAATCTTTCTTCCCAACAAGATTATAGACGTATGGGCGAGATTGTCACCTAGAAATTCCACTTAACTAGTTCGTTGACAGCCCATGGTCCACTGCAGAAAGCAACATGGAAGAAGAGAGTACGTGATCCAGGTAATAACTCTGTCCCTCCGAGTATGCCTTTGCAAAAGAAACATAACTGGAACAAAAAGAATGTCGAACCGATTGAAATAAAGTATGGGAAAAAAAGTAAATTCAGTCTAAATAATTCTTATGTTGTTATGGAGGAGAATGCTAGAGTGTTGCATGAAATTACGAGATCGGCAGCGGTTGTTACACAGCCCTACCAGAAGCAATGATTCTTCTCAGTTGGAATTCCCGTGGGCTTGGAAACCCACTGGGAATTCAAGTGCTTCGAGATTTAATCCAAAGAGAAGGTCCCAATATTTTATTTCTTCAAGAAACTCACTTACAAGCTAAAAGAATGGAGAAATATAAATATAGTTTGGGTTTTGATAGTTGTCTGGCAGTGAGTAGTGAAGGACGAAGTGGGGGTTTAGCTTTGTTCTGGAATAAAAACTTCCAACTTACCATCATTAATTACTCAAAGTTTCATATTCATGCTTTGGTTACTAATGTGGGGAGTAGTGATCATGCAGAGACTGATTGGTTTTTGACTAGTGTTTATGGTCATCTTGAGGCTGCAGGAAGACAGGTAACATGGGACATACTTAGTTCTTTACCAGTCGTTGCAGGTAAAGGGTGGCTGATGATGGGGGACTTTAATGAGATTTTAAGTAACAATGAGAAGTGTGGTGGCAAAGTTAGAGCTGAAGGCCAAATGAGGGCTTTTAGACAGATGGTTGATGATTGTGAGATGCAGGACTTGGGGTTTAATGGTAATCAATTCACGTGGTGGAATGGTCGGGAAATGCAGTTTAGTATCTGTGAAAGACTTGATCGCTTCCTTGCTAATACACATTGGAAGTGGCTGAATCCTATGGCTGAAGTGTACCATAGTATGGCTCCCTACTCAGATCATGTGCCTATCATCCTAAAGCAACATGAGACTAATAGGCACTGTTTTATCCAGAAGATGTTCAGATTTGAAGCCATCTGGGTGGACGAGCCCGAATGCAGAAAGGTAATCGAGCAAGCATGGACAGGGCCCATAGGCGTATAGGACTTGAATACTATTATGAAAAAATTACAACTTTATGGGGAAAAACTTGTTATTTGGAATAAACATAGCTTTGGCAATGTGAAGAAATGTATAGAAAAAGCCAGATTAAAGCTACAAAGACTGCAACAAATGGATCCGTGCTGTCATATGAGAGAAAAACTTCAATAAGCCAGATTGGAACTACAAAAGTGGCTAGAAAGAGATGAATTAATGTGGAAGCAAAGAGCAAAAATCATGTGGCTACAAGCAGGAGACAAAAATACCCAATTTTTTCATAACAAAGCTTCTCAAAGGCAAACAAAGAACCAGATCAAAGGTGTTAGGGATCTCGCGGGTGATTGGCAAATTGGAGACATAAGGGATACTGTAATCATTGATTATTTCTCTACGTTGTTTCAGTCTTCTAATCAATAAGGCCATAAAGACTTCTTGGATGATCTCGCTGGGATGGTTAGTCAAGATATGAATGACTCCTTAACTAGAGTCTTCATAGCCGAAGAGGTAAGAGTGGCGCTGCATCAAATGGATCCCATAAAAGCTCTAGGCCTTGATGGTATGGTTCCTCTCTTCTACCAAAAATTATGGGATGTTATGGGAGTGGATGTAACTGCAGCAGTGCTTAGTGCACTCAATTCTGGGCATTTTCCAATAGGTATTAATCACACTTTTATCACTCTAATTCCCAAGAAGAAAAAGCCTGAGGAAGTTTCTAATTATAGGCCTATCAGCTTGTGCAATGTTCTTTTTAAGTTAATATCAAAAGTGATTGCAAATCGCCTCAAAGGAATTTTATCAAAAGTGATTTCACCCACTCAAGCAGCCTTTGTTCCAGGGAGACTTATAACTGATAATGTTTGGGTTGCATATGAAATGGTTCATTTCTTGAGACAAAGGAGGAAGGGCAAGCTTGGATATATGTCTTTAAAGTTAGATATGAGTAAAGCTTATGATAGAGTTGAGTGGCGGTTTCTAGAAATGGTGATGTTAAAAATGGGCTTTCATGAACAATGGTTGAAGTTGGTGATGAAATGTGTCACATCAGTCTCTTTCTTAGTTCTAGTTAATGGCGAGCCTAAGGGGCTAATACTCCCTTCATAAGGACTGCGACAAGGGGACCCCATTTCCCCTTATCTTTTCCTATTATGTACAGAGGGATTGATTTCTCTATTAAATAAAGCTAAGAGCACAAAGCAAATTGAAGGTTTGAGCATATGCAGAGGAGCACCAAGATTATATCACCTCCTCTTTGCAGATGACAGTGTTCTTTTTTGTAGGGTGAATATGGCAACTAATCTCCAGATCCAAAATCTGCTACAAATCTATGAGCAAACTTCTGGCCAAAAGGTGAACAAAGAGAAAACATCCATGGTTTTCAGCAAGAATGTGCCTCAGCTACAACAGCAGGAGCTTCTCAATTTCTGGGGGGTACACAGTCATCAACAGTACGAAAGATACCTTGGCCTCCCACCTATGGTATGACGAAAGAAGAAAAAGCTTTCTTAGACTTGAAACATAAGGTTTGGACAAAACTACAAGGGTGGAAGGAAAAATTGCTCTCTCAAGGAGGTAAGGAAGTCTTGATTAAAGCTGTTGCTCTTTCTATTCCTACCTATACTATGAGCTATTTCAAACTGCCTTCCACTCTATGCACTGAGCTAGAAAGTGTGATAGAAAACTTCTGGTGGGGCCAAAGGATAGAAGAAAAAAGAATTAGATGGATCAGTTGGAAGAAAATGTGTGAGCCTAAAGGAAATGGCGGAATGGGCTTGAAAGACTTGCAGATCTTTAACATGGCACTTATTGCAAAATAAAACTGGAGAATTATGACCGAAGAGGACTCTCTGTTACACAAGCTCTTCAAAGCCAGGTACTTCCCCAAGACCAGATTTCAAGAAGCCAGGATCAGTGCAAACCCTTCCTTTATTTGGGGGGGAATCTAGGAAGCTAAAGAACAATTGTTGAAAGGTTGCCGCTGGAGAGTGGGTGATGGTAAGTCTATAAATATTTGGACTGACTATTGGTTGCCACAGCACAAGCTTATCCCAAAATCTGTAGGAACTACTTTGACTCATCAAAGTGATATAGTGGCATGCCTAATTGACCAGGAAACAAGATGGTGGAATGTTGATAAGATACAAAGATCTATTCCAGTACAATCAGCAGCAGAAATCATCAAAATTCTGTTGAGTTCTGAACCTACAGCATATTGCCTAATTTGGGAACACAATAAGAGTGGGGAGTATAGTGGCAAGAGTGGCTACAGATTTTTCGCTAAAGTATGATGAATAGGTGGGAGAATGTTCCAAAGCCCAAAATCAAAGGAAGTTTTGGCCAAAGCTGTGGAGAATGAATGTGCCAAATAGAGTCAAGATTTTTGCATGGAGGGCCTGCCGAAATGGTTTACCTACTTTGTTGAACCTTAAAATTTGAAAAGTTGTGGAGGAGGCAGCTTGCAGGTGGTGTCATGAGGAGGAAGAAGATATTACTCATGCGCTACTGAAATGCAAAACTCTAAGAGAAGTATGGTCTGATCAATTTCCACAATTAATCACAGATGCACTCTACACAAATTTGCTAGCTCTTGGAATGCATGTACAATAAAATGGCAATAATGGAGACTTGGAAAAGTTCTTCTTGATAGCATGGGACATGTGATACAGAAGGAACCAGTTGGTACATGAAGCAGTGATCCTTTCTACTATGTAGGCGACAGATCACACTTTGATGTCTTATAAATCTCACTTACAAGCGCACGACCCTCTTGAAGGAAAGAAATTTGATCGCTGGGTGTCTCGTGACCAAGAGATCCTAAAGCTAAATGTGGATGGGGCAGTGTTTGCAAACCAACAGAGTGCTGGGGTGGGAGCTGTTCTAAGGGATGATAAGGGTAATGTGGTCCTCTCAACTTCTAAGAAGGAAAATGCGCTTAATGATCCTATTGAGATTGAAATGCTAGCAATTTTGAGAGGTTTGCAGATTTGCTTATCTCTTGGAATATCATAGCTTATTATTGAAAGTGACTCTTTGCTCATGGTGAATGAAATTCAAGCTGAAAAAGTATCAAGATCACTTTATGGAAACCTTGTGATGGAGATCAAGCACCTTATGCAGAGATTTCCAAACTGCTTTATACAACACAGTGGCCGTTTAGGTAATCGTGCAGCCCATAGGATGGCAAAACATGCATGGAATATTGATGATTTGATAATTTGGTGGGGTTCTTATCCAAACTGTATTGCCCAAGTTATTTGGTCTGATTTTATGTTGTAATCTTTATTTCAAAAATATTGAATGAAGATATTTTAGTTATCAAATAAATAAATAAATAAATAAATAAATAAAGGTTCTTGAAAGACATTATATTGAGACAAAATATTAATTGTTGAACAACGGATTTCGTGAGAGAGGTAAAGCCAAAATATGGATTGAACAAAGAGTCGTTGAAAGTGTGTTATAAGCCAAATTAATGATATGATATGGAATTGAAGTTTTAGGTGTGTTTAAAATGGAGGTGGATAAGAGGCTTTTGAGATATTTATGTGGCATAGGTGATGGTTAAGAATTAATTAGGATATAGCCAGGAGGGTTGATGCGGCTCATAAATTAGTTGCTTGAAGAGAATATTTTAGCAAGAACTCTAATACCATAATAGAATTTAGAGTAAAATAGAAATTGAGATTGAAGAGAGAGAGAGAGAGGATTCAAGGACTATTATATTGTAAATGAATTTCATATAAAACATATATAGGATCCTATAATTTATAGGAAAATGCAAAAAGATGACATAAAATAAATATAGAATTATAAAAATTAAATATTTTAATTAAGATAATGATCACATAAAATTCTTTATCTAATCTTATCTTTAATAAGTAGTACACTGAGCTGAAGGAAGTGCATTTTACCTTTACGTTTTGCCATCCACCGGTATAAGAATAAAGTGCACATGGCCATGAAGACTATTCCTATGACCACTGTGACTATGACGATTACTTTCACTTCTTCCCTTTTATCTGTAAATCAGAAACATCAAACTAAGTTATCCGATGTAGATATATAAGATCAATAATGTTCTTTTATTTTTTGTGTTTTCGGGTTAATATATTTAGCAACCTACCGAGTTCTGAATATGCCACACGCACATAAAGATCAACTCCGCCGCTGGAAAGCTTCTGTGAGTCTATTAAATCTCTGGTCCATGACATACACCCAATGCCAGCTTCGTATGCATAAGCTATACAAGAACAGTCTTCCAAGCACCGGTATCTGCATTCGATCTCAAAAGCAGACCACCAATTTGCCAAGTCTGGCGTTTTCATCATCTTCACCTTCAAAAAGCCATCTTTTTTGCCTTCTTTACCACCTGTGCTCACTTTCATACACTGCAAGGGTGTTCTTCTCACGCATCCACTAGTCCAATCTCCTCTATTCCATTCTTCTATGTTATTTGGCTCAAACCCCTCTAAACAGCTGCAAATTGGTTTATTCTTTGAGTTGCAGCTTCCAAATTCCCCACACTTGCCGTAAACATCACACTCAGATGTCAAAGACGACCACCAGACCACCCAATCCTTCCCATTAATGGAATAAGTTCCCAGTAAGTTTCCTTCTGCGTTCAAGGCATAACGGAAACGCACAGACTTGTTTGAAACCTCAAAAGTAAAATAGAATGATCCCTCTTTGTCATCTACAGGACTAAATCTATTGAGATGTCGAGATTTCATGGTTGTTATTCCAATAAAGATCATACCATTCCACGGACCACTGCGCCAATAAGGACTACTACCATTCCAAACAAATATTTCAGGAAGACTAAAAGAGTAAGTCCCAGCAGAAAAGGTTCCAAAGGCTGGATCTGATGGGCTCTTCCATGATGTGAGCTGAACGTTCTTGCCTGTTGTTGCATTAGTACTCAGTTTCATTTCTGGCAACCACGAATTAGAAGGATGTTGGAAACTCTCCCATGTGATTAACTCAGTAGTGTTTTCTTGTAAGACAAGGTTCCCGGTATCTAGAAGTCGTGCGCTCATATTGGAAACAGAACTTGTTACATTTGATGACCACAAAATCGTCTTTTCTCCATCCAGTACGACTAGATTGCCATCTTCGGATATAGTAAGGATCCCGGAGGTGGTCTTGAGGGGCTTGTTTCTGTTAGCAATCCATATGACAGGAGACGCAGAAACTTTAGCATACCATATCCCAACATAGCGATAGGTAGAATTCACAGGGCTAAAAAATCCCAATTTGAACTCACCCCCATTGGAGATTATGGTTTCAGAGTCTTTGATGAAGCTAGGTGTTGCGATGGTGTCCGTGGCATGGCCGAACTCTAAACAAAAGGAAGAAAGGAAGACAAGGAAATATGACAAGTTTATCATGCTTCGATCCAGTCCCATAACTCATGAAGTTGTTCTTGTTCGTGAAAATGAAGAACTTTAATGCCATGGGAGCATCATTGATACGTTGTTTTGCTTCATAGCCTCGTACTTCCCCGCTATTTCTATCGAGACCTTTCTACTTTCAATCCAACCTATCACGAGTTCAAACCACGTTTGGAGTCGATTGTCAAACTAGGAAGACCACGTTTGGAGTCGATTGTCAACCTAGGGACCACGTTTGGAGAGTGACATTTGTCAGTTTTATATATATATATATATATATATATATATATATATATATATATATATATATATATTGAGAGAGAGACTTAAGGATGTAGTTTGGGTAGTGAAAGTGTTTGAAAATTTTTGTGAATAGTAGTGAAAAAGAAATAATAGAATATTGAATAGTTGTAAAAAGTAGGTAAAAAGTAATAAATAGTAAAAAAATAGGTAAAAAATAATAATAAAATAAAGAATAGTAGTGAGACTGTTTGAGAGTACCTCAAAATAGTTGGACACCCAAACTCCCAAAATGGATTGAGAGTGGGTTGGATCTCTCAATCCATCTCATTTTATTATTATAATTTTTTTAAATCTCTATAATTAATATAATAAATAATGTAACTTTTAAAATTTTAAAACAATAATAATATTAAAAAATAATATTTTAATAATATTTTATTTAAATTTTAACTTTTATTTAAATGCTAGTTTGCCTCCTTACTTTAATCCCTCATTTTTACCTCTCGTGTATTTATTTATTTTTAATTTTGTTATATAATGATTAAAGAAATACTTTTTAATATATTGATATATATTTTTTATTTTTTAAAAATATTTAAATATATTAGAACAAAAAAATTTGTGCTAGGTGGCACAACCAGAACCATGACCCATGCATTTAGGTATTTCAAGAATGGAAAAAGGCCTGGTTTGTTAGTACATGGGTAATCATATAATCAATATAATGTTCCTGCAATTACAAACAGGTAATTAACGATTCATCACATAAAATTAATTAACTCCCCCTTACAAATTATTAATTAAGTACTCTCATTCAATTAACACAAACACAATTGTTCAAATTACACGAAGTTGTCATTCTTTTTCTTTCGAAGCGCCTAAAATAGTTGAATTTAATAGGCCCAATGAGAATGAAAGTTGAAACATACCGGAGCCGATAAAAGTCAAGATGCGAGAGATCAACTTCATTGTTTCTTGACTATTTTGCAGGGCATGGATTGATGCACGTTTCTTAATCCACCCATTGTTTCTCCTTAATTTCTTTCTTACTTCTTCTTAAGCCCAGTAAGGTATACGATACCGGTTGACCTCCAAGCCTTGCCGGGAATTCTCACAAATGACTCGTTGATAGTGGACGGGCTTCAATTCTATCGAAAGGGCCCAACAACATCCAGTGTTAAAGTCTCATCACATAATGCATGATGAGACTTCACGGGATGATTTTTAAAATTGAGGGATCAGTTATGGTAAGTATGACCAATCACCAAATATTAAGGGATATGAATGTAGAAGATAATTAGGGTTCCTAAAGTTTAGGAAACCTAATATGGAAAGTGAAATTTCGGCTAGATCAAGTGGGGAATGGAAGGAAATAAGGATTCCTAAAAATTTAGGAATCCTTATATGGCAAGTAGGGTTTTCGGCTATAGTCAAAGGGATTAGAAGTAGGGAGTTTTAGGGATGTAGCCGAATATGGTAAGTATGGAAAGCACTATGGTGGCCATACGGTGTGTTTAGGGAGATGGAATGGATGCAAGAAAATATTGATGAACAAGATAAAAAATGTATGAACACTCAAGAACTTTGAATGAACATAAAGATAAACAAATCAATTTCGATTCACGAATTGTACAAAGTTGAAAAGAAACCTCATATATTAGATAAAATGAATCACATTTATTCACGAATTGTAATGTGTGATTCTCTCTTTACGGATTCACGAATTACACCCAAAAGAGCCCAAGGGATTCATGGTTGGGGCCATGGCATGCCTACTGAGTTGTCTTGGGCATGTCAATGAGCCTGTCCTGGCATGTCAGCAACAGTGTCAAGGGCTTGCCTTGGCATGTCAGGGGGATGTCTTGGCATGTCAATGCCAGTGTCAAGGGACTGTCTTGGCATGTCAAGGGTAGTGTCGAGGTGTGGCCTAGGGCCACTTTCCTATCGATTTTGACAACTGGGTCATAGTGGCCCGACGAATCACTCCACTCAAGCTAAACAGTTTGCCGTAAAAAATTGCTTTTGGATTTGGGTGTGCTCAATGCACAACTCTGCTTTCTTGATTGTGAGTATTAAGATGCTTTGTCGTCTCCACGACCATTTATGGAATATAACAATTTAGTTGTATATTTATAAGGTATTTCAATAATGGAAGAAGACATAGTTTGTTAGTAGGGTTATGTTGTACATCATCCCATATTATATATTATATATTTCTTAAAATTTTTTTATTATTTTATTTTTGTTAAACTAATTAAGGATAGGTTTGGATGACAAAATAAAACACAAAATTCTCATCTCATCTCATCATTACATCTTTTTCAAATCTCCATACAAAATATAATAAACAATTCAACTTTTTCAAATCCCAATACAACTTTTTCAAATACCAATTTAACTTTTTCAAATCCCAAAACTAAAAAATAATATTTTAAACTTTAAAACAAAACACAAAATTCTCATCTCACCTCTCAAACCTATCCTAAGTTGTTTAACTTATCATCCATACAATACATACTTGTTATGAAAAAATAAATAAATTAAAAATATGTGGTCATGTGTGAGATCATGACACTACAACAAAATCGATTTTTAGGGACGAAATTATTTTTATTTCATCCCTAAAAGTCAGTTTTTGGGACAAAATTTAAATTTCATCCCAAAAATTTCATGACTTCACAAAATCATTCAAACGAAAAAATAACCGTTCAAAAACGTTTTTCTGTGATGAATTAAAGCATCTCAAAAAGATTTTTCCATTCGAACAGTCAAAAAACTATTTGAATAGAAAAATCTTGGCGGGGAAGTAATTTACTATGGCGGGAAAAGTTCAAAACCGTTCGAACACTAATTATTTGTGTTCGAACGGAAAATATTTGGTGCCAAAACTTGGCGGGAAGATTTATAAACCTTTCGAATGAAATATATTTAGTATCAACATATTCAAGCACCACATTTATACATTCGAACGTATAATATTAATCTCGGTATGTAACTCAAAATATAAAAAATATATATCATAGATACAAATTCATTAATTAATTTCATCTAATTAATTTTAAAATATTTTAATGATTTATTTTATGTTAATTAAGATTTTTAGTTAAATAAATATTATCAGTCATACACCACATAATATTAATCAATAATTACTTCAGAAAAGATAAAATATTTAATTTACAACTAAAGCAAATTAAATACAACACCATATATACTGTCCATAATTATAACAAAAAATATATATAAATAAAAAATAGAAACTCTGACTATGATGCGAGATCTCTGCACACATCCTCGACTACAGCTAATTGTCTCTTTACCTGTGCCAATCGAGTACTAAGCATGACCTCAGTTGCATTATTGGCATTAATCTGTGTACATAACTCATTAACCTCTGTACGTAACTCAGATACACTAGCCATAATCTCTGTACGCAACTCAGTCATGGTAGTATGCACTGCATTGATCATCGTTGATGTGTGTATGCAGATCTCAGAACGCAGTATGTCGGCCATCTCCTCCTGAGTAGATGTACGTTATGCCTCGGCCTGTGTAGATGTCTCGCCAGCCAATACACATGTATCTCCTAGCTGTGCATCTCTTTGAATATCAGCTCTGTCATCATGAACAGGTCCACGTAAACGGAATCTTGAGTGTCCTGTGCTCCGTGACAGGGTGATGCTGTTGATCGGTCCCATCGGCTGTCGTGAACGCTCGGCAATGTCTGGAACGATCCTGAAATGTAGCAAAAATGAGTGATTAGAATCCCAAACTGCAGTATATTTGTTGTAATGTACCGAGCCTCTGATCGGATCCTCTCAAAAATATATCCCACGAGGTCGATTGGAATGCCCCGAGTGACTCGTATCATAAATCTGGCTCAATCCATGCCAACCTCAGTCTTGTGCTGCCGATGGTCGATATTGTTTGCAATGATCAAATTCATAATCTTAAAGAAAGAAGATAAATCTGCCTGCTTAATGCTTTTTGTCCCATCATACACTGGGGCATCTGGACCAACAACTAAGTCTCTGACCTCGTGATCAGCAAGTGTATCGACCTCATCTGTGTAAGGCGGTCTATCGTCATGAGACTCTGCATCACCTGTAGGATTAGACTCTCTAGGCGGCAGGTTTGGATAAGCATCGACTAGTCTAGGGATATCAAGATAAGTAGCGAGTCTGTCATCTAAAAAGATGACAGGTGCTCCTCGGACACTAATCCTATATGCCCCTCTATTGTCTGGGCTGGCACCATTGAGCTCTTTATAAAACTCAACAACAATCTCAATGAAAGAAATCAGCTCCTTTCCTTCTTCTCGCCCAATCTAAGATTGATGTCCAACCACGATCATTAAATACTGATGGGAGGGAATGATCCTCTCATGTAAGAGCCACAAAATCAGATAGTTTTACCTCCCACTCAAGTAAAATAGTCCGCTCTCGAACTGTTTGGATGGAAGGTTCTCCTGATCTCCCACGTTTACGACTCCTATAAGACATTTTAATGAATCTGAAATTTGAAAAATAAAATAAATATTCAACATTAGTGACAAAATTTAATATGAGAAAAGATTTACAAAATTATATACTAATAGCAATTTAATAAATTAATTGATAGAACAATTTAATGAAATGATGAAAACAATTTAATAAGTTAAATACAAATTAAATGTTAATGTTCGAACACTCTAAAATTGTGGTCAAACAGAATGTTCAAACCTTCAAACGGCTAATAAGTGGTTCGAATGATTAGGTAAACGTCGTTCGAACGCTTTATAATGCATTCGAACGGAAAACAGAACTGACTCGCCCATCGCTGAGTCAACTCAGCGGGCATGGAAACGCTTAAAAATCCTTCATTCTTGTGGATTTCTTCGACAAAATACATAATACACTTTGTTTCTAAACATCCTATTGTGGATTTGTGGTGTTCTACAGTGATTATTGATGAAAAAATACAATTTTTATAGAAAAAATGAATAAAACCATAAAACCAACAAAATAAACGGTAAAATAATGTTTAAAGTGCATACCTTTGCTTAGGAGGAAGAGTGCTTGAAGTAGGTTGTGATTATGGCAGTAGACGGCAGCGATTGGACTGCATTCAAATGCTTGGAAGTCATTTTCAAACGGGAGAGACGGCGACGTAATGGTGGTACTGCACGAGTAAATGTAATTATATGTGCATAAGCGTTCGAAATTTATATAAAACGTTCGAACGTTTTAATTAACCGTTTGAACATTATTATTTATAGTTAGAACGATATTTGTTTCAAGTTTAGTCAAAATTTATATTATACTATATTATATTTATAATCCAATATTTTAATATAATATATATATACTATTAATTTTATATCTATTATATTAGGACTATATTAGTATATAATATATTAATTAGTATATTATAATCCAATAGTACTATTAGTATATGATATTAATATATACTAACAGTACTATTGGATTATATATATTATATCATATAGTCTATAATTAACTAATATATATCATAATAGTATATAACATATATAATCCAATAGTATTATAGTATATAGTACGATATACTTAACTAATATATATCATTTTATATTATATAGTATATAGTACTATATTAGAATATAATATATTAGTTTTTACTAGTTTATACTTAACTAATATTAATACTATATATTAGTATATATATGATAGTATATACTAGTTATACATATGATCTTATGGTTTTCATATAATGATGAAAAAATATTTAAACATTAAGGTGATGTGTTCAAACGGTATCTGTAGATCGTTCGAATGTTTATTTTTTCGTTTGAACGTTTAAAATTTAAATAAACATTTGAACGGTTTATTTGCAGTGGAGGGAAAATATTCCACCAATTAATGACCATGGATTACCGTTCGAATGAAAATTTTACATTCGAATGGAAATTTGTGATGGCGGGAAATTTCGCGCGTTGAATAATTTTGCGTTCGATTGGTGTTTTATTTACGTTCAAACGGTGTGCCAGAACTTAAAAAGTTCCCACACGCCCTCAGTCCCTCATTTTTCTCTCATCTCTTCCTTTCTTCTCCATTTTCTCTCCAAATTCTTCCATTTTATTTACACAATCATTCACTCTATCATCTTACAAAGAGGATTACACACTTATTTTGCTTAAAGGTATGACTTTCTTTTCCATTTAACTTCCAATTTTATTATTGATTCTTTTCTTTTTTTATATATATATATTGTGTAATTGTTTATAGTTTATATTTATTGTGTAGTTGTTTATTAGATTAAACACAAAATATATAGTGTGTAATTGTTTATAGTTTGTATATATATATATATATATATATATATATATATTGTGTAGGTATTTATTAGCTTAAACACAAAATATGTTTTTTAGAGGGTTGTTATTCGAAATATATATATTGTACCTTTGTAGTGTTTGCTGAATATGAGTTTGTGATATTTTCTGAGAGTGTGTCTCGTATGAACTGATGGTGCACCTGGGTTTAAACTGTTTGAACGCGGTAGTATTCCGTTCGAACGCATATATGTGTTCGAATAGTCATTTAAGTATTCAAACGGTTTTCCTCATATTCACTAATATAAACGCCATATAAGATTTTAATTTTCAAGTTAATACTTAAACTCAGGAATTAATAAATAAACCTTGAAAATTAATAAATCTTACAATTAACTTAAAAATTAATAAAATTAATTTATATTATAGTATAAGAACAAACATAAGAATTATTTAATACTTAAATTTATATTAATACTTGAAAGATAATTGTTGTAAAAACAATCTTACAGTTAATATAAAAATTAATAAAATTAATTTATATTATAAGATAAGAACAAACATAAGATTTATTTAATACTTAAATTTATATTAATACTTGAAAGATAATTAGGGAATCTTGTATATTTTATTCTAGACTCATCTTGTATTTCGAAATTTGTTATTATTGTTGTGTTTTAATATTGTATCTTATACTTTCCATTGAAATAAACCTTAGATCCGTTCGAAAGTTATCAATCATGTTGAACGGCTGATTGATAACTCTTGAATTGTCCAAAGTGAACAATTTGGGATTGTAAGATCATTCTTGCAAACTATCAAACTATATCTATTGCATCCGACATTATGATTTTGGTAGAGTCATCCCTTATTGTTATCTGGATATGCAGTTTCTGTGATGGTGCATCGATGTATTACTCATCAGTGTGCATGACCAAACAAGCATATTTAGAGAACTATGGGGAGATGCTGCCGAAATTTTGTTGAACTTGACAGTTAATAGTTGGTAAGTTGGCGGTTATGATCTTATAATCCTGAATAGGATAGGACCAACTACCCGGTGAAATGAAGAAATTGTACAATATATTAAATAATTGATTATTTGTTGATGCACGTGACTGCTTGCAATAGGATATTAGACATGGATAAGAGTTGGATGTAAGTAAGAGATCGGTTGGGTGAGAATTACAATGTATATGCTGAAGGAGTTAAGAAATTTTTGGGGTTTGCATCCTATATACAATTGGTAGTGACGGTCGTATTAGATGTCCATGCCGATTTTGCAAGAATTTGAGTTCTCATAAGATAGAGTTGGTGAGGGAGCATCTATTTGTCAAATGTATTGACCAAGGTTATACTGATTGGGTTTTACATGGAGAACCGTATCCAACGTCATTCAATCATCGAGATGAAGAAGAAGACATCGATGAAGATGTACAGATTGATGTTGTTGGTAACGATCCCGAAGAGGATATGGAGCAAATGCTGGGCAACATTGGTGCGAGAATGTTTATGGATGAAAGTGGAACAGATCCATCAAATTCAAATGATCCGTGCCATAACACTTTTACCCGCTTGTGAAATGATTCACAGTGTGAGTTATATCCAGAGTGTAGAAGGCATAGTAAGTTGTCATTTACAGTTAGACTGTTTCATATAAAATTCATGTGCCAAATATCCATTAAAACTGTCAATATGTTGCTTGAGCTGTTTAAAGAGGCACTTCCATCAAACAATATTTTACCCCGCAACTTCTACGAAGCAAAACAGTTGAAAAGAGAACTCGAATTTGATTACAATGTAATACATGCATGTAAGAATGATTGTGTGTTATTTTGGCAAGAGAATGAGCAGTTGAATGAGTGCCCATTTGCCATGAATCAAGATGGACAACTGCAAAGCAGAATATGCCGCAGAAGGTTGTACGTCACTTTCCATTGATACCTAGATTACAACGATTATTTATGTCACATTCAATGACTGTGGATATGACATGACACTCATCATCTAGAATCAAGAATGATAATGTTTTATCACATCCTGCAGACTCTCAAATTTGGAAGGAATTTGATTTGGAACACCCATGGTTTGCTAAAGAATTTCGTAATGTTTGACTTGGGTTAGCAACAGATGGATTTAATCCTTTTGGGAACATGAGTACTAGTCATAGTACTTGGCCAGTTGTACTTATGCCATATAAACTACCACGGTGGAAGTGTATGAAAGATCCATATTTCATGATGAGTTTGCTCATTCTAGGACCAAGATCACCGGAAAATGATATAGACATACACTTACAGTCACTGATAGCAGAATTGAAAGATTTGTGGGAGAATGGGGTATTAACATTTGATTCATCAACAGGCAAGTCGTTCAAGATACATGTTGCGGTGCTATGGACAATAAATGATTTTCCTGCTTATGGAAATTTGTCAGGTTGGAGTACTAAGGGGAAATTGGCATGTCTGACTTGTAACAAACATACCAATCTGAATGGCTTACGTATGGAAAGAAACTATGCTTCATAGGTCATTGTCAATTTTTACCTGGTGACCATAGATGTCGTAGAAATGGTAGGATGTTTGATGACATTTCGGAATGGGGTCACCCTCTACCATTCTTGTCTGACGAAAATGTTATTGCACAGCTTGTGAATGTCGGAAGTAATGATTTTGATAAAAAAACAACGGAAAAGAAAATGAAGTGCGAATGAGTTGAATTGGACAAAGAAGAGTATATTTTTTTAACTCTCCTACTGGTCGACTTTAAAATTGCGGCATAGTCTTGATGTTATGCATATTGAAAAAAATATATACGAGTCCGTGTTAGGAACGTTGATGTCAATTGAAGGTAAAATGAAGGATAATATAAACTCACGGAAAGATCTAAAGCTGTTGGAAATTAGACCTGAAATGCACTTGCAACAAAGTGGTTCATCTGTTTACATGCCAATTGGGTGGTATACATTGTCAAGGAATGAAAGGGCTACATTTTGTGAGTAGTTGCAAAAGATTAAATTGCCGAACGGGTATGCCTCGAATCTAACAAGGTGTGTGTGAACAAATGACTGGACTAAAAAGTCATAATTGTTATGTATTTTTACAATGTATCTTGCCTGTTGGTATCCGTGGGTTCTTGACCAGAGATGTGCGGGTTGCATTAATTGAGTTTGATGCATTTTTTAAAGATTTATGTGCTAGAACATTGAATGTTGAAGCTTTGGATTGTATGGAACGAGAAATTGCACTAATATTGTGTAAATTGGAAAGTATTTACCCACCATCATTCTTCGACATAATAGTTCACTTAACTATTCATTTGCCACGTGAGGCTCGACTTGCAGGACCAGTCCAGTATAGGTGGATGTATCCCATTGAATGGTTTCTTGGAAAGTTGAAACGCACAGTGGGTAATAAGGCCTGTCCAGAATAATCAATTGCAGAAACATATAGTGTTGATGAGTGGCATACATTCTGTTCCAAATACTTCCATGGTATTGACACAAGGTTTGATCGGTCGGAAACAAACTTTGATGTTGACCAAACAAGTTAACGGAATGGATTTTCTGTATTTTCTCAACAAGTACGTCCATTTGGCGCTCATGGTGGTTATGATTTGTGTGAAAGCGAGTTCGAGAAAGCTAAGTAGTACGTACTAAATAATTGCCCAGAGATAGAGAGCCACTTGAAGTAAGTCCAACTTAATTGTTAATTAATTATTGAATTTACTTATTAAATAATTAAACGAATATACTCATTGTTGATAATTTTTAATTTCAGTGATCATATTAACGTGCTCAAAGAACTGGGAGTAAATGATATAGACCAGAGACATGAACAGGAGTTCCTAAAATGGTTAGAACAACGGGTAATGACATTAATAGTTTTGCAAGTTTGCACTAACATTAGTATAAATAGAGGGGATTGTTAACGGTTAAATGTTTATACTTTATTTAATATGTAGGTTGTACAAATGCATGCCTCTAATCCGAACGATATATCAGACGAACTATATGCACTGGAGCGTGGCACCTCAAGACACGCTGCTCGATATTCTGCTTGTATTTCTCGAGGAAGTAGGTATCACACAATTGGTCGAGAATTTTATAGGAAAACACAAAATAGTGGTGTCCTTGTCGAAGGGAGTCATGATGGAGACATTGATGATTTTTATGGAGTTATCGTAGATATAATTGGATTGAGATATGTGGGGGAGCTTGTGGTTTATATATTTAAGTGTAATTGGTGGGATTTAAGCAATCCTCGAAGGGGAAAATGCTAGGATGAATATTTTCTGAGTATTAATACATCTAAAAAATGGTATGAAGATGATCCTTTTATTTTGGCTTCCTAAGCATCTCAAGTATTCTATTTAGATGATCCTCAATTAGGAAATCAATGGCAAGTAGTAGAAAAGTTTTCTCCTAGAAATATTTATGACGTTATCCCTGAGACTGAGAGACAAGAAGAAGAAGAAGATCTATCTACTCAAGAAGCATATCAAGAGAGTCAACCTATCTTTAACTTATTTGTGGATTTGAGCCAGTATGAGATGATCCCATTATATAGGGAAGATATTGAGGCTGAAATAGTTGAGGCGACAGTTGATGAAAGTGTTGAGTCATCTGAAGTATCTACAGATGATGAGACCGAATCTATAGATGAAACTAATACAGATGATTGGCCGATTTTGTATTCACATTATACAGTATCTCGCAATTATGCCACCAAAGAGGAAGGAAGTTCACATCCCATATCCACCTGTTTCTAGCTCTCCGTCTGACTCACCATTAGAGACCGACTTTACTGAATAAGGTAAATAGCTAATACTCATTCGTTTTAAAATTAAGATATATGACAATTAATACGGGATACTTAAACTAATATATTTTTTATAGAGATAACAGTACAATCTTGTCATGGACGAGACACTACTAGAGGTGTGACATTGGAGAAATATTGTAAAGTAGGTAAAATTAAGGTTAACATTCCTGACGAACATACTGGAGGTGAGGGACAACAAGCAGCTTGGCTTGCATCACATGTGGGTGCTCTTACACCGACTTATGCACCTTTGGCTACGAGTTCATGGCATAAAGTCCTGCAATATGTGAAAGAGCTTATAAAGAAGCGTTGTTTGGTATGTAATATTTAAATAATAAATTTATATTGATATTATTTAATATTCTACATGATAATATCTTTGTGTATATTTTTTTTCAAGGATGACTTCGAACTAAATTTTGGTCAGAGAGAGGAGCGTAGGACTGTCAAAAAGTTGATGTGTAATGCATTTCATAAGTATAAGAAGAGGTGTCACGAGCATTACAAGAAATACGAGAACAAGAAAGATGCACGCCAGCATCTTTTTTAGGATATCCGACTTGAAGAATGGAAAAAACTTTGCGACATGTTTGATGATCTATCATATAAGATAAAGTAAATGAATTCTTTGTATCAGATTTGTAATTTTCATTGACTAACTTTTACAACTTCTATGCAGGAGTGAAATTCTATAAACAAAACGAATAGATCAAAGTTGAAGATTCATCATCATGCAGGTTCAAGATCTTTCCATCGCCTCTCTCAGAAATTGGTAATGTATTGTTTTCCTATATAGTTTGTTTTTAATATTGACTTTATATCTTAACAATGGCTCTTGTAGAAAGAGTCAGACACCAATTATGATCTGACAAAATTATATGCTGCATTACATACTAATAGCAATGGAGAGTGGACTCATCCCGATGCTCGTGAGAATTATGTAAGTATTATAATTTTTTTTAATTAAACATATTTAAATTATTGTGTCAATATTAATTTTAAATGTTGTGTGTAGGATAAAATGGTTGCCCTACATGCTGAAGCCACATCAGATAAGAATTCATCAACAAGTAATGTTGAAATTTTTACACAAGTTCTAGGTCAATGTTCAGGATATTTGAGGGGTTTGGGTCATTGTGTAAAGCCTTCAGGCTCTTCATCCACATTAAGCACTACTTCCATCGTGTTAGAGAATGCAAATTCTAGAATTGATTGCAAAACAGCATGAGTTAGAGGTTCAATTGACGAAACAAGCAGACATGGAGATGTGCATAAAACAGCAAGAAGATCAACAAAGAGAGATGCAACTCCAAATGCAAGAACAACAAAGACAGATGCAATTTCAGATGCAAGAACAACAAAGACAGATGCAGCTTCAAATGCAGATGCTTATGCAATTCAAGCCTCCAAGCAATTAATTTTCTTTAGAAGTGTTTTTACATATTGAACAATTATATATCATGTACTGATAATTTAATTAGTATTATTAGTATTTTATTTTATTTAGTTATGACTTATTAGATTAGTTTTTATTTATATTGAACAATTTGTAATGTATTTTTGAACTATAAATATCTATTTAATTTTAAATTATTATTATCCCCAAAAATAAAAACCGTTTGAACTCTTAGAAAACATTCGAACATATATCGGACATAACCGTTCGAACATCACATGTTAAAATTCGAACGGTAAAAAGGTTGCGTGCCGTTCAAACAGGCATTTCACTATGACCGTTTGATTGCAAATTTTTTTTTCGAACGTTTCTTCATGTGTATTTGTTTGAACGGACTGTAATCAATCGACCGACCATTAAATACCTATTCGAATAGTACATACTTGTTCGAACGATATTTTAAACGTTCGAATGACTTTCCAAGATGAATTTAAATCGTCCTAGAAAAAAAATCCATTCGAATGGTTCAGCTTAATTTCGTCCCAAAAAATATTTTGTAGGACGAATTTGTGATTTTCGTCCCAAAATACCTTTTGGGACAATTTTATTGAAACGACTTTGGGATACTTTTTTTCTTCTCAAAAGATTTTTTGGGACGGAAATTTTCATTCCAAAAAACCTTTTTTGTTGTAGTGATAAGTAGAATTAATTTTGTTAGTAAATTGATAATTATATAATCCATAATAATGTTCCTGCAGGTAGAGAAATTAGAACAGTTAAATAACTACTTGTCATAAAGAATAAATTAATTAACTCTCCTTTACAAAAAAATTAATTAAGTACTCCCATTCAATTAATACAAACACAATTGTGCAAATTGAAGGAGGGAAGAACTATATACCCCAACTACCAAATTGGATTGAGATCTGACTTTCACCGAAGGGGGAAGAGGTCTCGGCTTCCTCCTCCTCCCTCTCCTTCATTCCTTCCGTCATTCACCCACTTTGTCTATCAAGATTTCTTTTACTTAGTTTTATTTTCTTTCTTCAAGGTCGAAAAAGACAGATTTATAGCTTTACGGAAATTCACGAGAGACACGCGCGGCACAAATAGATTCACAAGTCGAAAATCATTTAGAGTAAAGTGATGGTTTTGCCAAAATCACAGTGCGTGGTTCTCATGCACTGCCCACATTTATGCATGGTTCTCACTCGCCACTCCTTTCAGCAGCTCTTCTCAACACACTCGCCAAATCATCGGACTCGCCACACCATACCTTTCAGATTTGACCTTTGTGGCTGAAAAGAGACAAGTGTATTGCCTTCATGAGCTGTCACAGATTTTGAAGTCTACTAGAGTTGGTCCAAACTGTAATCCGTTCTTTTTCACATCTATATTATTGTTTTCCTTTTTGGTTTCCTTAATTTTAATTAAAATAAAATAAAAAAAGGTCGTCTCTCAAACTTTTGTTTGTAGAAGTTAAGTCCTGTCATTCTATGAATGGAGAGGTTGAATCTCTATTTAATCAGAGAGTGTTGTCTCTTAGACATTTATTTGTAGATCAGAGTATTAGCAATAGTGAAGGTCAGACCAGTCACAAAAGAAAATAGTGTACTGGTGGAGCTCCAAATGCATTATTTTGGTTTATGATGTAATATTTGATATGGGGACATTCCATAATGTATATTGTCATGGATGTAAGTTTCTCTGATAGATGAATTATGACAGTCTCTCTTCAAAAGTTCTCTTCAAAAAAAAAAAACACAATTGTGCAAATTAAACTAATTTATGGATGTGATTCTTTCCTGGGCACTTGAAATAGTTGAATTTAACAGGCCGAATGAGAATGAAAGTTGAAACATATTGGAGCCCGACACAAGTCATGATGCGAGAGATCAGCTTCATTGTTTCTTGACTATTTTACAGGGCATGGATTACTCGTTTTTTCTTCTGAATTTATCTCTACTTTTTCCTAATCTTGATAAGGTAGGAGATACCAAAAGAAATTAAGAGTGGAACGTTAACCAAAACAAATGATAATAAAATTTACAATTCTACTATCCCATCCAAATGGTGAAACTTTTTTTTTCTCGTTTGGTTACACATATGAGATGAAATAAGATGAAAGTTAAAAATTGAATAAAATATTGTTATAATATAACTTTTTAATATTAGTGTTATTTTGAGATTTGAAAAAATTAAATTATTAATTATGTTTTGTATGAGAATATGGAAAAATTATAATCATTAAATGAGACATGATAAAATGAGATAGTTTGTGTTGTGTAACTAAACCAGGCCTAAAAGAAATTGCAACACTTTGTAGACATTATAGGATTTTGCTTTAGCTTTTAAATTTGGTTCTAAAATATAAAAACTATTTATTAAAAATACAAATAGTGAGCAATATATAATGTTTATAGAAGATAGCACATATGATTACAAATATGGTTGATTTTAGGACTAGTGATCTGGACCAGGTTTTTTCCCGGCCCGGTCCGATTATCCGAATTTTTGTTATGGGTTCCAGCCAAAACAAATCCCAGTTGGTACCCACATAGAAAAACTCGGGTACACCTGGTCCAGGTACCGGGTTTACAACTTGGGACCCGATTTTTTTTTTTGGTTTTTTTTTTTATTTTCGTTTTACAACTTTATCACATCGTTCAATTCACTCCCTTTCAACATCGGACATTTTGAAACATGCACTTCTATGTGATTTGTTAAGATGCAAAATTAGCTACTCAAGGGAACACCAAATAGCTTGCTACTGCTTCTCCTACTCATCCTTCAGCTGCAACAATTTCCTCCATCCCACTATCATCAATCTCAAGTATTTTCAATTGCTCGAGACAACTTATGACTAAGGTTGGAAAGATATTTTTCAAACTCTAAAATTTGAATTGTTTTCGCATATTCAATCCATTCATGCTTTATTTTGGGTAGACTGTCCAAATACAGTCCTTCCAAGTAAGGGAATGCAACCTGTAGGATTAAATTCTTTCTATCAATTAAAGATGAAAAATATTTCTATGCTTCAACTTTGAAAATATGAAAAATTAAACTGGGGAAAGAATACAAAATAACACAAATTTGAGAACAGTGCTACTCCAAACTTTTTATAACTGATAAGGAAGATAACTGAAGAAAAAATTTCACTTGTAAAAATATTCATAACTTGTAGGCTCTGATTTAAAAAAAAAAAAAAACAAATCGAGTGCAACCAAAAACCTACGTTCTGGGATTTTAAAACTGGTTTCAATCTAGGCTAACCCATTCTGGGTTCCGGTCCAGTTTTGAATCCCAGGTTTCGGTCCAAGTAAATCCCGATTCCCGGGACAGAATCCGAATGAACAGTCCTAATTGATTTAACTTCACAATGTACATTAAGTGGCTTGCTTTTTATCTAACGTGAATGTAAGAAATCTTAACATTACAAATTGTAACTGGAAGGGATATTCGCGTTCCCCTAGTAGGCTGGGCCTAACTTGTCCCCCAAAGGCCCAAGCACCAAAGCGTAATCTACCCACGAGTCAGAATAAGGAAGGAGGCCCAAGGGCAATGTAGGAAGAGGGTTGACATGGAATGATGGGACTCCAACCTCTCTGACCCAAATTTGCACACACACTTGTAGCAGGGTTATGTCGCATTTAAAGTCCTGTCCCTGATAGAACGTAAAAAAAGTGGTCATACTCACCAACTTGCCACAAGGAACACAATTTGGAAGAGACATATTCCATTAAAGGCAACAATGTGGCACCCTGTACGAAAGACGAGCATCTCTGATATGGAAGACCACCTCGGCAGGGAGTATAAAAGCCAAACTCCAAGTTAGAATATTTTCTTTTACGTTCTCTGAAATATAAAACATTCCTTCTAAGGATCGACGAACTAACTTAAGTATCGAAGACAGTTTCATCAACTTTGAGCCCTCACCTTCCTTGTATTGTAGGGGATCGAGCCCCATAATCGACGTGCAAAATTTGTCATCAACAGTAACTATTTTCCGTCAAAAACTTCTTTTGGGAATATTTTGTGTGCTCAATGCACAACTCTACTTTGCTTTACTTCTTTGGGTTTTATTGATTCATAATGCATCGTTGATATCCTTTCAATTATATTATGTTCCAAACGTATTTGCATATTTTATTATTGTTTTTTTTTTTTGAAAAAAAATGTGTGTCGCATTGATTTTACCATGAAGACCTTTCCACTATAATCTCTCAGTTTCTTCGTCCTTGAGTGTGAGTGTTTGGATGCAGTGTCGTCTCCACGACCATTTCGGTCCTATTTGGATATTGAAAATATTTCATCTCATCTCATTTCATCTAATTTAATTGTTACAATTTTTTTAAAATTTCTACACAAAATATAATAAATAATTCAATTTTTTTAAATTTTAAAATAATAATAATATTAAAAAATAATATTTTAATAATATTTTATTTAACTTTCAATTTTTTATCCCAATTCATTATTCAAACAACAACAGCACCTTATTGAATTGGAAAAATTTACTTTGCCCTCCCAATTGTACCACTCCATTTGACTGCTAGTCATTTTTTTTTTTACTTAGTGATTAAGGAAATTATTTTAAATATTTTAGAGTATTTTTTTATTTTTTAGAAATATTCAAATATATTAAAAAATGTGAAAATAAAAAATAAAAAATCTAAAATGTGAAGAGCAGTCTACTCTGGGCGGCAGAGTAGCCCGACTCTATTGAATATAACAAGTTAGTTTTATATTTAGGTATTTTAAGAATGGAAGAAGGTCTGATCCGTTAGTGAATGAGTAGCCAATGATCCATGTAATTAACAATAATAATAATTCAAACACATAATTGTCCAAATTAAACTAATTTATCATATTGTTTATTTTCGTGGGCTTGAAATAGTTGAATTAACAGGCCCAATAGGAATGAGACACAGTACCGGAGCCGACGCAAGTCATGATCCGACAGGTCGACTTAGCCATTGTTTCTTAACTATTTTGCAGGGCTTGGATTGATGCACGTGTCCATAATTTTTTTTTTCTTTCTTCTCTCTCTACTTCTTCCAATTTTTTTATTTTTTTATGACAATTGGATCTTCAATTTAGAACTAGAAAGAAAAATTTGCGTTGAAGAGGTAGACTTGTTTCACATATGACATATCTTACTGTTCTACAGTAAACAACGCTCTTATCTAAATTTTAGTTAAAAATCAATTTTAAAATTTTTTTTTTAAAATTTTACTTATCTTTTCAAAACACTCTACATTCTACAGTTACTTATCTTTCTCCTTGTGTTTTTGTTTTAAATTATTAAGCCCTGTTTAGATATAAGAAGTGTTTCATTTCGTCTTATCTCATCTCATAACTATACCTTTCTCAAGCTGTCGCAGAAAATATAATAAAAAATTTAATTTCTTCAAATCTAAAAATAAAAATAATATTTTAACAATATTTTATTAAACTTTTAATTTCCATCTCAACTCATAACATTAAATTTGACTTTTAATGACGAATCGTTTTTAGTGTCCATTCGAAGGGGAATAGTTTTAGTTCGAACGGTTAAATTTCAGCGAAATTTAGCTGGGATTTGGAACGTGCTAATTTTTTCAAATTTTACTGTTCGAACTTTTTTAACTTGTTCAAACAGTCAACAATATTCTATAAAAATAAAGCGCCCCAAACTTTAAGAAGTCTTGGATATTTTACAGGTCAGAGAGAGAGAGAGTCGCATACCAATAATGGAAAAATTTTGGGGGTATTCTTGTGAAGTAAAGAATGTGAATAGTTATTTTGTCTTTCAAATAAATGAGACTTTTTTTGTAGTTTTAATATGCATTTGTTTCTATACTCTACTAATATTGTTTCTCTTTTTTGTTTTGATAGGGAATGTTTGGTGTTTAAAAATCACTTTTTTGGTTTGTATTTGGGTATACTCACATATATTTTATTATTGTTTTCAATTTTCTTGAAATATATAAAAGCTTTTTGTTTGCTATAAATGTTGTTTTTATTTTTTAGGTATCTTATTAGGGGTGAGCATTGGTCGGTCCGGACCGAGAAAACCGGACCGGACCGGTCATTTTGGACTGATCCGGACCTGACCGAATTTGGTCCGGTCCAGTCTGGTCCATTTTTTTTTAGATCGAATTCATTCGGTCCGGTCCACGGTCCGACTGTTTTTCGGATCGGACCGGACCGAATGTATTTCTATATATTTTTTATATTTTTGTTATATATAATTAATTATATATATAATTATACTATATTATAATTAAGTATAGACTATTAATACTATTATATATTTATATAGTTATACTAATGGTTATATTAGTTGTTATATTAGTTTAGTTATATTATATTATAGTGATTTATTATAAGTTATAAGTTTATAAGAAATTATAACTATATTATATATTAGTATAAGTTATAAGTTATTATATATTTATATAGTTATACTAATGGTTATATTAGTTGTTATATTAGTTTAGTTATACTATATTATAGTGATTTATTATAAGTTATAAGTTTATAAGAAATTATAACTATATTATATATTAGATTAAGTTATAACTTATAATGATTTAGAATAGTTATAAGTATAGACTATAGACTATAGTTATACTTATACAATTATACTTATACTAAATTATTAATATTACTAATATATAGCTATAGCCTATACTATATTACTAATAGTCTAATACTTTATACTAATACTATTATATAGTTATACTATAATTGTCATTATAGTGTTAGAATCATAAAGTATACTATAGTTATACTTATACTAATATTGCTAATATATAACTACACTATATTACTAATAGTCTAATACTTTATACTAATACTATTATATAATTATACTAATTATGATTCATAATAACTAATCACTATAAGTCTATCACTATATATATTTAGTATCAATATATTAATATATTCTTTAATGTATTACTAATACTATTAAGTATTAAGTGTTATAGTATAAATTGTAATATATGTATAATTTATAAATTTATAATAGTATGTATAATTAAATATTTTATTCTTATTTATAATAGTATGTTAAATATGTATCTTTCTCAATTATGGATATAATATGTATGGATAATTAAATTATTCATACTTATTACTTTATATACAAAATGTTAAAAGCTGTATATGGCTCATTATGCATTAACATACTTTAAGTTAGTAATAAAGTAATAATTAACATCATCAATAATTTAATTTTCATCTAATTTATTATCATTGACCATATAAAATATTTTTTTATTGAGTTTGTTACATAATCCACATTAATAAGTCACTTAGTTTAATTTAGTATTGTAAATAATTATTTTATTAATTGATTTAAAAAAAAAAAAAAAGAAGGCCGGACCGAATGGACCGAACCGATAGCTACCGGTTCAGTCCGGTCCCCTTGGATGTTCGGTCTGGTCCGGTCCTGTCCAATTGATGGACCGAAAACCTTCGATCCATCGCCAGACCGGACCGGACCGGACCGTGTGCAGCCCTATACCTTATGCTGTTCTTTATTATTATAATATTATTTATTACAAATTCTGGATGCTTGGTGTAGGCCTGATGTTTATATTTTGTAGGTTTTGTCCTTGGAAACATTTTGTAGACTAATATTATTATTGTTCTTGTATACTTTAGGGATTGTTCTTAACTACAAGGGAAGATAAAAAGTTCAAGACTTAAATATCCTTGAGTTGAATAGATCTGGGAAGAACAAAAGAACTAAAGTTTCAAACTTGACCCATTTCATTATTTTGTATTTTTTCAGATGTTCAAGGTTATGTAACGAGTTGTGTAAACATTGCCAATCAATTTGTTATGATTAGGAATTTGAGAGAATTTTGTAGAAGACTTTTTTGCAGCTTTTATATTAATTTTCCTAATTTATATGACTATTTGATGCTAGTTGAAGGCAACAAATGCTTATATGTTTTTTAAATTTTACATAAAAGTATTTGCTAGGAGATCAGTTTGCTACAATTGATAATTTTGGTTACAAACATAATTTTCTGCAAGATAATTTCGCCGGAAAAAGGATTTTGCGGCCAACATTTTCGACGCAAATAGTTATTTGCAATGTTTTTAATCATGGCAAATGACTATTTGCAACTAGTTCTCCAAAACAAATATCCGTTCTGTTATGACTATTAGGGGTGAAATTTTCTTTTTGTCCCAAATAAAATCTATTCGAACAGTATTTTTTGCATTTGAACGATTATTAGGGACAAAAAATTTTTTGTTGAAAAAAAAATCCATTCGAATGCTTTCAAATGGAAATGACAAATTTCATCTCAAAAAATATTTTTTGGGACGAAAGTTGAATTTTGTCTCAAAAAACCTTTTGAGACAAATTAGAGACGAAAAAAAATTTCATCTCAAAAAAATTTTAGAGATGATATCAAAACCTTTTGAGATGAGAATTTTCGTCCATAAGAAGTAAATTTGTTGTACTGACTCATCTCATCTCAACTCACTATCCAAACCGCACCATAATCTCTAATAATTGTTTTAAAAATTAATTATTGATCTCTTGAAAATTGTAATATTTTCAAAATTTATCATTTTTTAATGATAATATTTTTTTTAAAATCACATTTTTTTCAAATTCTAAGATTTTTATATTTTAAAAAAGTTTAATTATTATAAATGATAAAGAAAGGGATGAGAGTGGATGTGAGAGAGAATAGAAATGCAGGAGGAAATCTTCATGGGAGAAAAAAAACTATTTTTTGTGTTTGATATGTAGGTGGATCCAAAACCGAATCAAAGGCCGATGAGGCTCAGCTGACAGATGCAACATTAAAAGCACTGTACTATCTTGAGAAAGTAGACTAGAGCAAAACCAGCTGGAAGAGATAAGTATTCACAGGATTTGGGCGAGAAGCAGTAGAGTTGGGCAAGAAAACTATTTCCTCAATTGGGGCAGGAGACTTATTCTTTGGTGCAAACATCGAAATCTCTCTTTGATGCTTTGGTGCGCAGGTCGTGGTCACCATGCTCTGCCTAGTGGGTCCCTTGTCGACTCAAAATTCAACCTTTTTCTTTTATGGTAATATTTATCTTTGATATTGATTTTATTCTAGATTCTTTGGCTAGATTTTAACCATAATTATCTTATTCCACATTCTATTGTTTGGCCTTAATTACAATTTTGCCATTTCTAGTTAGCTATTTAAGCTCGGCTTGTGGGCTTCAGAAGATGGTCTTTAATTTATTTTATAATAAAATCCTAGTCTCAGTGTTTCTCTTTGTTTGCGATTTTTCTCAATCTCAATCTCTAGTTTTCATTGTTTAACTAGCATTGAGAATTAATTTCTATTATGTCCAGCATCAATTGGCATTAGAGTTTTAGCGTTTTCTTGGGGTGAACTATCGTTAGTTTTCATGGCTGGTGGTTAAGGTCGTGGTCAATGTGGATAGGTTCCAAATGAGGTTGTCCCTCCCCGCAATCATAACATAGATGCAATGATTGTAGATTTGCAGAGGCAAATAGCAGAATTATCCCAGTGTTTAGAGGTGCAAAGCTTGAAGGGTCAGACTTATGATCAACAGTTTGAATCCAGTTTTGAGATCCTGTATCACAATCATACCCCTTATCGGGAGTACTGTGGTCAGGAGGAGCAAGGTGGAGACCTAGGCTTCAGAGTGGATCTACCAAAATTTTCTAATACTCTGCAGGCAGAGGGTCTCATCAATTTCTTGGATGAAGTGGAATTTCTCTTTGATTAAAAGGATGTCCTAGATCGTATAAAGGTGAAACTCGTCGCCATTAAACTGAAAGGCCAAGCCTTTGCCTAGTGGGAGCAGCTGAAGCAGTCTCGAGAGCAACAGGGTAAAGCCATGATTGGCGACTTGGAGAAGATGAAGAAGAAGTTGAAGGGTCACTTTTTGCCCTTCAGATACACTCAAACCTTGTTTCAATGACTTCACACACTAAGGCAAGGAATGAAATCCGTTGATGAGTACACCAAGGAGTTCTATCAGTTGGTGGCTCGTAATGATTTTTCCGAAACTGAAGAGCAATCTATAAAAACATTATTTGGGTGGCTTGCAGCAACCCTTACAGGACATCCTCAGCTTTCACTCTTTGTGGACCATTTTTGAAGCTTGTTAGAGTGATCTAGTCATGAAGAAACAACAAACTAGGCGACCTGTGCCAAGGGGCGATTAGAACACATGAGGGGTCCCTCCCTCGGAGACTCACCCTACTTTGCGGCCCACTCAAGGTTAAAGTTCAAGCACCAATATTAGGTGCTTTAGATGTGAGGAGCCTGGTCATAGGGCAATAGAATGCAGAAAGCATGAGATAACCGATCTATGACAATGATGGTGAGGAAAGGGTTGCTTGCACAGAGATGGTAACGAGACCCTTATTGTCAGGAAGAGTTTGCTAACTCCCTAGGGAGATTCGGGCGAAGACTGGTTGAGAACTAATATCTTTCACACCACCTGCACTATTTTTTGAGAAGGTGTGCAAAATGATCGTATAGAGTGATAGCTATGAAAACGTGGTCTCCAAGGAAGTAGCTCAAAAGTTGGAACTCAAGATAGACCATCACCCGAAGCTGTACAAACTGTAGTGGCTGAAGAAGGGCAGTGAGGTCACTGTTGACCAATGGTGTTTGATCTCCTTTTTGATTGGTCGAAAGTATTTTGACAACGCATGGTGTGACATAGTCTCTATGGATGCTTGCCATTTATTGCTAGGTAGGTTGTGGTAGTATAATCAGAGCGTGATTCATGATTGGCGTAAAAACACCTATTCCCTTATCATTAAAGGGAAAAAGGTCACCTTAGCACCCGTAGGGAAGGAGTTGCTTATGCTCCTTAGGACAAAAAGGGACACACTCTTCTGTCAAAGGCTAGATTCCTAGAGGCAATGAAAGAAAGCATGGTGTTTGCCTTGGTGCCATGTGACGAGCATGGTGGGATGGACCGTGAGATGCCGTTAAAAGTTTAGCATATATGATCTGAATTTTCAAATCTAATGTCGAAAGATCTTCCCCCTAGCCTTATGCCCATGAGAGATATACAATACTAGATTGACTTGATGTCAGGATCTAGTTTACCTAATACAGTAGCAAATCGCCTCAGCACAAGGAATCAAAAGAATTGTAGCACCAAGTGCTGGAATTGTTAGAGAAAGGCTACATCCATGAGAGTATAAGGCCATGTATATTTCCTGCCTTCCTGGTACCTAAGAAAGATGGTTCATGGAGCATGTGTGTGGACAGTAGAGCCATTAATGAAATCACCGCGAAGTATAGATTCCCAATTCCCCTCCTGGACGACATGCTAGATTAGTTTTCTTGCTCTAAGATCTTTTTCAAAATTGATCTTAAAAGAGGGTATCGCTAGATCTAAATACGCCCTCACGACGAGTGGGAGATGGTGTTCAAGATGCAACATGGTCTCTCCGAGTGGTTGGTCATGCCCTTTGGGCTATCCAATGCACCAAGCACATTTATGAGATTTATGCATCAGGTATTGTGGCTATTTATGGAAAAGTTTGTCATCATCTACTTTGATGATATCCTCATCTACAGTCCGATGTGGGAGGCACATGTAGAACACCTCAGAGCTGTTTTTGAGTCATTATGAAATGAGTGTCTGTTCATCAACTGGAAAAATTGCTAATTTTTCACCACTTTTGTTACATTCCTTGGATTTTTCATCTCTACAGATGGTGTCCAAGTAGATCAATTCAGAGTGGAAGCCATTTTAGAGTGGCCAACCTCAAGTCCCTACATTAGGTGCGGAGCTTCTATGGCTTGGCCTCCTTTTATTGATGATTCATCTACAATTTTAGCACTCTAATCACGCCCATCATAAAGTTCCTAAAAGGGTGGTTATTCTAGTGGTCAAAGGAAGCAGAGTCCAATTTCTGGCTGGTCAAGTAGAAGATGACTAAAGCACTAGTCCTGGCACTCCCAGATTTTGAGAAGATCTTCAAGGTGAATTGTGATGCTTTTGGAGTGGGTATTAGCGGTGTCCTGAGTCAAAAAGGACGACTTAGTGCATTTCTTAGTGAGAAACTGTCAGGATCGAAGAAAAACTACTCCACATATGACTTGGAGTTCTATGCCATTGTACAATCCTTGAAACACTGGAGACATTATTTGGTGCAAAAGGAGTTCATTCTAATTATTGACCACGAGACATTGAAGTACATCAATGGGCAACACAACCTGAGAAGACGACATGCCAAGTGGGTCGCCTATCTGTAAGAGTTCACATTCTCACTGAGATACTAATATGGGAGCTTGAACTATGTTGCAAATGTGTTAAGCCGACACATGACACTCCTCACCACCATTAGTACTAGGGTGGCGGGCTTTAACACCTTCAGGGATTTGTACATCGAAGATCCATCCTTTGGAAAGATTCTTTAAGGATGTAACTGAGGGTAGGCAAAGTGATTTTTATTCCATTGCCTACAGTTGTGTGTCCCATACTATTCCTTGAGAGAACACATTATACGAGAACTAAATGGGGATGGGCACTTTGGGCGAGAAAAGACTTTGGCTTTAATTGCCGCAGATTACTACTAGCCCAAGTTAAATAGTGATGTGGCACTATACGTGGCAAGATGTTTTGTGTGCCAGAGAGTGAATGGAACCTTTATCAATACTAGCCTTTACACTTCGTTACTTGTACCTGATGGTCAGTGGCTTGATGTTAGTATGGATTTTGTCATAGGTTTACCCAAAACACAATGTGCCATGGATTCCATCTTCGTCGTGGTTGACCGATTTTCTAAGTTAAGCCCATTTGAAGTTGTGTATGGTCAAAATTCGCCAAGAATCCTTGATTTGATCCCTATCCCATGGATTGGTCACCTAAACGTTAAGGTCGAGGAGATGACAGAGCACCTTCGGGGAGTACACGACCAAGTCAAACAAACAATTCAGGTGAGCAATGCAAAGTACAAGGTTCACACCAGCAATTGTTTCTGCCAAGTCCTTTTTGATGTTGGAGATCTTGTTTGTCTATACAAACCCATGATCTTTTCCTTGTTGGTAAGTAGAATAAGTTGAAGTTGATCAACGACAATGTATATAGACTACGTCTTCCCAGTCACATGAACACTTTGGATGTGTTCAAATTCAAACACCTCAACCCCTGCTTTGTCGATGATGGCTTGAACACGAGGGCAAGTTCTTTTCAACATAGGGAGGCTGATGTTGGGGGATCCGAAATCGAATTCGAGGTCGATGAGGCTCTGCTAATAGATGCAATGTTAAAAGCACTAGACTATCTCAAGAAGGTAGACTAGTGCAAAATCGGTGGAAAGATATAAGTATTCCCAGGATTTAGGTGAGAAGACTATTCCTCAGTTAGGCGAGGATATTCTTTGGCGCACACGTCGAAAGCTATTTTTGGCACTTCAGTGCACACGTCATGGTTACCATGCTTTGCCTGGTGGCAAGGTCCTTTGTCAACCCCAAATTCGGCCCTTTTTCCTTCCGAATCATCACTTTTAATTAGTTCTTCCATTTTTGGTCAATTATCTTTGGTAAATATTTTATTCCAGAGTCTTAGGCTAGATTTTAACCACAATTATCTTATCCCGTATTCTATTGTTTAGCCTTAATTACAATTTTATTATTTTTGGTTAGCTATTTAAGCCCGACTTGTAGGCTTCAAAAGATGATCTTTGATTTATTTTATAGTAAAACCCTAATCTTAGAGTTTCTCCCTGTTTGTGTTTTTTCGCAATCTCAATCTCCAGCTTCTGTTGTTTAACTAGCTTGCAGAATTAATCTCCAGCTTCTGTTGTTTAACTAGCTTGAGTAGTATTTGGATATTGAAATGAGATGATCGAATATGGTGAGATGAGACAATCTTTAGAGAGGAGAGAGAATCTTTCTCAATCTAGTAATTGATTTTATCCCAAGTAGTAGGGACATTTTTCTATAGTTACATACTGAGTTGAAACACTTTTCAATTTTGTAGAGTTTTCAAAGATAAAATAATGGAGAGATGGAGCTGTTGAAACCGAAAAAGTGAAACCGACCAAATTCCAAGATACCGCTTTTCCCTTTCAAAAATATGTTAGTTCCAATAACGTCAGTCTATCTATATTCATTACAATTGACACTAATAAATAGTCTTGAAATGAAGGAGAGACATGAGATGAGAGCAATTCTATGTGTAGTGAACGTTTGGATATCGAGACGCTCTGACTTTACAAAATATTTGAGATGGTTTGTGTCTCATCTGTGTAATCAAATCGGGTCATGTTAATCATAACCCCAAAGTCATTAAGTAATAACAAGAAGCATGTTTGCCAAATATCTATTCTATGATAAAATGCGTCTATTACTTATAAATAGTAATAAACAGTACAATTTGTTTATACGTCTTTTTCTTCGGTTTTTTTTTTTATCCTGCCAATTTTAGCCTTTTGTTAATTAAGTTAGTGCATGTGTTTCCTTGTAGTTTACGGATATAATTGTCTTTTAGTTATCTAAAGGGAATGATTTTACTTTTGTCAATGATTTTTTTTTCTTTTATTTTGTTTGTGTCAACTCCCTCATTTTTTTCCTCTTCCCTCTTCCCCTCTCTCTCCCTCTCCAAACCCAAAACACCGCCCCAAATCGTCCTCCAACTAGCATCGCCGTTCAACTTTGGTAGGGGTAGATCTCACCCTCCTCTCTCCTCATCGTCTTTTGCCCTTTTGTTTCGTTTTGCTCCACTGTGCCATGCACGACCACCGCAACCACCCATCACCACTTTGGCTGCACCAGCCCCTCACCTACCCAAGCACGGTTGTCGCACGATGGCCTACACCACCAAGCCGAAAGGCCACCCTTTTAGCCCTTTGGTTCCTCTATCAAAACTCTCGCCCAGCCCCGTTGTACTACTCACAGCATTGCCACCATGAGCCTCACCACTAGAGCAAACCCAACGCTGAGAACCACCAGCAACAACCACTGCTTTTGGCTAAACCAACCCTTAAGAAAAAACAGCTTGTAGCTCTATTTATCAACTATGGAATGGTCATGGAATGTTTTCTACATGCAATTTTGGCATATGGTGGTTGAGATTTTGGTCTTGAACAAGTGCTTTTTTGCTTGAAGGTTGTTGACTACCGAATATGTGGTGACCCTAATTCTATACTTTGTTTTGCCTTTATTTAGTTTATTGATGAAGGTAATGTGAAGTTACAAGTTTCTAAGGTTGATTTCCAACTATTTTTTGAATTAGTCCTTGGAGGGGTCTCTAATCATCCCTCTGATATAATTCTAAAATTTTATTTCTTGTTGATGCTTGGATAGCTGGATTACCATTTGCAAGAAATGCACTAATGGGGATAACCATTTTTTTTTTAAATGCAAGTTTATCAAGTGAGGCTACTAGGGAACTACAACCATTCCACCTGTACTGCTTTTGTTAAGTTTGAATTTGAGGAAAATTTTCATTTTTTGGATCATCTTCATTTTTTTTTTCTTTCCGATTCTATTTACGTTAGAGAGCCTGTGTTAAATAATTAATTTTTCATTTATTTTTGGTTTTTTTATTTTCGCAGTTGGGTTGGATTGGGTCTAGCATATTTGTAGGTATGCTTTACTTTTTATTTGTTATGCTTTCATTGCTTTTTGCTTGCTGTTTGGTAGTTCTAAAGATTTCTGTTGTTTCTCTTTCTCCTTTTTCGTCACACAGTGGTTTGGTTCATACTTGCAAGAATTAAACTTGAAATTTTCTGTAGTGCTTTTTTTGTTTTTCTTCTTTGTATGTTTCCTATTGTCTCATTTGTTTGGGTCTGATCTTGATGTAAGATTTGAAATTAGTGATCTTTCTTGCTCTTTGTGTATGCTTTTCGACAAAGTGGAGACAACGGAAAGGAAATGAAGGTTTGGCACTTTGAATGTTGCATTGCTATTTTCTTGGGGTTTTAAATGACGAAAGAAAGAAATAGAAATATTCTGGATGATAAAATATTCAGCATTGGTTTCTTTTTTGCTCAAATGGTATTTTTGTCTAGAAATCAAATGTTTTATTATTTATGTTGTAAATACTTAAAAAAATTTATCGGTTTTAATTTCTAAGGATGTAAATGATGTTGATTTCTTCTTTTTTTGAAGAAGTTTCTGAACCAAACTAATTTTGAGGCATTTATTAAAAAAGGCTCACCCAAATGCATATCAAATTTGTGTGTGTTCTCTTGTTGGAAGCACAAACTTGGTTATGGTAGCTTAAATAACTTTTGATTTTATTCTCAATCATTGTTCATCAGAAGCAAACAACCCGATGGTGTTCTATCTGTGTTGTAACTCTAGCATTTTCATTACTTTTTCTTGGTTGTTTTTCATTTCTATCGATTCCTATTGTTTGTTTTTGTCCTTTTCTCTCACACATAATGCTCTAGTTCATGCGTGCAAAAAGTGAACTTGAAATTTTCTTTAGTTTTAGTTTTTGTTTGTGTTCTTTGAAAGTTTCTTATTTTCTTATTTTTTGGGTCTGATCTGGCAATAGGATTTGAAAATTAGTGATCTTTCTTGGTCTTTATGCATGCTTTTCAAAGCGTATTTTTTTATGGAAATCAAATGTTTTATTATATATATTTTGAATAACAAATATATATTTTTTATTTATATTTCCTCAAGACTTGAATCATGTGGATTTTTTTTGGGAAAAACTTTTATGCACCAAATTAATTTTGATGCATTTATATAAAAAGGATCACTCACATGCATATCATGTGTGTGTTTTGTTGTTGGAAGTTCAGACTTACTTATGGTAGGTTGAATAACTTTTGATTTTATTTTCACCCAAGGCAAACATGCCTATGGTGTTCTATTTGTGTTGTAAATCGTTGGCATTTTCATTAGCTTTTGCTGTTTGTTCAGTATTTCTAATGATTCCTGCTGTTTGTAAGAATCAAACTTGGGGCGAACTGAGGTCTAAACTGTAATACCCTACTTCTTCCTTACTTCTGACATAAGCAATTATGTCAGATGCTTCAGCCTACCCACTCCTCTCTCTAGTGTCTAAGAGCCCTGTTATGCATGCCACATCCCGATGGCGTGTTTTAAAAGATACTACATAATTTTTAAAGCTAGCTTTGTGTTTAAAGTAATGTGTATTTTAAATGGAAGATTCCTATTACTATTTAAATAAAGAATATTTTAAATAACTCAATTATAATATCTTTGAAGAGCTCCAAAAATATTATAATTGTAGGGAATCATTTTATATAAATGATTCCAGTTATTTAAAATATTATGTGATTTAAATAATGATAGAATCTTTATTAATTTAATAGTTTTACTCTTTTAAATATTTTAAGTAAGACTTCATCATTTTATTAATGATGAAATAATATTATTTTAAATAATATTCTATCTTAATTCCTTTCAGTGCTTTTAATTAAGTTAGCTTTTACGCATTTTCAAATCAGTATTTAAGGGTCATTGTAGACCATTTTATAGACCTCCAGATGTTGGGTTTTAGGATAAAACCCCAGCCCCTCTCTCTTTTCCCTAACTTTTTCCCTAGCCCTCTCTCTCTCCTCTCTCCCTCTCGGCTTGCACTGCACGCAGCCCCCCCATGGCCGAACGGTTCTAGTTCCAGCCCGGTGCCACCGTGCCTCACGACCACCGCCACCGACCTCCTCTCTGTCCGGTGAGTCTACCCATACCAGCCTTGCATTGCCATGCTCGCCCCTTCTCTCTCTCAGCCACGCACAACCCGGATGGGTTTGGTGCTTCCAGCGCCGCCGTGCGCCGTTCTCCGGCGCCACCATTCCCACGGCAGCCTCTCCTACCACCGACCTACCCCTTCCAGCGAGCTCAGCCCCTCCCATGTAGCCGCCCTCCTCCATGCACGAGCTCAAGCTCCTCCACGCATGGGTTCACTATGCGAGTCCATAGCGCCACTGTTGACTCGTTCGAAAATGAGCAGCCCAAGGCTATCCCAAGTGCAGAAGCGTATCATGTAGTAATGAGGAATAAATTCCTAGATCGTCTCCACAGGGAAAGTGCTAAAAATAAACTCATGTAAAATGGTAGAAATATTTACAATGAGAAGATAAAAATAAAAGTGATGATATGTACAATGAATATGGGAGTGCAATGGAAATGAAATTTTACTGGTCGTGAACCAGATTCATCTTCTTGGATTTGAGTGTTTGAGATGCAGTGATGAAAAGTAAAGAAACTAAAGTGCAAGACAGTAAATTGAAATTGTTAAAAATTAAATGACTGAAATTTAAATTAGCAAGAAAATTAAATGACATCAAAATAAATTGCAGAAAATAAAAGTTCAAAAAAATAAATGATAGTTATTTAAATGCTGAAATTAAAAGTGCAGGAAAAGTAAATGACAGTAATTTAAATGACAGAAATTAAAAGTGTGGGAAAAATAAATTGCAGTAATTTAAATGAATTGAAATTTAAAGTGCAGGAAAAATAAATGACAGTAATTTAAATGAACTAAAAATTAAAGTGCATGAAAAATAAATGAAAATAATTTAAATGAACTGAAATTGAACTAATCGTTGCAATAATTTTTTTTTTTTTATAAACTTTAGACTGAAATAAAATAAAAATAAAACTAAAAATGAAGGCTATGGGTGAAGGAGGAAAGCTCGGTAACAACAGTTGGTCTACTCTCAACTGCATTACCGGACTCCCTCTCTTCACCCGAGCTTTATTCAAAAAAACTAAAAAAATAAAAACACAAAAATCTATCTACTCTAGTCTAATTTCCTACTTAATACTAACATGTACCTAACATCTCACGAGTTTCTCCGTCTACCTTTCAAGTCCTTATATAGGCTTCAAAATAACACTGTACTACGTGCGTCCGTCCGTGATTCCTTATGTCTCCCACTTGTATTTGCGTTGTGCTTAGCTGCCCATGTGTGTGTCTGTCTTGTTCCCATATGCTGCTTTTGCCGTGCGTCCAATCTGAGAAGATAACAGAATATTTTTTTGTTTGCTTTTCATTTGTTGCCCTTCAGCTGCCCATGTGCATGCATTTTATTTTTATATATATATTTTTTTCTTTTCATCCCCTCGTTCCACTCCTCTCTCTTTCTTTTCTCTTTATATATATATATATATATATATATTTTCTTCTTCCAGTGGCTTTCTTTCTGAACCTTTTCATTTTTTTTCTTTCTCTTCCGTGCGTCGTGTTCCTTCTCCACGAAAACAGCTCTACCGAACTTCATTTCTTTTGTTGCAGAGAAATACCATCATCGCAGAGCAACAGCGTTGGCGGCCTTGGCTGTTGGTAGAGGTGCTGCTGTGGTTGCTTTGGATGCTCTGTTTTGGGGCTAAAACAGAGGACAACCGGGGGGGGGTGAGTCCATGAATGGAAGATTTGAATGGTGCAGGTTGTATGAGAGCAGTGGACGTGTGGAGGAGAACTGCAGCGTGGAGGTGCTGCTGTGGAAGGGGTGCACTGCATTTATTTTGTGCTATTGTGAATGCGGAGCTGTGGTGCAGAGGCCGTGCATGGTGGTTTCAGAAGGTGGCTGGCGTCGACTGGTGTATGCCTGGAGGTGGAGGGCAGCGCTGTACGTGCATAGCTGGAGCGGAGCTGCTGAAGGTTGAAGATGACGCGAATGACATGTAGTTTTTGTCAAAAGACAAAAACGACATGTCGTTTAGGCAACGAATTCTTTTAATCCCAGTGAAAAATGACAAGTCATTTTTTCGTGTAGGAAAAACGACATGTCGTTTAGTGAACCTGAAAAACGAAAAAAATAAAATAAAATAAAATAAAAAATAAAAAATAAAACAAAACTTAGACAAGCAAAAGTAAATAATAATCAAAGAATCAAAAAAATAAAACTAGACAAAGAAAATAAAATAAAATTAGACAAAATATGGAAAATAAAATATTAAAAGTGTTATGCAAATGAATAAATATTGCCCAATTAAATCACAAGCTATAAAATTAAGCATAAATTATACTTTTAATCAATTTAAATCATAACTTGGATTTATGCTTCTTAATCAATTTTTCCATCTAAAACCAATGATAAAATAATAAAATAATTAAAAATATATTAGTTTTAAGTGTATAAAATATGCAATAATGCAGCTCAATCAGCCGTGCGCGGCCATCTCGGCCACCGGACACCACCACGAGACTCCTCAGGTCTCCCCCTTCCTCCCCCATAAACCCATGACCGGTAGACCCCTCCTTCACCTCCCGGTGTCTCCCGCTCTCATGCACGGGTTAAGCCCGATCCGCCGCCGTGCACCGCCACCCACGGCGAGTGACCACCCTCGTCGGCACCCTTAGGCCACCACGAACCCAACCGTACCACCCACGGCCCCGATCTGCCACCCACGGCCCCACACTCTCTCTCACTCTCCCACGGCTTCTCCTCCCTCACAGTGCACTGCCAGCCCATTTCCGGCATCATGGAGCACCGTGCCAACCACCACCGAGCCTTCACGGCTCCACTAGCAACCTCCCCTAGCCTAGCCCAAGCTTAAACCACCATTTTATGTGGTGGGTAATCACTGCACGTGATGGACAGTGACTGCGCGTGACTGACCGCCACTGTACATGGCAAGATCCGCCGTGATACGCTCATTGTCATCATCATCAAGGCCACCTTAGGCCCTTCCAAGACCACACCTAGCTATCCAAACGCATAAATAGTCATTGTACGCGGTGTAGCCACCTCGTACGTTCCTCCGGTGTATTCGTTGTGACGGTCAACGAGCGACGCACGGGTTATCCCGTCGATGGTATAATTTTCTATCTCTCGCTATTTATGTTAGATGCTAGCTAGTTGACTAGGTTGTGGATTGTGCTGTTAATAATTATGGAATAGCTGTGTAGTATGGTGGTGTGGACTGTGATGTGAAGTGCTGAGCGTATTAGGAAGTGTGCTGTGTAGTGTTGTGGACTGTGCTGTGAAGTGTGGTTGTAATGCATGTGCGGTAGTAGTGACGTGGCGTAGTGCCGTGAGTGGAGTACACGTGGAGTGTACTCCATGTGGTGAGATGATGCACCATATGGCGTGTGTGCCATAATGGTGACGTGACAGAATGTTGTGAATGGAGTACACGTGGAATGTACTCCATGCGGTGAGATGATATACCATATGGCGCATGTGCCATATTTGTAATGTGGAGTTGTGTTGAGAATGGAGTATACACGGAGTATAATCTATGTGGAGAGACGATGCACCGTATAGCTTGTATGTCATAGCGGTGACGTGGCGTAGTGTCGTGAATCGAGTACACGTGGAGTGTACTCCATGTGGTGAGACGATGCACCATATGGCGTGTGTGCCATAATGGTGATGTGGCGTAGTTCTGTGAAGGGAGTATACGCAGGGTATACTCCATGTGGTAAGACGATGCACCATATGGCGTGTATGCCATAATGGTGATGTGTTGTAGTGACGTAATGGAGTACACGTGGAGTGTACTCCATGTGATGGGATGATGCACCATACGGCACGTGTGCCATAGCGGTGATGTAGCATGGTGTTGTGAAAGGAGTATGCGTGGAGTGTACTCCCTGAGGTGCAGCAATACACCGTATGGCGTGTCGCAAAGATAATGGTGGTTGCATAGTTGTTAGGGGAAGAACTTGGTGTATGGTGTCGGGAACTGTGGAACAGTGTCCCGAAATGGTTGTGAAGTATGGCTGTAGTCTAAGGCGATGAGTGTCGCCATGTGATTGGCTTATGGCCGGGAATAAGTGCGAAGTGGCTAAGAAGTATCAGAGCAGTGCAGCAGAAGCATGATTGGGCAACATCATGAAGTGATGTGGTCAATCATGGACTTGCGCCGTGATGACCTAATATGTATGTGGGGTGATGTGACAAGGTCACGATATAGCTTGAGAACAGTCTCAAGCTATATGGCATGACGTAAGGTGTAGTTATGAACAGACTCCCATTGTGTCAAGTGTTAGGATGAACTATCATAAGGTTCGGGTAGCATGGAGAGTCATGCTAGCCGGGTAAGAGAAGATTGGTATTGGAGTATGGCGCTTGCCCATACGACCCGATGGCCAATGTGAGGTATGTTGGTCTTAGATGATAAAGGGGTAAGGTACGTGTGTTATCTTGTTAGACACATGTGCCGGACGAATTTACCGTATATAATGGGTAATCTGTCCTAAGTATGGTGACATGGTGCTTAAGCCTTAAGGTTGGCTTAGAGCCGTGTGATGTGTATGTATGGTGAGGTCATAAGAAGTAGAGTGAGCTAAGATACATGAAGGTAAGGATGAAGGTACTGTCCAAGGATGGGATGCGTGACTTAGTAGGTCTAAGTCATGCATCGGAATGTGGTTAATAAGAAGAATGGGACAAAGGTCGTAATGTCTTAATCCTAAAGTGAATCGTGAGTTCACCCTAGCGAGTAAGCACTCGAAGTAGAACGTCAAGGTCGAAGGAAGTAGAGACCGTAATGGGTTTCTAAGGGTTTTATCATAGTAACGGACATGAAAGGGCACGAGATAGAAGGAGAGTGTTCTAAGTAAAGCATAACTCTATTTTTAGTTCAGCTGCTTATGCACTAGGTAGAGAAGGACGTTAAGGTTATGTATGCATGTAGGTTACCATCTGACACGCGCATGAATGGACTGTATGGTATGAAAGTTGCATGGAGTCCAGGTAAGTATTACGTTCATACTCTTCTAGAGTTTTCTAAAGATATGAAAAAGAAAAGGAAATGTTTTTCCTTATGAAAACAAAGAAAAAAATGGTCTCCCCTTTTAAGGGCAGACGTTTTACGAAAAGAAGAACGAAAAGTAACGTATTTAAAGTATAAGTTTGTACGGCCCCCCTTTGACAGCCCCTGTTCACGCACTCAAAAGTATTAACTGTATGCATGTGAATGGATGACTATACGTAGTATCTATTGTATGTATTTTCTAAGAAAAGACGATGCACGAAAAGATATTTTTTGGACTCTCGCCCCAAAAGAATGTTTTCATTTCTTTTCTCACGAAAAGAAATGAAAAGACGTTTTTTCATGAAAAGATATTTTTTCATGAAAGCATGAAAGAAATGAAAAGAAACGAAAGGCAGGCTCATGAAAATGAAATGAATGAAAGCTGCAGCTCTCTATAGCTGCCATGAATGAATGAACGTAAGAAAGAAATGAAAGAAGGGCATGAGCATGTATGAATGTATGAAAATACGTAACGGCCACATGAAATGAATGAATGGGCAGATTGCAATGCCGGGCGGTAGTATCTGGTAGTGCACCCAATGCTGCATCCCTAACGGAATGGGATTACATCCCATGGCCACGGGCGAATCCATTGGCCATAAGCCCGCTAACCCAGCACACGGGGCGTAACAGTGTGTACTGGCCTATGAAAGTGATAAGAAAAGAATGCATGAATGCATGTCATTCTTTAAGAAATTAAGGTAGTAATGGGGGAAAGTTTTACTAAAAGAAAATCACGTTTTAAATATGAAAACTCCCGTCTACTGATGTTTACGAACGAAAGCATGTATGCATGTACGTATAGTATGTATGGAATGATGAATGCATGACTGAAAATCTATGTTTTTATATTTTAACGGTATGAAGTAATGCTTACTGAGTATTCGACTCATTTTAGTTTTCATGTGTGCCCCTCCCCCCACAGGAACTGAATGAGCAGTATGCTCAAGAGGGACACAGCCAAAGGAGAAGGGCACGGAAGTCTAGATATGAAGGTTTTAAATGTAAGAAAGGCATTTTTATTTTAAAGATTTATATTTTCCACTCTTTTAGCCCCCAAACCTCTTTTATTATAAAAGCACATTTTGTTTTATAACGTAGAGTCTTGCACCCTAGGAAGGACAGTAAAGGGTTTTAAATCGAATGGTAATTCCCGTCGTATTATTTTCTAAAATATTTTGTAAAAAGACCCACCACAAGGACGGGTGTTACATAAATCCATGTCATTTATTTTTTGAGGGCAAAAGAATCTATGCCGTTGTGATATGATGCATGATTTTTGCCTATTTAGGAGTGAGTATGGAGTATAATTGTTGTGATATTATCTTTTATTCACAACATAGCCTTTAGATGTTCAAAGTTGTGCATCTTCATGAGATCTCCCTAATTGCTCTTCCATTTTAGAACTATAATTGAATGGATTATTCTTATTGTTTGGAATTGAAAATAAAATTAAAATGATTTATGGTTCTTTATTCTCAAAAAATGCTTCATTCATTTTATTTAACTCTCTTGTGTGATTGACAATTTTAAAGATTCTTTGAATTTCTCTTGTTCATTTCATTCTTTTAAGTATAGCATGTCTTATAAACTTCAGAAATGAAATTCCTATTGGCTTATTTGTAGTGCTTTGCTTCTCTTAGGTTGGTTGGTTGTGCCAATTGCTTGCCCTTTTTTATCCCGATTGTGATTAGTTCTTTTCCCTTCTACCATTTGTTTGCTTCCCATTTGCTTCCTGGTATGTTTTACTTTTCTTTTGTGTGAGAACGTTGTGTTTATTTTGTTTGTTTATGGTGGTATTGTTGGTTGTGTCATTGTTTTGTTGTTGTTGTGGTACTCTTTTGTTGGGAAAAAAAATTACAAGAAGTTGATGTTCTATTGTGTTTTAATTTGTTTATCATTTTGTTGTGTTATGTTGAGCACATAGTCTCAAGATTGCTTTGCATAAATTGAAATGCCATTATTGGTATGTATGTAATGCTATATTATGCTTTGACGATTAATTTTTCATGGAAAGATTGTTTAACTATGTTCTTAGTTGAGGAATGATGGATACTTTAATTATATTTCAGATAACAATTGTAATGTGTAACATGAATATTGTAGATATGGTTTCTCTTCCACTTTTTCATTCTTGTATATATGACCTAACCAGTCTAAGCAGGAATGGATTCTTTGAATTGTTTCATTCTTCCATAAAGAAGAAATGGTCTTGATTATGTTTTTATTGCATTGCAAGCATGATGGTATAAAATTATCAATGAAAGTTGTTGTGCTTAGATAGAGAAACTGTCTTATAAAACATAGTTTTTAAGAGTAAGACTAAGAAATGCACTATATTGTCGTGACCTTCCATTTAGTCCCATTATTTTTGTATGCCATTATAAAACTTTCAAATTATATGAAATCAGAATGTTAAAAACTGTTGCTATCAGTAAGAAAGTCAAAAAGTATAAATGCGTACAAACTTAGAAAATAGGAATAATTAGATTTTCTATATGGGAATTTTTCCATTAGAACTGCAACTCTCAAATTTCATAAAACCCGAATGTCAAAAAGTCTTGCTTGTGGTAAGAAAAATCAAAAGCAATAAATCCATACAAACTTAGAAAATATCATTAATTAGATTTTCTATATGAGACTTTTTCCATTGAACTACAACTACCAGAACAAATGCATTTTGCCATATTTTTGGGTACAACAAGAAACATCAGTTTTGAAGCTTTCTTCGTTCTCACACGTTTCTTTGTAGTTCACTATGTGTTGGTTGTGACTGGTGAAGAAGAAAGCTAGATATTTTCTATGGTCAATTGGGTGAGATGGAAATCATTATGATGGCTTTTACTTTTGTGGCGTTTAGGACAAAGACATCTATGAGAAAATCTTGTTAGTGTTTGCCAATAGATTTTTATAAGAAGAAAAAAATCCAACATTTAGGCTTCGTTTGGTTCTTTAACCAAACTCATCTCATCTCACTCATTATTACAACTTTTTCAAATCCCAATACAAAATATAATAAACAATTCAACTTTTTCAAATTTCAAAACAATAAAAATATTTAAAAATAATATTTTAACAATATTTTATTATCTAAACTCAACTCAACTCAACTCATTTCAACAACCAAACGCACCCTTAATAGCTCAAAACATAGTACACTTTCAGGTAACTCCTTAGTCACATTGTTAATTGAGCTCACTATTTTTTGAGTAAATTAAAAATAACAAATGTAATATGTATGTCAATACATTTATTTATTTACTGCATTTGATTACTGATGTGTTTTATTATGTGATTAAGTAGATGGTGAACATGTGGCTCGATCTAGTCCCTTGAAGCTTAAGGCAATGTTATGTAACCATGTGAGAAGCACGTGACTTTACAACTGAGGAGCTATGTGCTGATCTGTTGGATTCATACACGTGGTGGCATTTGTTAGAATGTATAAATACATCCTTATCGCTTGTAACCTAATTGAGATGTTCATTTTGTACATATCGGCATACAGAGAGGTAGAGAGAACATAGAATAGAGAGAAAAGGGGTGAACCTAGGGTTTTCTAGGGTTTGCACTTTGAGGGAAGAAATCTGTGTGATTTCTTGTGATTTCTGTGATGGTTGTTGTAACACTAAGTGTACAATGGCTTCTCTGTGAAGTATTGATTCCAATAAAGATCTCTGAGGCCCATTCCTAGCTTGGACGTAGACCATTAGGGTCGAACCATGTATATCGGTGTGTTCTTTCCTTTATTTCCTTTACAGTTTATTATCCTTTTATTTCTTTTTGATTAACTGTTATAGTCTTGTTGATTCGTGCTACATAAACCCATTACTGTTTGACATCTGGTAATTTGGTCATATCTGGAATACGGTTGGCTACTGATTGTGATTGGTATCAATATCAAAGTGTAATCTTGTGAGTCTTATTTTTTGTTTTGGTCTAAAACTAAAGGTTTTTGTAACAAAGAAACAGAAATGTTTTTCATCACAAAGAACTAAAAGCTATTTTATAACTATAAAATAGAACGTTTTATAACAATTGGTATCTAGAGCCTAGGTTCATGGAGACCATGAGGTTTGATATAGAGAAGTTTATTGGGGATAATGATTTTGGCTTATTGAGAATCAAGATGAGGGCACTGCTAGTCCAACATGGACTACAAGATGCCCTCCTTGGTGAGAAACAGAAGGGCTCTTCTTCGAAAGAGGAAGACAAGGGGGCTGTCTATAAGGACACCCTCCATAAGGCCCACAGTGCCCTAATTCTTTCTCTTGGGGATAAAGTCCTGAGATAGGTGGTCAGTGAGGACACTGCTGCGGGTATATGGCTAAAATTAGAAAACTTGTACATGACTAAATCCCTAGCAAATAGATTACATAAGAAAACCAAACTGTATACCTTCGAGATGACCCCTAGAACTCCAAAAGGGCAGCACCTTGATGAGTTCAACAAAATTATACTAGACCTAGCTAATATAGACATTAAGGTGGAGGATGAGGATCAGGCCATCCTCTTGATGAGTTCCTTTGACTCATCATACCTAAGCCTAAAAGAAACCATGATGTATGGTAGAGATTCCCTGACACTTGATGAAGTACAATCTGTACTTCATATTAGGGAACTACAAAATAGAGAGGATACCAAACAGAAGCATGGGGAAGGCTTGTCTGTTAGGGGTAGAATAGAAAAGAGAGGGAAAAGGGGCAAGAATGAAAACAAGAAATCCAGGTCTAAGTCAAAGGGAAAACAGTTTAAATATTTTCACTGTCATAAGGAAGGGCATTTTAAGAAGGATTGCCCTGATAGGAAAACAAACCTTGGGAATAAAACTAAAGAGGCAAGGGATGCTTCTAGTTTTAGAGGGGTATGAGAGTGCTGAAGTACTTACAGTGAGTGAGATTGACTCAAAAACAGAGTGGATAATGGACTCTGGTTGCTCTTTTCATATGTGTCCAACTAGAGATTGGTTTGAAACATTCTCTGAGATAGATGGGGGGCATGTAATTCTAGGAAACAATAAGTCCTGCAAACTCATGGGAATAGGGTCAGTTAGACTTAAAATGCATGATGGGATTGAAAAAGTTTTGAGGGAGGTCAGGTTCATACCTAAATTAAAGAGAAATTTAATTTCTCTAGGTATGCTTGATGTGGCAGGCTACACCTTCAAATCTGAGGCAGGAGTTCTTAGAGTTACTAAAGGCTCATTAGTTATTATGAAAGGGATAATAAAAAATGGGTTGTATATACTACTTGGGAAAACAGTAGTTGGGGAAGCATCCCCATCTCAGAACATAGCAGAGAATAAAGTTGTGTTATGGCATAGGAGGCTTGGGCATGTAAGTCAAGGGGCCTGCTAGAGCTTCAAAAACAGGGACTGCTGATTGACCAAAACCTAGAAAACTTACTTTTTTGTGAAGATTGTATCTATGGAAAGCCAAAGAGGGTTAGTTTTAAGTCAGCAATCCACAACACTAAACAAACCCTAGATTATGTTCATTTTGACCTATGGGGACCAGCAAGAGGAAATTCACATAGTGGAGGGAGTTATTTCCTCTCCCTAGTGGATGATTACCTTAGGAAGGTCTGGATATACATCCTTAAGAACAAGAGTGACACCTTTGAAAAATTCATGGAGTGGAAGACTCTAGTGGAAAACCAAGTAGGTAGAAAACTCAAGATTCTAAGGACAGATAATGGTTTAGAGTTTCTGTTCAATGAATTTAATATGTACCGTCAAAAAGAAGGAATTCTTAGGCATAAGATAGTGAGGGAAACACCTCAACAGAATGGCCTAGCTGAAAGGATGAACATGACCATCTTAGAAAGGGTAAGGTGCATGCTGTCAAATTCAGGGCTGCCTAAAACCTTCTGGGTAGAAGTTGCTACTACCGCTGTTCACCTTATAAACAAATGTCCATCTTCAGCTAAAGAATTTAAAACCCCTCATGAGTTATGGTCTGGGAAACCTCCCAACTATGACTACCTAAGAGTTTTTGGGTGTGTTGCCTATGCACACTCAAAAACTGATAAGCTGGAACCTAGGGCACTCAAGTGCATTTTTATAGAGTTTCTTGAAGGAGTAAGAGCGTACAAACTTTGTATAGTTGGACCTGGAAGGTATAAGTGCATTGTGAGTAGGGATGTGACTTTTAATGAGTCACATATGGCTCGGTACAAGAAGAAAAGGTAGACCAAGAAACTGTCAAGTCCCCAAGGGGATCTCAGATTGAGGTAGAGCAAGTGAATGCCCAATCTGAACTTGAAATTGGGGAAAGAAGTAACCTTGAAGGAGAGGACTCAAGGGATACTGATCAAGGTGGAGCTAACTCATATAAGATAGCTAGAGATAGGCAAAGGAGAGTTATCAACGTACCTACAAGGTATGGGCAAGCAGAACTTACAATGTTTGCTTTGATAGTAGCTAATGAGGTAATTTACCAGGAACCAAACACTTATAAAGAAGCAGTAACTAGCAAGGATTCCTCTAAATGGATTCTTGCCATGCATGAGGAAATGGAATCTGATTGAGCTGCATTATTGCATATTTTATACATTTAAAACCAATATATTTTTAATTGTTTTATTATTTTATCATTGGTTTTAGATGAAAAAATTGACTAAGAGGCATAAATCCAAGTGATGATTTAAATTTATTAAAAGCATAGTTTATGCTTAATTTTGTAGCTTGTGATTTAGTTTGATAATATTCTCTCTATGCACAATACAATTTTAATATTTTATTATCCTTTGTCTAATTTTATTTTTATTTATTTATTTTCTTTGCCTAGTTTTATTTTCTTTAATTATTTATTATTTATTTCATTTTGTTAAGTTTTATTTATTTATTTTTTCTCATTTACTGGTCTCCTAAACGACATGTCATTTTCCATGCTCGGGAAAAACGACTTGTCGTTTTACTCTGTAATGGAATGCCGCCCTCTGCTAAACGACGTGTCGTTTTGTCTACGGACAAAAAACGATACGTCGTTTCATCATTTTCGTCGTCTTCAACCTCCAGCACTGTCTTCATGCATGCGTTCGGCAGCTCCTCCACGCCACCGTTCGACACCACCAAGCTCCTCCACCTGCTGTAGCTCAACTTCATCCACCACCCTAAGCACCTCTGTCCAGCCAACTAAGCGACCTTCGGCAACTCCGTTTCACCCATGCACGTATAGCGCTGCCCTTCACGTTCAACATGGTAGCACCACTACACAGCCGCACCTCCACTTCCAGCAGTGACATACGATGCCGGAGATCAAGTCTCCACCGCCCAGTGAAGACCAGCGCCACGATCGAAGCTCCCGTGCAAGCTACACCTCCACCTCCATGCAGCCGCAGTGCACTGCCACCATAGCAGCACAACCATTGCAGAACCTCTTCCTGCATGCACAGCATCACCGCACGTCTACTGCGCACATACAACCATGTGCCACTGCCCAGCATGCACAACCATGTGAATCAACCATCACCGAGAAGCCTCTGTTCTACATCCTCGAAATAGAGCACTTCCACCTCACTGCCAACGATCATGCACAGCAGAGCCCACGTCGCCACCGTCTGAAACTCCATGCGCAACCACCACATTCCACCCTGCCGCTGTTCATCCTCGAACTCCTACCCCACGATGCACCACCATCTGAAATGCTCATGCGGACATAAAGAAAGCTGGGAAGAGGAAAGAAGAAAAGAAAGAAAATAAAGAAAAGAATAAGAGAGAAGGAGTAGAACGAGGAAATGAAAAGAAAAAAATAAAATTGACGTTGCACATGGGCAGCTGAAAGGCACAGACGAAAAGTAAAGAATTTCTCACAGACTGGACGCACGGCAAAAGCAGCATGTGGGGAACAAGATAGACGCACACATGGGTAGCTAAGCATAGTGCGAATGCAGTGGCTTTTGAAGCCTATATAAAGACTCGAAGGCAGACTGAGAAACTCGTTAGATGTTAGATGTCAGATGTTAGAGTTAGATATTAGTAGAGTATAATAGATGTTAATGTCAAAATAAAAAGAGTTGAGAGTGTTTTTATTTTTTGAATAAAGCTCGGCTGAAGTGAGGGAGTATGGTAACACAATTGAAGTCCTAATGGATCAACTGTTGTTGCCAGGCTTTCCTCCTTCACCCGTAGCCTTCATTTTTAATTTTATTTTAATTTTATTTCATTCTGAAGTTTATAAAAAAAAAAAGAAAAAAGAAATTATTGCGACGATTAGTTCAATTTCAGTTCATTTAAATTACTGTCATTTATTTTTTCTGCACTTTAAATTTCAGTTCATTTAAATTACCGCAATTTATTTTTCCCGCACTTTTAATTTCTGTCATTTAAATTTATGTCATTTACTTTTCCTGCACTTTTAATTTCAGCATTTAAATTACTGTCATTTATTTTTCCGCACTTTTATTTTCTGTAATTTATTTTTATGTCATTTAATTTTCTTATTTAAATTCTAGTCATTTAATTTTTAGCAATTTCAATTTACTGTCTTGCACTTTAATTTCTTTACTTTTCATCACTGCATCTTAAACACTCAAATCCAACAAAATGAATCTGGTTCACGACCAGTAAATTTTCTTTTTCATTGCACTTCTCCATTCATTGTACATATCATCACTTTTATTTTATCTTCTCATTGTAAATATTTTCACCATTTTACAGGAGTTTATTTTTAACACTTTCTCTGTGGAGACGATTTAGGAATTTATTCTTAATTACTATGCGACACGCTCCTGCACTTGGGATAGCCTTTGGGCTGCTCATTTTCGAACGAGTCAGAATCTCTTAACAAGAATAAGACATGGGTTTTAGTACCTAAACCTAAAGGGGTTAAACTTGTAGAATCCAAATGGATCTATAAAAGAAAGGAAAGCATACCAGGGGTAGAAGGGACCAGGTATAAGGCTAGCCTAGTAGCCAAAGGGTTACACAGAGAGAATGAATTGATTTTAATGAGATTTTCTCACCTATGGTTAAACACAGCTCAATTAGGCTATTGCAAGCTTATACAGCCTTTGAAAATTTGCATCTAGAAGAATTAGATGTTAAAATTGCTTTTCTGCATGGAGAACTTGAAAGAAAAATTTATATGCAGCCTCCTGAAAGTTTTATTGATAAAATTAAAAATAATCAAGTATGTCTTAAAATTTTTTTGTATGGTCTTAAACAATCACCTAAGCAGTGGTATTAAAGATTTGACACACATATGATTAGTAACAATTTTAAAAGAAGCTGCTATGATAGTTGTGTTTATTACAAGGAAGAAAAAGGAATATTTGTTTATCTCCTATTGTATGTTGATGACATGCTGATAGCTTGTAAAGACATGCTGAAATCAGAATTTGAAATGAAGGAATTAGGTCCTGCTAAGAAAATTTTAGGAATAGAAATTGAAAGAGATAGAAGTGCTGGAATGTTATACTTGTCTCAAAGAAATTAAATTTCTAAAATTCTCAATAGGTTTGGTATGGAACATGTGAAACCTGTAAATACACCCTTAGGACAACATTTCAAATTGTCTATAGATTAGGCTCCTACAACAAACTCATATATTAGTTTTATGCAACAAATTCCTTATGCCAGCAGGGTTGGAAGTATAATGTATGCCATGGTTTGTTTTAGGCCAAATCTGATTTATGCTGTGAGTGTAGTTAGCAGATTTATGGGGAACCCAAGAAAGCCCCATTGGCAAGCTATTAAATGGGTATTGAGGTACCTGGTAGGCACTATTAACATAGGTCTCAGTTTTGGGAACAAGGTAAAATAGGGTTATGAACTGACTGGTTTTGTAGACTCTAACTTTGCAGGGAGTGTAGACACTGGGAAGTTATTAACTGGTTATGTGTTTACTGCTTTTGAGGGAGCTATTAGCTAGAAATCACACTTACAATCTGTGGTGGCTTTGTCCACCATAGAAGCTAAATATATAGCATTAACAGAAGCCATTAAAGAGGCCATATGGTTAGAAAGTATTGCAAGTGAGTTAAACATCTTTAATGGCAATATCCCAGTACACTGTGACAATCAAAGCACACTTCATTTAGCCAAAAACCAAGTTTTTCATGAAAGGTCCAAACACATTGATGTGAGACTGCATTTTGTTAGGGATGTTATAGAGTCTAAACTAATAGGTGTGGAAAAGGTCTCAACTGAGGATAGTCCCTCAGATATGATGACCAAGTCTGTCCCTTGGCCTATATTCAGACACTGTTTGAACTTAATTTGTATGGAGTCAAGAGTCTGTCCTCATTAGCAGGACAATGCAGGAATGAGCCAATGATGAGGGTTTGATAAACTGTTGGCAATAAATGTTTTGCCAAGGTGGAGAATTGTAATATGTATGTCAACACATTTATTTATTTACAACATTTGATTACTAATGTGTTTTATTATGTGATTAAGTAGATGGTGAACATGTGGCTCGATCTGGTCCCTTGAAGCTTAAGGCAATGTTATGTAACCACGTGAGAAGCACATGACTTTGCAACTGAGGAGCTATGTGTTGATCCGTTGGATTCATACACATGGTGGCATCTGTTAGAATGTATAAATACATCCTTATCGCTTGTAACCTAATCGAGATGTTCATTTTGTGCATATCGGCATACAGAGAGGTAGAGAGAATAGAGAACAGAGAGAAAAGGGGTGAACCTAGGGTTTACACTTTGAGGGCAGAAATCTAAGCGATTTCTTTTGATTTCTGTGATGGTTGTTGTAACACTAAGTGTACTATGGCTTCTCTGTGAAGTATTGATTCTCAATAAAGATCTCTGAGGCCCATTCCTGCCTTGGACGTAGACCATTAGGGTCGAACCACGTATATCGGTGTATTCTTTCTTTTATTTCCTTTACAGTTTATTATCTTTTTTATTTCTTTTTGATAAACTGTTATATTCTTGTTGATTCGTGCTACATATTACTCTATACTGTTTGACATCTGGTAATCTGGTCATATCTTGGAATATGGTTGGCTACTGATTGTGATTGATATCAATATCAAACTGTAATTTTGTGAGTCTTGATTTTCTGTTTTGGTTTAAAACTAAAGGTTTTTGCAACAAAGAAACAGAAACGTTTTTCATCACAAAGAACTAAAAGCTATTTTATAAATATAACAACAAATGCATTCAAACTTAAAAGAGATCACGAATAAGATTTTTTCGTCTAGAAACTTTTCACAAAAACCACAACCAGGTGAATCAATGTATGTTGGTAGCTTTTTTCAGAGTTAACAAAATATTCTATTTTTGAACCTTTCTTGATTGAGACATGTTTCTTTGTGATTTATTGTGTGTTGCTTGTGAATCATGGAGGACAAACTTAAATATTTCGTGTCCGAGGTTCAGTGAGATGGAAAACGTTATAACAAGTTTTGTTCTTGTGTTATTTACCATATCTCCAGAATATTGCAGCAGAAGCTTCCAAAAAAAAAAGAAAAAGAAAAAAAGAATGGATCATCCACCTTGGTGCGGAAGTAGACCATCTTCGACAACAACGACATAAGAGATTCAGCATTTTGTCCAGCAGCCCCATCAATGAAAGATTGACATAAACTCTGAATATCAATTTCTACTAATCTGCGCACCCTTATGTTTTCATAACTTAATGAAACATTTGTACGAGATCCAGTGTTGGCTAAAAAAACTGTCACTTAAATTCCAATATTTTACCTGTTCACTAAACTTGAATGAAATTATGGTCTGTGTTAACGATATGCTATTTTAGTTGCTACTTTAGGAACAAGTTCTAATTAGTTTGAATGTTTAGTTTCCTATCCTATCTAATTTGTCAAGTTTCTGCATCCACATATTTATTAGCATCTTATTGAATATGAATTAATACCTGCTGATATCAACATTTTAGTTTCTGTCCGTTACACAATCTGTCAATCGGTTTTACATCATTTTTCAATTCTATTATTCATTGTAGAGTGACAGATAACCCAAAAGGATCCTTTATCTTCTCGCAGCTGCAAGTTTATCCTCTACCATTGCCCATTACATGTAATAATCATATTTCTCAATATATATTTACAACAAATTTTCTGTTTATATTTTCTTCAAACTAGGCAAACTTCAATGCCCTCTCAATTCATCCCTTACAAAATGATGCAAAATTATCAATTATGCCACAAGCCACGTAGCATTTTGAAATAATCTTTTTGTTAAACTTGCATTAAACAAATTTAGCAAAATGATCAATTACCAAAATTTGTATTAAACAATGATATATTTTGAACTAATCTTTTTGTTTTCTATTATATTCAAACATGTAATTATTATACTTCACTAACCTACCATTATCCAACACTAACCTACCATTATCCAAAGATATTTTCTAAAATTTGTTTTCTTTTTTATGCATTAAATTATGAATGGTGCTTCCAAGCGGTCCGGCTGGTATTTGGGCTTTAATAGCCCCCAATCAGAACTAACCACATTAGCAATTTTACTTAAACCAAAATAGACCTTATCAGAGCAGATCTTTCAGACCCCTTACACGCCCAAATCATTTTTACATATCAATTCTTTAAATCCTATTTGGTCGCCTAGAAAATTTGCAGGCTGTAAAAAAATGACATCGAATTGGTGAATTTGAAAATTTGAAACCGAAAGTTCCTATTTTTTTCCATTTTGACGAACAAAAAGCCGGAATTTAGTGTTTATAATTTTTAAAAGTATATTTCTTTTCTTGTTTTCAGTTTCTTCTGCAACCAAGAAAAGAGTTAGCTTTTTCTCATTTAACTTATATTTTCAAGGAAGCTTCTTTCTTTACTAAAGGATTGGTCTCCCTCTTAAAATACTATTTTTCTAAAATAATCTTAGCCAGCTTTGTTCGCACATCTCTTCCACTAAGCCACTTTTTCTTTGAGAGGGTGTAACACCCTGTGTTTCAGTATATTTTAATTAAAGGATTATTTAATTAATTTAAATATTAATTCTCTTGTTTTAAAATTATAGAGATTTTATTTTATTATTTTATAATATTTTTAAGTTATGAAAATTATTTTTAATATGATTTCTTAATATTAATTACTATTTTGCATTAATAGGTTTTTATCTCGGGATTGTTTGGATTATAACTTACCTGCGGTACCATTTAATGGTATCGTAGATTTTGGTTTTGATGATGCAGATGTCGAGCCTGAGGATTTGGCTCCGCTGGAGGAGTGATCTGGGATCACTCGTGTTTGTATTTTTCAGCCTTATATTAATTTTATGGGACATTGATTTATGTTTTAAAATGCTTTGTATTTGGATATTTGTATTAAACAAAATTCTGGTACTAGTTGACTGATTTATATTATCCGCTGCATATTTTTGTTATACACCGTTGCTTGTACACATACTTGGCACTTGTCGTTGAGATGCGTGACCCGTGTTGTCATCATCCGACGTCACGATTCCTGAGATTTTTCGTACGTGGGAGTCGGGGCATCACAGGTAGTATCAGAGTAGTTCGGCTCTGGGTAAAACCACATGTCCCTTAGGTGTAGTACCAGAAAGTTTTAAAGTTGTGATTTGAAATTATTTTGTTTGAATTATGTTATTTTTAATAATTTTAATTTATTTTATGTTGCTATATTTTGTTGGTTTTATTCTATTTTATTTTATGTTATTTTATTTTATTTTATTAGGGTGTTGTTTTTGCTCTTATTTGAAATTTTGTCTGGAGACTTAAGTGGGGTTGAGGTTACGCTTTGGCAGAGAGATGGTAAGACCAAGAAGGTTGACTGATGTGCCTGAGGATGAGTTGTCACGGGGTGATAGAAATTATGCCATAGCCATGGCATTGAACAAAATGACAGAGTTCTCTAACAAAATTTTCAGCCGCCACAAGGGGATTTGAATAGAGCAGTTCAAGCTGGGTGCACCTACAAGTGCTTTCTAGTGTATAGGACACCTGCTTTTACTGGTGAAGAGGACCCACTTAGAGCTAGAAGGTGGATAGAGGACTTGGAAAGGACATTTGAAGTTTGTGGTTGTATTGAAACTCAACAAGTCTTGTATGTGAAATGGTGTGGTGCTCTAAGGTCGCGTTGGGCTGTCCCTTGGATTTTGGTGGAATGACACTTGAGGCGGATCTAATTGTATTCAAGTTACTCGGGTTCGACATTATTCTTGGGATGGACTGGTTGTACCGGTATTCGGCGTGCATTAATTGTAAAAGTCGGGTAATTGGTTTCCAGCTTTCGGAAGGACATTATTTGGAATATGTGGGAAACAAGTTGAAAGTGAAACTGACAGTTAAATCTTCAGTTCAAGCAAAGAGAGATATAGCCTGTGGAGCTGATACATTTTTGGTTCAAGTGGTGTCTACGCCATCCGAGAAGAAGTCTTTAGTGGATATTCCAGTTGTAGAAGAATTTCTTGATGTGTTCGTAGACGCTTTGCTCGGGTTGCCACCAATTTGTGAGTTAGAATTTGTTATTGATTTGGAACCTAGAGCGGCTCTTGTGCACAAGGCTCCCTATCGTATGGCATCGACTGAGTTGAAGGAGTTGAATATTCCATTGCAAGAATTGGTTGATAAGGGATTTATTTAGCCTAGTATTTCGCCTTGGAGAGCGCCGGTTTTGTTTATTAAGAATAAATATGGTACTTTCAGAATGTGTATCAACTACCAGGAACTTAATAAAGTGACTATCAAGAATAAGTATCCTCTTCCTCGGATAGATGATTTATTTGATCAGTTTCAATGAGCAGCTATTTTCTCAAAGATTGACTTGAGATCGGGATACTATCAGTTGAGGATAAGAGATAAAGATATACCCAAGACTACTTTTAGGTCATGGTATGGACATTATGAGTTTAAAATGATGCCTTTTGGGTTGGCTAATGCCCCTGCAGCTTTTATGAATTTGATGAACTGGGTATTCCGACCTTATCAGGATTCTTTTGTGGTGGTGTTTATTGATGATGTTATGATCTATTCTCGAGATTTGGAAGAGCATGCTTATCACCTTCGTCTAGTGCTTGGAAAATTACGGAACATCAGTTGTATGCGAAGTTAAGTAAATGTGAATTTTGGTTGGAAGAAATCAAGTTTCTTGGACATGTGATTTCTCGAGATGGAGTGGCTGTAGATCCTAGCAAGGTGGAAACTGTTTTGTCTTGGCCTCGTCCTTCAATGGTGCGTGAGATTCAGAGTTTCTTGGGACTTGCCAGGTATTATCGGAGATTTGTGAAAGGATTTTCTTGATTATCCGGACCTCTCACTACTTTAACTAGGAAGAATGCTGAATTTGTTTGGTTAGATCGATGCGAGAGAAGTTTTCAAAAATTAAAGAAGAGACAGACAACAGCTCCTGTTTTGTCACTTCCTGAGCCACACAAGAAATTTATGGTATTTAGTGATGCATCCAAGTTTGGGTTAGGATATGTTCTTATGCAGGAGGGACGAGTTGTTGCTTATGCATATCGTGAGTTGAAAATTCATGAGAAGAATTATCCCACTCATGATTTGGAATTGGCAGCTGTAGTGTTTGCTCTTAAGATCTGGCGACATTATTTTTATGGAGAATTTTGTGAAGTCTACACTGACCATAAGAGCTTGAAGCATCTATTTTCTCAGAAGAATCTCAATATGAGACAGAGGCGATGGTTAGAGCTGATTAGCAACTATCAATGTGAGATCAAGTATCATCCAGGGAAGGTGAATCTAGTCGCTGATACTTTGAGTAGGAAATCTCAATTGGTGGATGAGGTAGAGTCATTAGGTTTGGACTCTCTCATTTATGGGATGAGAAGACTTATTATTGAGAGTTCGCAACAAGAAGAATTGCTCTCTTCGATTTTGGATGTTCGAGTCATTGATTTTGAAGAATTGAAAACTCTCCAGAGTAGGGATCCAAAGTTGTTAGATATCAGGAAGAGAATCAAGAAGTCTAGAAGACCTTTGCACTACAGTTTGGATAAAGATGGTGCTCTTCAATTTTGGGATCAAGGAGTGATTCCCAGATATTCCGAATTTAAAGAGAGAATCTTGGCAGAAGCTCATACGACTCCTTATTCAGTTTATCCTGGAAGCACAAAAATGTATCGAGATTTAAAGAGAAATTTCTGGTGGGAAGGTATGAAATTGGATATCGCCATATTTATTGAGAAGTATGACACGTGCCGTCAAGTTAAGGCTGAACATTAGAGACCCGCTAGTAAACTTCAACCTCTCCTTATTCCTGAGTAGAAGTGGGATGACATTTCTATGGATTTTGTAGTAGGTCTTCTGAGAACTCCTAGTGGAAAGAACTTAGTTTGGGTGATTATTGATTGGTTGACCAAGAGTTCCCATTTCTTGCCTATCAATAATACCGACTCTTTGAAAAATTTCACTCGGTTGTATGTTAAGGAAATAGTGCGTCTGCATAGAGTACCCAAGAGCATTATGTCGGATCGAGACTCAAGGTTCACGTCTCATTTTTGGAAGAGTTTGCAGGCAACTTTAGACATTAAGTTGAAGTTTAGTACTACTTATCACCCTCAAACTGACGGTCAGTCCAAGAGTACTATTCAAACTCTAGAGGATATATTGCGGGCTTGTGTCATGGAATTTCAGGGGAGTTGGGAAAATCAGTTGCCGTTAATAAAATTTGCTTATAATAACAGTTTTCATGCCTCCATTAAGATGGCACCATATGAAGTTTATTATGGAAGGAAGTGTAGATCACCTTTGTGTTGGGATGAAGTGGGTGAGAGTAAATTAATTGGGTCTGAGTTAATTCAAGAAATGAAAGATCTAGTTCGACTTATAAGGAATAAAATAGCGGAAGTGCAGAGTCGTAAAAAAAGTTATGCAGATACGAGGAGAAGAGACTTATCTTTTGAGGAAGGTGATTGGGTTTATCTTAAAGTCTCTCCTATGAAAGGCATTAAGCGCTTTGGTAAGAAGGGAAAGTTTAGTCCGAAGTATGTTGGCCCTTTTTAGATTGTGGGGAAGGTTGGGCTTGTTGTTTATAGAGTTGCTTTGCCAGATTATTTTAGGGATGTTCATAATGTATTCCATGTGTCGTTGTTGAAGAAGAGTTTTGGACAACAAGAACCATGTTTTGTTGACCCAAAATGCATTCAACTTCAGCGTAACCCTACCTATGAAGTTGTTCCAACACAGATTGTGGATTAGAAAAATCAAAGGTTAAGGTCTAAGACGATACATTTGGTGAAAGTGTCATGGGGTGATCCATTGACTCAAGATTTCTCTTGAGAGAGAGAAGCTGATATGAGGGAATAATATCCGTATTTGTTTGGCTGACCTTGGCGGTATGTTTCTTAAGTCTGCTCTTAGTCGAATCTTATGCCGGTCTTAGTTTTAATGTTTAACCTTGCTAATTTCGAGGATGAAATTTTATTTAAGGGGGAGAGAATGTAATACCCCGTATTTTAGTATATTTTAATTAAAGGATTATTTTAATTACTTTAAATATTGATTATCTTGTTTTAAAATTATGGAGATTTTATTTTATTATTTTATAATATTTTTAAGCTGTAAAAATTATTTTTAATGTGCTTTCTTAATATTAATTACTGTTTTGCATTAATAGGTTTTTATCTCAGGATTGTTTTGCATTAATGGTATCGCAGATTTTGGTATTGATGATGCAGATGCTAAGCCTGAGGATTTGGCTCTGCCGGAGGAGTGATCTGGGATAACTCGTGTTTGTATTTTTCAGCCTTGTATTAATTTTATGGGACATTGGTTTATGTTTTAAAATGTTTTGTATTTGGATATTTGTATTAAACAAAATTCTGGTACTAGTTGACTGATTTATATTATCTGCTGCTTATTTTTATTGTACACCGTTATTTGTACACACATTTGACACTTGACGTTGGGATACGTGACCCGTGTTGTCATCATTCCGACGTCATGATTCTCGAGATTTTTCGTACGTGGGAGTTGGGGCGTCATAGAAGAGAAGATGATTATATGCTTGGAAATATAATTGAGATTGAGCTCCACAATTTCATGACCTTTAATCACCTAAAATGCAAGCCAAGATCACGTCGTGCCAGAGGAGATGAAGGAGACAATGCGTGTGAAGGGGCAACCGTGCGAGAGGGATGCAAAGGAGCTAAAGTTGATGAAAGTGAGGGGCAGTGAGCTTTAGGCATATGGGGACGGGTAATATCTCGTGCAGTGTGGTTCCATTCTAGTGTAAATGAAAAGGTTACATGTCATGAAATTATTAGACGGCTGCTTTTTGGTAGATGTTAGTCCGACCGGTTATAAGATTAACTCTTAAATTATTCATTAATCATTATTTTTTACAAAGCCATATAATTTTTGTTAGGAAATTTTTTACCCAACTAGGCAAACGTGCTTTGTACATTGCTACTATCTTATTATTGAAAATGTGTTTAAAATCTACAACTTGTTCGATACAAAATGACTGTTTTACACTTTCTAGAGCAAGCCATGCATCATCTTCCATGAACCAATGTTTCAGTGACATCGTTGATAGAGCAAACACTTTGGTTGGGGTAAGAGAACTCAATTTCTGAGCTAATCTGATTTGCAGTAAATGCTGGCCGCCTTGGCTGAGGTAGATCAACAATCTCACTTTTTAGCATAGAAATAACAATAGATACGGTTGGTCTATCTTTAACAAATTCTTGTACACACAACAACCCGACATGTATGCATCTCAAGATTTCCTTTTCAAAGCCAGATTTTGATATTTTGGGATCTACTAAGACTGACAAGTTGTCATTGTTCCACATCTCCCATGCCTAGAAAGATGAAAATATGATTAAAGAAGATTCATTATCTTTTATCAATCATTGGAGAAGATAGTACACATGCTTTTGAATGCTCCATTGGTATATATATCAACTTGGGAAAGAAGCAATTGAGCATTTAAAGAATGGAGAAATGAGATAAGGGAGACTTACAAATCCTAAAAGGCTCACGGTCTGCTCATCGTGATAAAAATTAGAATTTTTCCTTCCGCTTACAATCTCTAGCAACAACACTCCAAAGCTGAAGACATCCGATTTTTCTGAAAATCGCCCCGCCATTGCATATTCAGGAGCCATGTAGCCACTTGAACATTTAAATACATCCAAACATTATTATCCATAATATCAGCATTAGTATATGATTGAATTCAACAAATAAAAGGCACTTACTATGTTCCGACGACCCTTTTTGTATTGGCTTGGTCTTCATTGCCTCCAAAAATTCTGGCCATTCCAAAGTCTGAAATTTTTGGATTTAGCTCTTCATCCAACAATATGTTACTTGGCTTTAGATCCCTATGAATAATCCTTAATCTCGAATCCCTATGAAGATAGAGTAGACCTCGACCAATTCCTTCAATAATGTTGAAACGTTTTTTCCAATCTAGCAGTTCTTGTTTGATTGGATCTGATGAATTTAACCCAAATAGATCAGAAAAACAAACTGAATTTGAATTTCATAATAGTAATGAAAATAATATTTGTAAAGATAGTCATAATAAAGTATGTGCATAGAATTAAGCTAAAGTTCCACAATCGTAGATATGATTATTCGTCTTATGATGTAGATAATTGTAGATTATGATATATATTTGAAGATGCTAACATAGGGGCATTAGAATGAACCAACCAAAAAGAAATGCGTCCAAACTTTTGTTTGGCATGTATTCATAGACTAGCAACTTTTCTTCTCCTTCAACACACCCGCCAAGGAGTCTAACAAGATTTCGGTGTTGGAGTTTAGAAATCACAACCACTTCATTCATAAATTCTTCTAGCCCTTGCCCTGAAGTTCTTGCAAGTCTTTTTACGGCAATTTCTTGTCCATCTAATAATTTCCCCTGTAAACAAGCACCATTTATTGAGTACATAATATTCAAATAGTACTGAGCAATAATCCTCTCCAATTAGCACAACCCTTACCTTGTATACGGGACCAAACCCACCTTCTCCAAGTTTGTTAGACTGGTTGAAGTCGTTTGTTGCACTTGCTAGCTCCATAAGGCTAAATATCGGTAGTTCTTGGAGTTTCTCTTGGTTTTTGTTGTCTACAAGATTCTTTTTAAAATGAAATCCTGGACACATAATTCCCCCTGTATAGAACAATTAATAAGTTTATGCTTTATTTTCTTTTCTTACTAGTTTAGCTCGTGATCATAGTGATAGAATTTATAATATAATAGAAATTGAGATGTAAATGAGAAGGCGGCGGAAGAGAGAGAGAGAAGCTAGCTTTAAGGATTACATCTAATTTATAGTTGTAATTAATGAATTGAATACAATGCATTCGCCTCTATTTATAAGCAAATCTCTTGACGAATAATTTCATAATATTTTCTCTCGATGAAAAATCTTGAAATCTAAATATAGCCTCAGTAATTATCATGGCAATGGGATGATAATTTTATGGACAGTAATAAAGCGAAACTTATAAATGTTGAGACAATGACCAGTAGCTACAACGTCATATTTCGGAGCTACAGCCAGCAAAAGGTTGATAATAGGCCAAACCCATAAAGAGCAAAAAATACGCCCAAAAATTGGGTCAACAATGGGCTAAAGAAGGCATTGATCAATTATAGGATATCATAACAATGGGCTTTAAACCATGCTCTTTACGGACCAAAAGGGAAGGTTCGGTTATCAAAGAATTAAATGAAAGAGGTTAATTTACATCTAATAAAGCCAAACTAGAAGGAGATGTATAGATATAATATGGAATTGAAGTTTTAGGTGTGTTTAAAATTGGGGTGGATTAGAGGCTTTTGAGATATTTATGTGTCTTAGGTGATGGTTAAGAATATAGCCAAGAGGGTATATATGGTTTTGGAGGTTAGTTTGACAAAACTAAATTTACAATAAAAATAACTTTACAATATGACAAATTACTTGAAGACACATCAGTTTATGAGATTAATTTTGTATAATATATTTGTGGCTAAAGCATTTCTCTAAAAAGAATGTTGTGCCATGCATGGATCGTAATTTTGGGTCATCTAATTCGAGAGGATTCATCATGGGTTGATGCGGCTCATAAAGTTGGTTGAAGAAAATGTGTTAGCCAACAACTCTAATACCATAATAAAATTTAGAGTAAAATAGAAATTGAGATTGGTTAGAGAAAAGGGGAGAGAGAGAGAGAGAGTTGTTTGAAGGAAAGTGCATTTTACCTTTACGTTTTGCCATCCACCGGTATAAGAATAAAGTGCACATGACCATGAAGACTATTGATCCCATGACCACTGTCACTATGACGATTACTTTCCCTTCTTCCTTTTTATCTGTAAATCAGAAACAGCAAACTACATTTATCCGATGTGAGATCTAGAATAATGTTCTTTAATTTGTTTTATGTCTTTTTGGGTCATTATATTTAACTGTTTCGAACTGCAAGCAACAAGGTAACTTTGATTCGTAGATATATATAAATATATATAAATATATATATATAAACTTGGATGGAGAAAAGAAAGCAACCTACCGAGTTCTGAATATGCTACACGAACATAAAGATCAACTCCGCCGCTGGAAAACGTCTGTGAGTCTATTAAATCTCTGGTCCATGACATACACCCAATGCCAGCTTCGTATGCATAAGCTATACAAGAACAGTCTTCCAAGCATCGGTATCTGCATTCATCCTCAAAAACAGATGACCAATTTGCCAAACTTGGCGTTTTCATCATCGTTTCCTTTAAAAACCCATCTTTTTTGTCTTCTTTACCACCTGTGCTCCCTTTCATACACTGCAAGGGTGTCCGTCTCATGCATCCACTGGTCCAATCTCCTCTATTCCGTTCTTCTATATTCTTTGGTTCAAACCCCTCTAAGCAGCTGCAGATTGGTTTATGTTTTGGGTTACAATTTCCAAATGCCCCACACTTGCCGTAAACATCACACTCAGACGTCAGAGACGACCACGAGCCCACCCAATCCTTCCCATTAATGGAATAAGTTTCCAATAAGTTTCCTTCTGGGTTCAAGACATAATGGAATGGCAATGACTTGTTCGAAAACTCAAAAGTAAAATAGAATGATCCCTCTTTGTCATCTACAAGACTAAATCTATTGAGATGTCGAGCTTTCATAGTTGGTATTCCAATAAAGATCATACCATTCCACGGACCACTGCGCCAATAAGGGCTACTACCATTCCAAATAAATACTTCAGGAAGATTAAAAGAGTAATTAGTACCAGCAGAAAAGGTTCCAAAGGCTGGATCTGACGGGCTCTTCCATGATGTGAGCTGAACGTTCTTGCCTGTTGTTGCATTAGTACTCAGTTTCATTTCTGGCAACCACGAATTAGAAGGATGTTGGAAACTCTCCCATGTGATTAACCCAGTAGTGTTTTCTTGTAAGACAAGGTTCCCGGTATCTAGAAGTCGTGCGCTCATATTGGAAACGGAACTTGTTACTTTTGATGACCACAAAATCGTCTTTTCTCCATCCAATACGACTAGATTGCCGTCTTCGGATATGGTAAGAATCCCGGAGGTGGTCTCGAGGGGCTTGTCTCTGTTAGCAACCCATATGACAGGAGACTCAGAAACTTTAGCATACCATATCCCAACATAGCGATAGGTAGAATTCGCAGGGCTAAAAAATCCCAATTTGAACTCACCGCCATTGGAGATTATGGTTTGATCAGAGTCTTTGATAAAGCTAGGTGCTGCGATGGTGTCCGTGGCATGGCCGAACTCTAAACAAAATGAAGACAGCAAGACAAGGAAACCTGACAAAAGTTTATGCTTCGAACAAGTCGCATAGCTCATCAACTGCTTCTTGTTTGTGAAAATGAAGAATTTTGAAAATTTTGATGCCGGGAGCATTATTGTTTCGTTGCTTCTTATCTTCATACCTTTCTTTGCCTGATATTATTGTTACCAGCCTCCAACTTTCGAACCCGTCGATTTTTTGATGGAGAACCTGTCGATTGTCAAACACGTGTGTTTGACCGTTGTAATTATGTAGTTGCCTTTCCAGCTGCTGTTTCTTTTTCTTTTTCTTTTTCTAAAAACAAAAGGTATGGACATGAACGAGCACCGAATTATATTGATTGACTTGCAGAGTACTTTTTCTTTTTTTATTTGTGTACTTTATTCGACTCGACACTTCAGTTTTATGTTTAATTATCGGAAATGTTACTTTATTCATATTTTTTTTTTTTAAAGAAGCGGATCACTCTTCATTAAAATAGGACATACAATTCTGACTTGAAAATAAGTTAATTACAAACATTTAATAGCTCCCCAGAACACATACGTGTCTGACAGGGTCTAGTCCAGACGGCACATCTCTAAAAACCTAAGTCTTAGAGAGATACCACCCCTATACACGACAGAGGTTAGAAAGCCCCCATACCCCAACAAAGCAGAGTAGAGTTCTCCAAACCCCACCATCCGACAACGTGGAGGGGGGACTTCTTTTTGGATTTTTATTAATTTAAAAACAACATTACATAAAGAAAATTACAAACAAACATGATCACAAAAACACTACAATGACACGAGTACTACACAAACAGCCACTGCAAAAACAGTACACAAAAGGAGGCTGCTGTAGCGCGTGTAGCCCACGCGCCAAACTGGGCGGGAACCGGGGACCGATCTTGGAAGTACTGGACTCGCTGATTCCAGAGAAGCCGCGTGTGACGGCGTCAGAGGGGTCTCCGGTGGCGCGTGCTGGCCACGCGCCCGAGAACTCCAGGAGCTTCGACCTGCGCGTGCGGGACACTCGCCGCTCCGTTTGACGTCGCGATCAGTGGTTTAGAAGATCGGCAGCTGGGGGACACCATGGCGTGGCGCATTCTGGCCTGAGCTTTCCGGAAAGTCCTAGATCGGGGGTTCACCGTAAGAGACCTGAAAAAAACAAAGAAAATACATAGAAAAACACAAAGACAGCTGCATCGAGGAGAAGGGGGGAGGGAAGAGGGAGGGGGAGAGGAGCCGAAACTCCCCCGTTCGGCTTCAGAACGAGTGTTTTCTAGAGAGAGAGGATCTCGATTTATCCATGTTTTGACTTTTCATTTTAATGGCTCGTGTATTTTTTTAATTAATAGTTAATGAAATAACTATTGATAAATTAATATATTTCTTTTTTAAAATATTTAAAATATATTTTAAAAAAATACAAATACAAATGCATCGTGAACATGGCCAGCAATACATGCCGGGCGGCTGAGAAAGCATCGTCCTTAATTAATTCATCTGGTTCAAGTCTATGTTGCGGCCTTGGACCATAGGTCAAAAATTACGGAATCGCGTAGTGGAGTTTTCTAGGAAAGTGGCTATCTTTGGATAAAGCAATGTCAAATCCATTATTGGGAAGTCGGCCATTGTAGCTATCCAGAAACTTTGCTCCTTAGTCGGAAAGTTCTTGGAAGGCACTTGTTGAAAACGTGTTTGATAGCCTCTTGCGTGCAATCACATGCAATCCAAGGGTAAAGAGGTTTGGGAGTTCGACGGGATATAACATGTGTTTAAAATCTTACTATTATTTATTATTTTATTATTATTTTTTATTTACATGATACTATAATTAAATATTCTATCATTATTTTTACATTACTTTTTTCACTACTATTCACATAATACTTGAAAATACCTCACTATCCAAACATAACCTTATAAATAGAGCTTTGTATTTCTTCGGATGAGATCATAATCGTACTTGAACCCTTTTTTTTATTTTTTTTAAGAGAAAGTAGTCATATATTCAATAGTAACCCCTACTTAAGTTTATTAATGAGCCATCACTTGTAGTAGAAGAATATCGTGATAACAATCACAATACTTGATATTTACAATGAATAAAAACAAGAAAAAACCCCAAGTACCCAAAAAAAAAACCAAGAATACCTATCAAGACTACCTATAACTAAAGCCAAAACACACCATCTGACGTTAACTTCAACACTTCCAAAGCTGAGGTAGCCTACATGAATATGTTCTGATGATCCCTCTCAACAGATGAGGAAGACCCGTCTAACCTAACCAGTCACGGGAGACACCACTACTTCCTAGTCGGGCCAAGAAGTCGGCAGCCTTATTTCATTCTCGATATATGAGATTAACATAAAAGTCAATCTCTCCCAACATCTTTACAATGTCTTCTAAAAAATCTTCTAGGTACCAAAAAGTACATCTTCCGTTTCTAATCCAATTCACTACAATTAAAGAGACCATTTCAATAATAAGGTTATTGAACCCCCATCGTTTGCAATGTTTAAGACCTGTTTGAAGAGCCATCACTTCCGCAAGATTGTTACTACCATGCCCAACTAACTCAAAAAAAGCATATACCACTTTTCCAAGCTCATTTTTGACAACTCCTCCTACCCCCAACATTCCTGGGTTATTAATGCTACTTCCATCCACATTCATTTTAAGCAACCCTCTCATTGGCTTCACCCATCTTACTACCTTAAAGGCTTCCTTCTTCCTTGCAATAATAGGAAGATTGAGAAAGAGTTTAAAAGCTTAATATCACTTTCCACTAGCCGAGAAGCGTTGCTAATTTTAATGCCAATCCAATGAATCCAATACTTTACCGATCTCCATAAAACATGAACCTTTTCTTTCTTACCTTCCATCTTGGCTTTACATCTCCACTTCCATAAGTTCCAAGAAACTATCATAGGTACAAAGCCAATTAGACTACCAAGTTGTGATGTTTTTGATGCTCTACGAAACCAAGCCTCCATTGTTGCTTTCCAAGACCGGATTGGGACAAACGGTATTCCCAATATGTTTGAGCTGAATTTCCAAATGATTGCCGGAATGTTCCCACTATACAACACATGATTGATATCTTCCATGGCATTGTGTTCACAGCACTCACACTTTGAAACTACAGGCACTCCAAGTTTTCTTATACGGTCATCAACAATCAGAGTTGAATTTAGGGCCTTCCACATAAGCATAGAAAGCTTCTTAGGAATTGCTACATTCCATATCCAATCTACCCATTGACACTTCTAGTTACTGCCCCGAACAAGATTCCAGGCACTCCTAGACGTGAAATACCATCCAAACTTCCCAACCAAATGAGCTTGTCATCACCTATCCTTCGACCCTTGACTTCATTGACAATATCTTCAAATTTTTCAAGCCCTACTAGCTGTTCGAGTTCATCCGAGTCCCACCTATTATTCAACATAATCTATTTTACCTTCAAATTCAAGTCACCCACAATCGGGTAGTGCTCCCTCAAAGGACCAGAGCTCAGCCAATTATCCTTCCAAAAATACACATTGCCCTCATGAATTATCCACTTAGAATGCAAAAGAGCAAAAGGTACTTCTTTAGCTAAAGATTTCCATGAACGGGTACCTCTAGAAGCATTAATGTCCAGCGGGTGCACACCATGCATATACTTTGCACAAAAATACTTTTGCCAAATAGAGTTTGAACATAGCAAATTCCAGGCGAATTTTAGATGTAACGATCTTTAAACATCACCTAAATTCCTCAACCCAACCCCTCCCTCCTCCACCGGTTTGCAAAGATTGTCCCATTTAATCCATTTTTTTCTTAGGATTCCCATTAATAGAGCCCCAGAAAAAAGTACTCAATATCTTATTAAACTGAATATACACCATTTTCAGAACATGCATCACCGAAAGAAGATGAATTGGCATACTTGACAAAACCTGCTTTAAGAGAATCAATCTCACCCCAATGGAGAGGAAATTAATTTTCCAACCTTCAATTTTATTTCAAATTCTTTGAATAATATCCTGGAAATGTATTGACTTCAATCTTCTAGATATGATTGGTACCCCTAAATATTTGAACGGAAACACCCCTTCACAGAACTGAGTGATGGATGAAAGATGCCTCCGTCTAGCACTATTAATATGCTTAGAGAAAAAAATATGAGATTTGGCACTGTTTACCTGTTGACCCAACCATGAAGCATAGGTGTGAAAAGTATCGACAATCTCTAGTATAGAAGATTTTCCTCCATTGGAGAAAATTACCATATCATCAGCGTATAATAAATGAGAAATTATAGGGCTATATCTCGGGTGAGAGTAACACTTTACTCTTCTATCTTTGAACTTCTTCTTAATCAAACGGGAAAGCACGTCCTCCACTAAAATGAATAAATACGGTGATAAAGGATTTATTGACGGAGACTCCTTCCACCCTTAAAGAACCCCTTTGTAGTGCCATTCATAGCAATTGAATACCAAGGTGTAGTAACACATTGTATCAGAAGCTGGCGAACTTTCAGAGAGAAACCAAAAGCATCCTGTACATGAAATAAGAACTCCCTATCAATCGTATCATAGGCTTTTGGAAAGTCAATTTTCATCAATATGTTACCTCCTCGAGCTTTTTTATTAATATCATGGATAATCTCCTGTGTGAGACTAACATTTTCAAAAATACTTCTACTCGGTAGAAACACTCCTTGCTCCTTTGAAATTATTCTACTAAAGATTGTTGTAAATATGTTCACTAGTATCTTAGAGCAGATTTTATAGACCATGGAACAAAGACTGATCGGTCTAAAATTCCCAAACAATGTTGGATTATGTACTTTAGGAAGTAGAACAATGTAAGAGGCAGTGTAGAACCTAGGAAATTCAGCCCCACTAAAAAAATCAGTAATTGCTTCGAATAAATCTTCTTGTACTAAGGACCAACAATGCTGATAGAAACCCGACCCAAAGCCATCTGGGCCAGGACTACTATCCTTAGGAATAGAGAACAAGGCACATTTAACTTCCTCCATCGAAGGAGAACTGCCAAGCAAATTATTCTCCTTTTCCGAAACATCACCCTCAATAAACTCAGCCAAATTTGGCAGAGAACTCGACTAGTTTGCTTTAAGAAAGTCTTTGAAGTAGATGCAAGCCTCATCATGGATGCCTTTCAGTGTGCTAAGCACACGGCCATTAGGCAATTTCATTTCCATAACCACATTGTGCTTCTTGGACTGTAATGCTTTAAAAAAGGATGATGACACTTCACCCTGTGAAACCCAATCTTGCTTAAACTGTTGAGCAAGGCGAGTTTCTTCCCTCTTTAACCATACAGCAAGCTCCATTTTATTAGCTAATACATCCACTTCCACATCTTCCGAAAAACATTCTTGCAAACTAGCTTCACCTACTTCCACTTTTATTTCTAGCTCTTTAATATGTTTCCCAGTCCAACCAAAAACCTCCTTGTTCCAAATTCTAAGTACATGTTTGAGCCTCTTCAAAATTTCAGCTAGCTTCCACAAACCAGTTCCATTAGCCTCTCCTTGCTAGGAACTAGACACACACCTCCAAAAATCCTTATGAGTAGTCCACATAGAATGAAATTTAAAGGATACCAGACCATACCTGGATGAAGGTTCCGAGAGCCCCAAGAGCATTGGTGAATGATCTGAGGACCTTCTAGGTAGGTAATGAGTCCTACCCAAGGGGAACAGATCCATAAATTTCAGGTTACATAAGGCTCTATCAAGCCTGCCCATGAGCGTGCCAACCCGGATTGCCTATTGCACCATGAGAATTTGTTACCTAGAAAAGGCATCTCCACCAGTCCGCCATTGTTAATGAAAGAACAGAAGTCCTCCATTGCCGTAAGCAACCTCGGACTTTCACCAAGTCTTTCACTATTATTCCGCAAAATATCCCCCATAAGCACATGAGGTAGCTGCATGTTATTGATAACAAGCAAATCAGCCCATAAAGACCTCCTGTCTAAGTACTTGCATTTTTCATAGACAGTTGAAATCAAAAAATTGGAATTGATAAGCAAAGAAATATGCTGATTTGAAGTGCCCATGACATCCACTTATGGCCTAGCTGTCTAGAAACACCAAATTTTGCCAACATGCTCCGCATTAGACAGACAGCCATTAAAAGATAGGAAATTTCGCCAATAACTCAGCTGCCGATCATCCCGGAATGTCTCCGCCAGGAAAAGGATAGAAGGCTTATGCATACGAACCAATGACCGCAGTCGCTTTTTGGAGGTACCAAGGCCTCGTATATTCTAGAACATCATTTTACTAATCATTGAGTATGCTGAAAGGGCCTGCTCGGAGCCTTTATAAAACTTCTTAAAATTCTTTCGAGAATTTTAGTTTTCCTCGTTAGTTCAGAGTCAGAGGTTCCATCCTTATCCTTCGCAGGATGCGGCAGAGTGCCCTCATCATCAAATCTTGACTCCATACTGATATGTTCTTGGTTAAAAATCACCATATGCAAATCCTCCGAAACAGAACCCTTTTTAACTCCTAGTTGCACCGGCATATTACCTTTCAAACCATCCATGGGAGGAGTAATCACAAAATTCAACGTCTGTTCAGAGTCCGACAGCGAAACCAACTCGCTACCAGATTTGGTTCCACTTGGTTCTCCACATGTCAACAGATCATTTTTATGGATTAAGGGCTCAACATCCTTCCTATCAACCTCATTCTCCAATGACACAAACCCTGCATCACTCCCATCCTTTAACATATGATCACTGGCCTCTACATTTTGCAAAGCCAAGACAGGGGACGACTTTAAGTTCTTTCCAGATTGATCTTTCTTTTCATTGACCTCATCTTCCTTCTCTTTAGGAACCTAGACTCTATTCAATTTAATAGTCTTCAAATTCTTAGGCTCTTTTCCTTCCTTCAGCTTAGATTTACACGTCTTCAGATTATGGCCTTGCACTTTGCAGCAAGAACAAAAGGCCGGTAGGGTTTTGTACTCCACCTCTTGGAAAATACTTGTAGGGTGTCTCAGTGTCCCAATCCAAAAGGAATAGGATCTTGATCAATGTTCATAAGCACACAAACCCTCGTATCATCAGTTCTGGTCGTACAACATGTTGCATTATCCCTTCGCACAAAGACACCAATTGGCGCCACAATATTGCACAAATATGATTCTTGATAAAGATTAGGAGGGAGGCCAAGTAACATAATCCACACCGGCACCAGTGCCAGTTCCTCTTCTTATTTAAAATCTATCATCCATTGAAAGGTCCAGTATGTAGCCCCTTCAATGTCACAACTCTCCTATGAAATAGCCTTCAGGAAATCTTCTTCATTTGGGAACCTCACAAAAACGTTCCGTGCCTTGCGCATCACAGAAACCACTGGTTGCGTCGAAAGTCCCCATCTGCTATGAATGAATCCTCTAATGCGATCCAGAGAAGGCCTTTGCCACAAGAAATTCAATACCAAAGAGAAGCGAAACGAGACTGTAGATCGATCTAGTTCTTCCTTCGTAAATTGCACAAAGAACTCTCCCTCCAGATGCTTAGGTTGTCGAAGCGGAATAGAAACCTCAGGGATAGCCTGAGGGGTATGAAGCAGTAACTCCACAAATGTCCTTTGCCTTGCTTGTTTCATTGGCCTGGCTTATGTCGTTGGAGGGGTTGGGATAGCCATGCACGCAACGTCAAATCACTCCCTAGGCAGGGAGCCAACTTTTCTTGAGCCTTAGTTCTTATAACATTCTTGAAGCGTCATGTGTACATGTTGTAGTAGTTGAACCCTACAAATAGAGCTTTGTGACTTCTTCGGATCATATTCAATAACCGTCCCACCTATTATTTGAATTCAAGCCATAGGAATATTAAAGCTTATCTTATCTCCAAATAAGCTGATCATCTTTTCATTCCAAAATACCCGGGTAGTTAGTAGTCTGGCTCTATTCAGATGAGACTTGCATGGGATTAGGCCTTATATTCACTAGCTTATTGGATCATGTCCTGGCCCAAGGCCATGATAGTACCCAGTGGACCCTTGGGGGAGGATTAAGTCCTTTCCAGTTACCTCGTAAAGTTTCATCACGCACAGCATGATGGGACTTGTAATTGAGATGTTGCGAGTTTTAAATGGTGCCTAGTAAGGCACATGTATTCAGTCATGAATTTCTGGGTGCCTCGTCATTAGCATCTGGTTTGAAAAGGGGGCCACCTCCAGCGGCAGCGCCAAGAAAATGAGAAAGACTATTTTGGTGACCAAGCCTTTTGATGAGTTCAGTCCTTTCACCCCTTTTAGCGAGGGGTGGAGAAGTCTCAGATTGCCCCCAAGTACCTAGACCTAACTTCCTCGATGAGCTCATGGCCCAGGCTGAAGCCGATTTGGAGTTGGTGATAAAAGCCGAATCTATCTTATCGTCGGAAGCCCTTGCTAAGGTCATGTCCTAAACTTCTTAGAACAAGAAAGCCCTAGAGGATGACGTTCACTTGGAGGAGGGCGACGTCATTGTGGTTTTGAACCCAGATTTCTTGAACATGCCTCACTCAAGTGACTTTCCTCCCTCCTTGGATGGCTTTGTGAGTCCTTTCACTTTGAAGATGTTGAGGAAGAGTCTCCTATTGCCTCAAAGATCTCAAGTGGATCACCCCAAAGATGCCCTTTGTTTTTCCTGGTCTGTCTTTCGCTGTCTGGAGTAAAGTATTGATACTTTGCTCACATTTAAGCACTTCTTAGGCAAGGGGTGGTGAGCCCTCTCCAACTTTCCATACATGTGACCCTTTCGTCGGCCCATCTCAAGAATCGCCTTCTTGAGAAAGAGACACAATGATCCTGCCTGAATGAATAGCAGGAATATCCACTCAGGCAACCACCAACACTCCACCTCCAGTCTCCTCTCATCCTTCAGTGACCTCGACTATGCTTAACCACAAGGCCTCTACCCCAGAAGGTGTTATTGGTGTGTTTTCCTAGATTCCCAACATTCGTAACTCATCAGGTTCTCAGCAAAGTGCTTCCTTGTTTCGCCAAGGTGGTTCTTCGCGGGCTGCACATTCACGCCGTGAAGAAGCTTCCTAGTTTCACCGGTAAGTTTCTTCATTTTGGAAATTTGATTTTCCTTATTACATTATCTTTTTGACTTGCTTTGGTTTTTAGGGAGTTGACCGATTGGCGGCTGCGTTGGTTGAGGATCGTTTAGAGCTAAAGGAGGAGAACTAGTCCATGAGAACCTTTATTGGCAATACACATGTTGCTGTTGCCACCGCCTAGGCTAAGAAGGAAAAGTTGGCTGAGGAACTCTCTCGAGTAGAATGCACTTCTCGCCAACTCGGAGATGAGGGTGCTTCTTTGCGTAGCCAGGTTGACTCCCTCAAATTAGAAGTGGTGAGCTCCATGGAGGAAATCAACAAGTATAGACTCGAAGCAGAATCCAATAGAACAAAATGGGACAGCTTGGCTCCTCGACTTAGTCAAATGGAGAAAGAAGTCGAGGAACTAAAAAAGGCAAAGACGGACACCATTGTTCGACTTTTGATCTCAGAGGAAGGGCATTAGGAATCTAACACTCGATTGAGCATTGCTGAGGGCGAGAAAGTCCAAGCATAGTGGGATTTGGCCGCGACGAAGAAGGACCTCAGAGAGCATGATCACCATTACCTGCAGCTAAGCCATGTCTTGGAGACTTAAAAAAAGTATCTGTCTAGGTTGGAATTGAAGGTAACCAAACTGAATGTTGAATTAGCCCATTCACAGGAATAGATTGATCATCTTCTTCCTCAACTTAGTGCTTGCTTCCCACACAGATCAAGGTCGAGCCTGGGGTCTTGGGTTCAAGCTTGGGATCAAGCAACTGCAAGAGCACTTGCTCAACCATCACGAGGTAGACCTTCATACCCTAGAGTGGAAGTCGATATGGGCGAGCTCCGTTGAGTATCATATCTTCGATTCCCTTGGGAGAGATACCATGCCCGATGCCTTTGCTCCTCCTTTCCATTCTTGAAATTTGACTTTCTTTAGTTAGCTTAACTTTTTTATATGTTAGACAGAAATATTATGTTTGTTTTGGACAATTTTTGTCTTGGGACAATTACTGTATTGATAATGTACTTTCCCATTTTGATGTTGGTTGTGCTTTTAGTTTCATGTGATTATTTCCTTTCTTTTTCACTTCCTTTGTTGTTATTTTGATTAAACGCTGTGATTGGAGAGAATACTATGGCGGGAGAGTGCCTCGAGCATGAGACACTAGCGAGAGGCCTAATTGGACAGTTCCTCGACAGTGTAGCCTTGGTGAGAAGGTGTACTAGGAGATTCCCTCGACAGCATAACTTGGTGAAAAGAGTGTAACGGGAGAGTGCCTCAAGCGTGTAACTATAGCAAGAAGCATAACGTGAGAGTTCCTCGACTGTGTAGCCTTGGCGAGATGGTGTTGTGGGAGAATCCTTTGATCGTGTAACCTTGGCTAAAAAAGTGTAGTGGGAGAGTGCCTTGACTACGTAACTCTAGCGAGAGGCGTAACAGGAGAGTTCCTCAACCCTGTAACCTTGGCGAGAAGGTATAGTAGGAGAGTCCCTCAACCGTGTAGCCTTGGTGAAAAGAGTGGAGCAGGAGAGTGCCTCGACCACGTAACTTTGGTGAGAGGCATAACGGGAGAGTTTCTTGACCGTGTAACGTTGGCGAGAAGGTGGAGTGGGAGATTCCCTCGGTCATGTAACCTTGGAGAAAAGAGTGTAGTGGGAGATTGCCTCGAGCTTGTAACTCTGGCTAGAGGTGTAACGGGAGAGTTCCTCGACTGTGTAGCAGCCTTGGCAAGAAGGTGTCGCGAGAGAATCCTTCGACCACGTAACCTTGGTGAAAAGAGTGGAGCGAGAGAATCCCTCGACCACATAACCTTGGTGAAAAGAGTGGAGCGAGAGAGTGCCTCGACCGTGTAACTCTAGCAAGGGACGTAATGGGAGAGTTTCTCGACCATGTAGCCTTGGCAAGAAGGTGTAGCGGGAGAATCCCTCAACTGCCTAACCTTAAAAAAAGAGTGTAGCAGGAGAGTGCCTCGACCACGTAACTCTGGTGAGAGGCGTAATGGGAGAGTTCCTCGACTGTGTAGCCTTGGCGAGAAGGTGTAGCAGGAGAATCCCTCGATTGCATAACCTTGGCGAAAAGAGTGTAGCAAGAGAGTGCCTCGACCTCATAACTTTGGTGAAAGGCATAACAGGAGAGTTCCTAGACCATGTGGCCTTGGAGTGAAGGTGTAGACTAGGCAACTACTAAAGTAATAAAGTGTAACACCCCGCTTAATTAACAGGATTATCTAAATTGAAGTGATATGCAGCTTAATTTGTGAAGCTCGGGAGGTTTTGGTTGCAAGTAGATTGATCCCGATCGAGATGAATTATCCCATCTGGTAGATACAGTGTGCATTGAAAATGAATGGGTGTGGTGGTCTAAAAGACCACACGACCCTCCTCTCGCCAACTAAGTTGAAAGACTCCCGACCAGGATGAAAGACTTCTCTCGCCTATCAAGTGGAAAGACTCCCGACCAGGATGAAAAACTCCTCTGGCCTACTGAGTGGAAAGACTCCCGACTAGGATGAAAAAATCCTCTCACCTTTTCTAGTTGTTACCCATGATGTCGTTGGACTTTAAGGTTGGTAGGTTAGACTAGTCGCCATGTCTTTTCACTCAGAAGGTAAAAATGTATTGGTGCCAAGTTTTCTTGCCCAGAAGGTAAATATATATTGGCAACAAGTCTTTGCACCCAAGTATTCTAGTCACAAATCTCCTATGGAGAGATAAGCCTTCTCGCCTTTGAGCGAGAGAAACCTCTTTGCTGCCCACAGGACAAGGCTCATCGCTCAACTATCGTCGGCTCTCTTCAGACCTCGATGCCTCTCATCGGTATGGATAAAAATCATAGAAATAACACTTATCAACCCACGACCTGGCTGCCACTGTAGGACCATTGTAGCCAAAGTAGGGAAGAAATCATGGTGGTTTCAGGCCACTATTTCCCCTTGCTCAAAAGGATGCAAACTGTAGAAGGTAGCAGAACACCTCCATCTCATCACCTTATTCGGGGTTGCACCTTCATGATCACTTGGCAACCAACTCTCCACCCTCTACCATCATAAAAATTCTTCAAGAAGTGACCTTTCTCTTGAAAAAATTAGCCATGATGATGGTTCAAAGGTATTAGTCAAGACAATGATCAAAATCTACCTAAGGAAAACCAGCTGAACCCATTAGCCCCCTTGAGTGGTTTTGATGGTTTTTCCTCCCTCTCCTCTATCCCAAAACTTGACTAGCCCCTATAGGAGTAATGTAGCAACCATAGGAGTGAAATCATGTTGGTTTAGGGCACTGTTTTGACCTACACAAGATGACACAAGCGATGGAGTGCAAATCTAGAAAATTCAGATTCATACACCATCTTCCATCATTTTCCTTGACCAAAGCCAACGTCCCCTTTCCCTTGGCTGCCTATAAAAGGCTCTCTTACCCTCTCATTTCTTTCACACCTCAGCTCCAAGCTTCCTTTTGAGCCTTGAAGAGCACTCCTCTCTCTTAGAGATCAAAAGAGTGAAATCGAGTGAGTTCTTGAGTATTCTTGTGTAAGGCTGTCTAGAGTGCTTGGAAGGCCACAAAATTTGTAATTTCTCTTGCCTTTAATATTATTTAGTATTTCAAGCCTTGTTTCTCTGTGTTTGTACAAAATTTGGATGAGTTTTGGGAAAGTTATCATGCTTAAATCAAAACCGAGTCTATTAAGGGATGGTTTGGATAATTAAATGTTTTTAAGTGGGAATTTAGCTATGGCATGTCTTAATCATGATTTGATATGATTTATTATTGTATTGGCATAAGTATGGAAAGTTTAAATTTTGGTTAGAAGCATGCCATGGTAGGTTTTGAATATATCTTGTTTTGATTATCTAGTATGAATCGGTTTTTGAATGAAGTAGAGATTAAGGATATCATAACCATGATTAAGTGTTAGGATGAACTTTATGATCCAAGAATTATTCTTTAATATGTCATCAAAGATGTTAGTGATCTTTTGTGATTAAAGAAAAACTCATATGCATGCAACCATAGGGACTAATAGTTGAAAATACACTTAGGCATCAACTAAAGTACATGCCGCAGGTTGGGACCATTTGGGCAAGTTCCACTTTGATTTTTGAAAATTCAAGGGTAAGGATGGTTTTAGAATGCCAAAAATATGAAGTCCATGATTTTTTATTAAATTTGGAGTTCATTTGCAGTTAATAAAAATTGAGGGCCTTAACGGCAATTTTTGAGGGTCTACAGGTATTTTTGTAGATAACTATTTTTGAAACCTTTGATTTTGGACCTCACCCATAGAAGTATTAATCCTAACATAGTATGCACTTGATTTATGCTGCTACAAAATTATTTTTCAATTACTTCGAAAGTTTGTAAGTTGGCTTCTAACTTACACCTTGATAGATTATTTATGATTTATTAATAAATGCTTCATTTATGTTTTAATTATCACTTTGAGCATAAGTTATCATGTTATATAATACACTGAGTGCATATTTATATGACATGTGATATTTCTACCATTTTAGCATTTTGCATTTATAAATGTCATCTCACATAAAAAGCTTGCTATATATACACATTTCATGGAACACATTTTTTAACTTAGCATGAAAATAATTTTTGTCACGACCCCAAATGCTAGGATAGGGAATTATCCTAGTAGAATTGCTATGTCCACTCTGGAGTGTTTAAGAATGGAGTAGTAACCCCTGGGTTGATAAAGAACAGTTAATGGGTTTCGAATGGGTTCTATTTAAAGAATGCTGGAGCAAAGTCAATATGTTATGACACCTAACGCTAGTGGGTGTATATGTTATAATGTTATGATATTATGTTATGGTACCAATGTATTGAGAATGATGTCTGTAGACAAAGACGTAGTGTCAACATGGGTTGTGCTATGGTCACCGGCAGGTGCTCACAGTGCATATGGGGAACCATGTTGCTACCATATGTATGTTAATGATGACTTCAATAAAATATGAATTGTTATGATTTTTGAAAGCAATGAAGTATGAAATGTTCTCTTTCAAAATGTCATGTTTTTGGAATGAGAAGGTGAAAATTTTCTCTGAAAGTGAAAGTGCATCAAGGTTTTTCTAAAAATGTTGAGGAATTTGGATGAGAGACACATGCACATTTTTTTGCATTTCATACACTTCATATTTATCATCCTTCATGTATAATTTATCTTTATGCAAGTTGGTTGTTAACTTTATGAAATTTCATGTAAATCTCACCCCTTGTGGACCCATTACCATTCCACTCGAAATGATAAAAGTTGTCTCAGGATACGAAGAGGATGGACTAGATGGAGCACTGGGTCTGACTGATTGAGGAAAAGCCTGACCTCAAGAAGAGACTATATTTGATTATTATGTTTATAGCCTTAGTCCTTATGCCTTAGATCGCTTGAAGAGAACGATTTAACTTTGTACCTAAGTCTATGCTATGTTGATATTTTGAACTTGATGATTTCTAATGAAATTAGGATATTTTAGTTATTCTGGCATAACTTCTATCTTCACCCTTCTATCCGCTGCTATTATTGTATATTGCTAGTTTGCATACTAGGATGCATTGCATTTTAGCTGACACGAACGGGGGTATGTAACCTTGTGTTGCATGTTTTGGTACCCTAAGTCTTTGTTCCATCCCAAGCAAAGGTTGGGGGTGTCACATAAAGTAAAGTGATGAGAGGAAACAAATTTTTATTGAATCAAATTAACAAAACCATCATGCCAAAACTAATAAGTTTAAACATAAAATCTTCTCAAATGCTCGGCATTCCAAGGGTGGAGCAACTTACACCCCGCGATGTCTTTAAGGCGATAAGCTTTCAGGTGATGACTGGCTATCACTACGTATGACCCTTCCATTATGGCCCTAGCTTCCCTTCTTCTATTGTAGTTACCCCGGTCTCCTTTAGCACTAGGTCGCCTACCTTGAAGGACCTTGGTCTTACTCTCTTGTTGAAGTACTGCTCTATCTTCCTTTTGCAAGAGGCCACTCTAGTTTCTGCACTTGTTCTCACTTCTTCCAGTAGGTTTAGAGTTTCTTCCGACCATCCATTATTCGACTCGGGATCAAAATTTTGTCTCCTGTTGCTTGATATACTCACCAAGGTGAAGGATGTCTCACTCTTTAAGGTTTTTGGTGTTGTATTATATGCCCATAAGATCTCTAGAAGCTCATCTGCCCATGTCCCCTTCTTCTTGCCCACCTTCTTCTTGAGTATTCCAACAATAGTTTTGTTAGTTGCTTCAACCTGCCCATTCGCTTATGGGTGTCCTAGAGATGAGTATTTGATTTTGATTTCGAGTTTTGCACACCACCTACAATAGTGCTTGGAGTCAAATTGTTTGTCATTGTCGGAGATGATGCTTTATGGTACCCCAAACCTACATATGATGGCTTTCCATAGGAACTTCATTATACTTTGGGTTGTCACTGCCACCATTGCTTCAGCTTCTGTCCACTTGGTGAAGTAGTCGACAACAACAATAATGAACTTGATTCCCCCTTTGCTCAAGGGAATAAAGTCGACTAGATCTATGCCCCATTGGGCAAATGGCCAGGAGGAAGTTATTGACTTCAACTCCTCGGGAGGTGCATTCGAGATTGGCGCGTGTAACTGACATTGGATGCACTTTTTCAGAAATTTACTTGCGTCTTTTAAGGCGTTTGGCCAGTTGTATCCTGCTCTCATTATTTTCACACATGCCTTCATATACCTCCCTCATCACATACTTGGCTTCCCCTTTCGTTATGCACCTTAATAGCGGGGTTGAAAAACCTTTTCTGTATAATATCTCGTTTATCATGGTAAACCGAGTCGCCCTACTTCTAATTTTCCTCACCTCCTCCCGAGTGGAAGGAAGATTCCCAATTTTCAACTACCTAATTATATCATCTGCCCACCTTGGCACATTTTCTTCAATCTCCAAGGCCTCCTCCCCTATAGCTGGTGTGTCAATAGCCTAGAGGTTAACCTCCCCAGGTAGCGTCTCTTCTTGTTTGGCGGATTCCTTCTATGCTAATTGATCTGCTTTCCAATTGTCCCCTTGGGGAATCTGTTCGATTTTAAAATATCAAAGGTGACCACATCCTTCCTGAACCTGGTGGAAGTACCTTATCAACCTTTGTCCTTTCGCCGAATATTCCCCTGTGATTTGACTAGCCACCACTTGGGAATCTACCCTCATCTAGACCTCTTCACCGCCTGAAGTTTTAGCGATGGCCAATCGCGCAAGCACTGCTTCATATTGCACTTCATTTATTGTCACTTTAAAGTTCAGTCGTATTACATGATTTGACTTAACTACATCGCATGTTAACATGTGGACGCCTACGCCATGTCCTACACTGCCTCCAGCTCGACAAGACGAGCCATCAACTTATACTCGCCATGGTGCTTTCTCAGGAGCCTTCAGTACTTCCATGGGAAAATTTATAAATTCTGCTATGAAGTCGACCAAGACTTGTCGTTTGATAGCAGTTTTGGGAACATAGCTGATGTCGTGCTCGCATAACTCGATGGACCATTTAACTAATCACCCTGAGGTGTTGGGCCTTTGCAGCACCTTTTGTAAGGGCGACAAGGTAACAACTCTTATTGATTGGCTTACAAGCGCGAAAGTGCTCCCCTGAGAGTGCTATGTCCTGAGAGTGCTATGTCTAGGAGCTCAAGTAGGGGAGAAAGACGTGAACACAATCGAGTCTCAAAAGGTTACCGTGGTGGCCTTCTCGTTGCCACCACCTGGAGTATTGATAATGGAGGCAGAAATAAGGGATGAAGATGCCATGAAACAAGGAGAGGTAGATGAGTCCTTGGAGTTTGTCAATTGTGACCCAGCTCAGCCAGAGAACCATGTAAAGAATGGAACCAAAATAACGAAAAAAGAAAGGTGAAAACTAACACAGCTCCTCCTCGAACACAAAGACATCTTTGCATGGAGCCATAGAGACATGCCAGGAATTGACGAAGCTGTAATAGAACACCAGTTGAATGTCAGCCTAGATGCACGACCTATCAAGCAAAAAAAGAGAAACTTTAGTTCCGAGAAGTACAAGGCAATTGCAAAAGAAGTTGATCAATTGTTGGTGGCGGGGTTCATCAGGGAAACTCAATACCCTGAGTGGTTATCGAATGTGGTTTTGGTAGAAAAGTCCAACGAAAAGTAGCAGATGTGGGTAGACTTCACAGACCTCAACAAGGCCTATCCAAAGGATAGCTTTCCTCTCCCTTGGATAGACTTGATAATCGATCCAACGACGAGTGATAAGGTGTTGAGTTTCATGTATGCCTATTTAAGATATAACCAAATCAAGATGGGTTAGTCTGACCAAGAAAGAACGACTTTCATAACTAATTGGGGACTATACTAGAGGCTAGTAAACAAGATGACCTCTTGGTAAAAAACAAGGAATTCGAGCAACACATGGAGGATCTGAGGGAAACTTTTGGTGTGTTACGCCGATAGAAGATGGAGCTTAATCAGGCCAAATGCGAGTTCAGCGTGCAGTCGTGCAAGTTTCTAGGATTTATGGTGTTGGAGAAGGGCATAGAAGCAAATCTAGAGAAGCTACGGGCAATCCTGGAGATGAAGTCGCCCACGAACTTGAACGAGGTCCAAGAGTTGGCGAGGAGGATAGTAGCCCTCAATAGATTCGTGTCTCGGTCAATGGACAAGTGTCTTCCTTTTCTTCAGGTACTAAAGAATGCCCAGGGCTGAGATTCTCAGTGTGAGGAGGTGTTCACACAACTGAAAGAATACCTAACTCACCCATCGTTGCTTCGCTAGGCCAAATAGGGGAACCTTTGTCATAATATTTGTCCACCATCCCAGATGTCATATCAACCACTTTGGTTAGGGATGAAGGGAGAGAGAAAAAGCCTATGTACTACGTAAGTAAAGCTTTAAAATGAGCCAAGAAGAGGTACCCAAAGATAAAACTGATTGCTTTCGAGATTACGCCCTTATTTCCAAGCCCACTCAATAAGAGTTGTTACCTCATCGCCCTTACAAAAGGTGCTACAAAGGCTTGACACCTTGGGACAATTAGTTAAATGGTCCATGGAGTTGAGTGAGTACAAAACCAGTTATGTTTCCAAAACTACTGCCAATGGACAACCACTCATTTTATTGAGTTTCCCTAATGAACCCTCCACAAACAATGGATCCACTTCTTTTGCAATCGCCTTGTACTTCTTGGAACTAAAGTTCCTCTTTTTTTTTGCTTGATAGGCCATAAATTCAGGCTGATGTTCAACTGGTGTTCTATTACATCTTTGTCAATTTTTGGCATGTCTTTATGGCTCCATGCGAAGATATCTTTGTGTTTGAGGAGGAGCTATGTTTGTTTTCACCTTTCTTCTTTCATTATTTTGGTTCCAATCTTCACATGGTTCTCTAGCTAAGCTTGGTCACAATTGACAAGCTCCAAGGGCTCGTCTGCCTCTCCTTGTTTCAGGACGTCTTCATCCCTTGTTTTTGCCTTCGTTACGAATACTTTAGGTGGTGGCGGTGGGAAGGCCACCACCACACCCTCTCTAGGCTTGACTGTGTTCACTTCTTTCTCCCTCTGATCGCCACATACTTCCTCAATCCCCACCTTCGTGGGGAACTTCATTTTTAGGTAATAGGTTGAAGTGATCACCTTCAATGCATTCAGCGTTGGTTGATCGATGATATTATTGTATGCTGAATGTGTCTTCACTACTAAGAACTCTATCATGGTAGTGGCGAGGTGGGGTTCTATCCCACTGACACTGGCAGTGTGATGGACTCCATAGGTTGCACTACTTCTCCTGTGAACCCTTTCAAAGTAGTTTGCGTTGGACAAAGCTAGTTTACGCTTATTCCCATCCTCATGTAGGCATCCCAGAATAGGATATCTGCTAAACTTTTGTTATCGATTAGTATTCTCCACATGGTGTAATTTTCCACCAACATCGTTACTACTAGCGCATCATCGTGCAGGTAAACTAGTACTTGATAATCATTGTCGTCGAAACATATTGTGGGTGAGGATTGTACCTAAGGCTGCTTAACAGGTCTTTCTACATTGTACACCTCCTCGTACCTCTCCAATCTGGTGTAAGCCTCCTCCCAGAGGAGATCAGACCACCTCCTGCATATCCTCCGGCTATGGTACATATCTCTCCCAATGGTGGATGTCTTTTATCCGCACCTTGCCCAGGGCGCCGATCTCGTAGTTCTTGCGATCTCCTTACTTTTTTAGGTGATCCCCTCCTTCTCGGGCTCTCACTCCATTAAGGCTTGAGTTCCTACCTCCTGTCACCAAAATGCCTTGGTGGAGAAGTGTTCCTGGCGACAATATGCTCCAACTCACCTTTGCCCCTCAGCTATTCAATTTTCTGCTTCAGCGCGTGGCAATCTTTGATTCTGTGACTATTTGGCTTGTGATACGTGCAATACTTTTTGGTCTACTGCCCATGACCCTCACCACGCTTGGTCTCCCTTATCTTATCTTGATTATGCACACTAAAGTAGTGCACATGATTGCTGCTATAGCGCCCGATACATACATCGTGCCTTCCCTCGTGCTGGCCTTTCCTTGCCTTTTGTCCCCTTTCTCGATCCCTTTTGGGACCTCCCTTTGGCACACGCTCCTCTTTTCATTCTGATCTAGCTGTTAGGGTGATTAGTGTATCCTCGGCATTGTCAAAATCATCTGCTCAGTCCATAAATTCTTGTAAAGTGGAGGGGGTCTTCATTGCCAACTCGGCCATAAAAGGACTTCTTGGCCAAATGCCCTGAGATGAGCGACTAACATGATTTTTTTGTCTTGGTCTTTAGTTGTAATCCTCTCCTTATTCAACCGTGCCAAGTACGCTTTCAGGCTCTCGACCTCCCTTTGCTTCATAGTTAACAAGTATCTTGCTGGTTTTCTTCGCTTTTAGGTAGCCATAAACTAGGTTATGAATTGCTAGCCCAGCTCCTCGAAACTTTCCATGGATCCCAGCTGCAATGCTTCAAACCACCCTCAAGTTGTTCCCTTCAAAGTTAAGGGAAAAGCCCCACATTCGATCTCTCCCAGAAATCCATGGAGCATGATGTGAGTCTTAAAAGTTTCCCAATGCTCCACTGGGTCCTTGGATCTGTCGTACATGTCTACTGACATAACTGTAAACTTTGACGGCATCGACACTGCAATGATTTCCACGCTGTATTGCAAATTGGTACTAGAAACTGATTAATCGAGGAAAAGGTCTCTATTATCTTGGCCATCTCCACATATTTGTCCATCAAGCTGCGCAAGTAATGATGCCTCACCAGCACTCAGGTCCCTATTTTCTTCATCTCCTCATTATCTTAAGACGGCTTGCCTGCACTAGCATTGTGACCTTCCATTTGCACCCTATCGCCCTAACTAGACGTCATGCCCTCCCCTAACAGCCCGTTCTTTGCCCTGAGGGTCTTGTTCTCTTTTCGCTGAGACTCGACTTCGGTGGTAAGCTTCCTCACTACTTCCTCCATTTCTGCAAGCCGTCCCTCCATATTTTGTGACGTCACTTTCTGGTCTTTAGCTGCTTGAGATCGTGTTGTGGTGGGCATGTGGAAAGCACTCTGATTGTAGGATAAAAGGATCCCACAGACGATGCCAACTGTTGAAAATGTGTTTCACAACTTCTCACTCCGGATCACCGGCAACCAAAGAGTAAAGAGGCATGGGGTTCGACGGGACACCTCCAATGCCTAAGTCAGCCAATAATAATATGGTTTTTCTAACCAAAAATTCAGATGAGATCATAATCGTACTTGAACCCTATAAATAAAGCTTTGTGACTTTTTTGGATCATATTCGATAACCATCCAGCCTGTTATTTGAAATTCAAGCCTTAGGATGATATTAAGGCTTATCTTATCTCCAAATGAGCGAATCACCTTTTCATCTCGAAATACCCAGGCAATTAGTGGTCTAACTCTATTCAGATGAGACTTGCATTGGGTTAGATCTTATATTCACTAGCGTACTGGACCATGCCCTGACCCAAGTCCACAATAGTGCCCAGTGGGCCCTTGGGAGAGGATTATGCCCTTTCCAGCACCATTCAAATACATCATGCGATATGACATGTCATGTGGAGTCCCACCCACTTGTATTAGAGTCCACCCAAGGTAGGACTCTTGATCTAGGTTCCAGCCCGAGAACCCGAGTATACCCAGACTAGAACTCGGGTTTAAAACTTAGGCTAGAACTTGAACCAGGTCAGACCCAGGCCAAAACCCAGATGAATCCTGGATTCCAGGTTCTAGGTTGAACCCCATTTTTTTGTTTTTGTTCCTTTCTTTGAGGGGCATTGTCGGCTTGTCCATCTCTTTTTGATCTGGAAATTGTTGGACGGTAAAACCTTCAATCCTAGATACCGTCTTTGCTTTCGAGTTTTTAAAAATCATGTGAATATTGATTAATATTTTTGTAAATACAAGACCTGAGGGCATCCTAGTTCTATAACTTCTGGATAGATTGAGTGAACTACAGATATTTTGTATTCCACATTATTAAGCAAATTAAGCTATGGTGTACATTATGATTTTAAAGCCCAGCGTTGTTTAAAGCACCAGGCTCACACAACAATCATTTAAGTAATGCAAATTTTTCACATACATGTCAAGTCAATTTTGTCCAAGTCTGTAAGGGCATATTAGAACGTAGGATCTTATCATACTTGTATACTCAATTTTGTTCCATTACTTACACTTTACAGAAGGTTCTAGCTTTATGTAATGGAAAACATTAAATGCCACAAAGAAAGGAACAAAAAAAATATCAAAACATTCAAACTAAAAAAAAAAAAAAGGTACTGGTTTTAAAACCCGGCACCCAAATTGGGTGTACCCAAGTTAACCCTGAAAAGGAATCTTGTTTCTCGGGTTTCGGACTGGGCCGAGAAAAAAAAGTCCCAGATGAACAGTCCTAACCCAAGGGTCTTTTGCCAACTTTATTTTCTTAGACTACTTGTCGTTCTTAAGCCACCTTTTGAAAATAAATTCTTTGTCTGCTAAGTAATTCATACTTATATCCAAAATACAACGGGGATTTCTTGGCTTCTCAAGGAAACAGCTGAAAATATTATATGCAAAAATTCAACAACTCATAATCCAAGATTATAAATCAACATAATTTTTTTTCTTAAATTGCCAAGTTGAACGTCCTCTCTGGCGACAAAACCCCAAGACCAAAAGAATCTTACATATGCACGCAACCTACATAAAATAATCCCCGTCTATAAAATCATCTAACTTGGGCTAGAAAGGAAAACAATTGAAAATAGCTTTTAATTATTTATTTCTGTTAAAAGTATAATAATATTTAATTAATTTACATCGTTTTATTAGCTTAACTTTTTGGGATAACTGATAATTTTCGCATGATATTAAAACAAAGATCCTAAACACTACAATAAAATAGGCCTTTTCTAGCGATTTTTAAATCGTTGCAAAAAACATCACCACAAATAATCAATATTTGCGGCAATTTTTAAATTCGCTGCTCAATTCCAACCGGAATTTGGAAAATTGGAGGGATAAATTTTTTGCAGCGACTTATTTGCGGTGACACTTACTCTCTGCAAATACTTTTTTTCGGCGAAAATAGCCTATTGGAAATATCTAATGGCGACGATAATTGAAATTTGCTGAGAAAATATCGACTCATTTGCGGTGATTTCCTAACCTTTTGCGACGATTTATATCGCCGCAATTGACTTTTGCCAACGATTTAGGAGGAAATAAAAAGGCTATTTTCGTCAATTTTTTGGACAGTTGTGACGGAAAAAAATTGTCAGAAATAGTACTTTTTGAGGCAATTTTTGGCTATCGCTGAAATTGATCAAAAATATCATTTTAATTTCGTCGGATAGGCAGCGAATTAGAAATCGTCGAAAATGATCAATTGCAGCAATTGTTAGGGGTATTTGCGACGATTTTGAGTACTGGAAAAAGTCTGATTTTTTAGATTTAAATCACATGAAAACTTTATGACAACTAATAATTTTATAGATTTTATGTTCACGAAAATCCAACAATCCTAAAATAACAATATTAAATTTTCATCGCACAAAATAAACAAAAACAATATATATATCTACCTCTCCTACAACTCTTCCCTTATGATGAGGGTTAAATATTTTTACATTTATACTTGCATGATGAGATTATACTTGCACCTCCATCAATCCCATCCACCATTCAAAACTTAGCATGATATCATTGCATTGAAGCTGTTTGTAGTTAAAAACACATGGTCATTCCTAGTTCCATCCAGGCTGAAGGTTCTTTAGACAACTTCAAATGCCACCTGTCAACTAGAACCCTATAGCTAATGTAATCTGTAAAATTTAGGCTACCAGGAAGGCACTCGACAATATAAGATTATTTTCCTAATTTTTGTTCGAAAAGAAATAAGAGAAGTGTGCTTTAATGGGATACATTGCTAGAGAATGGATTTTTAGTAATTAAAATTTTCGTCCCAAAAAATTTCATTTTCATCCCAAAAGATTTTTAGAGATAAAAAATTATATCTCTAATTTGTCTAAAAAAATTCAGCTCAAAATGTTTTTAGAGATGAAAATTTTTTTGACAAAAAAAATACATTTAGACACAAAATCTAGCCGACACGTTTGAACCCGTTCAAACAAAAATTCTTTTTGGGGACAAAAATTTTCGTCAAAAATATTTTTTGAATAGAATAAATACTGTTTGAACTATTTGTAGTTGTTAGGTCGTTATGGAAATCTAATTCAAACGACGCGAATTTATTTGATCATGTTCGGATGAAGCTAGTGTTCATACCTTTTATTGGTGTTCGAACACATCGATTAGCATTCAAACAAAAAAATCTGGTCGAACATCCTTAAAAAACATACGAATTAAAAAAAATTGAACGATTTGTCAGATAATCTTTGTTCGAACGGTTTATTATTCATTCGAATGATGATAAATTGGTTCGAACATAATAGTATGTATTCAACTAATCAGGCATGATGAGTGTTTGAACCTATTATTAATCTATTCAAACTAGAGTGAGGATTCTCAGTTTCATTTGAATGGTTTTTGGTTGGTCGTTTGGATGGCGGCAAAAATGTATTCAAACGATAATAATTCGTAATTTACCATTCAAATTGAATATATTATGTTCAAACAATAATCATGATAGAGTAAACTGTAAATTTAAAATAAGAAAAATACATTTAAATATTATAATTAAAACTTAACAATTGTTCAAATGTTGCATTAAGTCAAAATAAGTCAAAAGACATAAAGTTAGAGAAAACAAGTTCTAAGTTGGTGGTGGCATAAAGTTCTAGGACATTATTAACAGCATCTATTTGAATATTTTTTCAGATTGAATTTTCGGCTTCTTATGCATATTTTTGCGCTCCCATGTCCACTGCCTAATGTACTTCGGCCTCCAACTCTCGTTGCTTGGACCTCAATTGTTCAATCTTGAGCTTTGCTTTCTCTAATTCCTAAAAGTTGTTATTCAATCTGACTTGAGAAGATAATGATGTTGAAGAATGTTTCACGCAATGTCCTCAACCCCTCAAACATCCAGAATGGGGTCCAAGAACCTGAGAAAGTATCTCAATATCGTTAACAGAGGATTCATTAGATGTACCAACAATATTTTCCCGAAGTAAAACCATATTCTCCTACAAAAAAATAAAATAAAATAAAAGAGAAATCATCAGATATAGTACAAATAACATAAATATTATTAGGCAATATAAATAAAAAATTAAACTTACATAATTTTTTTTTGCTTAGGGACTGGTCCAAACACCATCACGATTAGTGTGTGATTTAGCATACAATTGAGTCAGATTATAGTAAGTAGGACTATCTTATTCATGCAAAAGGAATATCTATATTATAACTTCAATCATAAATGTTGATATGTTAATATTTAATGAGAACTAGTATAACATTACCAATTTGTTTTATTATTGATGAAAAGATCTAGAACCCGCGTGATGGTGTATCCCTAAATTTTCTTTGTCGATAGTACTCCTTTTCTACAAGAAAAAGAAACAATATTATTACTATATTTCTTTAATGCATCTAACATATAGCATAAAGAAAAATAGCAGTGAAATTACTTGATATCCAGGATCTTCAACATATCACAAAACTTCTCCCATTTGTTTGATGACATGTTTTGGAATGAGTTTTGACGCGTCTTTGTTGCACTATTGAACTTTTGATAGTGTGCATGGTGCTTACCTTTTATCTCTGGAATGCATTGTTCATCAGTTCATCAACCATTACTTGAACCTCTTGCCGGCCAAAATTAAGTTCAAACTTATCATTGAAATAATTATGAACTATTAGTCCAAAAACAAACTAATTATATATTACGTAATAATTTAATAAAATTGTTATCTACGTAAATTATTACCAAACAACAAGTTTTGATGTGAGCTTTCACATCTTGGGGAACCTTAGCCCCGAGCCATTAGTGTGATTATCAGAAATATTAATTTTAATTTTTTCCGCTTTCTACACTTTTTCTATGTAGACACCTCTAGTAATATCTCGACCTTGGTGATCGCTTATAATAACTATACAATAATTAGAGCATATCGTATTAAATATTATATTATTTTTAAAACACAACTACTTAAATCATCACATAAACTCAAGTTTCTATGTAACATACATTGTTCTTAGTTTGGTGATGTTGGCCCACCATTCGTGGAAGGCAAATCAATTGGATAGTCGGTAATGGATGAAGATGGAAAACGAGTTGCTTTGCATTTGAGAGACATACTTGTTTTTTGAATAATAACAGACCACATTCCATTTCATTCAAAAAAGAGGACGTACAAATTTGACTTAAAAAGCCAGTTACAAATGTTAATAGTTCTCCAGTACATTGTCGTGACTGACATGGTCTAGTCCAGACGGTACAACTCTATCTAAGACAGAGTTACCAAAATCCCATACCCGAATAATTGGAGTATGGAGCACCAACCCCACCAAAAGCACCACCTAAGCGGAGGGGGGGGACAACTCCATTCGGACTAAGGTCTGAAGGCACTATATTTTTGTGGTTTTTTATTTTCTCGAAAATAAAGACAGAACATAAATAAACTACATTGTGAAACACTGTAAAAACAGTAAAACAGAGCACAAAAACGTTGCGAAAGGGAAACCGACGTTCGATCTTGGGAGATCTAGAGTCTCTGGTTCAGGAACAGCCATGCGTTGCAGCAACAGAGGGCTCCTTGGTGGCGCGTGATGGCCACGCTCCGAATTCTTCAATCCGCGCGTGCGGACTACGCACTGCTCCGATTGACGGCTGGGCAAACTCTTGGTGGGGCGCATGTTGGCTAATGGGAGTCGGAACTATAATAAAATACTATGAGAGAAAATATTCTTATTTTATAAAAACTATACTTATACATAAATAACTATCATTTACTATCAGTTTTACTCGACCAGTTACCCTCATCCTCACTAGAAACTTCAGTTGACTCATGCTCTTTTGACAAGCCGCCCTCAATTACTTCTGGTTCAATATCTTCTCTATACAATAGAACCATATCATATTGGTTGAGATCAACAAATAAATTGATTTCTAGCTCGTTTTCTTGATATGCTTATTCATTTGTAGGACTATTACATTCTTCCTAAAATGTAATTATATTTTTTGGTGTAAACTTCTGTACAACTCGCTATAGGTTTCCATACTCTGGATTATCTAAGTAGAAAAATTGATTTGCTTGGCCAGCAAGAATGAAAGGATCATTCTTATATCATGTGCGAGATGTATTAATACTCACAAAATATTTATTATTACGCACTACCAACCTAGGATTTGAGACATCCCACCAACTACACTCATACAACCTGGCCATATGTTCCCCCTAAGTACTTTAACCCAATGATATATTGGAAAGGATCATGGCATTGCGCCCATCATGGTTTGACTACATGAGATTGAGTGTAACACCCCCTTCCCTAGGCTAGAAGTGTCATGTGTTTTTCATAAAATAAACCCAACAAGAGATCTCATTTTAATTAAAACAACTGCTCCTTTTAATCCTGGTCTGTCTGCTCATGATCATCATCCACACCAGGGTGGTTAAGAATATGAAATAAACTAAAATGAGTCTAAGACTTAACAAGAAATCCATCACAATGTAAACGTAAGAAATATAAGATTTTTCATACTGAGAGTTTAAAATTCATGACTGCTCATGCTAATGCTTGTGCTATGCATGACAGATTTATCTGAGTTAACTGACTAATTTGATTTAATTGACTAATCTGACTGGCCAACACACTTAACTTTGTGTGGGAGATTGTTCATCGGCCCCACATCTTGCGGCTACAAGGGGAGCCACTGATAATATTTGGGCATACTATGGTGGACCACGCTTGAGTCCTTGGCTTGCACATCCACCCGAAACTGCATTGGTGCCATGTATCTGAATGGTCATTTAATTAAATTGATATGATCTAATCTTGGACTTAAAATTAAGATATCTTATGTGTCTTATGTGACGTGAGATGCACAATATAATACGTATATAATTATAGTTTCTAAATCTGAACATGATGCGGAATGACAATTTTTTTTTTTTGAAAACTAATCTCATTAATCATCCACGATAGATTACATTGTAAGAACTAAAAGTATAATCAAACATAGCTAACAGCGAAGTCACATGTGACATAAGGCTATAGCATTACATCATTTCCTTAGTTACTATAGGCAAGATACAGGGAGGGCATTCTGCAAAACCATAGAGATCATCTACACAGCCAAATGCCTCTTTTACTAGGTGATGAGCTGCCATGTTAGCTTCTCTGTAAGCATGTGAAGCAGTCTAGTTAGGCACAGTTTCCAGAAGCTGTCGAGCTTCTCCTATGAGGCAACCTCCCAAGCTCCAATTCAAAACACCACTTTGTACCAAGTCCACAACTTGCTTGGAGTCTCCTTCTAGACAAATCTTCTGGTGTCCCATTTCTTTACAGAGGCTTGTACCCAGTAGAAGTCCATAGGCTTCAGCATCAAAAGAAGAACCACTAAAAGGCCTGTTAGCATGAAGTGTGCCTATAACTTGTCCAAACTGATCCCTAATTAGGACTCCTATTCCAATCTTCCCTTCGGTTGCTTTAATAGCCGCATTCCAGTTAACTTTATACCAATTTTCAATAGGTTTAGTCCATAAATGAATACCAGCAGGGAGTTGGATACTAGCTGCCCGTTCCTTCTGCAAGGCTTCCTTATAAGCAAACAGTTTTGCAATGGCCAAGCTACATACCAGTGTTGGGTGCATGAACAGTTTGTTATGGATAAATTCATTCCTCCTTGTCCAGATTCTCCTTAGGATGGCTGCTACCTCCTCAAGTTCTCCAAGTTCCTTAAACCTCACCCATCCTTCTAGCCTCCAAACTTGAGACATGGAAACTCTAAACCTTCACCATTGACTCCCTTTTAGGACAGCACCTTCCCAACAACACAGCTTTTCCCATGACAATCTTTAGTTTTGAAGCTCTCCTCTTTAACATGGAACAAGGAACTTTCTTCTTTAGATAAATGTAACCTCTCCCATCGTTTAGCTAATTCCTCTGCTTCCATTAAAAACAATACTACGAACTTAAAACAAGATCACTAAAACATAAAAGGCAACCTCACAGGATGTGAGACCGAGCTTTTGATTTCTGAAAAGCACTGATACCTCACACTTTCTCCAGAGAGAAAGGAAGGCACTCGTGAAAACAAAACATTTTTTTTCAGGTCGATGCAGAATGGCATGATCGTTTGTTATGCAGGATGACATGTTTGCATAATTATGACAAGTGAGATAGATAAACATTGGCTTGCAAGAATTGGCTTAAATAATAATTTATCTAAGCTAACATGTGATGATCCTAATTTATGATCAAATTACTTACCTTATGGTGCTACTTCTTGAATCTCACTTCGTACCTCGTCACCTATATGAAGTATGATGTGAGAATTCAATTCACTCATTTTCTTACGCTTAATTGTTCAAGATTCAAGTGTTTTGCATGATTCTTAATTCGTTTTTCTAGAATTTTAGGTGTTTTTTACATTTATTTAATTATTGAGAACTCTTGGTATTTTGCAGGAGTTTAATTAGTGAATTAGGTTGAAATTGGGCTGATCTAGTGAAAACAGAACATTGTTTGGTTTTTGAGTTCTAAACAGAACTACACACCTTTGTTTCAAGTGACGTTTGTCGTGCGGGACAGCTAAGAGGTAGGTCTAAAGCTTTTATGAAGGGCCCAACTCCAAAATATGTCGTTCTGATGCTCTAAATCCAGATGGAAGTCAAGAAGCCAAGAATTCCAAATTTTCAGTAGTAGATATGGGGAATATCTTTTGTTTTAAAATTTGAAAAGAGAATCGATATTGAATGGATTGGATGGAGTAGATATGGAAGGAGGGTTTTGAAAAAAAAAAGTTCCAGAAAAAAAAATAGAAAAAGAAGAAACAAAAAAGAAATCACAGAAGGAATCCACAAGAACTTCAAATTCAAAATGCACTAGGGACAACCTAAACATACTTTAGTATTTTGACAATAACTTCCTACTCACATTTCGGATTGATACGATTCTTGATGATTTGGAAAGCTATCGGAAAGGGATACAACTATGTCTCGATAAGAATTTCAAATTTTGAACTCCTAAAGCACGTATGCGGCTGCCAAGATAAGTCCTAAAAGTTAGGCAAAAATTAGAAAAAACCATAGGATTTCTTTCTTCCATATATAAGCATATTATTGGCACAAAATTGGAGAGAGAGGAGAGTCTGAGTTTAGAGTCCAACAGTCTAGAGACCATTCTTTAAGTTACTTTCGAGGAGGTGGATTTGGAAGGTAGAGGTGAGAGCCGCATGCCTCATCAACCTACTCTAACGAAGAACACTAGTTTTATTTTTTTTCTTTTCAATTTCACTATGAGCTAATTTTATTTTTTAGAGTTTGATGTAGTCTAGCATTGAACATACAATTTATATTCTAAGTTATTTTATTTTTCATAATTAAGTGTTTATCCCTTATTCTTAATACTTGCAATTTTCTAACTAATTATTGTTCAATCTATTTAATTGCAATGAGACCGAGAGGTGATTTGTGATTAGAACTCTAAGATTACGCACCATTAGTTTAGTGAAAGTAGAGATACTTTACCATGATTAGTGTGATTTTTAAGAAAAATCCAAAGAACTTAATGAATCTCAAATTAATTAAATTCATATAGAGATATGAAGTTATTAATTAGAGATATTTTTAGTATTGTTCGAGAGAAAATATTGAATAGTTAAGAGATTTTTATCATCAATTTAGGATACTTGGAATTCTATAACCAAGAAGAATAAATTGTGTGGGATTCGCTAAGTGAAATCAAATGCTCTAGATCTATTCTTATTATCTTTAAAATCTTAATTTTAATGCTCTTTTCTTTAGTTTAATTTAGATAATCTATTCTTAAATTTTCAGTTTTCTAAATAGTAATTAATTCAATAAATTTCAGTACTCAATAAAAAAATTATTATTTGTGGGTAGGGTTGAGCAAAAATCTGAAAATCTGACTCCAAATCCAACTTTGCTCTAACTCTGACTTGTCGGAGTCGAAGTTGAAGTTTTTTTCTCCTTGGAAGTTAGAGTCGGAGTCGGAGACAGAGTTGTTGATGAATCGACTCCAGCTCCGCTTAGCTTCGATCAGACTCCGACACTCTGCCTCTAACTTGGCCCTCCGACCCTCCTCCACCTCCAATTTTATACATATTTTTATAAAAATATGTGTTTTTCTATATATTAATCATTTAAATTTTATACAACTATATCTTATATAGTTAGTTAAACTCAATAATATACTAGTTATATAATATATTTATACTATAATATATATAGACTAAATTGACTAATAATAGTTAAGTATGTGACTATATATTAATATCATACTATTACAAATTTACAATATTACTACCATGTAACACTAAAGTACTATACCAATAGTATTACTATATACTAATACTATTATTGCATTACTAATATTTATATATATTAATATATAAAAAGTATAAGAGATTAGAGATTTAATATATATATATTAAATCACTAACATACTAATAGTCTAATAGTATGATACTATAGTATTAGTAATTATACTATAAGATATAGTAATAGACTAATAGTATATTATAGTAATCCTATATCATATATACAATAGGCCATAATGGTAATGAATTGGTAATGAATTAAAACCCTTTAAAGAATCTTTAAAGGTAAAACCCTATGAGGCAGCCAAACCCAGAAAATTCAATTTTATTATTTGAAAATTAGTTACAAGCAAGTTTTAATTACAAAATGTTTGTAAATTAACACTCTTACTTGACCAGACAAACGACTTGTTTGCCTCACCGCAGTAGCAGCTAGAACTTCTAATGATCTTCAAACATTGGTTTTTATCCTAGAACTCTAATGACTAAATCACAATCACTCTAACTCAATAAAAAATAACACACTTTAAGAGAAACAATATGAAAATTCTCTAAGGAATTTTCTCATCAAAATATGCACTAGAAAGTGCATTAAAAAAATTTAAAATTGAATCTCTACAAATCCTAACTAGTAGGATCCCTTAAATAAACAATCTGAAAGCCGTTTGAATTGCAGTAGGATTCTATTGATTGAGCTACTCTGTCGCGAGGGACTCTTCTGACAAGATGCTGACACCTGACACTTAATCTTCTCAGCAGTAGCAGTTTTCCATTCAAACTCTTCTTTGGATAATTATAGAACCCTTGGAACTCGATTTTCACACTCTTGACTTATCTAAAACAGTTCCTAATAGAACTTTGTGAGCGTAGACGTTAGAGAGAGAAGCTCTAACTTCTCACTAAAACTTCCCTACTCCGAAACTAGTTAGAGGGGGTGGGGGTGGGAGGTGACAAGCCCCTGTTCTACTCTGTCCTCTGGTGTGTGGCGTTTTGAGAATCGCGACCCCTGAGTCGGTGATGAGTCACGATGGAGAAAGCTGGGGTTCGAGGGTGGAGGGGAAACTCAAAACCCAGGAGAACACCGATGCTCATGCGGGATGGTGGTGAGAAGCTAGGCAAGAGGAAAAGCTGGGCGATGCTCATGCGGCTAAAGCTGGGCGTTGCTCATGCGAGAGGGACGATGGCAGTAGTGGTGGGAGAAGCTAAGAGAGACGATGGAGGATCAATGCTCGTATGGGTGGGCGATAGTCGCTGAGGCCAATTTTCATGAGGAAGGAGTACGGGTAAAGGCGGGAGGAGAAAAGAGAAGAGGAAAAGGGTGGGGGGTGGCGGCTGTAGTAAGAGATGGAACCCTAAGTGCCCTCCACTCTTTGCAATCAGTCTGGGCTTTTGTTTAGGCTGGGTTGGGCCCAGAGTAGTGTGTTTTTTCATTGTATTTAATTTGTGTGTTCTTTAATGTATTTACAGCTTTGATGTTTGTTTTAATTTTAATAAAAATAAATAGGCTATTGGACCTGTTGGTGTCCATAGTAGTTGAGTCCCGTTCTTCCTTTGGGAGGAGACGGAGTGATAGTACTCCTCCTCCTAGGGAGGATGGAGGAAGATAGTACTTCTCTTCTTTTGGAGAGAAGTCATTTAGTTCTGTTTTTACAGAGTGCTATTCTCTTAGACAAACCTGAAGTTTTGTTAGGAGAGAGCTTTATAGAAGTTAAGACAAAGTCCGTCATAAAGAAATTTATATACGGGGGTGCTACATATCAGATGCGTAGTTTGGCTTGTAGTCTGGGTTTTTCCCTGTATTGATAAGTCATATATGTAACTTCGGGATTCATTGAATGAAATGAAGTCTATTTCCATAAAAAAAAAAAAAAAGTTCCTAATAACTTCTAGATAAACTCAAAATAGTTATAGATAAATTCTAAGTATTTTACAATTATCAAAATTACAAAACTAAACATAAGATGAAGTCTATCATCTTAGTCACCTAGTTCTATCCACTTATCAACTTAGTAACATAGCCCTAGCCAAACTCTTGCATCTACAATCTCCCTCTTTGGTAGATTGGTGACAAAACCAAATTGATGAATGTAATATAAACCTGTCAAAAGCACAAACAGGAAACCAAGAAATCGAGTAGAAATTTCAAACAAATAGTCAAGAATAACAAATACTAACATAGAATAGTGACTAAGATTAGTATGATCAAAATTCACAAGATTTAAAATCTAATTCAAAGTCTAAGCATGTTCAAGTCCAACATTAAAATTATGTCCAAAAAAAATAAATTTAAATAAAATCAACCATCAAGTAAAAGTTTCTAAAGCAATTTTTGCAAAACAAAATTTAGTTCTCCCTCTCAATATTAAACTATCTTAAACAAAAACAAAAGATTCATCATTCAACTGCCCATGAATCTATTCAACTCCTCATATCTACTCCTCTCTCCACTCTCCCTTTTTGTCACTAATCTGACAAGGGTCACTATTTTTCCATATCGGAGTCCATGACATTCTCCAACACCTACTGCATTTTCAATGATAGTTGCACCAACCTGTCATTTGTGAGTCTTATCTGTGAAGGGTTAACAACACTATCATAATCAAAATGAATGAGATCCAAACCTATGTGTGCCGTGTAAAAATAATATGATACTCCTTGATTTGACATGGAAAAAAAACCCTTTGATCTCAACTCAACCATGCATGTAATAGAACTGATGTGTGAATATGAATACATGTAAAACAATTTACAAAAGATTGAGAAATTTTGATTGAGACAAAAAATCAAACACTTGGTGGGCATATCAAGAAAACCGAAGTGTATAAAGCATCAACCACCAAAAATCATTCCTCAGTACATGAACAACAATAGACCCACTTCACACAATCCACTTCTGCACACCCTGACCATCAAAACAATCCAAGTCTCAAGTCGCACATCAAGACAAATAAAAAAAGTCCCCAAATTGGTGTTTGTCAATCTCTAGAACTTAGAAAGAAGAAAAGATTGTACTTACCATGTTACACACCCGTATAGAGACAAGATAAACTTGATTGCAAAGACCAAATGGACTCTAGGGCTCGTGATTCTCAAAGAGTAGTAGTTGGCTAGGGCACAAAAAGTGAAGAGCAGTGAAGTGTAGAGTTGTGAGTGAGAGAGGAGGAAGTATCGAGGCATGGGGGGTGAGTGTCTATAAAAAACACTAAGTCACTTAGTGGTTTAATGTGCCACACACATGAGCCTAACGCTTAGAGACCCACTAGGACTTAAACACTTTGACCAAAACCAGTCCTACTGAAACACACCTTCCAAACCCATGTGCACAAAAATGCAGAAAAATGCCAATATATATATAAAAAAAACTATGCATGCTTATCAAGACTCAAAAACAAAATAAACTAGTTATGACCTAGTACAAAATTAATGCCTATATGCCAAAAAATCTGACCCAACACTCTATTTTGCAAAGAGTATTAATTTTTTTTAAGCAACTTAATTCTTTTGAATCCAAATCACTTGCCTAAATGCACCAAGTGTCCAAGCACAATGTACCAATCACACAACCAACCTTGAAAGTGGTTCATACTCTCTTATTTGAAATTAAGAACCAAAACAACTAAGTGTGGACGCACCACAAATTCATCATGAACAAAGTCTATGTGGGTGTGTGAGTGAGGCAACTTACTACCATCACCAAATATTTAAATACTTAAACATATATATATATATTATTTATTTTGCCCCTCACTTTTTTAACATAGATACTCTCAAATAGGGATTGACCTCAAAAGTCAAATTTTATTCTAGGGCCTAGATACTAGAAAGAGTATCTCCTCCAAACATAAGGTTGATAGAGCAATGATTTTTTTATAAGGACTTAAGGGACAGATCCGTGTAGGGTGTTTGCCTTTTTTCACAATAAAGAAACACAGAATTTTTCTATATGGATCAAATTTTTATGTTGGGCAAGGGGAGACCTCTTGCTTTTTAGTACTAGGTTCAACTAGTATTAGTCAATTTAAGTTATAGGCTCCCCATTTGGACAACAAATATAAGACTTTATGGAGCATACTTTATAATAAAAAAACCATATGAAAATAAGTTCCTCATAGTGTACTAGGATTTGACTTTGGAAAAATGAGCCATATGGTCTACACCCACATGTGGACTGCACAAAAATAGAGAGGTGCTTCAGCTCCAAGTATAGGTAGTGTGAGGACCTGAGTACTCAAATCTTGGGACACCAAGCATGAACTTTGCTCAACTGAACAAAAATAAAACTGAGATAGAAAAATAGAAAACAACTCAATCAAACCAAACGAAAAGAAATTCAAACAATCAAAAGAATATTAAATGCATGTCCTAAACTAATAATATGCAAGGAATGCAAGAACATGCAAGTGATCTTATCAATTAATGTGAGACGACATCTTCTCTGACCACCTACTTTGCTTTAAATTTTGAGGCCATCTTTACATCATCACAACTTTTTGTGGTCTTATCCTTGTTGCCAAGACAAAATTCAGACAACTCACATACCTTGGTGCTTATGGTGTTTATATATTGACTTAACTTTTGGACTTGGATTCCAAGTGACTTTACCTTTTTCTTTGATTTTTTTCACCTCTATTTTTTGCACTTTACTCAAATTAAAGCAATATGGCCTTATATGATCAGAAATACCACAATAATGATAGATAGGTACAAACTTACCTCCAGACTTACCTTGGTTTAGCTTTTTTGAGGTTGTTCCTTCATGTGGCTTTTCAAGATTATTTGATTTTGAAGCGACTTCTTTTGGAGCATCCACAACTTAATTTCCTTTAACAAAGACGATATCTTTAGAGGTAGAGGTAGTAGATGATGAGACTAGAGGTTCTTTGCCTTGGGAAGTTGTATATTCCAAACCAGTACGATCAAAGACTTTTGAGAGCTTAACATTTCATCCAATTTTTGAGTTGCTGACTTTTGTTGGCACTCTTGGGAATTCTTCAATTCTTTGTCTAGTGCATCCTTTTGAACTTTCATTCTCCACTGCTATGAGTTTGTTGTATAGCTTCTTGTTAAGTTTTTTCAGTTTGACCACTTCTTCACATAAATCATAATACGCCTCTTGTATACATAGCTCATGGTTAGCATCAATAAGAGATATATCCGAGTCACTATCATCAAATTCACTTTCAAATTTTATTAGCATAATTTTAGAAAAATCATCAACAACAGTGGTAAAAGCCATAAAGGAATTTTCATTATTAGATGATGAACTAGAAGTTTCAGATTCTTAACTGTCACTAAGTTTGACATTCAGTGCTTTTCTCTTATTTTTCTTAAAGTTTGGATACTCCACTTTAATATGACCATAGCCGAAGCACTCATGGCACTATACCTAGTATTTTTTCTTAGATTTTTCTTTATTCTATTTTTCTTTATCACTTTTGTTTGCAAGAAATTCCTTACCTCATTTTTGTTTTCCACTAGTGACTCGTTCGAAAATGAGCAGCCCAAAGGCTATCCCAAGTGCAGGAGCGTGTCGCATAGTAATTAGGAATAAATTCCTAGATCGTCTCCACAGGAAAAATGCTTAAAAATCAAACTCGTGTAAAATGGTGGAAATAGTTACAATGAGAGAATAAAAATAAAAGTGATGATATGTGCAATGAATGTGGGAGTGCAATAGAAATGAAAATTTACTAGTCATGGACTAGATTCATGTTTGTTGGTTTTGAGTGGATGATGAAAAGTAAAAAATTTAAAATACAAGACAGTAAATTAAAATTGCTGGAAATTAAATAACTGAAATGTAAAGGGACAATAAAATTTAAATGACATAAAAGTAAATTGCAGAAATTAAAGGTGCAGAAAAATTAAATGACAGTAATTTAAATTACAGGAAATTAAAAGTGCGAGGAAATTAAATGACGGTAATTTAAATTGCAGGAAATTAAAAGTGCAAGAAAATTAAATGATAGTAATTTAAATTGCAGGAAATTAAAAGTGCGAGGAAATTAAATGACATAAATTTAAATTGCAAGAAAGTAAAATTGCAAGAAAATTAAATGACAGTAATTTAAATTGCAAGAAATTGAAAGTGCGAGGAAATTAAATAGCAGTAATTCGAAATTAAATAAAAACAAAAATTGTAAGGAATAAACTCGATGTTTGGAAATGGAGACTGTGTTCTCCAATCCAAAAATCTGAACTTCCAATTAAAGTAAACTCTCAAAAATAAAATGGACTCTCAACATTTATCAAAGAGGACTGAAAATTTACTCATTAAACAAACTCAAAACTGAAAATAAAAACTTACAAAAATAAAATTTACTGAGCCATACATTGAAACTGACTGATGAATAAATTACATGAAATTAAAAATTGAACTCAGAAGAAAATAAAAACTGACTACAAAAATTCACTCACTATTTTTTTTCTGAACTTTAACTCTAAAATTACACTAAAAACATTCTAACTCACTGACTCTAACTCTAACCACTGACTACTAACATCTGACACTCTAACATCTAACTCCCCTGGCACTCTCACTTCGTCTACTTACAAGCCTTATATAGGCATCAAAAGCCACTGCATTCACGCTGTGCTTGTTCGTCCGTGATGCCAGCTTTACAGTTTGCATATTGTCTCCTAGCACATTACTTTTGCCGTGCGTCCAGACTAACAGAATATATTTTATTTTTGTTTGCTTTTCATTCGGTGTCCAGCCACCTATGTGCATGCATATTTTTTTTTTCTTTTCATTCCCTCGTTCCTTTCCTTCTCTCTTTCTTTTCTCTTTCTATTTTTTTTTCTTCTTCCATGCGTCGTTCTTGTGCAGTGTTCTTCTTCCTGTTCTTTTCTTTTCTCTTATTTATTTTTTTCCTCTTCTCTTCTTCTTCGTTTTGTCTTCTTCCTTTATTTCGCTCCAAACTGCTTGAGTCTGTGCATTGCTCGTGGGTCCTGCTGTGCGTGAAGTGCGAACTGCTCCAAGTGAACTGCTCCAAGTGAACTGCTATGAGGCAGTGGGAAGCAAGGCATGCAGCGTTTCTTTCCGAACCCTTTGTGAGTTGGTCACTGTGTGCGTGTGTCTTCTTCCTGTTCTTTTTTCTGCATGCTACGTCTTCATCATTATTTCTTTTCTTTTCTTTTTATTTTTGCTTTCCTGCATCTTGTACCTCTGGCATGCTGCAACGTTTACTGGGAGAGAGAGAAAACTGCAACCGAGACGTAGAGAGAGCAGCCGAGGTGCCTTCGGTCGTTCTCGGCAGTGTGCACAGGAGAAGGTTTCGGTATGCATGGGGGCTTCAGTCGTGGCGGAGCCTTAGTCTCCGGCATTTTCTGGCGGTCATCGGAGATGCAGGGTGGCGTGGAAGAGTGCAGCGAGTCTGTCCGTGTTTCGGAAATGGAGGTTGGTGTTGCCGGTGCATGCGGTGGTGCTTCGTGGAGTTGGACGTGTATTTGGCCATGCATGGTGGTGGAGAACTGATCGCCGGCGTCGTCTGGTGTTGCTGGTGGCCGGCGGAGGAGCTGTTGTGCACGACGACACTGTAGCACGAGCTGCAGTTCGAGAGGTAGACGACGAACCGAACGACATGTCGTTTAGGCGACTGCCGTTTTGAACATCTATGGCAGACGACATGTCGTTTGATAAAAGCGACATGTCGTTTACGACCTGTAATAAAAAATAAATAAAAATAAAAATAAAAAAAATAAACAATAAGTAATCTATAATCAAAGAAACAAAAAATAAAATAAAAATAAAAATAAAATTAGAAAAATAAAATAAAATAAATAAATAATTATAAATAAAATAAAACTAAAAAAAAAATGTGTTGTGCAATTTAAATAAATATTGCCCAATTAAATCACAAGCTATAGAATTAAGCATAAATTATACTTTTAATCAATTTAATTCATAACTTGGATTTATGCCTCTTAATCATTTTTTTTCATTTAAAACCAATGATAAAATAATAAAATAGTTAAAAATGTATTGGTCTTAAGTGTATAAAATATTCAATAATGCAGTTCAATCAACTAGCTTTATTGTTAAACAAGAATTTTTTAAATTTCCTTGCAATGAGATCAATATCCTCAGATTTCAGATTTTCTTAATCAGAAAAATCATCTTGATCTTCTTTCACAGTCTTTAATGCAATGGAATTATATTTTCTTGTTTGCGGAAGTGAGGACTCATATGTTTGCAAAGAATCGACCAATTCTTCAACCTTTATACATTCAAATCCTTGTTTTCCTCAACGCAGTAACTTTTGGGCTAAATCTTTTAGGCAGTGAGTGACCTTAAAATCTTCCTCATGACTTTTGAATCTTCCACTTTATCGTCGAGATTAAACTTGGAATTCACAATATCATTAAGTTTAGCATAAAAATCATTAAAACTCTCATCTTCCAGCATTTTAATCTGTGACGCCCTGACTCCCATGTACAAAAAGCCTTGGGAATCGTGACGTCAGGATGATGACAACCCGGTCATGCATCCCAACGACAAGTGTCAAGTGTGTGCAACAAATAAACAGTGCACAATTAAAAACACAGCAGATAGTAATTAACTCAACTAGTATCAGAATTTTAGTTTAATACAGATATCCAAAATTCAAATCTCATTAAAAAAACAAGGCCAAGTCCTATAAAATAATACAAATCTGAAATAAAGAAATACAGCACGAGTGATCCCAGATCACTCCTCCGGCGGAGCCAAATCCTCAGGCTCGGTATCTGCATCATCATCAACAACAAAATCTGTAGTACCATTAAATGGTACCACAGGTAAGTTATAAACTAATCAAGTCCTGAGATAAAAATATATCTAAGCAACTAGCCATGCATGCATATGATGCAATATGCAATAATGCAACGCACGCCAAAAATCTTTTTTGGCCCAAAAATATTTTCAGTAAAAATATTTCCACCATTTTCCCAGAAAACAGCCATTTTTTCCAGTTATCCAATTAAACCATATGCACCATGGCCTCCCCTATAGACCATCCGCACGTCCTGGCTACTTTACGAGCGATGCCTAGTTTCGCACCCGATGCGTTCGTGGCCAGGTTATCCTCTAGCCCCCGCCAGCAGAAGGGCCACGGAGTCGGCACGTCCAACGTCCGCTCCCGTTGTCGCCCGGCGACAACCTAGGGGACGTCACTCAGTATATTTCGCTCCCGAGTGACCAGAAGAGCGCCACCGAGATAATACCCCATCTCGGCTTGGGGTCGTGATACACACGCACCCATAAATCCAGTCAACACATGAAACCCAGTTTTCAAAATAGTCGCATGAACATGAATGCAATACACGAAAACTCAGTTTTCAATTTACAAACATGAACATGCGTGCAAATGCAATGAACCAAACCAACCAACATAACCAATATCCCACAATAATCCAATCACAACAAATCACACAACAGTTACTCCGATCTAACCATCTACCCCCGAACTCCTCGGACTCAGTCCAGAACCAACTAGGATACAGTATAAATAATTGTTGCAAAAATATAATTAAATCTCAAAAGAATTGTTTAGAAAATACTTACAGCGCTTTAAAAATATTTTTAGAAGGATCCGAAGCACTGAAATTCACCAAAGCAGCAATTGTCACAGTGTAAAAACACTGTGGCCGAAACACAGTGAAATACAAATTTCACCCGGGTTCAAACGAAGACTTGGGAAGGGTAGGGTGGGGCCTATGGGATGTGGTGAAGCTAATGGTGTCGAAGATTGGCCGTGGGTGGCGGCCGAAATGGCGGTTTTAAGGCCGAGAATGTCAAATCGGAGAGGGCTTCGTATGGGCGGCTCCGGCGACGGATCGGAGCTGGAAATGGGTGGAAAAGCTTGCTAGTGGGCCGGTGATGAAGTGGCTAGGAGATGGTTGCCGGACGGCTGCGGAATGGCGAAGAGAAGCCCGCGGCTTCGCACGGCTCTCGGAGGCAAACGGCGGCTCGGGGTGGTCTGAAATTGGTACGGTAAGGTCGCCCGTCGACGAGAAGTCTGGTGGTGCCGGCGGTGTCGACCACCGCCAGCCGACGGCGGCTCTGTGAGGAGGAGACCGAATCGCGCGTGGGTGAGGAGAGAGAGAGAGAGAGGTCTGAGCGAGGAGAGAGAAATCGAGCGGGAGAGAGAAAAATCTGAGAGGAAAAAGGAAGAAAAAGAAAAGAAGAGGAAATAAAAGATGGAGAAAAGAAATGAGGTCCAATCCTCACAACTTTTGGGTCACAACTGATCCTCAAAATAATTATTTTTAAAACAGTAAAATAATTAAATCAATTTAGACTCAAAACTAATTAAAGTAAATTATTAAACTCCGACAAAAACATCATTTAAAATAAAAAGGAATTAAATTGCAGAACACTAATTAAAATTAATCAAATGCAGTGAAATGCTTTAATTAAAACAATAATAATTTTAAAACACATAAACAACCCATCTTAAATTAAAGATCAATTTAAATCCAAAACAATAATTAACAATAAGAAAGCCCAATAAAATAATTTTCATAATTTAAAATATTATAAAATAATATTTAAAAACTTTCAAAATTTTAAAACAAGATAATCAATCACTAAATAAATTAAATAAATCGTCCATTAAAATACACTAAAATCCGGGATGTTACATAATCTCTACAAATTTTGAGCTTAGCATTTGCAATTTCTATTTTTTTACAATTCTTATGCCTTCATGTGTAACTTCCAAAATATCTCATGCTTCTTTAGCAATCTTATACATTGAGATTCTTTGAAATTCATTAGGAGATAAAACCATGAAAATAGCATTAAGTTCTTTGCTATTTTAGTTGCAGTTGTTAATCTCATCTCTAGTCCAAGCATCAAGAGTTGTTTCGGACTTACTGCATACCGCACATGTTCATCTAAATACTTGAGGAGAAAATCCTCATACAAACTTTCTAATAAGCATAGTTTTCTCCATCAAAGTGTGGCGAGACATATAACAACGATGACATGATCTGCAAGAATATGGATAACACTTGAATGAGTAAACCATGCTCTGATACCAATTGAAATCACCCAAATTTCCCTATAACGTAACACAAAGATCTATCAATTCACTCAACAAATTGGTTAGTTTTCAATTATACAATTATACGATAAGAAAACATAACATAAAATAAATAAATTGCATAACACCAAGATTAGTAACGAAGGAAATTTGTTTAAAAAACTCTTGATAAGGGCATCCAAATCTAGAGAAGTCGATTTTATTATTTGAAAATTAGTTACAAGCAAGTTTCAATTACAAAACCTTTGTCAATTAACACTCTTACTTGACTAGACAAGCGACCCGTTTGTCTCTTTTGCAGTAGCAGCCAGAACTTCTGACGATCTTCAAACATTGGCTTTTCTCCTAGAACTCCATTGGTTGAATCATTATCACTCTATCTCAATCTTAGATCAACGATCACACTCTTTGAGAGAAACAATATGAAAATTTTTTAAGAAATTTTCTCACCAAAATATGCACTGAAAAGTGCAATAAGAAAATATCCAAAACAAAATCTCTATAGGTCCTAACCAGTAGGATCCCTTAAATAAACAATCTAAAAGTAGTTGGAATTGTAGTAGGATTGTGCTGAATGAGCGACTCTGTTGCGAGGGACTCTTTTGATGACTGCTAACACTTGGTACTTAATCTTCTTTGCAATAACAGTTTCCCATTAAAAGTCTTATTTGGATAATTACATAACCATTGGAACTCAATTTTCATAGTCTTGACTTATCTAAAACAGTGCCTAATACGTTCTAGATAAACTCAAAATAGTTAAAGATAAAGTCAAAGTATTTTACATTCATCCAAATTACAAAACCAAACATAAAATGAAATCTATCATATTAGTCACCTAATCCTATCCAAACTTATCAACTTTGTCACCTAATCCTAGCGAAACTCCTACATCTATAGAGATTTTTGGAGATCTTAGGTTGATCAACCCTATACTTGCCAGTAAATATTGGGGGAAATTTTTGGTTTTGGGTCAGCTCTCCCTTTGGAAATTTCCTACTCCACGTTCTGATAGTACCACATATGGAAGCACTGGTATAAAGGTACACCATTGACTTTCATCTCTTTTAAAGCTGGCTCACAAAATCAAGCACATTAAAGAGAGGTAAGATGAGATTAATGCCGGTAAGGATCAGGTCAATCAAACTAACAATAAGGTTGTCTCCTCTGACTTTTCACTCTAGAGAAAAGAAAGGTGGAGTGGTGAGTATCTGCTCTTACTCATTTCTAGAGTGAGTGTGGTTGGTCCAAAGTGCCAATTTAAGGACACTGGGAAGATAGATGAACTTGAAGAAAAATGGCATACTATGAGGCTATTATAGGAAGAACAATCAATGATAGAATTGAAGACAGAGCATATGGACAAGGTGATGCAGAAAGGGAAATTGAGTTTGTTTGGGAAACTCTATTCGGATAGAGTGGCATCGCCTCTACTTGACAAGTTCACCTGACTACTCTCACCTGTTACACTCCCCGAATAAAAGAAAAGAAAAGGAAAAAAATTAGAAAGGAGCACTAGAAGATAAATTAATACTCCCAAATTCATTAACATTGTTATAAAGTACAGGTATAGATGGAGAAAAAGAGAAACATGAAGATACAAGAGGAAAATATGCAAGGCAACCAAGGTTCGGCTAGTAAGGTTATCTGTAAGGGTGCTTGGGATCAAGTCCTTTCTGAATGAGGCACCTCACTTCAATGCTACCGATTCTAGAGGCAGGTCCTTCACCTTTAGAGACCTCAAGTCACTGTAAGGGTTAAGAAGCACATGATCCTGAAATCTCTCAAAGCCTTCCAGATAGCCGTAAGACCAGGCATCATCATGAACCAAACAAAAGTGTGACAACTTGGAGTGCAACTGAAGGACAGTGGCCTCAACATGATCCAGACGGCAGCATAGGTCCTCAATAGTTGCTTCATGAACGGCTATCGTACGATCAGCCTTGGCCAACTTGATCTCCAACGCATCAGCCCGACATTCTCAGCCTGCAACTCCTTCACCCTCTGTGACTTTGCCTTGAGAGAGTCTGACTTATTCTTTTAGGACTTGGAAATTTCCCCGTATCTCCCCTACAGTCACTTATACAACCAAGCATCAAAGTCGTGCTGTTTCTGTAACCTTGAGTTCTCAGCCTGGAGCCTCTCTAGCTCCTTTAGCTGGCGATCGAGGTAGTCCTGAAGATTGACCCTCACTTCCCTACTAAGTGTAGCTTTGAGTCGATGGAAACCAGGGTCCTCTTGTGACCTCGCTAGGACAGACTTGAGTTGGGTCTGTCCTCGCTAGGACAGACCCAACTACATCGTTGGCGATTTAGTTTCACCTTAACGATGTCTTTCTCTAGCTCATCTTTTCTTTTTCTCTCTCTCTCCCCCTTGGCATGGCGCAAGGTTAATCGCACCAAGGCTTAGAGTGCTCCGTTCTCGCCTTCCAGCCCCTCCTGATAACCAATAATGAAAGCCGCCAACTGCTCCACCCGCTGCCATGAAAATTTACAAGTCAATACCAAAAGAAAATATGCCAAGAAGACTTAAAGAGGAATACGACAAGTTAATAGTCAACCGACTTGGAAAAGAACCCCCTAAGCTTCCCGGCCATCTCTTGGACAGATGTAACAAGCCCCGTCTACAGCTGACCTCGGGGTGTCGATGCCCCCCATGAAATCCATCGACAATGGACCTCACCAACCTTTACCTCCATCTTCCTTGACATGCTCAGGATCCTCTCTGACCCTTGGGTTAGTTGCTAGAGCCTCACCAGTTGTCACACACCAATATTAGTTTTTTAGGAGAGCTGCCTTGGTCTCCCTCATCTCAACACTAAAGTTGGGATGGTGTCGGTAAAGGACAATGAGGCCCAAGTGTCTACCAAAAAAACTAGGACCTCGCTGGCCCCCCATCGATGCCACCGCGACCTTGGTCCCAGCTTCTGCCTATACGAAGGTCGGGATGGTGCTAGTGAAGAACAATGAAGCCTTAATGTTGGCAACAACAACTGAAGCTTTATTGACCACAACTGCCACCACCACGGCCTCTACTTTAGATGTATCAACTAGAATCCTAAAAGCTCATGACACCGCTCTCACCATTTCCATCCCAAACACAACAACATCACCTCCACCCCCTCAGAAGTGGTTTCAGTTGAGATGACCTCACTTCATAGGAATAGGCAATGGGGGAGTCCGAGATGGAAATTCGATCAAGAGAGTCCCCGCCCCCAGTAGGAAGCTCCTCAATCGTTGGCAAAGAGACCATCTCGATATCTATTTTAGGAGATTGGACCACTATCTGGGACACCCGGGTAGGAGGGTCAAGAAGACTGTGACAAGTAAGGGAACAAAAGACTGTCCCGAGGAGGCATCGGATCTAAGTTAGAGTTGTTGCGGGTGGGAATGTCCCTCCTTGGTTTCTTCCCTTTCCCTACCATTGAAGGGTTAGGGTAATGCTTGTGAACCTACGAAACAGGCAGTTGCATGGGTATACATCAATCGGTCAAACACATGTTGGCTAGGGGTGCTAAGTATCGCCGGAGGCTACTCTCATCCAACATCACCTCCAAGAAAACATCATTCGAGTCTGCTTCCACCCAGGCCTTGACAATCTCAATCCGACTCACCACCTCGGGAGTTGCCAACGACCGAAAGTTTTTGTCCTTGCCAACAACTCCCTAGATGGCATGAACGGGATAGTTGCGCTAGTTGACCTAGCCAACCTGAAACTCCCATCCTTTGCCTAATAGGAAAAAGAAACATTGGTTCCACCCTTCCACCCAATTGTACTACGACTCTAGACAAGCCAAAGCATAAATGGATCGGAAGTTGCACGTGTTGCCGTTTTGTTTCAAGAGGTTGTGGGTGAGAAGGAACTCGTGAGAAGTCAAGTCAAGGTGTTCTGATCCCACCTCCTCCGGTGCTCGCCACCAAATACACAACATGATACCAAAATCCTCCACACATTTGGATGGAGTTGTTCTGGTGCCAAGTGTAGGTAGTCTAGCACCTCGCAAACAGAATGGTAGAAAGGCACTCGAAGGCCGCTAGAGAACATGCTTGGGTACAAGGCTACCTTCGAGGTGTAGCCTTCAAAGTCTACTATTCTTTCTTGAGGCTTCGGCACCTCGAACTCCACGATGTCGAGTACAAGTAGACTTTAAAGACTCCAACTCACTTGGCATCACCACCAACCACTAGGAAAACCGGTCAAAGTACAAACCTCAGGAGGGTCCAAACCCTCAAGGGCCCATAAACGCTAACTGGAGGGATTGACATAGTTGGAGCTCTTAGGAGCAGCATTGAAAGAGTTCTTGGGAGCCATGGGAATGTGAAAATAGAGGAGTGAAAGGCAAGAAACACATGGAAGAAAGAAAGGAAGGAAAGCATAGAAACACATGGGATTCAGAGGAGGAAAACAATGGCAAGGAATGCGAGTAGGTGCCAAATGATGAAGGTGTTGATGTTTAAATAGGCCCTACGACGGTTGGGATCCCAGATCATGGGAGTACACACGTCCTAAGAGGCCAGCTAGATGAGCACGAATCCTATAGCATGTACTATATGATGCGATGTAGAGAGAGAGCTGCCTGACACCATCAATGTTGGGAGAGCTAAACGGACACAATCAAGTGCAAAATCCAACTCAAAGAACGTGCCACTAAGGTCAAAAGAGGAATAGTATCTTGGCACTCTTAATGATGGAGAAGCTGAACAGGTACAATCAAGTACCAACAATCTAAGATGTGCCATAAGAGATAGGAAGAGTGATAACCACTCATTTCAAAGGCACGAAAGTTCAACGGACACAACCATGTAAAGGAGAGAGCGAGAAGATAAAGGTAAAATTAATTCCCACTGGATTAGTCCGATAGGAATTGGCAGGATAACTATAAGAGGATTTTCCCTCCTCTTAGGCAGAGGGGATAGGCCCACGAGGGACCACAATGGGCCCAACTCGGCCCAATGATCCCTCCCTAAAGGAGTCATTACACCCCATTGGAATACCCAGTCCACAAGCTAAAACCAATAAGTGAAGCAACCCCCACACAGGAAAGATGAATGGCAGGGATAGATAGGACTCGTCCCCCTGGCATCCCCATTGACACCTGACACACGAGGACCTGTACCCATGGGTGGGGGAGAAACATGGATAACCCTTGATTCCCTGACAGAGGGTATGATGGAATAAGGCGCTAATCATCTATCAATAAGGCGCCACTCAAGGAGCCATGATACAATAATGGGCGCAACTCCCTTAACTCCATGCCGCATTAATGACGTAACCCCAAGAGCCACGCCACATTAAACTACTAAGGAGATTTACTAACTTAAGTATCAGAGGCTCCTTGGCCACTACCAAGCTCCTCTCCCTTGTTTTCTTGTGTGTACAGGTATAAAACCCCCAAACTCGAGTTGTTGGAACCCAGCCCAAAGGCATACGAAACACGGCATTAATATCCCTAACCCTCCGAGTACGGGGTGTTATAGCAACAGTGTGGAAGATGAAACTAGATGAAGACATCGAACACTACCAAGTTTGTGGAACAATCTATACTCAATCTAAACTTTGTCGCTAGAGGTAATAACACTTTTGCTATGCTTTGATATTTCTGTAAGGTGATATAAAATTTATAACATTTATTAGTTTATTAAAAGGCTTCGATTAAACTATGAATTTCTTTGGCTTCCGTAGTTTTTGAATCAGTAAAAAATTAGAATTGATCGATTTTTAATACATCAAAGGTAGGAAATGCACTTGTAATGATGACTCACTGATAACAATAAAAAATCATTGAATCAATGAGGAAGAGCAAGCATTATGTGCAGCAAGTATATTGACATTCTATCAAAAGTGTAACGCCCTGTTCCCGGAGGTCCAGAGAGTTAGCTCTTAATACTTAATATCAACTCCAATACTACAACTATAAAATCCAGAAAACTCCATAAAATATTAATTCATTTGCTCAACCCAAATATCCATATTCCTTCATAGAGACAACAAAGAAATTCTCAATAACATAAATTAAAAACTCCCTAAAGACTCGAAATGTATCCTTAACTCAACACATCAAAATATCCGAAAATAATCAATTTACTAACTATGACTCTCAAATAAGTACTTGTACCATCAGGCATTTATTCCTCTATGATCATCACACCTTGCTAAAACTTCATACTCATGTTCTTCAGCTGAAACATCAAAATTATCTAAAAAATGTTTGGAGATAAGGGGTGAGTCATCAATAACTCAGTAAGCAAGAACATATACTAGTGTGTAAATATGAGCATTTACATAGTTCAGAATGTAGAACAAAATAATTTCTTTCAAAATGTAGAACAAAAAATTTTCATTCAGAATGCAGAACAAAAACTTTTCTTTCAGAATGCAGAATCTGAATATCATAAAAATTATCAGAGCGAAAGTTCAAAAATATTCATAATCAAAATCTCTTTGGCATAGTATAAACATAAACATCACATCTTATCTTATCATATCATAATAGAGACAATGTTTAACCCCTGTGCTAGGGTTGTGCAAATCCCGGCGGCCAACCGAGTATAAACAAAATGTGAATCTTTTCCTTATTATTCTCGAAGCCCCAAGTGTGCACATAGGAAAGACCACGCAGAAAAGCACTTTGCTTCCAAAGTGGGTGCATCGAAAACAGAAAAGTTGGTACCAACCCGAACAGAGGCCACAGTTTTACACCCATAGTAATTTCAGAACAGAACAGAAATAGAATCAGAGTCTTGTGCCAGAGGTTTTTAGAAATCACATCCTATCATATCAGAGTACAAAACATCTTCAGAACATAACAGAATCAGATCACAAAAACATAATTTATGTACAAAATTTTATATTCGCTCTCTTTTGCACAGTTCAAAAATAAAATGCCAAAATAGCTCATGTCTACACCAGTCACGTCAGAAAATACTTTATTTTTAAATAGAGTCTCATGAGTAATGCAGAACAAATAACTGAGGTAGTTCAAATTTCTTTTAATAACAAAACATGCCTATTTTCAAAAATCAACCTTAGCCCATTTTATTTTTATGCAAAGTCTAGCAAGGAACCCCGCTTACCTGAATTTCTTAACTTTTCATAAATTTTTCTCAAAAATGCCAAATAACTATAAATCGTCACCTATAAAATAATCACGTAATTTTTGTAAATTTTTAATCGAACACATATTTCAATACTTGAACCTGAAATGCTAAAATTAACCTATTTTAAATCATCAAAACCTAAAATTCAACCCTAAAATATTATCAATTCTCAAATACATCCATTTTCACTTAATATCTCCGATTAAAATATAAATTCTAAATTCTTTTAAACATTAATATCAACTCATATAATTTTGTACTATAAAGTGAGACAAAACCGATATAGAATACTAAAATATTTATTGAAAACGACGTAGCCCGATGGAAAAACATGTCCTACCAAAAACACTTGTTCAAGAAACATTTGGCTAAAAGGGTAAAACTGTAATTATTACTCAAAATATTTACTAAGGGCTGGTTTGGAAGTTGGGATGAGATGAAAATTTTGAGAATTTTGAGAATTTTGTGAATAGTATTCATCTTAAAATGAGTTGAAATTTTTGAGAAGGTTTTTAAAAATTCAAGTCGGTCCGCTGAAAATATGTTTGGAAGAAAAGTTTAGATGAAATTTCTCAACTTCAGAGACACAAAAGAAAAGAATGGGTCCCATGTACTGTGCTAGGAGTAGGTGTAACACCCCACTCCCCAATAAAGACATTTTAGAATTTTTCGGGGAGCCAGTGTGCTACTACTGAACTTGACTAAAACTTTTTCTTTTAAATGACGAGCCAGATGCAAAAAATTCCATAAATAAAATATAATTTAATTAATACTTAAAATCCAACATAGATTCTGCGAAAGCACTTATTTAAAAAAAATATGGAAGTCTCGTGTGCTTATCAAAATAATTTACTTAAATCTTAAACCATAAAAGCTAATCATATCATAATCTGTCTAGGCCTCTGTCTCGCCTCCCGGGGTCAAGTCCTGTCCTGCAGTTTCATCTTCATAAATTTCATCACCTGGGGTAGTTTAAAAACATGAAAACAAACTAAAATGAGTCGAATACTCAATAAGCACACATCATGCAGTAAACATAATAAACATAAGGTTTCTTGAAAAAAACGTGCTTACTTATAAATACATACGTAAATAATATGAACATGAACATGAGCTTATCTTTCACTTGTCATAGGCCGTTACCCACTGTTGACCCCCGTGAGTTAGGGTTAGCGAATCTAAATAGATTCCGATTCCGCCCGTGGCCGCGGGTTGTGGAATCCATACGTAAGGAAGACATACTGAGTGCACTACCAGCATATACGACCTGGCAATGCAATATGCCCATATCATAGGTACCGTCTTCATATCATAACATAGGTCGTTACGTATCTTATCATTCATATTTCATCATAATCATACTTGCATACTTGTCATATCATAGATTTCAAAAGAAATCACATACATACTTGTCATATCTTGTCATATCATATCATAGATTTCAAATGAAATCGTATTCTTTCATAACATGTTATGATGCATGACTTCTCACATAAAATCATGATTTCTCATAAATACTTTAATGCATAAATCTTCACATAAAATCATGCATGGCTTTTCATAAATTATTTTAATGCATAACTCTCACATAAAATCATAAATCTTTTTATGCATAATTTCTTTCATAAAAATCATGAATTTTCATAAATAACTTGATGCATAATTATTTACATAAAATCATGGATTTTCATATTTTTTATCATGTCTTGGATACATAAAAAGGGGTTGCCAATAGAGGTTATTCATGCATAATATTTTTATAAAAGACATGTCGTTTACCGCACATACGTACTTACCTTGCAGCGCTACTTCCTGAATCTCACTTCGTAACTAGTCACCGAAGGGTACGTGACGGGGGTTGGCTGGACGAGACGACCGTGGCTCTGGGTGGCCAGGAGTGAGGCGACGAGGCTGGTTTACTGGGCTGGGTGGTGTGACGCCGAGAGAGGGAGAGATAGTACCGAGAGAGAGTTCTGTTGCCGAAGGCAACCGAGAGAGAGAGAGAGAGAGAAGGCTGGCGGTGGTTGTGGTTTCTTATGTTTTCTTCTGGAGGTCTCGGCTAAGGGTGGGTTTTATAGGCAAGGAGAAGGGTATTGTGACCATAAAGAGATGGGATAGGATTTGGAGTTGAGAGTTTGGTTTCCTAATAGGATTTGGAGTTATTAATTAGAGGATAAGTATGAGATTTATGGGTGGAGATAGGGAGAAATAATGTTTAAATTCAAAAAATTAAAATTCTTATGCTTAAAACAAAAAAATCCGTTCATGATAAAATACTAATACTAATAATAATAATAGAAATAACAATAATAATAATAATAATAATAATAATAATAATAATAATAATAATAATAATAATAATAATAATAGTAATGGAGGCTTAATTCTAAGTTAAATAAAAAAAATAATATGTTTGATAAATTCTTTTATAGGCTTAAACTCATTTATTGAGCCTAATAAAATTATCCGTAATTTATCCATAAAAAAAAAAATAATACTGGGTCGGGTCGTTACAGTAGGCCTGGTGTGGGAGGCATGTGCTTTTTTCCACTCCCGAAATCATGACACCCGTTTCTTTCCCCTCAGTCCTTCACTTCTTCACTTCTCCCTTTGTCCTGCTTTCCTCACTAGCACGCACATCCCCACCCCCTCCCTCTCCAGCTTTGACGGAAGGTCTTGCAGCACTGCCATCGTCTTCAAAGGCTCGGTTTCTTCCGTTTGGCAAAAGCAGTTTGCGAATTCGACGACGGGTAAGTTCCCGTATAGTAGTGCGTTGTGTAACGAAATCCTATCCCTCGAGGTTAGGGTTTGGTTGATGGATTTCGTATTTCCATCTAAACTTTCCCATCTCCTTCCGTTTGATTTACAGTGACAATGGTCCAGATCTGTGTTTCTGTTCAAAGGATGTTGCCCTTGAGCATTTCTATTTCTGTTCGATTTATTGTTCCTATGCAATTTCTGTATTTTCTCTGTTTTGAACTGCAACCATCCGAAGCCCAGTTCTTGAGTAATAGACTGTAGTGAACTTGTCATCTTTTCGTACAAACATGTTGCATCACGGTGGGGATGCTCGTTGTTTGTAACGAGACTGGTTGCTATGGTGGACGATAGCAACCAGTGCTCTACTTTTCTTCCACAATTTTCCAAATTTCTGCCTCACCTAATTTTGCAACCATTTAATTCAACATATTGGAATATCGTTTTACATGCGATACATTGCCATGCAAAATTATTGTTGTTTGTGCGCTACATTCATTTTGGGGCTTTATTGGACTGCCTATAGTTATATTGTCTGTTGTTTTGTTCACTAGTCAATACGAATATCATGAGAGCTTAGCAATACTGTTGGATTATATATTGAGGGGCACGAGTACAATTACTTCTGAGCTAGACTTCAACATGTCTGACAACACATTTCCATATACTTTTGAGATGCCCATTATCATTGATCCATAACTCTAGTGAATGACCTAAGTTGGCAATTTGGAGCTTGCATGCTTATTAAACTACTTTTATAATCATGGCTAAAAACTTGCATGCTGATTATTAGAATAAGCCAAATATAAAATGTTGTTCATACTGATGATATGGGTGTCAGTAATCCAATTACAATCCGCAAAATTGTGGAAAGAGGTCTGGCTCTATCTTTGTCCCAGTGCAAAGACTATTGTACATAATGCATTTAGGCTTTAGCCCTACATTCTAAAAAAGTTGAAAACATAAGGCCTATCATATGTTTAAATCGTTCCAAACTTGTTAACGACTTGACACCACTTCAAAGTTTGAGCTACAAAGACTATTTTAAACGCCATCTTGTGAGTAAAAAAAACTCTTTAGTTTTGGGTAGGTGCTATGTGCGACTGGACATTGACTCTTCTTTCAAAAAAGTTATATAATATTCATAGGAGCCATAGTGCAAGTCTATAAATTCTATCAAGCATTCCACAATTTTTATAATGTAGTCATCATAAGTGTTGGGAGGACTGTTGGGAGTTTTATTTAGCACCTGAATAAATATTAGCACGAGCCATTTCCCTTAATATTGATATTATGCCCTCTCCTCTTTTGATAATTAAATTGTGGACACATTGTAATATTCCAATGTCCCTATATACCCATATTGTGATGTGTTTTCCTGGAGAAAACTATAATGTTGGAGTGATCATGTTGTGCCACAGTTCTAATTACAGCCTATAATGCAAGAAATAATTCCTGGTCTGTGCACACCCCCCATTTCTTTTTATCTGTTTGTTGTTATGCTCTTCGCAATAAATGTTATCAATTTGCCTAGTGTTTCTTTAACTTGTGGATTTGACTTCTTGTACAAGGATTATGGAAACTAGTTGCGGTCTGTCCATAAACTCTAGTAGGGCAGAAGATGAGCTAGTGTTAGGACGAAGACCTCTATGTTATTGCGGCATCCCCTCGAAGCTGCGGACTTCGGCCAACCCCAACAATTTTGGGAGGCGTTTTTTTAATTGTCGATATTATAAGGGTCAAAAGCAGTGCGGATTTTTTGAATGGGTTGATCTGCAAGTCTCGGTACCAGATTGTTGTCAGCGCACCTTAGAATTAGCAGAACGGAGGAATGTCAGGATAGCGGAGGAACGTGCAAGAATCGATGCCGCAAAGTTCCATTCAATGAGGAAGAAATACAAATGTGGCTTAATTGCGTCTTGGATTATATTTATTACATTATTATCTAGTCTTAAGTTTTCTAAGGTGAATGATCATGTCGTCGTAAATCATGTAATGCTACCATAATGGATCGTGCTAATATTCGTGGTCTATTTATGTTAAGGTCTTTTGTCTAATTAGCTGGGTTGTTCACTTTTTGTTACCAAACAAACCATGTACAATTATGAACATAGTGTCGTTGTTCCAAACACTACCTACTTTTTCGGTATAAATACACATCTCCTTTACACGTTGTTACCGCCCCTTACAAGTCAATACTTTAGATAGTATAATTTTATACACAATGAAGCCACATTTGGATGAATCTTCTATGCACAGGATCATCAAAAGAATAAAGGAACATGACTACCGTGAAATTATATTTTTGGATGCAATTGCAACAATTTTGTGTTTATAATTTTTTTTTATTGTAATTTGTCTAAAATGCTAGCCCTCCTGGTACCATTTCCCTTATGTTATGTGACACAAGTTGCGGAAACCTTTCACAATTTTCAGCACCTAACATCAACGTAGCACGGTTTGATATGTTTGCCCCTTTTTAAATCACCTATATTTATTTAATTGCCAGTTTAAAAGAAAAACACAAAAGGAATTTCTCCATGCATACATATTATACATAATGTATTTTCCAAGTACATATGCCATACAAAATAAAAGTCCAGTAATAAACATGCATAACAAACAATATTACAAGTTTTTCATGCAACAAAACCATCACCCATATCTGCGCACTCCATGTTCATTGTCCCTGCCTATGTGCCCACATAGGAATTGCAATCCCATCTCTTTGTGCTGCCATGGCTGCAGCTGATTCATGGGACATGTCAACTACTTCATCTATCTCGCCCGCGTCCTCTACCCCTAGTTGATTTTCTTCATGAAACTGAAGACCCAATGCAGCTTGAATGAAAGCATCATTTGGCGTCACCGTTTTAATAAGGTTGTGTAGTGTACAACATGTGGTAACGAGCATCCCTTGCCTGGTAGGCCGATATCGCGGCATCACATTTAAAATTTGAAAGTGGTTTTTCAATAACGCGAATGTGCGTTCAATTATGTTGCGTATCGATGAATGATGAAAGTTGAAATAATCTTTATAACCTCAAAATTGTCGGCCACTATAACGATCAGATCGATGATACCTCTCTCGTGGATAGGGCGGCATAAACTTCTCAATGTAAGGAAATGCGGAGTCCACAAGGTAATAATATCCTATACAGGAAAAAACACATTAACTACTTCATAAGGTTACGAGTACGCATTCATGTAATCTAGTACAAAAATTCTCTACAATATGTCAAGGAAAATAACAAACACTTGGTTTACCTGTTGGTGGCCATGGAAATTGATTCCGATTGCGACTCAAGGCATCCAGGAATACTCGTGCATCATGGGCCGTTCCCTCCCAGCCAATATATACGTATGTGAACTTCATATCGAAGTCACACAGGCACAACACATTTTGTGCAATTTGGCCACGATGATTTCTATATGCGTTACCCAGTGACGCTGGTGCAGTAGCGTCAATCATCATCTCGTCCATGGCACCAAGACATTTCTACAAAACCATTGCCATATAATACACCCCAATTAGTATAAATAATTTTAATATCATGAATTAATTTATGACGCTATAAAAGGCATAACCCGAATGACATATATACAGAAGACCATATCTAAAACCATGGATAATTGTGGGGGTTTCCCGCAATGTAGGGATGGACTCCGTCTGTATCTGTGCGCCTAATCACAGTCCTGCCTAGCTGATGTAGCACCCTCATCATCGTCTTGACATGCGGTTAATAGTTTCGGAGGAATGTTGGAAGCGATCCCCAACAATGCGTTGTCCTTGTGCATGGCCCACTAGAAGGCAAAACATGGCTAATGATTCTTCAACCGAGATCCTCTCTGTACGGTCCATGATCATTGACTGTCATAAAAGGTCACAGATATAACGAAATGGTGGCACTTCCATTCAAAACATCTGTCTGCAAGTCCTGGGGTTTCCATTCAATACTGCTTGAATGTATTGCTCCCCCCGTAGCCCAATATTGTGTTCCGGTATTCGAACCCATGGACTTGAGAATTGTTGTGCCATCCACATCATGTACACTATGTTCACCCCCTACATTGCAGCTTCATCTCCACTTGAAGGATATGTCGTGATAGGGTCGTCCACGTCTCTGCCGTGAGACCTAGTTGATGATGTATCCTCCGTCTCGCTGTTCGACACAATCGACAGGGTTTCCTCTGAACTACTATCATTGTCCATTACGAACAACGGAATGCTTCGGTGTGGAAAAAAAAAGGTTAGCAATCAAATTAATTGTATTCATTCATGTGCATGCACAATACACAATAAAACATTTTTTAGGTGGCCGGAAATGCAATAATTGTGCTCATGGATATTTTTAATTGGACCACAATTGAGGTCATACGAAAAATGCACAATATTTCATAATGTACTATGACAATGCATTATGATTACTAATGTCATAAATTGAAGGAAAAAGTCATCTAGATATGTTAACAAACATGACAAACCCAACAACGTTGCATTTAGCGAGCCACATAACAGTTTATGGGAAAATTGTTGAGGGAAAATCGGTTGATTGGCATATTCGTGTGAAAACTTATGTAAACTTGTGTTGTAACTAGTGTTGACGAATTGTCACATGAAAAGAATTGACGTGTGTTTAACACGGCTCGAGCAGACCCAACTGGTACTCGAGCGAAATCAGGCAGAGTGCACCACTCGACTCCCGCTCGACTAATCGCTCGAGTGAAATCAGGCAGAGTTCATCGCTCGATGGCCGCTCGACTAAACGCTCGAGCGAACTCAAGTAGACTCCATCACTCGATGTCCGCTCAACTAAACGCTCGAGCGAACTCAGGCAGAGTGCACCGCTCGATGTTCGCTCAATGTTCCGCTCGAGCGAATTTCTGAATGTTAACCTGTGCTCGGCTCTCGCTCAATCCTTCGCTCGAGCCAATGTTCAAGAAACTCAAATATTATTGTTTTAAGCACCATGAATAAGATGGGCTATAAATAGAAGTCCATCAAAGTGGACGTGTTTTATTGGCCGGAAGGTTTCCGGAGTTGTTGTTGATGCAAAGATCGAGAGGTTATCGTGGAATGCTATAGAAAGGTCAGAGTTCCGATACTACATGCTTGTAGAGATCGAGTGGGTCACTCGTGGTGTTGCAGATCAAGTTTAAGAACTTCAAAGGTTTTGTAAGTGTAGCTAAATTGGTTGTAACAATTAAATTTTCTATAGTGGATTTGAGGTGGTGTCTTACACCCGGAGTGGTTTTAGATTTTGAAGAGGTTCTTCAAATGAGTTTCCACTCCGTGAACAAATCTCTGTGTTGATTATCTGTGTGATTGGTTTCTTTGTTTATTTGCTTGCTTGTCAATATTTTTGTTAAACCAGAAAAATCGATCTACACCTATTCACCCCCTCTAGGCACTACCTTTTCAAAAAATAAACTTAAAAAGACAACAGTTTAATATGGTTAAAACAGGAATCATAACAGTCCAGCAAGGAATGGTTATCTCTGCAACTGATAACCATAAAATCAGTCTATACACAATGATCGGTCACTCCAAACTCCATGCCCACTGACTCCTACGACTATCCGAGATCGACACAAATGACCTTTGAACTCTCGTGCTCAACAATCGGTCGAAGGCCTTGTTAAATTTCTCAGGCGGGAGGGTAGGTTGAAATTTTTCAAGCAGCTTCATACAATGCATTTGGAGATCAAATGCTCCATCGGCCTCCATACTCGCGTCCCCTTTACTGCGCTTCCTCACCCTACTGGACTCAAGCGCAGCCTCTTCCCTAGCTTCGAAACTACGTCTAATAGCCTCAAGGGTCTCGCTCATTTGCATTTGAATGCTTGCATCTGGGATGGGCCCTCCCCTCTGTTGTCTACGAGATCTGCTGGCAACGGAGGCGGTTAATGGCCTCGAAGGTTGCTGGGGATCGGTTGAGGGACCCGCATTATCATCAACAACTACTCGGCCACGAGTTTGCATCTCCGCATCAAGCAACCGCTCATCGTCGCTGTCTGGGGGATCAGTCGAAGCCCGATGCATTGTCCCAGTCGCAACAGAACAACCAAATATTGCACAAAATTTTTCATACTTTGGGCATCCATGCGTCTTGAAAGTTTTCCATGACTGTCTCACCTGAAATTCATGAGAGTGATTAGTTACTAAACATGAATGCTTAAAATTATATACGCACTCGAAAGACATAATTACAATTTATATCGTACTCGTATGGCATTTGCCCAATGTTCCTCACTAGCAACTGGGGCTTGCCTCTCTGGGTCCCATCCCAATCCGGTTTGCTTCATAAGATCGGTAAATTCCCGCTATCTTCGCTTGAGACGAGCAACTTTGCCTTTAACTTGATCAGAATTGAATTTCTTTCTTCCAATGGTAGATAACTTTCAGCAAGCCTCACATTATCACTGTTTGTTATCCGACCTCCCCGCAACATATCCATGAGGGTTTTGTCATACAACATGTCTATAAGGAAATCCTCGAACCCATCATTCCATAAGCTTACATCACGGGTCGTCTCGCTCGTATCATTGTCCATATGGTACTAATATGTGCTCAAATCAAACCAATAATTGAACATGTCATGAGATTTCTAAAGTAGTTATAATTGACATTGGGTAGCAAATTTGGATAACACGTTGATGATGATAAAATACACAGGCTTGAATACCATGATGACAACAATTGTGAAAGCAATTATAGAATGGACTACTAGATTAAAAGAGCGTAGTATAAGGGTTAAATCTGATCATACCTTCTGCGATGATGAAGTAGATGTTGAGCGTAAGTTGTAACGCTACAATTAAAGTAAATTATATAAGTTAGGGCCCAACAAATCACAGAACAAATAATCTAAGTTAGGGAACTGATTAAAGTACTTTATATTTGAATGTTTTCAGAATGGATTTGGAGAAGAGAAGTAGTGGAAAAATAGCATGATAATGGTGTTATGATAATAAATTTTCTTTGGAAATTTATAGGGTACATAACGATGGATTTATGCCAGCACCCCATGGCATTTGTGTGACAACAACATAAAAATCTCGGTACTAGTAATTCCTGCTCACTTGGAATGTTACAAGTTGTATATAGTAATTCCTGCTAACTTTTTTTTTAATATCATAACACCAGTAATTCCTGGTGGCTTTATTTTTTAAAATGGACATGGTTTACATGTTGAAGGGCTCATACAGTTAACCAAACCAAACCCAATAGTTTGCCAATAATGATTATCGGTTTACACATTCTGTTTTACTATGTAAAATTATCCATTATCCATTGTTTTGCTATAGGTCATATAGGAGAAGAAGCACTATAATTACAAGAGAAACTACAAGAGAAACTATTGAATCCAAACCCAAAATAATCGATGCTCAAACTGTTGTAAAAAATTACAAGAGGCAAGGGAAACAACCCCAGTATGTCCAGAGAAACTACAAATAAGGAAAATGCAATATCAATTTTGGTAAATCACTTCAGGGCTATAACCTGTAGAATATTACTGTAATCATGCAAGACGACTCGAAACCATTGGGCAACAGAGGGTAATACTATATCCAACGCAAGGATGATAAATTACAGCCAGAGCACGCATGGATAATCATCAAAGTAATTATGTAAATATATATTCCCTAATTTATCGGACTCCAAATTTAAATTAGCTGAAGACATACCTGGTAGGAGCGTGTCTTAGGACCCGTGGTGCTCGACTTATGGAGGGTCCGCCTAGTATGCTGATATTTGGGAATGGCCTTGCTTGAGATGCAGCGCATCATTGGCCTGCCTTCCGTTGGGTTGGCCAGTGCGACTTTATAGACCATTTTGCAGGGCAATGCTGTACAGCGAAGAAAGCTAGGAGACTGGGTAGGTGCTATTTCTTCCCACGTGAATGCTGTTGTCGTTATGGGGGTCACCTCTCTCCGTCTGAAGGCTGCAGAACACAGGCTGCTAGGCCTTAGGGCCAGAGATTTGGCTCTGTTGGGGTCAACATGACACTGCCATTTGCTAGGTTAGAGCCAGAGATTCCCACGCCTCTCTTCTCGGATCGAAAGTTGAGGCAAGGATTCAAGCACAGTGGCTTCAAGGGAACGGGAATACAAACGGCGTCAATAGGGGGGGCAGATAGTGCGATTCATTCGGAGGTGAGAAGAAGCATATAGCAAAACTTACGGCTAGAAAGATGTCGGTTTTGGGGTGTTGGGGCGAAACAAAACTCACGAGCTAGTGTTTGGATGCCGAACTGCAACCAGTTTTCTGAAGCTTTTCCGAGATTGAAGCCAATCTCGTTGTCTATTGTGAAACGGGAGCTTCATGGCCATTGAAGACAGTTGTTGAAAGAGGAAAAGAAAGGAATTACCATTTGCAGAAAATGACGCATAGGAGGGACAATAGAGATGTAGGCTATGGGAAAGAAAAGATGTGTATAGTCATGTCGATGAACAGTGACTTAGAATTTTAAAACACAGATATCTTGAATTGATTTTGGGTTGAATCACCGTTTGGATATTATATCTCGTCTCAAGGTTAAAATGGGATGAAAATTTCACGTCTCCTCTCGACTTCCAAACCTGCCCTAAACTTACGGAAGTTTACGGGAACAACTAAACACTTATACTAGAAACAAGGCAGCGTCGTTGTGGTTGGAGAGTAATGGAGGACTTATCGAGAGAAGTTTCGAGAGGCGGAAAGCCGCTGGGCACGGTGGCTGGGGTGGATATGCTGGCGAGCTGGGCACGGTGAGAGAGAGAGAGAGAGAGAGATAGAGAGAGAAAGGGCCTTACTGAGGGTGCTTGCGTTATGCGACACGGAGAAACCATGACAACAGCTAGGCAGCATGGTGGAGGCTTGCTTTCCAATGAGTGATACCGGCCCAGGGCAGTGGTGGCAATGGCTGCACGGTGCAACCCTCCTAGTGGTTGGGCAGCTCGCAAAAGAGCCTTATGCAGTGGAGATATTGGCTCTGTTTTGATGATAAAAAATAGGGGGATAACTTCTCATGGTTTTCGGTGGTTGGTGTCGTGTGTATGGTGCGGGTATGGTGGTTTACGGTTTCTCATGGGGCTGGGCAATGACTAGTGACTTCCGCCGTGAAGGGGGAAGACTCGCATGGTGGTGGTTTCTGTTCGGCTGAGCGCACACGGGCTTGGGTTTTTGTGATGGTCTGAACATAAAGGGAGGTTGCGGCTTGAGGTGTTGTAGGGCAGAGCTTGGAGGCCTCGGCAGCATGAGGTGGTGTCTTGCATGATCACAACAAATTCCTCCATGGATTGACCGTGCGTGGGCTGGGGTGCGAGGCAACCTGCCGTTTGTGGGACTTGGTGGCTATGGAAGAAGAACTAAAATATCATAGGGTGGGAAAATTGGGTTGTGTGCGTGAGTTTAGTGCGGCCTGGACGTGGAAGGAGACGGCAACCCTATTCTGGGTTTTCTTCATACACGAAGGAGATGGCAACCCTATTTTGGGTTTTCTTCATGCACGAAGGATGTGTATATATAGGTGATTGAAAGACCAAAATAAAACCCTAGAGATATGAGAAAGTGGTGTGCATGCGTAGCGATAAAACGGACGTGAAACCATGTAGAATGTTGAGTCTGAAATAAGGTAACACAGGCTTGGGCTTTTTCAGTGAATTATAGGCCTTGACCCAGCTTAAAAAAAATAAATCAATTTGTCCAAAAATTTTCTCAGCCCATGAATTGATTTTTAACCTCATAGTCAAACCTAATGAAAAACAAAAACATAATCCGCCTAAATAAAAAACAGAAGCCCGCAATACATTCTAAAAAAATTATCCAAAATTCTAAAAGGGCTTTTTATGCAGAAAAATCCGTGAAAATTTTAGAAAACAGGCTGAGTGCTGGCCCCAAGTGTTACAAAAAGTCTGCAACTCGTTCAACAACAAAGTGATTGGTTCAATTCAAGAGCACATTTTATCTATCTACCATGAACCATTGTAACAGTGACATTGTTAATAGAGCGAATGCTTTGATTGTGGTAATTAGCGGCCTCACTTTCTGGGACTGTCTGGTTTGCAGTGAATCCTAGTTGTCTCGGAGAAGGCAGATCATCAATCTCACTTCTTAACATGGAAATAGCAATTGATACGGTTGGCCTATCTTTAGCCAAATCTTGTACACACAACAGCCCGACATGTATGCATCTCAAGATCTCCTTTTCAACATCAGGTTTCAATACTTTGGGATCTATTAAGGCTGCCATATTGTCTGTCTTCCACATTTTCCATGCCTAATTAAATATGAAAACATGATTAGTTTCAATATGTATTGAATGCATCAATCACTGATTTGTATACTCCAATGGTCCCTATAATATTAAAAACTTGAGAAACTAGAAATTGAGGTTTTAAGAAAGAGGTAATTAGATAAGGGAGAGACTTACAAATCCTGAAAGGTTCATGGTCTCCTCATCATGATGATAAAAACTAGCGTTTTTCCTTCCGCATACTATCTCTAGCAACAATACTCCAAAGCTGAAGATATCTGATTTTTCTGAAAACCTCCCTTCCATTGCATATTCAGGAGACATGTAGCCGCTTCAACAATTGTACACAAGATCCAAATCTTATTATCAATAATATCAACTTGAATATCTGATTGAATTAGGAAAATCAAAAGTACTTACTACGTCCCAACAACTCTTTTAGTATTAGCCTGATCTTCATTTCCCCCAAAAATCCTAGCCATTCCAAAGTCTGATATTTTTGGATTTAGCTCTTCATCCAATAATATATTACTTGCCTTTAGATCTCTATGAATAATCCTTAATCTCGAGTCCCTATGAAGATAGAGTAGACCTCGACAAATTCCTTCAATAATGTTGAAACGTTTTCTCCAATCTAGAAGCTCTTGTTTAATTGGATCTAATTGATTTAATCCAAACAAATTAGAAAATAAAGTCAAGATGAAATACATAACAATAAGATGAAAGTCATCAGAAAAGAATGTGTTAACGATCTAAAATACATGAACAACCATTGAAGATGCAAACATTAATGGGCAATAGAATGAACTAACCAAACAGAAATGCGTCTAAACTTTTGTTTGGCATGTATTCATAGACTAATAGCTTTTCTTCTCCTTCGACACATCCGCCAAGAAGTCTAACGAGATTCCGGTGTTGGAGTTTAGAAATCACTGTCACCTCATTCATAAACTCTTGCATCCCTTGACCTGATGTTCTGGCAAGTCTTTTTACTGCAATTTCTTGTCCATCTAACAGTTTTCCCTGTAAACAAGCAACACTAACCCATTTAGTGCATATTCAAATTATTAGGTGATAATTAAGCATCTAGAAGCATAACCATTACCCTATATACGGGCCCAAATCCACCTTGTCCCAGCTTGTTAGATTGATCAAAACTGTTCGTTGCACTTGCTAGCTCTTCAAGACTGAATATTGGTAGCTCCTGGAGTTTATCTTGGTTGATGTTGCCTGCAAGATTTTCTTCGCTATGAAATGTTGGATATGTTCCTCCCATGTTGTTTTTTTTACTCTTCGTTTTCCTCGCTGGTTTGCCAATACTCGTACTAGTTAGTGTCTATGTATAAATGGTAACAGTTCTTAGTGCACTTAGAACTGGGCTGAATGAATGAACATTTTACCTTTATGTTTCGCCATCCTGCGACATAAGAAGAATGTGCACATGGCAAGGATGGCTGCTCCTATGACCACTGTGACTATGACGATTACTTTCACTTCTTTATTTCTTGCTGCAGCAAAGAAACATCCAAACTAGTACTTCATCCGATATAGGCTACAGAAGACTACTTTTTCTATTTCCTTTTCTCAGTAAATATATAAAATAATACTACTATATCTCTTCAATTTATCTCGATCTCATTTTGACTGTTTATATATATATATTTTTTTAATTTTTTTCTTAATGATTAAGAAAGTGACTATTAGTATATTTGTATTTTTTTAAACATATTTAAAAAATATTTAAAAAAAATAAAATAAAAAACAAAATAAAGTGCCATTTGCTCTGGACAATACAGAGTGGTTATTTGCAGACAGAGTAGCACCACTCAAATAAATGAGCACAAAATAACCATTCAACTAGAACCGTAAATATGAACTTCAAGAGAGAAATGAATAAAAGTTGCTACGGAACTTGTGATTAGGTAACCTACCAAGTTCTGAAGAGGCCACGCGAACATAAAGATCGACTCCACCACTACTGGAGAATTGTTGCGAGTCTATTAAGTATTCTCCGGTCCATGACATACACCCAATGCCAGATTCATATGCATAAGCTAAACAAGAACAATTCTCCAAGCACCGATATCTACATTCATCCTCAAAAGCAGATGACCAATTTGCCAAACTTGGCGTTTTCACCATCTTCGCCTTCAAAAACCCATCTTTTTTTCCATCTTCACCAGTTGTGTTCGCTCTCATACACTGCAAGGGTGTCCTCCTCACACATCCACTTGTCCAAATTGCTCTATTCCATTCTTCTATATTCTTTGGCTCAAACCCCTTTAAACAGCTGCAAATTGGTAAATTATTCGAGTTACAACTTCCGAATGCCCCGCACTTGCCATAAACCTCACACTCAGATGCCAAAGATGACCACTCGATACTCCAATCCTTTCCATTAGAGGAATAAGTTTCCACTAGCTTTCCTTCAGTAGTCAAGTCGTAATGCGCTAACAAAGACTTGTTTGAGAACTCAAAAATTAACGAGAATAATCCTTGTTTTTCATCTATAAGATTAAATCCATCAAGATATCGGGAAGGCATTTTTGGTATTCCAATAAAGATCTGACCATTCCATGGCCCACTTCGCCAGTAAGGGCTACTGCCATTCCAAATGTATATTTCTGGAAGATTAAAAACAGAAATACCGAGAGAAAAGGTTCCGACGCCTGGATCTGACTGGCTTTTCCATGATGTGAGCTGCATATTAGTAGTCATTTTCATCTTTGGCAGAAATGAATCTGAAGGATGTTGGAAAGTTTCCCACATGATTGATGTGTTAGTGTTTTCTTGCAAGACAAGGTTCCCGGAATCTAGAAGTTGGGCGCTTCGATTAGAAACAGAACCTGTTACATTTGATGACCAAATAATATTATTTCCTCCATCTAATACGACTAGATTGCCGTCTTCGGATATGGTAAGAATCCCGGAGGTGGTCTTGAGGGGCTTGTTCCTATTAGCGACCCATATGGCATGAGTTGTGGAAAGTTTAGCATACCATATCCCAACATAGCGGTAAGTAGAATTGGCAGGGCTAAAAAATCCCAATATGAACTCACCGTCATTGGAGATTATGGTTTCGGAATCTTTGATAAAGTTAGGTGCTGCAATGGTGTCCGTGGCGTGGACCAACTCTAAACAAAAGGAAGACAGCAAGACAAGAAAATATGCTAAGTTTATGGTTCGAACAACTCCCATAACTCTTGAAGTTGCTCGTCCGTGAAAATGTTGAACTGTGATGCCAAGCATGGTAGCATCATTGGTAAGACGTTGCTTCATAGCCTCATACTTTCCCCGACATTTCTATTATTCAAAGATACCAATTCAAACTATGACTTCAAACCACGTGGATGACAGCTTACGAACGCTTCCATCCTCAAACTAGGGACCCGTACGTACTGGATAGAAGCTGAAACAATTAATTTGCCGTCAATTATTGCTCTGCTTTCCTTATTTGGCGGCCTATATATCACAACATGATATGGAATTCAATTTTAATCAAGAAACGTTGGTTGTTTATTCTTTCAATTATCTCTTGCCTACTTATTACACATTTTCTATTAAAAAAAAACTTATTACACATTTTTTATTTTTTATGCTCGAATATAACATTTCTGTTTTATACTTAGATATTTCAAGAATGGAAGAACTTCATGACTCATGTAATATCTACGTACGTAGGTGATGAAGAAGTTGCAAATTGTTAATTAACTCTCATTCAGTGCAATTAATTACCAATTAATTATATCTCAAACACACAATTGTCCAAATTAGATAAATTTATCATTTTGTTTCCGTCGGCGCGCTTGAAATAGTTGAATAAACGGGCCGAATCATTGGAATGAAACAGACGTACGGGAGCCGACGCAAGCATTGATGCGACCGATCATTTTGCAGGGCTTGCATTGATGCACGCATGCTTAGTGGACTTTTACCCCTTTCTTTCTTCTTTCTTCGCCTACTTTTTCTGGAGTCTTTTTTTTTTTGAACAATATTGGATCTGTAATTTAGAACTAGAAAGGAAAACTCGATCGAAGTGAAGAGAGGTAAACTCCTTTATGATTAATACTATGTACAAACTTTAAATGTACAAACTTTTTGTAAAGATATAGATCCATATAAAAAATGTAAATTTTTTACATTTTTTCACGAAGAGTCCACTATCTTTACAGTTTAGTAAACAGTATAGTATTCATTGATGAAAACTAATTTCTTGTGAGAGTACTATATACTAGGGTGCCGCCCGTGTGCCCCTAAGCAAAATCTATTTCTTTTTTCTCCTCTTTTTTCTTTTTCATATTTTTTAACATTTTTAAAAAATAAAAATAAAAATAAAAATAATATACTAATAGTCACTTCTTTAATATGTAAGTAATTTTAAAAAAATAAATAAATAAATACATAAACGGTTAAAATGAGAGAGCAAAATGAAGAGGCATACTAGCATTATTCTTTCTTGTAATGTTTTAGTACACTCACATTAGTTTACTCATAATTTCTAGATAAAAATGTAAGAGTTTTATTTAAACTCTATGTCCCATACACCCCCATATCCTATGATTCACAATGGGATAAGATTAACTTCAATGAGATAAGATTAACTCTACATCTAATTACAGTGGGACACAAAGTCTCTAGATTTCTTAATGACTAGAATCTATAAATAGTAGTAAGAGATTAAGGGTTCTTACCTATAACATCATTGTGCTTTTAGTTAAGAGAGACACTCCGAGGTAAAGTTGTTAGGGTAATCATTCTCTCATAGTCAGGTCAGATTCTTTATCAAACTATGATGGAAAAATATACGTCTTTTAACTGTTATTATTCTATTATCATGGATAATAGAAAATCAAAGATCTAATTATTGATGTTCATGTTAAAATATTTAACATGTGGTATCAAAGCTTTAGATTATAGATTTTTTATGGTCTCGATAAAATATAGATTTGATATTATCGTATATTAATTTAACATCATAATACTGTGTACTTTTCCCAGTTTATGTTGATATATTTCTATAGAAGAAAAACTCTCACGTGATTGTTCACAATTCCACGAAATATTGATGCATCTGCTTCAATATTTGCTTTGATTTTATTTTTATCTTCTCCCTTATTTTTTGCATTGTGTTGGTAGTTGAAGAGCCGAGGTATGTGTTGAAAGTATACGGTGTAAAGTGATCGAAGTCCCTTACCGGTGACCTGGGACAAATGGCGGCTTTAAAAGGTAACGTAAAGGGGTTGAAAAGCCCCGATCGGCTGATAAGAATTTTTTGTACCTTTCCATTGATACAAAAGAAAAATCAGAGAAATGGAGCCACTGAGTGGGGACTGGAAGGGGTGGCGCAAGGTGGTTGGAGTGCCATGTTGGCATCCTGGGATGGGAAACCACCGTCACCATCGTATAGATTCTCGGTTTGGTGGCTCGATCCATCTCTAAGATGGGTTTATTTTTTTAAAACAATACTATGAATTACAATGTTTGGTGCCAAGAGGAGACTGATAACCTCCTTGCCGGTGCCTCTGTAATGACAGGAGAGGGCTTTAAAGCCCACTAGCCACGGCAGTATTATGGTAAAAGAAGAAAAAAAGGGCAGTGAGTTTGACGTCGACGATAGGAGGAGGCTGGGCACACCATGTCGTCCTGTCCTCACCGGAAACGCCCACAGCTGGGATAGCCAAGAGATAGAAGAACAATGGTGCAGCAGCTACTGAAGTAAGAAGAAAGATCCTAGAATTTTTTCTTTCAAAACAAAAGGGTTGGGCTGTAGGGTCGGGAGTGTGCTCTGGCCCAATTTGAGATAAAGAAAAGAAAATCCAATGGGCCACTATTGTGGCAAAGCTCAATAAAAGAAAGAAAAAAAAATTAAATTTTCTTTTCTTTTATGTGCTTGTTATTATTGTTAAATACATATATTAAATTTTCTTTTCCTTTTATGTGCATGTTATTATGCCATATATAACTTTTTATCCAATATGGGGCAAATGATTTACACCAAAATTAAAGAAAATATTGGTTTCCCAAAGGTGCAAGATTTTCTTAGATTTTGGTAAAAAATCATTAAACTCCATTGTAAGGTGGATATGGCGGAGGGAACAATTTTGTATGTACTCCCAAATGAGAATTTTGATGATACTACTAGTTCATCTATTAAAGTAAAGTTGGAGTAAACAATTTGTGTATCAAGATCTACTCCCAAAGGAGGATTTTGATGACACTACTAGTTCATCCATCAAAATAAAGTTAGAGTGAACAATTTGAGTATCAAGATCTACTACCAAATGAGAATGTTGATGATACTACTAGTTTATTCATTAAAGTAAAGTTGGTGTTGTGACGCCCCGACTCCCACGTACAAAAAACCTCAAGAATCGTGACGTCAGGATGATGACACACGAGTCACGCATTCCAACGACAAGTGTCAAGTGTGTGTACAAGCAACAGTGTATAATAAAATAAGCAGCGGATAATAATAAGTCAACTAGTACCAGAATTTTAGTTTAATACAAATATCCAAATATAAAGCGTTTTAAAACAAAGCCAAAGTCCCATAAAATAATAGAAGGCTGAAAATATAAACATAACACGAGTGATCCCAGATCACTCCTTTGGCGGAGCCAAATCCTCAGGCTCGACATCTGCATCATCATCAACAAAATCTGTGACACCATTAAATGGTACTACAGGTAAGTTATAACCCAACCAATCCTGAGATAAAAACAGATTAATGCCACCAACCATGCATGCATATAATGAAATATGTACCAGATCCAAAAATATTATTTTTCCCGAAAATAGATATTTTTCCAACGCACGCCAAAATCCCATCTAGCCCAAAATATTTCCATCAAAATATTTCCACCATTTTCCTTGAAAATGGCCTAAAACATTAATCATCATTTTCTCAAAAAATGACTCACACAAAATCCATATCCAACACACTTTATTTTCCCAAAAAACAGCCATTATCCATTTTATCCATTAATCCATATGCACCATGGTCTCCCCTAGGGACCATCCGCACGTCCTGGCTGCATAACGAGCGATGCCCAGTTCCGCACCCAGTGCATTCGTGGCCAGGCATCCTCTAGCCCCCGCCAGCAGAAGGGCCACGGAGTCGGCACGTAACTCGTCCGATCCCGTTGTCGCCCAGTAGCAACCCAGGGGACGTCACTCAGTATAATCCGCTCCCAAGTGACCAGAGGAGCTCCATCGAGATAATGCTCCATCTCGACTTGGGGTCGTGATACACACGTACCCAAAATCTATTCCACACATAAAAATTCAGTTTTCAAATAAACACAAACATGAATGCAATTACCTGATAATCCAGTTTTCATTTACAAACATGATCATGCGTGCATATGCAATGAACTAGACACAACCTCAATATCCAACAACCAATCAAATCACATTATAACCAATCACACAAATACTCCGTCGTCAATCCATCTGACTCTTATACTCCTTGGACTCAATCTGGAATAACCAACCAGAACACAGTGAAAATGACTTAGTGCAAAAATATATTTAAATCTCAAAATTTGTTTGAAAAAATACTTACAGTGCTATGTTGTAATTTTTGGAGGATCAATGATGAACTAGAAGCTCCAAAATATCAACTCCACAGTGTAAAATACATTATGGCCGTGGGTCTCAAAAATTCACTTTTGAACGGAGTCAAACCAATACTTAAAATTGATAGGGTAGGGTCTAGGGAGGTCGGTGAAGCTAATGGTGGTGGCCTTTGGTCGTGGGTGGCGGCGGAATGGGCGGTTTAAGCCCAAAAAGTGCAAATCAGAAATGTGGTTAATGCGGCTTCACCGGTGACGGATCGGGGCCAAGGTTGGGTCCTATGGGTTGCTGGGAGGTAGGGGAAGAAGTTGTGAAGAAATGGTGACCGGACGGCGGCACAGCGACGCAAGGAACGCTACAGCCTTATGTGGTGCGTGCGGGTCGACGGTAGCACGAGAGGGGCTCAAATTTATGGTGAGTGATCGCCAGTCGGAGGGGAAGAGTTTGGGCTGGGCGGTGTCAGTGACGGGCAGCGCATGGCGGCGCTCTAGTCGGAAGAAGAAAATGCACGGTAGATAGGAGAGAAACGAGAAAGGGGCTGCTACGCGGGAGGATAGAGAGACAGAGAGGAAATAAGATAAGAAAAAGAAAGAAAAGAGAAAGAGGAAGAGAAAAATAGAGGGAAAGAAATGAGATCCAATACTCACATCTTGGGTCACAAAAATCATCCAACGAAAATGATTTTAAAACTGCAAGTTAAATAAAATAATTCAAACGCAGTGAAAAGTTTAAATAAAACAATAATAATTTTAAAACCCATAAACAAACTAATTTAAATTAAAGATCACTTTAAATGCAAAACAGTAAATAATATTAAGAAAGCACATTAAAAATAATTTTGACAACTTAAAATATTCTAAAATAATATTCTAAAACTCCCATAATTTTAAAACAAGAGAACCAATTTTTAAATTAATTAAAATAATCTTTCAATAAAAATACACTAAAATACGGGGTGTTACAGGAGTGAATAATTTGTATATCAAGATCTATTCTCAAATGAGGATTTTGTTGAGACTACTAGTTCATTCATCAAAGTAAAGTTGGGATAAACAATTTGTATACCAGAGTTTACTCCCAAAGGAGAATTCTGGTGATACAGCTAGTTCATCCACATAATTTAAGGTTGGAGTGAATACTTTGTATGTCAGACTTTACTTCCAAAAGAGAATTATGATAATACAATTAGTTCATCCACATAATTTAAAATTGAGGGAACATTTTGTGCGTTGGGTTTCACTACCAAAGGAGGGATCTCGATCACACAATTAGTCATCCATAATGGCTTACATTCTGTTATTGTTTGTGAGTGTCGAACTCAAAGCATTAATGTGATTAAAATATTTTTCTTGCAGTAAATATACAAATATCTTTACAAGGTTTCATGTACAGAATGGATTCTAGTTTAGAGAAACATGACCATGCCAAATTTACTCTTAGAGTTTTAGATCCTAGTTTATCTATTCTAAGTCTAACATCAATTATTATAAAGAATAGTGATAAGGGTCAGAAAAGTACAATGTTTAAAAAGATTGAATTAATTACTACATATCAAACTATAGGAATTTCTTAGTTTTGTACATAATAGTTTACTTCAGAGGCATTATTATTTCATTAAAGTAATGAGATATGAACAAGTTGGTAGCATGATTGTTAGCTAGATACAAATTTATTTTGCTAATTTGTATGAAAAATCATTTGTATCTTTTGGGAAATGAATGAAATGATGATAATAAAAATATAAGAATTGTGTCAATTGAAGTTTGAAAGAAACAAAGACACAAAAAGATTTAAGTGCCCTAAGCATAAGATATGATTTGAAGGGAAGGGCAAAGCTTTTTTGTATAACTTTCAAATAAGATCTTATACATGTTTATACATTCTTATTACTTTAAACTCAAGTGCAAATCTTCATATTTATTTTTTCTGTATAAGTTTCAAATCAAACTCTATAAATGTTTACACTTATTTTAGTTGCTAAACTTGACTCGTTCGAAAATGAGCAGCCAAAAGGCTATCCCAAGTGCAGGAGCGTGTCGCGTAGTAATTAGGAATAAATTCCTAGATCGTCTCCACAGGAAAAGTGCTAAAAATAAACTCGTGTAAAATGGTGGAATTATTTACAATGAGAAAATAAAAATAAAAAGTGATGATATTTACAATGGATGAAAGAGTGCAATGAAAAAGACAATTTACTGGTCGTGAACCAGATTCATTTTTGGTTGGCTTTGAGTGTTGAGAAGCAGTGATAAAAAGTAAAGAAATTAAAACGCAAGACAGTAAATTTAAATTGTTGAAAATTAAATAACTGAAATTTAAATGAGCAAGAAAATTAAATGACATAAAAATAAATTGCAGGAAATAAAAATACAGAAAAATAAATGACAATAAATTAAAGTGCAGAAATTAAAAGTGCAGGAAAATAAAGTGCAGTAATTTAAAGTGCAGAAAATTAAATTGCAGAAAAATAAATGACAGTAATTTAAAGTGCATAAATTTAAAGTGCATAAAATTAAATGACATAAATTGAAATAAAAAAAATAAAAATAAAGTGGAGACTACAGATAAAGGAGAGGACAGCTTGATAACACAGTTGGTCCATTAGGCTCTCAACTGTATCACCGAACTCCCTCACTTCTTCTGCGTTGTCTCCTAAACTGAAAAACTACAACTACTCTATTCTACATCTACTGGGTGTCTAACATCGACCACCACTCTACTGGGCGTCTAACATCTGCCACCTTCTTCGTTTGCTTACAAGCCTTTATATAGGCTTCAAAACTGCACTGTATTTGCTCAGTCCGTGACATCGTCTCCCACTTGTAATTGCGCTGTGCTTAGCTGCTCATGTGTTGTTCCCCACATGTTGCTTTTTCATCCCCTGATCGAGTGGTTTTATTTCATTTCTTTTTCTTCTACTGATCATCTTGTCGCCCAGTGATGCACTTTTCTTTCATTTTATTTCTCTTGTTTTCACTTCCAGCCGAAACCGAATGATCTGCTCTCTTTTCTTTTTCCTTTTCTTATTCTAACATCCAGCCGAGACTGCACTGACTCCAGCTTCTTTTCTTTTCTTTTTTTTTCTTTCACTGCTTTCCATTGCACCTGCTTTACAGCCGAAGCTGCACCGAACTGTAGTTGTTTATTTCCTTTCTTCCCTTTGCGCCGAACTGCACCCATTCATTTCTTATCTATTCCTTTCTCTGCTTTCCATTTCCTGCTGCTGTTCCCGTAGATGCTCTGTTGTTTCCTGCTGGGTGTGAGATGGCCAACCCGAAAATAATTTAAACTTGAGGCCACGATCTGCAGCTGAGTTAACTGCTCTGTATGAACTGCTGCCCGTGGATCCTACTGTGCGTGGAGTGTGAAACTTCTTTTCTTTTCTTTTCTTTCTTTTTCTCTCTGTTATTTCTCTTCTTCCTGCATGCAACTTCTTCCACATTGTTTCCTTTCTTTTCTTTTTATTTTTGCTTTCCTGCATCTTGTACCTCTGTCATGCTGCAACGTTTACCGAGAGATAGAGAGAAAGCTGCAACCGAAACGTAGAGAGAGCAGCCGAGGTGTCTTCGGTCGTTCTAGGCAGTGTTGCACAGGAGGTGGTTTCGGTGTGCATGGGGGCTTCGGTCGTGGCGGAGCCTTGGGCTCCGGCATTTTCTGGCGGTCATCGGCGATGCATGGTGGCGTGGAAGAGTGCAGAAGTGGCGGAACCGGGTGGTTGGATGCTGCTGTGCATGGAGTGGGCTGGCCGTGGCGTTGGACGGTTCTTAACCGTACATGGGGTGGCTGAGTGATCACCGGCGTCGTCTGGTGTTGCTGGTGGCTGCAGGTGGGCCGAGGATGGCTCACGGTGGCAGCTCGAAGCTGCTGTGCACGGTGGCACTGTAGCTTGAGCTACGGATCGAGAGGTAGACGACGACCCGAACGACGTGCCGTACGTGTCGAAACGGCATGTCGTCGGCTTCAAACGGCAGGGAATTCTTTCGTGCAAAACGACATGTCGTTTTTTCCAAACGACATGTCGTTTGCCTCAGACGACAGAAACGACCAACGTGATAAACGACATGTCGTTTGTCCTAAACGACATGTCGTTTAGGACCTGTGCAGAAAAAATAAATAAATAAATAAAAATAAAATAAAAATAAAAATAAACTAAAACAAACAGAATAATAATAAAACAATAAAATTAGAAAAAGAGAATAATTAATTAATTAAAAATTAAACAAAAACTAAACTAGAATATTAAAAATGTGTTGTGCATGTGAGACAATAAAATCAAATAAAATCATAAGTTATAAAATATAAGCATAAACTATGCTTTTAATCAATTTAATTCATAACTTGGATTTATTGCCTCTTGATTATTTTTCCATCTAAAATCAACGATAAAATAATAAAATAATTAAGAATACATTGATTTTAAATGTATAAAATATGCAATAATACAGCTCAATCAAAACTCAAGAACTAATGTTGAAAATTTTAAATTATTTCAAAATTCCATTTATGTTTGTTCCATTTTCCCTTCCAATAAGATTTTTATTTTTCATGTCTTCATAATAGTGATTTTGTTAAAAAATTTTCCTTTTCACTTATAAGACATGTATTGGAACCAAATGAAAAATGATCTATGAAAATATTTTTACAATTTATGGCATAGAATTCGAAACATAATTTGTGACATAAAAATTTGAATATCTCCAAGAAAAGTTATAGAGATTAGTAAATAAAATATTTTCCGCATTTAAATTTTTTAATATTAGGACGTGTGTACGTTGATTTATATAAAAGAAAAGTAAATCAACGATATCAAGAAACAATGGTACGAAGAATAGAAAGTTTCTTGTGATAATGCATATAAATGCATGTAAACCTTTTTCTCTATAATATTTTATATATAGAAGTATTTCATTACTTTTATAAATTATTTTCATGGTATGAATGTACCTATCTGCTACATGAGAAGTCTTAAGCCATTAGTAATTATTGAGGTACTTCTAATGGGGAGGAATTGCAGTAAAATAAAAATGTGAAAATCATTAAATTGGATTGAAGTAGTGAGTGCCATGAAAAGTATTATGAGTCAAGCCATAACTATAACCTATTTTGTTAATTTCTTGAAAATGTGTGCAGTGAAATTATTAAAGACAATGACAAATATCCTAAATTGTGTACCTAGTAAGCAGTCTCAAAGACATATTTTGAGTTGTGGAGTGATAGGATACTTCATTTAAGGCATATACATGTATGAATAAACAATCTAAAGTAAGACTTTACAATTCAAATGAAAGAAAGTTAGATTGTATAATAGTATATTATTGACTAATTAGGGAGATCCAAATGATTTAGGTTGTATTGTCTCTATTCATAGTTTGAGTTTTGAGGAAATTAAAATGTCAAATTCCTTATGGTTGGAAAAATGAATAAGAGTATAGAAACTAGTGATGCGATTTTTTTCAAGTGCATTCTTGCACTTCGAAAATGCTTATAGTTCATTTTCTGATTATTTTAAATAACATGGAACAACAAGCAAATGATCATCTACCTCATTCGAGAAACATTGCTGAAAAATTGACTATGGAGACATCAGAACAGATAACCTCATGTGATTTTCTTGATTTGATTATTGGTTAGGTTATGTGGTGTATTTTAAAATTTTCAATTTGACATAGAAGTGAATAAAGGTTCGCATATGTTTTCACAAGTTATAGAAATAAGTGATTGTGTATAAGACTGATACATAAAAGAGTTATCGAAATCCATGAATGGGATGACCCAAACTTGCATAAGCATGGCCCATAATTTTTATTCTTAGTTGCCATGACTTCTTTGGGAGCTCTAACTAATTTAGAACGGCTTAGAATCCTTGAAATGATAACTTGAGCCCAAGAGAGGAGTAACCCTAGAATGCCTTGTGAATTTTGGCCCTGTTCAGAAACCCAAGCCCAATGGCTTTAGGCCCATGACCTAAATTGTAGTCACAAGTGCCATGTGACATGTAAGTAATACATTGTGAATCTAAACCTAATATTGGGTTAAGGGAGAGAGAGAAGTGTAGTAAAGTAACAAGGAGTGGGTTGCATGCCTACCCCAGAGAAATTGCCACTTGTCAGTATGTTAGAAACCTTCTAGGTGGATCAAGGGACAAAAGGAACCTAGGAAGACAAAGAGATTTTCGGCTAGACCAGTTTCCCACATGCCTAGACCCTTTGTCTTGCCCAAATTCAAGTTCTAAGGAAGATATCTTGGGAAAGGAAGCTGAGGGAAGTGAAATGGAACTTTTCTAGAAGATTTGCATGGGAAACCGAAGTGAGGCATATAGGAAACTTAGTTATTTTGTGAAAGAACTTATGGTTTAGACCTTTTGAGAAACAATATTTTGAGGAGGTCCCATGTTTTGGGAGACTAAATTTTATTATATGAAATTTTGAGATATTTTATCTTATGGTACAGTTTTATGGTTATGGACAATGTTGGTAATGTTTTATTAGTATGGTACCATGTACTTCGCAATTGCTTGTTGCATTGCTTAGAACATCCAGCTTTTATTATTTTCTACTGCTACGATATTGCATATTGCTAGTGTACTTAGGTGCATAGCATATTATCTGTCATGTACGAGGGGTGTGTAGCCTTGTGTTACATGTCCCGCTACTTTAGTTACCGCCCAATCCCAAGCGAGGGCTAGGGGCACCATAAAGCATGGTACCAGTGCAATTACATCTTTAGGTAAACCCACACTTTGTCCTAGGAATGCTTGGTACCCTTAACTAGGTTTGAGATCTGTAGTGGTAGGCTTGGATCTTATAGCTATATGCTTGAATCTAGATAAAGGAGAAGATATGCCCATAAGATTGTGAGTTCAAGAGAAGAAAGGTAATCTTCTCTAAGGAAGGGACTGGCCCATGATGGTTTTGTGCGTTTTCAGGAGAAGAAAATCATGGTATGAAACCGAAGTGAGAACACATCTCTGAGAGGTGGAGATCAAGAGATTGGAAATCCTCCGCTGGAAGGGGGACAGGCTATAGCAGAAGCTATTCGCCCGATGACTGAGGTAGTGCATACTCAGATGAAACAAGGACAGAACGCTAGACAAGTACTGCCCAGAGTAGGACCCGGATGTACGAGAAGTTCATGGTGTATAGATACCCAAATTTCATTCGAACGGAAGGACCAATGATGGCTAACAAATGGCTTATGGACCTAGAGAGAACTTTTGAAGTTAGCAGATGCACCGAAGTGCAAAAGGTCCAGTACGCATGCTACAAGGAGAAGCTGGAATCTGGTGGGATACTAAGCGACAGCTTTTGGCCCGAGAATTAGGAGATTTGACAGCACTTCCTTGGGGTTGATTTAAGACTGAGTTCGATAATCGTTTTTTTAGAAACGGCTAAGCAGTAGAAAGCTTCGGAGTTTGCAAGTTTGACCCAAGGGAATATGGCGGTTGATCAGTATGCTGCTTACTTTAGCGAGATGGGGAGGTTCACACCTCATTTGATTAGTACTGAGAGAATGCAAGCAAGGAAATTCCAAGAAAAGAGGGTTTCCTTATTCACCAGGAGGTAGTGCAAGGAAACAGAAGGCCTTAGTAACTTTGAACAAAGGAAAGGGAGTGGTATTCGGAAATATTGCACCGGTCATGCCACCACCTTGTCACCGATGCGGGAAAAGGCATAGTGGAGAATGTCGTAAGGCTTCAAGAGCATGTTTCAGATGTTGTCAAACTGGCCATATGATCAAAGATTGTTTACAAAATACGCCTGGAGGAATGTCAATGCCAAATGCTAAACCCAAGACTGCGGCAAAAGCCAAGATTTATGCCATTATGCTAGGAGAAGTAGACCTAGAAGCCGACGAAACGGCAGATGTGGGAGTAATTACTGGTAATATTTCCTAACCTTGCCTTAAGTCAAAGATAGCTTGTAACTGGGAATCTTGAGTAATTATAGTTACCTCTTTAGGTAAAGTTACATAGAAGCAGTACATGGTATGTGTTTTGTTTGATTCTGGAGCATCAAGATCTTTTATTTTTTGTAGATGTTTACGATAGTGTGAGCTCGAGGCTGAGTCAATGTCTCGAAAGATTTTAGTAGCTATTCCAAATGGGAAAGTAATTGGTAGCACGAGTGTAGTTAAGAAGCGCCTATTGGAGATCGCAAACTTAGTTTTGACCATGGATTTGATTGTTTTTCATTCGATGGAATTCAACCTAATCATAGGCATGGACTGGTTGTCGAGAAATTATGCCAGGATAGACTGTTGAAAGCGGGAAATGGTGTTCGATTTACCCACTTAGGAAAGGATTTGTTATATGGGTGAGATTGTTCGGTTTGATCACTATATGGTAATGGTTGGACAAATCAAGAAGAGTCTAGTGAACAGGGACATCATGTATTTGGTAATGATGACAGATGTAGTGGAAGAACCTAAAGAAATCCAAGGAATTCCTGTTATTGAGGATTTTTCTAGGGTGTTCTCCGATGAACTACCTAGATTACCCTCTAACCGAGAAACAGAATTTGTAATTGAACTCGAACCGACCACAGCCCCAGTGCATAAGGCGCCCTATCGAATGGCCCCAATAGAGTTAAAGGAGCTTAAGGTGCAAATTGAAGATCTTCTAGAAAATAGTTTTATTCGACCTAGCTCATCACCATGGGGAGCACCGGTCCTGTTTGTCAAAAAGAAGAATGGGACTCTCAGGATGTGCATCGAGAATAAGGGAGTAAGATGAATAAGGTGACTATCAAGAATAAGTACCCTTACCAAGGATAGACGATCTGTGAGGTCAATCACAAGGAGCTGCAATTTTCTCAAAGATTGATCTACGATTTGGATATCACCAACTCCGAATAAGGGAGCAAGATGTATCTAAGACTGCTTTTCGAACATGTGATGGACACTTCGAGTTCCTAGTTATGCATTTCGGATTGATCAATGCCCTTGCAGCATTCATGGAATTGATGAATAGAATTTTCCAGCAATATCTGGACAGTTTTGTAATGGTATTCATAAACGACATATTGATCTATTCTAATGATTTAAGGATTGTATTGGAAATGCTACAAGAACATCAACTTTATGCCAAACTTAGTAAGTGCGAGTTTTGGCTCCAAGAAGTGAAATTTTTATGACATGTCATTTCTAGTAAAGGAGTGGCAGTGGATCCTACGAAGATCAACGATGTAATAGAATGACAAAGGCCTACTAATGCTCATGAAGTACGTAGTTTCCTAGGCCTAGGAGGTTACTACTAAAGGTTTGTAGAAGGGTTTTCTAGACTTTCTAGCCCTTTAACAGGGTTAACGAGAATGAATGCTAAGTATGGTTGGACGGAGCAATGTGAGAAGAGTTTTCAGGAATTAAAGAAGAGGTTAAGTAGTAGCGGTAGTTTTTGCACTAAAGATTTGGAGGCACTACTTGTATGGGGAAAAATACAAAGTGTACACGGACCACAAAAGTTTCAAGTACCTGTTTAGTCTGAAGAATCTAAATATGAGACATTGAAGATGGGTGGAAACCATTAGTGATTATCAGTGTGAGGTCAAATATCATCCCATCAAGGCTAACGTTGTAGCTTATGCCCTTAGTCGCAAAGCTAAAGTAGATTTGTCATCTGTCTTAGCAAAATTAAGGAATTTGATGATTGGAGATCCACCGGGAAAGGTTATTTCTACAGTAGTAAAAGAGATTATATCCGTGGCCGAAGAAGAATTTCTGGAAGGGCAATGTAAGGATGACAAACTAGAGAAGTTTCAACAGAAGATTTTGAAATTAGAAGGACCACAACATTTCTCTATTGGGAAGAATGAGATGTTGTTTTATAAAAAGAGGAAGGTGATTCCGAACATTGCCGAGCTGAAGGAAAAGATACTAAGGGAGGCTCATTGCACCCCTTATACAGCGCACCCTAGCAGTACAAAGATGTATCGAGATTTAAAAGGTCAGTTTTGGTGGGATGGAATTAAGAAGGAAGTCATTGAATTTGTGGCAAAATGCCCTATCTGCCAATTGATAAAAGCTGAGTATCAGAGGCCAGCAGGTGAACTACAACATATGCCTATCCCAAAATGGAAATGGGAAGATGTGTCAATGGACTCTGTAATAGGTCTACCAAGGACGTTGTCAGGAAAGAATTCAATATGGGTTATAGTTGACCGATTGACTAAGAGTGCACATTTTCTACCCATAGCTAACACAAATTCTATGGAGAAACTCTCTTGAGTGTACATTAAGGAAATTTTCTGACTACATGGAATACCAAGGACCATAGTATCGAACCGAGATACTCGTTTTACATCACGCTTTGGCAGAGCCTACAGAAGATGTTAGGCACTCATTTGGATTTTAGCAACGCATATCACCCTCAAACAAACAGACAGAGGGAACGTAAAATCCAGACTTTGGAAGACATACTGTGAGCAAGCGTTATGGAGCAAAGTGGTGATTGGGAAGGTCACCTACCTTTGGTGGAGTTTGCCTACAATAATAATTTTTAGGCTACCATTCAAATGGTACCCTATGAAGCATTATACGGTAGGATATGCAGATCCCTATTATATTGGGATAAAGTAGGGGAAAGGAAAATACTTGGACTTGAGTATTTACAAGAAGGTCATAAACAAGTGACCATGATTCAAGAAAAAATGAAAGCAGACTAGAACATGCAAAAGAGCTATGCGGATAGCCGACGAAGGAAGCGTGGTAATCCGCACTTGCCAAACCCTTGGAACAGGGAATGGCACAAACTAGGAGGACCCCAAGAATGTCCATTTCTTCAGTGGTGCAATTGAGAGCACGAAGAGAACGTCATATCAGAAATCATCTCAGGAGAAAGCAACAATTAATAGCAGAACAATCCAGGCAGCTGGAGATTTTTTAGCATCATCGCACCCATGTGATAGATGCGGATTCACGAGGAAGGCTTCACTTTCAATGAGCATTTCCACATGGAGAGCAACAACCATGGCGTAACTCATAGGAAGCATAAAGAAGAAATCTGTGCAATTTTGATCCCGAAGTAGAATTAAGTCGCACAGTGGAAGAACATGCAAGTAAATTTATACCTTGTGAGATCGCGAACACATCTGCGAATCGTATTCGTATCCATGAAGAAGGTCAACCAATCAAGGACACGGAGCTCGAAATAGAGCATATGCCGAATGAGATATGGGTCAATATGTATTTTGATTATGACTTGGACGCAATATTCTACTTTTCACAAGATTCAGTAACAGAAGAGGTAGATGAAGTACCCTCAGCATCCACGTCATCAAAGAAGTCTACAGCCACATTTGGGAGAGGTAGTTGACGGTATTTTGCTCTTGCAAATATTTTGATTAATGGTTATGATGCCGATTTCGAGGACGAAATCATTTTCTAAGGAGGGGAGATGTGATGACCCAAACTTGCGTAAGCATGGCCTATAGTTTTTATTCTTAGTTGCCATGACTTCTTTGGGGCTCTAGCTATTTTAGAAAGCTTTAGAATCCTTCAAACGATAACTTGAGCCCAAGAGAGGAGTAACCCTAGAATTCCTTGTGAATTTTGGCCTTGTTCATAAACCCAGGCCCAATGGCTTTAGGCCCATGACCCAAATTTTAGTCACAAGTGCCATGTGGCATGTAAGTAATACATTGTGAATTTAGACCTGATAATGGGTTAAGGGAGAGAGAGAAGTGTAGGAAAGTACCAATGAGTGGCTTGCACGCCTACCCTAGAGAAATGTTTTATCACGACCCCAAATGCTAGGAAAGAGGATTGTCCTAGTGGAACTCCTCTGTCCACTCTAGAGTGCTTAAGAATAGAGTGGTAACCTCTGGGTCGATGAAGAATAATCGACAAGCCTCAAATGGGTGTTTTAAAGAATGCTAGAGCGAGGAAAAACCTAATGCTAGTGGGTGCATAAGGCATATAATTCGACGAAGTAAGGTCGAGTTAATATGATTTTCTGTTTTTGACGTGTTCATCATAGTGTATGAACCATTGATGGTGTGGTAACTAACATAAACACGCGGGGCAAGGAGGGGAGCCGTGTTGTGTCCACTCTATGAACAAGAATAAGAGCTCATAAGATAAGAATCACTTGATGAAAATCTCGTGATATGATAAGGATCACTCTTGATGCAAATCTTGTGATTTGTTCTGCTAAGAAAAGTTTTGATTAAGAATCAACATGAAAAAGAAAGTTAAAGAAGTTTTTTCTGAAAATGTCAAAATCTCTGTTACAAGTCTTTTGAAAATGGTCAAATGTATATGTCAAGTTTCTGTTTAAGTTAAGTACATGTCCATGCACGCATTTCATGATGTACCTCTTGTATGCTTGTGTTAACTATTGTATGTTGTGTGATTACTTGCTAAGATTTCTCGAAATCTCATTGTGGTAGTTTACACTACCATTCCCTAACCGGAATGGTAGAAGTTGTAACAGGTACCCCAAATTCTCAAAAATCATGAATCTAGATGGTTCCGCCATGGAGGACGAGTATTATGTATAGGCTCATAGACCAGTTGTCTGCCAATCTTAAGCAAACCTTGAAACCCTCACCTGACCCAAGGGCAGTAGCTAAGGAATTAGAGTTGTCACCACCTGGACCTCAGAAGTCTCATGGAGTCTTTTGGTGTCTGGCTTCTAATGGGACTTTAATAATGAAAAGAAAACTTAGCTATTTTGTGAAAGAACTTAGGGTTTAGACCTTTTGAGAAACAATATTTGTAGGAGGTCCCGTGTTTTGGGAGAATAAATTTTATTACATGATATTTGGGAATATTTTATCTTATGGTACAGTTTTATGGTTATGGACAATGTGGGTAATGTTTTATTAGTATGGTACCATGTACTTTGCAATTGCTTATTGCGTTACTTAGAACATCCGACTTTTATTATTTTTCGCTGCTACGATATTGCATACTGTTTGTGTACTTAGGTGCATAGCATATTATCTGTCATGTACAATAGGTGTGTAGCCTTGTGTTAGATGTCCCGGCGTTTCATTCACCATCCAATCCCAAATGGGGGCTGGGGGCGCCACAATGAATAAATGTAAAGTCTGTAATTTCATCTAAATTTTTTGAAATGTATAAAAAGTCGAATGTAAATGAGTGTTGGAGATAAAATCCTAATTTTAAAGGCAATATTAAATGATATAAAGTCAGACTTGTAATTAAGGATTTCACTAAGAAATTATCATTGATTAGAAATAGATTTCTAATAAACCTGAAAGAACTAATTAAGAATCACTATAGCATTAGTAGCTCATTTTGGTATAGAGTTACATCAAATAGATATGAAAACAATTATAGAGTGAAAGTATGAAATCTACAAGAAACAAATAAAATAATTACTTAGAAAAGGTAAGAGATTTTTTTAAAACAATTGGTATCTGAAATTTGATAATACCAATACTGTTTTTGGATTTAAGAAAAATATTATTGTTAATATATATACCCTAAGATCAGTAGGAGGATATTTGTATTTATGGTCATGCATGTATATGACTTTTGGCCAGTATGAACTATGGTTTGTAGTATGACATTAAAATTATGTCTCTAAATAACTTTAAAAATAAAAGTTATAAATGAGACATCATTCGTAATTGAGATTGAATTTTAAAATCTTATTGATAATAAGATTTGGATCATGTGTACATGAATTCTTGAAGCGGCTACTTGTCTCCTGAATGTGCAATGGAAGGGAGGTTTTCAGAAAAATCGGATATTTTCAGCTTTGGAGTATTGTTGCTAGAGATAGTATGCGGAAGGAAAAACACTAGTTTTTATGATCCATGAGGGACCATAAGGGGCCCAACCCGGCCCAACGATCCTTCCCAAAAGGAGTCATTGCACCCCTTTGGAATACCTAGTCCGCAAGCTAAACCAATTTGTGAAGGAACCCCCACACAGGAAAGACGAATGGCAGGGATAGATAGAACTCGTCGCTTTGGCATCCCCACTAACACCTGACACTGAGGACCAGTACCTGTGGGTGGGTGAGAAACATGGATAACACTTGATTCCCTACGATGGAATGTGGCGCTAATCATCTATCAGTAAGGCGCCACTCGAGGAGCCATGCTAGAGTAATGGCGCAACTCCCCTAACTCCATGCCACATTAATGATGCAACCTCAAGAGCCACACCTCATTAAAGGACTCTGATAAGACAACAGTCGAAGGGACATAAACCTCCTGACAAAAGGCAGGGGACGACCTACCAAAAATCTTGTATAAAAGCCGACCCCCAAGTACGGAAAGCTCTCTTACACTCTAGCACAAACTACCAAGGAAATTTACTAACTTAAGTATAAGAGGCTCCCCGACCACCACCAAGCTCCTCTCCCTTGTTTTCTTGTGTGTACAGGTATAAAACCCCCAAACTTGAGTTGCTGAAACCCGGCCCAAAGGCATACGGAAAACGGCGTTAACATCCCTAATCCTTCGAGTACGGGGCGTTGTAGCAACAATGTGGAAGATGAAACTATATGAAGACATCGAACAATACCAAGTTTGTGGAACAATCTCTACTCAATCTAAACTTTGTCGGTAAATATATTGACATTCTATAAAAAGTTTGCAACTCGTTCAACAACAAAGTGATTGGTTCAATTAAAGAGCACATTTTATCTATGTACCTTGAAGCATTGTAACAGTGACATTGTTAATAGAGCGAATGCTTTGATTGTGGAAATTAGCAGCCTCACTGGGACTGTCTAGTTTGCAATGAATCCTAGCTGTCTTGGACAAGGCAGATCATCAATCTCACTTCTAAACAAGGAAATAGAAATTGATACGGTTGGCCCATCTTTAGCCAAATCTTGTACACGCAACAGCCAGACATGTATGCATCTCAAGATCTCCTTTCCAAAGTCAAGTTTCAAAACTTTGGGATCTATTAAGGCTGCCATATTTTCTATCTTCCACATTTTCCATGCCTAAAAATATGAAAACATGATTAGTTTCAATATGTATTGCATGCATCAATCACTGATTTGTTTACTCCAATGGTCCCTAGCTATATTAAAAACTTGAGAAACTAGAAATTGAGGTTTTAAAAAAGAGGTAATTAGATAAGAGAGACTTACAAATCCTAAAAGGTTCATGGTTTCCTCGTCATGATCATAAAAACTAGCCTTTTTCCTTCTGCATACTATCTCTAGCAACAATACTCCAAAGCTAAAAATATATGATTTTTCTGAAAACCTCCCTTCCATTGCATATTCAAGAGACAAGTAGCCGCTTCAACAATTCATGTACACATGATCCAAATCTTATTATCAATAATATCAACATTAATATCTGATTGAATTCAGAAAATCAAAAGTATAGACTTACTACGTCCCAACAACTCTTTTAGTATTATTCTGATCTTCATTTCCCCCAAAAATCCTAGCCATTCCAAAGTCTAATATTTTTGGATTTAGCTCTTTATCCAATAATATATTACTTGCCTTTAGATCTCTATGAATAATCCTTAATCTCGAGTCCCTATGAAGATAGAGTAGACCTCGACAAACTCCTTCAATAATGTTGAAACATTTTCTCCAATCTAGAAGCTCTTGTTTAATTAGATCTAATTATTTTAATCCAAACAAATTAGAGATTAAAGTCAAGATGAAATACATAACAATAATGAAGGTAATTTTGGTAAGATGAAAGTCATCAGAAAATAATGTGTTAACGAGCTAACCAAATAGAAATGCGTCTAGACTTTTGTTTGGCATGTATTCATAGACTAATAGCTTTTCTTCTCCTTCGACACATCCGCCAAGAAGTCTAACGAGATTTCGGTGTTGGAGTTTAGAAATCAAAGTCACCTCATTCATAAACTCTTGCATCCCTTGCCCTGATGTTCTGGCAAGTCTTTTTACTGCAATTTCTTGTCCGTCTAACAATTTTCCTTGTAAACAAGCAACAACCCATAATTTACTGCATATTCAAATGATTATTTGATAAGCCTCTAGAAGCATAACCATTACCCTATATACGCACTACAACAAAATTGGTTTTTAGTGACGGTTGGGCGATTGTGACAGTCCCCAAACCATCACTACAAACTGTAACTAAAAAGCATTTTCTATGACGGTTTCTGGAAACTATCACTAAAGATAGATAAGTTTTTTTTTACATTCAAACATATGATAAATTTATGTTTGAACGTCACATATACGTTCGGACATTGTGGCTACTTACGTTCAAACGTTAAATGTTTTGGCGCAAACATTCGAATGTATAATATTAACATTCGAACTTTAATTGTAAATTTAAATTAAATATGACTCTAATTTAAAACTTATGCAATTTTTATAGTGCATAATTTGTGAACAAGTCTAAAAAATTGACTTGTATATATTTATATATACACAATTTGTAAAATATAATTATATATTTATACATATAAATATATATTTATGTTTATATATATTTGAAGTGTAGTGATTTAGTATTAAAGTTGAAAAATCTAACATTAAAGAAGATTGAGAATTGAAATTAAAAAACAATAAATATATTAAATAATATTGTTTCTTACATATATTAAAAGTAAAATACAAAATATGATAGAATTTCGTAAACAACACTTAGATGAACGCATTGCTCTCGAAATTCGTACTACGTATCCCCTCAATCAAGCTATCAACCTTGTCATTGAGGATACCTACATGATGGGCTATCTCAGCGATAGACGCCTTTACAGCCACGATCTGTCGATCGATATGCGCAATTAGTTGTGAGATCACTGCATCAACCCAAGCACGCCATGTATCTCTCATAGATGTACTTGTTGGCTACTGACTACTACTCCTCACATCGGATGTGGGCTGCGTTGGAGGAACTAGATCCTTTACAGGGGGTGGCTGATGTCCCCTCACCTGTCCAATGCTTCGTCGATGTGTGGTCATGTCTAGAGGGCTCATCTGATCTTTGCACTGCTCCTTTGACTGGGTTGGCACTCCCAAAGCAAGTAATAGCCAGCTGATTAGGACACCGTATGAGAGGTTGTCCATGGAGATGATGCTCACCTCATAAAGGATCCTCTCAAAGATGTGCAGTGGCAAATCTATGGGATCTTCACATGCCACTCGTATAAAAAACTGTGCTCAAATCCGACAAAATGTGGTCTTATGTGCCACGGAATCCACGTTTGTTGCAACAATAAGTTGCAACATGCGGAAGAAAGGTAGTAGATGGTTTTGGTGGAAAGCATTTTTGTAATACCCTGCTCCTTCCTTTCTTCTGACGTAAGTAATTACGTAAGATGCGATAGCCTGTCCACCCCTCTCTATTGTATAAAAGTCCCGTTATGCGTGCCAGACCTCGATGGCGTGTTTTAAAAGATACTATGTAATTTATAAAGCTAGTTTTATATTTTAAAGTTATGCGTATTTTAAATGGAAGATCCCTATTATTATTTAACTGAATAATATTTTAAATAACTCAATTATAATATCTTTGAAGAGCTCCAAAAATATTATAATTGTAGGAATCATTTTATATAAATTATTCCAGTTATTTAAAATATTATGTGATTTAAATAATGATTGAATCTTTATATTAATTTAATAGTTTTATTCTCTTAAATATTTTAAGTAAGACTTCATCATTTTATAAATGAGAGAAGGAATATTATTTTAAATAATATTCTATCTTAATTCATCTCAGTGCTTTTAATAAGTTAGCTTTTACGCATTTTCAAATTGGTATTTAAGGGTCATCATAGACTATTTTATAGATCTCCAGACGTTGGGTTTTAGGATAAAACCCCAGCCCCTCTCTCTTCTCCCTCACTTTTCCCCCAGCCCTCTCTCTCTCCTCCCTTTCTCCCTCTCGGCATGCCCAGTACGCAGCACCCACGTCCGAGTCCTCCAGCCCCCAGCCCGGCACCGTCGTGTGCCTGTGAGCCTCACCTCCTCTCCCTCCGGCGTGCTCACCCATACAGGCCTTGCTCCCCCACGCTCGTCCCTCCTCTCCCTCGGCCATGCACAGCCCGAACGGGCTTAGTGCTCCCTGCACCGCCGTGCGCCATTCTCAGCACCACCACTCCCACGGCAGCTTCCTCTGCCACCGGCCATCACCCTCCAACGAGCCCAGCCTCCATCTCCCCACTGGCAGCTCCCCATGCAAGCATGTAGCCCCTCCATGCACAGGTTTATTGTGCACGTCCACAGCTCCGCCGTGCGCGGCCATCTAGGCCGCCGGACACCACCATGAGACTCTCCAGGTCTCCCTCTTCCTTCTCTTGTAAACCCATGACCAGTAGGCCCCTCCTCCACCTCCCGGTATCTCTCTCTCTCACGCACGGGTTAAGCCCGATCTGCCACCTTACGCCGCTAACCACGGCGTGTGGCCACCCTCTCTGGCACCCTTAGGCCACCACGAAGCCAACCGGACCACCCATGTTCCCGATTCGCCACCCATGGCTCCTCACTCTCTCTCACTCTCCCACGGCTTCTCCTCCCTCACAGTGCATGGCCAGCCCTTCTCTGCCACCACGGACCACCGTGCCGCCACCACCAAGCCTCCACAGCTCCTCCGACAGTTTTCCTTAGCCTAGCCCTAAGCTTAAACGACCACTTTATGTGGTGGGTAATCACTGCATGTGATGGACAGTCACTTGCGCGTGACTGACCGTCATTGTACACGGCTAGATCTGCCGTGATACGCTCCTTGCTAGCATCATCAAGGCCACTTTAGGCCCTTCCAAGACCACACCTAGCTATCCAAACGCTTAAACAGTCATTGTACGTGGTGTACCCACCCCGTACGTTCTTTCGGACGTTATCGCTGTAACGATCAACGAGTGACGCACGGGTTATCCCGTCGATGATATAACTCTCTATCCTTCGCTATTTATGTAGATGCTAGCTAGTTGATTAGGTTGTAGACTGTGCTGCTAGTATTATAGGGTTCGCTATGTAGTATAGTGATGTGACGTGCTGTGGTGAAGTGCTGGGCGTAGTTGGGAAGTGTGCTGTGTAGTAATGTGGACTATGCTGTGAAGTATGGCTGTAGTCCAAGGCGACGAGTGTCGCCATGTGACTGGCTTATGGCCAGGAATAAGTGCGAAGTGGCTAAGAAGTATCAGAGTAATGCAACGGAAGCATGATTGGGCAATGTCATGAAGTGACGTGGTCAATCATGGAGTTGCGCTGTGATGACCTAGGATGTATGTGAGGTGACGTGATAAGGTCAAGGTGTAGCTTGGGAACAGTCTCGAGCTATATGGCGTGACGTAAAGTGTAGTTATGAATGAAGTTCGATCGTGTTAAGTGTTGGGATGAACTGTCATGAGGTTCAAGTAGCACGAAGAGTTGTGCTAGCTAGATAAGAGAAGGTTGGTATCAGAGTATGGCGCTTGCCCATACAACCCGATAACCAATGTAAGGTATGTTGGTCTTAGATGTAAGGTACATGTGTTATCTGGTTAGACACATGTGCCGGACGGATTTACCGTATATAATGGGTAATCTGTCCTATGTATGGTTACACGGTACTTAAGCCTCAGAATGGCTTAGAGCCGTGTGATATGTATGGAAGGTCATGAGGGTAGAGTGAGCTAAGATACATAAAGGTAGTGATGAATGTACTGTCTAAAAATGGGATGCGTGACTTATTAGGTCTAAGTCATGCGTCGGAATGTGGTTAATAAGAAGAACGGGACAAAGGTCGTTGTGTCTTAATCCTAAGGTGAATCATGGGTTCACCCTAATGAGTAAGCACTCGAAGTAGAACGTCAAGGTTGAAGGAAGTAGAGACCGTAATGGGTCTCCAAAGGTTTTATCGTAGTAAAGGACATGAAAGAGCACGGGATAGAAAGAGAGTGTTATAAGTAAAGCACAGCTCTATTACTAGTTCCATTGCTTATGCACTAGATAGAGAATAACATTAAGGTTATGTATGCATGTAGGTTGCTATCTGACACGCGCATGAATGGACTGTATGGTATGAAAGTAGCATGGAGTCCTGGGAAGTATTACGTTCATACTCTTCTAGAGTTTTCTAAAGATAAGAAGAAGAAAATGAAAAGCTTTTCCTTATGAAAAATGAAGAAAAGAAATGTTTTCCCTTTTTCAAGGGCAGACGTTTTACGAAAAAGAAGAACAAAAAGTAACGTCTTTAAAGTATAAGTATGTACGGCCCCCTTTGACAGCCCCTGTTCACGCACCCAAAAGTATTAATTGTACGCATGTGAATGGATGACTATACGTAGTATCTATTGTATGTATTTTCAAAGAATAGACAATAAACAAAAAGAAGATTTTCGGGCTCTCGTCCCAAAAGACGTTTTCTCATGAAAGCATGAAACGAAATGAAAAGAAATGAAAGACATGCTCATGCACATAAAATGAATGAAAGCTGCAGCTCTCTAGAGCTGCCATGAATGAATGAACGTAAAGAAAGAAAGAAAGAAAGAAAGGCATGAGTATAAATGAATGTATGAAGCTACGTAACGGCCACATGAATGAATGAATGAATTGGGTACCCCAAACGAATGAATGGGCAGATTGTAATGCCGGGTAGTAGTATCTGGTAGTGTACCCAGTACTACATCCTTGATGGAATGGGATTCCAACCCATGGCCATGGGCGAATCCATTGGCTATAGGGCCGCTAACCCTAGCACGCGGGGCGTAACAGTGTGCACTGACCTATGAAAGTGAAAAGAAAAAAATGTATGAATGCATGGCATTCTATAAGAAATGAAGGCAGTGACGGGAGAACGTTTTAAAGAAAAGAAAATCATATTTAAAGATGAAAACCTCATTTACTGATATTTACGAATGAAAGCATGTATGCATGTACGTATAGTATGTATAGAATGATGAATGCATGACTGAAAACCTATGTTGCTATATTTTAACTGTAGAAGTAATGCTTACTGAGTATTCCACTCATTTTAGTTTTTATGTGTGCCCCTCCCCCCACAGGAACTGAATAAGCAGTACGCTCAAGAGGGACACGGCCAAAGGAGAAGAGCACGGAAGTCTAGGCATGAGTGTTTTAAATGTATGAAAGGCCTTTTTATTTTAAAGATTTATATTTTCCACTCTTTTAATCCGCAAACCTCTTTTATTCCAAAAGCACATTTTATTTTATAACGTAGAGTCTTGTACCCTGGGAAGGACAGTAAAATGTTTTAAATCGGACGGTAATTCCCGTCGTCTTTTCTAAAATATTTTGTAAAAACACCCACCATGAGGACGGGCATTACAGTTTTTCCCCTTGATCTACGTGCGGTCTCACCTAGTGAGGATGTAGAAATCCTCGTCTGCTCTGAGCAGATGTAGATGTGTGAACCAAGACTAGAGAGTCAACCGTAGTCGATGTCTCAACCCCTCAACGAATCCCGAGGTGCTCGGCGATGACATCGGGTGAAATCTCTAACATCACACCGTGTACAATCATGGTGTGAGAGGATGCGTCCTGAGGCGTGTCACACATCCCCATATAGAACTCCTAAACCATTGAGGGGTATACCTTCCCCCTTAATATGCAAATATTTCCCAGGCTCTACTAAGGAAGACATCTCTCATGTTCGTCTGCTCCCATTTGAGCTCGTCGAAGTCGTTGATTAGGACCTCTCGCTCTACCATAATAGTACGAGCCCCAATACGAGCAGTGTCCTTAGTGGCTCCTTCCCTCCCTCATTTCCTAGTATGCAAAGGATGAGCCATAGCCTAAAAATAGAAAAGGAAAAAAAATTATGTGTACTATTGATGCATCTTTCGTGTTCATTTTAAATTGTTTTGCATTAACGTTCAAACGTAAAAAAGCATATGTTCGAACGTTAATGCAAAAAAAATGTTTGGATGTGTATCTTTTACATTCGCATGTAAAACACTTACGTTCGAATGTATACCATAAACATTCGAACGTAAGGCGTTAATAAATTTAATAAATTTACGTTCAAAGATACTACACAAACATTTGGACATACGTGTTTACGTGTCAAACGTAAAGGATAAACGTCCAAATGTTGGACGCATAAATAAATTACAAAGTATTACGTTCGTACGTTAAAATTAAATGTTTCGACGTAAATTCTACGAAAAGTAACATCTTAATGTAGAAAATATACGTTCAAATGTGGAAGACCAATAGTTATGAAGTTTAAACGTCTTACGTTCGAACATCTTGGTGTAACGTTTGAACGTTACGACACAGAATGGCTGAGTCGACTCAGCCATTCTTGAAATCTCGTAAATCATCATACATACCAACTAAATGCCGAAATGCCACCTTAAAAATGAAGTATACACTTCAAAAAACTTTTCTATGGTGACTATTTGGCCAATGGCAACCTATGGTGGCTGTAAAATAGAGTTGAAAATCTTTCCACCATAGGTCATCGGTTTTAAACAAAACCAGCCCTAAATCTCAAATAAACTACATCTAATGCTTCAAAAAGCGATGCCTACCTTTTAGTAACGGTTGTGGCGGAGTTTGACAGCAGCTGCGATAGAGAAGTGGCGGCCTGCAAAAGGGATTATGAGAAAACGGTGAAAATGACGTTTCTCTGTTAGGTTTTGGGCTTATATACATGAAACATTCGAACGTTATAAGTATTACATTCGAACGCGCTCCCTAGTAATGTTCCAATGTGTAATGAAACGTTGAAATGTGAGAAAGAAAACTTTGAAACATAAGAAATAGTATGTTCGAACGTTTCTCGATTGATTTTTCAAAATATATTAATAATATATTATATCATTAATATATGTTATATATTATAATGTATACTATAACATATAGCATACTATATCTAATATTATATTATAATATATATAGTATATTATAGTATATTATATTATAATATAATATACTATTCTACATATAATATAGTATTATATATACACTATATAATGATATATATTATTTTTATTTTTTTAATAAAGAGTTAGGGTCATCTGTCCAAAAGTGACCCCTCCCCAATTTTATTAATAACCCTCACTTGTGGCGGAAGAAAACCGTGATTACAAATCAAGCATCTGGGGTACAAAAGAAAACCCAACATGCAGAAAAAATAAAAAACCATAGAAGAACAACATAAAACCACAAACAACAAACACACGAAATTAACTAAAACGAAGCGAAGGCAACCCGGAGTAATCCATGCGGATAAGACCACGCAACGCTCGGGGAGTCTCTGTCAAGTGCGAAAAAACTAAATCACTACCAGAAAACCCATGTTTGGCTAACCAATCTGCAACTTTATTTCCCTCACGAAAAACATGATGAATCGAGCAAGTCATGGAGTTCATAATGTCCATAATTTCCTCCTAGAAATCCTCCAGGTACCACACCCCACATCTTTTACTCCTCCACAAGGAAATAACAGTCATAGAATCAAGTTCAATATCCACATAATTTAAAAATAAGAATTTACAAACCTAGAGCTCATGAAGAAGAGCTAAAAGTTTAGCGCGATTATTAGAACCTGTGCCAATGAACGAAGAAAAAGCATGAATTAGCAGACCATGATTATTTCTAATAATCCCACCTATACCTGAGGCACCCGGATTACCCAAACTACGACCATTTGTGTTCAGCTTAACTCATCTTGTTGAAGGCCTTTGCCAAGCAATAACTTTGCAATGTCGAATTGGGGGGAAAATAGACTAGACATTCAAACCCTCAAGTACCTGCAAATCAAGACTAGATATGTTAGAACTAGCATGCATATCATGACAAATAAGACTAATCCACCGACGAACAGAGTGAATAATGTCAGAGGCAAATTCAAAGCAACCCTCCATACTCGCCAAACAGCGCCGCCGCGTCTTTCCAAGTGATAATCATCGGGAAAATTCCCACAATAATGCCAACTTGAGACGATAGATTCGCACGGCGAAACCAAATCTTCACCGTGTCTTTCCAATTCAGGCCAATCGGGATCCCAAGGCTAGCCCTAAAATATCGCCAAACAGTGATCGCAATATCACCTGCAATAAGAACATAATTTTGGTCCTCATAATGACCGTTAGTACAACAATCACAACGAGAGGTAATAGGAATACCAATACATCGAAGATGATGATCGACGCTAAGGGCCATAAACCAAGCTTTCCACATGTGTGTAGACATTTTAAGAGGAAGACTCTTATGCCACATCCAAGAGTGCCCCTCAATAGTATCACCCCTAATACGGACACAATCCCAAGCCGACTTAGTGGAAAACAAACCATTATCATTATTGGTCCAAATCAAAACATCCAAACCCAGTTTAGCCTTACAAATATCCTCTAAAATACCATCAAAGTGATTTGGCCCCACTGATTGAAGAATAAAATCCACATCCCAATCATTATTTAATTTGCAATCCTTCACTTGAAGATGAGGATGACCCACAATATGCATATCATTAGCTAAAGGGCCTCTGTCCCACCATTTATCATACCAGAAAGAAACCATACCATCTTCAAGACGCCACTTAGAATTATCCAAGACCAAAAGAAAGGAATTAGCAATCATTTTCTAGAACCTTGTACCCTTAGTTGGATCAACTAGGGCCCAAGGTTTAGAACCCACATACTTACTCTAAAAAAAAATTGGCCCATAAAGAATTACCTTCATGAGATTCCAAGCAAATCTAGCATGAAGGGCTTGTTGCATATCATCAACGTCCCTAAAAGCCAAGCCAGCTTCCTCCACGGGACAACAGATAGAATTCCAGGCCACCCATTTTTTCTTACCTTTACCATTATCCTCCCTCCAAAAGAAAGTACTCATCATATGGTGAAGGGTATTAATAGTGGATTGCGGGACCTGAAGAACGGCAAAGAGATGGAGACCCATACTAGATAGAACATGACGTAGTAAAATAAGACGGCCACCCGCCAAAAGAAATCTCATCTTCCATCCTGATATTTTCTTTTGAATATTAGACACCATATCTTCCAGATGCACCAGTTTAAGACGACCCAAAATAATAGGCACTCCAAGATATTTGAAAGGGAAAGATCTTTCTAAAAATCCAATCTTCCATAATAATAAGCTTTTACGAGTTAAAAAAAAAAAATTTTGAGTAGTAAATGGCAAATTTAGAGTGACTGATACACTGACCCGACCAACTCTCATACTTATGAAGCACAGATAAAATCTCCCTTAGGGCATTAGAGCTACCATTAGAAAAAAGCACAATATCATCAGCATACATAAGATGAGAAATTATAGGCATACCTCGGGCTTGAGAGAATTGACCAAATTTTTGAGCCTCCACACTTTGCTTGATCAATCTAGAGAGAATTTCTTGAAGGATAATAAAAAGATAGGGAGAAAGGGGATCACCCTGATGCAATCCCCAGCCACCTTGAAAAAAACCTTTAATAGTGCTATTCATCATAATAGAATACCAAGGAGTTGAGATGCATGTTCGGATAAGAGCACAAAAATTAGAGGAAAATCCAAAACAGTGAAGAACCTCCAGAAGAAAAAGCCAATCCACTCAATCATAGGCTTTAGCCATATCCAGTTTAATCATGATATTACCACCACGGGCCTTCTTATTAATGGAGTGGACCATTTCCTGCGTGATACTAATATTTTCAAAGATGATTCTCCCCGGAATGAAAGCACATTATTCCCATGATATCATTCGTGAGAAGAGACCTGTCAAACGATTAACAATGATTTTGGAGCATATTTTATAGAAAACCAAGCAGAGGCTGATAGGCCTAAACTTATCAAACCCAGAAGGTGTATCAACCTTTGGAATTCAGACAAGAAAAGATGCAGTAAAAAATCTTGGAAGTTGCTTAGAATTAAAATAATCAGATATGGCTTCCAAGACATCCTCTTTCACAGTCTCCCAACAACTTTTGAAAAAACCAGAACCAAAACCATCAGGCCCTGGGGAGCTATTAGAAGGAATAGAAGATAGAGCAGAGAACGCTTCATTCATAGAAGGCACCGCACACAACATCGAGTTGTCAGAATCAGAAATAATAGGAGAGATAAGAGTCGATAAATTAGGTAACAATCTAGTCGGCGTGACCTGCAGAAAATTAGAAAAGAAATCCACAACCCCCTGATGAACACTCTCTAGGGAATTGAACACCATACCATTCGAAGATCTCATTTCCACCACTCTTTTATGACATTTATTAGCAAGGCAGGCATGAAAAAATTTTGTGATGTGATCACCATCCATATGCCATTTTAACTTAGACATTTGAGCCAATCTAGTATCTTCACAACGGAGCCAATCATCCAATTCTGCAGAAGAGACCATAAGATCCCTCTCCATAGTTTCATCCCAGTTTTGTTTAAGCTTCTTTTCAAGCTCCTCAATTTGCTGCTCAAGAGAATTAATATGCATATTAGTATGACCGAAAACCTTTTTATTCCATTCACGCAAGACGAACTTAGTGTTCTTCAATTTAAAAACCAATTTAGTAAGACCATGACCACCAACAGGAGCAGACCATGCCTGGTGAACACAAAAAAAATTGCAGATGATCCACCCACATTTGTTGAAAACGAAAAGGTGAAGGGCCATAAGAGAAAGGATCAATCTTTAACTCTATAACCATAGGAGAGTGATCAGACGTGGTGCGCGGAAGATATGAATAAACTGCATTAGGAAAATAAGCGAGCAAAGAGAAATCCATAAAAATCCGATCTAACTTCGCCCAAGACCGAGCAAGACCCAACTACCCATTACACCACGAAACATTTCTGCCCTTAGACTTCATCTCAACCAAACCACCTTGGTGGACCTAGGCATTGAAGTCCTCCATCGCCGCATTTGATCTAGGTGCACCACCCCTTCTCTCCGAATTATTCTTGATTATTTTAAAATCCCCAGCAAAAGACAAGGCTCCGATCCCATAGCCTGGGAACTATGATCCTCCCACAAACATTTCCTCTCATGCATATTGCACTTAGCATAGATAATATTACACAAAAAATGATAGGACCCCATGTTAACACCAAGAGAAACAAACTGCAAATTAGTCCGCACTACTTGAATATCAAGAGTATTGTCCCAAAAAATCCAAATTTTACAACCATCAGCTACATTCGAAGTAAAGGAATCAAAGTGTAAATAATCTTGCAAACGGATGGCTTTGTCTAGTGTTTGAAATGGTTCCAAAACCGCAACCATCTTAGCCTTAAACTTACAAACTAAATTCTTCAGTCTATGACGAGAGGTACCGATGTCACGGGCATTCCAAACAATAATAGAGTTACTCATAAAGACAAGGTAAAGGGATGGGTAATGACCCGACTTGAACTTCTAACTTTCTCAAATTTTTTCTTTTGATATTTTTTCTTAACTGTTTTACCTTTAGATTCTGAACGATAATCCTTGAACTGAGGGAGCACTTCTAGAGGGATATCAGGGTCAGGCTCGGAAGCAATATCTTCAAGATTATTGCCCAGAGTAGAGTCCCAACTGGTTCAGCGGTCTCTATTTTAGGAGGAATAACCATGGGGTTGTTCATCACATCACCACCTTGTGTATTACCAGAACTAGTGCCACCAGGTTCTAGTTCTCCTTTCTTAAGGCCAAAGTTTTGCTCCTTTCCAACATAACATATCTTTGAATTATGACCCTGAACTTTGCATTTTCCACAGTATGCGGGCAACGTCTCATAGAGGACCTCTTGTTTCCGACTCGTCGACAGATCAGGAGCACCAATCCAAAAATAAGAAATCAGCTCCTTGGCTGCATCCATCTCCATACAAAGTCTAGCTCCATCGGTCCGGGTCATACAACGTGTGGGGTTGACACTACGAAAACCAATAGGAGCAGTGAAGATCCGAAGGAAAGATTCTTGATAATAGTTGGGAGGTAATCCTGGGAGCAAAATCTACACGGGAACATTATAAGGTTTGTGCTCCTCATTGAATTTTGGAGACCAGTGAAAAGCACAGTAAGCCACTCCATTCACTTCACAGGACTCACGGGACAGAGCTTTCACAAAGTCAGCTTCCGTAGCCATCCGAAGGAAAATGGTGCATGGCAGTTTCATAGAGGAGACCACCGGAGTAGAAGACAGGCCCCAACGGCTAGAGATAAAGGCACGTATAGGGTCCAGAAAAGGCCTTTGTCCAAGGAACTTGATCACTATGGAGAAATGGAATGGCTCTGCTAATCGGGTGATTTCTTCTTTGCAGAATTGGAAAAAAATCTCACCGTCCATGACTTTAGGTGCACGAGGGGCTACAGAAATTTCAGGAAGGGACTGCGGAACCGTAGCAGCCATTTCGGCAAAGGACTAACGGCCAGAAGATTGGCCATCCATGGCTGCTATGCAGCCTCAACGAAACAAAGGCCAAACGGAGAATGGAACCTGTGAAACACATAAAAACCCTAGCAGAGCACGTCAAGGGCAGTTTCAGAACGTTGATCTATTCATTTTATAATGCTATAGAGTATATTGTTGTTGTTAGTTTTATTAATTATAGCCAAATGTCTGTCACTATATTATTATGTTTCATTTAAAGTTGAGCGGTGCTACTCTGTCACTTGAGTAGCACCGGTCAAACGTACCGCTAGTTGATTTTGTAGCCTTTTTTTTTTCAATTTTCTATTCAGGTTTTTTAATATATTTAAATATTTTTAAAAAATAAAAAAACACCAATACATTTAAAATCACTTCCTTAATCATTAAGTAAAAAAAAAAAATCTAGCAGTCAAGTAGAGCAGTAAGAATTGGTGGACATAGTAGTGTTTTCCATATATATTATACTAAATTATAGCATTATAAATTTAGTATATAACATATACTAATTATAATACACTATAATATAAAATGTTGTTGATAATAGTATATATGTAACATGAGTATGTAAGTAGAAGTATATATAAGTATATTATATGATATATTTTCTTATATGATATATCTTCTTTTTTTAGGTATACGTATTGATCTGATACTTATACTTATATATTATAGTATATCATATAATATACTATACATCATATAATATACTTATATATACTTATAAGTATGTATTATACATAAGTATATTATATGATAGTTATAAATTTATAAGTATACAACATTTTATAGTTGTATATTTCACTAGAATATAAGTATATAAGTATATTATATATATACTTGTATATAATATATAGTAGTATATTATTATTTTTTAAATAGTCAGTAACCACTCGCGGTGTGATTCCGGCCCAAGTTTATTAAAAACCCTTCACTTATGGCAGAGGAATACCGTAAAAACAATCAATCCTAAAAAAAACATCATGACCAACAAGACCGGACTAGACAAACAAAACCAACAAAACCCGACCATCACAAGTCTCAACCAAAAATGTAAACAATAAACAAATCAAACTAAACCAAATACAATCACAAACTAGACTCGTTCTATTTGCGTAAAGCAGGGACCCCCACTTATCCAAACAAAGAATGCCCTTCAGAAGACGTGGTAGCAAAGACCCCTCCTCATAAATCACGTTTTTGCCCATCTCACCTTCTTTCGCAAGGAAATCATCTGCATGATTCCCTTCCCTATATTGGTGAATTACCATGAAATTCACTCCATCTAAAGCCTCAACTAAGTCCTCCCAAAAGTCCCAAAGGTACCATAACATGCAAGTATTTTTCCGAATCCAATCCACTACAATACGCAAGTCACATTCAATTATCACATTCAAATAGTGATAATTCCGCACTATTATTAGTGCCATATCCGAAAGTAGTAGAAAAAGCCGCAATCATGTTACCACGGCAATCCCGAATAATTCCTCCACCTCCCGAGTTACCCGGATTTCCCCTACAACTATCGTCACAATTTAATTTAACCCATCCGGTAGGGGGCTTGTTCCATGCCACATACATAGTTAGTCTTATGGGAGGGAAAGAAACTGGAAGCTGGAGCTCCCGTGCGATCTCCACGTCTGACGTAGAAAACTTGCGTAAGGCCTTGGATTCTGCTGCAATAATACTAACCCAATATCTTATTTGTCTCCGCACTTGATCCACGTTATGTTTAACCCCCTCCATTCTTGCTCTACATCTTCTCTTCCATAAGCACCATGTAATCACAGTCGGTATTACCCTAATTAAAATACCTTTGATCGATGACTTTTTGGCGTAAGAAAACCAGGCTGAAACTTAGTTTTTCCAGGGGATAGGCATGTAAAAAGGAACCCCCAGCAATACACTAGCTCGACGCCAAACTTCCTCACCTCTTTTACCAGGTTGGACATTTCGCATAATTTCCAACATTTTCTCAACTCCCACCAATTCCATTAATAAATCAGAATTCCAATTATTTTGGTTCCAACAATCCCGAATGCTCAGCTTACTATTAGTAATCCCCTCTATGCTCACAGCCAACGGACCAGAAGAAAGCCACCTTTCAAACTAGAAAGAAGAGTTTCCACCTCGCACCAAGATTTTCACATTTTCCATTACTTCCAGAATGACAGCTAGCATCGATCTCCAAAATCGTGAATCATTGGGACGCTCCTTCTGGGCTAGAATATGGGTGTTTCTGCAATACTTGGCTCTAAAAAAATCTGCCCATAAATTATTCGAAGTGATCAAACGAAAAGCAAGCTTCATATGCAGCGATTTTTGGACTTCCTTAAGATCTCGCACACCCAATCCCCCATCCAAGACTGGTTTACAGACCTTACCCCAAGAGAGCCAATGTACTTTTCTTTTTCCTTCCACCTCGCCCCACCAGAAATTTGCTAGAAGATAATTGATACGGGATAAAATGCCCATCGGAACAGAAATCACGGACATCAAGTGTACTGGCATGCTCGATAGAACATGTCTAAGAAGGATCAACCTTCCACCTTGCGATAGCAATTTAAATTTCCATCCTGCAATTTTCGCACGTATCGTTTCCACTAACTGCTCCAAAATCCGGGAAGTTAACTTACCTAAAACCAAGGGCGCACCCAAATACGTCACTGGGAAACTACCTTCTGTGAATCCGATACTTCTTAATAAACCTCTTTTACGAGCTGGGCTAATGTCTTCAAGATTATTCTCCCTCATCGTGTACTGATAGGAAACTTGTGAACATATTCTTCCATCTCTCTTTTGTTCAACAATATAACACTATTATGTCTTTAACATTGTTAATTCAACCATTTTGGACTTATATTATTTCATGTGTTTTTTTTATAGATATTGTGTGATATTGCATATCTAACTTTAGACTCGTTCAGGAATTAGTATACATTCAGGTGTCCACTGATTCCTAAATTATCCAGTGTGGACAGTTTGAGATTATATCATCTGTATTGCACATTCTTGTTACTCCTACTGAACACGTTTAGTATCAAGTTTCGGTGTCTTCCTCTATTGTTCTTCAGGTATACTGGTCGGAGGGACACAATCCCTCTGTATGAACATGTATACTTGGAGAACTATGAGAAGATGCTACAGAAATTTCTACTGATGTGGAAAGTAATAGAGTGACGGAATATGTGTAATATGGATAATATAATCTCGAATGGGATAGGACCAACTACCTTATAAAAATAGTAGTGAGAATTGGAGCATGACATGCATGTGAATTTTCCATGTGCGTGTTGATTGAGCTGCATTATTGCATTTTTTTACACATTTAAAACCAATTCATTTTTATTGTTTTATTATTTTATCATTGGTTTTAGATGGAAAAATTGATTAAGAGACATAAATCCAAGTTGTGATTTAAATTAATTAAAAGCATAATTTATGCTTGATTTTAATACTTGTGATTTAATTATGTAATATTTCTTCAATGTACAACACATCTTTAATATTTTATTCTTAATTTTTTTGTCTAATTTTATTTTTGTTTCTTTAATGATTTATTATTTATTTTGCTTGTCTAAGTTTTATTTATTTATGTTTTTTTTGTCTTACAGATTCGTCCAAAATCTGGCCTTTGCTAAACGACGTGTCATTTTGTCCATAGAAAAAAATGACATGTCATTTTCACCGGGAATGAAAATTGCCCTCCTAAACGACATGTAGTTTTATCCATAGACCAAAACTACATGTCGTTTTGGTTCATCTTCAACCTTCACTCCACGCCGTAGTTCACCACCGTAAGCCACATAGCTCTATGAAAGCACCCACGTATCCTCCGTCAACTGGCCTCCATGGCAGCACTATCAACTTCACCCATCGCTGCACCTGGACGGACCATGAGAAGAGCAACGTAGCCATGGTCTTACAAACTTCTCCTTCAGCGCCGCTACATAGACCAACCATGTGAAGACAACCACGCTGCCACTCTGCAACCTGGACAGGCCACCATTGCAGGTCATACAAGGCCTCCAGCAGCAGCACCTCCATACGCGGCCAAGAACCTTTGCCTCAACTGCCTAGTTCCCTCCGCCAGCCTCCATGCATGCGTTCGGAGCATGCACAGCCACAACCCATAGCCTCTTTATGCACAGCTGCAACCAAAACCAATCCCCTATTTTTGACACCCAAAAATAGAGCAAGCTACCAGCTCTGCCAAACACGGCAGCACCAGCCATGCACGACCGTCCACCACTCTCACTGCCCAGCTTCTCCACCTTACACCGCACCATTTCTCCATCGACGTCCAGCTCCAAATCAAGGTTGCAGTTAATCCAGCTTGCTCACAGAGATACACGAAGATGCACGGGTCACGCAGCAGTTTGAAGACTTGTAGGAAGAAAAAAATAAAAGAAAGAGATGGAAAAAAAAAACTCACACCGAAAGCAAAAGCAACTCACGCACTCGGTACTGGGCGAATTATATTTGGATTGAGGGGACGCATTCGGCAGACCAAGACACAATGAAGAAAAAGAAAAGAAATGAAGAAAAAAAGAAAGAGGTCTGGCATAGACAAGAATCCAAAAGGAATTAGAAAAAAAAAAGGAAGAAAGGAATAACATGCATGCGGGACGCCGAAAGAAGAAACACATGGGATGTTTCCTTCTCACAGTCTGGACACACGGCAAAAACAACATAGTGGGAGAGAAGATGTAAAACATGGAACTGGCATCATGGATGAAACAAGCAATAGTGATTTATTTGAAGCCTATATAAACATCTTGTAAATGAACGAAGAAACCCATTAAGATTTAGGCGGTAGATTTTAGGAGTAGAAGTAGAGTAAAATAGAGAGACGTTTGTTTGTTTTTATTTTTCAGTTTTTTTTAATAAAGCTCTGGTGAAGAAAGGGAGTTTGGTAACACAGTTGAGAGCCTAATGGACCAACTGCTGTTACCGAGCTTTCCTCCTTCACCTGTAGCCTCCATTTTTAGTTTTATTTTTATTTTATTTCAGTTTGAAGTTTATGAAAAATTATTGCGACGTTTATTTTAATTTCAGTTCATTTAAATTACTGTCATTTACTTTTCTTGTACTTTAAATTTTAGTTTATTTAAATTACTGCAATTTATTTTTTCCGCACTTTTAATTTCTATCATTTAATTTCCTGCACTTTAAATTACTATCATTTATTTTTTTTGCACTTTTAATTCTAGCATTTAAATTACTGTCATTTATCTTTTCCGCACTTTAATTTTTGCAATTTAAATTTCAGTCATTTAATTTTTAGCAATTTCAATTTACTGTCTTGCACCTCAACACTCAAATCCAACAATATGAATCTGGTTCATGACCAGTAAATTTTCATTTTCATTGCACTTCTCCATCCATTGTATATACCATCACTTTTATTTTTATTTTCTCATTGTAAATATTTCCACCATTTTACACAAGTTTATTTTTAGCACTTTTCCTGTGGAGACGATTTAGGAATTTATTCCTAATTATTACACGACACGCTCATGCACTTGGGATAGCCTTTTGTGCTGCTCATTTTTGAACAAGTCACGTGTTACTAACAGATAAAACTTTTTAGAAATAGACAAAAGTTGGATGCATCTAGATGATAGACTTGGAAAGGATTACGCACCCTATGCGCGTGGAGTAAGAACCTTCATTGATTTTGCTCGGGCCTCTGCTGATAGTTGTGGTTACATTAAGTGTCCAGGTCGAAGGTGTAAAAATTTGTGTACGATATTGCTGGTTGAAGTTGAAAGTCATATATTTGTGAACAATATGGATCTAGGATCTACCCGATGATATTGCATGGTGAGCCATATGCACAGTCAGCAGATGCATTGTTCGGTCATCTAAATTATTTGAGACACATGGATGATGATTATGAGCAGGATTAGATGGAGGAAATGTTGGGTGACATTGGAGCTGGGATGTTTATGGATGATGTAGACGACAATGCCTCAAGTGGTTGAGAGACTGATTGTGAAAAGTTTGTTGCAATGTGGGAGATGCAAAGCGCGAGCTTTATCCAAGCTGTACAAAACATTCCAAAATGTCGCTTATTGTGCGATTGCTTCACATTAAGTCATTGTGTGGGATGTCGACGAAAGCAATTGTAACAACCCAATTCTATATTTTTTAAGAATAAATTATGGATAATTTTATTAGGCTCAATAAATGAGTTTAAGCCTATAAAAGAATTTATCAAACATATATTTTTTTTAACTTAGAATTAAGCCTCAATTACTATTATTATTACTATTATTATTATTAATATTGTTATTTCTATTATTATTATTATTATTATTATTATTATTATTATTTTATCATGAACGGATTTTTTTGTTTTAAGCACAAGAATTTTAGTTTTTTGAATTTAAACATTATTTCTCCCTATCTCCACCCATAAGCCTCATCCTTATCCTCTAATTAACAACTCCAAATCCTATTAGGAAACCAAACTCTCAACTCCAAATCCTATTAGGAAACCAAACCCTCAACTCCAAATCCTATTAGGAAACCAAACTCTCAACTCCAAATCCTATTAGGAAACCAAACTCTCAACTCCAAATCCTATCCCATCTCCTTATGGTCACAATACCCTTCTCCTTGCCTATAAACCCACCCCTAGCTGAGACCTCCAGAAGAAAACATAAGAAACCACAACCACCGCCAGCCTTCTCTCTCTCTCTCTCTCTCTCTCTCTCTCTCTCTCTCTCTCGGTACTATCTCTCCCTCTCTCGGCGTCGCACCACCCAGCCCAGTAAACCAGCCGCATCGCCTCACTCTTAGCCACCCAAAGCCACCGTCGTCTCGTCCAGCCAACCCCCGTCACGTACCCTTCGGTGACGAGTTACGAAGTGAGATTCACGAAGTAGCGCTGCAAGGTAAGTAGCATGATCATACCCTTACACGTATGTGCGGTAAACGACATGTCTTTTATAAAAATATTATGCATGAATAACCTTTATTGGAAGCCCCTTTTTACGTACCCAAGACATGATAAAAATATGGAAATCTATGATTTTATGTAAATAATTATGCATCAAGATATTTATGAAAACTCATGATTTTATGAAAGAAATTATGCATCAAAAGATTTATGAAAAGTTATGATTTTATGTGAGAGTTATGCATTAAAATAATTTATGAAAAGCCATGCATGATTTTATGTGAAGATTTAAGCATTAAAGTATTCATGAAAAATCATAATTTTATGTGAGAAGTCATGCATCACGACATGTTATGAAAGAATGTGATTTCATTTGAAATCTATGATATGATATGACAAGTATGAATGTGATTTCTTTAGAAATCTATGATATGACAAGTATGCAAGTATGATTATGATGAAATATAAATGATAAGATACGTAACGGCCTATGTTATGATATGAAGACGGTACCTATGTTATGGGCATATTGCATTGCCAGGTCGTACATGCTGGTAGTGCACCCAGTATGTCTTCCTTATGTATGGATTCCACAACCCGCGGCCACGGGCGGAATCGGAATCTATTTAGATTCGCTAACCCTAACTCACGGGGGTCAACATTGGGTAACGGCCTATGACAAGTGAAAGATAAGCTCATATTCATGTTCATGTTATTTACGTATGTAGTTATAAGTAAGCACGTTTTTCAAGAAACCTTATGTTTATTATGTTTACTGTATGATGTGTGCTTATTGAGTATTCGACTCATTTTAGTTTGTTTTCATATTTTTAAACCACCCCAGATGATGAAATTTATGAAGAAGAGACTGCAGGACAGGACTTGACCCCTGGAGGCAAGACAGAGGCCTAGACAGATTATGATATGATTAGCTTTTATGGTTTAAGATTTAAGTAAATTATGTTGATAAGCACATGAGACTTCCATATTTTTTTAAAATAAGTGCTTCCGCAGACTCTATGTTGGTTTTTAAGTATTAATTAAATTATATTTTAATTATGGAAATCTTTTGCATCTGGCTTGTTATTTAAAAGAAAAAGTTTTAGTCAAGTTCAGTAGTAGCACACTGGCTCTCCGAAAAATTCTAAAATGTCTTTATTGGGGAGCGGGGTGTTACAGCAATAAACATAGTATTTGACTTATTTAACGAGGTGCTTCCCGATGGGTCTGCATTGCCAAAGAACTTTTATGAAGCAAAACAGTTGGGAAAGGGATTACGGTTTGAGTACAAGTCCATATATGCATGCAAGAATGATTGTATTTTTTTCTGGAATGAGAACGAGGAGAAACAAGCATGTCCTGTATGTGGAGAGTCAAGGTGGAAGGCTAAGAAAAACGTGCCAGTTAAGGTGTTGCGATATTTTCCCTTGAGAGATAGGTTGCAAAGACTATATATATGTAAAAAAACAACTATTGATATGAGGTGGCACGATGAGAAAAGAGTTAAGGATGACGCATATCTGAGGCACCTAGCTGACTCACTTTTGTGGCAATCTTTCGATGATCAATACCCAGAATTTGGGATAGAAGCTCAGAATGTGCGCCTAGGACTCACAACCAATGAATTCAACCCTTTTGGGAATATGAATACAAGTTATAGCGCTTGCCCGTAGTGTTGATTCCATACAATCTTCCGCCATGGAGGTGCATGAAGGCGCCCATTTTTTTGTTAACTTTACTTATCCTCAGCCCAATATCACCTGGGAATGACATTGACGTATTCATGCAGCCATTGATTGAAGAGCTTAAAGAGTTATGGGAAGCAGGCATGAGAACTTATGATACATCCACGCCGACATCTTTTCAGATGCATGCTACAGTAATGTGGACGATAAATGACTTTTTGGCATATGAGAATCTTTCTGATTGGAGTACTAAAAGGAAATTAGCGTGTCCGACGTGTAATAAAGAAAATGCTAGTGAGTGGTTAATATATTCTCAGAAGTTGTGTTTCATGGGTCATCGACATTATCTACCAGAAAATCATGCATAAAGAAGAGAATGCGCTAAGTTTGATGGAAGAGTAGAGGACATAATTGTACCAAATGAGTTGTTTGGAGAAGAGAGAGTGGAATAACTGGTACATGTTAGAGCAAACAATTTTGGCAAAGGTCATGGTAAGAACAAGAGAAAATGTGGCGCAGCAGAATTGAATTGGATAAAGCGTAGTATTTTTTTTTACTTGCTGTATTGGTCATCCTGCATGTTATGACATAGTTTGGAGAAGAGAAGAATATCTATGATAATATACTGGGTACATTGATGAGCATTAACATAAAGACAATGGACACGATAATGACAAGGAAAGATCTTGAGAGGATGAGAATTAAATATAATCTACATTTGCAGGTGGAAGGCAACAGAGTGGTCATGCCTCATGCATGTTTTATGATGATGAGGGAGGAGAGGATAGACTTCTGCAAATGGTTGCAAGGTGTGAAGTTGCCAGATGGTATGCTTTAAATATCGGTAGATGCATGAGATCTGATGACTGGAAAATTAGTGGATTGAAAAGTCATAACTGTTACGTATTTTTGCAGCAGTTATTACTAGTGGGAATTCATGGAAAGCTGACATCTAATGTCTGTGTCACCATAATCGAACTTTGTATGTTTTTTAAAAATTTGTGCGCTAGGGTAGTAAATCGAGATATGTTGTGGAAAATGGAAGAAGACATTGTTACTATACTCAGATCTTTCCACCATCATTTTTTGATGTCATGGTCCATTTCGCAATACATTTACCCCGGAAGATACTATTGGGTACCCAACTGGTGCAGTTCCGTTGGACGTATCCAGTTGAAAGATATTTGAGTGTTCTGAGGTGCACTGTTGGGAATAAAGCTAGAGCTAAGGGTTCAATAGCAGAGGCCTATATACACAATGAATGGTTAACGTTTTGCTCTCTAGATCTTCGTAGTGTTGAGACACGATTTAATCGTTAAGAGCGAAATGTTGATCTTGCTGCTCCGCCTCCTCGTGAGCTATCAGTATTCTCCCAGAATGTACGACCCTTAGGTGCACAAATAGGTTATGATTTAATTGATGGAGAGTTGGGTAAAGTTCAATGGTACGTGCCAAATAATTGCTGAGAGATTGATGACTATCTTAAGTATGTTGTTCCATTCTTCATTCTAGTTAAAAAAGTTTAACTATAACTTTTGTGCTAAAAATAATATTATTTTGCATCTATAAACAGTAAGCACATGGACAAACTTAGGATGGAAGGCGTAGAGAATATAGAGGCAAGACACGAGGAAGAATTTCCTAGATGGTTTGAACAACGTGTATGAACATGTGAATTACATATATGTTAGATTTTTAAACTTTTAACTCAGGGTAACTTTTAATAAGCATATACTATTTCAATTGATAGATTTTGGAACAACGTACTTGTGATCTCGAATCAATTTCTCCTGAATTGTATGCATTGGCCCATGGTCCCTCAAATAGAACACTTCGATACACTACATGTACGATTCAAGGTTATAGATTCCATACTCTGGACCATGAACATAATAGAAAGACTCAAAACTATGGTGTGTTGGTTGAGGGGAGTCATGGAATAGATGATATTGACTATCATGGTGTCATGCGTGATATTATTGGATTGAAATATCTGGGTGGGTCTATAACATATGCTTTTAAATGTGATTGGTGGGATCTAGGCAATGGTCGGGTTTCAATACATAGGGATAATCACTTTATGAGTGTCAATACTACATCTAAATAGTACAAAGATAATCCATTCGTATTGGCTTGTCAAACTACCCAAGTCTATTACTTGATTGATCCAATGAAAAGTGCTGATGAAGATAATGGAGAGATAACTTGGAAAGTCATACAAAAATTTGTCCCTCGAAATATATATGAAGTAGGAATGAGTTTGGATTATGAGAACAGTGGAGATGAAGATGACACTCCGATTGTAAAGGCCTACCAAGAAGATGGAGAAGGTATTAACTTGTTTGTTGGCCTCGATGCACTCGAGTTACTCCCCTTGTGTAGAGATGACGTCCCACCCATCCTTCTTGATTTGTCCATATTAAATGATCATTCAATTCAAGTAAGTTGGGAAGAAGAAGAAGAAGAAGAAGAGTCAAAAGAAGAAGACGAAGAAGAATCCGGGGACGAAGTGGATAAGGAGGACGAAGAAGAGGTTGATGATGATGATGAAGATGTTATTGAGGGAGATTCTGAAACAAGCATTCAAAATACATCCGAAGATGAAGAATAAAAGTACTAAATATTTTATTCATATAGTTGACTATAGAATATTATACTTTTCATAATTTCTTCTAATTAATTTACTTTATCATATTAATCATGCCTCAAGGATGTCACCAAAAAGACGACTAAGAAATGTGTATCCTCTGCCAAGTCCAAGTCACGAACCTGTTGAGGACTCCCCACCCGAGTGTTTTGCTCCTGAAGATCTAGTTAACATGGAAGAGAACGACAGCCAGTCAACACCCACTACTAAGAAAATGTTGTTGATAGTTAATTATATATTAATACTTTTGTCTCAATAACTATATAACTATAATTATATTATTATCTATTAGTTGATGCATCTGCTTGTCACGGTTGTGGCTATACACGTGGCATTTATCTTGAGAAAAATCGAAGGTATGAAAAACTCAAGGTCATCATTCCTGATAATTCCACTTGAGGATTGGATGATTGTGTAGCAGCGCTTTCCTCCTATATTGGCACAGTAGTCCGAGCTTATGCTCCATTTTATGTGCGATCATGGTGAGATATTCTGCTCGAAATTAAGGAGCACATTCGGAGTTGTGTGCTAGTGAGTTTACCTTGACAGTACATCTTTCAACTAGATTAGTATATTATATTTTTGACATAATTCACTATTAGGATGAATTCGACTTCAACTTTGGCCATAGCGAGGATTCAAGAACTGTGAATGAGTTGATGGCTACACTATTCCGACATCACAAGGGATGATGTCATGACCACTTCAAGAAATTTGAGAAGTTGGAAGAGGCTGTGCAGTCCCCTTTCCAGCAGATGAAGTTAGACGATTAAAGAAAGTGTTGTGATCTTTTCGCATCTCCAGATTATCAGGTATTCCATATTTATATCCTTTAATTATTTACATTTATATTTGAGCTATATATTATATGTATATATTACAATTAACATTCTTAATTAATTTTGTAGCACTTAAGTTCTACGAATGCACAGAATAGATCCACTCTGGCTATCCACCATCGTGCCGGTTCTAGGTCATTCCACTGTCTTGCTAATAAAATGGTAATTAATAAATTATAAAATTCATTTATTTTTCTGATATTCTTTTATTTAAGTACTAATATTATCTTTTAAAAATTGCTAATGTTGCTTTGTTAGAAATGTGATAATCCTGAAAATTTTTCCCCCATTCGTGTCTATGTTGTTGCTCACACAAATGAGCGTGGTGAGTGGATGGATCCTGCTGCTGTAGATAATTATGTAAGCAGTGTTAATTTTTTTAAATAAATTATGCAACATGTAAATAATTTATTCTTTATTTGTATTTCTTTTAAAACATGACTTATTGTGTGTTTTTTTTTAATTGCAGAAAAAATGATGGAGTTGCAGTCAGCTTCTGGGGAATCCTCTCCGAGTGACATAGAAAAATTCACGCAAGTGCTCAAGCCCAAGTCTAGTATGGCGAGAAGTTTGGAACGATCTTTCAAGCATTTTGGTTCATCCTTCTCATCCTCATCGACTTCACAAATTAATAATCTTACCAAAGATTTAGAAGCTGCACGACCCGAGCATGAGTATATGAAGTTGAGACAACAAGAGTTGGAGTTCCTCTTAGAGCGACAGTCTCATTTAGAAACCCATTTGTAGGACCAACAGAGAGACCAAGAGGAAAGAATACGCAGTGAAGTCCAAGAGCAAGTGCAACGGGAGATGATGGTACAAATGGAGCATGTTATGTCATTGCAACAGAATCACAGTGGGCGAGGAAAGAAGAAGAAATGAATTTTATCAATGTACATAACTTTTAACGTCTAATTTTTAAACTTTATAAAATATTGTTACTTGTTAAATGATGGTGTGTAATAAGATACAATTGGTATAATTTTTAATTTTATGAAATTAGTATTTCTGATCTATACGTTTGAATGTAAATATAAAACATTTGAATGTTAGTTCACATTTGAAGAAACGTTCGAACGTAAGTACACAAAATTATAACATAACGTTGGAACGTAACTGTAAGCATTCGAACTTATTTACCCTCAAACGAACAAAACGTTCGAATGTTAAAATGATTAATGTTCGATTAAACCTCCAAATGTACCACATATGTTCGAACTCTTCTTCATCAACATTTGAACAAACGTCCAAACGTAATAACCGTTACGTTCAAGCATTGGTCCGTTAACGTTCAAACAGAAATTTGAACGTTTATTGCAGTTAACGACTGGATGTACGAACATAAATATGATTCTTTCAAATTATAATCAACGAACGTCAACTTCTGTTATTCGAATGTCAATAGGTCGGGTTGACATTTGAATGTTATATTTGACGTCCGAATGATACTTTCTGTGACAGATCTCATCCGTCACAAAAAAAGTTACATTTGAACGTTGCTTCAAATGGAACACCTCCAACTGTCACTAAAAGTTACATTCAATAGTAAACCATCACCAATTGTTTTCTATGACGGACATTAGGTGACGGCACCAAATGTCTTTAGTGATGTTTTGGTTATTTTTTGTGACGGTTTCCTCTGTCACAAAAGACAAATTGTGTTGTAGTGATGAGACCAAATCCACCTTTTCCCAACTTGTGAGATTGATCAAAACTGTTTGTTGCACTTGCTAGCTCTTCAAGACTGAATATTGGTAGCTCCTGGAGTTTATCTTGGTTGATGTTTCCTACAAGATTTTCTTCGCGTTGAAATGTAGGATATGTTCCTCCCATGTTGTTTTTCTTACTCTTCGTTTTCCTCTCTGGTTTGCCAGTAGTCATACTAGTTAGTGTCTATGTATAAGTGGTAACAGTTCTTAGTGCACTTAGAACTGGGCTGAATGAATGAACATTTTACCTTTATGTTTAGCCATCCTGTGACGTAAGAAGAATGTGCACATGGCAAGGATTGCTACTTCTATGACCATTGATTATGCCCAAAACATAATGCGGTAGTTGTAGCACAGTTTTGGGGTGTCGATTCCACAGGGAGACAAATTAAAAAAAATACAACAGATAATAAAAACAAATTAAAGGAAAATATTAAATGATCAATAAAAGGAAATTGATTTTAATATGATTCAGCAAGTAAATTAATAATGATAAAAATTAAGATCACTGAAATTGTAAACAGTAAAGCATTAGGAATCCCTTGCACAAATTTGGATATTCTTAATTATTCTTAATTCCATAAATTACACAATTAGAGATTTATTCAAATTCCCCAATTGGAAGATATAGAATTAAAAACCATTTTAATTGAAAGATAATTCTTTAATAAATCATTCACTACTTTTAAAAACTCTGTAATTTATCATCCTCATTGACAAAACCCAGCGACGACAATAGACCCAGTGGGCAATATTGCAGCAAAGAATTAAATCAATAAAGACAATAAATTAATCCAAACATAATCAAGGATTTTAACCATTCTATAGAAAAAGCATGACTGAATCTATGAAGGGAATCAATTCCTAGATTATTTTGAGATAAGAAAATAACACAAATAATTAGTGAATGATAAACAAGAATTTGCATTAATAAAGAACAATCATATGAATAAAAAATAAATTAAAAACACCCTCAATTGTGCAAGTTCATCCCTAGCTTTACTTAAGGACTTAGCTGTCCATTTCAAGAATCACAACAATTCTCAAAATAAACACTAAGTCTGAAAACTCTCTCAATTAATTCTCCAATTCTCTCTCAAATGTCTGATGCCCTCTTCGTTCATTTACAAGCCTTTTTATAGGCTTCAAAAATCAACAAGCCGTAGCCCACTTCTGTTTTTTTATTTCTCCACTTTCGGCAATTCATCCGTAGTGCATTTCTTTTCTTTCTTTTGCTTTCTTTTGCGCCTGCTTTCCAGCCGAAACCGAGTGGTTCCTTTTTTTTCTTTCTTTCTTTTTTTCTTTGCTTTCCAGCCTTGCGCCGAACTGCACCGAGTGGTTCCTTTCTTTTTCTTTCTTTCTTCTTTTTCTTTGCTTTCCAGCCTTGCGCCGAACTACACCGAACGATCTACTTATTTTCTTTCTTTCTTTTTCTTTCTTCCTTGCACCGAACTGCACCGAGTGGACCTGCTTATTTTTTCTTTCTTTTTCTTTCTTCTTCTTTCAGCTTGCTTTCCAGCCGAAGTGCACTGCCACTCTTTTCATTTCTTTATTTTTCTTTTCCTTGGCCATGCGCTTCTTTGTTCCCCACGTCGAAATCCATCACATGTTGCACTCTGTTTCTTTTCTTTTCTTTCTTCTTCGTTCAGTTTCCTCTCTCTTTCACAGTGCATGTTTTCTTCTTGTTCCCACATATTGTCTACGGAAAGCTGAATGCTTTGTGCAGCTTGAGGAGTAGAAGCTTGTGCTGGTGTGCACCGTGTGCATGGTGCATTCACGTTGGTGCAATGGTGGCCCTCGTGCTGTGTAGGAGATTGCCGTGGAGGAGCTTGGATGCACTGCATGGACGTGAAGGAGTGCTAGCTCTGTTTTATGGTGATACAAACAGAGGAGTTGCGGTGCTTCGATGGAGGTTTTATGTTTGAAGTGACCCGCAGCTGCAAGCGTGGAGGTGATGAGGGTGGCTCACGATGGTGGCTCGAAATGGCTAAGGTGATGGGCACGGCTGCTCCTACGAAGGACGTGTTGCAGCGTGCATGGAGTGTGCTGTTGATGGAGGAAGGGAACTTCAGACGGTGACTACTACTATAAGGTGGTGCTGCTAGGCAGTGGCGTTGGTGGCTGTAGGTGGAGACGGGACTGGTTGAACGCTGTGCATGGCGATGCGATCGTGAGGTTGAAGATGGTGATGCTGCCGTAGCTCGGTGGTTTCGTGGAGTGCTATTGCTGAACTCCGTGGAGATGGTTGTGCTGCTGGAGGTGGATGAAGTTTTGCAGTAGGCGGAGGAGCTGGTGGCGTCAAATGGTGGCGTGGAAGAGCTGCGTTTCGTGCACTGTAGCAACTGGCCGAAGGTTGAAGACGAGTGAAAACAACATGTCGTTTTTGTCAAACGACATGTCGTCGACCTCAGACGGCAGATTCAACTCACGTGAGAAACGACATGTCGTTTAGCCTGCGCAGAAAAATCAGAAAAATAAAATAAAATAAACTAAAACAAACAGAATAATAAAAAAAGAAAATTAGAAAAAGAAAATAATTAATTAAAAAAAAATTAAAAAAAAACTAAACTAAAATATTAAAAGTGTGTTGTGCATGTGAGGAAATAAAATCAAATTAAATCACAAGTTATAAAAATAAGCATAAACTATGCTTTTAATCAATTTAAATCACAACTTGGATTTATTGCCTCTTGATCATTTTTCCATCTAAAATCAATGATAAAATAAAAAAACAATTAAAAATATATTGATTTTAAATGTATAAAATATGCAATAATGCAGCTCAATCAACCATTGTGATTACACTACAAGAAAATCCACTTTTTGCTGTCAAAGAAAATTGCTGCGAGCAGTTTTTGGATGTAACAGAGACCAATTACTGTAGCCGCATTTTTAACATGGCAACTTCTAAATTCGCCAAAAAAAGTACCTTGAACAGTTCTTAAATAACCTATTATTGTTCTGTTGCAGTGACATTACTATCGCCGCAATAGTCAATAACACCTAAATAGATGAAAATTCACTATGGGTCTCTCCGCAAATGAAATTTCCTCCTCCCACAAACAGAGCTCTCTGTCTTCTCACTAACTAGGTGATTTTTCTCCTTCCACAAACCACCTCCTGCACACCGTCACTCCACTCCTCCTCGCCTAGCAAGTAAGGATAGGTTTGGGGGGTGAGATGAAAATTTTGTGTTTTGTTTTAAAGTTTAAAATATTATTTTTTAGTTTTGAGATTTGAAAAAGTTAAATTGGGATTTGAAAAAGTTGAATTGTTTATTATATTTTGTATTGGGATTTGAAAAAGTTGTAATGATGAGATGAGATAAGATGAGAATTTTGTGTAAGATGAAACTTCCAAACCTATCCTAAGTCTCCTCTGTCTCTATGTTTATCTTTCACTGTTCATATATTTCTCTCTCCCTCTCTCTCGATAACTTTCACTCAGTCCCTCTGATCTCTTCCTCCACGATTAAAGCTGCCCCATCCTGCCCCATAGTAGTGCGCAACCTCCTTAAACTTGCGCATATGATTCTTCTACTTTATGTAAGTCTCATGATCCTTTAAAGCAACTAAAGCTATCTCACAATGATCGTTACACAAATCATTAAACCTTTGTGCAACTTGATTATTGCTGAGGTTATCATAACTACTCTGTATCATCGTGTACTTTCTTTTTAAATCCTTTCACCAACGATTAAGAACAAACTTGAATGACAACTCTACGACTTTCTTCAACATGGTGAGGAAAATGAGGGCATGTCTACATAAAATTCCTCTGAACTCAAATAGTCTACAGATGCACATCACTTCACATTCATCGTCATTGAAATATACACATTATTTCACCTCTTTTACAAAATCATCATATGCTCAAGTGGTCAACAACTTCATACGTCGATATTGTGCCTCCAATCTTTTTTTAAGGAAGACAAAAAATTCATAGTCCCCCTATGCTCTATTTGTACCTCTTCGAACTTGGCATTCGTGTATTGTAATATCCCGGATTTTAGTGTATTTTAATGGATGATTTATTTAATTTATTTAGTGATTGATTATCTTGTTTTAAAATTTTGGAAGTTTTTAAATATTATTTTATAATATTTTAAATTGTGAAAATTATTTTATTGGACTTTCTTATTGTTAATTATTGTTTTGGATTTAAATCGATCTTTAATTTAAGTTGGGTTGTTTATATGTTTTAAAATTATTATTGTTTTAATTAAAGCATTTCACTGCGTTTGATTAATTTTAATTAGTGTTCTGCAATTTAATTCCTTTTTATTTTAAATGATGTTTTTGTCGGAGTTTAATAATTTACTTTAATTAGTTTTGAGTTTAAATTGATTTAATTATTTTACTATTTTAAAAATAATTATTTTGAGGATCAGTTGTGACCTAAAAGTTGTGAGGATTGGACCTCATTTCTTTTCTCCATCTTTTCTTTCCTCTTCTTTTCTTTTTCTTCCTTTTTTCTCTCGGATTTTTCTCTCTCCCGCTCGATTTCTCTCTCCTCGTCCGGACCTCTCTCTCTCTCCTCACCCACACGTGATTCGGTCTCCTCCTCGCAGAGCCGCCATCGGCCGACGGTGGTCGACACCGCCGGCACCACCAGACTTCCCGTCGACCGGCGACCTTACCGTACCAATTTCAGACCACCCCGAGCCGCCGTTTGCCTCCGAGAGTCATGCGAAGCCGCGTGCTTCTCTTCGCCATTCCGCCGCCGTCCGGCCACCATCTCCTAGCCACTTCATCACCGGCCCACTAGAAAGCTTTTCCACCCATTTCCGGCTCTGATCCGTCGCCGGAGCTGCCCATAAAACCGCCATTTCGGCCGCCACCCACGGCCAACCTTCGACACCATTAGCTACACCACATCTCATAGGCCCTACCCTACCGTTCCCAAGTCTTCGTTTGAACTCGGATGAAATTTGTATTTCACTGTGTTTCGGCCACAGTGTTTTTACACTGTGAAAATTGCTGCTTTGGTGAATTTCAGTGCTTCGGATCCTCCTAAAAATATTTTTAAAGCGCTGTAAGTATTTCCTAAACAATTATTTTGAGATTTAATTATATTTTTGCAACAATTATTTATACTGTATCCTGGTTGGTTCCGGACTGAGTCCGAGGAGTTCGGGGGTGGATGGTTAGATCAGAGTAACTGTTGTGTGATTTGTTGTGATTGGATTATTGTGGGATATTGGTTATGTTGGTTGGTTTGGGTCATTGCATTTGCACGCATGTTCATGTTTGTAAATTGAAAACTGGGTTTTCATGTATTGCATTCATGTTCATGCGACTATTTTGAAAACTGGGTTTTCATGTGTTGACTGGATTTGTGGGTGCGTGTGTATCACGACCCCAAGCCGAGATGGGGCATTATCTCGGTGGAGCTCCTCTGGTCACTCGGGAGCGAAATATACTGAGTGACGTCCCCTGGGTTGTCGCCTGGCGATAACGGGAGCGGACGTTGGATGTGCCGACTCCGTGGCCCTTCTGCTGGCGGGGGCTAGAGGATGACCTGGTCACGAACGCACCGGGTGCGGAACTGGGCATCGCTCGTAAAGTAGCCAGGACGTGCGGATGGTCCATAGGGGAGGCCATGGTGCATATGGTTTAATTGGATAACTGGAAAAAATGGCTGTTTTATGGGAAAATAACGTGAGTTGATTTTGTGTGCCATTTTCTGGGAAAATGGTGGAAATATTTTTACTAAAAATATTTTTGGGCCAAAAGAGATTTTTGGCGTGCGTTGCATTATTGCATATTGCATCATATGCATGCATGACTAGTTGCTTAGATATATTTTTATCTCAGGACTTGATTAGGTTTTATAACTTACCTGTGGTACCATTTAATGGTACTACAGACTTTGTTGTTGATGATGATGCAGATACCGAGCCTGAGGATTTGGCTCCGCCGGAGGAGTGATCTGGGATCACTCGTGCTGTATTTCTTTATTTCAGACTTGTATTTTTATTTTGGGACTTTGGCTTATTTTTATGAGATTTGTATTTTGGATATCTGTATTAAACTAAAATTCTGGTACTAGTTGACTTAATTACCTTCCGCTGTGTATTTTATTTGTGCACTGTTTATTTGTTGCACACACTTGACACTTGCCGTTGGGATGTGTGACCGAGTTGTCATCATCCTGATGTCACGATTCCCGAGAATTTTTGTACGTGTGAGTCGGGGCGTCACATATATAATTCTTGAAGCTGCTTCTCAATTGCATGGACTGTAATGCAAGGGAATTTTCGTTGGAATGAACCAAAATAAGCTATCTTCTAATTCTCGACCATCCTAGCCAAAGCATTATCATAGTCCCCAGCAAACTTCTTCAATGGTGTAGTTGCATTTACATAGCCATCAAAAAATGCATTCATACTCTCACATATGCAGGTACCCATTGATGTCGCTTCTCATACAACTTACTAAATCAAGCATTATCTTTTAAACCATTGCTTTGAACGATGTTATGCCACATTTCTTCAAATTCTTGACAGCTCAAAGAGTCATATTTACAATTTAATAAAGGACCTTTAAAATTGTCATATTGTAAATAAGATCCCAGTTTATGAGGTCATTTGAATAAAATGTGCCATAAAAAAAATCTATGCATGGCCCTTGGAAAAACTATTGTTATTGTCACTTTCAATGCCCTATCTGGGTCAGTTATAATCGCATTAGGAGCCCATCCTGACATAGACCTTAACCACTAGTCGAACAACCACACAAATGTTTCTATGTCCTCCTTTGATATAAGGCCACATCCAAAAAGTATCGAATGGCCGTGGTGGTTGACTCCCATGAAAAGGACAAATGGCATTTTATATTTATTTGTCAAATACATTGTGTCAAACTTTATGGCATCTCCAAATGACTCATATGCTGCCCTACTTTGGGGATTCGCCCAAAACACATTTCTTAACCTTCTTTCTTCATTTAGATCCATTGCATAGAAAAAACCATTATTTTTCTCTTGCTGCAGCACCAAATACTTGTGAAATAGCTCTGCATCTCCTTATCCAAGCAACTCATTACAAACTTTGTTGATATGATTCCTGCACTCTTTCTCTCTGAAAGTGAGATTCTCATATCCACCCCCTTCAACAGCATAGTTTTGTAATTTTTAGCCAGACGGATTCCGACTCTATCCATCATTTCAATTCTTTTTCTTGACCAACTTAATAATTTTTTATGGTAAGCAATATGTCTTGACATACTCGGGCTCACTGCATGATTGTGTTCGAGGACGACATTGGATAACTAAAACCTTTCATTGGCCATTTGCTTTACATTAATCTTAGCCTTGCAATCTATCCCTCCTATCTGTTTTGGTTGATCAACTTTTGATGACTTGCTTATTGGCTTATAATGGCAACTGCATGCTATGATGAACTATTTTTTTTCTCCATAATCCCTAGTAGTCGATGTTCTTTTCAACACTCCAAATCCCTCATGTTTGGCATACTTTGTGTAGTATTCAATAACATTTGCTTGAGTCTCAAATATCATCTCAACCTTCGGTTCTTCAACCTTTTGATTCTTGGTATACTGAGATCCAATTTGCTCTTGTTGGTCTACATTAAGCAAAACATGATTTATTTAAAATCCGTTAAGCATGCCATAAAATAATTGATATTTAACAGAGTCCATAAAATAATGCCATTAAAAATTCAATGATTAACATCTAAACTCGTGGAGTGTTAGGACCCTCACTGTCGTGTTCTTCCTCGAAAAATATCGATTGACACCGTCCCATCTTGATTATAGCTATAAAAAAATTAAAAAATATATATATGTAAAACAGTTCTGTACAAAACCAAAATTATATAACCGAATGTGTAAAATCTGAGAATGTGTAAAAATGTCATTTTATCCCTTAGAACTCGCTTTCGAGAATGGTTAAAAAAGAAAAATCAAGAATTTGTAAAAATGCCATTTTTATCTCTTCGACTCACTTTGAATTTGTAAAAATGAAAGGAATACTTGAAAAAAATGGAACTCAAAGAAGAGGAATGAAGAAACGGGAATACCTAGAACTCACTTTCTGGAAATCAAAGGATGCCGTCAGCGATAGATACCTGGAAAAAAAAAAGAGAAGAGGAATGACGAAAGGGAAACCGGAGAAGGATTGAGAGAGAGAGTGAGAGAGATACCAGGGAAGGGAAACGTGCGGGATGTTGTCAAGCTTGAGTGTGTGAAGGAGTGAGCTATGTGGTTTGCTAAGAAAATGTGAGACGTTGTCAAGAGAAGTGCGGGACATTGTGTGAGGGAGTTGCAGACGGGATGAAATGGCAGTAATGCAGGGGCTAGAAAAAAAATGCTAACGTGGCATTATGCCACATCATGGTTGGTTGATGTTTGGAGGGTCCCTTGTTTGTAATTTTATGGTTGGAGGAGGAAAATGATGTAAAATGTTGCTTGGTGTTCCGATGTGTTGGGAGTATGTTTGTAAATGATGATGTGCATTGTCGTGAAATTTAAGCAAATCCAAAGAAGTTGGGCAAATCCATTAGTGGATTAGTGCATTGAAAATTGTACTTGGACGATTATGTTAAACCTAAGACACCGTGATGGACTATTTTGTTTTTAGGTTGTTTGTGGGCTCATATTGAGCTATAGTTTGGGTTATGGAATTTTATTAGTTAGGCTAGGTTTAGTACAAATATGAGTTTTTAATACGTTAGCGATACTTTTTGGATTAGGTTGTGAAATTGCTATTGTTTGAGTTCAAGGCTTGGATAGTACACTACAAAAGTCAGGTATACGATGCTCCTATGCTAGACTTTACCAAAAATTGACTGAGTTTTATTTTTTGAAAAACTTGCATATCTTGTTATGAAGACACTCTCAGTCATTTCCTGCACCATTTTGTATATCTGAGAAATAAAATGTGAAATTTTAGCAAGACTGGTGTAAACATGATCAATTTTTGTATTTTATTTTCTTTACTATGAAAAAATGTGAATGTGAAGTTTGAAATTTTTATTTGATTACACAGTATTATCTATGAAATATATTCTTATGTTATTGCATTACATCTTAAAACCTTGATGCATAAGATCCTGTTATGTTTTGGTTATAGGCCTTGCAACAAGTAATAATTGTGGCCTCTATTCTATTACCAGTCTTGCCACATGATATAATTGTAGCCTCTGGGCTAACCTTTCCAAGGGTGTAAAATTGTGACTTGTGTTCTAACCTATCCACATGAGAAAAATTGTGGCCTTTGTTTTGAGTGTAGTTGCTTTGGTGATAAAATGATTTATGTTTTGCTTGGCTAACCACACATATGCATAACTCTACCATGGTGGTAAGCATGGCCTTTGCTTTTGTTTTTGGTGTTTTTTTAGTTATCCTTATGCCTAAAATAATTTGTCTATATTATTATTGTAATGAAATGCTTTTGGAACACCACCATTATTTTCTAAACAGTCTTGTTTTACATTCTGTAACTTGCTTATTTTTACACACTAGTATAGATTCACAGCTTACTGATTTGATGGACTCACCAATTTATCTCCACCATTTTTTTCATATGATTTGATGGTTGTGATAGTTGGAATAGATGGCACGTGACAAGATTAGATGAGAAATGTGAGATTAGTGCTAGGTGGCATAAGTGGGTTAATCTAACTTAAGAGAAATTTTGTCAATATTTAGTTTATTTTACTTAAAATAATTTTTGAAATATTTGATTGTGGAGGAATTTTTTTTATCTAATTTTTATATTTTGTGAGCTTTAGGTTAAAAGGGTTCACCCTCAGATATGGCACGTGACATAGAATCTATTAGGAAAAAAAAAGATGATGACAAGGCCTTAAGTGGCATGTCACTTTTGGCATATGAGCAACTCACATGTATCAACCAAGAGGAAGCATGACACACTGCCTTCCCAATGGTCTTCTAAAGTCACCTTAAGCTAACACCCATCAAGCTCAAGCTTGGTCACAAACATGACAAGCACAAGCAAGGCAACCTTGCTGGTCGAAATCCCTTCATCTTAACACCTTTTAACTAGTGAGATCTAATAAGTTCCAGCCCTTAAACACCATTGTTGTTTGAAGTCCCTTCACCTAAGAGGTACTCCAAACCTTCTTCAACCATCCCACACAAAGAACCCTAAACTAGTCATAGTCCAAGTCATTAGTGTTAAGGCCCATCAAAGCAAAGTGTGCAGACTCCAAAACCTCCATCCAAGTCAATAAAACTCTTCTTAAAACCCAAATTGATGTTGGTCTAATGCTTAGGTAGTTGGATGTTTGAATTAATTGGTGAACATGATGCAAATATGATAGGATAATGGAGGACTAGTCTCGGGTTAAGCTTGTTTGATGTGTTTTTGATGTAACATATGTAGTTTATATTACATGTGCCAATTTGATGGAGATCAGGTGTAATTAGGTTTGTTTTAGAGTATATGATGTGATGATATTGACAATTATACAAAGTAGTGATTGAATTTACTTTGGTTTGAAGATATGATAATCAATGTTGAACATAAGTGAGATACCCCATATGATAAGGATAAGGGTAGGTGGTGTATGAGTTCCCATATTACTTGAGAATGCATAGCTTTTTCTCTTTATAAGGTTACAATGGGGCTCCAATTGTATCATTGACTAATTCTTTTGGAGTATAGGTAATGTGGTTTGGGCCTTCCATTGGGGCATTACAAATGGTATCAGAGCCAGATTTAAGGTTCTACAGACTATAGTATGTGAGATTTCAGATTATAGATAGACTTTAAGAAATCATTTTTAGTTTTGATGTGATAGTGGAGTGGACTATAAGGAATAATGTTGTTGGTATTTGAGGTTTTAGAATTTGCAAGCTTTAGGAATGATTTTGATGTGCAGGATTATTCAGGTTTATGAGCTGAATACATGTTGATTGAGGTTTGTTTCGATTCTGGAGACTTTATATAAAGATTTGATAGGGTTAAAGGTTTAGACTTTAGAGATAGATCATTACTACTGTTATGTGTACTTTCTTCTTTTTCTCTCTTTATTATAGGTACCTTTACAACTCTGAAGTATTATTTATATATATGTTTGTTTTACATGTACCACTATTTATTTATGTTTATATGAACTCTATATTTTTTAAATGATTATTAAAGGTCTAAGTTTTTCAGGCTGCCACCTCTTCATCGGGAGTGAAGTATATCAAATCTGAACTCAACCAATAATGAAAGGGAAGCAAATTCGAGTGCTTCCGAAGTACTTCGAGTAGTGGCGCATCAATTAATAAATGATCTCGAGTAGAATCTCCTAGGCTGCCAATGCAACAATAATGAAGGAGGCTGTACAATGGAACAATTCAACTAGATGCAACCCCTTCACTTGATGGAAGAGGCAAGCCAACCATGGCGGAGGATTGGGTTCAGGATATTGAGGAAATACTGTGGGTCCTAACCTACAATATTAACAAAAGGTGGCGTATGCCACATTCAAGCTGGTCGGGGAGGCAAAACAGTAGTGGATTTCTAAAAGAACTATTAGAGACGCTGAAGGGACAAAAATAGTAAGTTGGATGCATTTCAAGCAGATTTTTCTGGAGCGCTTCTTCCCAAGCTCGGTCAGAGTTGACAAGGCTATGGAATTCGCCACTTTGGTGTAGGGAGCTATGATAGTATACTAGTATGCGGCCAACTTTTCTGAGTTGTCACGTTTTGTTGCGTACCTGATCCCCGATGAGGAGAAGAAGGTGCATAAGTTCAAACAGGGACTGGACGAAAAAACTTTATGAACAAGTGGTGGGCTTTCAAATTCGAAACGTTTCAGAGTTGGTAAATAAGGCAATAGTTTTTGCACAAAGCCTTCAAAGAAGTGTTGCACTGCATGGTTAGAGGAAGAGGACTACTCCATCTGGGTATCATTCTAGCATGGACCAGGGACTATGGAAAAAAAGAAACGAAGGTAGTAGCTTGGGTAAGAGGCCGGTTTAGGGTAACCAACAGCCCTATCTCTGAAGGACATGCAACCAAGTGCATTCAGAGGAGTGCAGAAAAGGTAAAGGTTTATGTTTCCTTTGCGGCAAACCAGGACACTACATCAAGGATTGCCCATGCAACTAGACAACAACAAGGTGAATATACTCCCACCTTAGAGAAACAAAGTTTCAACACAAGGAAGCAACTAATTTCCTATTGTGCCTGCACAAGTTTTTGCACTGACGCCTGGAGAGGCTGAGGATAGGAATGATGTGATCACCGGTATGACTTCTTTGATTTGGTTTAAGATATTAATTTGTTGGTTGTTGTTAAGACTTTGGATATTTTAGTTCATGGATAATGTTGAACATGATCACAGGTACCCTTTTATTTGTTTTCTAATAACGCTACTATGTTATTGGACTCGGGCTTTTGTTTCCCTAGCTTACTCTAGATTTTGCACTTTAGAAAGTGAAAAATTGAAGCACAAGTTAGTGTTCTCGACCCCAACAGGAAATTTGGTAGTCTGTGATGAGATTTTACTGGGGTTACCTTTATCAATTGAGGGAAGACTAATGCCAGCTGATTTAACAGTGTTTCAAATGTTACGTGATGGTTGTCAAGGGTTCTTAGCTTGCGTGGTAGAAGCACCAAAAGAGGAGTTGAAGTTAGAATAGATATATGTTATGAGTGATTATCCAAAGGTAGAGTTTGCTATTGAATTAGTCCCAGGCATGGCACCCCTTTCGAAAGCACCTTACCAAATGGCACCATCTGAATTAGTAGAAATCAAGGAGCAGTTTCAAGATTTATTAGACAAGGGTTTCATCAGGCCCAGTGTGTCACATTGGGGAGCTCCAGTCCTTTTTGTGAAGAAGAATAATGGATCGATGAGAATGTGTATTGATTATAAGGAACTTAATCGGGTAACCATAAGAATAAGTACCCACTACCCTATATAGAACATGTGTTTGATCAGCTCCAGGGTGTACAGGTATTTTTAAGATTGATCTTCAATCTGGGCACCATCAATTGAAGATCAGGGCATAGAAGATGTGGCTAAGGCGGCTTTCAGGACCCGTTATGGCCATTATGAGTTTTTAGCCATGCCTTTTGGCCTGACTAACACCCCAATAATATTCATGGATTTGATGAACAGAGTGTTCCATAAATATTTGGATAAGTTTATGGTTGTTTTTATTGATGACACGCTAATATACTCCGAAAGCAAGACTAAGCATGAAGAACATTTGAAGCAGATACTCGGGACACTCATAGATAAAAAGTTGTTTGCTAAATTGAAGAAGTGTGAAATTTGGCTACATTCAATTGTATTTCTAGGGCAAGTAGTTTCAAAAGATGGCATTTCAGTGGACTTAAGAAAAGTGGAACCAGTAGTTAATTGGTCGGCACCGAAGAACGTTCATGAGGTTAGAAGTTTTTTGGGATTGGCGGGTTACTATCGTCGATTCATTGATGGTCTCTCCAAAATAGCAGCTCCTCTCACTGCACTTACTAGAAAGAATAATAAGTTTGAATGGACAACAAAGTGTGAAGAAAGCTTCCAAGAGTTGAAACAGAGATTAGTGATAGCTCCTATGTTAACAATCCTCATTAGTAAAGAAGGATTTGTAATTTACAGTGATGCACCAATGCTCGGATTGGGGTGCGTATTGATGCAACATGGGAAGGTTGTAGCATACGCCTCACACCAACTGGAAGTATATGAGCAAAATTATCCCATGCATGATCTGGAACTCGAGGCAGTCATTTTTGCACTTAAGATTTGGAGACACTATCTGTATGGGGGAAAGTGAGAAATTTATACAAATTATAAGAGTTTAAAATATTTCTTAACTCAGAAAGAATTAAATATGAGGCAAAGGAGATGGCTTGAGTTCATCAAGGATTATGATTGCACCATCGATTATCACCCAGGCAAAGCTCATGTTGTAACCGATGCCTTAAGTAGGAAATTAATGGGACCAACAGTTGTAGCCCTTACCACTCAACACCAATTGTTAATGGACCTAGAAAGAGCCGGTATTGAGATCATCACTAGTGATACAAGTACTTTCATGGTCAGTTTGATAGTTCAACTAGCCTTGAAAGATAGAATCAAAGCTGCTCAGAAAGTGGATTCAAGGTTGGTGAAACTAATAAAAGAAGTTGGGAATGGGGACAAATTTGACTTTAGTGTTTCCAAGGATGGATGTTTTAGGTTTAGAGGTAGATTGTGCATGCCAACTAATGACGAACTGAAAAGGGTAATTCTCGAAGAAGCACACCGTTCTTTGTATACGGTTCACCCGGGGAGTACCAAAATGGTATCAGGGCCTATCCCAACTAGAAATATGGGACTTGAGCCATGCCACCTACAAAGGACAAGCCCAACAAGGACATCGAGAATATTAAGGGGGTAGATTGTGATACCCCATATGATAAGGATAAGGGTATGTGGTGTATGAGATCTCACATTGCTTGGAAAGGAGAAGTTCTTGCTCTTTTTAAGTTTCCAATGGGGCTCCAATTGTATTATTGACTAGTCATTTTAGAGTATAGTCCATGTGATTTGGGCCTTTTATTGGGGCATTACAATAGGACTATGTTGTTGTAATGAATTGTTGTAATCAAGGAAAAAGTGTTTCGGTTCATGCATTAGGGACTTGATTAAGAGATATTTAGTGTTTAATTTAATAGATTAAACAAATAAATAGAAATGGAAGCTAACATGATTCGACTATTAAGGTTATGCACACTAATGAGGATTAAATAGTGTAGTTGTGGAGGTGTTTAACTAATTAGTCATAATGAAGTGCTAATTGAAGTGAATTAAGGAAGGGAATTAGAAACGATAGAAAGGGATTGTAAGTATATAATTATAGTTTAGGTTATGATGGAATGGAATTAAGAAAGAGTGGTGAATTAATAAGAGAAGCGCTTCACACCGGTCGGGCTGGTTTTTCCACATAAACAGCCCTCCATTCATCATAAGCCACGTAGGAAAAAACACATTAAAAGAAATCGACTCCACCACAAAGGATCAATTCGTCTCATCATATCCCCTTCATCCTTGTCCCCCCTTCGTGCCTTGCCCCAGCCAAATCACCCCACCTCGTACCCCTTCTTCCCTCGCACCCCCCTTCGTCTTCATCCTCGTCCCTCGCCACCATACAAAATTGCACCCCCACCTCACACTCGTACCCCCTTCGTCGAAGCTCAACCCGAAGGAAATCCCCACGAATCGGCGTCGGACTCCCCCTTCATCGAAGCTCAACCCGAAATCCTTGCTCAACCCGAAGGAAATCCTTACTCAACACCTTCAACCCCTCTTCGTCGAAGCACAGCCCCTTGCGCAAAATTGGTATAACCGTTTCTGGTTCTGTTTGACAAATGTTGAATGGATTATGGTTTGATTGTGGGTTGATTTTGGTTTGATTGTGGATTTTGGTTTGATTGTGTTTTGATGGAGAGGAGATGGAGATGATCAATGGAGATGGGGGAGATCGGTGACTGAGATGGTTGAGTCGGTGTTGGAGGGGGCTGAACCCTTCAAACTAGTCAAGTTCCATCGTGGCTTGGTCTGTCGAAGAGGAACCAGGTCCATCGGCTCTGTGTTTTTTGCACTTTCGTTGGGATGGGTGCTTTGGTGGAAGAGGAATGAGGATGAGTTATTAATCAGGTGTAGATAAATGCATAGTATGTAAAATAGGAAACTTACGAGGAGTGTTGTTATTGGAGGGCTGTTTGTTGAATAAAAATAGCCTAATTGGTTTGAAGGATTTCTCAATTAATAATTGAGCTAAAATGACAATTAGAGAATATTTAAGGGTTTCTGCACCTTTTTTTTTTTATGTTTTTAATGTGTTAAACAAAAATAGACCTAGGAATAGATTAGAAATAAGAAAAAATTAGGTATATGAAAAATTGTTAGGATTAGGGTAAAATGTAAATTTTGAACAGTATAGGGATTAAGTTGCAAATAATGTGTAACACCCGGACCTAGCACTAAGTCTGTGTTTTTTTTTTTTGGGTTAGATGTTTGAAAAAGCCCATTTATTATTACCTTTTTTTTTCACTACCAGACTTGAGACTAGATTTTTGAAATGGCCATACAGCCCAAGCCCGTAAGATCTTGTGCCTGACTCCACTACATGCACGGCTTCGATCATGTCCGTTTCCCTTGGCATGCACGTTTCACGTCCGTTTCGATCATGTCCCTCCTTCCCTCATCTCTAGGGTTTGAGTTTAGTTTTCAACCACCTATATATATTTATACACTTATCCCTAATGTATGAAGAAGACCCAAGTTGCCGCTGCCCTCTTTTCATGACCCCGGCCAGCCAAACTCCCCAGAGAATCTACCCTCCTTCGTGAACCACGGCCATCACCCAAGCTCCTCCTCGAAACCGTCCCAACCACCAAGTGGCACGGCCATGAGCCACCCAGTTGTACCTTCGCAGTCCACATGTGCTCCACACTCTCAACCCACGACAGCCTCTATTTTTAGCAACTGAAACAGAGCATGTTGAGCCACAACCCAGCCACCCATAGCGCCAACTCTTTCCACGTCATCATTACCTGCCTAGAAAAACGCCGATCATTGCCACCCTGGGTCTGTCGTTCGTTGACCTTCTCGGCAAGCCCATGGCCTCGTTTCCTCTCACGGAACCCTCTATCCGTCGCGTTTCACGGTGAGTTTCATCTCTCTCTCTCTCACATTTTGCTCTCTCATTTCATTTTTCTCTCTCTCATTAGTGGGTCTCTCTCTTATCACTTTATCTCTCTGTACTCAACCACCATCCTCCTCCCAGCGCTTTGCACAACTTCTTACCACATGGTGAGCTAGTGTCGCATGTCTTATCTCTCTTGTGAGTTTCGAAAATATGTGGGTGTTTCTATGTGTTGTAGTTACGGGGTGATTATAGATTTATGAGATTACTATTTTGCCCTTAAGCCAAGTAAGATTTGAGTGTATATTTTTAAATGGGTTTTGAATGGGCCTTGTTTTTAGGTTGGTTTTAGTTTTATGTTCAGCTTGTGTTTTACAAAAGCTTTTGTAGCTCAGACTTGGTCTTTAATTGAAGTTGATTTTTGAGATAGATTTTTTTTAGAATTAAGGGATATTTTAAGGTTATGGGAATTTTTAGGTATTGAAGAATTAAAATAGATATTTTAGAAGCTTAGGCTTAAATGGTTTAAATTTGTGATTGATTTAAAATTTATGAAATTATGTGATTATTTTATAGGTGACAATTTATAGTTGACTCAACATTTTTTAGGAAAATTCTGAAAAGCTAAGAAGTCTAGGTAAGTGGGGTTCCTATGCTAGACTTTGCATAAAATAAAATGAACTGAGGTACCTCTTGGAAAATATGCATTTTTTGTTATGAAAAAAAATCTAAAACGACTTCAGTTATTTGTTTCTACATTACTCATGAATTTTGTATAAGAATAAAGTATTTTCTAGCATGACTGGTGCAGACATGAGCTTATTTTCTGGCATTTTATTTCTAAACTGTGCAAAAGAGAGCGAGTAAGAAATTTTGTGCATAAATTATATTTTGTGATCTGACTCTGTTCTGTTCTAAAGATGTTCTGTACTCTGATATGATATGATATGATTTCTGAAAACTTTTGTCATTACATTCTGAATCTGGGTTTGGTTTGTGGATGGTGATCTGTTTGACCTACCACAGGTGCTAATAGTGGCTTCTGTTTGGTTTGGTACCAACTGTTCTGTTTCTGGTGCACCCATTTTGGAAACAAAGTGGTTTTCTGGTGGTTTTCATGTGTGCACACTCGGAGCTCCAAGAATAAATAAGGGGAAGATTCAAATTCTGTTTCTGCTCAATTAGCTACCGGGGTTTGCACAACCCTACCACGGGGGTTAAACATGGCCTCTGATGTGATATGATGTTTTGGTATGATGGTGGTCAGTTATGCTATGCCATGGAGCTTTCATTCATTTCATGCGCATGAGCATGAGCTTTCATTCTTTTCTTTTCATTTCATTTGGCAGTTCTTTCATGAGAAAAACATCCTTTTATGAGAAAACATTGTTTCAAGAGAAAACGTCGTTTGGGGCGCATGCCCCAAAAATCATCTTTCATGACATGTCCTTTCATAGAAAATACATACAATAGATACTGTACATAGTCATTCATTAACATGCGTACAATTAATACTTTGGTTGCGTGAAAAGGGGCTGCTAAGGAGGGTCGTACATACTTATACTTTAAAAATGTCATGCTTATTGTGCTTTTTCATAAAACATTTGCCTTTCCAAAGGAAAAGCATTTCTTTTCTTCATTTTCAAAAGAGAAAGCGTTCCGTTTTCGTTTTCTTATCTTTTAGAAAACTCTAGAAGAGTATGAACATAACACTTACCTGGACTCCATGCTACTTTCATATCATGTAGTCCATTCATGCGCGTGTCAAATGGCAACCTACATGCACATACATAACCTTAGCGTCATTCTCTATCTAGTGCATAAGCAACTGAACTAGAAATAGAACTACGCTTCACTTGAAACACTCTTCTTCTGTTCCATGCTCTTACGTGTCCTTTACTATGATAAAACTTTCAAGGGCCTATTTACGATCACTACCTTTTTTAACCTCAACGTTCTACCTCAAATTCTTACTCACTAGGGTGAACCTATGATTCACCTTAGGATTAAGACACTCAGACCTCTATCTCATTCTTCTTATCAATCACATCCCGACATATGACTCAGACCGACTAAGTCACACATCCCAATTCTAGACAATACACTCGTTATTACCTTCATGTATCTTAGCTCACTCTAAATCCACATGACCATCCATACACGTCACAAGGCTCTAAGCCACTTTGAGGCTTAAGCACCGTGTAACTGTGCTTAGGACAGATTACCCATTACATATGGTAAATCCGTCCAGCACATGTGTCTAATCAGATTACACACGTACCTTACCCCTCATATCACCTAAGACCAACATATAATACATTGATCATAGGCTCCATTGGACAAGCGCCATACTCCGATACCAACCTTCTCTTAACCCAGCAGCAGAACTCTTCATGCTACCTGTCCCTTTAGACAGTTCATCCCAACACTTAACACGACAAGACTCTATTCATAACCACATCTCATGTCACATTATAGCCCGAGACTATTCCCAAGCTACACCGTGACCTTGTTACGTCACCTCACATGCATCCTAACTCATCACAGCACGACTTCTTGATTAACCATGTCACTTCGTGACGTTGACCAATCACGCTTCCGCTGCACTACTCTGATACTTTCCAGCCACTTCGCACATACTCTCAGCCATAAACCAACTACACGGTGACACTCGTCACCTTAGACTGTAGGCCATATCTTAGCCACACTTCATAGCATAGCCCACGACACTACACAACACACTCTCCAACTATGCCCAACACTTCACGTACTTAGCACATCACACACCAAACTACACGGCAAACTCCACAATACTAAAAGCACAGCCCACAACCTAACCCACCAACTAGCATCTAACATAAATAACGAGGGATAGAGAGTTACACCGTCGACGGGATAACCTGTGCGTTACTCACTAGCCACTACAGTCGACGACGTCGGAAGTGTTGTACGGGGTGGCTACACCGCGTACGGTGACTATTTGGGCACTTGGATAGCTAGGTGTGGTCTTGGAAGGGCTCATGGTGGCCTTATGGTGGCGGCAAGGGGCATAACACGGTGGATCTAGCTATGTATAGTCGCGGTCAGCCACTTGCAGTGGCTTTCCACCATATAAAGTAGTGGTTTGGACTTGGGGCTAGGCTGAGGAAGGTCAAGGGAGGCTAAGGGCGGCCTCGTGGTGGCTGGGGTGGTGGAGCACGGTGGAGTTGTGGGTCTCCAAAGGACACCTGTGTGTCTCAAGGCATGGAAGTGGAGGGTGAGCGCTTGGTTGGTCGTGGTTGAGCATGGAAGGGCTCGGGAGGCTGCTGGTGGAGTCGTGGTGGCTGGCTCAGGGGAGGCGGCATGGCGGTCCACGATGGTGGATCTAAGCCATGAGGTGGGGAGAGTCTGTGAGAGAGAGTGGGCGTGCATGGGTGGATCGGAGCTATGGGCGGTTGGGATAGGCCAGAGGTGGCCGGAGGAGGCTAGAGATGGTGGCTAGACGTCGTGGGTGGCGGCGTACAGCAGTGGAGGGGAGGAAACCCGTGCAGTGGAGTACTTCCACGCATGCGATCTAGGGGAGGCTACCGACCATGGGTCCAAGGGAGGAGGAAGGGGGAGACTAGGAGGTGCTCGTGGTGGTGTCCGATGGCCTAGGTAGCCACGCACAGCGGCACTAAGGCTATGCACAGTGAACCCATGCATGAGGAGGTGTGTATGTGCAAAGGAGAAGGTGACTGCCGATGCATGGAGACGTTGGGCTGTGCAGTGGAGCAGATCGGTGAGAGGGAGAGAGGCGTGCTGCGCAAGCCGAGAGGGAGGGAGAAGAGAGAGAGGGAAGGGAAAAGTGAGGGAGAAAGAGAAAGGGCTGGAGTTTTATCCTAAAACCCATCATCTTGGGATCTATAAAATGATCTAACGGTAGACCTTAAACACTGATTTAAAATGCATAAATGTTAATTTAATTAAAAGCACTAAGAGGAATTAAGATAGAATATTATTTAAAATAATATTCTTTCACCATTAATAAAATGATGAAATCTTACTTAATATATTTAAGAGAATAAAACCATTAAATTAATTAAAGTTCTCAACATAATTTAAATCACGTAATATTTCCCACAATTAAAGTTCTCACATAATATTTCCCATAATTTAAAGTTCTCACATAATTTAAACCATTTAATAAAATTATTTCCCACAATTATAAGTTTTTTGGAACTCTTCAAAGATATTATAATTGAGTTATTTAAAATATTACTTAGTCAAATAGTGATGGGAATATCCCATTTAAAATAACCATAACTTTAAAACACAAAACTAGCTTTAGAAATCACATAGCATTTTTAAAAGCACGCCATTGAGATCTGGCACGCATAACAGGGCTCGTAGACACTAGAGAGAAGCGGACAGTTAAGTCCTCTCCTCCTCGTAATAAATTTCATCCCTGGAATTTGCTTACTTTAGAAGGAAGAAAGAAGAGGGATATTATATTATTCCATAATGAATTTTAGTCAATAAACCTATTTTAGTAATGTAAATAACATTTTTATAAGTCGCACTATGAATGTATGAATGAACAAAGAGGTAACGAACCTACGAAGTGGTAAAGAATTCTGATAAGGAAAAAGCTTCAGGCCAGATGGGTTTGAAACCCATTTTCACACCTAACAATAAAACAATGACATATAGGCCTTCCATAGAAATTTTCACTACAGCCGCATACACCCCAAAACATCTCCTCTTTCTTTCTCCCCCTCCCTGCCCCATCTGCAAGACACATGAAGCCCTAAAGCCCCCAAAAAGGAAGCATGAAGTCGAAGCTCCCTCTCCCTTCCCCATCTAAGCTCCACGCCGACGGAAGGTAGGCCCTGCAAAATCGTCTTATGTTTGAAGCTCCCTCACGCCAATGCTCTCTCTCCCACCAATACCTCAACCTTTATGAAGAAAATAATCCCACCACTCATTACACCAAGAGATTAAGGACAGATTAGCAAACTGAATACGAATGGTCTCCCCTTCCCCATAAAAGAAAACAAATTCTAAACAGTAATTCTTCAGATAGTGCTCGATCGGATCCCACTACAATCACTGATGCTCTTGGAAAACTTTAAATGGAGGGTTTAAATCACCCACATGTGTTTTACCCAATAATTGCTTGCCTGCCCCATCGAAATGAATGCTACCCATGTGCATGTGTTGCTTTTCTCCCATCCCCAGCCGACCCAAATACCCATTTTGACATATTTTCTAATATCTTGATACTGAAGTCCAATTTATAGAGATTGAAATGATATTTTTCAAAACTTTTTGAAAAGGGTATCTTTATAAAATAAAATTTATACATGTTTCTATCATTTTCATACATACTCATGCATTACATTGATAGTGATGAAACTTGAGCACTCATGTGCTGCAGTTTGGTTATGCATCCCAAAACCAGACGCAACACCTTGGTAGATTCTGAGATGCAGGGAAAAATAGGGAATTAATCCAATTAGAGTGGGGCGATGGACCTCTTGAGAGTGACTCTCACTAGGGAACCTGTCCGGAGATTACTCCATTTTGTAAATGAAATTCCCTAGTTGATTTCTCAGTTAGGGGAGGGAGAGGGGATAAAGATGGAGGGGGAGACATTTTGGGGTATATGCGGTTGTAATGAGAATTTCTATAAAATGCCTATGTCATTGTTTTATTGGTTGGTGTGAAAATGGGATTCAAACCCATCCGGCCTGAAGCGCGACTCTTCTGATAAACTCTTATGGCTTCAATTGGAGTATAGTAAAGGTTAGGACTATTCATTCGGATTCTAGTCTGAGAATTCAAGTATATATGGACCTGAATCCGGATTTCAAACCTAGGACGAAATTCAGACTGGGTTAGCCTAGATCAGACCCGGGTCCTAATTTTTTAAAATATGAATTTCAGGTTCCGGATTAAACTCGGTTTTTTTAATTTTTAATTTTGAATGCTTGGATTGACCTACAATGTTTTTGCAGCTAAGAACTTGTCTGCTTTTACTCTAAGATCATGCACATAGGTCTATGCATATGCATATGCAAAATCATATTTGCATAATTGAAGACTAAATTCCTCTACATTGGCTTATGCATCTCCAAATATTTAGCTAGCTATGAATAATGTATATGTAAATTTGGAGATCTACTATTCACTCTACAAAACATATTTTATTCAATATTTCTCTCTCCTCCCACTCATTATTTTACTCACTACTTTTGCAAACATTCTTTCATCCATATTGATCTAATATTTTTTTATTATTTTACCTCAAATATGTATAAGCCAATGTGGAGATTTTGCTTGAATGACAAAGTGAACATGCAAAAAAAGTGATTTTACATATGCATATACATGAACCAATGTTAATGCTAAATAAGAAAAAAAGAACATCTATTGAAATTGGACCTTGTGGCTAGCACTCAGAAGTCAGATGGAAACATCCATTCTAGTACGTACTTGTTCGGTGGTTTTTCCCTCCCCCTTCTCTCTCTCTAGGAAAGAAGGGGTCTTCCATCTCTTTGTCTCCTTTGGAACAAAGAGATCACCCTCTCAGGAGTCTTTTTGGGGTCTCTTATGTAGAGTCTTTATTGTATTTAATTTAGCCAAGTCAAGAATGGAAGAGGAACTTGTTAACATGTATGAAGGTCTACGCCTTACTGAAGATGAACTACAAGAAGTGGAACTAACATCAGAAGAAGTACAACTTTCAGAGGAAAAGAGCAAAAAATACCTGGTAGCACAAGTCATTTCAGAAAAAGTCATCAACAAAGGTGCTTTCAAAGCCACCATTTCCAAAATATGGAGAGCAGAGGGATCAATATATTTCAAAGAGATTGGAAAAAATAGATTCCTGCTAGAATTCCAAGAGCCAGAAGAGAAACAAAGAGTGATGTTGGGTTGTCCATGGTCTTTCGATAGAAATCTTGTGAGCTTACAAGACTATGTTGGTAATATGAACCCAAAAGATATCGATTTCTCCTTGGAACCTTTTTGGATACAGTTCCACAACTTGCCTTTTACAGGGATGAACAAAAGAATGGGTGAAAAGCTGGGTGCAACCATCGGTCGAGTACTGTTAGTTGACACGGACAAAGAAGGAATGGGATGGGGCCAATTCCTGAGAGTCAAAGTCTTAGTTAACATCACTAAGCCTCTTGCTCGAGGTCGTTTCATCACAATGGGGGATTATCGAGTTTGGATTTCATTCAAGTATGAAAGATTGCCCAGTTTCTATTTCCAATGTGGCTCTATCCAACACGCTAAGTTGAGGTGCTCTAAGTCTGCATGGGATGGCAAATCTCGTGAAGAAAATCAAGGGCAGTATGGTGCTTGGCTTAGAGTTAACCACAAAGCAAAATATGATTATGTCCAGTCAAACAAAAGAGAAGGTGTGGTGGATTCAGAAGAGTGTAATCTCAGTAACTCTAATGGCAAGAGTTCAGATCCAGGGCAAGATGGACATGATCCATTTCCAGCTGAATAGTTGGGAGTGGAGGATAATGACCTCTGTTCTTCACCACATGACCAAAGGTATGTTTCCACTTTTGGTAATAATTCAGAGGATGGGAATAAAGGAAAGTATGGCCATATCAATGTAGAATTATCCTCTAGCCTTGAGATCCCAACCAAGACAGCAGATACCTTTGTGGAGAACACAGCTCTGCCAAACCCACCAGATGTCAGAGCCTTGCCTACCACGGAGGAGCCAGCTGGCCATGAAATAATGTCTACAAGTGTAGGCAGCCAGGTTAGAATTTCTATTAATGGTATGAATTCCAAAATGACTAGACAATCCACTAAGAAACTACTTGCTAACTGGAAGAGAAAGGCTAGAAATGAGGAAAATTCAGTAGTTGAGGGGTATAAGGAAATTAACATGTTGGTGGATGGCTCCTGCTGTCGTAGGAAAAGAGTGGGTGGCATGGAGGAGGAGACTCTCCTGCCCATAAAGAAAACAAAACTCTCCATAATGGTAGTGGCTGTTGAACAGCCCTGCCAGTCCCCATGAAAATCATAAGTTGGAACTGCCGAGGGCTTGGGAACCCTCGGACAGTTCGAGAACTCCACCTCTTGGTGAGAGAAAAGGACCCGGATATGATTTTTCTATGTGAAACCAAGAGTAAAAGAGATAGACTAGAATGCATCAGAAATAAAATAGGTTTCGATTCTAGTTTTATTGTTGACAACATTGGTCGTAGTGGGGGACTAGCAGCCTTCTGGAAAGTAGACTTGAATGCATAATTGCATTCTTACTCACTCAGTCACATCTCCCTTCAGGTTTACTCTAGTTCCTTAAATAAAAAGTGGCTGCTAACTGGGTTTTATGGACAACCTGTTGTGAGTAAAAGAAGAGAAAGTTGGAACTTAATGAGACTACTTAAACCCGACCCTGGTATACCATGGATATGTATGGGGGACTTCAATGAAATTGTGGCACAGGATGAGAAGTGTGGTTCCTCCTACAGGTCTAACAATCAGATGAATGAATTCAGACAAGCCATTATGGACTATGAACTAGGAGACCTCGGTTATGAGGGATCTAAATACACATGGTGCAATAACCGAGAAGGCCTGGATTTCACCAAGGTAAGGCTGGACAGGACCTTGGTTAACTATGATTGGCACCTTATATTTGAGCACAATTTGGTCTTAGTACTGCCTGTCCAATGCTCTGATCACAGTCCCCTTTTAATCAATTGCTTTACTAATGAACCTGAGGGTGCCTCTAATAGAAGAAGAATCTTCAGATATGAATCAAGCCGGGCTAAGAGAGATGGTTGTGGGGAAGTGGTTAGGAGAGCCTGGAATGGTGCTCTCAGATTTGGGACAAAAACAGATATCTCTAAAAGAGGCCTTGAGAGGTGTAAATTCCAGTTAGGAGAATGGTATAGAATAACTCATGCTCAATAGAAAATCGTGGTATCTCAATAAAGACATTTACTCAAATCCTTGCAAGAGTCCAACACAGGTCACCAGAATGAACAAATACACCTCTTGCAAAAAGAAATTGATGAAATTATGGAAGAGGAAGATATGAATGGCGCCAAAGAGCCAAACAGAAATGGTTGAAGGAAGGTGACAAAAATACCAAATATTTCCATAAGTGTGCTACTCACAGGAGAAAAAAAAAAAACAATGTTAAGGAACTATATTCTGAGGATGGCATCTCTAAGTCTGGTCAAGTAGAGGTGGGCAGACTCTTTCAAGACTTTTTCAAAAATCTATTTTCATCTTCCATTCCAAAGGGCATCTATGAAACTCTTGAACATTTCGAGGCTACTGTTACAGCTGATATGAACAATACTCTAAAGAAGGCATACTCAAGGGAGGAAATAGAGAAAGCAATCCAAGAAATGAATCCTCTAGGGTCCCCTGGTCTCGATGGTTTCCCTGCAGTATTTTACCAAGAACATTGGCCTGTGGTGGGTTCTGATGTAGCTGCTGCCGTGGAATGTCTACACTCTAGGCAAGGGTTCCAAGCTTTCAACCACACTTATATTACCCTCATACCTAAGAAAAAGTCTACTACTCTAGTCTCAGATTTCAGACCCATTAGCCTATGCAATGTTTTTTATAAAATTATTGCAAAGGTACTTGCCAATCGATTGAAAACTATCCTACCTAATCTTATTTCAGACACCCAAAGTGCCTTTGTTCCTGGAAGAATGATCACAGATAATATTATCGTGGCTTATGAGCTGATGCATTCCATGCAAAATAGAATGAAGGGGAGGAAGGAAGGCTTTATGGCTCTCAAACTTGATATGAGCAAAGCATATGATAGAGTCGAGTGTCTTTCCTTAGAGCAGTGATGGTAAAAATGGGATTTGAAAGTGATTGGATTGAGTTGATCATGCAGTGTGTGACCACAGTGTCTTACTCCCTTCTGGTAAATGGTATTCCTCAAGAAACCTTTCTTCCTTCAGGGGGTATAAGACAAGGGGATCCTCTATCCCCCTACCTATTTATCTTGTGCTCTAAAATTCTCAGTTTTTCACTCAACATGCAGCACAGCAAGGGCTCATCTCAGGCATTCCTATAGCTCGAAACTTCCTCAAGATTAATCATTTATTCTTTGCAGATGACAGTCTTATTTTCTGCAAGGCACTCCCAACTGAATGGTCTAGGTTGCACTCCATCCTTGCAGCATATGAAAGGCTTCTGGCCAGAGACTTAACCTTGATAAAACTTCAATCTTCTTCGGCAAAAATACTCTGCCAGCTACTCAACAAAATATCTTGACTACAACAGGCATAAAGGCTTCAGGTCCCTTTGAAAAATATCTGGGACTTCCATCATATGTTGGTAGACATAAAGCAAGAGCCTTCAACCCAATAATGGATAGAATCAAGGCAAGATTAGGAAGCTGGAAAACAAACCTTCTATCTCAAGCAGGTAAAGAGATTCTTATGAAATCAGTAGTCCAATCTATTCCCACTTTCAGTATGGGTTTATTCAAGATCCCTAAGTGCATCTCAAGGGCATTAACAAGTTGATGCAATCTTTTTGGTGGGGTTCAGGGGAAAATAAAGACAAAATGCACTGGATGAAGTGGAAAGAAATGGGCAAGTCCAAGAAGGAGGGAGGCCTAGGCTTTAGGGATTGTGAAGACTTTAACTTGGCCTTGTTAGCCAAACAAGGTTGGAGGATTCTGCAAAGTCCATCCTTGCTGGCTTCCCGAGTCCTTCAAGCCAAATATTATCCCAAAACAGATTTTTATTCTGCTAAGGTTAAAAGCTATGATTCTTTTGTCTGGAAGAGCATCATCTCAGCAAGACCTCTCTTGATAGAAGGACTCTTGTGGAAGATAGGAAGTGGTGACAAGGTGAAAATCTGGAAAGACAGGTGGATTCCATCCCATAGCTCTTACAGGATTCAATCCAACCCAAAAATCATTGAGGAAGGCGCAAGAGTGGTACAATTAATTGATCAAGACACATTGCAATGGAAAGTTGATTTGATCCAAGAAATATTCAGCAACTCTGAAGCATAACTCATTTGTAAAATGCCAATTAGCCCATGTAGAAGTCCTGACATGTTGTCTTGGAGAGGCACTCCTAATGGCATCTTCCCAGTAAAATCAGCATACCATCTTCAAGGAAATATTTCAGAAGACAAGAAGGGTCAATCCTCGAATACCACTCCAACAAGAAGTTTGTGGAAAAGCATTTGGAAACTAAATGGATCCAATTCTGTCAAGATGTTTATCTGGAAAGCTGCAAAGGAAATTCTCCCTACTAAATTCAATCTTCATAAGAGGAAAGTGGTTCAATCCCTAAACTGCCCAATATGCTTAAATCACCCTGAAACTGCAGCTCATGCTTTGTGGTGGTGTAAATCAGCCCAAGCCGTGTGGAGTCAAAGTTCGAGAAGGATCCAGAAATGCTGCATCATGGAAACCTCCTTCAAAGAAGTGCTAGATCACCTCATCTTTACTCTTTCTGAGGAAGACCTCACTGAATTTGCAAAAATAGCCAAGCACATTTGGCATCGTAGGAACATTTGGGTGTTTGAATCCAGATTCACCTCTCCTCAACAGGTCTCATCATTAGCCTCAACGGACCTAGATGCTCTTAACAAATGCAATGACCAGAGAATAAAAAAGATCCAACCCTCCCCGAACCTCATGCAGTGGTTTTTGCCTCCCTTTAATCACTACAAGGTCAATTGGGATGCAGTTGTTGACAAAGTCAGGTGCAAAGTGGGTGTTGGTGTTGTGATAAGAGACTGGAATGGGAAAGTAACTGCTACCTTGATGTCCTCTCATGATCTTTTCCCTGAACCGCAGCTAGCTGAAACTTTTGCAGCCTTGAAAGCAGTAATCTTCTACTCAAAACTGAAGCTTTCTAACATTATTCTAGAAGGTGATTCCCTGAGTGTGCTCCAGGCCATCAATGGTGTTGATATAAATTGGAGCTCAGTTGGTTTATTGATTAGAGATGTCAAGCATTTCTTAACTTGTATTCAAAGTTGGTCTGTTGGTCATATTCCTATAATTATCAATGTAGTGGCTCATTGTCTGGCCAAGAAAGCTCTCACTCTTCATGAGGAGAGTATTTATCTAGAGGACTATCCTCCCTGTATTCACAATCTCCTTTATAGGAGTCTATGAATGAAAATGATCCTTTTTCTCAAAAAAGAAGTCAGATGGAATGCACTGACAACACGCAAGGATAAAGTAATGGGCTTGTGCAGTAAATACCAAATTGTACACATACACCACACCTCTCTCTCTCTGGATGATTTAATTTGAGGTAGGTAGTTGTCGGATTTAATTTTTTTTTTCGTTTCTATAATTAGTAAAGTATTTGGTATTTACTGACAACACGCAACCACGGTTAAACATAGCACTCCTTTCACAACAATAGAATTTTACGAGTTTAAGATGTTGTACGTGTGCAGATAATCCTTTCTCTGTATACGAGACAACAATGTGTCACAAGACACAATCAGAACTTGCTTACTAAACAACAATTTTGCACCATACCAAATTGAAAGGCTTCACAGAGAGATGGAAGGCTTCAAGAGAGTCTATTTGAAAAAAAAAAAAAAAGATCGGGTACCAAATTGTAAACTGGGTTCCGAGTTTAAAACCCGGTAGCCGGATCGGGTGTACTCAAGCTTTGCAATCCAAGTTTTGGCCTGGATTTGTTTTAGGCCCACTGGAATCCAATTTTTTGGCTTTCAGGCTGGGCCAGGTTTTTTCCCGGCCCAAATGAACAATCCTAATAAAGTTGAAGTAACAAATTCTACGATTAGGTTAAGAATCCTGATAAACCTATGGTTAGGAAGGTTAAGAATTTTCGTAAACCAACGATTAAGGAGGTCAAAATTCATAACAAAACTCCTTTGGCCACATCTGGAGTTTATTAAGGTTAACATGGCTAAACTTACAGTGATTAGGAAGGTTAAGAATCCTGATATACAGTTAAATGAATAAAAATGGAATGATGATGAATTTAAATGCAATTGGTTATGAATATCCTTTTATAACTGTTTTATGAAAACATGAAAGGTACAAAATCTATATGCAAGCTCATATTGGTCTAAGAGCATTCTTATTAAGATCCTCAATCTCACTATCAATTTGAAATTTCGGGACCCAAGACCTTTTTGCAAGCTCCCTTGAACCTAAGCTAGTAAAGGAGGATCAACCCAGTGGTCTGGATAACTAAACTTGTTAACTTAGAAGGGATGAGATTGGTGTTGTAATTATTATTATTCAAGACAATAGTAGTACTGTTTACTTCATTTTTTTTTTTTTTTGACATCAAACAACATTGCATTAATCACTGAAAATGGCCTTCAGCCAATACAATTGTCTTTATACAATCAGCTACACAATCAACATCAACTAATTCATACTCCATATTAACAGCCTGCTATGCTAATTGGTGGGCAGCACCATTAAGCTCCCTTTTGACATGTCGAATTTGCCATGTAGTGTTAGCCATAATCTACTGCATATCTTAAACAAAACACTGAAGCTTTTCAGCAATATGCTCCCTTGGACCAGTCATTGCCTGCACCACTTGGTGTGAGTCCCCTTCAAAAAGCACAAAATTCAGCCCCATCTCCTTACAGAAATTGGCAGCAGTTATTAGGCCCTTAGCCTCTGCAATAGTTGGATCAACACAATAAAGCTTTGGTTGCATTAAACTGGCAAGAACAAGACCCTCTTCATCCCTAATGATGACACCAATGCCAATCTTATTAAACTCAGGTCTAATTGCCACATCCCAATTAATTTTAATCCAAAAAGGTGGAGGAGTTTCCCAATGATCTGCTATCTGCTAGAGGGGAATTCTAGTCACTGGTTGTTGCTGCATAGCAGTTTGATAGCTCTCATAAGCTGTGACAGCTCGCTGAAAAATCAGAGCAGGTGCCTCGAAATAGCCCTCATGTATGAGTGTATTTCTTCTTAACCATATGAACCTAGCCAAGATAGCAAAGAAAACCAACTCTTGAGCTAATAGTCGATCTGACAGTTGCTCAAAAATAATGAAAAAGTCAGTTGCAGTAATTGAAGCCTTTTGTATTGATCTGGAACCTAGCAACCACACATCCCTTGCTGATGGGCATGTCCATAAGATATGGCCTGGTGTCTCCTCCTCATTCAAACAAACAGGGCAAAAAGACTCAGCTAAGACTTTCCTTTTCTGCAAGTTTACTCTAGTAGGCAGACCATCACTGCATGCACGCCACATGAACATCTTCACTCCATTTGATGTTTGTAGAGACCACAACCTCTTCCAGATCTTCTCATGTAGTTCTTGATTTGATGATGCACCAACTGATGATGTTAAGAGTTGCCTATGCAGATGGTAGGCACTCTTCACAGAAAAAAGCCTATTTGTAGTCACCCTCCATATCAATTTATCTGCAAGAGGCATGATCCCAGTTGGTATCTTCAATATTTCTTTAGTATCACTCTCATTAAAAATAGCATGAACCAGATCCAACTTCCACCACCCTGTGTGTGAATCAATTAATTCAGCAACCATAGAATCCTCATTGAGTGCAGAGATAGGAGACTGAACTTTACAAGAGAAATCCTTGTTGATCCACCTATCTTTCCAAATTCTAATCTGTGACCCATCCCCCACTTTCCACATAACACCTTCACTCAGCAAAGGAATAGAGTGGAAAATGCTCCTCCATATGTATGACGGCCTAAAGCCTAAGTCAGCTTGAAATAAGCTCTTATGTGGAAAATATTTGGCTTTAAAAATCTTGCTAGTTAAGGAATCAGGATATGTAATGAGCCTCCATGCTTGCTTGGCCAGAAGAGCCAGATTAAAGCTATTCAATTCTCGAAAGCCTATTCCCCCATTTCTTTTACTCACACTAAGTGACTTCCACTTCCTCCAATGAATTCTAGATTGATTATCTTGATGCCCCCACCAGAATTTAGCAAGGAGGGATTGAAGTTGTTTACAAAGGGTCTTTGGCAACATAAAAACACTCATACTATATGTTGGTATAGCTTGCAAAGCAGCTTTGATGAGAATCTCTTTTCCAGCTTGAGAAAGAAACTTATTTCTCCAGTTTCCAATCCTTTTACCCACTCTTTCCTTAATCCCTCTAAAAGCATTTGTTCGAGATCTTCCAATAAGTGATGGAAGACCTAGATACTTTTCTAGATTAAAGGAAGTTTGTAAATCTGTCACCTCCATAAGGTATGCCTTGGTTGCTACTCTTGTATTCTTACTAAAAAACAAAGAAGTTTTGCCTCTGTTGAGTTGTTGTCTAGAAGCAGCTTCATAAATGCCAAGTATTTGGTTCAAACTAGCCCATTCTTGCATGTTTGCTTTACAAAAAAAGAAGGCTATCATCAGCAGATAAGAGGTGGCTCATTGTGATTCTGCCTCTAGCAATTGGTACTCCAGTCAAGATCTTCCTTTGGCTTGCTGCAGCTAATTGTGAACTTAGAGCTTCAGCACAAATAATAAAAAAATATGGTGAAAGTGCGCAGCCTTGCCTCAAACCTCTTTGTGGCTTAAACCTTTGTTGAGAAGATCCATTAACCAAAATAGAAAGAGAACTGGTGGAGATACAGTTCATGATCAAGTCAACCCATTGAGATGCAAATCCCATCTTGATCATTACAGCCCTAATAAAAGGCCATTCTAGCCCGTCATAGGCCTTGCTCATGTCCAACTTTAGAGCCATATAACCTTGCCTACCATGGAGTTTTGTATGCATAGTGTGAAGAGTCTCATAAGCAGCCAAGATATTATCTGTAATTAGTCTACCAGACACAAAAGCACACTGATTCTGAGAAATTATTGTAGACAAAATGGGTTTGAATCTGTTAGTGATCATCTTTGTAATGATTTTGTATAAAAAATTACAAAGACTAATGGGTCTATATTCTGAGACATGTGTTGGGTTATTAGACTTTGGAATCAGGACCAAATAAGTGTGATTAATAAATTCAATACTAGCATTGGCATTCAAGAAGGATAAAACAGCATGACAAACCTCACTACCAACTACTAACCAGTGATTTTGATAAAAACATGCTCCATATCCATCTGGACCAAGAGCTTTATAAGGTCCCATCTGGAAAACAGCAGTTCTGACTTTGTAACACCCCCTTCCCGTAGGCAAGGAGTGTCACGTGTTTTTCATAAAATAAACCCGGCAAGAGATCTCATATTAAAAAAAAAAAAAAATTTAGAATTTATCTCATAAAACTTTGTCTGATAAAAATGTCTTCAAAAACTTAAATGAATAAACTGAATAGAAGTCATGTCAAAAAGCAATAACATAAATTTATTTCTAGAAGGTCTGAAACTAAAATATCTGCTCCTTCTAATCCTGGCCTGCCTGCTCGTAATCATCATCATCACCTGGGTGGTTTAAAAAATGAAAACAAACTAAAATGAGTCGAATACTCAGTAAGAAATCCATCACAACGTTAACATACTAAACATAAGGTTTTTATAAAAGTTTTTATGCTGAGAACTTAAAATTCATGACTGTTCATACTGATGTTTATGCATGACTGATTTATCTGAATTAACTAACTGATTTAACTGAACTGACTGAACTGATTTAACTGACTGTTCTGATTTAACTGACTGAACTAACTGGCCAACACACTTAACCCTGTGTGCGAGGTTGTGCACCGGCCCCACATCCCGTGTGACTCGTTCGAAAATGAGCAGTCCAAAGGCTATCCCAAGTGCAGGAGCGTGTCGCATAGTAATTAGGAATAAATTCCTAAATCGTCTCCACAGGGAAAGTGCTAAAAATAAACTCGTGTAAAATGATGGAATTATTTACAATGAGAAAATAAAAATAAAAAGTGATGATATGTACAATGGATGGAAGAGTGCAATGAAAAAGAAAATTTACTGGTCGTGAACCAGATTCATTTTTGGTTGTCTTTGAGTGTTGAGAAGCAGTGATGAAAAGTAAAGAAATTAAAGCGCAAGACAGTGAATTTAAATTGCTGAAATTTAAATAACTGAAATTTAAATGAGCAAGAAAATTAAATGACATAAAAATAAATTGTAGGAAATAAAAATGCAGAAAAATAAATGACATGAATTTAAAGTGCAGAAATTAAAAGTGCAGAAAAATAAAGTGCAGTAATTTAAAGTGCAGAAAATTAAATTGCAGAAAAATAAATGACAATAATTTAAAGTGCATAAAATTACATGACATAAATTGAAATAAAAAAAATAAAAATAAAGTAGAGACTACAGATAAAGGAGAGGACAGCTCGATAACACAGTTGGTCCATTAGGCTCTCAACTGTATCACCGAACTCCCTCACTTCATCTGCGTTGTCTCCTAAACTGAAAAACTACAACTACTCTATTCTACAGCTACTGGGTGTCTAACATCGACCACCTCTCTCTGTCTATCTTCAGGTCCTTATATAGGCTTGAAAAGCCGCTGCATATGCTTATGTCCGTGACCTCGTCCATCTGTGAAGCCAGCTACTTGTCTCCCACTCAGAAAAATTATTTGCGTTGTCTCCATGCGTGCCTGTCCAAAAGAGCCGACCAGCCTTTCTTTCTTTCTTTTTCTTTCTTTCTTTCTTGCCTTCCAGCCGACCGAATGCACTGCTTGAGTTTTATTTCATTTCTTTTTCTTCCACTGCGAGCTGCACCGACTGCTAGCACCGAACTGCATATCATTATTTTCTTTCTTTTCACTGCTGCATGCATGTGTTTCTTTATTTTCTTTATTTTCTTCTTGCTTTCCAGTCTCACAAAACTGCACATGCATGTTTTGTTTTCTTTCTTTTCTTTTTGTTTTTTTTTTTTTAAACTTTCGGTTGGCTTTCACCGACTGCACTGAACATCAGTGCATCTACCAGCCGAATGATCTGCTTATTTCTTTTTTTATTTCTCTTTACAGCCGAAACTGCACTGCACCGAGTGGTTTGCAGTTGTTTATTTTTTTCTTCTAGGCCTTCAACACGCAACTACTGCGTGACCCGTGTAGAGTTGGATCACCTGGACGTCGACGGAGAAGCAGTACAGCATTTACTGAAAGAAGCTGCAGTGTTCAGCAGAGCTGGTATTTTGCTCTGTTTTTCGGTGTCAAAACAGGGGACTGGTTTCGGTTGAGCTGTGCATGTGGGTTGCGGCTGTGCATGCTCCGAACGCATGCATGGAGGCTGGCGGAGGTGGTGCTAGCTTCGGAAGGTGGTGCTGGCTAGGCTTTTGGCCGTGAAGTGTTGTTGCCGAACCTGCGGATGCAGTGCAGCGTGGAGGAAAGGTGCGGAGAGCACGGCAGTGGTTGAGCTTGGTGGTGCTAGGCTGAGCAACGTGCTCTGTTTTCACCTCTTAAAACAGAGGATGGTGCTTCGGCTTGTGTAGGTGGCTGAGGAGGCAGCGGGTGGAAGCCGGGGGTGCTTTCGGCAAAGCCGTGCATGGTGCATGCATGCAGTGGTGCTGTGCCGAAGGTGACTGGGCCATGCAGCATGTTGGTGATGCCGATCGTGCAGGTGCTGCTTGAAGTGGTGCTGCCGAACGTGAAGGTGGAAGCACGGGTCGACGTGCGTCGTGCATGGAGATGGACGTGTAGCGGGTTGAAGATAGAGGCAACGACATGTAGTTTTGGACAAACTACATGTCGTTTCACAGTGGCTGTAAAACAAAAAAAATAAAATAAAATAAATAAAATAAAATAAAAAAATAAAAAATGAAATTAGATAAACAACAACAGAAAAATAAAAACAAAACATAAATAAAATAAAACAAAACTAGAAAGGAAAAATAAAATATTAAAAACGTGTTGTGCAAGTGAATAAATATTATTCAATTAAATCACAAGTTATAAAATTAAACATAAACTATGTTTTTAATCAATTTAAATCATAACTTGGATTTATGCCTCTTAATCAATTTTTTATCTAAAACCAATGATAAAATAATAAAACAATTAAAAATATATTGGTCTTAAGTGTATAAAATATGCAATAATGCAGCTCAATCACCGTGGCCACGAGGGGAGCCGCTGATAGTATTCTGGCATACTATGGTAGACCACGCTTGAGTCCGTGACTTGCACATCCACCCTGAAACTGAACTGCATTGGTACCATGCATCTGAATGGCCATAATTGAACTGATTTTATCTTGCACTTGAACCTAAGATAGCTTACGTGTCTTATGACCATGAGATACATGACATAATACATACATAATTATAATTTCCAAATCTAAACATGATGCGGAATGACATGATCGTATGCTACGTTATATGACATGAGTGGTACATAAAAATGGCTGTCAAATAACTGGCCTGAATGATACTTATATATAAACTAAGCTGTGGTGATCCTAATTTTGTGATCAAATAACTTACCTCGTAGCGCTATTTCCTGAATCTCACTTCGTAACTCGTCACCTATATAAAGTATTAAACGTCACTAAATCTGTCTAGGAACCATATCCTAATATCCTACTTAATAAAATTCATACTTTATAATATAATGGGTAAAAAATATTCTATTTAATATAAAATCAGTGAATATTTATATCTTAAATTATTTAAAAAATACTAATAGCATATTCTTATTTAATCAAATTCATAATTTAGAATATAGTTAAATAAATATTCCGTTTAACACTATATTCCATAAATCTTGATATTTTGCAATTACTTAAATACATATTATAATTTAGTAAAACACTTGGGCTATTTTAAAAATAAGTCATAAAATCTAAATTCTTAAAATAGATTTACTTTCTTAACATATTTCTTTATTTCTATTTAAATTATAACTTAATAATTAAAAACTGACTAAATCGACAAAGGAAGTATTAACTAAGATATTAGATTCAATAGTCTACTTAAAAAATATATTTTAATTCCTTTAAACACTTTCTTATAAAAAATGATCTTATGATTAATATTTTTATTTAATAAAATATAACTCAACTTGAATTATTAAGTCTAATAAAATCACTAAAAAATGTTTGTGTAACAACCCGACCCTAATATTAGGCTATAGATACATTTTATGTATTTTCTTATAGCTATAATAATAATATTATTATTATTATTATCATCATCAGATTTTATATTTGTTCTTTTAATAAGATTATTATCATTTTATTTTTATTATTTTATTATGACCCGATTTTTTACAATAGCCTAGAGTTTTATTTTTTTTAAACATTTTTTTTCTCCCTATCTCCACCCATAAGCCTCATCCTTATCCTCTAATTAATAACTCCAAATCCTATTAGGAAACCAAACCCTCAACTCCAAATCCTATTAGGAAACCAAACTCTGTCTCCTAACTCTAGAAAATTTTCTCTCTAGAAAATTTTCTCCTTCTTCACTAAACTCTTTCAAACAGATCACGCGAAAGGGGTGGGAGCTTCGGCTCCTCCCCCTCCCTTCTCCTCTGTATATTCTTCTGGCTTGAGTTTGTGTTTTTTTTCATTTTTTTTCATTTTTTCGTCTCTTTTCAGAACAAATAAGGGAGGAACGCCGTTCGGGCCTTTCCAGCCGTCGAAAGCCTACACGCGCCCCACCGAGATGAAGCCCAGTCGCCGATCTTCAAGTACACCAAAAATGGCGTTCATCGGAGTGGCGCGTAGCCCGCACGCGCGGGACGAATATTCCGGACCCCGTCGGCGCGTGGGAACCACGCGCCACTGTGGAGCGCCCTGATGCCACGCTCTGCTTTTCTGGCCTCCCTATCTCCGGAGCTTCCAAGATTGACCGTCGGCTTTCCTCCTCGAGTGACCAGTGTGTACACGCGCCAATGCCGAATTTTTTGTGTACTGTTCACCCGAGTTTTGTTTTTCTGTTTTGGTGTTTATTTTTTCTTATTCTTTTTTTCTGTTTTGTTGTTTATTTTTCAGCCTCTATAGTTGTTTTAGGTTTATGTTTTGTTGTTATTTTGTCAACCCGAGTGTGGTGTTGGCCTTTGGATCGAACGTAATCCGGGACAAGAGCGTTTCGAGAGTGTTGGGTGATGCATAGGCTGGTGATCGTATGGCCAGAAGTTGTGGTCCGTGCGCGAACTGGGTGCTCGCTCAGTCCGAATTCGAGATGCCGATGCCTTCGGGGAGTGTGACGTCAGGGTCGCACTAATATTCGGGGTCCTATATTTTGTTTGTTGTATTTAGATTTATTTTTCTTTTAGTTATTAATAAAATAGGAATTAGGCTATTGGATTTGATGTCCATAGCAGTGTCCCGTATTCATCCTCTCAGGGAGGATTGAGGGATACAGAGCGCTTTCTCTTTTTGGGAGAGAGTTTCTTGAAGTTTAGACAATGTCCGCCACAAAGTCCTTTGTGTGTGGGGATGCCCCAGAGCTGATGCGTAGTTGGCTTATAATCTGGTTTTTTCCATGTATTACTAAGTCACATTTGTAACTTCGACTCATTAATGAAATGTGTCTTTTTCCATCAAAAAAAAAAAAGTCTAATAAAATCACTAAAAAATGTTTGTGTAACAACCCGACCCTAATATTAGGCTATAGATACATTTTATGTATTTTCTTATAGCTATAATAATAATAATATTATTATTATTATTATCATCAGATTTTACATTTGTTCTTTTAATAAGATTATTATCATTTTATTTTTATTATTTTATTATGACCCGATTTTTTACAATAGCCTAGAGTTTTATTTTTTTTAAACATTTTTTTTCTCCCTATCTCCACCCATAAGCCTCATCCTTATCCTCTAATTAATAACTCCAAATCCTATTAGGAAACCAAACCCTCAACTCCAAATCCTATTAGGAAACCAAACTCTCAACTCCAAATCTTATCCCATCTCCTTATGGTCACAATACCCTTCTCCTTGCCTATAAAACCCACCCCTAGCCGAGACCTCCAGAAGAAAACATAAAAAACCACAACCACCGCCAGCCTCCTCTCTCTCTCTCTCTCTCTCTCTCTCGGTTGCCTTTGGCAACAGAACTCTCTCTCGGTACTATCTCTCCCTCTCTCGGCGTAGCACCACCCAGTCCAGTAAACCAGCCGCGTCGCCTCACTCCTAGCCACCCAGAGCCACCGTCGTCTCGTCCAGCCAACCCCCGTCACGTACCCTTCGGTGACGAGTTACGAAATGAGATTCAGGAAGTAACGCTGCAAAGTAAGTAGCATGATCATACCCTTACACGTATGTACGGTAAACGACATGTCTTTTATAAAATATTATGCATGTATACCCTTCATTGGAAGCCCCTTTTTACGTACCCAAGACATGATAAAAATATGAAAATCCATGATTTTATTATGCATCAAGATATTTAAACTCATGATTTTATGAAAGAAATTATGCATCAAAAGATTTATGAAAAGTTATGATTTTATGTGAGAGTTATACATTAAAATAATTTATGAAAAGCCATGCATGATTTTATGTGAAGATTTAAGCATTAAAGTATTCATGAAAAATCATAATTTTATGTGAGAAGTCATGCATCATGACATGTTATGAAAGAATGTGATTTCATTCGAAATCTATGATATGATATGACAAGTATGAATGTGATTTCTTTGGAAATCTATGATATGAAAAGTATGCAAGTATGATTATGATGAAATATAAATGATAAGATATGTAACAGCCTATGTTATGATATGAAGACGGTACCTATGTTATGGGCATATTGCATTGCCAGGTCGTACATGCTGGTAGTGCACCCAGTATGTCTTCCTTATGTATGGATTCCACAACCCGCGGCCACGGGCGGAATCAGAATCTATTTAGATTCGCTAACCCTAACTCACGGGGGTCAACAGTGGGTAACGGCCTATGACAAGTGAAAGATAAGCTCATGTTCATGTTCATGTTATTTACGTATGTATTTATAAGTAAGCACATTTTTCAAGAAACCTTATGTTTATTATGTTTACTGTATGATGTGTGCTTATTGAGTATTCGACTCATTTTAGTTTGTTTTCATGTTTTTAAACCACCCCAGGTGATGAAATTTATGAAGATGAGACTGCAGGACAGGACTTGACCCCGGGAGGCGAGACAGAGGCCTAGACAGATTATGATATGATTAGCTTTTATGGTTTAAGATTTCAGTAGATTATTTTGATAAGCACATGAGACTTCCGTATTATTTTTTTTAAATAAGTGCTTCCTCAAACTCTATGTTGGATTTGAAGTATTAATTAAATTTTATTTTAATTATGGAATCTTTTGCATCTGACTTGTTATTTAAAAGAAAAAGTTTTAGTTAAGTTCAGTAGTAGCACACTGGCTCCCCAAAAATTCTAAAATGTCTTTATTGAGGAGCGGGGTGTTACAGTTTGAAACATCATAAAATCGGCCTAATTTAAATTACAAGTTTTAACATATTATATGTCTAATTATCCTCAAGTTTTAGCCCACAAAGGAAATTGCCCATCAGATTTAAAACAAGGCCCGAAACACTTTTAAAACACAAGCTAAACAACTAAGCCCACCATTCATAGGGCCCAAGGCCCGTTTGTGAACTCATGTGATACTCAAAACTCGGCAGAAGCAAAGAAGGGACGTGCAGTGCAACGGAAACGCAGTGCCATGCGAGAGAACAACAGAGGCTCACCGAGAGAGGCGTATGCGATGGGGACGGGCTGAGGTGGCTCTGGGTGGCCGGGAGTGAGGCGACGCGGCTGGGTTCCAGGGCTGGGTGGTGCGACACCGTGAGGGGGAGAGAGTTCCGAGTGAGAGAGTGCTGTCACCGAAACAACCGAGAGAGAGAGGAGGTTGGACGGCAGTGAGCTTATCAGAAGGAAGTGGGCTCGACGGGGTAGAATCTGCCGGCGGTTTCTGTGGGGTCTCGACAAGGAGGAGCTCGGTGGTGGAGGTTCGTGGGGCTCACGTTGGGATGCTCGAGCTGCTCTGTTTTTGGGTGCAAAAACAGAGGATGTTCGGCTTCCTACGGTGGTTGTGCATGGTCTGATGGAAGCGACTACAGTGGAGTGGCTCTCGGCCTTTCGTGGAGGAGACGATTGAGTGAAGGTGGAGAGAGGGAGAAAGCCGAGATGAACGAGAGAGGTGGGGTCTCTTTGCTGCGGTGGTTTCGGTGGTTATGTGATGAGTTTTGTGTGTGCGTTACAGGGGGGTCTCGGTGGCTTTTATAGGCAAGGGGGAGGAGGAGGTTGGCTGCACCTAGAAGACCTAATCCTACGAGGATACAAACACTAAGTGGATCGGTAAACAACTGAGGGGAAGGGGCGTACGTGATGTGCATGTGCATGTGAATGTGAGACATGCGGGGTGGGGGAAGCCAAACGTGACTGGGTTGGTTTTCCGAAGGAGAGGAAGAGTCCAAATGTAAATACTAGTCCTAAGTCTTCGGTTATGGAACTGTCGAGAGGAGAGGGAGAACGTGTAGTGGAGAGTTTGATTTCCTATAGGAGTTTATTCGACTTAGAGGATGAAGATAAATACTGAAGGTTTACGGGTGAGGGAAAAAACAAAAAGATCTAGTGGCTATTGCAACAATCGGATCACAATAAAAAAATGATAAAAATCAGATAATAATAATGATAATAATAATAATAATAATAATAATAATAATAATATAATAATAATAATAATAATAATATATTTATGATTATAGGAAAAATACATAAAACTTATCTTATAATCTAAACTTAGGGTCGGGTTGTTACAGACTTCCTCCTCAGTGAATTGCTTCAACAATGCTGCATTCATTTCTGGAGTAACCCTTTGGCTTAAATCTTGTAAACAAACATCAATTTGGTTAGGTTGTGTTGACTGAAAAAGGGACTGATAAAACTGTGTAAAGGCACTGCCTATTTCAAATGTGGTATTATGCAAGAGTCCATGATCATCCTCCACCTACAGAATCTTGTTTCTTTTTCTTCTTTGACTTGCACATAGATGGAAAAACTTAGTGTTTCTATCTCCATGTTGTAACCAATGGACTTTAGCCCTCTGTTTCCACTTCAGATGAAGGCTTTCCTGAATCTTGCTAATGTCCCTTTGTAATTATTGTACCTCCTCAACAGATGCTGCTGTCAAATTATTCTGTAGAACCTGTAGTCTTTGAGTCTTCTCTTGTAGTGCTTTGTCAGATACAGGACCTTTACCTCGTGCCCAGATTTTTAAGGAACTCATACATGAGCCAAGCTTCTGTGAAAGAGAGTTAAGACACCCATAAGAGTCCCCCCCTTGCCTCCAAGAAGTTTCAATAACCTCACCGCAATCCTCATAAGAAGACCAACTAGCTTCAAATCTGCACAATTTCTTGTTAGGAACAGAGTGACTATGCTGGTTTACCACAGAAAGTAAAATAGGACAGTGATCAGAAGCCACAGCAGGCATAATCCTTATATCCCCGTCTCCAAATTCATCACACCAGTTGGTAGAGGCTACTGCTCTATCAAGCCTTTCTCTAGTGAAACCATCATCAGTCCTATTATTAGACCAAGTAAAGTTCCCATAAGAAAAACCCAAATCATGAAGCCCACAATCCTTTAAGACATCACTAAACAGAGTAATCTGCCTGTCACTTCTTTGAGCCCCACCCTCCTTTTCACTATGGAATAAAATTTCATTAAAATCACCAATACAAAGCCACTTTCCAGGGTGTAAGGAGTAAAGATGTCTAATGATGCTATAACCTTCGATTCTTTTTTCAGTAACAGGATGGCCATAAAAACAAGTGAGCATCCAATGAGCGCTAGAATTATTAGCAATCCAGCAATTAATGTGTCTATGTGAGAAGTTATGAACTTCTAACTCTATGTCATCCTTCCATAAAACAGCAAGACCACCCCCACGTCCAATGCCATCCACAGTAAATAAATTCTGAAATTCCAAACCATACTTTAACTTCCCTAACTTTGTTTTATGAATTCTAGTCTCCATAAGAAACAAAATACTAGGCTTATTATTCTTAACCATAAGGTTAAGATCATGAACTGTTCGAGGGTTGCCAAGCCCTCGACAATTCCAACTTAAAATCTTCATTTCTCTCGGCGGGGCTGTCTTCCAGCCTCCGCTGATAAACTCAAAAACTACTATTGCCTAGTCAACTTCATCCTGTGACTACTAGTCAATTTACCCATTAGTATACACTTCCTCTTTCGAGTGACAATATTAGTTGCAGAAGGGTGCTTCTCATTAAGTTCAACAGACATTCTAGCCTTATTCTTCATCTTCTTCAAAGAAAAAGAGCCAGCATGTTCACCTTTATCCACTGGGGTCTTCAACAGGTCACCAACCATCCCACCATCAGTAATGGGATTAGAAACCATAGGAGGAACATCTGCTCGGACAGATGGGTTAGGAAAGATCGTTACAAGTTCAGACATGGTAGTTACTTCCTTTGCAGTTGGAGCAGTTATGGTTTCAGATGAACAGCCAATCCCAATCACTGGTTGAGAAATAAACTACTGCCACATCTCTCTTTCTTTGTCAACTGCCACATAACTATCATTACAATTCCTTGAAAAATTGGAAGAAGATAAATGTTGTTCATATTGCCCACTAAGAGGCTGTCCTGATCTTCCAGGAATGAAAATCCCCACTCCACCATGAGAAGTGTTAGCCCTCAACCATGATCCATATTGCTTATTAGTGATAGAAGGAGATGACAAAGACATAGATGGTGCCAAACAGCCAGAAGCCCCATGCATGATAGTTCCACATGAGAAGCAAAACCTTGGCAGTCGTTCATATTGAAAAGCCACAAAAACCTGATGCCCCTTCAGGAAAACCATAGTCCCATGTGCTAATGGTTGACATACATCGATCTCCACAAGGACACGTAAAAACTTCCCCCAGCCATGTCCACTGTCATCCACATCCACATGAATCACATTACCTATTTTCTTGCCAATCTGAGCACCAACAACATAGTTCATACACCCAAGTGGCATATTATGTAATTGCACCCATAGAAATGCATGACTGAAAATCATATCAGTAGGAGCAGTAAATCCATCAAAGTGTTGCAGGCAAATTAACTGTTGATCAAAGAGCCAAGGTTGACCCTCCCATACACGTTGTAAATCATGATCAGAAATGAATTCAAAGAGGAATAAATTTGCCCCCACTTCAAATATCTTAACACCTTGTGCAAATTTCCATACTTTAAGCATAGTCACTTTGAAGGCTTCTTTATTATTCCTTTTGTCTGCCATTATCTTCCCCACAAGACAGAATCTTCCTTTAGAAAGAGTAGCCTCCACATCGTCTTCAACCACTATAACACCACCCTTCTCCACATCAGTTAGACAAAGATCCTTCCACATCTTAGTAAGTTCTTCCACCATTTCGTACTTCAATCACAACAAACAAAGAAAAAATCCAAAACTACCGAACTACAAACAAATCCTTCCACCCGCAAGTGAAGGTACAAACTTCCACCTCAAAGAACTCATAAAGAGAATTGAGAGGAAACTGCTTCTGCAATCGCTGGAGCCATCCGGTTAGTAGTGTAACTTCGGCCTAATTCGATGGATTTGTTAGTAGTACTGTTTACTAAGGAACAACTATGTTATTTTAAGAGTTGTAAAGTTTTATTATGTATATTATGTTATGGTTTACAAAAGTTTCAGCCGGTTGTAAACTTTCTAGTAACTACTATCTTGCCTCCTTTGTTTTCACAATTCATCTTATCTCAACTCATCTAATCATTATAATTTTTCTAAATCTCCATATAAAATAAAATAAACAATTTAACTTTTTCAAATGTCAAAATAAAAATAATATTAAAACTATATATTCTAATAATATTTTATTAAACTTTTATTTTTAATTTCAACTCATCTCATTCTATCTCATCTGCCTAAACAACGAGGCAAAGTTTAAATTCCGCTAAGCTTACCTTTCTAACATAGAAACATGTTAGTTACACATATTTGTTGCATTGGATCAATTGGACATGCGACTATAGGTTGTATGTGTAAAGCCCGGGGCCCAAACCAATTGGAGTTTAGCCTTAGGATGGGACGACGTCGTTTAGGTAAAATTTTCTTTTCCTCGACTTCTTTTCTTCTTTCCTCCTGTTTCTCCGCACCCCAACGTTTTCCTTCTTTCTCCCTCTCATTCGTTGCTTTATTCCGAACTTCCCTCATCCCTAACCCACCCCCACGGATTTGACGGTTCCTTGCATATTTTCTTGTGTTTTCTTTTTCTCTCAACCGGACCTCTCTCAACAGCCACTTCTTCTCACATCCTCTCTTCTACTCTCCTGCGATTGTTAGTGTAATTGTGGTGCTGCATTTTGTTTTTGGGAAAATTTTCAAATTGGTGCAGGTAAACTACTTTTCGCACTCTGTTTTTCTTGGTTGGATCCAATGTATCTCAGCCTCACGTAACCACTCTGTGTTTTTCACTCACAAGGTTTTATTTTCATAAATCACTATGTCGTACACCTTCATCCTCAAGAGCCTTGCGGGTTGACTTTGCTCACACTGGTAGGCTCCCATAAAATTTCAGATTCCCCTCACTTTTGATTTTTAGGTAGCAGTTTCATCTATATTTATTTTCTTAGAATGGGCTTCGGATTTTAAGATTTTTATTTACTCTTGTTATTTCGCCCTTGTCAGATTTTTGACTTATCTCTTCAAATTCCTGAAAATTTCTTGGGTTGTGGCAAGTATTAAACCAGTTTAGATACAAATTTTAGGCGTTTTTCACTCAACCTGATTTTAGGTAAAACTCTCTTTAAACTTTTGTTTTAAGTTCTCTATTCTCATGTGTTTTTGAGTCCCTCACGCATTTCCATATTTTTTCTAGAAAATCTAGAATTTATCACCTCGGAGAATACCGCTATTGGGTTCAGTGGGAAGTGGAGAAGCACGATCTCGTTTCGAAGTGCTACAAGATAATCACGAACGCTAGTTTTGGAAATTGATGTAATATTTGCACTGTTATGATATTCATGGATGAATTGTTGAAGTATATGAAACTTGGTTGGCTGTGTTGAGTGGGAATTGTTGTGGCTGGTTGGGTTGATGTGACGGTGTAATTGGAGGTTTGTTTGTGATATTTTGTAGTGTGCTGGTTGCATACTTGGAGCTAGTTTGTTTCTACGTTAGAGTTGTTCATATTGACAATTTTGAATCCTTAATAACTGTTTTGGGAGTTGTCTGCAAACTATTCGTGTCTTAATATTGGCTATTTTATTGATGAAGTGTATTGGACTGGTTGTTTTGGAACTCTTGTATGTCGGGTGGAGTTTGGGGCTTGACTCATAGGCTGGTCGGGTATCTTGTCATTGTGCAGGTTGCATGTAAGATGTGGAGAGTGTCTGATGTAGTGTTGGGCATTGGTTATGATTAGTGCGATAATGGAGTCTATGAATGGGTCAAGTGACTTTTACACGTTGGGAGTAATTGGGTGTTGTTTGGTTGCAGGAATTGTTTGTTTGTGGACTGTTTAATGTACTTAACCAATTTAATCTTAGTCTATCTTACTCCTATGAATGTGGAATCTTTTTAGCTAAGTTATTTATGAGTGTAGGTATTAACGCGAGTAAATATTCTTTGTTTTTAGGTTATTGTGACATGACTTTATTACAAGCCCAAAATGTAAGATTACATTGCAAGAATCAGGTAAGTGGGGTTCCTATGCTAGGCTTTATATGAATTATTGAGATTGAGGTTGACTTTCTGAAAACTTTGCATATTTTGTGATGAAATGAGAATTTGGGAAAAACCAACCTCGATCGCTTATTTGCATTACTCATGAAATCTGTTTGAAAAAGGGAAAATATTTTCTGACATGCATTGTATCGATATGAGCTATATTTTGTCATGTTGTCTCTAAAGTATGAAAAAGAGTGATATTGAAAATCTAAAAAATTGTGCAATGATTTAGAAAGATGCTCCGACTTTTATTTTTAGTATGTAAAAATGATCTGAATATGTTTCAATACTCTGTTTTGTTTCGATATGGCATCTGAAAACCTTTGGCATGGTGTACTGATTTTGTATCTGACTTTGTCTTGCTCTACTATGTTATACTCTGCTCTACTCTGTTTGGATTGGTACCAACTTCTCTGTCTCTGAGTGCACCCACTTTGAAAACAAAATGATTTTTATGTGGTCTTTCCTATGTGTACACTCAGGACTCCAAGAGTAATAAGGGAAAGATTTTACCTTTGTCTCTACTCGGTTTGGCCACTAGGGATAGCACAACCCTACCACGGGGCTGAAACATGGTCTCTGCTCTGTGAGATTGTAACACCCCGCTCCCCAATAAAGACATTTTAGAATTTTCAGGGAGCCAGTGTGCTACTACTGAACTTGACTAAAACTTTTTCTTTTACTAACGAGCCAGATGCAAAAGATTCCATAAATAAAATAAAATTTAATTAATATTTAAAATCCAACATAGAGTCTGCGGAAGCACTTATTTAAAAAAATATGGAAGTCTTATGTGCTTATCAAAATAATTTACTTAAATCTTAAACCATAAAAGCTAATCATATCATAATCTGTCTAGGCCTCTGCCTCGCCTCCCGGGGTCAAGTCCTGTCCTGCAGTCTCATCTTCATAAGTTTCATCACTTGGGGTGGTTTAAAAACATGAAACAAACTAAAATGAGTCGAATACTCAATAAGCACACATCATACAGTAAACATAATAAACATAAGTTTCTTGAAAAAATGTGCATACTCATAAATACATACGTAAATAACATGAACATGAACATGAGCTTATCTTTCACTTGTCATAGGTCATTACCCACTGTTGACTCCCGTGAGTTAGGGTTAGCGAATCTAAATAGATTTTGATTCCGCCCGTGGTCGCGGGTTGTGGAATCCATACATAAGGAAGACATACTGGGTGCACTACCAACATGTACGACCTGTCAATGCAATATGCCCATAACATAGATACCGTCTTCATATCATATCATAGGCCGTTACATATCTTATCATTCATATTTCATCATACTCATACTTGCATACTTGTCATTTCATAGATTTCAAAAGAAATCACATACATACTTGTCATATCATATCATAGATTTCAAATGAAATCGCATTCTTTCATAACATGTCGTGATGCATGACTTCTCACATAAAATCATGATTTTTCATAAATACTTTAATGCATAAATCTTCACATAAAATCATGCATGGCTTTTCATAAATTATTTTAATGCATAACTCTCACATAAAATCATAACTTTTCATAAAATCATGAACTTTCATAAATAACTTGATGCATAATTATTTACATAAAATCATAGATTTTCATATTTTTATCATGTCTTGGGTACGTAAAAAGGGGCTTCCAATAAAGGGCATACATGCATAATATTTTTATAAAAACAAACATGCCGTTTTACCGTACATACGTGTAAGGGCATGATCATGCTACTTACCTCGCAGTGCTAATCCACTATTTTCGACGCGTAATCCACTATTTTCGATGCCTATAAAAATAAATACGAATTTGCATAAATTTCTAATTAAACATGTAATTTTATTTAAAACCTAAACTACTAAAAATATCCTCTATTTTCTAAACCTAAAATCTTCTAAAACTAAATTATTCTCAAACTGTAAATCTTTAAACAACAGGGGCATTTTTGTAATTAACCAACCCACTTAGCAATTTTATTCAACTGATTGTATGCTTTCGAGTTAGGACTTACGTGAGGGGCAAAAGGGTCGAGGCTGACCATGATCCACATGTGGGGATGAGCAGCGACTGGAAGTGGGAGGGGCGGTTCGTGGTCTACGTCCGATGATGGAGGATATTTTCTGGTGAGTAGCGGTGGTGTGAAGGAGCTGTTGCGAGGAGCAGATCGGGGCTCTCGGTTTGGCCTGCTATGGAGGCGTTGTGGTGGTACTGGAGGATCCATCGCGGGGAAGGAATCTTGGCAGTTTTCGGTGGCTCCACTGCGGGTTCAAGGCTGGGCTAAGGTGCATGATGGGAGGTTTTCGGTTGGACAGGCTGAGGTGGCTTGAGGGTTTGCCGTGCATGGGAAGAACCGATGCTCTGTTTTTCGGTGTAAAAATAGAGCAATTTTGGCTTGTTTCGGTGGTTAACTACGGGTCGTATTGCTTCCGGTGGAGGCTTGCAGTGGTTGGTTTTGCTTCGGGTGGATGTGTAAAAAGTTTTGAAGTGGGATTGGATGCAGTGGCTTGCGGTTTGGGTTGGTGTGGAGAGGATATTGTGAGGCTTACGGTGGGTGTATTACAGTGAGTGGTCTGCACACAAGAGGGGCTAGTTGTGGCTTCCGGTGGTCACGAAGGAGGTCTTGGGTGGTCTGCGGTTTGGTTTTCGTGGTAGTTCACGACAGAGGGAGGAATGGCTTGGAGGAATTTCCTGGACGTGTGTTACGGGTTTGAGGGGAGGAGATTTGCGAAAGGGTGCTCTGTGTGAGTGTTTATTGACGTTGGGCGGCAGTGGAGTATTATGCTTTTAATGCAGGAGGGCTAACCTATATATAAACCTAGCCGGTTGAGAGCCTAAAAGGAAACCCTATAGATGCAACGTGCATCATGTGGAGGAAAAGGTTACGATGGAGCTGTGTATGGCATGCAATGATGGCGACGGACTAAACCGTGCATGAAGTGAAGTCTACCTTGGTGAGGAGTCTGGTGTTGGTTTGATCTACGGATCCTATTCGAGCTGGGAGTCCAACAGTGTAGGAATACATGTGCACGCACGGACTTCGGATAGAGATTCAAAATAATATAAACACGGGCAAGAAACCTATCTTAAAATATATCCCAATTTAATAAATTAGAAAAAAAATTTAATCCTACATCATCTATAAAATGTCAACTAAAAAGATATCCTAATTATCAAATCCAATCAATATCCGTAATTATCTCTAATAATATAAGATCGGGTCGTTACAGAGATGCTCTGTTTTGATGTGATGATGATGTTCAGGTTATGTTATACCAAAGTACTCTGGGTTTTATGTAACTTAAAACCATCACTTTATTACATTTGAAAACATGTTTTGTTCTGCATGATAACTCTAGAAAATATTTTGTTCTACATAATGTACTTTGTAGGTGCTCATGTTTGTACGCTAGCATATGTCTTCTGGTTACTTAGTTGATAACTCACCCCCTTATCTTCATAATATTTTCAGATGATGTGGAGAGTCCAACTGAGGACCAGGATTAGGAATTGTGAGCATAGCTAAGCCAAGGAGAGAGTGTCAAGTACCCTAGGGTACTACTGTTAAAAGAAGGATTTTTTATGTCTTTTAGATCTGATGTCTTTTAGATTTAATTTTGTATTTGGTTTAGTATGACTTATGGATTTATCAATTTAGTATGTTATGACTATTGGGAGATTGTGGATCTCTTGGTTTATTATTATTGCAGTAATGACTTTGTAGAGTCTATAATGTGTTTATTTGAAAAATATGAGATTGATTATTGTTTATGAAATCTTTGGAGATTTTAGATGTGTTGGGAGACATGTTTATAAGTGACAGGTAGTAATTCTCCGACCCATTCGAGTACGGGGCGCTACAGTATGTCTGATATCACAATTACACAGCCTTCGAGAAATGGAAAGTTGGAGGCATCACAAAAACGTTAGTCTCAGTGAGTAAGAACAAGGCGTATGTAAGGCTAAAGATATTGAGATTGTGTCGAACGTCTGCAATTTGTTCAGTTACAAAGTGACTATTTTAAACTTCCAAGGGCACAAATCATCTATCTACCATGAACCATTATTGATAGAGCAAACTCTTTGGCTGATGTCAACCATACTTGAAATGAATGCAGGTTGCCTTGGACGTGGAAGATCAACCATCTCACTTTTTAGCATGGAAATAGTAATGGATATACTTGGCCTACCTTTTGCGACATCTTGCACACATAGTAGCCCGACATGTATGCATCTCAAGATTTCAGTTTCAAGGCCTGGTTTCATTATTTTGGGGTCTATCAAGGCAGAAATGTTGTCCATGTTCCACAATTTCCATGCTTGAACAAATGAAAATATTATTGGATAAGTTTCAATATTTGGTATCAAAATTCAAAACTTGAGAAACAAGTAATTGGGGTTTTAAGAAATGACGCAATGAAATAAGGGAACTTAAAAATCCTAAAAGGGTCATGGATTGCTCATCATTATCAAAACTAGTGTTTCTCCTTCCGTTTACTATCTCGAGCAACAACACTCCAAAGCTGAAAACATTTGATTTTTTTTTAAATCGCCCTTGCATTGCATATTCAGGGGCATATAGCCACTTCCACAGTTGAACACATCTAAATCTTATCATCCACGATATCAGCATTAGCATCTAATTGAATTTGACAAATAAAGATACTTACTATGTTCCGACAATCCTTTTAGTATTCGCCTGGTCTTCATTGCCACCAAAAATCCTAGCCATTCCAAAATCTAATATTTTTGGATTTAGCTCATCATCCAACAATATGTTGCTTGCCTTTAGGTCCCTATGAATAATCTTTAATCTTGAATCCCTATGAAGATAGAGTAGACCTCGACAAACTCCTTCTATAATGTTGAAACGTTTTTTCCAATCTAGCAACTCTTGTTTAACTGGATCTTATGAATTTAATCCAAACAAATAAGAAAAATAAAGTGAAGATTAAAATGATAAATGGTAATGAAAGAAACATTTGTAGAAATTCATCTGAAAAACTATGTTAATGAAATAAAATACCACAAAGAAATGCTAACATAGGCATCGGAATGAACTAACCAAAAAGAAATGCGTCCAAACTTTTATTTGGCATTGTAACACTCCGTACCCGAATGGTCAGGGAGTTACTTCCTATCACCTAAAAAATCATCTCCCACAATTCATATATAATTTTCAAAGACTCCATAAACATAAATTCATTTATTTCAACCAAATATATATATATATATTCCTCTACAAGGTCATCAATGAAATAATCCAACAAAATAAATCAACAACTCCACAATTTCTCAAAATACCCAATTACCAGAACATGAAAAATCTACTGGTTAAAGCCATCCAATAATCATAGTACCCTTCGGTACTCAATCCACTAAGCTAAATTAATCATGCATGTGCTTCCTATCCTTGATTCCCAACCGAACCATCAAAATCATCTGAAAATATAGTGGAGATATTGGGTGAGTTATCAACAACTCAGTAAGTAGTGCACATATACTAGTGTGTAAACATAAGTCATTTATATAATATAGAACAAAGCATAACATCAAAATATTAGAGCAACAGTTTCAAAAGTATTCATATACAAAAGTCCTTTGGCATAGAATAACTGGACATCATCATATCATAACAAAGTCATCATATTGGAATAGAGGCCATGTTTAACTCCCTGTGGGAGGGTTGTGCTATCCTCGGTAGCCAAATCTGGCAGAAATAGAAGTGAATCTTCCCTTTATCATTCTCAGAGTTCCGAATATGCACACAAGAAAGACCATACAGAAAACCACTAGGTGCACTCAGAAACAGAAATGTTTGTACCAACACAATAACAAAATTAGAATCAAAGGTGTTGAATCAAAAATAGAAATAAAATCAGAATGTCATGCCAGAGGTTTTTCAGATGTTACAATTCATATCAAAATCAGAGTGGTGAACATATATAGATCACATGAATATATACAAAAATTCAGATTTCATATTTGCTCTTTTTGCACAATTGAGACATATAATGCCAAAAATTTGTTCATGTCTACATGAATCATGGCAAAAAATATCTCTTTTGTTATTTAAAGAGAATGAGTAATATAGGACAAAATTACCAAGGTTTTTTCCAATGTTCCATAACAAAAGCATGCACGCTTTTCATAAAATTAACTTCAGTCCATTCTTTTTATGCGAAGTCTAGCATAAGAGCACTGCTTACCTAACTCTCATAGTGTATTCTCTACATTTTGAGATCGTATGGCAGCCATTTCACAATAACCTCAATCAAAAAAAATTTACTCATACGTTAATAATCCGCACCAGCACATAAATCTAACAAACAAAAATCCCACAATCCTAACGATAGAATAGCACTACCCAATAACCAGTTAAGTTCATAAACAGCCCACAAACCAACATATCAAACACTCATTCAGCCCCCACTTATTCCTAACATGTCAATCACACGTACATCCCACAATAACATGTTCAACGCAAACAACCACAAATATTGACCCAAACCAGCCTCACATAAATCCCAAACAGCCAACATCAACCCACACTGTGACGCCCCGACTCCCACGTACAAAAAGTCTCGATAATCGTGACGTCAGGATGATTACAACACGGGTCACGCATTCCAACAACAAGTGTTAAAGTGTGTGCAACATGCAAAGTGCACAACAAAACGCAGCGGTTAATAGTAAATAAGTCACTATGTACCAAAATTTTAAATTAATACAAATATCCGAAAATACAGTAAAAAGCCAAATACATACACAAGAGAGAAATAATTTCCATAATCCAAAACAGCGGCAACCACATGCCACTTATCCTCGAAGCTGATCCCTAAGGCTCGTCGTCCTCATCCTCATCTGCACCAAAATCTACGGTACCAAAAATGGTACCGCAGGTAAGTAATAATCCAAACGATCTCCAAGATCAAAATACACTTAATGCGACCAACATGCATGCATATGAAGAACTATGCAACAGATCCAAATATATCATTTTTTCCCGAAAAATGAATATTTTCCAACACACGCCAAAAATCCCATTTTTGGCCCAAAATAAAAGTCTGTCATTTTCCCAGAAAATGATTTACACCAAAATATTTATCGGACACTGTAGGCGGGAATCACAGGCAGGACTCTACCACCATCCCTACTGCGTGCACTGTAGGCGAGAATCGCAGGCGGGACAACACCACCATCCCTGCTTACCACTATCCCTATGCCTACACCGTAGGCGGGAATCGCAGGCGGGACTCTACCACCATCCCTGCTTACCACCATCCCTGCTTACCACCATCCTTACAGTTCCTTTCCACACAATACAAAAACCCAATGGAGCACTGTAGACGAGAATCGCAAGCGGGACTCTACCACCATCCCTACTGCGTGCACCGTAGGTAGGAATCGCATCGCAGGCGGGACAACACCACCATCCCTGTTTACCACCATTCCTACGCGTACACCGTAGGCGGGAATCGCAGGCGGGACTCTACCACCATCCCTACAGTCTCCTTTCCTTTTTCCCACAAATGAAAACCCAGTTTTCAATACACATAAACATGCGTGCAAATGCAATATACCAATCCAATAGTAATTTCCAACCAATCCAACAGTAATTTCCAACAACCAATCCAACAGTAATTTTCAACAACCAATCCAGATCACAATATAACCAATCACAGTAATATTAAACGAGTCAACGCAAAAATATATTAAAACCTTAAAATATGTTTGGAAAAATACTTACAGCGCTATAAAAATATTTTTGGAGGATCATGAGAGAGCTAGAAGCGCCAAAACAGCAACTCCACAGTGTAAAAACACTGCGGCCGAAACACAATGAAATCCAAATTTCACATGGAGTCAAACGAAGACTTGGGAACGGTAGGGTAGAGTCTATGGAGGTTGGTGAAGCTAATGGTGGTGGCCTTTGGCCGTGGATGGCGCCGAAAATGGGTGTTTTAAGGCCGAAAAGTGCAAATCGAAAATGGTGTTTAGTGGGGCGGCTCCAGCGATGGATCGGGGCCGGGGTTGGGTCCAAAGGGTTGCTGGAGGGCCGGTGGTGAGGTGGTTAAGAGGTGGTGGCCGGAGGTGGCCGGACGGCGGCGAAATGGCGAAATGGCGAAATGAAGCTCACGGCTCACGGCGGCTAACAGCGGCGTTAGCCGGCCTGAGATTTGGTGGACTGACTCGCCGGCAGCTGGGGAAGCCGGTGGTGCCGGCGGTGAAGGCCACATACGGCTGGCGGTGGCGCTCGGTGGTAAAGGGCCGAAACACGAGGGAGAGGAGAGAGAGAGAGGTATCGGGCTGGGGAGAGGAAATCGGAGGAAAAAAGTAAAAAGCAGAAAAAAAAAAAAAAAAAAAAAAGAAAAAAAAAAGAGAAGGGAAAAAAGAGAGATCCAGACTTTCATCTTGGGTTTCGAAATGATCCAACGAAGAGGATTTTAAAACTACTAGATAAATAAAATAATCCAAATGCAGTGAAAAGTTCAATCAAAACAATAATAATTTTAAAGTCCAAAAATAAATCAATTTAAATTAAAGATCAATTTAAATGCAAAATAATAAATAATATTAAGAAAATCCATTAAAATGATTTTCACATCTTAAAAATATTATAAAATAATGTCTCAAAACTCCCTTAATTTTAAAACAAGAGAATAAATTTTTAAATAAATTAAAATAATCCTTCTTTAAAAATACACTAAAATACGGGATGTTACACACACAACCAACATATCAACCCAAAATAGCCAACATATCCAAATCCATGTCCAACACAAGCTACCCCAATTTCGAATACATCCAACATTACGTCAAGAGAATTACCACAAACCAAGAGAGCCTCCAAAACGACAACCCAACAAGAAACAACACAACCCACCATAAGTTTACATAATTAATCGGTTCTAACAAGCATACAACAGTAGTGTATATTTCTAACAAATACTATTATACAAGTCACAAACATACACAACGGTTATGAGGCTAGACACGCTAGTCGGTGGTGTGAAATAGGGACAAAGGCGTAGATATGCTCATGGTGTAGCGGCTTGGTAGTGGCAGTGGGTGGTAGGGATAGTTGTCGACACTATGTGTACAGTAAAGAAAGTTTACACTCTCGCGGCATAGGGGTAGAGAGAGAGAGAGAGTCAAGAATAGAGACATCAAAATAAATGACGTGATGAGGGTCGATTGTCGACGGCTCCTTGACCAACAGTGTTGCTCGACGAGGGAAACAAATGGGGATGCCCTGCGAGAGAGAGGATTCATGAAGGGGTGGGGCATAGAGAACGGAGAGGAAGAGGACAGTGAAAGTGAGGAGGGGCTGAAAAACCTAATGGTCTCACTTAGGCGGTGGGGCTCATCTGCGACAAAAGCCCAAGAACCAATAGTGGTGGCATCCAGCACCAAAAACCTAACCAACATATGGAGAGAGAGAGAGAGAGAGAGAGAGAGAGATGGAGAAAGAAACAATTGAGAGAGTAAATAGAGCTGTGGGTGAATGGGGAGAGAGAAATAGGGAGAAGAGAGTGATGGGGATGAGGAAGATTCGGGAGGGGGGGGGAAGAAAAGAAGAAGGGGAAGGGGAAACAATGCTCACCCCAAAGGAAACAACATTGTTTCCTTCCTTCACCAGGCTAGGCTTCGTGGCCTAGGTTTTGGTCAGGATCTGGATGTTACAACAATAGTGACATTCTGCCCTTCCACGAGATACAATTGTTGTCTCTGTTTGCAGTGCCATCATTTTGGTGACAAAGTGGTTTATGTCTTGTTTGGCTATCTGCAGAATGCACAACCCTACCATGACATTAAATGTGCACAACTCTGATACAACAGACATGCACAACCCTGCCATGGGGGTAAACATGGCCTCTATTTCTGTTTTTGTTGTTGTTCAGTATGCTTATGACTAAGGTCTTTTATATAAATTATTATTGTAATGATATGCATCTGAAAATACCATTGCCATTTTTCTTGGGAGCTGTCTCTTTCTACATTCTATAATTGGCTTATGTTTACACACTAGTATAGTTCGCTATTTACTGAGTCGGTGGACTCACCCCTTTATCCACCATTGTTTTAGATGATTGATGGTTGTGACAGTTGGAATAGATTACAAGTGACAAGATTAGAAGAGAAATGTGAGATAAATGTCATGTGGCATAAGTGGATTTGTATGAGTTAAGAGAAATTTTGCCAGTGTTTAGTTGATTGAATTTCTTATTATTGTGGATTTCATGTGAAAGGGTTCACCCCCAGGTACAAGACGTGACAATTAGTTTTCTACACCACTCTCCTTATTGAATACTAAACTGGATATTTTGTCATGAATTGTGTAGATATAAACTATTTATATATGCACAGCGTTAGTATTACATCAATTTATGTACTAACTTCATAGTTACAAAATATTTTCCTATTATTGTGTTGTTTTTATTATTGTACAAAAACTTAACAACCCCTATGGCATGAGATTACTATTATTGTTACTGGCTTGCTAGGGGTGTAAAACGCGGTTACTAATTAATGGGATTACTGTTACTCTCCCAACCATCGGCATAAAACTGTAGCCTACTATTACTAATATTGTTACTACTTATGACCTTGGGGTAAAATTTATTAAGTTAATATTAGTGGCAGAACCATTAAGGGGTAGGGGGCCAACCCCCCAAAAAAAAGTTTGAAAAGAAATATAATACATATTATTTTTTTATGATTTGATAGGATGATATTATTATCATCGTGTGTGGCCCCCTCTCTAAAAAATTATCTTGGCCCCCCTCTACAAAATTCTTTTTATCTTATAGATTAATTACTTATAAGTTCAATTTAAAAAATTTAATCAATGTTTTTTTGGAGATCTTTGCTTTTTGAAAGAAGGCACTTAAGAGTTCTTTTTGAAGTGTTAGTTGCCTTTTGGACGCAGGTTCTTTTGAGAAAGGTAGTTGTGGAGTTGTCATAAGTCTTGTGCAGTGCAGAGCAGTGGACTAGCAGTGTTGCAGTGGAGTTTTGTTCAGCTATGAAGATTGTTAAAATAAGACTTCGCAACAAAATTGAAGATGAGTTTCGAGCAAATAATTTAGCTGTCTATATTGAAAAGAAATAGCTAAGAATTTTGATTTAAATTCAATACTTGATGATTTTGTTTCTTTAAAAGAATGCAAGTTACAATTTAAGACACTCTGTGTTTCTTTTGTTTGACATATTTGTACGACTTTCTTTATGTTATTTCAATGATATATTGTTCTTGACAAATCATGTACTTTTTTAATACATAGGCTGTATTAAACGTATTTTATGTTTGTTTTAGATCTTACTAACAGATTGTTCTATACCGCATGAAAAATTGTATAGAAATAGAACAAAAAATATTTTATCATAGTTTTAGCTTTGCTTGGCCCCCCCAAAACAAATTCTTGGTTAATATCACCGTAAAAGTTTCAATTCATCACTACATTGCTTCTAAACTATTGCCTCCAGTTCTGTATACTAGTATATGTTCACTGCATACTGAGTTAGTAGACACCCATTTACCTTCTATATTTTTTATATTATCTTGAAAATCTATAAGGGTTGTAGCTCGATTGCAACACAGGGTGGCCACCCACATTGATCTAATGGTGGTAGAGGCGTCAACAAAGGAAGATGGTAGAGCACCCATTCAGGGGTTCTATTGGTTGTAGGAGATGGACGGTAGAAGATCTATGCTCCAAAAATAGAATAAAGTTGGAGACAAAAAGCAATGACATGGTTAAAAAAGAAAGAAAGAAAAAGGGGAGAGGAGAAATGTAATGCCCCAATAGAAGGCCCAAACCACATGACCTATTCTCCTTCGCAAGCAATATGGGATCTCATACACCACCTACTCTTATCCTTATCATATTGGATATAACAATCTATCCCCCTTAAATTCCCGACATTTTCGTCGGGCCTGTCTATTGTAGGTGGCATGGCTCAACTCCCACATTTCTAGTTGGGATAGGCTCTAATACCAACTGTAATGCCCCGGTCCCAGATAGGTTGGAAAGTTACTACTTGTCACTCAAAATCATATCTCAATCATATAGTCAGACTCCCAAGTTTTTAATGACACATACAACTCGCTGTTTCAAATCAACTGCACCAATATGAATAATCTAAAACACTACAAAATCCAAAACAAACCTCAACCTTCCAAAATACCCAATCGAGAAAGTAAACCAGAACTATTGAATAAAATGCTCAGATAACCAAAGTACCCACTTTGTACTTATTCTATTATACTCATGTAGCCTTACACATGATTTCTAGTCTTGATCCTAGCTATACCATAAAAACATTATCTGAAAAATGTTATGGAGATAACGGGTGAGTTATCAATGATTGAGCTGCATTATTGCATAATTTATATAGTTAAAATCAATGTAATTTTAATTGTTTCATCATATTATCATTGATTTTAGATGGAAAAATGATCAAGAGGCAATAAATTCAAGTTATGAATTAAATTGATTAAAAGCATAGTTTATGCTTATATTTTATAACTTGTGATTTAATTTGATTTTATTGTCTCACATGCACAACACATTTTTAATATTCTAGTTTAGTTGTTGTTTAATTTTTAATTAATTAATTATTTTCTTTTTCTAATTTTATTTTTTTATTATTATTCTGTTTGTTTTATTTTACTTTATTTTATTTTATTTTATTTTATTTTATTTTATTTTTATTTTTTATTTTTATTTACTGCGCAGGCTAAACGACATGTCGTTTGGCCTGTAAGCCAAACGACATGTCGTTTGACTCGGGGAATCGGCTCTCGTCTGAGCTGAACGACGTGCCGTTTCTTCCACACCTCCAAACGACGTTGTTTCCTTCATCTTCAACCTCCAGCCGTGCGGTTTCCAGCTCCAAACAGCTGCTGCCAATGCCACCGTGAGCCGTCCTCCGCCCACCTGCAGCCACCAGCAACACCAGACGACGCCGGCGATCATTCCTCCACCCCATGCACGGCCAAGAACTGTCCGACGCCACGACCGAAACCTTCTCCTGTGCACACTGCCGAGAACGACCGAAGACACCTCTACGTCTCGGTTGCAGTCGACTCGGCTCGCTCACGGGTCACGCAGCAGCTTGAACACATGCAGGAACCACTCGGTGCTAGCAGTTCGGTGCAAAAGAAAACAAAGAAGAAAGAAAAGAAAGTTTCGGCCTGGAAAGCTTAAAAGAAAGAAAAGAAATAAACTGCATGTGTTTCGGTGCTAGCAGTTCGGTGCAGCAAAGAAAAAAGAAGGAAAAAATGCAGTCGGTGCAAGGCTGGACGACGCACGGTGAAAGAAAGAAACCAACATGCACATGCCGAAAGGAAGAAAGAAAAGGAAAGAAAGAAAATCATTCGGTGCATGCTTGTGATTCGGTGCAGCAAAGAAAAAAATGAAAGAAAAGAAAAACATGCATGTGGTTCGGCCGAAAGCAGTCATGCATGTGCCTTAAAAAAAAAAGAAAAAAAGAAAGAAGAGAGATTTCGGCAGTGGGAAACACATGCATGCAGCAGCAAAAAGAAAGAACAAAAAAAAAATGAAATAAAGTCGGTCGGCTGGAAAGTAAGGAAGAAACAAAAGAAACAAAAGGCAGTGGGAGACAGTAGCTGGCTTCACAGATGGACGAGAGCACGGACGCACGCAACACAGTGCAGTTTGAAGCCTATATAAAGGCCTGTAAGCAGACAAAGAATAGGTGGTCAATGTTAGACACCCAGTAGCTGTAGAATAGAGTAGTTGTAGTTTTTCAGTTTAGGAGACAACGCAGATGAAGTGAGGGAGTTCGGTGATACAGTTGAGAGCCTAATGGACCAACTGTGTTATCGAGCTGTCCTCTCCTTTATCTGTAGTCTCCACTTTATTTTTATTTTTTTTATTTCAATTTATGTCATTTAATTTTATGCACTTTAAATTTATGCACTTTAAATTACTGTCATTTATTTTTCTGCAATTTAATTTTCTGCACTTTAAATTACTGCACTTTATTTTCCTGCACTTTTAATTTCTGCACTTTAATTTATTGTCATTTATTTTTCTGCATTTTTATTTCCTGCAATTTATTTTTATGTCATTTAATTTTCTTGCTCATTTAAATTTCAGTTATTTAATTTTCAACAATTTAAATTCACTGTCTTGCGCTTTAATTTCTTTACTTTTCATCACTGCTTCTCAACACTCAAAGCCAACCAAAAATGAATCTGGTTCACGACCAGTAAATTTTCTTTTTCATTGCACTCTTTCATCCATTGTAAATATCATCACTTTTTATTTTTATTTTCTCATTGTAAATAATTCCACCATTTTACACGAGTTTATTTTTAGCACTTTCCCTGTGGAGAAGATCTAGGAATTTATTCCTAATTACTACGCGACACGCTCCTGCACTTGGGATAGCCTTTGGGCTGCTCATTTTCGAACGAGTCAATCAACAACTCAGTAAGCAAAAAACATATACTAGTATATGAATGAGCCTTTTCAAAAAGTTCAATATACAGAAACAAAAAATTTCATTTTCATATGCAGATCTCATAAACGTGTTATCAGAAAATCAGAGCGACTTTTCAATCTTTTCGTACTCAAAAACCAACTTCTCATATTCAAAGATCCTTTTCATATTCAAAGATCCTTTTCATAATCAAAAACCATTTTCATAATCAAAAACGTTTTGGCATAACATAACTGAATATCTTCATCTTATCATATCATATCATTTACCATGTTTAACCCCCGTGGTAGGGTTATGCTATCCCCGGTGGCCAAACCAAGCAATATCATATTGTGAAATTTCTTCTTTTTTCAATCTCGGAGCCCCGAGTATGCACACAGGAAAGAACACATAAGAGACCACTTGTTATATCAAACCACGTACTGAATATATTCATATAATTTCCATTTGATAAAAAATAAATTCAAATCATTTTCGTATCATATGTACAAAAATTCAAAGATATCATATTCGCTCTTTTGCACATTTCAGAAACATGTCAAATATTGCTCATGTCTACACTATTTATGTCAAAACCATTTCTTTTCTCTTTTATATAGATTTCATGAGTGAATGCAAAACATATACTGAGGTTGTTTTTCACATTTTCTTTTTAAAACAACATGCACATTTTTACAAACTAATCTCGGTTCATTTCTTTTTTATGCAAATCTACCATAGGAACCCCGCTTACCTGCACTTCTTAGCTTTTTAGAAATTTGCCTCAATAATGCCCAAAAAAAATTATTCGTCACCTATAAAATAATCAAGTTTCATAAATTTCTAGTTGAACACATATTTCGATATTTAAACCCGAAATGCTAAAATTAACCTATTTTATTTCCTCAATACCTAAAATTTCCATAACCCTAAAATACCATCATTTCACAAATATATCAATATCCACTTAATTTCTCCAACTAAAATATTAAATTCTAGCTTATTTACTATTGAAAACAAACTATAAAATCTAATACTAGATAATATAATTATATCAAGATACTTTAAATTAAACAACAAATTTTATTTAAATAAAATAAACTATATCATATCAAAGTGTTTAAAAATATAATTACACAGTTATCGTTTACTTCTGAAAATAAGTTTGAAAAAAATCTTTACTTAATAACAATTTAAATCACTTAAATAATTTATGTAAACATAAAATTTTTTAGACTATTATAAAATAAAATAGAGCCTACTTAAACATATTAAATCCAATCTCATCAATAAAATCCTAACCAATTAAAAAAAACAAGTCCACTATCATCCAAAACCTTGTGAGCCCAAGCCCACCTTAACAATTTAAGGGTACTATTGTAATTACACACCAAATTAAACGATAACATGTGGAGTACGTTTTCCCATTTTGAAATGGAAATGCTAGGCAGGTGTGGCCATATCCCAGGCCACCGACAGTCATGTGTATTGGTGGCCTAGGATGGTATTTACGGTGGTGCTCTGGGAGCAGTGGCAGTGTACTGTGTGAGAGAGAGAGATAGTAATGAGAGAGAGAGAGAGATACTGTGAGGGAAAGAGAGATGGAGAGAGGGCAGTGGGGAAGATCGGGGTGGCTTACTGAGAGCAAAGCGACTGAGTTGGAAAGGGGTGTGTAACGCCCTTCCTTGTGGTGGGACTCTTTACGAAATATTTTAGAAAAGACGAAGGAAATTACCATTCGATTTAACACCTTTTACTTCCATACCCAAGGTGCAAGACTCTACGTTATAAAATAAAATGTGCTTTGGGAATAAAAGAGGTTTACAGCGGAAAACATTGATCTTAAGATAAAAAAGCCTCTCATACATTTAAACTCTCGTGCCTAGACTTCCATGCTCTTCCCCTTGGGTCGTGTCCGTCTTAACGCGTACTGCTCATTTAACTTCCTGTGAGAGGAGGGGCACACATAAAAACTAAAATGAGTCGAATACTCGGTAAACATTACTTCATATAGATAAAATATAACAACATAGGTTTTCAGTCAAGCATTTATCACTCCATACATTCTATACGTACATGCATATGTGCATTCCTTTTGAAAACATCATTGGACGGGATTTTTCTTTTAAAGAAAAGGGTTTGCTTTTTGTAAAACGTTTCTCCCGTCAATGCCTTCATTTCTTGAAGAATGTGATGCATTCATACATTTTTTTTCTTATCACTTTCATGGGTTGTTGCACGTTGTTACACCCCATGTGCTGGGGTTAGCGGTCTTTTGGACCTGGATTCGCCCATGGCCACGGGTTGGAATCCCATTCCATCAAGGTGCAGCGCTGGGTGCACTACCAGATACTACTTACCCGGCATTGCAATCTGCCCATTCATTCATTGGGTATCCCTTTCGTTCATATGGTCTTTATGTATCTTCATACATTCATGCTTTCATTCATGCCTTTCTTTCCTTTCATTCATTTCATGTCAACTCTAAAGAACTGGAGCTTTCATTCATTTCATGAACATGAGCATGAGCATGACTTTTTCTTTTCTTTTCATTTAACAGTCCTTTCATGAGAAAACATCGTTTGGAGGGCATGGCCCAAAAATTATCTTTCATGACATGTCTTTTCGTGGAAAATACATACAATAGATACTGCGTATAGTCATCCATTCATATGCGTACAATTAATACTTTGGTTGAGTGAAAAGGGGCCGCTAAGGAGGGCCATACATACTTACACTTTAAAACATTATGCTTAGCATGTTTTCGTAAAACATCTTTCATGCTGTTTTGTAAAGCATCGTAAAGGAAAAGCATTTCATTTTCTTTTTCAAGGGAAAAGCATTTCTTTTTCTTCAAATGAAAAGCATTTCATTTTCATTTTTGTATCTTTTAGAAAACTTTAGAAGAGTATGAGCATAATACTTACCTGGACTCCATGCTACTCTCATATCATGCAGTCCATTCGTGTGCGTGTCAGATGGCAACCTACATGCATACACATAATCTTAGCATCATTCTCTATTTAGTGCATAAGCAACTGAACTAGAAATAGAACTATGCTTCACTTGAAACACTCTCCTTCTATCCCGTGCTCTTACGTGTCCTTTTCTATGATAAAACCTTCGGGGACCCATTTACGGTCACTACCGCTTCCAACTCGACGTTCTACTTCGAGTGCCTATTCACTAGGGTGAACCCATGATTCACCTTAGGATTTAGACACTAAGACCTTCGTCTTATTCTTCTTATTAACCACATTCTGACGCATGACTCAGACCGACTAAGCCATGTATCCCAATCTTAGACAGTACGCTCGTCATTACCTTCATGTATCTTAGCTCACTCTAATCCTCATGATCATCCATACATACCACACGACTCTAAGCCAACTCCGAGGCTTAAGCACCGTGTAACCATGCTTAGGATAGATTACCCATTACATATGATAAATCTGTCCGACACATGTGTCTGACCAGATTACACATGTACCTTACCCCTTTATCTCCTAAGACCAACCTATAGTACATTGATCACTTGCTTGTATGGACAAATGCCATACTCCGATACCAACCTTCTCTTAACCCTGCAGCAGGACTCTTCATGCTACCCGTCCCTTTAGATAGTTCATCTCAACACTTACACGACAAGACTCCATTCATATCTACACTTTACGTCACATCATATAGCTTGAGACTCTTCCCAAGCTACACCGTGACTTTGTCACATCACCTGACATTCTGCTACGTCACCTATACATCAACTCCTAACTCATCATAGCACGACTTCTTGATTGACCATGTCACTTTGTGACGTTGCCCAGTCATGCTTCTGCTGCACTACTCTGATACTTTCTAGCCACTTCGCACATACTCCCAACCATAAGCGGACTACACGACAACACACGTCACGTCAAACCACAGGCCACATCTTAGACACTTCGGGACATTGTTCATCAGTTCTCAACACTACTCACCACGCTCTATGCCCATCAAATATGCAATCATCCTTATCTCTGCGACACACCACATAGTGTATCGGTGCACCTCATGGAGTACACTCCACATGTACTCCCTTCACACAAGCTACGCCACGTTACCACTATGGCATACACGCCATATGGTGCATCATTCTACCACATGGAGACACTCCGCGTGTACTCCTAATACACATGCTATGCCACATAGAGTACACTCCGCGTGTACTCTTCCCATTCCACATAACGTCACATCACCATTACAGCACATAAACCACAACCACACTTCACAGCACAGTCCATAACACTACACAACACACTTCCCAACTACGCTCAATACTTCATGTCACAGCACATCACATCACCACACTACACAGCGAACTCCATAATACTAAAAGCACAGTCCACAACCTAACCAACCAACTAACATCATACATAAATAACGAGGGATAGAGGGTTATACCATCGTCGGGTTGACCCGTGCATTGTCCTCTGACCGTCCCGGTCGAAGACGTCGGAAGGGTCTTACGTGGCTGCTAAACCGCGTACGGTGGCTATTTTGGGTATTTGGATAGCTAGGTGTGGTCTTGGAAGGGCTCATGGTGGCCTTGTGGTGGCGGCAAGGGGCATCACAATGCAGATCTAGCCACGTACAATGGCTATTTTGGCCAATGAAGGTGGCTAGGGGTGCGGATCTAAGCGTAGGAGGGTCGGGTCATGGTCGTGGGGTGGTGGTCTCGTGGTGGTGCCGAGGTGGCACACGTCGGAGACACGATGGCTCGTGGAGGAGCTTGGGCCGCGGGTCTCACATAGGGAAATTGGAGGGAAGACTTGGTTGGTTGTGGCTGGCCATGGAGGGTCTTAGGAGGTTGTTGGTGGAGCTATGGTGGCTCGGTGGAGGCGGCGCGATGGTCCACGGCGGCAAATCTAAGCCATGCGTGAGGGAGAGTCTGTGAGAGAGTGAGAGGGAGTGGGCTTGTGTGAGGGGTAGATCGGAGCTATGGGTGGCTGGGGTAGGCCGATGGTGGCCAGAGGAGGCAGAGCTCAGTCATGGGTATGAAGAACCTGTACATTGGAGGAGCTCCGTGCGGCTGGGGAATGGGCTACCGGCCTTAGGTCCAAGGGAGGAGGAAGAGGGGACAGGCTAGTGGTGCTCGTGGTGGTGTCCGGTGACCTAGGTGGCAGCGCACGGCGGCGCTAGGAGCTGTGCACATTGAAACCGTGCATGGGTTGCTATGGGTGTGCGTGGGAGACGGTGGCTGCGAGATGGAGACTGGGTTGGGTGGTGGGAGCTCGTTGGCGTGAGGGGAGGCCATCGGTGGTTTCGGTGAGGCTGGGTAGTGCACGGCTGTGTCAGGCTGGGCTATGGAGCAGATTGGGTTAGAGGGAGAGGGTTAGCGTGCAGTGTAAGCTGAGGGAGAGGGAGGACAGATAGGGGACAGGAAAGTGAGGGAGAAAGAGAGAGGGCTGGGGTTTTATTCTAAAACCCTTCGTCTTGGGATCTACAAAACAATCTAATGGTGGGCTTTAAATACTAATTTGAAAATAAGTAAACATTAACTTAATTAAAAACACTGAGTGGAATTAAGAGAGAATATTATTTAAACTAAATTTTAGTTTATAAAATAATATTCTTTCATCATTAATAAAATGATGAAGTCCTACTTAATATATTTAAGAGAATAAAACCATTAAATTAATTAAAGTCTTCAACATAATTTAAATCCCATAATATTTTAAATAACTGAAATCATTTAATAAAATGATTTTCCATAATATTTTTGGAGCTCTACAAAAATATTCAAATTGTCTTATTTAAAATCAAGCTTAGTCAAATAACAATGGGAATATCCCATTTAAAATACTCATAACTTTAAAACACTGACCTAGCTTTAGAAATCACATAATATATTTAAAACACACCATTGGGTTCAACACGCATAATGGGGCTCGTAGTCGCTAAAGAGAAGCAAACTGTCGCATCGAACGTAATTGCTTACGTCAAAAAGAATGAAGGAGCGGGATGTTACAAGGTATAGTTCCCACTGGTACTTTTGTTAAAGGTGATGACGTCTTGGAGGAGCTGTCGACGTCGCTAGATGTCACCGTGCCATGGCTGGTGGCTAAGATGTCCGTTCAAGAAGGGTTGTGGATAGCTTTGAGGTGCTCTGAATCGGGTGTAAGAAAATAGAGGCTGGGTTGGGTTATGCACGATGGAGTTCCGGTGGTGGTTCTCAATGCAGCGTTGTGACGACAGAAAGGGCTGGGCGGCTTGGGAGGGACAGCAGTGCATGGTGAGTTCAGTGGTGGTAAGAGCAGACGTGAAACTGGGCTGTCCGTGAAGTTTGTGCCTAGTTAGGGTTGTGTATTGGGATCTGGATCCGGATATCCGGGCACATCCGGATCAAGATCCGTCTTTCTAAAACCAGGCAAATATCCGCCATGATAAATTCGACCAAAACCCGGGCGGGTATCGAATTTGGGCCCTGATATCCGATTTAATACTTTTTTTTTCTTTTTTTTCTAAACTATTTTTTAACACTTTGTAAACGGTTTTTTTATTACTCTCTAAAAAAATTTCTTTTAGCACTTTTTTTTATTACTCTCAACACACACAATACACTACATACTATATTATTGTTTACATCACAATGCAAAACATCAATTTACAAACAAAATAAATAATAATACATCACAACAATATCAAGATGTAATGCTATGATTATCTGCCTCCAATATAAACAAAGATAGAAATATTTCTATCTCTTAATACTTCCAAAGAGTCATATTGCTGGTGCTACTCATCTTCTTCATTGTCTCCATCCAAATTGGTCAATAGTGCCAAAACTATTATGAAAACAGATTTAGTTAAAGATAAAGTACTAAAAATTGATAAAGATAAAGTACTAAAAATAAATTTAGAAACAAATGCTTGACCCAGTTGTGGAAATGGAGAATTGGGGAAACAGTGGCTACACAACAAGCTTGGCTATTATGTCCTTTTTAATCTACCAAAGATAAAGCACTTCAGCACATATTCAAACATATTAGTTGATGGGAAAAGAATATACTGATACTCAATTTATGATTAGCAGCTGGGCAAATAATTACCAGCATGTAGATATATTAACAAAAAATATGTTTTATAGTAGCTTGACAAAACTACTAAAACTCAGCAACAAGCTAGATATATATACTACTCATTAAACAAAAATACAATAAGAAACATAAAGAATAGAGAATTTAAAATAGTTACAAGATGCATGTTAAAAAGCAAGATAACATAGATAACATCTTTACTTTAGTCTTTAAACAAAGCAAAACATGTAGTAATACATCTTCTACTTCAAACAAAACATTATTCAAATACAAGCTCATGGACACAACATCCCTTGCACAAAATCGGTTCATGATCATTTTATGACATCAAGCTGCTAGGGTAAAAAGTTTATGCCCTCTTTCGGACAAAAGCATATATATCGTTTATTCACACACACAAATACAAAAATCCCGATCTAGGCAAACTGCATATGGATTTAAACACAAAAACTCATATCTGGGAAAATTGCATCTATATTTAAGCACAAACACAAATACGGGTACCATACCAATAGAAACTTAGATCTACAAGCACAAGAACTCAGATTCTACAAATACAGAAACTCAGATCTAAAAACACAGAAATAGATCTAGCCAAAGTGGTAAACAACCAACCAGAGAGGAAAGTGATATACAAACCGAGAAAACATCTAAACAGTATTTTTTAGAAGCAAAAAAGTACACAGTTTTACAAAATTTATAGTGTTGCAAGCATGTAGATCTACAAATACGTTTTTGTTGGAAGATTTTAAAAAGAAAGAAACATAAAAAGTAGATTTACAAACACATAATCTCAAATCTACAAACACAAACTTAGAGAGAGAGAGAGAGAGGAAGCTACCGAGTAGAGAGAAGTGACGTTAATGGATGATGACCACTGCTAAACACTGGCGGCAATGGATTTGATGAAGGATGCTTGGGTTTCATCGGGGAGAGAGAGAGAGAGAGAGAGAGAGAGAGAGAGAGAGAGGAAATCGAGAAGTGAGAATCTGAGATGAGAGGCACCAAGAGGAAATGAAATTTCAAAAAGTGATTTTTACTTTTTGACATTTTGTTTTAGGGAAGGGGAAACCTACAGGTATAGCCTTTTAACTTTTGTTAAAGCCGGTTACAGATATAACTAGTTAAATACAGGATCCGTAACCAATCCGGGCAGATATAAATAATTTTGTACCCGCCCGGATCATTTGGATTTCCAAATTTTTAACCGGTTCAGATGCACACTTTTATGCCTAGTATGGTCCTCTCCCATGAGTCAGAGATGTGGTCTCCAATGATGTGAATCTACGGTGCGGTGGCACTCTGGTGCAGTGATGCTACTGTGACACAAGGACGCGTCTCAGGTTAGGCCTCCGTTCATGGTAGTGGCTGGCTGTTTTTTTTTTTTTTTATCCTAGATGTTGAGGCTCGGGTGGTTCTCGTTGATTTGTGGATGGAAAGAGCTACTTTTACTCGGCTTGCATGGGATGTAAATGGTGATTCATGGCAGTGAGACCAATCGAGAGGCGGGCTTGGGTAATGGCTAGTTCGTGGAGCGGTGGAAACTTAAAGAGAACTAGAGGGGCGAGAGAGAGAGTTTGTGATATAGTGGGGTACAGCAATGTAAGGTAGTTATGGAGATAAAAGAAAAAAATAACTGAAAAGAAGTGGCGTTAAAGTAGATGAGTTGGTGAGAAAACAAAAAAACAACTAGCGGAAGAGGAGACAAATCACGGGAGGATAAATCTGAGAAACCAACTAAACAGAGAGGAAAAAAATGCAATAAAAATTGGTACATCAAAACCATGTCTTTCAATAGGTGGTTTGGCTCCTCTAGGGTCTAGGTGTTACATCCCTCTCCCCTTAAAAAAATGTTGTCCTCAAAATTTGTTATACAAGAAAAATCTAAAATATTGATCCATCACATGCATTCTATGCCTATTTTAATCGTCAATCACTATGTCAAATCTAATACACCCAGATTCTAACTTTTCAATATTTTCACACGGTACCTTAAATACCTTCTAATCCTCTTGACATACCCATTCATGCACCTAGTGTCGATTTTCATATAACTCAAGAAATAGTTCAAGCCTAAAGTATAAATCTCAACAATGGAATTACAAGCTTAATAAAAATTCCCTTTAGACATACACGCTCACGCACATTGTATTGGTTACCAAACATTTAAGTGTGCCATCCAACTCGAAGTATAAACTTCCACAATGGCTCAATTAAAAGCCTATTAAAATTTTCACCCAACTTCTTAGCCTAACTTCATCTGAAATAACACATAGAACTATTAACCTGAAATGGGTAGCTATAAGAACTCTCCAAACGGTTTGTAATCCCACACTCGAATCATGACGAACCCAACTTAGCTCGAGATCCTGGAAGTAAATATCTCATTCTTATAAATCCTCAAACTCGAAATCTAAAGCCACCATATTAAAAACTTACATGATCTCGCGTCGTAACTCATTTCCCAATGATCACCAAATTTACTCACAAACCATCATCTTATCAGAAATCACGCTTCCGTTGCGCACTCTGATAACTTCGTAAAAAATTTCTAAAACTAAAATCCATAAATACCTCAATGCAAAGTCTAATCCATTTCAGTACCTACCAAGATAACTTTTACCACACTTTGATAACGTAATAGGATTCATGTCTACCAAAGCCATGCATACTTACTTGTACTTTTAGATAACCTCTTCCATTCTCAACTGCAATCAATAGCCATTAAAATACACAATTATGTCTAACAGCCACACACTACTACCCACAACATCCTTACCATCATTTTGGTTTGGAGTGATCCAAAAACGCAGGAGTCCATACGCCAAATCAAACCCATGGGTTGGATAGGGTTGGGTAGTCGTAATGGAATGAGTGAAAATCAAAGATGAAGCGTTGAAGTTGGGACCTTCTCGCAGTAGGTGAAAGAGAAACTAGTCTAATGATTGAAATCACAATTTAGGCACAAGTGGTGTGCTCTACCAAGTGACCATGGAAGGAATTGACTCGCACCTAGAATAGGAGCATCACACAATGTAGTTGGGTTCAAAATTTGTGATATTAGTGAAAAACTCTTCTTTTTTTGTTTTACACAAAAGATACAAGAAAAATCTTTATTAAAAAAAAATAGTTTCCAAAAGTACTATGATCAAAACCCTAACTTGAGTTGCCAACAAAGAAAATTTTATTAGGTTGGACCAAGAGGCTTATCCAAAAATGAATAAAAGAAGTATATCGGCAAAAATATATATAAAATAAAAGTGAAGTCCAAGATCTCAAATATTAGAGTCTACAAGTGTCAAACCTGACATCCGATCAAACTTATAAACACCTTCAAAATCAAAACCTTAAATCTTATCAAAATCATTTCCTACAATATACAAAATAACCCTACCGGATGTAAAATTCTAAATCTCATGAAAATAATTTCTTAAGTCCTAAAAAGTCTAAGACCTCAAGTCTCATCCATAAAGTCTGCAGAATCTCAAACCTTAGATATCCACATCATCTTCCTTATAGTCCTCAAATCTCTACGCCTCAAATATGAACGTTATTCCCTAAAACCCCTAAATATCCAAACCTCATATGTCTAGCAAAACCTCAAGCCTGGCTTCCGATCAAAATTATGAACATTTCTAAAAATCTACCTTAAATTTCATCAAACTCCTTATTATAGTATGCAAAATCTCAAACCTGACTCTGATGCCAACTGTAATATCCCATTGGAAAACCCAAATCACATGGTCTATACTCTAAAAGGACTAGTCAATAATACAATTGGAGCCCCATTAGAACCTTATAAAGAACAAAAACTTCTCATTCTCAAGCAATATGGGATCTCATACACCATCTACTATTACCCTAATCATATGAGATATCACAAGAAAAGGATCAGAAGTGGGCCTGGAGATCGAAAATGAAGGTAGGGGTAGATGGAAGTTTGAGTGAAAAATGGTGAGGTATATTAAATAAAGAGAAGGGGAGTAGCATTTCTAGAGAAAGAAGGGTGACTAACTTACGAGTTGTTGACATGTAGCACTTGCCTAGATGTTTGCTTTTGGGGCCTCATGCATGAGTATTGAATTTATTTGAAATCTTTAGCCAGTACTTGAAAAGGCTAAGGTAGGTCATATATATATATATATATATATATATATATATATATATATATATATATATATTATAAGAAAAATGATCATTTGTGACGAATTATTTACAACAAGAATAACTATTTACAAGAAAAACAGACTCATTTTAATAGGAAATAGACATTTTTGCAGAAAATAGTTGGCCACAAATAAGAAATTTTCTTGTAGTGATATTATATATATATATATATGAGCCTATAACCCACGCAATGCGCAGATCGCTATTTATACTGAATTTTATAACTTTAAATAGTTACTATAAGCTAATAAATGTATATCAAATATATATAAAATAGAGCATGCATATATAAAAGAGTTCACTTTACCAATAAATATTTCATAGTTAATTTACAATATTAAAAATATAATATATATATATATATGGTTGTTCAATTTAGAGCAATGTAAAATAGATACAATTAATATGAGACACGATTCTTCAATTAATATTTTTTCTGGATTTTTCTCCTCTTGGATGATGAAGCCTGAGATTTTTGATCCTTTTCCTTTGAATTTGAGTTGATGTCGAGATCAATGTCCACAATAATTTCCTTAAATAAGATTAATATCGTTAAAAAAGTTTATGTATAAAACATTTTAATCATTCAATTTCTATAAAAGAATAGTATAACAGTGTACTAATCAACACCCACAACAAATTGATTGAACAATGAGAAGTAAAACCATTGTAATAATAAAATCTGATAGAAAATATGATTAAATATCAAATCGTGTAATTTATTGTTCCCTTTTTAATTGACTTTGATTCTATAGATTGGGGATCGAATATTCGCTGAATCGTGTAGTTTTTCCGTCCATATTTTAAATTGTAGTCATCAAATTGTAGTAAAAAGATGTATTCTTTGCCAACAATTTGTTGTAGATCATTTGGGAAACCATCATCATTTTGGTCCTACACAAATACAAATATATATGTTATAATAATGGTATATCTAATATTTAATGTAGTTATTATACTTTCTATACCAATATTCAGTTTAAAAATAGTATATTTACTATTTTCTTACCTGGTCTAGCTTTTCTGTAAGTTCTTTTGTAGTTTTTTGTAAGATTTTCTCAACCTCTTTGTCAAATAGGATCGAGGACACTGACCTTGAATCATCAACCAGCTCCATATTTATCCGATACCTAAATACCGAAACACTTATTAAATAAACTGCTCATTTAATTAAAATATAGATGTTCACGTGTGTGTTTGTGCAAATGAAAATATACATTGAATTTGTTTTGTAAAATTACCTTGGTACAATAAGTTTTAGTTCTGCCTTACATCGTTCACACCAAAAAGTTCCTTCAATGAATTAACTTTTGTTTTGCATATTAGGCATGAACTATAATACCATCCAAATTTACTATCTATCTTGACAATTTTGCATAAGCACGTTACTAATATTTCCTACAATATTAAATTGTTATTAGTTATTATAGGAAGTGTGTAATCTTAAAAAATGGTATATTATATTAAATTCAAAACACAAAATCAATACCTTTGTCTCTGCATTAGATATCATTGGTTGCTCTGATTTCATGGTTCTGACTTTCCTTTGAAAGACATCCTGCAACCTAATTCCATCAAAATAAGTCAATAGATATATATAATATGATGTTTAATATTTAGAGAATAAAAAGTAATAAATGTTATTATTACTTTTCCCAAATTCTTGATACGTCAGGAATTTCAAAGTTTATGTACAACTTTGTCGCATTTGTTGATGATAAATTAAACTCGCCTGGGGAAGAACACATTATTTCAAGTACAGATGCAACAATAATATTTTATAAGTAATACTATTAAATATTAAATTAATTTATCTATGATTTAATATTTAATAGATTGTACTTACTCTTGCAATAGTAATTGAATTGTACGTAGCATGACAAGATGACCCTTGCATTTCCCTCCTATGGCTCCAACAGATTCTAATCTTCCAATTACATCTATTAATGAGATGTTATTATTTCGTTATGTGGAAAATAGTATTTAAACCTAAATTTAATATATGAGATGATAAAAATTATTACATAGAAAATAGAATACTTATCAATGAAGTATGTTGGGTCATAGCAACGTTTTGCTATAGTTTTATAATTTGTAATGATAAAAATTTATTACATAGAAAATAGAATACTTACCAGTCAAGTATGTTCGGTCATATCAATCTTTTTCTATAGTTTCATAATTTGCAAAATCAAACTGGAACTTAGGTACTGATTGACTTATCTGATTAAGCTCAGCAACCAAAGTCGTCGATGTAAAGAGAATCTTATAGTTTGCAGCCACCGGATGATACTTCCCTTTACATTCTTCAACAACAAAATTCTTTATTGCATATGTAAACCCTTCATTCAACAATGGTGGAAATCACTAACCAAAATTTTCCTTATACTTGCATGAATTAGAGTCCCCTTTAAAATAGAAATGATAAGATATATTAGCTTAAATTCAGTAGTGTCTAAATAAATGTAAAATTTAAGTATGACAAAATATTTAAAAACAACTTACATTGATATCTGTTAGTATCAAGTCAAGGCTAAAAAGTTCATGTTGATTTGCTATATTTGTTGCATCCCACATACATAATATTCTAACTTCAATATTCCATGATTCCTTTTCAGTTGGTAATTTATTCAAAGGTGTGTAATCCATATTCATCTCAGTCATTCGTACCTACAGAAAATTATAAATTAAAACATGTTAGAAGAGTGCAAATTTTTATATATTGCAAGTACAAAATATATAAAGGCAACATAAGAAACAAAAAAAACTGAAAAATAGATGAGAATTAAATACCTTTCGGCAGATTGTTGAAGATTTCATTATATACAATATTTTTTGTACAGAAATGACCATTGTAGGCTTTCTTTGTGATAAGAACTTTTAATCCTTCTCTTCTCTTTACTCTAGATATTGCAACGTATATTTGACCATGACTGAAAATGAGTTTTTCAAGAAAAAGACTAACATGTTCTAATGTTTGACCTTGACTTTTGTTGATTGTAATTGCGAAGCATACAGAGATTAGAAATTGTCTTCTCTTCAGTATAAAAGGTAATTTAGAATCGGAAGGGAACAAAATGATGCAAGGAATGAATATTTTTTCTCGAACATGCGTTCTAGTCATGAATTGTGCCTTAACAATCCATTTTGATAACTGAGTAACTATAAGTCGAGTGTCATTGCAAAGACCATTACTTTGATTTAAATTCTGAAGCAGCATTATTGGTACCCCTACTTTCAATCTTAATTTATGATTTGGAATACCGGGAAATTTAAAAGAATTTTAAATTCTACTAGAAATATCATTTGTTGTTTTGTAATATTGTCTCCAGCTTTACATATCGAATCGGCACTGTAAAATACTAGCTCATCCAATTCAATGAGTTGATCTATCATGTAGTCATTGATATCTTGCACAGCATAGCATCATTTGTAGGTGCTAGAATTGCTCTTTCTCTCAAGTATCTTGAATTATTACATTTATCTCTCAAATCTGGATAGGTAGCATTTACGATATTGGCAATAGGATGATTATTAGGTTGAACAATTAAATCAGGTGGTATCTCAATCATTCCTACACTTTCAACACAACTCAAGTCACCGTCACCTATTCTTAAGATCCAATTTGCAAAATCTCTTGCAGAAATATCTCACATATTTTGGTCGAGTCTCTTATTTTGATTCATTGTAAAAACTACACAATTCCTCCACAATGAAGATCTATTAATAGTTGCCCCAACTATTTACTCTCTTTGACTATTGGATGCAACTGGTAATATTTGACGGAAATCACCACCAAGAACAACTGTCTTCCCCCTAAATGTTTTTCCTACACTATTTACATCAGTAAATCATAAAATATCTCTCAACGAACAATCCACAGTTTCAAAACAATTCCGGTGAGCCATAGGAGCCTTATCCCAAATTATGAGACTGGTTCTTACCATTAATTCTCCAAGTTGAGAGCCCTATTTAAATGAGCAAGTTGAATTATTTGACACATTAATTGGTATTTGAAATCTTGAATGAGCAGTTAGACCACCAGGCAATAATAGAGCTGCAATTCCATATGAAGCAACTGAAAGTACTATTTTTCCTTCTGAACGTAATTGAAATATCAATGTTTTTGAAAGATAAGTTTTTCCTGTACCACCATGTCTGTATACAAAAAAGAAACCACCATTTCCACCATTCACAATTTCAATGATAGAGTCATATATTCTCCTCTGTTCAACATTAAGATTAATAAATAAATTGTTATGTTCCTCCTTTAACCCAACCCTATTATAGTCCAACTCATCTTGTAGCAATCTGTTATTGCTTTGCTCAAGTAGTAATACATCTGGATACGGCATATTTTCAAACTCTCTTAATGATCTTCCACTTCTTACCAACAATTGCTCAATTTCACAAAGTGCATAGTTTTTTATCTGTATCTTAGTAAGATGTAAGTTTTCACAATTATAGACTCTTCTTTGGTGGTGAAGAATGTCTTCAGATAACAACTCCCAATTAGCAGTCTATAATTTATAAGGATTTGCAACCTCGCAAAAAATTAATACTATTCACGTAGTTGCTTCCAAATGCCCATTGGGAAGCATGATTGAGAGTTTCATGCCACTCTTTATCATCATCAAGTAAACCAAGGGCATAATATGCCAATTTGTAAGATGGGTACAATACGTTATCTATTGTTCTTATTTCATCAAAAGAGCGAGATCCTTTGACTATATTAAGAAGCATGCGTAAATAAAATCATTCACCAATTCCAGAATGTGAGTAATATATTCGGCCTACACATCATCCTTGCTTTTTCAAATTTCATTCCTTATCTCTATTATTCCAAACTCATTTAGATGGAAAATCCGAATATGTTAAATTTCTTACTTCCTCATACATAGCATTTGCCTTTATCCATTCAGCAAACTTTGTTTGTAAAATATTTGGTCGATTGAGTACATTTTCTAAGTCGTCTGAATCTTAAAATATGATTGACTGCTCATTTTCAAGATGGAAAGTTAGCCTCTCCACTGCCGGTTCACAATAATGAATGTCGAACCGAAATATTCGCCAACATGCTTCCGTTGCAGATAGATATCTGCAATCTAAATACGATTTAATCTCATCAATATTAGTAACATGCTATGATCCTGTAGAACCATCTATATGAAGATTTTCTTCCATAATTAAAGTTGCATGGTCCGGTCCTTTATTGATGTACTTAAACAGATACTTTCTAAATCTTGAACGATTGCACCATTCAACATTTATATGTGCTTGATATTTCACCAACAGGTCCACATTGTAAGGAACAATGAATCTGTTGTCCAACTTAAGACCATTCTTTTTAATATACATATTAGGATCATCTCTTCTCCTATATACTGCAAATCCATCTTCACCAATTGACATCTCCATACAAAGTTTCTTTGGAAAACTTTTACTACACTTGCTATTAATCATATAACTTGCTTTTGGATTTATAAATCCACATGGACCATGAACCATATATTGCTTCACTGCATCATGCGCAATTTTATCTCTGTTAACATCTAGGATTTCTGCGGCTATTATTCTATCTATCTCTGTCGAAGTTGGATGCTTGTCATCATAATGCAAAAAGAGCAGTATATGTGCATGAGGTAGTCTTCTCTTTTTGGTACTCATAGTGTAGATAACTGCACAATATAAATTTAATTAGATGAGCACATATTTCTCTAGTTTAGGATAGTAATGGATATAACAGATGATAAAGGAAGTATTACTAGCAAGCACCATCCCGAAGTGTTGGCCATGTTTTAAGTCATCAAGAAGTTGATCGAATTTAATTTTAAAAACCCTTGTGACTATATCTAGTCAATCCTCTACTTTTTGTCCCAGGTTCTTAAATAGAAAACTTTCAATTTCTGTCCGTTTTGCATTGCATGTGAATGTTATAAATAAATCGGGATAACCTGCCCACCTACAAATGGCCATTGCATATTGATAATTCGCAACCATATATCTTGAGTTTCCTATGAAACTTGAAGGTAATACAATTCTCTTTCCAATAGATGCAGGGGTTGTATCTCCTCTCAAAACTGCATATATCAATCCAATATATAACTCAACCTTTAATTTACATTGGTTTCTTCTCACCCACATTAGTTAGGTCTCTTCAATACATGTGTATGCATAAACAACAAATTGTTGAAATAAACAATTGCCATATATTAATGTGTGTCCTTCTCGTTCACATTCTTACAACCTGTATGCATAATATTCTCTCATAGTAATGAATTCTTTCTTTCTTGATGTACTTCTATGATCAGTCCTATATAAAATACCAAGCCCCAATCCATCTTCTCCATATGGGAAAAAAAAAAAAGAGGATACTGTAGTGCCATATATGATGGATGCAATTCATTAATAATTTTTAACCCACTTTCTTTATTTTCGACAATAATATTCCGATGAGCATTCTCAATACTAATATCACCAATAATAATTGCAGCAATCTCAGAACAACTAGGTAAATTATGTTCTCTTACATCTGTTGTTCTTAAACTAATAAGGTGTAGTCTTATTTGATGAATATCATCCTCTAAGAAATTGTCCCTCACCATACGAAAAACTTTCACCAATTCATTCATTTCATTAAGCATCTGGACCAATGCAGTAAGAATTGATGACTCAATATTTTTATTGGAGATGTTGTGATTCAGTACACTCATTTGATTTTGTAACTCATTGTCAGTGTTATAGAAGGGGAACTCTGTAAATCGAGGATTAGAACCACCTATTGGATGTAGGATTCCAATTTTATGATGATTGTGACCATTAATTCAAAAGATGTATGGACTACCTTCATCATTAATATTTTTGTCTACATTTCCACTCATTGAAGTCATAGTAAGAACGGCATTATAACTTCGTATTTGTATCTTAAATCTTTTACAATGTTGCCCACCCATATGACTTAACAATTCTTTTAAGAGAGAAGGTGGCTTCTGAAGTAAAGGTAGCACAACTTGACCTTCCATACAATAAAGAGAAAATCTCGATTGAGTTGGCATCCTTGATTTTTGAGTTTTCTCTACATACCATAATATTGCACCACAATAATCACATTCATAAGATGAAGGACCAAAATTTCAAGGCTCTGTGTATTTTTCTAGAATGCAAAAAGAAAACCAAAAAGTATCATTACTATTAATCCTATTATAGAAAATGTGTTATTATACATCAATTATGTAATTGAGTCATTTACTTGATGGTGCGTCGATCGTACTATCTTTGCTTCGTTCACCATCAACACACAGAATTGCTTCACTTCTTATATCATCTATTATCATTCGTCTTCTATATCGTATAATTATGCCATCATTTATACGGTCACTATTTTGTTCATCATCACGATGTATTATTGCTCTACTCCTTTTAATATTAATAATCATTTGTCTTCTACTACGTGCTAGTCTAGCATTTTCCATTTTTAATTTTTCTGAATAATAGAAATGATCACAAAGGAAAAAAATGAACATAAATGCATCAGATAAGGATCAATAATTTAACTTAACATAAGCAAATTAACTAAATCATGAATAAATGCATGACAATGATTACCATGAAACAAATTATCTCAGATAAATAATAAAGTAACTAAAGATCAAAAGTGAACATAAATGTATCAGATAAAACTAAAAATAAACATAAATACATCAGATAAAGATCAATTGTTCAACTTAATATAGGCAAATTAATTAAATTAAGAATAAATGCATCAGAACAATCACCATAAAACAAATTATCTGAGATAAAGAACAAATTAAGTAAAGATTAGAAGTAAACATAAATGCATCATATAAAAATCTTTATTAGTTTAACTTAATATAAACAAATTAATCAAAAACAAATTAACTTATAAAAAAAAATTAATCAAATCACAAATAAACTTAATAAAACCGAGCTTATCTTCTAACAATAAATAAAATCATTAACTATTATTGATAATCACATTTTAACATATATAACAGATAAAAAATTTACCAATTACTACTTGGTATATTACTCAGCGAGCATCGACCGGCCCCCTCTCCTTCACTTCTCATTCGTATCTCTTCATTTCTCTCTTTTCCTCTCTGCTCAGACTTCTCTCTCTCTCTCTCACGCGGAATCGGGAACCCTAGCCTCGTGTCTCCCTATTTCAAGCCTCGGCCGCCGTCTCTCTCTGCCGTGTCTATCTCGCTGTCCTTCACTTCTCATTCTTCACTTCTCTCTCTTTTCTCTCTGCTCAGACGTCTCTCTCTCACGCGAAATCGGGAACCCTAGCCTCCGTGTCTCTCTATTTCAAGTTTCGGCCGCCGTCTCTCTCTCTGCCGTGTCTATCTCGCCGTCCTTCACTTCTCATTCTTCACTTCTCTCTCTTTTCTCTCTGCTCAGACGTCTCTCTTTCTCTCTCACACACGAAATCGGGAACCCTAGCCTTCGTGTCTCTCTATTTCAAGCTTCACCAAGTGAAAATGCCGTGAAATTACGATAGGATGCAGCATCGATTCATTTATATGAGAAATTTATGATTTGGGGCTCATTTTATGTGAAAAGAGGGGAGCACAGAATAATTTTTTGTTTCATGACAGAGAAGAGAGATATCATCTTATCCCTTTTGTTTGATTTTCCATCTTACGAACTTCATGAAGTCCAATCTCTTCCAAGCAGGTCTGCACAGCTCGGAATCTCAAATGACACAATTTCTAAATTCCCAACCTTCGAACCGATTGTAACCATAATATGCAAACACCCAGAGTAACTTTATACTCAGCACAGGTCCTCCCGCCAAAATATCGCTAAATCCTGCCAAAGTTGCATAATTTCCTACCAAAAGGTCACTTTTTTCCACAGAGCCTCTTCTTTAGAAAACGAAGAATGGCTTCTCTTGGTGGGTCTGGTTTTGTTGTCAGGTCACAGGTGGTGGATGGTTCTTCAATTGGGGTTGATAATGGTATCTGTACTTTACATGAGTATGTGGGTAAGGGGGGAATCGATGTGGGAGATGATCTTGTGTTCTTGCTTGATCACATTTAGCATGCTTTCAAGAGAATTGCAGCTCTGGTGGCCTCTCCTTTCAATTCCAGTCTCGGGAAACAGACCAGGCTTGCCGGTAACAATGGCTCCGGCAGGGATGCTCCAAAGCCGCTCGACATCGTCTCTGTGAGTTTACTTATTATTTCTGGTTTTTGGATTCTTTACCTTCTTTATTGGCAGTCTAAATGAGCTTAATAATTGTAGTCTTATAAATGCTTGAATCTTAATTTTCGTTGTGGAGATTGTTGGTCTGAAGGAACGATGCTTTCTTTTGTCTGCCAAGGATCTTTTAAGTTCGGGGGTTTCTTGTACTATATGCAGTATGCGCACTCGTGTAATTGGATTTGATGCTAATTACAGCTTTCAATTGATAAAATTATGGGTAAAATCCTAGGATTGGACATCCCGTAGCTTCTATTTGACTTGGATGAGCATCAAAGTGATGGTATATTTTGAAATGCTCCCAGTATAGAAAAATGTAATGCGACGCTATTGCGCTTCTCCCTTATCGAGTATTTATGTTGTTCCATTGGGACCGAGTATGAAACCATATCACCCAACCAGGCCTTACCACCATTCACATAATGGTGTCCAAGTTTTTGCCGAGGTAAGTTGCTTAAATTGCTATTTTAGTCTTACAAATGCAAGCAAATGTGTGTATGAAATTCTCTTGTGCCTCTCAATTAGAGAGTTTTGTTTTAGACATTGCTCTGGAAATTTTTCTGCTGTGACATTATTGTTTTCTTGAGAAGGTGGAAAACAACTTCATTTTACGTCATGAGGTACATGACAAGCATTTGGGTGGGCAAAACTTGACTCTCAGTTCAGCACCCTGTATATGTTGGAATTGCATGTTGCGGTAATATTAGCAGTAAACTCTAACCTGTTTCAAACTATGAGTAGCTCAACATACTTATTATGGCTTTCTTCCTACGGTGGTTAGCAATAGAGGTGCAGTTTGAGCAAGCTTTCCCAGTCAAATCCAAACTAATCCAGCCAAATTATATTAGTGCTCCCACTCACTCGTGTACTCAAACATTTTCAATGGGTTGGGTTGGCAAGGCCACATGTACTGTACACATAGTGGGCCACCACCTGTAACCTAGCCAATCCCCTTGGAATTGCATGAGATGAACGCTGGTCCAGTCTCAGAATGTCAATACTAATATTTTAGTGAAACTTCCATAACATGGATTAGATATGGATTATTTTGTTTTTGGTAAGTACAGATATGGATTATAGTGATCTCAAATAGGAAGTAAACTGTGAAGGGTGACCTATTATAGTGAGTGTTTCGTCTTTTGGGAGTCCATAGGCCCATAGGGTAATGTCTAATAATTGTTGAGGTGCTTGCCTTAGAAAGGGAGGTTGGGCGACATAGAACCATTAACATATCAAAATTTCCTGTCTGGTCCTATCTGGGTTTGGCAAGAAAGGAATAACCCAACTTGCCATGGTGTTGAGATTTTCTGGAATAAGCATAGGCTTATTTTTCGAAAATTCTTGCATGATTTGATCACTGCTATGGGCAGTATTCCTTTTATTTTCCTTCTCTTTTAGATTGTTTAAAGTTGATAGTGTTTTAATAAATCTGATTTAGAGTTATTACTTGGCATGTTATATGTTCTGTTGATTAGAGTTATTTCATATGCTATGTGATATCTGCAAACATATTCAACATAAATTTGACCCCACATCAGTACCAGCCCTTTCCAACGTAAATTTGTATGGAATGGTCGTATTTATTACTATTTATTTTCAGTTCTGTAGATGCTTTCCAGTAGGTTTTCTTTTCCCAAACCCAGTTTAAGTGTGTTGTAAAATTGTCATCCATTCTAACATTTCCTTCACCCATAATTTCTAAACAACTAAAACATCATCTATTCTTGTAACCCTTAACTTTTATGAATCTTTAAGTTTTATGACATTAAGTTTTATGATTCCTTTATGGTATCTTTTTTTTCCAAACCCAGTTGAAGTGTTTTGTAAAATTTTCACTCAAACTAACATTTCCTAACATGTTTTATGGCAGATATTAATTAGTTGTGGTATGATTTTAGTCCTTCCATAGTCATTTAGGGTGCGTTTGGATGTTGAAGTGAGTTGAGTTGAGTTAAGTTTAGATGATAAAATATTGTTAGAATATTATTTTTTAATATTATTATTTTTTTGGGATTTGAAAAAGTTGAATTGTTTATTATATTTTGTGTTGAAATTTGAAATAGTTATAATGATGAGTGAGATGGGATGAGTTTGGTTTGGGAACCAAACGAAGCCTTATTCTCCCTATTCCAGGTCGTGTCTGTGTTCCTATTGATCCAAACTGTTGCAAAGAATTTGACCCCACATCAGTACCAGCCCTTTCCAATGTAAATTTGTATGGAATGGTCGTATTTATTACTATTTATTTTCAGTTCTGTAGATGCGTTCCAGTAGGTTTTCTTTTCCCAAACTCAGTTTAAGTGTTTTGTAAAATTTTCACCCATTCTAACATTTCCTTCACCCATAATTTCTAAACAACCAAAACATCATCTATTCTTGTAACCCTTAACTTTTATGAATCTTTAAGTTTTATGACTTTAAGTTTTATGATACATTTATGGTATCTTTTTTTTCCAAACCCAGTTGAAGTGTTTTGTAAAATTTTCACTCAAAATTTATTAATTAGTTGTGGTATGATTTTAGTACTTCTCATTTATTCTCCCTATTACAGGTCGTGTCTGTGTTCCTACTGATCCAAACTATTGCAAAGAATTTGACCCCACATTAGTACCAACCCTTTCCAACGTAAATTTGTATGGAATGGTCATATTTATTACTATTTATTTTCAGTTCTGTAGATGCTTTCCAGTACCTTTTTTTTTTTTTCGAAACCCAGTTAAAGTGTTTTGTAACCCTTAACTTTTATGAACTTTAAGTTTTATGACTTTAAGATTTATGGTATTAGTTACTTCATTTCTTTGGACTATGAACAAACATGTGTTGTAACGCCCCGTTCCCGAGGGGTCCAGAGAGTTAACTCATGCCATTTAAAAATCATTTTCCAACCACAAAGTACATACTCTAATTTTTCTCTATCACATAAAATACTCACACATCAATTACTCTGGTATAATTAAACTAAGACAACACAAAGTCTTAATATAAATATCAACCTCCCAATATATCACATCATCAAAGCACAACAAGCTTACTGAATAAGAATCCTCAATACTCATATAAACCTTCTATGCTTAATCCATTAGTCTTAACTCATCTCACCCATGCTCCATATTCTCGATCCTCAGCTGAAAAAGTCCAAAATCATCTGAAAATATTATGAAGATAAGGGGGTGAGTTATCAACAACTCAGTAAACAGAGAACATATACTAGTAAGTAAACATGAGCATTTTCAGAAAATTCAGAATGCAAAAAAAAAACATTTCATTTTCATATGCACGTCTCAAAATGTATTATCAGAAAATCAGAGCGATTTTTCAACCTTTTCATATTCATAAACTATTTTCATATTCAAAACCCCTTTGGCATAACATAACTGAACATTTTCATCTTATCATATCATATCATATCATATACCATGTTTAACCCCCGTGGTAGGGTTGTGCTATCCCCGGTGGCCAAACCAGGCAGTATCAGAATGTGAATCTTCCCCTTATCATTCTCGGAGCCCCGAGTGTGCACACAGGAAAGACCACGCAGAAAACCACTTTGTTTCCAAAGTGGGTGCACCAGAAACAGAGAAGTTGGTACCAACCCAAACAGAGGCCACAGTTTTACACCCGTGGTAAGGTCAGAACAGAACAGAAACAGAATGTCATGCCAGAGGTTTCAGAAATCACATCATATCATATCAGAATACATAACATTTTCATAATAGAACAAAATCAGATCACAAAATATAATTTATGCACAAAATTTCATATTCGCTCTCTTTTACATAGTTTAGAAACAGAATGTCAAAATAAGCTCATGTCTACATCAGTCATAACAGAAAATAATTTCTTCTTATACAGAGTTTCATGAGTATGCAGAACAAATAACTGAGGTAATTTTCAAAATTTCTTTTCATAACAAAATATGCATATTTTTCAAAATCGACCTCAGATCATTTCATTTTATGCAAAATCTAGTATAAGAACCCCGCTTACCTTAACTTATTAGCTTTTCCGAAAATTTCCTCAACAATGCCGAACAAAATTAATCGTCACCTATAAGATAATCACGTAAATTTCTATCAATTTCCAATCAATCTCGTATTTCGATATTCAAGCCTAAACTTCTAAAATAATCTATTTTTAATTCCTCAAAAATCTAAAATTCTAATTATTCCTAAAATACCAACATCACTTTCTAAACTCATCAATATCCAACTTAAACGAATCCGTACCGAAGAGAATAATCGAATAAATATTATGATAAATACGACATTCAAAGAATACTGTTGTTTTAAAATACTAAAGTACTTAGCGCGTATTGTAGATTAATAAAATACAGAGGCTACTTAAAATCCCATAAAATAAGTCCAACTAAAAAAAAAAAGAAGTTCAATTAAAAACTAAATAGGTCAGATTTACAATATAATCATTTTTCTTTTATGTGAAATAAAAACCAAGTCCATTAATTAAACATAACCAATTAAACCAAGCCCATAAAAACATAAACCCATTAAACTAAATTCACGTAACAATACATCTGAATCCATCGTACTAAGGGGCACATGTAAAAACACTTTTTAAAAAAAAAGTTTGGAGGTGTTTTACGGAAAAGTCAAAAGACCAAAGGCATGATGACATTTTCGTAATTAGAATAGCATGACAATAAAGTTTAAAACTATACTTTAATATTTTCAAAAGAGTGCAAGGTTTTCTACTATACGTTACCAGGAAAGCATAAAACACAACAAAAGTAAAAAGGAAACCAAAAGAGCAGGAGGTTTGACGGAGGCTCACCGTGAAGGAAAGAGGTCGCGGCAAAGCTGGGCGAGAGAGGGGTGAAGGTGTAGCTCACGGCAAGTATTAACAGTGCCAAAAAGCCAAGTGAAACGCACGGGTTAAAGGCCAAAACAGATCACGACAAGGATAAAACAGAGCACGGCAAGGGGCTAAAACAGGGCACGTCTATGGATGAAAACAGAGAACGGCAGTGGATGAAAACAGAGCACTCGAAAACCATCCAAAAGGAAAATAACCGAAGAAAAAAAGTAGAGAAAGAAGGGAAGTGAAGCTCACGGACAGACTTGCAAATCACTGGTTTGAGGAAAACCGAAACTGAAAATGGAGAGTTAGGAGATGCAGCAGACGGCACAGTTAAAACCGAAGGGAGAAACAAGTAAAAGAAATGAAGGAGAAGAGAAGTGGGGCTGTCGCACGGTTGAGGGAGAACGAAACAAAAACTGGGCAGAGCAAATGAAACAGTCGGCGCAGGAGAAGAAGAAGAAGAAAGAAAGAAGAAAAGAAGAGAGAGCCCTAAGGCTGGGAGCAAACGACGCCGCATGGAGAAAATAAAGGTCTGGGCTAGGCTGCTCAAGGCTTGGGCTGGAAACCGAATGGGCTGGGCCCAGGCAAAAAAATAAATAAATAAATAAATAAAACTAAAACAAAACAAGCCCAGTCCGAAAATAGTAAGTTCAACAAAAGAAAAGGCACAGTAAAAAATAAATAAATAAAAGTCAAATAAAAACACTTTTTTTATAAGAAAAGTCAAATAAAAACACTACAACTCAATATTAATAAATAAAATAATTAAGTCCAATAATAAAATAATTATTCAATTAAAAATACATGAAAATACGGGAAATTACATGTGTAATGTATAGATAGACTATATATATCATAAACACACAAAAGCCAGTGAGACTAACCTGTTTAATTTTCTTTTGAACTTCAGCATCTCCAAATTCAAGAAACAGTTGAATGCAGAAAGTACAGTGGCCTGACCTCACTTCATTTGAGAGAGAGAGGGCCAAGAAGAAAGTTTTAAGAGATAAACAATTTTCAACAGAAAGAGTGAAGCAAGAAGGCTTTTGCGGTTTCTTTTAGAAAAGCATAAAACTGCTTGACCTGATTTTGCACCGTTTGGCATTTTTAACTTTTTCCTGATTTTGTGGGTTTTTTCGGTGCTATTACTTTTATCATTTTGGCCCATTGTTTGTCAGATTTTTTAATTGTTTATCAGAACACTCTACTTCAAACCGTTGCACCGTTTATCGAGGTTAATGGTTGTATCAACAGATTGCGTCAGATGTTAACTTAAGGCGTCGGTTGTAAGGAAACTAACAAATTGCACATTTAACCGAATATTGTGGAAATTAAAAAATCTTTACAACCTCCTACTATTCACCCACACTCCACACTCCATTTTTTTTTTAATTTTTTTTTATCAAATATTTTTTATATGAATAGTGAATAAAAAATTTGAAATATTTAAAAATAAATAAATTTTTAAAAAAATATTAAAAAAATATTAAAAGATGTGGAGTGTGGAGTGTGGAATGTGGGTAAATAGTAGGAAGTTGTGTAACAAAATCCGTCAAATAAATGGATTGAGTGGAATGATTTCCTACCTTGTTAGGCTTTAAACCTGTTTGGAGAAGAACCGGGAGACAAATGGTTGAACCCTAGTTCAAAAAGGCTCGAGCAGGGTCTCAACTAGGATATATGCATTATGGTAGCTAGGCTTCATGCCATCAACCATAAGCTGGTGCAAAGGAGTAGTTGAGCTGATTTGGAGGACAAAATAGATGATGCTCGCTGAATTGACGATAAACCTTTCCTCTTTTAATAAAATTGGGATCGTCCTCTTTGAAAGAAAAGTTGAAAATCAGAATTGGTTGATTTTTAGTATATTAAATGCTCTGATTTTGTGCAAATAATTATTAAACTCCAATCTAATGCCTCATCAGTTGATTATTACAGCCAACATAAACTAATATCATATCTAACCCGGATTTCATGAAAACATTATCAGGTTCAATTGAGAAGATCATGATTTGAGAAAATTTCGGTCCGTTTGGCAACACCACTCTTATAAAGAATTCTAACATATTCTCAGATATTTTCTTTTTAAATATCACTTAAATATAAAATATTTTTTAATTTTAAATTTTCAACTTTTTTCATCTAATCATTGTAATAATTTTCCCAAACTCTAAAAAAAAACACAAAAAATAATACTAATTTTTCAATATTTAAAAAAATCTATATTAAAAAATTATATTTTAACAACTTTTTAATTTTAAAATATTTTTATATTTCAAGTTTTTTGTAAGTTTTTTCTGAAGTACAAATAGTATTTTTCTTTTCCAAAATTTAATAAAATTTGTCAACTCAAACTATTTCACTACTATTTAAATATATATTGAGATATCCTAAATATTCAAACTGACCCTTAGACTAACTGATCAGTAAGAACAAAAATTATATTAAGCAAATATGTGCAGGTTCCATTGAAAGTTTGCGACTTGTTCAATTACAAAATGACCGTTTCAAACACTCGAGTACGTGTCATCTATCTACCCTGAACCATTGTAATAGTGACATTGTTGACACTGCTTTTTATTCGTATGCGATTTGAAGACTCTGTTTCTGGAGCAACTTGAATTGCAGTGAATATGGGTTGTTTTGGACGAGGCAGCTCAATAATCTCACTTTTTAGCATGGAAATAGCAACGTGCACACTTGGCCTATCTTTAGCTAAATCCTGCACACACAACAGCCCGACATGTAGACATCTCCATATCTCCTCCTGAAAGTATGGTTCTAATATCACTGGATCGATTAAAGCTGCAATATTGTCTGTGTCCCACATTTTCCATGCCTGTAAACATGAAAACATGAAAGGAATTATTTCAGTATGTTGGAGAAACAGTACTCGAGATTTTTCAAGTTGGATACTGATACAACATGATCTTTTGGCAACATCTGATTCAAATACAAAAGCCATAATTTTGAGCTCAACTATGTCATCCACTCTTCATACTACTCTCGATCAATACTAAGTTACTCGAAGAGGAGACGATAAGATAAGAGAGACTTACAAATCCCAAAAGACTCGTAATTTGCTCTTCATAATAAAAACTAGCGTTTCTTCTTCCAGTCACTATTTCTAGTAATAATACTCCAAAGCTGAAGACATCTGATTTTTCCGAAAAACGTCCTTCCATTGCATATTCTGGGGACATATAACCGCTGAACTCGAACAGTTGAATACATATAGGTCTTGTTATCTCCAATATTAGCAATAGTATCTAATTGAATTGAGCAAACAAAGATATACACTTACTATGTTCCGGCAACCCTTTTAGTATTGGCTTGGTCTTCATCGCCTCCAAAAATCCTGGCCAATCCAAAATCTGATATTTTTGGATTTAGCTCTTCATCCAATAATATGTTACTTGCCTTTAGGTCCCTGTGAATAATCCTTAGTCTCGAATCCCTGTGAAGGTAGAGTAGACCTCGACCAATTCCTTCAATAATTTTGAAGCGTTTTCTCCACTTTAGCAACTCTTGTTTGACTGGATCTAATAAATTTAATCAAAGCAAGTAAGAAAAAGTAAAATGAAGATTAGACATATCACTGTTGAGAACTAATCCCACATTGCCTGTAGACAAAGTCTTGGGAGTATTTATAAGAAATGAACAATCCTCTTTTGTAGATTTGGTTTTATGAAATAAGTTTGGTCCATGAATTTTTTCAATCGCAACCATAAATATCATATTTCAACTCCTGAAATACATAATCCCAGACTAGGATATATTTGAAGATACTAACATAAGGCAACATAATTAACTAACCAAAAAGAAATGTGTCCAAACTTTTGTTTGGCATGTATTCATAGACCAACATCTTTTCTTCTCCTTCAACACACACACCAAGGAGTCTAACAAGGTTCCGATGCTGAAGTTTAGAAATCACCACCACCTCATTCATATATTCTTCTAGCCCTTGTCCTGAAGTTTTCGCGAGTCTTTTAACTGCAATTTCTTGTCCATCTAGCAATTTTCCCTATAAAAAAAAACAACCCAATGACAATCAAGCTATTAGGCAATAAGCCTCTACGAGGTGCAACCATTACCCTGTATACAGGACCAAATCCCCCCTGTCCAAGCTTATTAGATTGATCAAAGTTGTTTGTGGCACTTTCCAGCTCCTCACGACTAAGTATCGGTAGCTCCTCAAGTACTTTGTCTTTGTTCATGCTGACAGCAAGATTTTCTTCACCGTGAGATTTTAGACATATTCCTCCTATTTTGAACAATTAAATTTCATTAGTTTTCTTTTTCCTTGATGGTTTAGCCATTTGTAAATAATTAAGCTGAAGGAATGTGCATTATATATACCTTTTCGTTTAGCCATCCACTTGCATAAAAAGAAAGTGCAAATGGCGATGATCAACATTGATCCTATGACCACTGTGACAGTGATGATCACTTTCACTTCTCCCTTTTTATCTGCAAATCAGAAACATCAGTTTGGTCAGTTATGCGTAGATACAAGTCCTGCAAGGAGTTCATAGCTTAGGAAGTTGGCCAGTTATTCGAGTTAGGGTGAAATACAATTTTTATCAGTTTGATCGGCCACAAATGCATGAAATATTGAAGCGTAATATAAACTTCGAAAGAAAAAAAAAAATCAACCCACCAACTTCTGAATAGGCCACACGAACATAAAGATCAACTCCTCCAGTTGAAAACTTTTGTGAGTCTATCAAGTCACTGCTCCATGACATACACCCAATGCCAGATTCATATGCGTAAGCTATACAAGAACAATTCTCCAAGCACTGGTATCTACATTCATCCTCAATAATAGAGGACCAATTTGCAAAGTCTGGCGTTTTCATCATATTCACTTTCAGAAACCCATCCTTTTTGCCTTCTTCACCACCAGTGCTCATCACCCTCTTACACTGCAAGGGCTTCCTCCTCACACAACCGCTAGTCCAATTTCTTCCATTCCATTCTTCTATATTCTTTGGCTCAAACCCCTCTAAACAGCTGCAAATTGGTGAGTTTTGTGAGTCACAACTTCCAAATGCCCCGCACTTGCCATAAATATCGCATTCTGACATCAAAGATGACCACGTGACCTCCCAATCCTTCCCATTAATGGAGCTAATTTCCTCTAGATTTCCTTCGGAACTCAAGGTATAATGTGATAACATAGACTTGTTTGAAAAATCAAAAGTAAAATAGAATATTCCTTCTTTGTCATCTACTAGACTAAATCCATCAAGATATAGAGAATACATGGTCGGTATTCCAATAAATAACCGACTGTTCCATGGACCACTACGCCAATAGGGTTGGCTGTCATTCCAAATGAATATTTCTGGGAGATTGAAAAAGTAAATACCTGCAAAAAAGGCTCCAACGGATGGATCAGAAGGCCTCTTCCATGACGTTAGCTGCACATTCTTGCCTGTTATTATATCAGTAATCAATTTCATTTTGGGCAGTAATGAATCAGAAGGATGTTGGAAACTCTCCCATAAGATTGAACCGGTATTGTTTTCTTTCAAGACAAGGTTCCCGGAATCTAAAAGCTGAGCACTTCGATTGGAAACTGAATTTGTAACATTTGATGACCAAATAATCTTCTTTTCTTCATCTAATACCACTAGATTGCCATCTTCGGATATAGTAAGAATCCCAGAGGAAGTCTTGAGGGGCCTGTCTCTATTAGCAACCCATACGACATGAGACGCAGAAACTTTAGTATACCATATCCCAACATACCGATAGGTTGAATTTGTTGGGCTGAAAAATCCCAGTTTAAATTCACCGCCATTGGAAATTATGATTTCAGGGTCTTTGATGAATTGATGGGCTGTGATAGTGTCTATGGCACATCCAAACTCCAAACAAGAGAGAGATGATATCAAGAGTACTAGGAGATATAACAAGTTTCTGGTTCGAGCGAGCCCCATAACTTGTCGGATCGATGCTTCTTGTTTGTTAATTAAGTGAAGTCAACTTCGGATGCCCAAGCGCATTGTTGATTTGTTGCTAATTCTTATCTTCATACTTCTGATCTAGCCGGGGGTGATATTTTACCCAAGTCCTTTATATTATTTTCATAGACTTTTAAGATATCATTATCCTCTTTTGAACCCTTCAAATTTCGAACTTCAACAAATTTCCAGTGACATTATTTGTGAGCAAGACAACTATATTTTAATTACACAAATATAAATCAAGTTTATAAAAACGATAGTTATTTAGCTGCTTTCTATATGGCTCATCGATTTCCAACTTGTTTGGATATTTTATTATTTTGATTTTTTTAACCTTATCAATAGCCACCAAAAGTCAAGAATCATTGAAAACTGGCGTGTCGCCAATATTGTATATTCATCATGGGGAGTTTTTTCTTCACGCTACAAGATACTCAATCTATATATATTTGATATTTGTGGGTTTTACTTCAATATTTTGGACTAAAATGAAAACGACCTTCGTATTATAATCTAACAATAAACAAATCGAGTTTAAAAGTATATTAGGAAAATGTCAGAGATAATATTTGGTATTTGAAATTTTGTGTAACTGTAATACCCAGCCCCTGAAACCCAAGCCCAACTTTTCATCGGGGAACGACTCTGTTTTAGTATGATCTTCCCCTCACATTTCAACTACTTTTCCCGATTTCTTATCTTCCCTTTTAGCTTTCTTTACTCTCGAAATTTGCTCCACCTCAGTTTCCAAAACCTCCACTTCTCTACGGTTTCTCTTCTACTCCTTCTCCTCATATCATAACTCCCCTCTACAGAACATGCTCTCTCCCTCTGATAGCCACCATGAAACGTCAACATTCTTCTCACCGCTACCATCTTGCACTAAAGCTGCGCAGACACCCGAAAACCACCATGCATCACCGAGTATAAGCCGTCGTGATACTCAACTTACACCACCTGAACCATTGTGCTCAAACACTACCCAATCCTTGCCAACCCCGAGCAACATGACGAGACCTCCCTCGCAGGACAGAAGTCGCCTTTCCACTGCCCAACTCCATGCTCGTGTCTGTCAAAAAGTGAATTCTATATTTCTGAAAGTGTGTTTTTACAATGTAAGAATGTGTAAATAAATAGATACATGCCTAACTCTCTATGGTAACTATCAGAAAATAGAAATAATTACAATTAAATGTCTAATTGCCTAAGATCAAGTGATTGATGATTTTGTGGAATTGTGAGAAGATTTGATTCTGTCAATACTCCCCCTCTAGTTGGTGCATGGAGGTCCGTAATGCCCAACTTGGATAGAAAATGATGGAAAAGTTCGTGTCCCAATGTTTTGGTGAAGATGTCCGCAACTTGCTCACAAAAGGATGTGTGAACGGCTATAAGTAGTCCCGCCCGAATTTTGTCATGAACAATGTGACAATCAATCTCAATATGTTTGGTGCGCTCATGGAAAACAGGATTGTGAGCAATGTGTAGAGCAAATTAATTGTCACAATAGAGACTGATAGGCTTGGAATGAGGAACACCAAGATATAGGAGGAGCTATTTCAACCAAGTGAGTTCGCAAGTAGTGACTGTCATTGCACGATATTCAACTTCAGCAGAGGAACGTGCCACTGCTGATTGCTTTTTTGTCCGCCAAGAAATTGGGCTCATACCAAACTGGATGAAGTACCCTGTGGTGGACCGTCGAGTAGAGGGGTAGCTGGCCCAATCTGAGTCTGTGTAAACAGTGACATGCAAATTGCTAGATGAAGAGAAAAAAAAAGCCTTGACCTGGACTGCTTTTGAGATAGCAGAGAACGCAGATGGCAGCTTGCATGTGTGGAACTCAAGGAGCATGCATGAACTAACTAAGAATATTTACTGTAAAAACAATGTTAGGACGTGTTATAGTCAAGTAAATGAGACGTCCAACTAGTCATCGGTAGGCACCGGGGTCGGTAAGGAGATCACCGTCCTGATCAGTGAGTTTTAAATTTTGTTCCATGGGAAAGTGAGCGGCCTGAGCGCCAAGTTGTCCACTATCAGTCAAGATATCAAGTGCATACTTGCGTTGGTTGAGAAATATGCCTTTTTGAGAGCAAGCAACTTCAAGACCAAGGAAATATTTGAGAGAACCGAGATCCTTGGTTTTGAAATGTGTAGAGAATGCTCTTGAAGACCTCAATCTGGAAAATATCGTTGCCAGCAACCAGGATGTCATCAAGATACACAAGGACAAGAGTGATGCTGGTGTGAGTCACTAGAGTAAATAAAGAATGGTCTACTTGAGACTGATAAAAACCTGCATCAATAAGCACAGTGGTTAGTTTAAAAAACCAGTTGCGGGAGGTTTGCTTGAGGCCATATAAGGATTTTCGATGCCGACAGACACGAGTCTTCCCCTTAGGGCAATATCCTGGTGGTGGGGTCATGTAGACCTCTTCATCAAGATCACCGTGCAGAAAAGCATTATTGATATCAAGTTGATGGATGACCCAATTTTTTGTGGCAGCGACTACCAATAAGCAGCAAATAGTGATCATTTTGGCAACTGGAGCAAAGGTTTCATGATAGTCAAGGCCTTCAACTTGAATGTAACCTTTGGCAACTAGCCGAACTATGTACCTCTCAACGGAACCGTTAGTTTTGAGTTTAGTTTTGAAAATCCATTTACATCCAATAGGTTTCTTACCAGTAGGAAGAGACTCAAGAGTCCAAGTGGCATTATCCTCTAAGGCTCGGATCTCAGCAGACATAGCCTCGTGCCAATGAGGGCGGTGGATGGCAGTGGAGTAACAAGAAAGATCAACGGATGTGGTAAGAGCAGTTAAAAAGGCAATATGAGAAGGAGAAAAACAAGAATAAGAAAGAAAAATAGATAGAGGGTGAGCAGTACCTGAGACTGAAGCAGCCGATGAGGATGCAGTAGATTCCGTATGTATCGTCAGGCAAATGTAATCCTGAAGGTATGTTGGTCGAGTAGTGGTGCGTCGAGGGCGAAAAGAGAGAGAAAGTGGCGGAGGTGGTGGTGGGTCGAGTATAATAGTGGAGGAGGGAGGAGAAGGTGGTGATAATATGGGTTCAAGAACAGGAAGAGGAATAATAGGTAGAGACGAATCGGGAGGAGGAGCGGCTTGAAAAGGGAATATTTGTTCATGAAAAGTAACATCACGAGAATAAAAATGGCTTGGGTATCAAGGTTGTAAAGCTTGTATGCTTTATGTTGATCGGGATACCCAAGAAAGACGCATTTTGAGGCACGGGGAGAAAATTTGTCACGAGAAGCATGGAGGGTTTGAGCGTAACAAAGACACCCAAATACGCGTAAGTGAGCGTAACTTGGCAGGGTATCAAATAAAAGCTCAAAGGGAGATTTATTTTAGAGAATACGACTCGGGGTGCGGTTAATAAGATAAGCTGCAGTAAGTACACATTCGCCTCAAAATTTTAAGGGTAAATGTGCTTGAAATCGGAGACTACGAGCAACATTTAGAAGGTGCCGGTGTTTGCGTTCCGCAACACCATTTTGTTGTGGAGTCTCAACACAAATACGTTCATGAATGATACCGTGGTCATGGAGATAATTTTGAAGTTGGTGGGAAATAAATTCTTGTCCATTACCAGTTCTTATTATTTTAATGGTGGTGTTGAACTGATTTTGGATAAGGGCAAATAAATGCATAAGATGAGTATAAGTTTCAGATTTATATCGCATGAGATAGATCCAAGTAGTAAAGTCATCAACTATTGTAAGAAAATAATGAGCACCACAAAGTGAAGAAGTATGATAACCACCCCATATATTGCAAAAAATACGATTAAATGCAAAAGTACTTTTAGTAGCATGTGAAGGAAAAGGAAGTCTAGTGTGTTTAGAACGAGCACAAACATCACAATCAGAGATAATATAAGGACTATTATTGAAAAGAATAGGAATATTTAAGTGGGAAGGATGACCTAGGCGTTGGTGCCATAAAATCTAATTAGCGAGAGTCTGAGTAGAAAGTGCCACAACGAGTTGAGGTCGATACACATAAAGTCCATTGCAAAACTCACCAGCTCCAATCAGCCACGTTGACTCTGGGTCCTGAAAAAATAATGTGTAGAGGAAAAAATGACAAGACAAGAATTATTAGTGGTGAGTTGGAATATAGAGAGAAGATTAAAATGAAAAGTAGGGACAAAATAGACATTTGTCAAGGTTAGGGATTTGGCCAAATGAATTGACTCGATCCCTTCAATTGGCAAGGAAGCACCATTGGGTAGGCATACTGTCGGCACATGAGAGGGAGAGGAAAGATGAGAAAAAAGGTTCCAATCATGGCACATGTGGTGGCTAGCTCCACTATCCATTATCCACATTTGGTCTTGAGCAAAAGAAAACTTTTGGTTAGAATGTTGAAGGAGGTAAGGAGAGGGAGGTGGATTGGAAGAAGAAAAGGAAGCCATTAGGTGTGTAAGGTGAGGTCAGGAACGTTGGGCTGATACCATGTCAAAAAGTGAATTCTATAATTCTAAAAGTGTGTTTTTACAAAGTATGAATGTGTAAATAAATATAGATACATGCCTAGCTCTTTGTGGTAACTATCAGAAAATGGAAATAATTACAATTAAATGTCTGATTGCCTAAAATCAAGTGAATGCTGATTTGGTGGAATTGTGAGAAGATTTGATTCTGTCAATAGTGTCCCTCCGTCGACAACCAAAACAGTTTGCTTGGCCACCATATGCAACTCTATTTTACTTCTAACAAACAGAGCATCGTTGGAGGTCACCGTGGGTTTCAAATTAGCCACCTTACACCAATAGCCTCCTCCACGCCATCGCCACCGCACTGCACTACCGCCGCCTCAAGTCACCGCCCTCCCTCTTGGTAACATCTTTCCCTCATGCTGTGGTGCTCTCTCTTTCTCACCCTCCGTTCTCTCATCTCTTTTTCTCTCTCTCTCTCTCTCATCAAATCTATCTCTCTCTCAGTAATGTGCCGCAGTGCCTACCACCTTCGATCTCCGCCCACCTCATCGGCCGTCACGACTCTCCCCCTCTCTCGGTGAATTTGGACACCCCTCTGTCGTACGGTTTTGATCCGACAGTTTTCATAATCTCATATTCCTTATGTTTCCATGCTTTGCCCAAAAGCCCATGCATGTTCATGAGTTATTTTCCAAAGCGCCCTTGTCTTTAGGATGGTTCCATATTGGACATGATTTTACGACGGCCTTCAAGATGATTACAGAAAATTTGTATGTTGATTCATGAGCTGGTGCAAAGGAGCTGCTTAGCTCACTTGGCGGACAAAATAGAGACTGTTAAAGAGGTATGCCACAAAGTAAGGATTATGCTCTCTGAATTGACGACAAACCTTTCCTCTATAATAAATAAATAAATAAAATGTGAGGATTGAATCGTCCTCTTTAAAAGAAAAGTCGAAAATCAGAATTGGTTTATTTTTAGTATATTAAATGCTCTGATTTTGTGAAAATAATTATTAAACTACAATCTAATGCCTCGATGATTACAGCCAACATAAACTAAGATCATATCTAACTCGGATTTCATGAAAACATTATCAGGTTCAATTGAACTGATCATGATTTGAGAAAATTTGGGTCCGTTTGGCAGCACCACTATTCTCAAGAATTCTCACATATTCTCAAATATTTCATTCCTAAATATTACTCAAATATAAAATATTTTTTAATTTTAAATATTTAATTTTTTCATCTAATCATTACAATTTTTCAAACTCTTAAACAAAATATAAAAAATAATACTATTTTTTCAAATTTCATAAATAATTATATTAAAAAATTATTTTTTAACAACTTTTTAATTTTAAAATATTTTCATTTAATTTTTTTTTTCTCTCATTTCTCAAAATCCAATAAAACTCGTTAACTCAAATTATTTCACTATTATTCATACATATATTGAGATATTCTAAGTATTAAACTGGCCCTTAGACTTACTGAGTAAGAACAAAAATTATATTCAGCAAATAAGTGCAGGATCTATCGAAAGTTTGCGACTTGTTCAATTACAAAATGACTGTTTCAAACACTCAAGAGTACGTGTCATCTATCTCCCATGAACCATTGTAATAGTGACATTGTCGACACTGTTTTTTATTCGTATGCGATTTAAAGACTCTGTTTCACGAGCAACTTGAATTGTAGTGAATATGGGTTGTTTTGGACGAGGCAGCTCAATAATCTCACTTTTTAGCATGGAAATAGCATCATTCACACTTGGCCTATCTTTAGCTAAATCCTGCACACACAACAGCCCGACATGTATACATCTCAAGATCTCCATTTTGAAGCATGGTTCTGATATCATGGGATCTATTAAAACTGCAATATTGTCTGTCTCCCACATTTTCCATGCCTGTAAACATGAAACATGATTGGAATTATTTTAGTATGTTGGAGAAAAAAATACTCAAGATTCTTTTCGCAACATCTAATTCAAATATAAAAGCCATAATTTTGAGCCAAACTATGTCATCCACTCAAAGGGTATATACTAAAATCCAATGCGAAGTAAAAAATTCAGGTTTTCAAAGAAGAGGCAATAAGAAAAGAGAGACTTACAAATCCTAAAAGACTGGTGATTTGCTCATCATAATAAAAACTAGTGTTTCTTCTTCCACTCACTATTTCTAGTAATAATACTCCAAAGCTGAAAACATCTGATTTTTCTGAAAAACGCCCTCCCATTGCATATTCTGGGGACATATAACCGCTGAACTCGAGCAATTGAATACATATAGGTCTTGTTATCTCCAATATTAGCAATAGTATCAAATTGAGTTGAGCAAACAAAGATATATGCTTACTATGTTCCGGCAATCCTTTTAGTATTGGCTTGGTCTTCATCGCCTCCAAAAATCCTGGCCAATCCAAAATCTGATATTTTTGGGTTGAGCTCTTCATCCAATAATATGTTACTTGCCTTTAGGTCCCTATGAATAATCCTTAATCTCGAATCCCTATGAAGGTAGAGTAGACCTCGACCAATTCCTTCAATAATGTTGAAGCGTTTTCTCCACTTTAGTAACTCTCGTTTGACTGGATCTAAAGAAATAAGAAAAAATAAAATGAAGATGAGACATATCACAACCATAAATACATAACCCTAGACTAGGAGATACAAACATAAGCCAACAGAATCAACTAACCAAAAAGAAATGTGTCCAAACTTTTGTTTGGCATGTATTCATAGACCAACATCTTTTCTTCTCCTTCAACACAACCACCAAGGAGTCTAACAAGATTCCGATGCTGAAGTTTAGAAATCACCACCACCTCATTCATAAATTCTTCTAGCCCTTGTCCTGAAGTTTTCGCTAGCCTTTTAACTGCAATTTCTTGTCCATCTAGCAATTTTCCCTATAAGAAAACAACCCAAGGACTAAATATACAATCAAGCTATTAGGCAATAAGCCTCTACGAGGTGCAACCATTACCCTGTATACAGGACCAAATCCACCCTGTCCAAGCTTATTAGATAGATCAAAGTTGCTTGTGGCATTTGCCAGCTCCTCAAGACTAAGTATCGGTAGCTCCTCAAGTTTGTCTTTGTTCATGCTGACTGCAAGATTTTCTTCACCATGAAATTTTAGATATATTCCTCCTATTTTGAACAATTAAATTTCATTAGTTTTCTTTTTCCTTGATAGTTTAGCCGTCAGTAAATAACCAAGCTGAAGGAATGTGCATTATACCTTTTCGTTTAGCCATCCACTTGCATAAAAAGAAAGTGCAAATGGCGAGGAACATTGATCCTATCACCACTGTGACAGTGATGATTACTTTCACTTCTCCCTTTTTATCTGCAAATCAGAAACATCAAACTAATTCATCTAAAGTAGGCTACAAAAGAACTAACTTTTCTCTATTTTCTTTTTTATGTGTAGATACATGCAGTCCTGCAAGGAGTTCATAGCTTAGGAATTAAGTTGGCCACAAATGCATGAATTGAAGCGTAATATAAACTTCGAAAGAAAAAAAAAATCAACACACCAAGTTCTGAATAGGCCACACGAACATAAAGATCAACTCCTCCAGTTGACAACTTTTGTGAGTCTATCAAGTCACTGCTCCATGACATACACCCAATGCCAGATTCATATGCGTATGCTATACAAGAACAATTCTCCAAACACTGGTATCTACATTCATCCTCAATAATAGAGGACCAATTTGCAAAGTCTGGCGTTTTCATCATATTCACTTTCAAAAACCCATCCTTTTTACCTTCTTCACCGCCAGTGCTCATCACCCTCTTACACTGCAAGGGCTTCCTCCTCACACAACCGCTAGTCCAATTTCTTCCATTCCATTCTTCTATATTCTTTGGCTCAAACCCCTCTAAACAGCTGCAAATTGGTGAGTTTTGTGAGTTACAACTTCCAAATGCCCCGCACTTGCCATAAATATCGCATTCTGACATCAAAGATGACCAAGTGACCTCCCAATCCTTCCCATTAATGGAGTTAAATTCCTCTAGATTTCCTTCGGAACTCAAGGTATAATGTACTAACTTAGACTTGTTTGAAAGACCAGAAGTAAAAGAGAATGTTCCTTCTTTGTCATCTACTAGACTAAATCCATCAAGATATACAGAATACATGGTCGGTATCCCAATAAATATCCGACTGTTCCATGGACCACTACGCCAATAGGGTTGGCTGTCATTCCAAATGAATAGTTCAGGAAGATTGAAAACGTAAATACCTGCAGAAAAGGCTCCAACGGATGGATCAGAAGGCCTCTTCCATGACGTTAGCTGCACATTCTTGCCCGTTATTATATCAGTAATCACTTTCATCTTTGGCAGTAATGAATCGGAAGGATGTTGGAAATTCTCCCATAAGATTGAACCGGTATTGTTTTCTTTCAAGACAAGGTTACCGGAATCTAGAAGCTGAGCACTTGGATTGGAAACTGAATTTGTAACATTTGATGACCAAATAATCTTCTTTTCTTCATCTAATACCACTAGATTGCCATCTTCGGATATAGTAAGTATCCCAGAGGAAGTCTTGAGGGGCCTGTCTCTATTAGCAACCCATACGACATGAGGCGCAGAAACTTGAGCATACCATATCCCAACATACCGATAGGTAGAATTTGTAGGGCTGAAAAATCCCAGTTTAAATTCACCGCCATTGGAAATTATGATTTCAGGGTCTCTGATGAATTGATGTGCTGTGATAGTGTCTATGGCACATCCAAACTCCAAACAACGGAGAGATGATATCAAGAGTACTAGGAGATATGACAAGTTTCTGGTTCGAACGAGTCCCATAACTTGTCGGATCGATGCTTCTTGCATGTTTGTGAAAGTGAAGTCGACTTTGGATGCCCAAGCGCGTTATTGTTGATTTGTTGATTCTTCTCTTCATACTTCTGATCTAGCCGGGCGTGATATTTTTACCCAAGTCCTGTATACTATTTGCATAGAATTTTAAGATATCATTGTCCTGTTTTGGACCCTTCAAATTTCAAATTTATTTGTGAGTAAGACAACTATATTTTATGAAAAATGATAATATGACTGTCAAATATGCCTATCAAATGTGCCCACTTATATATTTTTATTTTTATTTTTTTTAATTGTTAAATAAGTGACTATTTGTGAATTATATATTTATTATTTGGACTTTTTTAACCTTATCAATAGCCACCAAAGGTCCAAAAGTCGCCAATTAAATACTTAATTTTAATAATATCATTGTATATATATATTGCAACATGAGGCGTTTTTTCTTCACGGCACATGATACTCGATCTATATGTGAAAACGAAAACGACCTTCATATTATCTAATCTGACAATAAACAAATCGAGTTTAAAAGTATACTAGGAAAATGTCAGGGATAATTGGTGTTTGAGAACTCAAAATAAAATAGAACGATCCTTGTTTGCCATCGATGAGATTAAGAGCTCCTGACTGGTAGTCCAATAAAGATCAGACCATTCCAAATGTGTACTTCTGGAAGATTAAAAAAGGAAAAACCGAGAGAAAAGGTTCCAACGGCTGGATCTGACTGGCTCTCCCATGATGTGAACTGCACTTTCTCGCCATTATTAATATTATATTATATTAGTACTCATTTTCATCTTTGGTAGAAATGAATCTAAAGGATGTTGGAAATTTCCCATATGATTATTGACTTGGTAATGTTTTCTTGCAAGACAAGGTTCCAGAAATCTAGAAGTTGGGCGCCGGATTTGATGACCAGGTTGGCCACAAAGGAACAGAACCTACGACATTTGAAGACCAAATAATATTCTTTTCACCGTCTAATACGACTAGATCATCACCGTCTTCGGATATAGTAAGAATCCCGGAGGTGGTCTTGAGGAGCTGGTTTCTATTAGTGTGATACCTTATATTTTAGTGTATTTTTTAATTGAAATATTATTTTATTTAATTTAAGTATTGATTCTTTTGTTTTAATTTATCGTATTTATCGTTAGATTAATTTTCAATTTTTAAGTTACGAAATTTATTTTGATGTGCTTTCTTGATATTAATTATTGTTTGCATTTAAATTACTCTTTATTTTAAATTATTTTTTCGTTAGATTTTATTTATTTTATTTTATTAATATTGAGTTGTAATATTTTTATTTAACTCTTATTTATTTTTATTGTACTTTTTTCTTTTGTTGAATTTTTTTTTATTTTCAGACTAAGCTTAATTGAGTAGATTTTTATTTCTCTTTTAGTCCTAGTCCAGTCAATTCCTAGCCCAACCCGTGAGCCTTCAACTCAGCCCACTCTTTCTCCCCAAATGGCGCTGTTTTGGTCTTGTCTCAGGGCTTCATCTCCTCTTTTCTTCTCCCTCCTCCTGTGCGCCGCACCACCCCTTTCCTTTTCCTTCTCTTTCTTTCTTTTCTTTCTTCTTTCTTTCCCTCCTCTTTATTCGTCCAGCCCGTACCTCCCAATCTCTCTCTCTCTCTATTCGTGCGCCCTCTCTCTCTCTCTCAGATTTGTGCTCTCTTTCTCGTTCTCTCTCTCGCTCATCTCTCTCTTCCTCTCTCGCTCTCCCTCCCACTCATCTCTCTCTGCCTCTCTCGCCCTCACGCCCAGCTCGATGGCATCTCCACCACACGCTACCTCACATCCGAACACCATGAAAACAATGCAACCACCGCGTCCCAACCACCCAGCAACTTCCTCTGTTTTGCTTTGCCAAAAACAGAGCACACCACCAATTCCACCTTAAACCGCAACTCCTTATGTCAAGCGAACCCACCGCAAGCTACCCAACCACCATCACTGCACCTTCACCCATCTCGACTACTCCTTGTTGGCATGGTCTTCATGCTCTCTCCCTCTCTTTGAACTCCACTACCTGCCACGGAGGAGGCTGCCGTGATTGTATCTCGCTAGCCCAACCCCCCTGCACCTTCATGTGTTCCCTGCTCTCCCTCGCTACGCCGTTGTCGACATCCACCCAGTGCCGATCCAATCCGTTGCCGCTAGTTTCCCTCACGGTAAGCTTGGTTCCATCGCATTGTATTATATTTTACTCTAAAAAATCTACCCATGCATTTTATGATGTTTCCCTAAAATATCCCTGTTATTAAGCGGGATCTATTTTGGGTCATTGTCTTTTTAATATACTTGTTTTTGTGAAGGCTGTGTTTTATTATAAGAACGTATAAAGAAAATAAAGGAGGATTTTAACTATATCACGTTAATTTTAATCCCTTGTACAGCATTTGGAAAGCATGTAGAAGAAATTGTTTTAAGTACAATTATATTACTTTCAATAGTGAATAAAAGGATTTTTTTTATTATTATTAAATGGGTTTTCCGCTTGTTTCATTATTTGAATTTGATATAAGTATATTATTAAGTTATGAACTAGAAGTATTTAATCTGTTTTTAAACACTAAGTCGATTGCATGATACAAGTCCTTGATGGTTGTTAAATTAGATATGATTCAGAATATTTATAAATGTCTATTACTTAAGAAATTTATGAATTTCGTACTATATTATATGTTGGCAGTGTTAAATTATCGTTTTAATAATAGTTTATAGAGATATGGGTTTTAAATATGATTAAGTTTATTTTCGAAATGAGTCTAAGTTGTTTTTCCATATTTGATAAAATTATATTATGATAAGTTAAGATTATTTTTAATGATAATGATATTTATTAGATTTCTGATAACTGGATACTTATCAAAACTATTTTCCATAGTATGAATTTAAGTAGATTGAGAGTTTAGCAAAAGTTTAGTAACCTTTAGTATTCCGTATAGGTGACAATTGGTAATCATTCGACACGATTGTAGAAAGATTTAGAACAAGCTTAAAAAGTTCAGGTAAGCAGGGTTTATATACTATATTTGCATAAAAAGAAATGAACTGAGGTTGGCTTGTAAAAATGTACATTTTGTTTTAAAAATAAAATGTGAAAAACAACCTCAGTATATGTTTTGCATTCATTCATAAGATATATATGAAAGAGAAAAAAAATATTTTTGACATGAAAAGTGTAGACATGAGCAATATTTGATATGTTTCTGAAATATGCAAAAGAGTGAATATGATATCAATGAGATTTTTATACATGTGATATGAAATGATTTGGATCTGTTTTTTATTAAATGCAAATGATATGAATATGTTTAGCACATGTTTTGATATGATATGGATATGAAAAACCTTTGGCATACTTATTTGTTTTATTCTGATTTTGAATATGGTTCTAATATGACAATACTAGTTCACGTGATATGATTGATATCAACATGATATGATATGATATGAGTGCACCCACTTTGGAAACAAAGTGATCTTTTACGTGTTCTTTCCTGTGTGCACACTCGGGACTTCGAGATTGCAAAAGAGGAAGTTTCACAATATGATACTGATTGGTTTGGCGACCGGAGATAGCACAACTCTACCATGGGGGTTAAACATGATATATGATATGATATGATATGATATGACATGATAAGATAAAGACGTTCAGTTATATTATGCCAAAGAGTTTTTGAAATATGAAAATGGTTTTTGAATATGAAATGAATCTTTGAAAATGAACAGTTAGTATTTGAATATGAAAATAGTTTTTTAATATGAAAGATATCTTTCAAAATGAACAGTTGGTCTTTGGGTATTAAAAGATTGAAAAGTCGCTCTGATTTTCTAATAATACGTTTTTGAGATCTGCATATGAAAATAAAATGTTTTATTTCTGCATACCGAACTTTCTGAAAAGGCTCATGTTTACATACTAGTATATGTTCTCTGCTTACTGAATTGTTGATAACTCACCCCCTTATCTTCATAATATCTTCAGATGATTTTGGACATTTTAGCTGAGGATCAAGATTGTAAAGCACTGGGTGAGATGACTTAAGAGTAGTGGATTAAGAATAAAAAGCTTTAGATGAGTATTGGTGATTTTTGTTAAGAAATTTCATTGTGTTATGATGTCTTGGCGATTTGAAGAATTGATCATATTGAGAAAATTAGTTTGAATCAAAATTCCTTTACAATATTGGAAATTTGGAGTCTATAATTTTATTGTTGAAATATGGGTTTAAGAGTTATGCAGAGAAGTTGATATTTTTTTAGAGTTACTGTATCAAGAATTTGATACATGAATTTGTATGGTTAATTAAATTTGAAGTGATTACATTTGATTTGAAACTTTTGGAATTATATTAGTAGTGTTGGAGTTGATTATCGAGTAACATGAGTTAACTCTCGGGATCCACACGGACGGGGCGTTACAATTAGCAACCCATATGGCACGAGTCATAGAAACTTTAGCATATATCATATAACCAACCATAGTCGGCAACCTTGAAACTCGCCTTGATGCCCAGCATTAAAGGATTTATGCCAGCAAGTGAACGGAAAGCACGAGCAACCCTCCATCGTCTAACAAGGGGGACAAGAAGTTACGACGCCAATCACCAACTGTTGAGATGCCACCCAGGGAGCCATATCGCATTAATGGTGCCACCTATGATGCTACGTTGTATTAATGGCACCACCTCAAATGCCAAGCCACATTAAAGGCCATGACCAAGGTAGCTGTGGGTGTGAGACAAACCCTTGACACAAGGTACGAGAATGTTCCCCCAAAGTATAAAAGTCATGCTCCAAGTACCAATGAATCTCTCTGAACTCAATTATACTCCTACAATTCTCCTAGACAGAGTACTAACTTTAGCATCGGAGGCTTCCCGAACCACCATCATACCTAAGTCCATAGTATCTGATAGAGACCCGCATTTTACTTCGCATTTCTGGCAAAATTTACAGAAAATGTTGGGCACAAATCTGAAATTTTTTTAGTGCCTATCATCCCCAAACAGAAGGATAGACAGAACGAACTATCCAGACACTGGAAGATATGCTACATGCTTGCATAATGGATCAAAGTGGTGACTGGGAGAGCCATTTGCCATTGATAGAATTTGCTTACAATAATAGCTTTTAGGCTACGATAGAGATGGCACCTTACAAAGCATTATATGGAAGAAATTACATATCCTCGTTATATTGGGATAAAGTAGGTGAAAGGAAGTTGCTTGGACCTAAATACTTACAGGATATACAAAAGCAAGTTGAATTGATTTAGGAAAGGATGAAAGCAGCTCAAAGTCGTCAAAGGAGTTTTGCCGACAAGCAATGAAGGAACTTAAAATTTAATGTTGGAGATTGGGTGTATGTCAAGGTATCACCCATGAAATGAGTCATACGGTTCGTAAAGAAAGGGAAACTAAGTCCCAAGTACCTAGGATCGTTCGAAGTTCTAGAAAGAGTCAGTGTAGTTGCATACCATTTGGATCTACCAGTTGAAATGCAAGGAGTGCATAATGTCTTTCATGTATCATCCTTAAATAAGAGATTTGGTGAAAGACAACCTGTAGTGATGGATGCCGGTAGCATATGTTTACAGCCTCTTATGAAGAACGGCCTGTTCAGATCATGGATAGTAAAGAACAAGAGCTAAGGAACCGAAAGATATCATTGCTAAAGGTTCTTTGCAACAATCCAGCTCTTCAAGAGGCAATGTGGGAAAGAGAGGATTCGATGAGGACTAAATACCCTCATTTGTTTGTAACGTAGAGCTTATATATTCACAAATCTTGCTTATTAATGATTGATGAGCGTATCTTATTAGCTTGTGTATGTTTGTCCTTATTATTATAATGATAGGTGTACCTACCATACCAATGCACAAGGCATGGTTCATAATAGGAATACCCCTCACTTGTCCGTATCTTCGGTAGCATAGATCAGAGCAAGATGTGAATGTAGTCACCGAAATCGACAAATAAGAAGGGATCAGATGATGAGAGAACATTGGCAGCAAATGGAGAGGTTTGAACATCACCGTACTCATGTGTTAGACACAGATTCTCGAAACAATAACACTTTAAGGAGAGCTCTACAACACGAAGAGCAGCAACCTCCGCATGATCCATTTGTATGGGGAGAGGCTAATAGATTACGCCTTCTTGGACTTAATCCTAAAGCGGAATCCAATCACGCTGCAGAAACTCGCGTTTTGAGACATAAGTCTTTTGAAACCTCAGATACATCTGTAGATCGTATCCGTTATTGTGAAGAAGGACAACCTATTGAAGACACTGAGTCTGAGATTGAGCGAAAATTGAACAAAATACGGGTAAACATGTATTACGATCCTCGCTTGGATATGATATTCTATCTTTCAGAAAATTTAGTGACGATCAAGGAAGATTAAGCGCCACAACCGTCTTCATCTGAGGAGTCCACAGCCGCAAGTGCCAGAGGTAATAAGAAGGATTGATTCAATTTTCCCTAGTAATTTCTTTCGGTATGAACATAGTGCCGATTTCGAGGAAGAAATCTTTTTCTTGGGGGGGAGGATGTGATAGCCAAGACTTTATAGGCTTTCATATAATTTTTTTTTAAAGCCCAAGAGAGTTACTGCCCTTGTAGGAAATTAGGGTTTTTGAAGCCCAATGAAATTAAAGCCCACACCCAACTTGAGGTTTATGCATGGTGCTTGACATCCAATGAGATTATATATAGGACTTGATGAACCTAGATGGAAATAAGGTAAGAGAGGTGAGAAGGAGCTAGGAATTTTGGCTTCCACGCCTACCACGGGAAGAATCTAGCACTTTTTGCCATGTGTCATGCATGCATTAAGATCTTTGCTTGTGAAATTAAGCCTTTGACACATGTCACCATGGGGAAAGGAACCTAGAAGGAAATGATTAGGAATATGAGAAAGTGGAACTAGGAAAGGCCATGGACAGCAACAATGGGGGAGGAAAAAGTTGTTGTTTGCCATGTGTCTTCCATGCATGAAGGAAGGTAAAAAAAGGTTTTCTTGGGAAGGAACAAGATCAAGTTTGGAGGGAGGCTACACGCCCAACGCTTCTAGAAGGATATTTTGTGTAAGAAATCCCTTAAAATGGATGGCTAGGGCAAGTACACCTTCAACTTGTACTTGGATATTTTATGTATATGGCTTGTGAACTTGTTGGTTGTTTCAATTTTGTATGTTCCTTTATGAGATTATTATTTTTCCATGTGCTATGAACTTCTTTGTTATGACTATTTTTAAAGCATGATTAAAATGGTCTAAAGAAGATCTGTATGATATGAAAAAGGGAGTAAGAATGCCATGCTAGGAATCGGTTTGAACAAAGTTTGTTTATACATGAATGGTTGTCATTCAAACGTTTTTGGTATGGGACTAAATTCATGAAAATATTGTCCATGACCACAAGGAAGGGTTTCGGCCAGCCATGAGAAATTCTTCATTAAAAAAAAAAAATTGCTCAATGTATTAGAAAATTCTAAATTCATGAAAATTGATTAGAATGCATGTTTACTAAGATGAGAGGTTTCGGCCAACCTTATGGATGAAGCATGATCTTTGGTTGTCTTAAGATTGATATGATATGAATGGTGTTTGACCATGTTAGGGTTTTATATGTTTCGACCCTAACATGATGATGATGGAGATGTATGCCTTTGATTGACATGAATGCATTCAAATAAGAATAAAGGAACATGTTCACATGTTCTAATATTTTCAAGCTGTAACGGGAAATGTATTGCATGTATGAATGTTTTACTTTATGATGAGCATTTCGACATTAATGGTTATGATGAAGCATTGTGGTATTTCATATGTCTCATGAAGTTTTAAGGTCCATTGTCTTGTCACATGCATTGGGATTGTGGAAACCCCATTTTGAAAGGAAAATAGTCTTTTAAAAAGTAACATTTCTATCACGACCCTAAATGTTAGGACGGGAAAATGTCCTAGTAGAACTCCTCTGTCCTCTCAGGAGTGTTTAAAATAGAGGGATACCCTTGGGTTAACGAAGTACTGTCGGCAGATCTCAAATGGTACCTAAAAGAAGAGGATACCAGAGGGGGATCGCACCTAAAGCTAGTGGGTGCATCTATGGTGAAGGCGAAATGTGAGCTATCATATATGGAAGTCAAGATGTAGTCACCTTCATCAAAATGGCCAATGATTGATGCGGTAACTAGCGAGAAACACACCGTGCATTGGGGAGCTGTGAGGTATCCAATGTTATGTTATAAGTCAAGAAAGACCACGAGCTCATAAGTATGTTAATGAAATTATGAAAGCATGTTTACGAAAGCAAAAGTCATGAAATGTCATATTTTTATACGAAATCTTTGAAAGGTCAAGTGCATATGTATAAGTCCATGTTCATGCATTCATTGTTAAGTTTGCTGCATATACTTATGATATCTGATGCACATTATTTGTTTACTTACTGAGATATTTCAAAATCTCACTGTTGTATTTACCCACTATCATTCCTCACTCGGAATGATAGAAGTTGTGATCAGGTACTTGAGAACACTAAGTATGGATGGAATCAATGAAATAATAGAGGACAAGTTCACTGTGGAGGCTCACCGTCAATCTACCCTAGAGTTGCTTAAAGTGTCAGCTCAGCGATTCCAAAAGATAGTAGCTTTAGATTATGTTTGGGGGCAAGATGAAAAATCTCATCTTAATTCTATCTCATCTAATCATTACATCTTTTTCAAATCCCTATACAAAATATAATAAACAATTCAACATTTTCAAATTCCAATTTAACTTTTTCAAATCCCAAAACAATAATAATATTAAAAAATAATATTTTAAACTTTTATCTTAACACTATTCTTAAAATTTTTAAAAATTCTCATCTTATCTCATCTACCAAGCATAACCTTAATCAATGAGTTTGATGTCAATGTTTCATTACTGGACCCTCAGAAGATGTTGAGGTTAAAGAAAAATATGAGTTTTGTGTCAAGACATCTAGACCAAGCTAAGAACTCTGTCGTAGAGGCTAAGGAGATAGCCATGAAGTTGGGTTTGGAATGCCTAGGAGAATATTCTTAAGTCTACTTGAGGATGGGACCCTGGTTCTAACCCATTCCACGTTTGGGAGATGATTTTTTGTTTAGCTTTTGATGTTTTGGTCCCATGTTTTGGGAGTTATTTAGAAACTCGTATCAAAATTGATGACTCTTTTGAATGAGGCAATAGTATTGGGATCTTATGTTTCAGTAACATGACTAATGTTTCTTTTAAATTGACTATAGTTGACTTTTCACTGCGATATACTGCATACTGTTAGTTATTAATAGGTGCATTGCATCTTATCTGTCATATAAAAGGGGCAAGTTACCCTGGTGTTGTATGTCCCGAAGTTTCAATTCCATCAAATCCCAAGCGGGGGCTATGAATGCCACAAAACATCACTTAAATATAAAACACTTTTCAATTTTAAATTTTCAACATTTTCATTTGATTATTGCAATTTTCTCAAACTCTCATACAAAACACAAAAATAATACTACTTTTTCAAATTATATTTTAACAACTTTTTAATTTTCAATTATTTTTATTTAACTCTTTCTCTCTCATTTTTCAAAATATAATAAAACATGTTAACTCAAACTATTTCTATACTATTCATAAATATATTGAGATATTCTAAATACTCAAACTGACCCTTAGACTAACTGAGTAAGATAAAAAAGTATATTAAGCAAATATGTGCACGTTCTATCGAAAGTTTGTGACTTGTTCAATTACAGAATGACTGTTTCAAAGACTCAAGAGTACGTGTCATCTATCTACCATGAACCATTGTAATAGTGGCATTGTTGACACTGCTTTTTATTCGAATGCAATTTGAAGACTCTGTTTCAGGAGCAACTTGAATTGCAGTGAATACAGGTTGCTTGGGACGAGGCAGCTCAATGATCTCACTTTTTAGCATGGAAATAACAACATGCACACTTGGCCTATCTTTAGCGAGATCTTGCACACACAACAGCCCGACGTGTATACATCTCAAAATCTCCATTTTAAAGCATGGTTCTGATAATATTGGATCTATTAAAACAGCAATATTGTCTATGTCCCACATTTTCCATGCCTGTAAACATGAAACATGATTGGAATTATTTCAGTATGTAGGAGAAAACAATACTAAAGATTCTTCAAGTTGGATCTGATACAACATGATTTTTTATAGTTTTGAGCCAAACTATGTCATACACTCAAAGGGTATATACTAAAATCTTATGCGAAATAAGCAATTGAGGTTTTCAAAAAAGAGGAGACGATAAGATAAGAGAGACTTACAAATCCTAAAAGACTGGTGATTTGCTCATCATAATAAAAACTAGTGTTTCTTCTTCCACTCACTATTTCTAGTAATAATACTCCAAAGCTGAAGACATCTGATTTTTCTGAAAAACGCCCTCCCATTGCATATTCTGGGGACATATAACCGCTGAACTCGAGCAATTGAATACATATAGGTCTTGTTATCTCCAATATTAGCAATAGTATCAAATTGAGTTGAGCAAACAAAGATATATGCTTACTATGTTCCGGCAATCCTTTTAGTATTGGCTTGGTCTTCATCGCCTCCAAAAATCCTGGCCAATCCAAAATCTGATATTTTTGGATTTAGCTCTTCATCCAATAATATGTTACTTGCCTTTAGGTCCCTATGAATAATCCTTAGTCTCGAATCCCTGTGGAGGTAGAGTAGACCTCGACCAATTCCTTCAATAATGTTGAAGCGTTTTCTCCACTTTAGCAGCTCTCGTTTGACTGGATCTAAATAAATTAGAAAAAATAAAATGAAGATTAGACATGTCACAACCATAAATACATAATCCCAGACTAGGAGATACTAACATAAGGCAACAGAATTAACTAACCAAAAAGAAATGTGTCCAAACTTTTGTTTGGCATGTATTCATAGACCAACATCTTTTCTTCTCCTCCAACACACACGCCAAGGAGTCTAACAAGATTCCGATGCTGAAGTTTAGAAATCACCACCACCTCATTCATAAATTCTTCTAGCCCTTGTCCTGAAGTTTTCGCAAGTCTTTTAACTGCAATTTCTTGTCCATCTAGCAATTTTCCCTATCAAAAAAACAACCCAATGACTATATGTACATTCAAGCTATTAGGCATTAATAAGCCTCTACGAGGTGCAACCGTTACCCTGTATACAGGACCAAATCCACCCTGTCCAAGCTTATTAGATTGATCAAAGTTGTTTGTGGCACTTGCCAGCACCTCAAGACTAAGTATCGGTAGCTCCTCAAGTTTGTCTTTGTTCATGCTGACTGAAAGATTTTCTTCACCATGAAATTTTAGATATATTCTTCCTATTTTGAACAATTAAATTTCGTTAGTTTTCTTTTTCCTTGATGGTTTAGCCATCTGTAAATAACCAAGCAGAAGGAATGTGCATTATACCTTTTCGTTTAGCCATCCACTTGCATAAAAAGAAAGTGCAAATGGCAATGAACATTGATCCTATAACCACTGTGACAGTGATGATTACTTTCACTTCTCCCTTTTTATCTGCAAATCATAAACATCAAACTAATTCATCTAAAGTAGGCTACAAAGTAATTAATTTTTCTCTATTTTCCTTTTTATGTGCAGATACATGCAGTCCTGCAAGGAGTTCATAGCTTAGGAAGTTGGCCATAAATGCACGAATTGAAGCATAATATAAACTTCGAAAAAAAAAAAAAATTCAACCCACCAAGTTCTGAATAGGCCACACGAACATAAAGATCAACTCCTTCAGTTGACAACTTTTGTGAGTCTATCAAGTCACTGCTCCATGACATACACCCAATGCCAGATTCATATGCGTAAGCTATACAAGAACAACTCTCCAAACACTGGTATCTACATTCATCCTCAATAATAGAGGACCAATTTGCAAAGTCTGGCGTTTTCATCATATTCACTTTCAAAAACCCATCCTTTTTGCCTTCTTCACCACCAGTGCTCACCCTCTTACACTGCAAGGGTGTCCTCCTCACACACCCGCTAGTCCAATTTCTTCCATTCCATTCTTCTATATTCTTTGGCTCAAACCCCTCTAAACAGCTGCAAATTGGTGAGTTTTGTCAGTTACAACTTCCAAATGCCCCACACTTGCCATAAATATCGCATTCTGACATCAAAGATGACCACGTGACCGCCCAATCCCTCCCATTAATGGAGTCAATTTCCTCTAGATTTCCTTCGGAACTCAAGGTATAATGTAATAACATAGACTGGTTTGAAAAATCAAAAGTAAAATAGAATGTTCCTTCTTTGTCATCTACAAGACTAAATCCATCAAGATATAGAGAATACATGGTCGGTATTCCAATAAATATCCGACTGTTCCATGGACCACTACGCCAATAGGGTTTGTTGTCATTCCAAATGAATAGTTCAGGAAGATTGAAAACGTAAATACCTGCAAAAAAGGCTCCAACGGATGGATCAGAAGGCCTCTTCCATGACGTTAGCTGCACATTCTTGCCTGTTATTATATCAGTAATCATTTTCATCTTTGGCAGTAATGAATCAGAAGGTTGTTGGAAACTCTCCCATACAATTGAACCGGTATTGTTTTCTTTCAAGACAAGGTTCCCGGAATCTAAAAGCTGAGCACTTGGATTGGAAACTGAATTTGTAACATTTGATGACCAAATAATCTTCTTTTCTTCATCTAATACCACTAGATTGCCATCTTCGGATATAGTAAGAATCCCAGAGGAAGTCTTGAGCGGCCTGTCTCTATTAGCAACCCATACGACATGAGAAGCAGAAACTTTAGCGTACCATATCCCAACATAGCGATAGGTAGAATTTGTAGGGCTGAAAAATCCCAGTTTAAAGTCACCGCCATTGGAAATTATGATTTCAGGGTCTTTGATGAATTGATGTGCTGTGATAGTGTCTATGGCACAATATCCAAACTCCAAACAAGAGAAAGATATCAAGAGTACTAGGAGATATGACAAGTTTCTGGTTCGAACGAGTCCCATAACTTGTCGGATCGATGCTTCTTGCATGTTTGTGAAAGTGAAGTCGACTTGGGATGCCCAAGCGCGTTTTTGATTTGTTGCTTCTTATCTTCATACTTCGGATCTAGCCGGGCGTGATATTTTACCCAAGTCCCGGCCTGTATATTATTTGCATAGAATTTTAAGATATCATTATCCTGTTTTGAACCCTTCAAATTAATTTCAAACTTATTTGTGAGCAAGACATCTATATTTTAAGGAAAATGATTACCAAATATGCCTACCAAATAGACTATTAGTGAATTTTTTTTTTTTTTTTTTTTAATGGTTAAGGATATTTAAAAAATAAATAAATAATCATTTGTACTAGTGTGTACATTTGGTAGGCACTCTAGCATTGTCCATATTTCCAACTTGTTTGGATATTTTATTATTTGGACTTTTTTAACCTTATCAATAGCCACCAAAGGTCCAAAAGTCGCCAATTAAATACTTAATTTTAATAACATCATTGTATATTGCATCATGAGGAGTTTTTTCTTCACGGCACATGATACTCAATCTATATGTGAAAATGAAAACGAGTTTAAAAGTACATTAGGAAAATGTCAGGGATAATTGGTGTTTGAAAGGGTATACTTCTGGTAGGTAGTCCAATAAAGATCAGACCATTCCAAATGTATACTTCTGGAAGATTAAAAAAGGAAATACCGAGAGAAAAGGTTCCAACGGCTGGATCTGACTGGCTCTTCCATGATGTGAACTGCACTTTCTCGCCATTTATATTATATTATATTAGTACTCATTTTCATCTTTGGTAGAAATGAATCTAAAGGATGTTGGAAACTTTCCCATATGATCGTTGACTTGGTAATGTTTTCTTGCAAGACAAGGTTTCCGAAACAACATCGAGTTTGATTTTATAAAATCTTTTTATAGTTGTAATACTTCTTTTATAATATTTTTGGAAACCAAACCAAATTTCAAGATGGCGAATCTTAGGTAAGATTTGAATAATGAGTTGAGATGAAAGTTGAAAGTTGAATAAAATATTATAAGAATATTATTTTTTAATATTATTATTATTTTGAGATTTGAAATAATTCAATTGTTTATTATATTTTGTGTGAGAATATAAAAAAAATTATAAAGATTAAATGAGATGATATGAGTTGAGATCAACTCTAAATCCAAACGAGACCTAATGTTTAGGTCCATTATATATGAAAATATTAAATTTCAACACATGTTTTATTTCTATTATCCATAGGATGAAATATTTAGATAAATTAATCTTTCAACAATTAAGAATTTCAAACTTTTGATTTGCTTTCTCACCAATTAAGAAATATTTAGTACTCAACGAACGCCTCTACTGGATCGGTAACAATTTTTCAGATATCTCTCATCTCTGTTAACACATTCTTTACACCAAAATTGTACGGCATCCAGCTTAGTAATTAAAAGTTGCAACGCATTGATGCATGTTGTCAAACCAGCCCCCACTACTACGTGTATTTTATTGCTAGCTACAAGCCTACAAGTCCCAAATATATAAGTACTTTTGCGCATGTACTTTGTAAAAAAATAGATTTTATTAAAAGGTAATAGGTTTTTTTTACACTTTTTACTTTTTTAATGGAGAAGTAAGTCTACGTTTTGACAAAAACATTACGGAGGATTTATCTATTTACAGCTTGTTCTTCATGCTTTCTACGGCCACCACGGATTTCATGCAACGTACTATATATGCATAAATCAAAACGACAAGAAACAAGTTAAAGGATGCAAAAAATAATCAACCTGAAATATATCAATATCCTAGCGACATCATGAGAATTTTTTATAGGAAAATGTTAGTTTACTTTTCTAGTGCAAAAGTGCATGCGTGTTTCTATATTTTAATATTTTAGCCTTTAGGTTTTGTAGTCTAATTTTTAGTTAAGTCTAACATCTAAACACTCAATTCTTAAATCACTAAACTCATCTCAACTCAAAACTTCTTTACACGTGGGATCCCTAACTATTTTCAACTCAAAACCTCTTTATACACGAGACCCACAATCTTTTTCAATTTCTCATAAATATATTTAAACTCATATTACCATCCAAACACATCTAAACTCATCTTAAGTAGGCCCCACAAAACTCACTGCATCATCTCAACTCACTGCTATTTATAAAGAACTCATCTCAACTCAACTCAACTCAACATCCAAACAGCTCTTAAAAAAAATTGCAGGAACAGTCACTCTTGAGGGCATTCTGGAGCTAGAGTAGCTGCTCCATTTTTCTGAGCTTCACCAACATTTGAATATCAAATTAAGGAAGGAGGCCGCAAGCCCATCATTCAATAATCCTATGTTTTATTCTTCGAATTCTAGAAATCAGTACCATGTGATATAGTATTATCAACCAATTCTTCTCTTTTTTACTAATTCTTATATTATTTAAACTGATACAAGAATTCAAGCTGAAAAATGTGAAATCATCACTCATCTTAAAAGTTTAAATTAATAGAAACAAGTAAATCTAATTATTTATATTTATCTTAATACTTATTCTCGAGTGTGGGTCCGACTCTCACTTAATAAATGAGCGAAACATGTAAGATATTTAATCAAATGGAGTAGAATATAGAATCAAGATTCGAACTCAAAATTTTTGCTCTAGTACTACGTGAAATCATCATTAATCTCAAAAGTTAAAACTAATAAGGAGTAGATTTAATAATTAATATTTGTCTTAACAATAAATATAAGCACGTCGTACACATAATCAGTACCCCTTTCGAGAATATATATATATATATATATATATATATATATATATGTATGTATGTATGTATGTATAGGTATATGGCCTGTTGGATGATATTATATTCCAAAAAATAAATAAGCAAACAATGTACGTCCATTAGGCTTTTTGTTAATGATCACTTCTAGCTTAGGTGACGTGTAGGTAGTGATGTATTTTAAGGTATTCTATGAATAATAATGAAAAAGTAATGATAGAATATTGAATAGTAGTAAAAAATATATAAAAAGTAATAATAAATAGTAGTGAGGTATTCATACCTCAATACCCAAATTAGGCCTAAGACTTCTAGACTTTTATTTTCTGTTTTGACAAGTGATTAAAAGCCTAATTACATTCCAAACATGATTTGGGCAGCCAATAGTCCAAGTGTTTGATTTAATTGGTAAAATTAAGGAATGAATATTGTATGTATACTTAAAAATGGGTACATAAGTACGTATGAACTTGACTAGGCCTTTGACTACAAGTCGTATGTACAGGAAAAAAAAGGTTTCTGTCATTGCACTGGACCATATGTCTAGAAAGATGGGTTGGGAGTTTTCTAGGAAAGTGGCAATCCTTGGCATAAAGCCACATATATCGTAATCGAATCCGAAGGAAAACTCTTGCATTTTAGCTCTGCACAAACTTTTCATGGATGAGTTGGAAGGTTCTTGGGAGCCTCCATTTCAATGAAACAGAGACTCCTTCACATCATGATTTTGGCGAGGGACCCTTAAGTCAATTTGTATTATTTGTGACATTTGGAACTACATTCAAAACCCACAAATCTTGTCGCATTAACAGCGAAAGGACATACATATTCATGTCTGTTCTTGTCAACTTGCTTGAGTTTTGTTAACACTGTAATTTTACTTGTAAGTAAGTGTGTAAATCTATAATATTTTATAAACATGGTCAAAACATCGATACTTTAAAAAAAAAAAAAAAAACTTGTGTGTTGAATGCTTTAACAAACAGATTTGTAAATGGATTTTTTCTCATTGAAATGTAGAAATGATGATTTGGAATCTATTGAAGCAGGCCAGGAAGAAACATGATGAATCAGATCAATTTTGTCTATAAATCTGACTCTATTTTCATCTCATCGATCTGTTATATTATATTGAGCAACAATAAGAATTATTGACCAATATCTAGAACTTTGTGCATGTAATTAACAAAAAGAATTGATTTTTTACTTAGAGAGACATGCATTAGAATATAGAACTTTGAGCGGTGGAGTCTGGACTCTGATTTCTGAGCCATGGATGGCAGTGGCAGTATTAGGCCAGAGCAGATAGATAATTGGCGAATGCAATGCATACAGATAGAAGCGTCCCCATTTGGGACCAGCGGAAGGATGGGGGATTTCTAATGCCTCCTGACCAATCCCATCTTCACGGAAGCATCGCGCTGGGCGCTCCTAGACAATGCCATCAATGTTCGTACATTTTATCTGCATTTATTAACAAAAAGGCCAGCAAACTGAAAAGCATTTAAAGATCTTCCAGCTTTTAATTTGATTCAAAATGCCTTTCTTTTTTTCCTTCTTTTTTTCTTCTTTTTTTCTTTTCTGGATTATTCAAACGAATGCCTGGAGCATTTGGGTTCCTCGATTTGTTTAGGAATGGATGTTGACAGATTTGGACATGTCATGTATGTTTAATTCAACTCCTAATTTGGCTCTTGGGTTGGCCATTTTGAGCGCAAAAAAAAAAAGTATGACTTTGCAAATAAAATTAAAAAAAAAAACAAAATATGTTTAATTAAAAAAATATTTTGAAAAAAAAGGGTTCATCCCAAATACATATTAATAATTATTAACAATATTGTTATTATTTGGTAGGGTGGCCGTTTTGTAAATAGAGGTCCAGAAGAGGAGTTTTTTCTATCCATGTATTTATTTTGCACACAAAAAATGCTTTTCCATGACCAAGCAGTACCTTCCCATGCAACTTCGAGGAAGGAGAAGTGGCTCAGACCATGAAACGGCCACAAATTATACACAGCAAAATCCCGGCACTAACCTCTTGTTGAAACAAAACTCTCTTATCTTATCTGTATCTTTGTTCTCATCCTAATCAACCTCTCCTTCCTCGAAAACTTCCTTTCAATTTCCTTGGGTTTCTTCTAGATCGCCTCCTCCTTCTTCGTTTCCCTGCGTGTATATATATGACCTCCAACCTGGTCATCTTTCCATAAAATAGCTCCGAAGCAAACGTAGACTCCCGCACAAATTTAAACGTTGTTTGATATTTAGTCAAGTACGTACGTAGTACCTAAGCTCTCAATCAAACTTGGTTAGTTATCATCAATGGCGTCCCGCAGTGGGGTTGTTTTCGAAGACTTCTTTCCCGCCATGGTCGAGAAGTTGGGTGCTGAAGGATTCATGAAGGAGTTATGCAATGGGTTTCGCTTGTTGACGGATGGAGACAAGGGTGTGATCACGTTCGAGAGCTTGAAGAAGAACGCGGCTTTGCTGGGATTGCAAGGTATGAGTGATGAGGAGGTAATGTGCATGCTTAGAGAAGGAGATTTGGATGGGGATGGAGCTTTGAATGAGATGGAGTTTTGTACTCTGATGTTTAGGTTGAGCCCTGAGTTGATGCAAGGTTCAAAAGAATTGTTGGAGGAAGCCATTGTTAGTGAATATTAGTTCGTTTCCTTTCCTTTCCTTTCCTTGCAATCCAAACCCCCACCCCACAAGAGAGAAAGAGAGAGAGCTTTGTTCCTGTCCTTTACTTGGGATTAATCTTCTCTGTTCTTACTGTTTTCCTCGCCGGATTGGGTTCTCTGTTCGTTCGTTGTTTGCTTGTTTTTTGTGAGTAGACAGTAGAGTCGTCCTCTGTTTGTTAAGGAAGTTTTTGTTACAGAGACACCCAAAAGAACAAAAAAGAATGTAGTGTCTCTGTGTTCATCTAGTGAGCATTTTCTCTCTTTTTTTCCAATGCTGCTATTTCTGTCTGTTTGATAAAGAAGCTTGTGTCCTCTGTTTTTTATGTTCCTGAACATTACATCGACTCTGTTCCTAACTTAAATCAACACAAGATGATAATTTGGCTTTGCATATTTGTTAGCAGATTGCACGTGTAATGAACAAGAGAGACATGCAAAATGACAATCCATATTCCTGGAAATGAATTCATGTATTAATGATTGAACAGATTGATACACAAAACATCACATCTCATCTTATCTCATCATTACAATTTTTTTAAATTTTAAAATAAAAATTATATTTAATAATATTTTATTCAATTTTTAATAAAATATTTAATTTTATCTCAACTGTATATCTAAACTCACCTGTGTCCTGAATCAAATCAGAAGACAGACATCCTTGTAACACTACGAGGACTGAACTTCCTGTATCAAATGAGACAATGAGACATGCCCTCTTTATTTCTATTAAGGTTGCGCATGGGCTGGACAAGGATTGTACCTTCCAGCTTTTCACAAGAAAGCGCCTAGTTTTAGAGTAGGAGGCTGGTCAATGAAAGGTTGAGACGCAGATCGTGACTGACTGCCCACACTTTATGTTGGCCTCTGTTTCGGATGTAAAAAACGACAAAGGTTTAAGTCATTATTGGGGAGGTTATTAATTGGACTTCGCTACAACTACATAGGATTCTTACTGAGAATCCTCGAGGTAAAATTTTTTTCTTTTTCTTTTTTTCAATATTTTTTAAAATACTTTAAACATTTTTAAAAATACTAAAAAAATTATAAATTTTTATAAAAATACTTCTTTAATTAATAAGTAAAAAAAATATAAAAAATATAATATAATATAATATAATTCGGTATAAATTTTCGATAGAAACTCTATATAGAAATAGTATTTTCTATATTAATTTATACTACTCCCTTCATCTCTTTCCGTATACTTATTAAAAAAATTTAAAATATATATTTAAAATAAAAGTGGTCAAAAAATATAAAAAAATCAAAATCAAAATTCTAGATTTCTTTTACTTTTTAATATTTATATTTTTAACTTTTTTTTTAATAAATCACATTAAAAAATAAAAATAAATAATATTAAATAAAGAGTCATAATAACATTTCCCTTATTTATAACTCCATTTTCTCGAGACGTTCATGGATTTCCTCATGACTTTGGGCCTCCTTTCGGGCATTGTAGCTGCCCCATGGCCGCCGTCCAAAGCGTGGCCAGGCCTAGAGTTCAGGCTACCGGGAATCTAAAACAAAGAGGAGGATCGTGACGGTTTGTAGCCCCGGTTTGGTTTTACAATGTTATCAAATAGAAAATTCTGGTCAGGAAAATGATATTAGATTACGTAAATATTATGTAATTATTTTAAAAAAAATAAATAAATAGAATTTATATAAAAAAAATTAATTAATTTTTTAATATAGATCTCACTCTTTTTAAAAATAATAATACAACTCTTATATATTCTAAAACTGTATATAACATTACTCTTCTATTTATAAGTAGGTATAAATAATATATTTAACAAAATACTTACATAACATAATTTGATTTTATAAATAAATTTTAAAACAAAAATTTATAAATTAAATCCTACTATATAAGTGATATGGATTATGTATTATACGCGTTGGCTTGTGCAAATAGAAGAGCTTTTATGATAAAAATAGAAAGGAATATGATCAACTTATAATTATTTTACAACTATTTTACTATTATATATGGAATGTATGGTAGCTTTGTAAAATAGGAAATAATAGGTATACCGACAAAGTATATCTCGATTAGGCTCTTTATTTTTTCTTTTAAGATTTGTGTTTGTTTAGATTTTAGTATTGGGTTTTTTATTTTATTTTTTATTTTTTATTTTTAAAAAAATATATAGAAAATGCTTTAAAAATAAAAGAAACAAAAAAAAAAAAAAAGAATCTTACATAGTCGGTGCAATTCCTCAATAGATTTTATCGGTGGTCCTAGCATTTTTTTTTTTTTTTTTGGTGGTCCTAGCATTGTTCTTGTAAAATAGATATTTATTTTCAATAAAGTGACATGATTGTATTAATTGATTGTAAAATTAATTCAAAAGAGTTGGGTGTATTATTATCCTGAAAAAATGATTAACTAATTACAATCATTCGACAACAACACCATTTAGCAAAATTGTATATGCATTATGTGTCAGCATCCATTATACTTCATGGATCTCCCGCAATCCCCTGCCCAAATACATCCATCTAGGGATGAAAAATGGGTCTGGTCCGGTCTGAGGTGATAGATCAAAATTTTTAGTTCATCATTTTTTCAGACCCGATTGGATCCGGTCTAATTATTATTTTTTTTTAAATAAATTAATAAAAAAAGTATTAAAAGTAAAATTAAATGAATTATTATTGTGGATTATGTAACTAACTCATTAAAAAAATATTTAACTATAATTATATTTATGATATTGATAATTACTACTTACTAACTTAGACTTTACTCTTTAGTATGCATAATTATTAATAATGTCATACATTTTATATATGGTTATTGAATATCAAATAATTTCATTGTACATAGATTATTCATAGTTGCTTACAACTTAGGCATTTAAAAAAATTACCTAATTACTTTAATTAAGTGTAAAAAATAGAGTATGTATGGAATGTATTAACTATTTACATATAATAACATAAATTACCACATAATTTATGATTTATTATTAATTGATAGTATATATTATTTTATATTTTATATAGTCAATGAAAATAAATTAGATGAAAATTATATCATTAAATTATATAATTACTATATAAAAATAATATATTAAAATATTTTTTAAAAATATATATAGGAGTTCGGTCTAGTCCAGTCTAAAATTTGTAGATCCAAGAACCGAACTGAATTTCATTGGTTCACATGTTTTGGGACCGAAATCGACCAGTCCAGAATTCGGTCCATCCAATCAGTTTTGTCGGTCCAGACCGAATTATTTACAGCCCTACATCCATCTCCTTCCCGGTGTGGAGGAAAGGGGAGCCTTTGCAAGGATTGCCTATAATCTCGGAAAGAGATTGCAAGAGACTATGGTCTCTCAATTACATGGTGTCATTTCATTCTGCCATCAGTGCTTAGGTGCATCTCATATCATGTTTACTTTAAATGTTGACAATATTGCAGCAGCCTATTGGAACTAACAATAAAAATTAAATTTCAAGACAAACTGTAGGAGATGTGTAGAAGGGTCGCTGAAGAAAGCCTAGGAGCAGCCAACTTATGAGCCTGGATGGGAATAAAGATTAAAAAAGAAAAAACACAAAAACTGCAAGAATACAAAGGGATTGGGTCGGGTCGGGTCGGGTCGGACCCTCCAATACCCACCCCATCTCCATGACAATGAAGGTTGTAAAGCAACCCCTTCAGTTGGCCAAGAAAGTACCTTGGCCACCTCCCATGGTCTTCCTCGGCAGGTTTTTGTTTTTTGTTTTTTTATTTTTCAACGATGCTATTAGTCATCTTGACAATAAACTAAGGAAAAAATTTATTCATCATCCTCACACTACACATAATTTTTAAATTTTTTTATTTTTTCTCTCTTATCAAATGTATAGTATTATAGATGATGAGTAGAAAATTTTAATTAATTTAAAAAGAATAAAAAAAATTAAAAATAAAAATAAAATATGATATATGGTATGTGAGGATGATGAGCAGTAAAACTTAAAACAAAATAATAAGAAAAATACAATAAAATAATAAAAGAATATAAGGAATTAAAGACTTACATGATTAATTCGGCCGATATATATATATATATATATATATATATATATATATAAACAAAGCGCCAAAAAGTCTGTCCTCATGGATTAAACACAACAATAAGAAAATAACTATAAGTTGTAATAATACAATACTGAATTGAAATTAATTTTAATTTTAATTTTAATTATCGTTGTATCGTATGCTGTATAAAATTCTTGACGCAGCGTGACATCATGTTTCTTATGGAATAAGAAAATATCCAAACTGTAATCACCCGACCAAAAAATTTATATATCCTGGGAGCCCATACAAAGAACAAAGCCCACGTGAGTGAGCCTCTCAAAATAAAAACTAGAGTAAGTCCCATTTGGAATTTGGACTAAATTAATTTAATTTAATCTAATTTTAAATTAAGTTTAACATCTAAACATCTAATTTTAAAATCACTAAACTCATCTTAATTCAAAATATCTTTACACATCATATCCATAACGTTTTTCGACTTCTTATAAATATGTTTAAACTAATCTTAACATTTAAACTCGATCCCATAAAATTTATTCTACTATCTTAACTTCCTATTATTTATATAGAATTCAACTTATCTTACCTCAGCGACGGGCTACGTTTTTGGAATCAGAAGAGGGTACAAGACATACTCAAGAAAATCTCCTTTTTCATTCATTTATTACAGCATCATTAAAGTTCACGATTCATTAGAGAGAGTATAAAATGTCTCTCAGTGCCTGGTTTTAAGTATAAACAGTTGCAACTTGTCCAGCACCAGTTTGACCATTACCAAAAAAAAAAGAAAAAAAAAATCATTTTTTTTTATAGTCCCAGTGGCTTTATAACAACAGAAAGAAACAAAAGCAGGACAGGGAATAAGCATAAGATGTGATGCAGAGTTTCAAGATCTGGTACCATTTCCTTGAGATTGAGAAAATGAAGAAGTGCGAGCTCTGTGACTCTCCAGCCAATATGTACTGAGACTCTGATCAGGCTAGCCTTTGTTGGAACTGTGATGCTCAGGTTCATGGTGCAAACTTCCTGGTGGCCAATCATTCCAGAACCCTTCTTTGCCATGTTTGTCAGTCTTTTACGCCCTGGAATGGCTCCGGCCCCAAGCTCGGTCCTACCATTTCTGCCTGTGAAAGTTGTGTCAATACCAATGCTCAAAACGAGGCAGGAAATGAAGGAAACGACCGTGATAATGATCTTGGCGATGGTGGTGGTGGTGGTGATGATGATCCCCATAGAGAAGTTAACACTGAGGAAGATGACGATGACGATGACGATGATGATGATGACGACGACGACGACGACGACGATGATGGTCATAGGGATGAGGATCGAGGAGGTGTTTATGAAGATGATGAAGAAAATCAAGTAGTCCCATTATCTTCTACGCCGCCTCCCCCAGCCTCAAGTTCTGCAACTAGAAGAGGGATTTCCTGATACAAGAACCCCATTTCCATGGAAGGGTACCCATTAGAATGCAGAGTTTTACAAGTGTGTGTGTGTGTGTGTGTATCTTCTCTTCTTAATATTTGTTTTCTTGTTTCGGTTATTTTGTTCTAGTTTATACATTTCTTGTTCCTTTTCCTGAGCTTTTCTTTTTGCAGATAATATCAACCTCTGGGCAGATGCAGTATTCAAAAGCAGAATGATCAAGGATGCCAGTTCTCTCAGCTGAGCCTTAGAATCGCAAAAGAACTGTGACAAAGCAGATTTAGGAATGCTGAAGCAAGGAAAGACAAAGAGGAGGGTTCCTGAAGATAGAGAAGCATAGTTGCCAAGACTGGATGTTTCATTTCTTGATGGCTAGCTTTTGTACCAACCTCTAGCCCTTCAACCTGATTTCAGGTAGATTTCTATTTTTCTTTTTCGTTTTCATTTATTTTCTAAAAAGGATTGAGGTCTTGGAATTCTCTTATTATGGCCAGTATAATGTCAACTGGGGTTGTGTATTGTGTTGAACAGACAGCAGTTTTTGGTTTTCTTTTTTTCTCTCTGTAGCTTAATTTTCAAAATGTTATCTTTATAACAGAAATAATAATAATAATAATAATAATAGCATTGAATATTCCTTTTTCTGGGCCACTAGACAAATTTGTCACCATCATACTTTCTTGGAGTGTAAATCTTATGTTAATTCATTTCCCTCAATTTGTGCAGGTCCCTTTACTTCCTGAAATTGAGTCACTGACCCCACACCTACCAGATAACAAAACTCAAACCCTATAAAGAGGGTATATAGAGTTAGAGTTTTGTTGTTCCACTGTTTTTTCAAGATCATTTGGCAAAGAACAAGCAGAGTCTGCACAGATGGTGCAGGCATATTGTTTTCACCCTTTTTATATGTAAAAAGTGAAAGAATTTTAATTGGAGATTAGGCTATTGGGTTTTCTTTTTAATTTTCCAAGGATTTAAACCAGTGATTCACTGTGCAGACGAAGTGAATGGCATGAAGGGAAGTTCATCATAATAGGGTTAAAATTTTAGCTATTTCTAAGAAAACACTTGGCGATCTTTGTATTGGAGGGTATGATGTCTTAAGCAAATGTATTGGAATTGTAGTTTTAAATAAGATCGTTGCTGAGTTTTAGCAAAGACCTCTTTTAAGTTTGTGTCAATGCTCAATTGAGATAAAACAGACTCATAAAGTGAACCTTATAACGTAAAGAGTAATGCTTTAGCTATAAGGGAATTACCAATGTTTTGAATACTGTTTCGGTAGCCATTTTGGTTAAGACACTGGAATGAAATATTTCAATACTATTTTGGGATAATCTATATATAATAAATTAATTATACATATATAAATTATATTTCAAAATAACATCAATGCGAGTTTTAAAAAATTAAAATGTATATTTATAAAACTCAATAATACTTCTAAGTTCTCAATCCAACTATTTAAAAAAATAATTACTTATCTTCGTCACGAAAAAGGAAGTAGAGATTTGATTTTCAGTTTTCGAGAAAAATAGATTAAAAAAAGTTAAAAAAATAATCTTCAAATGTGAAAATTGGAGTAAAAAATATGAAAAAGTTAGAGTTTTAACATTAAAACTAATTTCGGCCGATACATCAAAACAGGCCGATACACTAAAAATTGGCCGGTATTAACCAAAACGCACCAATATGGCCAATATTTGATCCGGTACAAAACACATACATTTTCTATACCAGTCACTACCTCAGTATAATAAATACCAGCCGGTACGGTACAAAATTTAAAATTTTAAAAATTACATAAAAGTAAATCTATAAACTGATATGGTTTGATACAGCATGTCAAATTGTAAAATTACTCTTAGTGTAAATTAGACGTAATGGATCACGTAAAATTATGTCAATTTATGAAATTATTTTTATATAATCTTTTTATATATATAACAGTTCTACTTTATATATCTTAGTCTCATTTAAAAGCCTCAAATTCGGAGAAAAAAAAAATATTAGTTATTTACCATATGCCCAATCAATGCATTTAATTTAGGTAGGTCTACCGTCTACTCAAAGTAGGTTGTAAGTAGGTTGATAGAGGGAGAGAAATATTACAATTATAAGATAAACTAAGACTAGAAATGGGGTCAAGCTTTGAGACATATCCACGTGCCCACCATAAATTATGGCTTAGTATTTTAATCGACAGATGAATCGATGATTAAGGATCGTAGAGACTTACTAATGTTCTCAGAAAAAAAAAATAGAGAGAAATAGAACCAAGAAAGAAGTCAGTCGAGATTGTGTTTGTGGTGGAAAATGGTTGTTGCTCGTAGAGAGAGAGTTTTGTGTGGCTGTGGTGTCTCTCTCCCTTTGAAACTTTCCCCGCCATTGAAGATGATTGATATTCTGGTTGCCTTTGATTGGGCTTTGGATTCTTTTTTTCTTTTCTTTTTCCCCCCACCAACAGTTAGACCTTCGATCTGTGTATGCCACAGGCCCACAGCCACAGCCACAAAGGAATTATTATTATTCTTCATGTACATAGCCTTTTGTAACTTGAAACGACAGCCACTTCTTCCTCAATTCTCTTTATGGAAATTGTAAAGACGTAAAAGGAAATTCTTTTTCATCAGAGTCCAACGTGGGTTCTATTCAGTTTGGTTGATAGAGAAAGTGAAATGCCTTATCTTTTATCTTAAGAGATACGGTAGATCCACTGAGGAAGTCTACCGACATTTTGTATCAAATTCTCTTTTTATTTTATTTTTTATTTTTTATTTTTTATTTTTTATTTTTTATTTTTATTTAATGGTTAAGAAAATGTTTTTTAATGAATTTGTAATTTTTTTTCTATTTTTAAAAATGCTTAAATAGATTTAAATTTTTTTTGAAAAAATAGAAACAAAAATAAAAATAAAAAAAGTTCGCGTTGTTCCGTAGAAAAAAGGTGAAGAAGTCTGGGCTCTCTAAACATAACTTAAAATACGTCATATCAATCAATACGACTGAGAATGGTGACTTATTGAGATGAAAATGCATACATGGACATTGGCGTTTGTTCATTTAATCTCATTTATTTTTACAGATGAAATAAGTTAAAATTAAAATTAAAAATTAAATAAAATATTATTAAATTATATTTTTTAATATTATTTTTATTTTGAGATTTAAAAATATTAAATTATTTATTTTATTTTGTGTAAAGATTTGATAAAGTTATAATGATTAAACGAGATGAGTTGAGAAAAATTGTAAACAAAAATGAGGCACTTTTTGTATTTTTATCCTCTAAGCAAGCATGTAGAATTCCATGCCTTAGAGTTAGAGCATTCACATCCCATGTCCCAAACCACCACTTTTCTTATAATTTGAGGTTTATTTTAGAATTTTGATCAAAATACTCTCTACATCCCAATCTCTATTTTAGGATAAAAGTTTAGGGAATGAACAGTAATTCTTCAAATACAGAAAATCACTATTCATCCTCTAAACTATTTTTTATCAATATTTTATTCTAATACATAAAATAAATTCTTCTTCTAATCATCTACACTTTCTATTGTTATAGTTTTAAATAATAATTTTATAAATAATTTAATTAATTAGGAAAATATAAAAATATTAATTTTAAAAATATTATCATATCCACACAAAAAATAATTTAAATTTTTGTTTAAAATATTCACTAGAGTAATAGTTCAAAATATAAAAAAAAAAAATATATTTCATGGTTAAGTTTTTAAATGGAAGTGAGAAAAAAGTAATAAATAAAGAAAAAAAATTATTATTTTAATAGAACAAAGAAATGATAGAAAATTGGATGTAGGAAATTTTTGAAAGATAAGTAAAATTTAGGAAAATTTTTTAAAAAATATACTTTTTAATTAAATTATAAAAAATTTTATGAGGAATGAGATGTGAATGCTCTTAATGGGAGCAAACAAGCAGGTGCCAGTCACTGTGGCTTTAGAGCACTAGCATTGGCTTGGCCAAATGCATCTCTAAATTTTAGCCAATATCATACTTTTTTACATTTGCCTATTCTATTTACATTCAATCCCCACATTGGATTAGCCATTTACTCTCTATATAATAATAAAATATTCTTAAATTAATAATTTTTTTATTTAATTTATTTGTATCACATTTTATAATTCTATTAATTGAATATTAATAATAATTATATTCTAATTAAATTAATATTAAAAAATTTATATTTTTAAAAGTCATTTAATGTTGATAATAAAAAATATTGATTAAACTCATCTAAAATTCTATCTAAATTTTTTAATTACAAACCAAATAGTATTTTTATTGGAGTGAGAAACTAATATTTTAATGTTTTCTTAAAGTGAGAAATTAATATTTTAATGTTTGGTGAATCAATAGTGATTCTCCATCTTTGGCCAATCACTATAGCAAAAGTCTATTTTATTTTAGATTTGGCCAATCCAATATGGAGTATTTTTAGTACATATTATCTAAATTTTAGCCAATCTCTAACTTTGGCCAATCCAATGCTAATGCCCTTAGGCGTGACATTCTTATCCACCTTCAGTTCAAAATAAAATACTGCCCATGAATATAAAAACAAGAAAAGGCCACTCAATATGATGCCAAAATATTGAATCCCATCCATCACTCTGTGTTTACACCAAATACCTAATTTGGTTGGTTTGACTAATTATGTGACATTTCAAAAACCTAAATAACCGTGAACACGTTTCCTTTGTCATCATTCATGCTTTTGAATGATTGGTAATAACCTGTAATGGTTTTCTACTTTGACTGATGGCTAAGCCCATCTCTTTTGAATTCATTTGATAGATAGAATAATGGGTTTTCTTTTTCTTCCATTTACTTGAAAAAGGGGGACTCCTTGAACATTCTTTGGTTAAATACCTCCCAAGACTTTGAAAGATCTAAAAGGAATATAAATAAACTACTATGATTAAGATAATAAAGGTTTGCAGTTGAAGTGTTGAACATCTGGTCAAGTCTGAGCAACACAGGCTAACCTGAAAATCATTAAAAATAAAAATAAAAAGACAGAAAAGATTTCTTCTCTGTATTGTTTTCTATTATGCTTTACTTTTTAAACTTTTTGGGGGTAGGCCTCAGCTGATTATAGTGGGAAACTCCTGCAACTAACATTTACCTGTTCTTTCTATAGGGCTCCTAACAAAGCCCAACCAAACCAAAGAAGAGCAAAGAACAGTCAAAAATCAACAGGACGATTTCGACATTATTTATAGAAATTCATGTTAGTTCGTAAATTTATTTTTTGAAAAATATTTGTCTAAACCTAGCATTTGATCTCTTATCATGCATGCTTCTTATTGAATAAGATGTCATCACGAGAATATACAGTGGTTTGGCAATAGCTAGCATGGAGTGCGAAAAGAGTTTAGATTCAGCTTCAACATATGAAAGGTGGAAACAAAGGCCACTGAAGCAATCTCAGAAGAGTTCTTATACTTACAAAGTCAATGTGTAAAAATACAGCTTCCATATCAGTAATGTATTCAGTAGGTCAATATGCAGACTATGACTGCGTTTGGATGTTGAACTAAATTGAGCTTTTTATGAATAGTAATGAGTTGAGATGGTAGAGTTTTGTGAGATCTACTTAAAATGAGTTTAAATATGTTTGAATGTTAAAATGAATTTAGATGTATTTATGAAAAGTTGAAAAAAAGTGTTGAGTTCTACGTGTAAAGAAATGTTAAATTAAAAAAAGATTGTGAATCCCACATGTAGAGAGGTTTTGAATTGAGATGAGTTTAATAATTTAAAAGTTAAGTGTTTGGATGTTAGACTTAATTTAAAATCAGACGAGTTTAACAACCAAACAAGACCTAAGAATAAAATTTTCAGATGGAACCTTCAAATGAATATTGTACACTGCTGTAGGCTCAAACATGGCTTCTAAAATTTTAAGGTGTGAAATTAAATCATGAACTCTTTTAGCTCCTTGGAGAAACATGCTCCCTTGTGCTTTCTTTACTTATAAAAAACAGCTGTAAGAAAATTATTTCGTGAAATTGCATCACTTGTTAACAGAAGGAATTCTAGGCCCTTTTTAAATAAAATAAAAAAAATAAGCATTTTATAATGATAGGCATATATCCAATTTATATCCTCTTCTTAATGTTATAAAACCAAAGCATGAGGTTGCAGACCGAAGAAAAAGGACTCCACAGAAAATTTTACATGGCAGGAAAATAGTGCAGCCTATCATATTTAAATACCTAAAAATAAACATGAGTTCATTTGTCATCCATTCCAAACTTCATAGATATATATATAGGAGCGAGAGAGGGGCAAATGCGAGACCAGTACCAAACAGAGATTTTGAAGAGTGAAACATCCTTTGACTATCCCCACCATCTATTCACGAGGCTTTGTCCACGTCTACAAGTCATGAAAACCAGGTTTCAAGACCAACATTCACATATAGCAGAGAAATAACATGAGTTGCATAAAAAATATATAATGTGACCCAGACTACAGGCTATCAAACATGTGTCAAATTTCTTAGGTCAAAAGTTGCAGGGTGATCCCCCCCCCCCCCCCCCCACCTCTTCTTTTTTTGATAAATAAGTCAGATGCGCAGGGACATAAATGAAATGTTCCAAAATAAAATAACTATGACCTCTACAATTGAAAAATAAAATAAAAATTAATTATGACCTCAAGTGAACTGCCTAATGACTATAAAAGTCAACAATTTGCTCTGCCATCTTTAACAGCCACTTTATACCACAGAGCACAGGCTACCAGTCAATCAGCCGGTTCAATAACCGTGCACAAAGCCAATGTCCTAGCCACTGCTTTTACTAAAATACATTTAAAGAGCTTGTCATGACCCCAGGAAAACTCAAAGCCTCATTTGGTACTATAGTCCAAACGGACTAAGTAAAGGTTATACAATTTGGAATTATAAACCGCAGAACTTCTCATTCTCAGGCAATGAGGGGGGATCCCATTCATAAACCTCATATACTCAAATCCGAAGTAAAAGAGACCTCCTTAAGAATGGCATCCAACTTTAACTAGTAAAATACTTCATATACAAAAATTTGCTATATAATCTATCCGTCCGGATGAAAACTAGTCGATGCTGCTTCCATATGGAGGAACCCCAGCACTGAAAGCTAAAATGTCAGTACTGTGAAAACAACCTTTTCTAAACTGAAGCTCGTACTGTACAAAGTGTACAAAATCCTAGATTCTATCATTAGTCCACATCAGCAATCTCTTGTTCTTTATTCTATATGTTCAACTTTTACAGTAAAATCTCCCTGCAAAACACTCTGTAAATGTTTAACCCTCCAATTACCTACTGACAACGCACAGCAGCCAAGATTCTCTCCTAGCATCTCAAGGGATCTATTTCAAAGCTTTAGACACAGACCTCCTAATAGGTCGTTGTACAGGGAAAGCAGATTGGATCGTTTCTCCTTGACTTCCCTATATTGAATGTAAGTGCAAATATGTAGGTTATTAGAGGTAACCTAGGCCTTCTTCAAACACAAGGGTTAGGAAATAACCTCACTAATAATTTTATTCACGGTGCTCAAGCCACTTATATAACCTTGACTCTTGCAGCTACCCAGTTCTTTACATAACAAACAGATAAACATAAATAAAGCCAAACATGACTCAATGACTAAAAATATAATGCTAGACCAATATTTTTTTGATAAGTATATAATGCTAGACCAATCTACTGAGGCCTATCCTCTTATTAATAAAATACATTACTCTCTAGGACTCCAAGACTCCTAACCGAGCACTCCTACCCTAGCTACTACTACCTTGCATGCAATCCATATCCCCGCAAGTCCCTTCTGCAGCTACCCACATGCACTCTTTGTAATACTCCCCCTTAACAGGATCCTTTTACCCATAACTCAATGGACACAGCTTATATCCTCAGCTCATGATCTTCTGATCTTCTCCAATGATGAATGCCATTTTCCTGTTCCTGGAGCAAGAAAACAGCAGAGACCTATTTCTAGCTTTCTATCGAACTATCCGAGCCTCTCTTTGGAAAGAATAACAACAGATTGTCCCAAAAGCATAAATCACTATTCTGTGCTAGTGCCTCAAGGGTGCTACATTCAGCTACACCAAAATCTTTTTTCCAGAAATATTTCTACTCCACTAAGCACATCTTCCATCTTCACTTATCTCCAATATGGCATAACTGGCACTCAAGCTTGGGAATGGGAACTGCTGCAAGTACATCGACTGTACTGAAGTTCAAACCATAATATCTAATCTTAAGGGTAATTACACTTCGCAATTCCAAACTATGACCCATTTAGCAATGTGGACTCCAACTACGAAACAAATTACAATGTGCACCATAAAAAACTACTAAAATTTTTTAATGCACACCTTCCATTAATATCTAACTCTTAAGATTACATCACCAAGCATACTTTTCATCCATCTCAATGCCAAATTGAATTAGTACATGGTTCTTAAATAACAAACTCACATGCGATCAACATAATTTGGAAAGATTTTAAATAAAGCATTTAGAAATTTTCCTAAAATGGGCCTTTATTGATATCTACAAAGGAATGGCAAGATCAGGGATAGAGATAAACAAGACTACCCTAAGCTTGAATCGACTCATATTAGATCTTAGAAACTCATATAACTTCATGTCTAGTATTTTTTATAATATTGATATTAATTTTATAATGATAACAATTTAATTATTTTTTACAAGTAATAACACAACATTTTCAATTAGGGCTGTACAGGAACCATCCAAACCGGCCGGAAACCAATCAAACCGGCCGCCGGAGCACGGAACCGACCAAAACTAGTGGAGAACCGGTCAGTGTGCGGCAGAAAATAGTGAAAACTGATATTGGCCGGTTCGGCGCCGGTTTGAACCTGGTTCAAACCACTGAACTGGCCAATTAAAGAAATTATATTTTTTTTTATATATTATGTACTCAAAACGACGTCATTCTACTTAACTTTAAGTGGAACGGCGTCGTTTTAAGCCTGTAGTTGTGTTTTAAACACAACTGAAACGACGCCTTTCATTTTATTCATAACGTATTAAAAAAAATTAAGTAGAACAACGTCGAACCAAACGGCACGTTTCGAAATTAGATCGTCTTCTTCCTCCCTTCTTCTTCCCCGATTCACTTCTCATCCTCCCTTTCTCTCTCCTCTACAACACTCTCTCTCAGACGAAGCTCACCCCTGAACCGACCGTGAACCACCAGAGAACCGCCGGCATCAAGACGGCCAGTGTTTCTCCTCCCCATCGACTGGTTACAGTCGGTTGCTCCTCCCCCTTTTCTCTCATTGGTCTGCATCGGTTTTGCCCAAAAACCGCGCCAAAGGGGTCGTTTTCACCCCTATTTTCAATTATTTAAAAGATAATAGAAAATCATATTGCTACTACAATGCATGTTGCTAGTAAGATACATATTACATAAATCTATATATCATATTATATAAATATAATATATATACATATATGAACTATAAAGGTATTTATGCAAATTCAGAATGAGTTTGTCAAAATCAAAGTTATAAGATATAAAATCAATAATCTATCTTGTCAAGATTAACTAACTCATGAACAAGAACTGATTTGAATAATAATCAAGTTTTTCATGAATATAAAATAAAACTCAATGACAAGCTCTTGTTTGACTCTCATTCGAATAAAATCAAACAAATAGTGTTTGACCATCAACTACTCACTCGAATTCGACTCGTTTACACCATGGTGACACATGCAAATACATATATATATATATATGGATTTTTTTGTGTACCCACATCCATTAATTATTACAATATGGACTTAACACGAGCAAAAGGTGATGAATTCTAGCCTAAAAGGTAAATAGGTCAATTCAATTAACAAGAAGCTTTTCTAATTTTTATCTCATGTATACTACCTGTGTACTTGGGCTTTGCTTTTTTCTATTAATAAAACTTCTATAATTACCTATCAAAAAATTAACAAGAAGCAATATGGGCAACTTTTTTTATCAGTAAACCAGAATTTTAGTAATGATATTGATAGGCATAGCCCAAGTACATGGGACACATACAAGAGTGACATCAAAGTATGAGTGTCTAGTGATACAAGGAAATCATGGATATTCAATCCAAAAAATTGTGTAACTTAAAGCCCCCAAAGTCAAATGGGCTTAGCCCAAAAAGATTAAATTGGATGCTGGATGCATTTAAACAAAGATAGCATTTAGAACCCAGAAGCAAACAAACCGTATTCATATTTGAAACATTGAACTTAGAGTTACGTCACAAGAGAAATTGAACAAGAAAAGAGAAGGAAGGAAAAATGGTCTCTAATCTTACCATTATGTGCTTCTAAGAATTCAAAGGCCCAGTGAAGGAACCAGAACTTTGCCTTTGGGGGGACCATATCAATCTATACGATGACAACAATGCTTGCATTGATTGAAATTATAATTATAAAAAATACATTATAGATGCAATTGCATTTCATATTCTTCAATTTATAACAAACATTTTTTATTGAACTCAATAATTGGTCACATTAAAATTTTTAGTCAAAATAAAATAAGAAATCCCACTGTATATTTTTGTTCATGTATTTTTCATTAAGTAAAAGATTGATTCATTGATTGAAGAAACTTAGGAGAGAATATGCAAACATTTAAAGGTTTTTTTTTAAAAAAAGACACTTTAATTTTTTTTAAAATGAATGACTTTTGGATTTTTATAAAAGAAATACATATGAATGCATAATTCATAAAAGAGATATATAAATTCATAATTTAGCAACCAAATTTTGAGTTTTTATACTCATATCTTCAAGTTCTTAAATTTTTGGAGGTATATTTTTGGATTTTTTAGGTATGTATACTCATTTTTATATTTTGGAGGCAAAATTCATGGACTTAAAGAAAATATAGACACAGTTTTTTTCATATTTTTAAGAAGACTCAAAATTTTAGATGGGGTTAGAAGAAAATTTTCATATGTTTGATTTCAAGAAGTTTTCAAATTTTTTGGGATCAATATTATTTTTTACCAAATTTTATTTTAATTTGAATAATAATTATTAATTATTTTTTGGGAGGGTATGCCCCCTCTAGGCTAAACGTGGTTCCATCAATGCAAAGGCCTCTTTAACAATGCACTAACCCATATACCGTGCCCATTAAAATACAGTAATCCAGATGACACAACAACCTAATGTAAAACTGTTAAAAGTGCCCTGAAACAGAAAGTAACTGAACTCTCTGTAATAAAGGGCGTCATCATGTTTCTCGTTTGAAATGAAACGCCTGGCTTAAAATGGCTGTAATAATAGAAGATCCGGAACTGTTAAAAATAAATATGGCATCTGAACCTGAAGGATATATTCAGTGAAAATTGAATCCATAAGGCATAAGTTACATGTGAACAAGGAACAAGGGGAGAAAAAATTAAGCCTTCATCCATATTATGATGCCATTAAAAAAAAAGGGGGGGAGGGGGGGTGGAAGGAACACATATCAGGTCAGGTGTCAGACAAATATGGCAGTCCAGAGCATTTGACAAAAGACATTGAAACAGTTAAAGTGACGGCAGAAAAGAAAATTGAACCAGATCCTCAATATATGGGTGTCGTGATGTTTCACTCAGAAATGGCACACTTCAACAAAAACAACTGCAAAGAAAGACTATTTACTTGATATACTTCAAAAAATTTGTTTGATAATAACTAAGGAGACACTTTAAAAACAAAACGATCACCTGTAATATTCTTTATGGATAAAAAATAATGAATAATAAGTTTAATATAAATTACAAAGAACAAGATGCTGATGAGGTGGAGATAAATACTAGTTGGGTCCCTCACAGTGGATGTGTATGTGTTAAAATGAAAGGGTTGGTATTTCAATCAAAAGGAGTACAAAATGCATTCCTTGCCCAAAACTTGTAAGGTTTAACACGAAAGAACTCTATAGTAAGATTGTTTTCGCAAAAAGGTCAGTGAATACACTGAAACATGGAGTTTGAATTGCTAGTTGTCCTGAATGGGTTGCCGGTATCAGAGAAATATAACCACAAGGAAAAATAAGAAAACATACAAAGCATGGGGGGAATAAAATCAACAATGCACCATGTACAAGCAACATTAACAGGAGGAAAGCTGACCTTGCGCTTGAAATAAGATATAAATCAAAGGATATGTGCTAAAAAAATTTTGATCGGTAAGGATCTGTTAAAAAAAACTTTGATCGGTAAGGATATGTGTTAAAAAATACTAATCACAAAAGCTACTTTTTTCCTGTGTAACTGAGACAATGAGAAGATAACTTAACGAAAGAGATGAAAGATAAAGCATAATTACCACAATCTAGGACGATATTTGGCATCAGGATGATCGTACCATTAAATGACAATTAAAAAAGAATTTTCGATCCCTAATAGAGAAAATTATTTAGATTTTCCCCCGAACAGGATCAAACTATCATCTTCTAGTTACTTCATAAAACAAAACATAACAGACTATCAAAACAATTGTCTATCAAAAACTAAAATCTTAGGGGGAAAAAGGAAGGAACCTTAAATTATGAACTAAATAAAATTACCAGTTTGCTTATCCAATGCATCATGGTACTCCTGCTCATCCTCCACACCAGCCTTCGCTACGACAACGGGACTTGTGTCGGGGCCATCCTTCTCTTCGGGGAAGCGAACGACGACGACGGGACAGACGCAGTGGTGCACGCAGTAATCGCTGACGCTGCCAAGGCGGGCCTTGGAGGGGCGGCGGGAGGCGCCGAACCCTCGGCTGCCCATTATAACGGTGCTGAGGCCAAGGCGCTCGACCTCGAGGCAGAGGCGCTCCTTCATGTCGTGGTCCTTCACGATGTGGATCTTGAAGGGAATTTGTGAGTCGACGAGGGGCTGAGCAAGGTCATTCGCCTTGGTAGAGGTGAAAGCGTCGAAGTCGTGCTCGAGCTTCTGGTGGGAAAGCTCATCGTCGGCGAGGTCGTGGACGGAAAGGTCGATGGCACCCCAGTCGGCGCCGTATAGGACGCTGGTGGGGCGGACGTGGAGGAGGATGACAGCGTCACCGGGGCGGAGGTAGTTCTGGACAGCCCATTTGACGGCGAAGGCGCTCTCGTCACTGAGATCCACCGCAATCCCGATCTTGCGTTGGGCTCCGGAGGTGGGGGTCCCGCTCATGGGGAATCTCGGCGACGAAGGTTGCACGGTAATTGCCGTCGCCGTATCGGTAGGGTGTTTCGGAGAAGTCATAGGTTGTTGTTGTTGTTGTCGTCTCTGTTCTGATGGTTTGAGGGTGAGAGCCGTAAGCTTCGATGGAGGGACTAATGTGAGTGAGGAAGACGAATATTTTGGAGGGTACTGTTGAAGGAAGGTTCTTCTGATCACTCACGCGTGTGAGTTTTTCTGTCTGTCTGCGTGGTGAGGTGAAAATTTTTAACTTTTATGCTCCAATTCTTGCTTTGATCCGGATAAGGATATATAATATTATTTTATTTAAAAATTATAGAAAAATTATAAAGAAGTTGTAACTCTATAGTATATACGTTTAGAATATTTTTATAATTCAACAATATATAGATATAATATTTATTTAATAATATATAAAATGTTAAAAACCGTCTTAAGTCTGGTTCTTTTATCAAAATGAATTGTATAAGTTCTAATTGATAAGTCTCGTATAATTTTTTTATAAAAAAGTAAATTAAAAAAATAGAAAAATATTTATTTATTTTTAATAATAGATCTTTACAAGATTTGTCTATAGATTTATATCTAGAATACTTGCTTTTTTAAAATTTTAGAGAAAAATGGCTGTGTGATAGTTCAGAGTCAATTGAGATGTCAAAGTCAATCATGTCAGACCATAAATGAATTTCGTCAGCAGCATCTACATATATCGATCGGGTTAGGTTTCATTTGGTTACCAAACTAAACTTATCTCATCTCACTCATCATTATAATTTTTTTAAATTCTAACACAAAATATAATAAACAATTCAACTTTTTCAAATCTTAAAATAATAATAATATTAAAAAATAATATTCTAACAATATTTTATCATCTAAACTCAACTCAACTCAACTCACTTCAACATCCAAACGCACTCTTAGGCTCTTTCTAATATAAACTAAATTTAACTCATCAAAAAATCAATTATTAATAAAATTTATTATTTTTTTAACTTTTCATAAAAAAAAATTAAATTTATTTTTAACTTATTTCATATATTTTAATTTAAAAAATTAAATTTATCTCAACCTAAAAAAATTAAAATTATTTCAATTGAACTCATAAAATATTGCTATTTACAATTTAACTGATCTTAATATCTAAATACAATTAAGAATTCATTTCAATATCTAAGCGTTGGTTTGGATATTTAAAATTTTTTAATAATATTAAAATAATTTATAAATAATAATAAAATAATTTAAATTAATATATTTAATTTAATTTTAAAAATAAAAGACAAAATGACATATTTAAAATTTTGTATTTTTAAAAATAAAATTACAATAAAATAACAATAACAATAACAATATAATATAATCGTCAATGGCTCTGATACCAAAAACGTAAATCTCAGGTAATATAAATATGATAATATAATTAGTATAATATATAGAAAGTTAAAAAGCAGTAAAAATAGGCGGTATAACCAACCCTATGTATAAGAGCAATTAAAGCAGGCGATATAACTGACCATATGCATGATAAAATAAAATAAATAAAAGAGATATACAAAATCAACTTTATTGAATACATAATACTTACAATGAGACTAATTCTCAGAAGAGTTGAAAATAGAAGACATGAAGAAGGAAAAGAAAGTTGGTTTACAAAAGGCTTGGGAGAGTTAGGAGAGATTTGGACAAGTGAGTGGAAGGCTTCATATGAGAGAGTTTTTAAATGTCTTTCTTTTGTTACAAACTCCTATTTATAGACACTAGAACAGTGCAACATAGTAATTCTAATAATACATGAACAGTACCATCACGTGAAAATCAATTTGTACAAACAGCAACTCTAATAATTCATGAATAATACCAACTCGTGAATAATATGTACATAGTCTTTTGTCGTTTTCTTGGATAATAATTTTGAGCAACGACAATAATCTGATTTGAGTAGAGGAATCTTGAACAACAACAATAATCTGACTTGAACAGAGGAAAGTAGTAATCTTTTGGAATCACATGATCTGAGTGTCATAATTTACCAATTACAGTTCAAACGGATCTTGAAAATCCATCAGAGATACTGGATGATAATGCAAGTAATCTTGAGAAGGAGAGGCGCCTGAGTGAGAGGCTTGTTGAGAAGGAGAGGCCTGAAGGGCTGCAGGTTGTTGTAATGGAGATAATCTGGCCGGATGCTGTGCGTCTTCTTCATCATCACTATCTAAAACTTGTGACATTGCTTTGGCTAATTTTTTCAAATCTTTCTTGCTGGTAATGGATGCTAATTGTGCCTGAAATCTATTCCGTTGGACAAGTACTTCTTGAGTTTTGATAATTTTCGAAAACATTTTCAATACATGATCATAATTGTATTTTTTCCACCATTTGACAGAGACTTGGCGGATCAAGAACATAATGGTTTTGAGAGAGAGATGGGGTTTGATAATATATTCCCATTTCATAATCCAATTTAATTTTGTTTTGAGAAAGAAAAGAAGAAGTGGTGAACAATAACTTAATGCTGGTGGACTGTCATCTTGTGAAGTAAAAATTTGAAAACTTTTCTGGAGGGGGATGAGGAAGGAGAAGAGGTTCGGGTTCATAATGGTTCAACCAAAGTGAAAACCATTTAGGAAGTATCTTGATTTCTTATAATTTATCAAAATGAAGGAACCACGAATGACGCAAATTTTTATTTTGTTTTAAAAATATTTTTATCCATGCCTATTGATAATCATAATAATCATAATAAGATGGATCATAAGGTTAACAAAATTTTCTTGTCAAATAGGAATTTTTCTCCATTGTTCCAAAGTGAGAACCTGTTTAATGGTGACTTTATGAAAAACAATAATTGGAGATGCAAGTGGAGATGGTTGAGTTTGAAGGGAACAAGAGATCTTAGAGAAAATAATTGAGTCGGGGTCTACTAATATGAATTCATAAAAATTTTAGATTTTCTTAATGTTTTGCGGGATATAATGCCAATCTGGTAAAAAAAATACATCAAGTAATTTTTGGGAGTCAGACAAGTATTGAATTTCAGGTTCGATGGGGAAGACAGGATGCTCTTCCCTATCGAACTTGACTTTTTGCTCTTTGAGTCAATTTTTATAAAATTGAATTTATCTTAAATTAATTTACATGATTAAATTGATTGATTGAATTTATTTTCATCTAAATTATGCAAGAATGTCATATTCTGAAATTTTTAATCAATCCAAATTTAAATAGCAAAAGGAAAAAAAAACTAAATAATAAAACTGTAAGTAAAAGAAGTGTAAGGGTATCATTACTCTTCCTAACAACCTAGAAGAGTATTTGTTCCATAGGTACCTTGATCTTTTAAATTCATTATTTTCATACAATTAAAAATCAATTGATATTAGGTAACATGAGTGGCATGTTGAATTGTCAATAATTTTATAGGATTTGTATTTATTGTAGTCGAATTCAATGCATCAATATATCAACTTAACCAAAACTTACACTTCACTATTTAAGATAAATTCTCATATTTAATACATTATAACTTTATTAGATGAAATGCAAATTTAATCACTGATTATGAATTATAAATTTGTAAGGCATTTTTAATTATGATTTAGATAATCTGTGCAAAAATGTCACTAAGGGCTCATTTGGACATTTGAAGTATTTTAGAATTCTGTGAATAGTAGTGAAATAGTTTGAATTAATATGTTTTATTTGATTTGGAAAAATGAAAGAGAAAATATTGAATAAAAATATTATAAAGTTAAAAAACTATTTGAATATAATTTTTTAATATTATTTTTATTTCGAGACTTTAAAAAGTTGTATTGGTCTTTTTGTTTTGTTTTAAAATTTGTAAAAGTTGTATTAGTTTTATGTTTAGATAAAATTAGATGAAAAAAGTTAAAAATTAAAAATTAAAAAAAATTGTATTTAAATGATGTTTGGTAACGAAATTATGAAAAAAAAAATTGAAAAATTTGAGAATTTTGTTCTTCGTGTCTGAACGAGCCCTAAATAGACACACACACACACACACATATATATATATATATATATATATATTATGTAACACATATGCCCATTGAATAAACAATCATCTCAGAAACTAAATTTTTAGTATTTTAAAAATCGGTTTAAATCGAACTGGATCAGTATATATATTTATAATTTTTTTATATTATATTATATATATATATTATATGTTAAATTGTTAATTAGTATAACATGAAATTCTAATCTTATTATTCAAATCTATTAATCTTATAACATAAAACTAATATAACATGTGATATAACATAAAATTAATCTTATAATTTTTAATATAACATTTGATATAACATATAAATTTTAATATATTTTTGACATAAAAAATTATAATATATATTCTTTTTGTAAATATAGTTTTACACATTTGATCATATATACTCATATAAAAAGTTTAGAATTTTTATAGACTATAGTTAAATTTAATACTATACTAGTATGTGTTAATTATTATAAAATAATATACTTAAACTATAATATAAATAGACTAATTGTTTAGTATATGCAAACATCATATTATTACTAATATGGATAATCTGTAAAACTGAAAGTTTCGGTTTTAATAACAAATCGATCCAGTATCAATTCTTAAATTTTCAAAATTAATATATACCGAGTTGATTATAAAAAATATACAAAATGGGACCAGTTACACCCTCCTTAATTGTAAGAAATCATAACAATATAGTTCTGCGCTTAATATATAGGGGGAGCTAAATGGAGTTGATTCTCTCTCAGCTTTTAACTACTTCTGCTTAAAAATTATTTTCAAGTTTGTTTTAGTACCACGTGCTCCGGGTACTATGTTGGTGCCAGACTGATCGGAATGGTCGGATAAGGCGCCTGGGTGGCATTGAATTTCTTGGCCAAATCTGCACAAATTTGGTGCTGTGGTGGCTTCTGGCAACTTAACTCAACGAATTCGACTATACCAAGGGCGGATTCGGCCTCGCCTGCACCGGATCCACCGTTAGAGTCTTTTTCCGATTGGCTCCAGTCATAACCGGGAGGTCGGTAGTGACTGCCACTTCGAGTGACGTTCAGTAATTAACTTAAAATAATTAATATTAAGATTTTTAGAAATTTAGAAATTATATATTTTTTTAAAAGAATCTAGTGTAATTGAATTTGGTGTAGAATTATTAAATATAAGTGTTACAATCACATAAAAATTTGATAAAGAATCATTTTAATTGAAGGATTTTATACTACATATCACTCATGTAGTATAATTTGATTTGAAAAGTTTTACTTATCATCTCTTACACTACATACAAGAATTTTAAGAAAGAGAAATGATATTTAGAGTCGTGGAATGCGTAAGTGTCACACAATCTTTTTTAAAAAAGTGAGTAAATACGAGGTTCATATAAAAAAAATTAATTTTTTAATAGTAAATCTCATTATTTTTTAAAATAATTGTACGGTGCTTACGTACTACAAGATTATATGTAGCATTACTTCGTGGATGATGGGTTTAAAAATTTTCAAATAACATTATCGATAAAAATAAATTAAAAAATTAATATAATTTCAAATGATAATTAGACTTATTTTATAATAAAATTAATTTTATCCTCGAAATTATAGTATCAAACCGCACGAGTTCACTTATAGAATGTGGAGGTTAGGGGTGTAACCAGTCTAATCCAGTTCAGTTTGGTTTTGTATATTTTTTTGAATCGAACCGGTATATGTCGGTTTTGAAATTTTAAGAACCGATATTGGATTGATTCACTACCGAAATCAAAACTCTCAATTTTTTCAATTTTGATCCGGTCCAGTTTGGTTTTTTTAGTTTTGCGAATTATCTATATTAATAATAATATGATGTTTATATATACCAAACTATTAGTTTATTTCTATTATAGTATAAATACATTATTTTTATAATAATTAATATATACTAGTATATTATTGTATTTAACTATAGTTTATATAAGTTCTAGACTTTTTATATAAATATATATGATCAAATTTGTAAAAATGAATTTATAAAAATAATAGATATATATTATAATTTATTATGCAAAAAATGTATCCTTATATATATAAACTAAGATTATATTAATAACTTGATATTAATTTTTATGTTAAGATTAAAATTTTATGTTATATTAATTTTATATTATAAGATTAAAATTTATATGTTATATCAAATGTTATATTAAAAATTATAAGATTATTTTTATGTTATATTACATATTATATTAATTTTATATTATAAGATTAATAAAATTGAATAATAAGATTAGAATTTCATGTTATATTAATTATTAATTTAATATATAATATATAATATAATATAAGAAATTATATATAATAAAAAATTTATAAATATATATACCAATCCAATTTAATTTGATTCAATTTTCAAAATATAAAAATCGGTACTACATCAATTTAAGATTGATTTCAAATTTTAATAACGGGCATAACACAGGATGAATTAAAATCTGACCGAACTCACTTTGGTGCATGGGATGGGAGGAGACATAAACATAATTTAAATATAAAATTTATAAATTAATCATTACAATTTTTTCAAACTAATTATTACAAAATTTTTAAACTTTCTAATAAAAAATAAAAAATAATTTCAATTTTTTAAATTATAAAATAAAAATAATATTATAAAATTATATTCTCACAATACTTTAATTTAATATTTTTTTTATTTTTTAAAATTTAAAAAATACTCGACTCGAATTATCTTACTATTTATAAAATTTTATAAACCAGCTCTAATTCGATCCCATTTTTAACACCCGTAGTCGAGGAGATCGTGATTGGAGTTTTGGGTGGACTTTTGTAGACCGACCCTCAAAAATCTTCTATAAAACAAACGACCCCGACTCTAACTCCAAATTCCAAATTTCCAACGTCTCGAGATTTTAGGGTTCGTCCGCACTCTTTCCTTCTTATAACTATCCGGTCCATTGGCGTCAGTTAGACACAAAGATGCCTCAGAGGCACTCGAAGAACAACAATGATCTCGCTTTCTTCACTTACGACGAGAAGCGCAAGCTAGGCTACGGCACGCAGCGGGAGAGGCTTGGCAAGGACTCCATTAAGCCCTTCGATGCCTGCTCCCTCTGCATCAAGCCCCTCATCGACCCCTTGTGCTGCCTTAAAGGCCACGTTTTCTGTAAGGAATGCATTCTCGAGTGCCTTCTTGCCCAGAAGAAGGACATCCAGAGGTCTCTTCCAGCGCCCTCTGTTTTATTTTTATGTTTATGTTGATATCATATGCTGATTTTTGCTCAATAAATTATATGTTTATCGATAAAGAAGAAAATGTCGATTTTGTATCTGTTTAATTGTAGTCCGTGTTATGGGAGTTTCGGAATTATGGTTATTCGTGGAGCTTGAATGAAATTATCTGTTTTGGTTGGATTTAGATGTGATGCTTATTTCGTGTTTTTAATGCGTTTCTGACATAATTGGGGAAGAAGGAAGCTAAGGCCTCACTCACTTTCATAAAACTTTTCATTTTATTTCATCTAATTATTACAATTTTTTTAAATTTTCACACAAAATATAATAAACAATTCAAAATTTTCAAATCTCAAAATAAAAATAATATTAAAAAAATATATTCTAACAATATTTTATTCAACTTTTATTTCAACTAATCTCATTTCATCTACGAAAAAAAGAGGCCTAAAACTTTATTTTGGGTGTATGCTTAAGGTTCTAAGGACTACTTTCCACTAAGTAGACTCTTGAGATGAGTGTCAGTAAGGAATTGATTTCTATGGGTTTGAAAAGTTTTCTAGGGCCAATGATTGGTTAACATTCGTTGCTGAGCGCGTTGTGTGATGGTGGCCATATATGTATCCGAATGGGTAAAGGGATTTGCTCTAGGCAATTGTGCCAAGTTTGGACTAACGCCCTTTTTACTGTCTGACACACTTTAGTGGACAAGGTCATGGATACATGTTCTTTGGGTTTAAGACTTTCTGGGTGGTTTTTCTGTAGATTGGTAGATATATTTTCTATTTTAACCCTTGCTAGGTTCGAAGGTGTAAATTGGATTTTGTGAAGTGAACCCCTAGGTGTTAGCTTAAGTGCTAAGGGCCTTGGTCTTGGTGGCATCCTCCCTCTAAATCTACGGTTCAAATCCTTGGGGGTGCAAACAATTGCTAAGGCCATTGGACGGTGAATTTTCCCTTGAAGTACCAAAAGGTGCACTTGTGGAAAATTTCTTGCCGATGGCTTGTGCACCTCCGGGATTTTTCGGGACTTTGTTCTTGAACACCCGGGGCCAATATAAAAAAGATTGGATTTTGTGAAGTGACAGTCAGTTAATCCTTTTGCACTTTATGTGAGAGTATGTTGCTATTAATACTTCTGCAAGTGTATTGTGGTGAAGAAACAATTTTCTCCAGCTTTCAGATGCACCCCCAAGATGCCGAGGTAGGTATACTATGGATGCTTTCTTTGCACACTGCATCTAGTGGGCTTAGTTACATAAGAGTGGAATCTTAAACGTTATAACAACTATTCTTATGATTATTTGACTCAAGGGTAGCAATATGTAATACGATCTGTAAACTTAACACGAACACGACACGAAATTAATGGGTTCGGGTTTGATATTACCGGGTTCGGGTCAAAACGAGTCGATCACGTTAAGACATGATTTATAAACGGGTCAGTCTGCTTAACTTGAAATCAATCCGTTTTGATCCGTTTAGATTTTATTTCAACATTACAATTTTATTATTGTTGAGTTATAATATTTTTGTTTCTCAGTATGCTTATGTTTTATTTTTGTGATTGTAATTATGGACCTATGCTCGTATTTTTTACTGTAGGGTTTGTAATATTGATTTTATTATATGTTAAAATTTGAAAACTATCAATATTTTTTGTTTGTAGGTAGTCTTAGTTCTTTAAAAGATATTGTGGCTAAATAAATATAGATCTTAACTTTTATATGAAATTATGTTAATCAAGTCAAATTAGTTATGCTGCGTAGTTCAACCCATTTACATGAACAAGCTTCAATGAGTCATATCGTGTCGACTTATTTCTAATTAATTATTAAATGGGTCAAAACGGGTGACTCGACACGACCTGTTATCTAAATGGATTGGGTTAGAGTTTGAAGTTTGACAGGTTTAGCTTAATGCGTCGGGTTTGGGTTGACCCATATAGTCGAATGTTCATTACTTGACACAATACGTCATGAACACGACCTGAAAACACGAATTGCCACCCCAATTAATTTGAGCATTTATATTTATTCCATAGCCTGTTTTCAGATCACCTTTATTTCTCTCCAAGAGGGGCATATGACAAATTGTGTATGTGAATTAAATAGATTTGATTGTCTTAATAGCCGGTACCTTTTTTTGTGTGGTGGTGGTTGGATTTGTTGGATGCTCTTCTAAGAAGGACATGTTAGGAATAATTCTTGAAAGTATTGAGGTAGGCTTTTACGAGTAAGTGAATAATTCTTGAAGGTTGATTTTGATAGGGTTGACTGTTTATGTTCCCATGATTGCAATGGGGCACAACAAGTTTTCTGTGCCTGTTTGGGATTGTGTTTCAGATGATAAGAGGTGCTTTTCTTATTAAAAACTCATTTTCTTGTCATTTTTAGCCGTTTGGGTAATTTTAGAAACAACCATTTAGGCTGCATTTGGTTACAAGACTCAGTTCAACTCAACTGAGTTTAGTCTAATTTTAAACTGAGTCTAACATCCAAACACCCAACTCTCAAATTACTAAACTCATCTCAACTCAAAACCTCCTTATACGTGGGGCCTACAATCTTTTTCAACTTAACACACCTTTATACGTGGGACCCACAACCTTTTTCAGCTTTCCATAAAAGTACTAAACTGATATTAACATCCAAATACACTTTAAACTCAGTTTAGATGAGTCCCACATAACCCCTCCATTAATTAACTCACTACTATTCATAAAGAACTAAGCTCAGCTCAGCTCAACATCCAAATGCAGCCTTAGGATCTTTAATGCTGAAAAGTTGTGTCTTACTGAAGCTCCAATTCGAAGCTTTTCCCAAAATAAACCTTTAGAGCTTATGTGGGATGCTCTCATGAATTTAATGAAATATGTTCATGGATAGCAATGCCCTTGACTGTTCTACAAAATAATGATTGTGCCAGATTATAAACGCCTTTCTCTTTTCATTTTCTCACTGCTGAAATTGGAGCCTGGGGTTCTTTCAAGCAGCCAAAAAGCAACCCTGTTTGTACATCCATGGCCTTCTTTTTGTTTTTCAGATGTGTCCTCGTAACCTTCATATTTTTGCTGTATAGAGGAAGAGGATAAGAAAATCATGTTTTTAATGTCCAGTTTGTACGTCCATGGCCTTCATATTTTTTTTTACTGGCAGTTTCTTGTTTAACTTGCAGTTTGTATGTCCATGGCTAAATGCCTTTTTTTTTGTTGTTGTCGTCATTTTCACCTCTAAAAGCACTTTTTATTTTTATTACCAAACAATTGTAATAACTTTAAAAGTACTTCATATTTATGGTTACCAACAGTAAGCAACTTTTTAATAGCAGAGCTTTTTGATAAAGTTCTACAGACCAAAGCTCTAGAAATGAAAGCTCTATCATCCACAGCAATAACAAACAGGCACTATGTTTGGTTGTTGAACCAAACTCAACTAATCTCAACTCATCTCAAACCAATCATTAATGGGACCCACTACCTTTGCAATTTCCTATAAAAAAAGTTAAACTCATCTCAACCTACTTCATACATTTTAACCTAAAAAGTTAAACCCATCTCAACCTATACCTTTTGGGATGTGTTAAAGCCTGAGAATGCTATGGCTAGATGGTTGTGGGGTTTGATCTTTGATAGAACTCCCAGATCTCAAATAAAAATAATTTACATCTTATTCATTAATAAAAGAGATAGGTACCAAGCTTGCTAGATGGATTTCTGTCTAATATCTCTAGATCCACCCGGCTGGTTAGATTCCTTATACGGTTTTCTTTGTGGTTGTAATCTCCCAGCCAAAAGAAATAACAGTGTATTCCTTGCGGTACTAACTTGGCAAATCTAGGTTTCAATTTTTATTGTCTTCTCTAACATATTATGTTATGTGCACTTGGATGGTTGGACTGTGTATTCCTGTTCTGTTTTAGTTTGTATTTGATTGGAGAGATGATTGCTGGAAGCGTTGGAATTATTCGGTTTTTTTGGGGGAAGATGGCTTCTCTTGACCACAATTTTTGTTTGGATAATATGCATACTTCAGTTTGTATTTTATTTGTCATTGAAAAAGTCTTTTTTGGAACATGAAGACCGTATTACTATGCTATAGATGCTCTGGTGGTGCATCTTGATGGTTGCTGAATTTGTATGTTATAAATTACATCTCTGGTCGCCTTCTGCATTCTTCATTAATTGCTTTCAGAAAAAAATGACATACGTGTCTTGGCTGGTCTTGATATCTTTATGGAACTGAATATGATTTTGTTATTTTCTATTACATTTAAGAAAGATAAAGAACAATGGTTCTATTGTGTTTCATTATACGGGAAAACAGGGATTGGGGAACCTATTTTGTGCTGCCCTTGAGGTTACATTTGAATGAAGATTTCCATCCACTTTTCTTTCTTTTGCTTAATGTTGTCCTGAGAGTTGCTTATTTTAACTGGCAGGAGGCTAGCTGCTCATACTGCTCAGCAGAAGCAAGAAAAGGAAGAGGAAGAAGAGAAGCTAATGTTGCAGAAAGCCAGAGAACTTGATGCATTTGATCAGCAAAACCATGGTGCAGTGCCACAGTACAATGACAGAAACCACAGCCAAGACAAGAATGGTTTCCACGGGGCAAATAGTGTGAAGGTCACTTCTTATGAGGAAGAGGCTCTTCGGACAATGAAGGCATTTTGGCTACCTTCTGCCACGCCTGAAGCTCCTGTCAAAGTAGAAGCCCCCTCCATTAGTACAGTCTGTCCACAAGGCAATGAGAAACTCAAGCTGAAGACTCTCTTCCCTATCTACTTCACTGAAGACGCTAGTGACCAGAAGAAATCCAAGTTTCTCGATAAGACCCATATCTGCCCTAGCTGCAAGGTTACTTTGACCAATACATTGTCACTTGTGGCCCTTAGCTCGTGCGGGCATGTCTTCTGCAAGAAGTGTGCTGACAAGTTTATGGTGGTTGATAAGGTTTGTCTGGTCTGCAACAAAGCATGTAAAGAGAGGAATTTGGTGAACTTGGAGAAAGGTGGGACAGGCTTTGCTGGCCATGGGGATCACCTTGAAGCCACAGCCTTTAAGCACTTGGGGAGTGGTTCGGGATTGGGTTTGACGAGGCCTGCGACGAAAACTTGAACTGCTGGATTTCTTTCGAAAAACTGTACACAACTACTCTCGTCCCAAAAAAGAGCAAAACGTGCAGCAAGTTGCTTCTGTTTTGATTTAAATTGGCCGACATTACCCCTTGGTGCTTGATCTGTTGTTATTGGGGATTACCAAATGCATCCTTAAACACCCGCCCCACCTCCTCTCTCGCTCTCCCCTTTCTACTATCGCTCCTTTGTCATCTTTAAACCTTAGTAATTTTATGCAGTTTGTTCAAGCCCACACGAGTTCTTCGGTTCTTGGACATATATTAGTTGTGATCTTTTGACAAAGCATCAAGGATTTTCTCCTCTTACGATTACTGTTCAACTGGTTTCAGATATCTGCATCGGGGTGTAGATTTGGACGTGGATATCGGACTCCGGATATTTTATTTTATTTTTGAAAAGGATTTTTAAAATTGGAAAAAAAAAATAGAAACGAAAATTAAAAAGAAAAGGTCACCGTCACCCCCGAGGGTGACGGGAATCAATCCATTGGTTAGTTTGCTGTACAGGTGTGTGATAAGCGGAGATTATAGGCTCAGAGATGTTTGTTATAAATGATAAATAACGTCACTTTTTACAATATTTTACAAAATAATATTTTAAAAAGAAAGTTATTTTTATAAACTAGCTTGTAAGAGTAATATTATTTTATCAAAATATCTTTATTTTATAATGTGTTGTAAAATATGTTATGAAATATGTTATGTGTTTATCATTACTTTTACTTTGTAATTCTTAGCACTTGCAACCCACTATATAACTCGGGCAGCAAAACATATTAATTATTTTTCTAGGAAGGGTAATGTTAGACATTACAGATTTTATCATATAAACTGTAATAAACTATTGCAGAAAAATGTATGGTATCTTTAACATTTCCCTTTGTGAAATGATATACTATTACTTGAAACGTGACCATTCACGTCATGAACTTACCTTTTGGTGAAGGAAAAGAGTTCCGATATTGTCTTCCTCAGTAAAACCAAGTGTAAGAGGGGAAGAATTGAGTCCACTTGGGATAAGTTGAACTTTGATTACTATTTTGAGTTGATTGTATTGGAAGGATTTGTGGACTAGCCTTCTTTTGAAAAAAGAAGGTGGATGCTATTTTGGACTCTTACTCAAACCACCACATTTCTATCTCTATCAACTCTGATACTTTGAATAATAGATGGACTCTTACAGACTTCTATGGACAACCTGATACTGTAAAAAGAAGTGAAAGTTGAGACCTTCTTAGATTAATCTATTCTGAAGTCCAAAACCCTGGGTTATGTATGAGAGATTTTAATGAAATCTTGTATCAAGATAAACAATTTGGTTCTAATACCCGCCCCTTTAAGCAAATGGAGGAATTCAGACTGACCTTAATGGACAATGGACTTGTTGATCTTGGTTTCATAGAATCTAAATTTACCTGGTGCAACAGAAGGGAGGGGTCTGATTTTACAAAATCTAGACTGGATAGTACCCCGGTTAATGATGCATGGCTAAACCTATTTGAAGTAAATCAGGTCTTTGTTCTCCCAAGCCAGTGCTCTGATCACAATCCCCTTCTTATTCATTGCACGAATCCTGCTCAAATAGAAGTTCCTAAGCAGAAGGTATTCAGATATGAAGTTGCCTAGGGCAAAAGAGAGGCTTGCATGGAGCTCATTCAAGCTGTGTGACATTAGTTTCTCAGGGATCAAAGCTTACAACCACCTGAGAAGGTTTGAAAGTCTGTAGAGATAAACTTAAGATTTGGAGTAAGGAGGCTTTCAGGAATCAGAAGAGACTTCTCATACAAACAAGAGAAAGGCTAAGATTGTTTAGAAGACTTTAATACTGGCCAATATAGTAGCCAGATAAATTCCCTTTAAAAAGAAGTAGATGGTTATCTTGAAGAAGAAGAGTTGAAGTGGAGACAGAGCCAAACAAAGATGGCTTGAGGATGGGGATAGAAACACCAAAATTTTCCACAAGTGTCCTACTCAAAGGAAACAGGTGAATTCTATTAAGGAGATAGTTAGTGAGGATGGTGTTCTAGCATCTAGCCAAGAAGAAGTTGGAAAGACTTTCCAAGCTTTTTACCAAAACTTGTTTTCCACCTCAAACCTGAGAAACATAGAAGCTGCTTTCTAGTCCTTGCATCCATTAGTCAATGAAGAAATGAACTCCTCCCTCTCTAGTGCCTTTTCTGAACAAGAGGTAGTAATAGCTATCCAAGCCATGAACCTTCTCGGATCTCCTGGTCTAGATGGTTTTCCAGCAGTATTTTATCACCAACATTGGGCCACAATTGGAAAAGAGGTAACAGCAGCAGTACTAGAAGTACTAAACACTAGAAGGGTCTCACTGAATTCAATCAGACATTTATCTATCTGATTCCTAAGAAGAAATTTCCTCAATCAGTCACAGATTATAGACCTATCAGCCTTTGCAATGTATTCTATAAGATCATCTCCAAAGTAATTGCAAATAGACTTAAGCTCATTCTGCCTAACATAATTTCCCCAACTCAGAGTACATTTGTCCCAGGGAGATTACTTTCTGACAATGTGGTTGTATATGAAATGTTGCACTCTAAGCAAACCAGATTAAAAGGGAAAATTAATGGTTTTATGGCATTAAAATTTGACATGAGCAAGGCTTATGACTGTGTGGAATGAGATTTCTTGCATAAAGTGATGACTAAAAGGGGTTTTGACAGTACATGGGTAGACTTGGTGATGCAGTGTGTTACCACTGTTAATTACTCAATTTTAATTAATAGTATCCCTCAAGAGTCTTTCTTCCCCTCTAGAGGAATCAGGCAGGGATACCCCATCTCTCCCTTCCTCTTTATCATGTGATCTGAATTTCTTAGCCACAGTCTTAACCAAGCTGAGTTGCAGGGCTTAATTTCTTGGATTCCAACTGCTCGAGGTGCCTTACATGTGAACCACCAATTATTTACAGATGACAGTCTAGTCTTTTGCAGATCCAACCCAGTAGAGTGGAGTAGATTACAACAAGTCCTCAGCAACTATGAACAAGTATCTGGACAAAGACTTAATCTTGACAAAACCTCTATCTTCTTTAGCAGCAACACCACACTAGAGGTCCAACAAGCCATTTTATAGGAAGTAGGGTTTAAAGCCTCTGGTCCTTTTGACAAATATTTGGGATTACCATCCTATGTGGGAAGACACAAAACCAAAGCATTCAATTCAATCTTAGACAGAGTCAAGACTAAGATGGCTAGTTGGAAGATTAATATACTATCTCAAGCTGGGAAAGAAACCTTACTGAAATATGTCTCGTAGTCAATTCCTACCTATAGCATGGGTATTTTTAAACTTCCCAAAACGATTCTAAGGAGCCTTAACCACCTACTGCAGTCCTTTGGGTGGGGTCAAAAAGATAATAGATCTAAAATCCATTGGTTGAGCTGACAGGTTCTTGAAAAACCTAAGTACAGAGGGGGCTTGGGTTTTAGAGATTTTGAATTCTTTAATCTAGCCTTACTGGCTAACAAGGTTGGAGGATTCTTCAAAATCCTTCTTCTCTTGCTGCTCAGGTACTCAAGGCCAAATATTTCCTCGACTCAGATTTCCTTTCAGCCAAACCAAGAGCCAATGATTCATATGTATGGAAAAGTTTCCTTTCAGCAAGGCCAGTTCTCACTGAGGGTCTACTATGGAGGTAGGAGATGGGGAAAAAATCAAAATCTGGCAAGACAAATGGCTCCCTTGCCCATCAACTTATAGAGTTCAATCTCCTATTAGTATCCTGAATGCTGAGGCATCAGTTTCTGATCTTATCAATCCAGCTACAATGCAGTGGGACCATCCTCTCATCTATGCCATTTTCTCAGCGTCTGAGGCTAGCCTAATTAGCAAGACGACCATTAGTCCATGTAGAAGCCAAGATGTGCTGACTTGGAGATGCTCAGGAAATAAAATTTTTTTTAGTGAGAAGTGCATATCACTTACAAGGCACCGTGAAGGATGACAAAATGGGGCAGTCATTAGGACAACCCACGCCTCGATTTTCTAGAAAAAGATTTGGGGTATCCAGGCACCCCAAGCCACAAAATATTTTCTTTGGAGAGTAGCTAGTGAGTTCCTTGCCACTAATCTTAACTTGTATAAGAGAAAAGTGGTAGAGTCTCCACTCTGTCCAATTTGTTCCATGTATCCTGAATCAGCTGCTCATGCCCTCTGGACTTGTATAGCAGCCCAAGATGTGTGGTCTATGAGTTCAAGAAGGATACAAAAATTGGGTATCCAGAATGGTCCCTTTAAAGAGATATTTCTGCCTATTATGAACCAACTATCCCCCTTGGAATTCATAGAAGTAGCTGTTACTGCAAAACAATTTGACACAGAAGGAATACTTGATTATTTGAGCAGCAATTTCATCCTTCTCTTCAATTGTCCAAGCAGGTCCATGCAGAATTGATATCCATTGGCTCATGGTTAGAGAATTTGGAAAAATAGGTTAAGATCCAGGTGCTAAACAACACTTAATGGTCTACTCGTCCACCAAAATTTTTCAAATCTAATTGGGATGGAGCCATTGATAAAGACAACTTGAAACTAGGAATTAGTGTGGTTATCAGGGATTCAGCTGGTTTCATTATAGCCTCATCATGCTCATCAATGCCCTGAACTCCTGATCCATTTCTAGGGGAAGTAGTAGTTTCTCTTAGAGCTACTTCTTTGTGTGCTGAATTGGGACTACACCAGTTCATCCTAGAAGGAGATTCTCTTGTTGTGATAAAGGCTATCCAACACATAGATGAGAGCTGGAGCTCCACTGGATTGGTTATTAGAGATATCAAGCTCTTATTATCCAAAGTCCGTGAATGGTCTATCCAACATATCCCTAGGGAAATCAATGTAATTGCCTATGTTTTGGAAAATTTGCTCTGACTTGCTCAGAGGATTGTTTACTTATTGAGGACTACCCTCCATGTATTTAGTATTTGCTCTAAATGAATGAAATTTAATCTTTCAAAAAAAAAAAAAAAGGTCGAAACAAAAAGATCAGCCCCTCTCTCCCTAAGAAAACACAAGCTGCTTGAACTACACCAACAGCTGGTTCCAAGTCATAGGGGGAGGAGCACTCTGCTTCGCCCATTTCCTTCTATTATGCTTGGTTATCTTTTCCTTGGAAAATGATAAAGCTATAGAGAGTTGGGTCCCGACATGGGTCCTAACACTTTTATTTTTTATTACTTAGTGATTAAGGATGTGTTTTTTAATGATATTGTGAATTTTTTTAAAAATGTTTAAGGATATAAGAAAAATCTATGAAAAAAAAGGAGGATTTGGCCTTCTCGGGACTCATCCTTGGGCTACACCCTTTCGGGCTACACCATTTTCCTTTCCTTTCTTTAAGCTTTCTTCTCTCCCTCTTTTCATTGGTTTTGCTCTCCATGTTTTCCATATGTCGAATGCTAAATCTATTTTCATCCACCTGTCACCAATGCGCACACACCACATCATTGGAATCGTGCCACTCTAATATTCAAAAGCCATGTCTTCATCCCCATTTGATCCAATGTGTAAGCATCATGCACTACCTCGAAAGAGAATTTGTCACGAAAAGAGAATCTGGGATGAGAAAAAAAATCCGTCCAAAAAAATATCTTTTGGCACGAAAGTTTCCATACCCATTTGAATGGAAAAAAATGTCAGGACAAAGTTATCTTGTCCCTAACAAGAATTCAAATAGCCAACTTTCATTCAAACATAGAATATTGTTCGAACTGTTACGATGTGAGGCTAGTATTTGAACACTTTGTCACGTTCGAAAGGGTTGCGAAACGTTCAAAGGGGATTCGAGGTAGTCCGAATATTGAAAGCATGACCATTCGAATAAGATTGACGTCCATTTGAATGTCAAGACTGTCAATTGTTTGAATGTGTGCAGTTACAGTTCAAACAGTAACTAGAATTATTTGAAGATGAAAGTTCCTAATTCGAATGACGTTCGAATATGAGATATAATCATCCCAACGATGTGATCGTAAATGGTTCGGATGTACAACCTTTTCGTTTGAACAAAATCGGGTAACACTAATGCTGTTCGAATAGGAGTGATTAGCATTCAAATGTTTTGTTATACTCGTTCGGATGAGCATTCGAATATGGACTTGATCTATTCGAATATTGCATATGTGGTTCGAACAATTTCTGTTACGGTTCAAACTTTATTTTGGTAAAAACATTTATGTTCAAATAGAAGTGGGTTTGTCTAAATAAAAAAGGTATGCTTTTGAATGAGATTATGACTTGTAGTTCAAACTAATATCGTAACTGTTCGAACATCCTATGTTAATGTTATACCATTCGAATAGCGATTAGGCCATTCCGAACATAAAATGTCGTACGCGTTCAAAAAAATGAAGTTCCTTTCCAACAATAGGCAGTAAAGTGAAATTAAACATGATATATAATCCAACTGTTCATGAAAATTTTATAATACTACAATAAAGCTCTAAGTTAGGGTCATGGTACAAAATATTAAAAAAAAACTACAAAATGTTTGAAATGGAACTGGAGGCATAAAATGTTGGAACATGGAATTAATATAATAAAATAATGCATTACTTGGTATATTAGCTCCTCAGTATTGGTGCGGAGAAAGTTGTATTCCGTATGATAGGATTTTACTTATTCTTAAATGATGTTTCTATTTCCACCTGAGTAATTTAAAAAATTCTATCTAAACATTCATATGCCAAAATTGTCAGGCCATCACTTCTCGAACTTTAGATACTGTCCACTCAGTGTTACTGCATTTTTTGAAATCCAAGAGACTATATAGTCAAATAACAATAAGAACAAGATATTTCTTTAAGATCATCATCTGGTATAACTTGTGCAAGACAGGAAGGCAGTATAGACTTATTATTAGCTGTCTTGTAACCTTGTAAGATGGATAATAATAAGTTCATACAAACTTCCAGTCTTGCAGAGGTCAAATAGAGAATGATATTGAGAAATGTCTGACTTTCATGGTCACTTGACTTGTCAAGGTCAGAGAGATTGTGTAGTGTAGTAACAATGAAAGCCCGATCACTTCTTCAAGATAATTCTACATTTATTCTCCACAAGACCAAAACTTGTATAGAATTATTATCAACCGTCTTGTAAGCTTTTAAGGCAAATGATAATAAGTTTATTCAAGCTTCCCGTCTAACAGAAAATGAATGGAAAATTATTTTGAAGAAGTGATCGGGCTTTCATTGTTATTGCACTGCACAATCTCTCCTACTTTGTACGTGATGGAAAATTTTGCAAACAAATGTTTAGTTTGATTCTTTAAGAGAATCAGGAAGGACGGGAATCGTCGTATAAGAGTTATAATCGAAATCATATGGAACTAAATTTTCATCTAACATCATTATGCATATAGAGCGATGTATCTAACTGTCTTGTTGGATCGTTTCCTAGGCATCGTTGTTGTTGATTAAATACACTTTATGTGTGCTAAAAACGACAAAAACTCCATCACCCAGAAAAGTTGAATTAGATCCAAGTTCAAACCCATATTATGTAACACTTAACTGACTAGGATCTTTTTTTTTGACTAATATTTTTATTGTTTTTATCTTATTCCAATTATAATTTTAGTGAATGATATTGTATTTGCTTGAGTAATTAAAATTAGTGTGTTGGTGTTAATAACTAATTCGAACTAGTAAGTTAATTATAATGATCAAAATAGTATTTTATAGTGTGTGTATATATATATATATATATTTATAATGGACTAAGCATCGTTTTGATTTTATTCAATTTATAATTTTTATAACTAATTGTTACTTCGTTGATTAAGTATTACTAGTATTTATTTGATTAACTAATTATAACTAGCTAGTATTCTAAATTATGAGAAAATTAGGGAGATGGTTTTTATTTTTATTTATTTATTTTTTAATGATGGAGTAACACTTAAGCTCGTTTGGATACTGGGATGAGATGTTTTCATCTCATCTGAGACTGTACTGAAAAAAGTTTTGCGTAACCAAACAAGTAGTTGGAGATTTTTATTTTATCTTTGACGTTTTCAACAAAGAAATTTATTCCCTGACATAAAACAGTAAAAAGTAAATTTAAATAGTAAAAAGCTGATGTCTTGTTGTCCTCCTCTAGCATGCTTTTGTTTTTTTTTTCATACTCATTTTGAATCCACACCGAAGGCCATTTTCGAACCCAGCCTTTTACCCCTCAATTTGATCTGCAATAAACCACCCCCGTGCTGCCTCCCATGCCTGTGTTGTACTCATTGCACCATTTTCGGCCCGTAGGTGATACACTGAGACAGTGTGAGGCGTCGTCGGGGACGTTGGAGGCCAATAATCGCCTTTACCGTACCCTTTGACTCCCATTTTTGTTTTCTTCCCCGTTGATAACAATTTTTTCTCCCTTCGGCACAATTTTTCAACTACATCAGTATAGAGTAGTAGAGTCTAGAGATTCCCACGCCTCTGAACCATATATGTGAGAATCTGCCTTTCAAGATTTTCCTTATCAAAAATAGTCTCCTCCGTGCCTTTCCCCATGCCCAAATCCTCCTATAAATTGAAAATGATCCCACCCAGAAGACCCACCATCTCCACCGCCTACAACCATCGCACCAGCGCCCATACGAGGACCATTAAACGCCACATAGCATTCGCATCCACCACGGCTCCTCAGACGTAGTCCTTCAAGGGAATAATCTTACACCCCACTCAATAAGACCTATGCAGGCAAAAAGAAATGGAAAAACTTGTATTGGCAAATCATCTCAATAATCCGTGGATTATGCTGTTGATTGGACTTTATTTCGATTATATTGTATTTTTAATTACTGTGCATCATAGGTAAGTAAAAACATAAAATTCTTTTAACCATCCAAATCTTACGCGTGGGATGTTGTAAAGTGGGTTGGTTGATTATGTTGTAAGGTCTGCCATCAACCAACAACATTATTTTGTACAATTTTGATTGTTTTAGTGTGATTATTGGTGATTTGGCCTAAAAAAAAAATTAATTCAAGTTTACCTCTGTCTCCATTAGCTTTGAATATAGATTTCTGCAATAATTTTAACTTGTGCTTTTTTCGATTATAGGAATACCAGCTACGCTCCTCCCTGCAAAGGCACCCACTAAAGGTATATCCTATCTATTGCTCCTTTTCAATTGTTGGTTTTCTTACCATAATCTTGTGTATTAATGGAAACCTGGATTTCATTCCATAATCTTGTATATTAATGGCAACCTTGATCATCTTGGACTGACAGTTGAGGAATTATTTTACTCTCTGAAATTTTTTGCTTGATTGCTATCTTTTTGTTGCTGGATTTTTTGTGAACTTTGTATGCATAATAGCATTATTGGTATTTTATGTAATATATGCTACCATCACTGGCTTCCTACACTTATGTAATATTTTGCTGGATGTTTTACCAAACTGTCGTCCTACACTTATGTAATATATTGCTGGATTATTTACATTAGGCTGATTCCACACGACCAACATAGTTATGTTTGTGAAATCCATACTCATAATGAATATTTATGTTAATCGTCAAGTATATATGTGGATTGTATGTATCCTTAGCTAAATCACATGGATGATTTGGAAAATACCCACACTGATCGGGAGCTTTGGGTGGATGACTTGGAGGAAATTTTGATTGACATGTTGCATGCGGACGCCCTTACTGGTGCAATAAAGGGAGGGAGGATCACATCCCGGGACCATGCTCTTTATGCTCAACGCCTCACGGCGCTCGGTAGAAGGGTATATGATGGTAATCAAGTTAAGGGCAAAATACATAGGCTTAAAGGCAAGCAGTGCCTTTTCACGGACCTTATCAACCAAATTGGATTTGGATGGGATTCGACGATTGGAACGGTCATCAGTAGTGATGAACATTGGGCCCATGCTATTAGGGTAAGCACTTATCTGTAGTATGCATGGTTATCAACATTATTTATAGATGAACTAACTTGGTTTAACGTCTACTTAACCAAATAGTACTGTTGACACATCTCATCTCTGTGTTAGGAGAAACTGCAATGAAGGAATTTTTGCACCTCTGGCTGCCCAAAGTATGTGGAGCTTTGCACCATTTTCGGGGTGTCTGTAGCCACTGGGGTACTTGAGCATGCGTCGACTCAACCACCCCTAACCAGTGACGAGGAGCGGCAGCTTGATGAAGATATGCGCTGTCGCACGAATGTGCATGGTCGCACGAATGTGACCAATCGTGAGGGTGTGGGTATGGACTGTCCTACTACGGACTTCTTGAGTAGATGTGGGCAATCATCTGTTTCTTCGGGCCAAAACGGACATGGCCGAAGGAGAGGGGCCACTAGTAGGCTTGGGGAAGATATGTCCAACTGCCTCTCCGAGCTAGCTAAGACTTCCATTACAAGATGGAAGTGCTATAAGGAACAGTCTTGCACTGCAAGGTCGAAGCGCAACAAAACCACAGTGTGTTAAAATACTACAAGAGTTTGATCCTCCACTGTCAACTTGTAATCTCCGTGCTTACAATGGAGGATCAAACTCCGTGCTTACAATTCATTAATGGGTACAAGGTAGCATACAGGCTTCCTGGCATTGGATCCTATAAACAGGAGGCATTGGGCCATGAGCCTTTGAGTACGCATTGAATGGTGCACTTATGGTACTGTTGAATCATCTATGATATGGACTAATTTCCTATCTTTAATTTTCAGTTAGTAATCGTAGTACGTTGTAGATTATTTGTTGGTACATTTTGTTAATTAGCTTTTATGTATGGACTGGAAAAATTAGCTATCTATATGCTTGTTATGAATTTGAGTTACCTATCTATGTTTATTATCATTTCATTGGTCTAACTACTACTTTATACAATTGGTTGTTGGGGGATGGATATGTTTATGCCTGTTTTGGTTAACGGCTCCACCTCAGTAAAGAAGCACTATCATAATGGATAATGATGATTAATAAGCGGATAATTCGTTAATGGATGACGTCAGCAATGGAGAAGAGGCCCACTCTGACTTACCCACGAGTTCTAGTGGTTTTGACTTTGAGTATGAGATGTATTCGATCATCATGCTTATTCGATTTGTGTGTGACCAAATGGGCATTAATCTTAGAATGCCTCAACACAATATTGGCTTGCGTGGCCAATAATTTATTTACGAAATTCTAAATGGGAACCCAACAACTTGTAAAGAGCTATTTTGATTAGAGTGGACACATATTGGGCATTATGCTCTACCTTGCGTGGACAATATAGCGGATTCTAGACGTGAGGTCAGCGTAGAGGAAGCAGTAGGGATGTTTTGTATTTTGGTGGGACATGCACACGGCCAACGCATTGTTGGGGACAGGTTTGAGCATAGCAGTGAAACCATTAATTGTCATGTGTGGGTAGTCATGAATGCACTATGTGAGCTTGGGCGGCAAATTATTGTGCCAACACACACAGGTGAACCCCATCCCCGTATTGCGGGTAACCCTCGGAATATGCCATGGTTTGAGGTAAGCAACACATTTTTGAGATCTTTTATTTCATGTTATTGAGTTGTATGCGCATGAATATGCGTTGTCGGGAAAAAATAGATGTGGCATTTTATTGATATTTTATGGTGTTGTAGGGATGCATTGGGGCGATAGACGGAACAATGATTGATGCGATTGTACCAGTTGAAGTACGTGAGGCATACAGAAATAGGAAAGGACGAATTGCACAAAACGTATTATGTGTATGTGACTTCGACATGAAGTTCACATTTGTGTACACAGGATGGGAGGGTACAACTCATGATGCCCGTGTCTTAATTAATGCGTTGACTTAGTCCAACGTCCATTTTTCAAAGCCACCTCCCGGTAAACTTCCAACCAGAATACACTTATATTTATTTTACATACAAGATTTTTTTAAAAAGCATCTGTTTTTTATTACATTGCCTCTTTACACTGTTGCTGCTGGCAAATGTGTACAGGTTGCTATTACCTTGTGGATTTGGCATTTCCAATTTCTCTTGGATATATGCCACCATACCCAAGAGAAAGGTATCATAGAAGCGATCGGCATAATTAGCATTGATTCAGTGGATATCGAGATTATTTTAATTATCGGCATTCATCATTGTGTAATGTTATTGAGTGTACGTTTGGTGTGATGAAACAACGGTTCAAAATCTTAAATTTAATGCCTGCTTACGCAGTTTCTAGGCAAGGACGTATCATCATAGCCTGTTGCGCACTGCACAATTTCATTAGAATTACAACGCCTGGTGACTGGTTGTTCACGGACGCAAATACAACGTGGATCCACCGTAACTAGTCAACTGGGGAGGGTGAGGAGGCATCATCATCTCACCAACCAGACATGACAAGTGAATCAGCCCAAGCCATGGGTGCAATTAGGGATAATATTGCATTATCGATGTGGGCAGCTAGAGGTGACAATTAAACATTAGTTATTAAAAAATATATGTAATGGTGTAGTTTGTACTGAAGGTTTTTTTATTTTGTTTGTGGAATATGCACTTCATAAGACGGTAAGGTTGCACCTAGTACAATGTATTTGATATTTTTGTGACTATTGTTCAATTATGCAATTTGGTCCAGTATTAGGAAATTCTAAATTCTTTTGGAAAAAAAAATCTACAACAATTGAATACATATAATTATCTATTACAATAATCAAAATTATTCTAATTTATAATTACAATAAAAAATTCCCGAATTTCCTATATATACAAAAATAAATAGGTCATAATTGGAATAATATTCTAATTTATAAGTGGCTAAAACAATTTTGAATTTCCTATATCTTAGAAAAATAAATAGGTCATAATTAGACTAATATATTTTACAAGAGATTTTTTTTTTGGATTATACAATAATTTCGTCCAACCTGGCTTTAAAAGGAAACTTTTTATACATTATTTTAATATTACTCATCAATATTACTTTTTTATTTATATAGTCATTATTATATAATCAATAATTATCCAATCAAGCCTCATTATTGGTGGGACCCACCACTTTATCAAATCTCAAAAAGTCAACTATCTCATCTCATCTCACTATCCGAATATATATTTTTTTACAAATTATCTCATATCATCTTAACTCAAAAATTTCATTTCTATTCAAAACATCTTATCTGAACTGCGTAACCAAACGGAGCCTTATACTATGTTGACTATTGTCTAATTATAATTTTTATAACATTTATATTTCCTTGACTAATTATGTAACACCCTACTCCTCCCTTCCTTCTAACGTAAGCAATTACGTCCGATGTGACAACCTCTTCTCTCTAGTAACTACGAGCCTCGTTATACTTGCCGAATCCTAATGACATGTCTTTAAAGATATTATGTGATTTTTAAAACTAGTTTTGTGTTTTAAAGTTATGAGTATTTTAAATGAATTATTCCCATCATTATTTGACTAAGTAATATTTTAAATAAGACAATTATAATATTTTTGAAGAGCTCCAAAAATATTATAATTATGAGAAATCATTTTATATAAATGATTTCAGTTCTTTAAAATATTACTTGATTTAAATTATGTTGGAAACTTTAATTAATTTAATGATTTTATTCTCTTAAATATTTTAAGTAAGATTTCATCATTTTATTAATGATGAAAGAATATTATTTAAATAATATTATATCTTAATTCCTCTAAGTGCTTTTAATTAAATTAACGTTTATGTATTTTAAATCAGTGTTTAAAACTTATCGTTAGATCGTTTTGTGGATCCCTAGACGATGGGTTCTAGAATAAAACCCTAGCCCCTCTTTCTTTCTCCCTCACTTTTCCCCAACTCTTTCTCTCTCTTCTAGCTGGCCGTGCATAGCCCGAACGAGCTTGGTGCGGGTGCGTCACCGTGCGCTGTCCAATGGTGCCACCACTTTCACGGCAGCTTTCCCTCCCATTGGCTATCATCCTCCAGCAAGCTCAGCTCCACCTTAAGGCCACCTTCCTCCCATGCACGCACGTAGCTTCCTCCATGCACGGGTTCACTGTGCACACCCCTAGCGCTGTCGTGCGTTGCCACTCAGGCCACCGGACACCACCACGAGCACCCCTTAGCCTTCCCCTTCCTCCTCCCTTGGTCCCATGGCCCGTAGCCTCCTCCTCCACACATGGCTCCTTCCTCTCTCATGCACGGGTTTCATTTCCCCCACAGTCATGGACCGCCGTGCCGCCACCACAGCTCCACCAACAGCCTCCCTTGACTCCTTCAGCTTAGCCCTAGGTCCAAACCACCACATTATGTGGTGGACAGCCACTCATTGTACATGGCTAGATCTGCAGTGCTATACTCCTTGCCACCATCATAAGACCACATTGGGTACTTCCAAGACCACACCTAGCTATCCAAATGCCTAAACAGTCATTGTACGTGGTGTAATCGCCCCGTACGACCCTTCCGGCGTCATTGATTGTGACGATTAGCGGTCAATGCACGGGTTATCTCATTGACGGTATAACTCTCTATCCCTTGCTATTTATGTTAGATGGTAGTTAGTTGACTAGGTTGTGGACTGTGCTGTTAGTATTGTGGAGTAGCTGTGTAGTGTGGTGATGTGGTGTGCTATGACGTGAAGTGTTGGGCGTAGTTGGGAAGTGTGCTGTGTAGTGTTGTGGGCTGTGTTGTGAAGTGTGATTGTGGTTTAGGTACTGTAGGAGTGACGTGGCCTGTAGCCTGATGTGACGAATGTCGCCGTGTAGTCGGCTTATAGTCGGGAGTAAGTGCGAAGTAGCTAGAAAGTATCAGAATAGTGCAGCGGAAGCATGACTGGGCAACGTCACGAAGTGACACGGTCAATCAAGAAGTCGTGCTGTGATGAGTTAGGATGTATGTCTGGTGATGTGACAAGGTCACTGTGTAGCTTGGGAATGATCTCGAGCTATATGGCATGACGTAAGGTGTATTTGTGAATGAGGTCTCGTCGTGTTAAGTATTGGGATGAACTGTCAAGAGGTATGAGTAGCATGAAGAGTTGTGCTAGCTGGGTAAGAGAAGGTTGGTATCGGAGTATGGTACTTGTCCATGCAAGCTTGTGACCAATGTATTATATGTTGGTCTTAAGTGATAAAGGGGTAAGGTATGTGTGTGATCTAGTTAACACATGTGCCGGATGGAATTACCGTATATAATGGGTAATCTATCCTAAGTATGTTTACGCGGTGCTTAAGCCTCAGAGTGGCTTAGAGCCGTGTGATGTGTATGGATGGTCATGAGAATTAGAGTGAGCTAAGATACATGAAGTTAATGGCGAGTGTACTGTCTAAGAGTGGGATGCGTGACTTAGTCGGTCTGAGTCATGCGTCAGAATGTGGTTAATAAGAAGAATGAGACAAATGTCTTAATGTCTTAATCTTAAGGTGAATCATGGGTTCACCCTAGTGAGTAAGCACTTGAAGTAGAAAGTTGAGGTTAAAAGAAGTGGTGACCATAAATGGGTCTCCGAAGATTTTATCGTAGTAAAAGACACGTAAGAGCACGGGATAGAAGGAAAGTATTCTAAGTAAAACGTAGTTCTATTTCTAGTTCAGTTGCTTATGTACTAGATAGAGAATGACGTTGATGTTATGTGTATGCATGTAGGTTGCCATCTGACATTCGCATGAATGGACTGCATGGTATGAAAGTAGCATGGAGTCCAAGTAAGTATCACTTTCATGCCCTTCTATAGTTTTCCAAAAGATACCAAAAAGAAAACGAAATGCTTTTCTCTTTTGAAAACAAAGAAAAGAAATGTTTTTCCTTTTGAAAAGGCAAACGTTTTATGAAAAAGCATGCAAAGCATAAAGTTTTAAAGTATAAATATGTACGGCCCTCATTGGCAGCCCCATTTCAAGCAACCAAAGTATTAATTGTACGCATGTGAATAGATGACTATACACAGTATCTATTGTACGTATTTTCCACGAAAAGACATGTCACGAAAGATGATTTTCAGGCCATGCGCCCTAAACGACATTTTCTCATGAAAAGATGTTTTCTCATGAAAGAATGTTTTTCTCATTAAAGGACTGATAAATGAAAAGAAAAGAAAAGAATGAAAGCTCATGCTCATGTACATGAAATGAATGAAAGCTACAGCTCTTTAGAGCTGACATGAATGAACGAATGAAAAGAAAGAAAGGTATGAAAGCATAAATGTATGAACATACGTAACGACCATATGAATGAAAGGGGTACCCAATGAATGAATGAGCAGATTACAATGTCGGGTGGTAGTATCTGGTAGTGCACCTAGTGCTGCACCCTGACGGAATAAGATTCCAACCTGTGGCCACGGGCGAATCCATTGGCCATAGGGTTTCTAACCCTAGCACGCGGGGTGTAATAGTGTACACCAGCTTATGAAAGTGAAAAGAAAAGAATGTATGAATGCATGACATTTTTTAAGAAATGAAGGCACTGATGGGAGAAATGTTTTACGAAAAGAAAACCCTTTTTCTTTAAAGAAAAAAACTCCGTCCATTGATGTTTCCAAAGGAACGCATATATGCATGTACATATAGTATGTACAGAATGATAAATGCATGATTGAAAACCTACGTTGCTATATTTTAACTATATGAAATAATGTTTACTGAGTATTCGCCTCATTTTAATTTTTATGTGTGTCCCTCCCCCCACAAGAATTGAATGAGCAGTAATCTTCAGGATGGACACGGCCAAAGGGGAAGAGCACGAAAGTCTAGACACGAAAGTCTTAACTATATAAGAGGCCTTTTTGTTTTAAGATTTATATTTTCCGCTGTAAACCTCTTTTATTCCAAAAGCACCTTTTATTTTATAACATAGAGTTTTGCACCCTGGGAACAGAAGTAAAAAATTTTAAATCGAATGGTAATTCCCGTTATCTTTCCTAAAATATTTTGTAAAAAGATCCACCACAAATACGGGTGTTACAAATTATAACTAGTAGTTTTTTTTTATCTGATTAATTATAAATAGTATTCTAATTGTAATAAAAAAAATATTAAGTTTTAGTACTATTATCGTGGCATGTACATTTTTTTACTTTTATTCTAATTGTGCGAGATATAACTAGTTAAAGTTATATTAATTGTAATTAATGTTCTCTTTTTGACTAATTAAAGATAATGTTCTCTTTTTAACTTCAATGTGATACGGAATTCTAAATACTATAATTTTTTTTCTTTACACACTTAATTATTCTAACAAATAATATAATAAATCTCAAGTGACATACATATATAGTGGCATCATTATATTATAAAGCCCAACATGCTTGCTAATTCCAACATCCATTATTTAATCCCAACATGGATTAAATCCCAACTTGCAATATTAAATACAAAGTAATAAATCCACAACTTATAGTGTGTATCCGCAACATCCATTAATTCCCAACATACATTAAATTCTATGTAATCAATCCACAACATGTATTAAATCTCAACTTCCAACATGCTTACTAGCAAGTGTTCGAACAAGACCTCAAGCAGACGTTTAAACTCACACAAGCCATTCGAACACAAACTCGGAGGTGCGTTCAAACACAAACCAGAGCTTTCAATTAGTAACTCCTAAGCTCTCTGCAATCATAACACTCCGTTGGTTCAAACCCTCATCGGCCATTCAAATAGTAAGCCATGTGTGGAATTCCTCTATAGTAGGCACGACTAGAAAACTATCATATTAGTAAACTCTCTCTCTCTCTCACCCCTTACTCTCTCTAGAAAGTCACTGAACTCTCTCCCTCATTGCATATACATCTCATTCCCAAACAAATCTCACTCATACTCTAAAACAATCACACAAGTATACCCAACAATGTGTTACAAGCATATATCACATAAATACACATATTAAACCAACAATAAAAGAAAATAAGTGAGATAGAAGCTTTTACCTCTCTCTAGATTTGTTGCACGGCGGTTCTTTGGAGTTTCTTTCTCTAAATTCTTTGCACGATCATCTCTCTCTCTCTCTCTCTCTCCAGGCAAATTGATTTTTGAAAATGGAGGAGGCAATGAGAATAGAAGGTCTAGAAATATGATTTAAGTATATGAACCGTGATTTGTCCGTAGAATGCGAAAATTTCATTTAAAGCTCAAGTTTGCCTTCGCATGATATCAGGCAAATTATTGTTTGAACCGTATATTACAGGTTCGAACAAATGGTCTAACAAGTTGTTACATTCAAACATTTATTTGATAATATTATATCAGTTAGAACATCCTTTGAATTGTTCGAACACCAAAATTTTCCTTTATCCCGCCTTTTTGCATGTGCTTCAGTTCAAGGCACATTTGTTCAAAGGTAGATGACTAGCATTGGAATAAAATAGAATCGATACTTGTTGACGTTCCAACAATGTAAAAGGTAAATTCTTTTGCAAATTTGTTCGAATGGACAAAAGTACCATTTGAATTCGTTCGATACTTGTTATTTGTTGTCCTTTGTAACAAAAATGTGCTTGATGTAAATCTTTTAGGACTTCACTACTTGGATAACCTTTCTCAGACTAGCGAATTGGCCTTCAAAGATAAAATCATTTCTCCTAAGCCATATTTTTCTCATGGTAATTACAATCCATTCCAATATTTTTCTCATGGTAATTACAGTCCATTCCAACTCCTTTTGTAACTCTCTAATCAACTTCTCCCATAGTTGCATGAAATCATCTTCTCCATTTGACCAAAGGATTAGAGGTATTAGCCGACACATCACTAGTTGCCAGACAGCTCCATAAGGCATGGGCCACAGATTCCTTTTCTTGTTGGCATGTCGGGCATAATGAATTGTCTATGATTTTTTTTTTAACGGAGGTTTTTTCTTGTTGGGAGAATATTATTCCATGACTTCCAAAGAAAATTCTTCACCATCCCTAGCACATCTAGTCCCTACAGTCTCTTCCATTTTTCAACCGAGTCATTCTCCATATAAGTCTCACCCTTCAAAGCCCTCATTGATAGAGCCACATAGTAAGCACTCCTGACTTAGAAGATGCCATTAGTAGTATAGTCCCATATTAACTTGTCTTCACCTCCCACTTTACTAATAGGAATGTTGCAGAGCTAATCATCCTCTCCTTTCTCAAAAATTGCGTTGATAACATTCTTTTTCCAACATCTGGATTCCTCATCAAAAAGCTCCTTAACTCTTGAATCATAGTCTAGGATCTTTACAGGCAACTGTAGACAGAATGATGATGGAGTTGGCAACTATTTGTCACCACCATATTTTGATATTTTTCCTATTTCCGACTCTCCATCTAATGCCCTCTTTCAATAGGTTTATTATTGACCACAAACTTCTCCATATCAGAGATGGTCCACAACCCAGTTTCGCATCCAAAACTGGCCATTCTTTTAGTATTTTTCCTTGAAAATAGTAGCAGCCATTGAATTTGGATTATGCAACACCCTCCAACACTGTTTTGTTAACATGGCTTTGTTAAAACTCTCTATATATCTAAATCTCATTCAACCTTTTATGTTAGATTCTTCCATCTTGCTCTAGCTTTTTCATTGTATTATCTTCTAAGATGCTTATAGCCCTACCAAAATCTAGAAAGCATAGCTGAGATATCTTTGATTATTTATATAAAGACCTTGGTAGCCTGAAGACACTCATTGAATAAGTTGAGTAGCCTGTAAGACAGCTTTTATAAGGACTTCCTTTCCATCTTGGGATAAAAATGTATTCTTCCAATTTTTTATCCTCTGCCAAACTCTTTCCCTAATACTTTTAAAAGTATTATATTTCAATGTCCCCACCATGGTTGGAAGCCCCAGAAATTTCTCATAACTCCCATAGACTATACCACTTGCTGCTTGAATAATCATTCTCTTAGCATTTTCTCCTGTATTGGAACTGAAAAAGAAGGAGGATTTCTGCTTATTCAATACCTACCCATAGCCTCTTTCATAAGTGTTTAAGATGTCATGCAACCTTGACCATTTAGACAAATTTGCTCTACAAAACAGAATACAATCATTCACAAATAAAAGATAGTTTATTCTTGTTCCATGCCTTGTCACTATTACTTCTCTTGTGTCACCTCTTCTATCAGATTCATTAATCATGGAGCTCAATCCTTCAGCTCACAGGATAAAAAGATAAGAAGATAGATGATCTCCTTGGCGTAACCCTCTTAAAGGAAATATTTTCTCCCAGGCCTCCCATTGACAAACACTGAGTAGGTTATTGAACTGACACAACTCATAATCAATGTAATCCATTTCTCTCTGAACTCTAGCTTCCTTATTATAGCTTCTACGTAGGCCATCCAACTCTGTCATAGGCTTTGCACATATCAAGCTTCATTGCCATACTCTCAGTTCTACCTCTTTTTCTAGTCTTCATTGAGTGTAACACTTTATAAGCTACAATAATATTATCAATAATTAGTCTGCTGGGTATCAAGACACTTTGATTGCTAGATATAATATCAGGAAGTACTTTTTTAAGTCTATTAACTAAAACTTTTGAAATAATTTTGTACAACACATTACACAAGCCACTCACAATAGCCTAAAGTCACTCACAAGCACATGATTTTTCACTTTAGGAAATAATGCAATATAAGTAAAATTAAGAGAGTGGTTCATACCCTCTCCATTCAAGAACTTAAGCATTGTGTTACATACTTCATCACCTACTATGATCCAATAATTTTGGAAAAGACAAGTTCCAAAACCATATGGGCTTGGCAATTTTAGAGGTGCCATTTGTTGAAGAGCTTCTTCAATTTTTGCTCTGGTGAAATCCTGGTCTATTCTTTCATTCATTTCCCACTTCCATTGTCAAGAGACACTCTTCTATATCTTCTTTTGATGTGCCATTTGCTGAAGAGCTTCTTCAATTTATGTTCTAGTGAAATCTTGGCCTATTCTTTCATTCATTTCCCCTTGTCACTTTTGCTTCCACTGTCAAGAGAAACTCTTTTATATCTTCTTTTGATGGATTAGAGGATATAAATAGATGATCAAAATAATCCTTGAATGCTCCTTCAATCTTCTCAGATAGAACCTTATTTGGAGGATCAATATTCCACTTGATAGTGTTTTTTCTTTTCCCCTAATTAGCAAAAGTATGAAAGAACTTTATTTCAGTCCCCTAATTGGTACCAATTTCTCTTTGCTCTCTTTCTCCATTTAAGATCTTCTTGGTCAAACAATATACCTAACTATCCTTGAAATTTCTTGTACTCAAACTCATTGTGAGCCCCCTCATCAACTTGTAAAAGATCAAGGTTTGGTTTGGATAGTGAGTTTAGATGAGATAAGTTGAGATGATTTGTGAATAGTAATAAGATATTTGAGTTGAGATGAGATGAGTTAGAAATTGTTTGAGTTAAAATGTTTTATAGGTTTTGAGAAAGAAAAGTTGAATAAAAATATTATAAAATTAGAATATTTTTATAATATAATTTTTTAATATAATTTTTTTTTGAAATTTGAAAAAGTTAATTATTATTTATGTTTTGTTTGAAAATTTAGAAAAGTTGTAATAATTAGGTAATGATTAGATGAAAAAAAATTGAAAAATTGAAAAATTGAAAACTTGAAATTGAAAAGTATTTGTATTTGTTGTGTTTGGATATTGAGACCAGGTAAATTTGTCAGATTTAGCTCTAATATCCTTCTTACCGTTCTTGAATTTTGGATAACTCCATGTGGTCAAAGCATTGCCATATTTACTTAGAAGCTCTTGCACTCTATCCAACAGAGCATGATTGGCAGCATCATTCGACCAATTGGCCCCTATGATTCTTTCACAATCTGCATCAATAACCCAACTAGCTTCATACCTGAAAATTCTTGCCTTAATCCTTGGCCCTTTGCATCTCTCACTGAAACACAAAGTAATTGGTTTTTGATTTGAGCTCCTGGCAACCATCCCCTCTAACCAAAAATCTTTATAAATCCCAGACCATTGTGGATTGGCTACAACCCTACCACGTCTTTCTTTCCTAAAAAGTTCTATCTCCATACTTATTATTCCAAGTAATTTTGTCTCCCCTACAACCAAGATAAAAAAAGTTGTTTGTTGCCAATACCTCTCTAAAATTGACCATCTGGGATTCATTTCGAAGCCTGCCCCCTTGCTTCTCATCTTGGTAAGTAATTGCAATAAAATCTCCAATAACACACCAAGCATATTGGTTGGAAGGTTCGAAAGCTGCCAATAATCCCATGCCTCTTTCCTCTTACGAACTTTAGGCTGTCCATAGAATCCAGTCAGTAATCACTTTGAGTTTGCATGCTCATCTGTTATCCAAGCATTAATATGCCTTTGTGAGTAATTCACTATTTCAATATTCATCTTCGTTTTCTACATAAAGCTAGACTCCCCTTCTCCCAAAGGTTCCACCACACAACAACCCACAAAACCCAACATTGTCTTCAGCCCATCAAATCGGGTTTCTTTTCCTTCATAAGTAAGCAAAGGTTCTGAATTATCCAAGAGTTACAAAACTCTTGGCAGTTCCAACTTAGTAGCATCATTGGAATTGACGAGGCTGACTAGTAGCTCTGCAATACCTTATCAACAGTACCCACTGTAAATTCTCGCCTTCTTTGATTCCAAAAGCTGGGAATCTCCTTTTTCCTAAATAGAACTAGTTCTTTTTGTGTTTGAACATTTAGCAATTAGGTCATATGAGTTACCTCTTTCTTTGGCAGGCCTCTTCCAGTTGGATTGGCTCTTGGCCTAGATTCTTCATTGAACTTATAGGAAGGCCTTTTGTCTATTTGGCCCATTAAAAGATCATTTCCCTCTTTAACTACAACATCGCTTCCTTTACTTTTTGAAATTTCTTCCAGGTTTTTCCCTTGGATTCTTGTCTGCTTTCCTTTGAAACCAGCCTCTGAATCTTCATTTTGGTATGTTTCCCCCATCACCTCCATTGCTTCTGTTATTTTCTTATTAGTTTCCAAAGTCCCATGATTTCCGTCTACATCTTAGTCACTGTATCCTCAACCACTATCGGTCCAATTTGGTGTTAAAAATTATCATTCTTTCTTGCTAATTCCAAAAACACTCTATAGCATCACCGTTGGTCCTTTTGGTCCCCCAATTTGTTTATCTTGTTTTGGACTTACTTTGCATAGAGGTATCAACATGTAGGCATGTTCCAAATTGGGTCACCGTTCCTTTGGTCTAAGAGTTTTGATATCCACTGTTTAAGGCAACCCTGCATCCCATGCATGATCCTACCACATTTGAAACACACTCGTAACTTTTCGTACTTCAATGGAACCCAAAGTCGATTTCCTTGCACATGTATTGTTCTGCCTCTTGCTATGACCTTTAACAGAGAATTCCCCCACCCAACTCCATCCTCTTGACATCAACCTCAATCACCTTACTAATCGTTCTACCAATATGTAACCCGCATTCTTGATTCATACATGCCAAAGGCAACTTATGTAATTGAACCTAACAATTATCATAGTGAAAGTTCAACATATGAAGTTGGGTGATCCCATCAAAGGCTTAAGGATAAATAAATAATTGTAAAAAATCCAAGGTCGTCCTTCCATCACTTTCTGTTTATCCGCTTCAGTGGAAAAGGTAATGATGAAAATATTGTGCCTGAACTCCATAAACGAAGCCAATTTGCTCACCTTCCAAACTTTCCCCAAGTAGAAAGAAATGACGTCTTTTCCAATGGGTCTTTCCGAACACACCTTACCCACCAAGCTTCTCTCTCCCTTTCTTTTAACTTCTACTAGTATTTCTCCATCCAAATCGGTCGACGCGTTCTCCTCTTCTATTAGTCCAAGTTGATTCTACAATTCCTCCAACCCCTCCATCCTCTTCTTTGTTGACAACCACGGTCACCAATGGTTTCTTCCACTCTTACTCCAAGAGGAATAAGTTGTGATTGTAAGAAATCCTCCCTTATCCTCTCGAGCAAGATGACAGATAGAAGATTAGCTCAAAAATTATTATCTATCGACTATGACTATTCGAGGCATGTTTATATTGGTTGAGTGTGAAATAAGTTGTAAAAAAATAGAAAAACTATATGTGCATTATCATAAAAAAAAAAAGTAGAAAAAATGTAAGTGTATTATTATCAAACTTTTTAATAGTTTAGGTATAATCATCGAAATAGATGATTCAAGTCATTGTAAATTTAGTAATAATTTAGACTAATGATACATACATAACCATTTTTAAAAATTATTTTATTAGCTATATTTTAAAATGTGGATATTTATATAAAGTGATATTAATTTAAAAATTATTTTATAAAAAGTAATAATTTGTACAAATCTCAAATAGATAAATTTTGAATAGTCATTTTTAATTTACTATTATAAAAAAAATATTTTCTTTTTTAATAAGAATCATTTTTTACAGAAAAATAATTCTACTTATCATCACCACACACCACACACTACATTTATTTTATTTTATTTTCTTATAATAAGTATATGGTGTATGGATGATAAATAGAAGAACTCAATTAGTTTAACAAGAATAAAATAAATTAAAAAATAAAAAATAATTTAAAAATATTCAAAGTGTGTTGTGTGGGATGATGAGTAACATTCATTTTTACAAAAAAACTTATATCAATGGCTTTAAGAGGGAGACATGAACACTAGTTATTTTCACAAATGTGCTTTTTAGAGGCGCAAGACCAACACAATTAACCTACTTTGTGATGGAGAAGGGCATTTATATGCTTCCTCACAAGAGATAAATCAAACTTTTCAAAACTTTTTATTTTTATTATATGTATATATATATATATATATATATATATATATATATATTTTATATAGATTTGTATGCTACTTCAAATCTAGTGGGTCAAACACAGGATATAGAGTCTATGCCAATTGTGGTCACAGAGAAGATGAACAATAACCTGCTGAGAGATTTTGACTTTTCTGAAATTCAAGAAGCTGTTCTTAATATGCACCCTATGAGTTCTTGAGGACTAGATGGATTTTTAGTTGGTTTTTTTCAACAACATTGGGAGACTATAGGCAATGATTTGTGTGAGACAGTTAAAAAAGCACTCAATACTAACAACTGGGATAGCTCCATCAATGAGACTCTAATAGTCTTAATTCCAAAGGTAAAGAATCCCACTAATGTAACTGTATTCAGACCAATAAGCTTGTGTAATGTGATATATAAAGTAATGGCCAAGGTACTAGCTATAGATTGAAGAAAATCCTGCCAAGCATCATTTCACCAAATTAGATTGCATTTGTCCCAGGGAGACTAATAACAGACAATGTTATAGTTGCTTTTGAAGCATTTTATGCAATGCAATGTAAAATGAAATGGCCTAAAGGATATATGGCTCCAAAGATGGATATAAGTAAAGTATATGACAGATTGAAGTGGTCTTTTATTGAAATTATAATAGAGAAGATGGATTGATCTAATCATCAAATGTGTATCTATAGTTTCTTATTCACTGTTAATCAGTGGAATCCCACAACCAACTTTCATACCATCTCGAGGAATTAGACAGGGTGATCCTCTATCACCTTATCTATTTATCATATGTTTAGAGGCACTCACTCAAATGCTTAACAAGGCTGAGAATACAAAGATGATAAATGGCCTTCCTATAGTTAGAGAGAAAATTCATATCATTCATTTGTTCTTTGCAGATGAATGCTTGATATTCTGTTAAGCTACAACTTTGGAATGGAGGTGAATGATGTAGCTTATAAGTCAATATGAGGAAGCAACAGGTCAGAGATTGAACAAAGACAAGTCTTTTATATTTTTCAGCAAAAATACCAAGCCTTCAACAAGGGACAACATCACTAACATAGCAGGGGTCAGAATTACCACTTCATATGAGAAATATCTTGAGCTTCCAACATTGATAGGCAAATCAAGAAATAAGGAGTTCAAAGTAATTCTAGACAGTGCCAAGACGAATAATTGGAAACTAAAATTTCTGTCACGAGCAGGGAGAGAAGTCATGTTGAAATCTGTCATTCTAGCTATTCCCACTTATTCTATGGAAGTTTTTAAACTTCCTAAAGCATTGTTGAAGCAACTAAACAAAATGATGAGAGGGTACTGGTGGGGTCAAGCAAACCAAGAAAGGAAATTGCATTGGTTAAACTGGTCTCAAATGGGGAAGTCCAAAGACATAAGAGGGCTTGGTTTTAGAGAGTTTGAAAATTTTGACCTTGCTTTGTTAGCAAAGCAAGGATGGAGGATCCTCACATATCCCAACTCCCTAGTATCAAGAGTTTTACAGTCCAAATATTTTTTCAAGTCTGTTTTCCTTTGTGCTAAGATGGGGAGCAATCCTTCATTCATATGAAGAAGTATCTTATAGGCTAGAGAACTGCTTCAAGAAGGGCTTTGCTAGAGAATTGGTAATGGAAAGTCAGTTAGAATCTGGTATGATCCATGGCTGCATCAACCTACATCTTACAAACCCCAAAGTGGAAAAACTTATTGGGGGATGAAGCTAAAGTGGAGATGCTTATACAACTAGAAACAAAGGAATAAAATCTTCCCTTAATTCAAGTAGTGTTTAACAAAGAAGAGGCTAAACTAATTAGGCAAATACCAATCAGTCAAAATAATTAGCAAGATAAGCTAGTTTGGAGAAGTAGCGCAAATGAAAACTTTACAGTGAGGAGTGCATACCACTTACAAGGGGAATTGAATGACATAATTAAAGGACAAAACTCTTTCAACAATAATCATAGAGAAGAGTGGACCAGATTATGGAAACTCGACATACCTCCAGTGTAACACCCCGTATTTTAGTGTATTTTAATTAAAGAATTATTTTACTTAATTTAAATATTGATTCTTTTATTTTAAAATTAAGGGAGTTTTGATATATTATTTTATAATATTTTAAGTTGTGTAAATTATTTTTTTAATGTGTTTTCTTGTTATTTATTTACTGTTTTACATTTAAAGTGATCTTTAATTTAAATTAATTTGTTTATGGGTCTTAAAATTATTATTATTTTATTTAAGCTTTTCAATGCGTTTGAATTATTTTATTTAGTTTATTGTTTTGAAATCCTTTTCCTTGGATCAGTTTTGAGACCTCAAGATGAAAAGACTGGATCTCTTCTTTTTCCCTTTCCTTTTTTTTTTCTTTTTTCTTTTTCCCTTTTTCTCTTTTTCTTCTTTTTCCTTCGGATGCTCTCCTTCCCGCATGACCCTCTCTCTCTTTCCTCTCCTTTGGTTGAACCTCTCTCTTCCAATTGGTGCCGCCGTGGTCGACACCGCCCAGCCCAAACACCTCCCCAGCCGCCGACGACCTCACCCCATCATTTTCAGACCGACCCGTGCTGCTGTGAGCCGCCATGCCCGGCTTGAACCCGCGAGGCCTTGAGTGCTCCAGCGCCGCCGTCCGGCCACCATCTCTTCACCATTTCTTCCTTGACCTCCTAGCGACCCATTAGACCGAACCCCAGCCCCGATCCGCCACCGGTGAAGCCGCACTAAACACATCTTCGATTTGTGTATTTTTGGCCTTAAACCACCTCTTTCACCGCCACCCACGACCAAACGCCACTACCATTAGCTTTACCGACCTCCCTAGGTCCTACCCTATTAATTTCAAGTCTTGGTTTGACCCCGTTCAAAAGTGAGTTTTTGAGACCCACGACCATAGTGTATTTTACAGTGTGGAGTTGTTGTTTTGGAGCTTCTAGTTCATCATTGATCATCCAAAAATTATTATATAGCGCTGTAAGTATTTTTCCAAACATTTTTTGAGATTTAAATATATTTTTGCACTAACTGATTTTCACTGTGTTCTAGTTGGTTATTTTAGACTAAGTTCGAGGAGTACGGGGGTTGGATGGATTTGAGGATGGAGTATTTGTGTGTTGGTTATATTGTGATTTGGTAGGTTGTTGGATACTGATGTTGGTTTGGTACATTGTATGTGCACGCATGTTCATGTTTATAAATTGAAAACTAAGTTTTCGGGTAATTGCATTCATGTTCATGTGGATATTTGAAAACCGGATTTTCATGTGTGGAAATGGATTTTGGGTGCGTGTGTATCACGACCCCAAGCTGAGATGAGGCATTATCTTGGTGGAGCTCCTCTAGTCACTCGGGAGTGGAATATACTGAGTGATGTCTCCTGGGTTGTCGCCGGGCAACAACCGGATCGGACGGGATGGTAACGCTCTCGTGCCGACTCCGTGGCCCTTCTGCTGGTGGGGGCTAGAGGATGCTTGGTCATGAATGCACTGGGTGCGGAACTGGGCATTACTCGTTACGAAGTCACATGCACGGTCGTTACCCGTGGTGTGACGAAAGAAGCCAGGGTGTGCGGATGGTCCCTAGGGAAGATCATGGTGCATACGGACAAAATAGAAAAATGGCTATTTTCTGGAAAAATGGCGTGTGTGGATAATGGATTTTGTGTGAGTCATTTTTTGAAAAAATGATAGATATTTGTTTTGGGCAATTTTCTGAAAAAATGGTGGAAAAGATTTTGATGGAAATGTTTTTGGGCCAAATGGGATTTTGGCGTGTATTGAAAAAATATTCATTTTCAGGAAAAATGAATATGCACCAAATCGTATGCATGCATGGTTGGTTGCATTAATGTGTTTTTATCTCAGGATTGGTTAGATTATAACTTATCTGCGGTACGATTTAATGGTATCACAGATTTTGATGTTGTTAATGCAGATGCCAAGTCTGATGATTTGGCTCTGCCGGAGGAGTGATCTGGGATCACTCATGCTTGTATTTTCAGCTTTGTATTACTTTTTGGGACTTTGAATTTTGTTTTAAAACGCTTTGTATTTGGATATTTGTAGTAAAGAAAATTCTGGTACTTAGTGACTTATTTATATTACCCGCTATGTATTTTTTTGTGCACTGTTTATTTGTTGCACACACTTGGCACTTGTCGTTGGGATGCATGACCCTTGTTGTCATCATCCTGACGTCACGATTCTCGAGATTTTTCGTACGTGGGAGTCGGGGCGTCACAGGTGGTATCAGAGCAGTTCGGCTCTGGGTAAAGTCACATGTCCCGTAGGTGGAGTACCAGAAATTTTTTTTAAGTTGTGATTTGAAATTATTTTGTTTAGTATGTTATTTTTATTGGTTTTATCTATTTTATTGTATCCTACTTTGGTTGTTTATTTGTTTTATTGTATGTTATTTTATTTATGGAATTTTATTTTATCTGAGAGATTTTTGTTTTGTTTTGGTTTTATTGTTTGAGGTATGTTACTTTAATTGTTTTAATTTATTGTATGTTGTTATACTTGGTTGGTTTTATTCTATTTTATTTCATTGTATTTTGTTGTATTTTAATTTATTTTTTCATAATTATATTTTAATTTGTTTTAGTTGAAAAGTGGGTTAAGGGTTACGCTATGGCAGGAAGATGGTAGGACCGTGATTGTCATTGTTAGGCTCGAACAGTTAGTGGAGTAGTCCTGAACTCTTAGCGATTGGTTTGTTTTAATATCGAGACTTGAAGGGAACGACATGGTCTAGGTGAACTCTATGGAGTAGGAACTCAAGTCACAGCTGAGATGAGAATAGCTTTAGTTTGCTTAGGATACTTGAGGTCTTAAGTTTTGTAGAATTATGTGTTGAGTCTATGCAGTAGGCAGTTGTAAGTTCAACGAACCTCAATGATAGATTTATGAGAAGTTATCTAAGGTTTGAGGCCCTATAGTTTTTAGGAAATAAGTTTATGGGATTTAAGGTGGTAGGTTCAACAAGAATTTGAGGGATAAATTAAATTAGAAGTTTTAGATTTTGCCGACTTGGATAAGTAATTTGGTAACATTTGCAGTTTTAGAATTTTGCACGCTTTATAAGGTGAGTGTTTTAGATTTAAGGTCATCGATATTGAGGATTTCAGAAAATGATTCTTATCTGGTTTAAGGTTTTTAAAATTGCAGATTTAAAGGACTAATTTATAATAAGATTCGAGTTCTTAGTTTTGTAGACTTGGTACGCTAGCTTGATTTATTCTGGAGATTGATTAGTCTATAACCATTGAAGTGGGGTTGATTAGAGTTGAGTTACTGAGATGAGAATTTTTGTATTCAAGGGAGAATTTCTTCGAAGATGGAAGGTAATGATCTAGTTCATATATTTTCTAAGGATTGAAGATGTCGAACTAGTTCGGAAAATGATTGTTATTAGTTCGAGGTTTTAGTGGCAAGTTTTAGGATTGATCCGTATCAAGTTTAAGGATAATAGATGGTGTGGACCTAGGAAAAGATTCTTGTTGTTTTTCGAGAATATAGGTTCAGATGATGGAAATGATAATGATGAACCACTTGCACGTTTGGAGGATTTTTGGTTTCGGCTAAGGGTGCATAAGATCGATGTGTAGTAGTGGTGAGTGTGTAGGGATTTTGGAGAGTACATGTCCTAATCGCATTTTGTTGGAAGAAGTGGCTTTGGTAAGTGTTGAAGAGGAGATGACATGATAGTATTAGGTTCAAGAGACCTTGGCTTTGAGTTTTTGAGGAGTTGATTGAAGTGTACAATCGAAACGGGTTACTCAATAAATTGATGATTGGCCATAATTGTTGTGATTACTTTAAGGAATTAATTGTGACTTGAGGTCACATAGGAATTTAAATTTTTGAGACTATACTTTCCCTTGGAAATGGAGCGTCAAGTTGGGTGAATTAAGGACATTGTTATTTAACTTGAAGAGAGATTGCTGGGTTGCCATGTATGGTGTATGATAAAATCTTAGAAGTTGAAACTTAGAAATCAATGGTGGATAGCATAATCAAGTATAAGAGTTAATAAGGCATAAATATCTATGAGTGGTTTGCAATAGTTTTTAGTGGATTGAAGGGTTGGGCAGCATGGCTTGCCTTGAGGTTTAATAGTGATGTGCTATTGAATGAGCTAGTCGTGCTAGTACTAGCTTATTGGAGTAGAAGTAGGTGGGCGAGTTACCAAGAAGGTTTTGGTGATGTTTTGGTGAAGTCAATGGTAGTTCATGGTGAGTTAGTCACCGCTAGATTATATAATATTCAGAATTTAGTTGATGACCTTGTGAGATTTAGGTTGTCAGGTAGAAGTCTATAGGCGCTTTTATTGGTTGGCCGAGTTGGATTCGAGCCTTTTAAGATAAGTTCCTTATCTTAAGATGAGACGGGTGTATTTTGGGGTGATGTTACTTGTTTCCAATTTGGGATGCTGAGGTTGATTAATATTGGTTTTCTATCTATGATTATGGATGTATTTTTACGGAATATTTATCTTGTTTAAGGCAGCGGGAGTTAATTGAGGAATATGTGTGATAATTCATGATTTTGAAAAAAAGATATTTTCTGCCAATTGTGGTAAGAGTTTTCTGGTTAGTAGGTATGAAGCCACTTTGTACTCGATGTTGTTATTTTTATGAGGACATAAATTTTATGCATGTGGAGAATTATCAGAGTGCGCAATAGGAGCGTGATGTTTTGCTTGTAATTAGGAGTTCAAATTTTGTGTTGATTTTGAGGAATTAGTGGTGACTTGAAATTTTGTGAAGATACTTGTAATTGGAGATTAATCATTTGTTTATATAATATTGTTATTGATGGTTAACTTTGGAAGTAGCCATTAGGTTATCAAAGTGTAGTATACAACGAAGGTTTGGAAGTTTTGCTGTAGGAGTCGATTGAGGTTAGTACAGATTATCGAATGAAGCATTTAATCATTGGGATTCCTTGAGTGTTATATTAAGTTTTGTGGATATGGAGATCTTGGATTACATGGCTGCTCTAGGAGTAAGAGACGAGATGTGCCATTGGGAGATTAGTGCGAGTATGATGGAATTGCCTATAAGAGTAGACTTGGGAGAGCATTACTCATGCTTGTTTGGAAGTTGTTGATGGTATATTTATCTCAAGCATGTTCTAAGTTGTATCTTGAATCTTGCTTTGGCGCTGATGTTTGACCTTACAAATTTCGAGGACGGAATTTTATTTAAGAGGGGAGAATGTAACACCCCATATTTTAGTGTATTTTAATTAAAAGATTATTTTACTTAATTTAAATATTGATTCTCTTGTTTTAAAATTAAGGGAGTTTTGATATATTATTTTATAATATTTTAAGTTGTGTAAATTATTTTTTTTAATGTGTTTTCTTGTTATTTATTTACTATTTTACATTTAAAGTGATCTTTAATTTAAATTAATTTGTTTATGGGTCTTAAAATTATTAATGTTTTATTTAAACTTTTCAATGCGTTTGAATTATTTTATTTAGTTTACTGTTTTGAAATCCTTTTCGTTGGATCAGTTTCGAGACCTCAAGATGAAAAGACTGGATCTCTTCTTTTTCCCTTCCTTTTTCTTTTTTTCCTTTTCCTTTTTCCCTTTTTCTCTTTTTCTTCTTTTTCCTTCAGATCCTCTCCTTCAGCCGAACCTCTCTCTTCCAGTCGGTGCCGCTGAAGCCGAGCGGCCTTGAGTGCTCCAGCGCCGCCGTCCGGCCACCTTCGGCCACCATCTCTTCACCACTTCTTCCTTGACCTCCTAGCGACCCATTAGACCGAACCCCAGCCCCGATCTGCCACCGGTGAAGTCGCACTAAACACATCTTCGATTTGTGTATTTTTGGCCTTAAACCGCCTCTTTCACCGCCACCTACGACCATTAGCTTCACCGATCTCCCTAGGTCCTACCCTATCAATGTCAAGTCTTGGTTTGATCCCGTTCAAAAGTGAGTTTTTGAGACCCATGGTCACAGTGTATTTTACACTGTGGAGTTGCTGTTTTGGAGCTTCTAGTTCATCATTGATTCTGCGAAATTTATTATATAGCGCTGTAAGTATTTTTCCAAACATCTTTTGAGATTTAAATATATTTTTGCACTAACTCATTTTCACTGTGTTCTGGTTGGTTATTCCAGACTGAGTTCGAGGAGTACGGGGTTCGGATGGATTTGAAGACGGAGTATTTGTGTGTTGGTTATATTTTAATTTGGTAGGTTTTTGGATACTGATGTTGGTTTGGTACATTGCATGTGCACGCATGTTCATGTTTGTAAATTGAAAGCTGGGTTTTCGGGTAATTGCATTCATGTTTATGTGGATATTTGAAAACTGGGTTTTCATGTGTGGAAATAAATTTTGGGTGCGTGTGTATCACGACCCCAAGTCGAGATGGGGCATTATCTCGGTGGAGCTCCTCTGGTCACTCGGGAGCGGAATATACTGAGTGACATCCCTTGGATTGTCACTGGGCGACAACGGGATCGGACGAGATGGTAACGCTCTCGTGCTGACTTCGTGGCCCCTCTGCTGGTGGGGGCTAAAGGATGCTTAGCCACGAACGCACTGAGTGCGGAATTGGGTATCATTTGTTACGAAATAACATGCATGGTCGTTACCCGTGGTGTGACGAAGGGAGTCAGGGTATGCGGATGGTTCCTAGGGGAGATCATAGTACATACGGATAAAATGGAATAATGGCTATTTTCTGAGAAAATGGCGTGTGTGGATAATGGATTTTGTGAGAGTCATTTTCTGGAAAAATGATGGATATTTGTTTTGAGCCATTTTCTAGAAAAATAGTAAAAAAGGTTTTGATGGAAATGTTTTTGGGGCAAATGAGATTTTGGTGTGTGTTGAAAAAATATTCATTTTCGGAAAAAATGATATTTTTGGATTTGATGCATATTTCATCATATGCATGCATGGTTGGTTGCATTAATGTATTTTTATCTCAAAATTGGTTGGATTATAACTTACCTGCGGTATCATTTAATAGTATCACAGATTTTGATATTGTTGATGCAGCTGCCAAGTCTGAGAATTTGGCTCCGCCGGAGGAGTGATCTGGGATCATTCATGCTTGTATTTTCAGCTTTGTATTACTTTTTGGGACTTTGACTTTTGTTTTAAAATGCTTTATATTTGGATATTTGTAGTAAACAAAATTCTGGTACTTAGTGACTTATTTATATTATCCGCTGCATATTTTTTTGTGCACTGTTTGTTTGTTGCAGACACTTGGCACTTGTCGTTAGGATGCATGACCCTTATTGTCATCATCTTGATGTCATGATTCTCGAGATTTTTCGTACGTAGGAGTTGGGGCGTCACATCCAGCAACCAAGATTTCCTTTGGAGAGCTTGCAGAATATATTGCCCACCAAACTCAAACTGCATAAAAGGAAAATTCTAGATGATCCTAACTGTCCAATGTGTCTCATGGAGTCATAAACTATAGAACACATTCTGTGGGAATGTGTTTCAGCTAATGACATATTGAGCTAATATTCCAGGAAAAGTTAGAAAAGTAAATGGTCTTATCAGAATGTAAAGGAGTTGTTGCAAGATATGTTCAACAAGCTTAACAAGGAAGAAATGATGGAACTGTCATTAAATCTCTCGAATCTATGGTGTAGAGGAATGAATTTGTGTTCAAAAACATTCCCATAGATCCTAAAACAATGCAATATAGAGTAGGGCTGAAAAACTGACATTTCGGTTCCGTTCTGAGGAGAAATCGAGACCGACCGAGCTATGCAAAAATGAGGCACAAACCGGCCGAAACCGATTGAGCTTGGGGCCAGAACCGATTGGTTCGGTTGCCGGCCGATTCACGGTCAGTTGATCGGTTTTTGCTGGTTCAAACAGTGGGTGTGGGCGTGGGTCGTGGGATGCGCTGTTTACTGGAGGGACGTGGAAGGCTGGGCCACTACCTGCTGCAGATGCCGCCGCCGGAGAGTGGAGAGGATCAAATGAGGGGGTTGGCCGCTGTCGTTGTCTGTTGAGGGCCTGAGGTTCGAAATGGAAATGGCTCTGAAATGGAGATTGGAGTCTTGGAGATGGAAGATGACAGATGCGAGGCGAGGCAGATGAAATGAGAAGAGGGGGGACACGAGTTGTTTAAACCCTATGAAGGAACGGCGTCGTTTGCCTTATTCCAAACGACGTCGTTCTCATTATTATTTTTTTAAACTAAAGATTTAGAACGATGTCGTTTCACTTATTTAAGTGAAACGACGTCGTTTAACAATGATATATATCTTTAAGACAAGGGTCTGCTGATGTCGGCCGGTTTTTCAGTTTTTGCTGGTTCAAACCGCGAACCGAACCGGCCGACGCTGGTTTTAGTAATTTACCACCGACGACCAACCGATTCTTTGTCGGTTTCGGCCGATTCCGAGCTCTGGCGGCCGATCTGAGTTGGTTACGGTCGATTGGCCAGTTTTTTGTACAACCCTAATATAGAGTGAATCAGATGCTGCTGGATATTCCTTCATTACATTCAAGACATGAACATAAATCTCTTCAGATAATAGAAGGTTAGTCATTTGGGAATGTCCACCTCAAGGTTTTCGCGAAATCAACTGGGATGTGGCAGTTGATAATAAACAATGTATAATAGGAATATGAGTTGCTATGAGAGATGAAGTAGGCAACTTGAGGAAAAAACAAGCATCAATACCTGATCCTCTTGTAGCAGAGGCAATAGAAGCTTACACAACAATCAATTTTGGTCTTAAATTGGGTATGAGAAAGGTAATTCTAGAAGGAGACTACAAAATAGTGGTTAATGAACTCAAGTTGAAGAAGCACAATGGAAACTATTTTAGAATGATCATTTCTAATACTCAAGCAACAATGTCCAAATATGAAGTGTGTCTAGTTTGTCACATACACAGTGAGGGCAATTTCATAGCTCATGATCTAGGAAAAGCTGCTTTATAAGTATATGAGTGTATTGTAAAAATGGAGGAAACTCTCATACTTTCTTAGTCCATGTAGTAGAACATGGTATCAATGAAAGAAGAGGTTTTTCAAAAAAAAAAAAAAAAAAAAGAAAGAAAGAAAACAACTTATATCAAAGTTTTTTTTTTTTTTTTTTTATTATAAAAGCGGATCATCACTCTTCATTAAGATAGGACATACAAATATGACTTGAAAACAAGTCAATTACAATCGTTAATAACTTTCTAGTATACATACGTGTCTGACATGGTCTAATCCAGACGGAAAATCTCTAAAGACGTAAGTTTTAGAGAAATACCACCTCTGTATACGACAGAGGTTACACAGCCCCATACCCCGACTAAGCAAGGTAGAATTCACCAAACGCCACCGTCTGACAACGAGGAGGGGGGACTTCTTTTTTAGATTTTTATTAACCTAAAAACAACATTACACAAAGAAAATTACAAACATAAAAGATAACAAAAAACACTGTAGTGGCATGTGCACTACATAGCAGCAGACTGCATAAGCAGTGCACAAAAGGGGCTGTTGTGGCGCGTGCAGCCCACGCGCCCAATTGGACGGGGAACCGGCGAACAATCTTGGAAGTACCGAACTCGCAGACTCCAGAAAAGCCGCATGTGGCGACTTTAGAGGGCTTGTTAGGGATCCCCGTCTTGTCCCTAAACATTAAGTCCGTGAGCTTGCCTTGGTGATGATGGTGACCGAGTGTCAAGCCTTCTTGCTTGGCCTTGCACGTATAATGGCAATGATGGGTTCCTAGGTTGATGAAGGTATAGTGTTTAGTGATGGAAATGATGATGATGATGATGAGTTCGGGTGATCTAAGTGGCGAATATGCGTGTTTGATGCAATGTGGAACGGCTTATGGGTTGCCCTTGATGTTGGGCCCTTTTGGATGATGTTTAGGGTTGATATGATGAAGTTGGGCTAGTGTTTGAATGGTGGCTAAGGGGAATTTCGAGATTTGGAAGAGTTGGCTTAGGGTTGGAGTGTAGGATGAGATGTTTAACGGGTTGGAAGGATGTTGTTGGATGAGGCTAGGACTCCTTGATTGATGAGTCACTTTGGGAAAGATGGGAATTAGGTTAAGGATGAAGATGAGTTGTGTTTGAATGGGTCTAGGGTTGTTCCTTGAGTTTAGGGATTTGGAGATGGAAGATGAGATTTGAATATGGCAAGATAGGATGATAGTCTTTTGATTGATTTGAGTGGTTCTAGGGAATGAGTGGTTTGAGGGATTGGATATGGAAGATGAGATTTGATTGTGGTAAGATAAGGAAGGTATGATTTGAATATGGCAAGAGGTGAGAAGTCTTTGGTTGACTTGGGAGATTCTAGGAATGGAGTGATTCTAGGGAAGTTGAGTGATTGGAGGGATTGAGATTCAGTTTTGTCTATTGAGGTAAGTCTTGGTTGGCTAGAGATATTGTAGGGATGGAGAGGTTTAAGGGATTGACAATGGGTTGGCAATTCCTTAAATCAAGGGATATGGATTTGGAAGATAGGTTTGGGATGATGGGTAAGGTGGCTAGGGTTGATTCTAAATGGTAAGAGGCATGTGAGTTGTTGGGAAGTTGGTGTTTGGCTAAGGCAAGGGATGGATTTCGAATTTGGATTAATTGGAAGATGGGTTAAGGATTCCTAAGTGGTAGGAATTACCTTATGGGAGTCTAGAGTTAAGTTAGATGAAGGGTGGCTAGGTTAGGTGGAATGTGGAAGAAGGCTAATTTAGGTAAGTGGCCAATATGGAAAATGTGGGATTTGGCTAGGTCAATGTAAAATTGAATGAAGGATAGATATGGGGTGATTAGGGTTCCTAAAGTTTAGGAATGACTTTGGGATTGGTAGGATTTGTGGGATACAAGGGTTTCGGCTAGGGTTATTGTGTATGGTTGAGGCTAATTATGGTAGTGATGACAATTATGGAAAGTAGGGTAAACACTAGGATTGGTCGAATAGTGTATGTGGGAAGATCAAAATGGATGGAAGGAAATTTATGGATGAACACTATAGATGAACAATATGGATGAACACGCATGCACATTCAAGAACACAATGATGAATAACTTCAACACCAATTCTAGAATGCACAAAGATGAATGGACTCAATAAAGGAATATGAAGACTCTTTTTTATGGTTTATAAGGGTATTTTGAGAAATCAAAGAATACTAAGATTGAGACTTAGGATGTCTTTGATTTGCAAGAAAGTAAAGATGAACAAGATGGAAAATATTAGAACAAACACGAAAATATAAGAACAATTTATTTTTGGATTTTTGAATATAGAATGGAAAACATAAACACAAGAAGATAATTGAATCAACACCTATTCAATGAATTGCAAGATGATGAAACAAAGATCGATAAAAGGATAGATAAATAAATCACCATTGATTCACGAATTGCACAATGATGAAATAGGATAGATTGAATCACCACTTATTTACGAATTGCAAGGTGATGATCCTCTACTAGGGATTCACGAATTTTACCCAAGTAGCCCAAGTGCTAAGCACCGAAAAATGTTCTTCAAGAACACACCCAAACCGTTCCACAAAGGAAAAATGTCAAATGATCAAAGATGTAAAATGAAATGCCTAAGGGTCCTATTTATAGAGATTACAAAGTGGAAACCCCCAATAGGTCCCTTGAAATATAATTAAAAATAAATAAGGATAAATAAATGATATGGTCTTGCATGGCCAATGTGGCTTGTGATATGTCTTGGTTGGCCTTGGCTAGTCTTGATCTTGGAAGTAACCCGATCTTTGTTGTCCATGCATGTCTAGGACCTTATCCTAGGGCGATTTTTGATGAGGCCCCAACAGGGCTCCCCGGTAGCGCGTGACAACCACGTGCCAGAGGACTCCAGGAACTTTGACCTGCGCGTGCCGGCCACTCGCTGCTCCTTTTGACGTCGCGTTCGGTGATCTTGTAGATCGGATGTTGGGCAACACCATAGTGTGACGCATTTTGGTCTGTGCTTGTCAAGAAATCTTAAATCGGAAATTCTCCCTTAAAAGGTCTGAAAAATACGAAAATAAAAATATAAAAACAGTTACAAAAAAGAGGGAGGAGGGAGGCGGAAGGGAGCCAAAGCTCCCACTCCCTCTAGCTGGATTTAAGAAGAATTTTTCTAAAAAGAGAAGATTTGAGTTTTTCTATAGAGAGAGTCTCGAGTGTCCGACCCCTACTTTGATCGTAACTAGAGGATTATATCAAAGTTATCTCTTTAAAACTTATACTCATCAATCTCTTACAAAAATAGCACCAAGTCAGCGAGACGAAGTCATATCCCAAAATAAATTAGGATGTCCATGATTTGTTGTCGGCTTGCTGGTACTAGAATAACAGATACTTGCACGTGGGTCGGCTGAGAAAAGAGATAGACCTCTCGGTTGGAATCAGGGACTTATCCGAGCTAAAAAAAAAAACACGACAGCACACATCCCCACCCACTAGATTGGGTCTGCCTGCTGGATTTGCACTTTATATCTTCCAATTCCCAACCCCACCACAAATATCCACCATACAACACTGCGTATGTGCACATTTATTTCGATTGGATTACAACTAATACAGCTCAGGGTCCCGCTGCTTGCTGTCCTTTATTTGAAATTTGGATCAGTATTTTTAAAACTTTTTTAATTAAAAAAATATTTAAATATTTAAATCTTAATATATTAATATCTTATATTAAAGTCTACGCTATTTTCTTGTCATTTTCATTTAATATAAAATATATGATATTTTAATTATTTTTAAATTACACTGACAAATAGGATAACCAAAATATCGATATTTTAAACTAAATTGATATTCACTTGAATTAGAAAATCATAGAGGGTTTTAATCTTACTTAATATTATATTTTTCTATAAAATTTTAAAATATAAAAAGGATGAACACAATGTATATATATAATTTGCAATTCAAATTATAAAAATCGTTGTTGAAATAATTTTCCAGCAGGCCAAGGGTCAACGGTACGTTAGAATAATCTACTTATATTGATACGGCGTTAGATTCTCATTCATAAATTGTTTACTTTTTTTTCAAAAAAAATTGAAAAAGATATCTAAAGAGAATATGAAGAGAGCATACGGAAGTGTCTATGTTTGTATAGGTCTCATTTTTATTTTATTTTATTTTATTAAAAGTCTTTCTTTTTGACCTTTTTAGTAATTGAGTTCTATTTACTTTACGTTATTTTTTTTTAACGTCAATAAATCACTTATGACTTTATCTTTTCTCGATTTTATCTTTATCATTCAAAGAGTATTTATTCTTTTATATATATATATATATATATATATATATATATTGCTATTACTTCCCACAATCAGTATGAATTTATTTTGACAAATATATGTTTATTTTCTAGTTTTGATATTATTGTTTTTGAATTGAGAGGATAAAATAGAGCCAAATGATTGCGTTAACATCAACTTCTGCTGTATGGGTCTATTTTCTCAACAACAATAACTCTCACTATAATAATTCATTCCAATAAATAAAACAGATAAGGGGATAAATGAGATCAAACAAGAATGTGGACATCTGGCTCGGTTGGTTGGGTTGGTGGCCGCTGCCCGCCAAAATTAGACCGTTCATTTGGTAGCAAGTGGGTTTGATGGTTAAAAAAAAATAAAAAAATCTATGAAATAAAAATAAATAAAATAAAATAAATAGATTACAAAAATAAATAAAGTTTTTGGTCTCCACGTGGCAACAGCTATAACGTCAATAAAATAATTAATTAAGCATCCTCCGGTGGCGGCGGGTCCCAAAAACTCTTTTTTTAACTTTCCTTTCGTTTCGGCTGCAGATTACGATAAAGTAAAGCGCATTTTCGGAGGAAACCAAAACGAAGAAGAAAGTCGAAGGAGAAGACGAAGACGAAACCCTAAAAGCTTGCTTCTTTGTTTTAACTCTTTGTGGCTACTGTTGGTAATGGCGGATTTGGAGAAGGGAGAGTGGGTGGGGGGTGAGAAGGAGGAGGCTGAGGGGAAGGAGGAGGCTGAGGAGAAGGAAAGGCTTCTGGACGGAATGGCGGTATTGGACTTCGATTTGCTTTGCTCAACGGTGGCTTTGCAGTCTCAGCAAGGCAAATGGAGGACATGTAACAGCCTTGGAGAAGATTTACAAGAAGACGGAGGGGAACTCGGCGGGGTCCTTAGGATGTGGGAGGGTGAAGTTCTTGACTGCTTCGAGGATCGTCGCATCGCTCTCGAATCGGCTTGGTGCGTGCGTTTCCATCCCTCTCTCTTTTTGTTCTTCTTTTGCCGTGATTCTATAGGCTGGGGCCGTTTGTTTCTGCGGAAAACTATTTCCCAGAAAACTTTTTGTTTCTCGAGAAAATAGAGGAGAAGATTAAATTTCCGGTTTGAAGAAGCTAAACTGACTTTGCAGCCATGAGATATTTTTCTTTCAGAAATCTTCTGACGGAAAGCGTTCCGAGGAAAAAGCGTTCAGATCATCTGGAACAAAATTAGTGCAGAAATTCAGGTTTTTAGGAGAGATATTATTCAAGCGAATTATTATTAGAGAGGATGGGAACGAAAAAGAGATTTCTTTCCTTTTTCTTGTAACATCTTTTTTTTTAGCTCCAAGTTTTACGGATTTCCTTTACGCTCGAGCAGAATCGTAGTAATTTTTATTTTGTTGCCAGGCTTGGACCATGAGAGGAGTACTCATGATTTGCGTTGGTTATGTTTTGATTTTCCCTCTTTCTCTTCTGGGTCGTTTAAATATTATGGTTTAGTTTGGAAACATAAAGAGTTAGCTCCATCCATTAAATCTAATCATAATTCATAGACAATTTTATCGGCTTTTTCCTTGTCTGCCTTGGTAATAATTTCTGGCACATGCTTTGCGTGACTACTACGCCCGATGGGCGTTGCTTTCATGCTCTTTGAGCTTATGACTGTGTCGGAAAAAACTAGAAAATGATAAAAATGTGTTGCTGTTTGTACGCATAGTCTTTGCTGTTGTATATGTCCGTGTACTTCGGCTGCCTATTCTTATGATCAATAAAATCCTGTTTATCGATGCAAAAAAGTGTTGCTGTTTGTGTTTTATGGACACATAATTTATTTGAACGGCATAGTTGAATTTTCTTTGTTGTTTACTTTTCAAACTATTATTCATAGTTTTATTACCCTTGTGGTTACTTATAAAAAAAAAAAGTTTTATTACCCTTGTTGGTGACCGTGTATTTGATGTTGCAGTTGTCCCTGCTACAGATTTGGGAAGAACATGAGACGAGCTGGTTTTGGTTATTGCTTTATTCAGGTAGATTCCGCAGCAATTCAATGGAAATAAAAGTTCAAAATTTTTAGGATTCCCGGAGAGTGGGGGAAGTAACGTTTTTATTTGCTTTGTACTTAAGCAATTAAATAGCTTGACTATATTTGTTCTATATTTCACTTCTAAAATTGTCCTTGTGTTCAATTTATCTTTTAATTACTTGTCAAACAATTTATCTCTTGATTTTTTTTTTTTGTAGGGAGCCCTTTATTTCATCCTTGCAGTTGGTGCTCTTTTGAACTGGATTGCCTTTCTTGTCACCAAGCGGCACTGCTTTCTATATTTGGCAGTTGCTTTTACAATTTGTATAGGAGCATATTTGGGCTTTTTTCGTACGCAGATAAAGAAGAGATTTAACATCAGGGTGAGCATTTTGTCTACCTTTGTGTTCAATTCCTCATTCCCTGCCACTGCTTCGTCTTGTCTTAGCCCAATGTGTTTATTTTGATATGTTAATCATATTTTTTCTATAATTTTTGTGTTCGTCTTCAGAATTATGTAACCATATTGCACAATGGTTTCTCCAAAATCCAACATGATTGCCACCATTAGTTGGGTTTTTGGTTGTCTCTAATCACATATTTGGCCAAATCTGGCCAAAAATTCTATGCTCTTTGGATGAGCGTAGAAGGTTCTTTTCCACACCTTATTTCTTTGTGGGTCTGTTATGGTATTCAATGGATCTTTCATGACTTTCTTGTATCATTTTCTAGCTCCAGCTTGTAACTAGGTGTTCTCTTTCATTTGCTTCGCTACACGTATTTACTTGTTTCAATAAAATTTTATATTACTTTTGAAAAAGGATGAACTATGCAGTAGTTGTTAAGTATAAAGGGGGTCTGGAAATTGAAGGAATTGTGTTCTGCATGGTATCTTAGACTAATATTATTGCGAGTCTTTCACCATAACACATGCATAAAGAAACATCCTTTCATGAAGGATCTGTTTCTGTTTTGCTTTAGTTAAGCTCTCATAGTGGCAGAAATTTTATTCTCTCAGTGGAGTGTGATCACCTCTTGATATTTTGAATACCTTCAGGCTCTTCTTTGTTTCCTGCAATCTCATTAAACTATCAGCAAAATTTTGCTGCTTTGTCTATCTAATCCCAGTTTTTTTTTTTGGCTTCCTTTTCCTTTTAATGAATGTTAATGAGTATGTGGGAAACATAACTGTTTTCAGGGCAGTGATAGTTCCTTGGATGACTGCATCTACCATCTTGTCTGCCCTTGCTGCATGTTATGCCAGGTCCTCCTCATCTTACAACACCGCACAATTTGATTGCTTCAGATAATTTGCATTCTGTAAAATGCTTTGGTAGAATTGTTTAAAACTCTTATATTCCTGGAGATTTATTAGTATTCTGTTAATTTGGAATAGGAGTCGAGAACATTGGAGATGAACAATGTCCAAGATGGAATTTGGCATGGTCGGGGTGACACAATATGCATAGGAGGCCTTCATGAAGGGAGTAAAGCATTCTTTGAGCTTCATCAACCATCTCCTGTAACGATTATGGCTCCTGAACCGTGCAACATGCAAAAGGGTACAGAGGGTAGTGATCACGTGTCAACTTAAGAACTTAGGCATTCAGAAACATTGGTCTGCCATTTCAATAGTTGCCAGACCTCTGAATTAATGCTGACTTCCTATGCAATATCTTTCTCTAAGAGAGCAATGTTATGCAGGCTGCATGGTATAAGCCAGTTTGTTTTCAGGACTTGGCAGTTGCTTGCATCTGAGGGGAAAGGTTACCTGTTCCACCTTCAAAGTGCTGGCTTTGTTGGTCCGCAATATTGGCTTGCTACGAGAAAAGTGATGAGGAAGTTGCTTGTAGGTGTATGTACATAAACCAAACCATGCATTAATGTTGATGGCGATTTAAGAGCGATTCCCTGTTCTCTAATGCCATATTGTCCAATTTAAGCTCTGACATATTGTCCAATACGATTGAGAATGATAAATCTTAGAATGAAGATCAATATTTCTCAAAATTTTAAGGTTTAATTCAATGGTAGCTAATGCCATTATCATCGTTAACTTCTGTTTGGTGGAATGGAATTTACGATCACGTGTCTTTCTGGGTTCCTTTCATACTCTGTTTATTTGGTTGGGACCATGAGATCAAGACATTATTTGCTATGATTCTTACTTAAACCCCCTAATTTGTATATATATCCCGAAAATCCCATTAGTCGCTTGAAATTAGATTTATTTCCTCGCACATTGTTCTCAGTCCTGGAATTTGCAGCCTGTGGTGTTGTGTTTGTAGCTGGTGTCATCACGGTCAAACTGGATTGTTGTTTTGCCCTGAAAGGTACTATAATTTAAGCCCCCAACTCCCTAAAGAGCATCTTAGTTGGTTTGGTCAAATTCATTTTTAAAATTTAGTCAATATCATACATCTTTGTATTTGTCTATTTAATTTAAATTTAATACTCACATTGAATTAACCATTTACTCTCTATATAATAATAAAATATTATTAATTTAATAATTTTTTTATTTAATTTATTTGTATCATATTTTATAATTTTACCAATTTAATAATAATAATAATAATTATATTCTAATTAAATTAATATTAAAAAATTCATATTTCCAAATAACGTTGTAACATTTTACTACCAATTTCACTAACATTTTCTCAGAGTTTTAAATTTATTTTAATTTTTAAATCATATACAAATAACGTGGTAACATTTTAAATTAATGTATGGTCAGAGTGAGAAATTGCTGTTCCCTTTCATATACCCAGAGAATTGCCGTTCTCGTGTGTGTGGTTGGAGTGAAAAATTAATATTTTAATATTTAGTAAATCAACTATAGTTCTTTATATTTAGTCAACCACTGTAAAAATCTAAATTATTTTAAATTTATCTAATTTAATGTGAGATGTTTTTGATATAAATTATACAAATTTTAGCCAACCTTTCTATTTGACCAAGTCAATAAATTAGGCTTGTGTTTATAGGTATCCTGGCATGGGCATTTTGAGCAGTGGGGTGCATCCTAGTTGGTTTTCTTCCGTCTCCAAGCAAGATAAGCTGTATAATCCTCGATTTTACCGCCAGTATGTCGTTGGTGGAGATACCTGCACTGACATCCGATTGTTGGGGGTAATTCAAGACTATAAAATGCAAAGAGCGAGAAAGCTTGGTTAAGAGACGATTTTTATCCACTTGGACACCATAGCCTCAAATCTTACAATTTTTTAGACTAACTTATTCCTCAACCTATGAATCATCTCGTTGTTAGCATATAAGTATATAACAAAAGGCTCTGCTCTCCAAAAGAACATTTAACAGGGTTGCATGATGAGTTTGGTAAGTAAAGAACGGGAAGATTCAAACTAGTGACTTCTTTGCGCGACATGATCTTTTTTGCATGACTCATATAAGACTAACTTGACTCGAATCGACAAACAACCTCGTGCAAGAAACTCTCTCAAAAATCCTCCAACTCACTAGAGGAAAGGCTCCTACTTCTCCTTTCTCCTTCCCCCTCTCCTTCCCTCCTATCTCCATCCTTCCTTTCCTCCTCTTCTCCCACTCCTTCCCTCATTTTTCTTCTTTTCTTAATTTATTTTGTTTCCTTCAAGGCTGAAAAGACAGATTTACTGTTCTCCGACATCTCTGGTGAGGCATGAGCAGCACAAGATGCTTCATAGGCCAATTATTGAAAAGATAGTGGCGGATCACGGGATTAGATCATTCAGATCTGAATTTTATGGTTGATTTCGAAATCTACTAGAGTAGATCTAAACTGTAATTCGTCATTTTCACATCTATCTTTTTGCTTTCATTGTTGTTTCATTTTGTTTAGTTAAAAAATAAAAAAAAAGAGATAATCTCTTGAACGTTTTGTCCGTAGAGGTTAAGTCCTCTCCTTCTAAGGAGGGTGGGGTATGAGTCTTTGCTTTAGACAGAGTGCTATTTCTTAGACGGTTTATCTGTAGAGAACTATAGTAGTAATTAAGATGATACCAGTCTCAAAAGAATTTGTGTACTAATGGAGTTTCAAATGCAGTAGTTGGCTTGTGATTGGGAAATTTTCCTGTATGGTCATGGATGTAACTTTTCTCTAGTGAATGAATAAAGTCAATTTTTTATAAAATAAAAAACTCGGCTCCAATCGATGTTGAGTTTGATTGAATCAAGTTCAAGTGCCGTGTTGAATAATATGTTTATTTAAAGCCCCTAACCATGAAAAATGATGAGAATATGGAATAGGGAATCTCAAGCTTCTTGCTCTATACAATTTGAAATGAAGCATGCCTTGCAATTTGTAAAAATGTGAGAGAAATCGAGATGCAAACCGTCTCATTTGGGAATACCGGCACGAAAAGACGAAAAACCCACACCAGAGCTCACTAATTTACGTAGCGCAAAACAACCATATGCAGAAGAATGGAAGGACAAGGAAGTAAATGAAAAAGAGCATATATATATATAAAATATATATAAATATAAATATATATATATATATATATATATATATATATATATATATATATAATATTATAGTGTTATATACATTTCAGAGAAACAATTGAAAAAGGAAGAAAAATGAAAAAGAAAAATAGAGTGATTATAGGTGATGCGAAGCGCTTGGTCAATGGGTAGTACAGAGCTTAATTCGTGGATTTTCACTTTGCTTGTCGTCACAACTCGCAAAGAAAAGCAGTAGAAAGAAAACTAGTATTGTTTGGATAAGAAGATAAATGAAAAATTCTCAAAATTTCTTTCTCAAACATTATTTAAATACAAAATATTTTAGAATGAAGGAAAGGCAACACTGAAATCTTAATTATTTCATGTACTCTTATTTTCCCCAATTTTTCCCAGTGCGCTTATAATTGCCAAATTACATGTTTGCAGGAACCAAGTAGATAAATTTTCTATTGCCCATATTTTCTGTGCTTTATTACATGTTTCTGACCAATTTATTGTGCAGGAAGCTGAATCTCAAGGAAAATGTAGCAAATGTATGGCCGGAATTTGGATCAAATAGAAAAGACCTCGTTAAGGTTTCAATTTTGTCTCAACTCATGATAACTTCTCCCATTATCAACTGAAACTCTTATTTTTCCTTTATTTCTGTTTAGGTCCATCATGTACTTTAACCATACATCTGGTATTTGCATTTAAATCAGTTTGTAAACAAATGGTATTCATATGACCGCCATTTTCCTTTCTTCTTACCCCTTCCAATCTAATCTCGTTTCTTTTTGTAAGATTAGGCTTTGATATTTTTTAATTTTTCAAAACCTTCTGCAGATTCCTATTTTGGTGGTTATGAAGGTCATGGGAATGGAGAGTGATCAAGAAGTCATACAGATGGTTGGAAGAGATCCTCAATACAGTGACCTACTTTTGCCATCTATAGAGGTAAACAATAGCTAAATGATTTGTTTCTTTATTTTTTTTGCCCTGTTCTTGTTTCTTGACAGCTATAATGTAGAATGGTGCATGTGCCTCATTCATTGCATGATCATATCACATTTATCTTAACAAAAAAAAAAACTTCTTCAAAAAACAAAATTTGATAATTAATACAATAATTAAACCTATTCTTTTCATATAGCTGAATTTTTTAGTTTTCCTTAATGTTGTGCAGTCTGTTGATATTTTCAAATACACGAATGAGGAGTATGAGAAGTAACGTGAGATATATATCTTCGTGTTTGCCACATTTCTCGATCAAAGACGATATGTAGAATTGTGGGTGCCAATGCCGATGAACTGTCCCACTTTCATAATGTGACGCCCCCAAATTTCGCTTGGGATTGGACGGACATTTGAAGCGTTGAGACATGCAACACAAGGTTACCTGCCCCCGTTCATGACATATAAGATGCAATGTTCCTAACATGCATTTAGCATTATGCAATATTCGCAGCAGATAATTTGTTTTTATCAATACTATGCACCAAACTTGTAGTATCCCAAGTAATTAAAGCGTAAGCCATTCATACTTAACAAAATAAACATCCACGATTACAGTACGGGTATCAGAAAACTGTAATATCAAAACATGAGAGACCAGATTTCATAGTTACATTACCAAAATACACTATTGGGTCAGTTCATCGAGTAACTCGCGTAACTCGACAATGAGGCCAAAATATTGTCCAAAAAAACTAACTATGGAAGTTGTATGCTCCGCGTCGTGTCTGTGGCACTTAGTCAACCTCCTCTAGTTTATCAGTGTCTGCTCCCTGCTCCGATCCTGACACATCATCAACCATTCGGGGGGAATGGTAGTTGAGACTGATTACAAATCTTAGCAAGTTAACAGGAAACTTTCATACAAGTTAATGATGCATGCATGGCGGTAAGAGTATGAATGCATAATCAAAGTAGTAAGTAAGCATAACATAACTTGACATAACATGGCATGAAATAATAAGCATAACGTGACTTGACATAACATGGCATGAGCCGACATAACTTGAACTGAAATTGAGGCTTAGCTTGACGTAACATGATATGTACGTGAATTTAAAACATAACATTGACTAGCAACATAGCATGAACGTGAACTTGAAATATATCATGGACGTGAACTTAAAACATAACATGAACTTGAAATATAGCATGAACGTGAACATACATAACATGAACGTGAATTTGAATTCTTTACTTAACATAGATACTCAGACAATTAGAATGATTCCATTATGAGTATTTTAAATAAGATACACTAACAATCATAGTGATTAAACCAGGAGTATCTGTATAACTGAACTTAAACTGAATTCTTTACTTAACATGAACATGGAATTGAATTCTGACAATCAAAATGATTCCGCCAGTCGTTTCGTCAGGAATAGTGAACAATCAGAATGATTCTGCCCAACATATTCCGTTAGAGATACTCAGACAATCAGAATGATTCCATCATGAGTATTTTAAATCACGTACCTAGCAATCAAAATGATTAAATCAGGAGTACCTGGTAATATTTTGACAATCAGAATGATTACGACAGGAGTATTTACATAACTAAACTTGAACTGAATTCTGACAATCAAAATGATTTTGCCAGAAGTAACTTGCATGAATTACAAATAGAATGCTCAGACAATCATAGTGATTATATCGTGAGTATCTTAGACATAACTAATTTGAACGTAACTCAAAAGATGTTACTTATTTGAAGTAGAAACATTTCGTAACATAGCATAACATGTAACATGCAACATTTCGTAACATAGGATAACATGTGATAGTGACTATTACATGACATGAAATACATGTAACAGATAGATACGTAATATGACATACTTGCAACAGATAGTAACATGTGACAGAATATATTATGTAATAGAAAAGTATTTTGTGATAGAATAATTCGTGTAATAGATAAACATGTGATAACATGGCATGACATGACATATATAACAACATACGAACATAATTGTAGTTCCCTTACAGATCACACATACACAATAAATTGATAGTAAGTTAAGAGTTAACTTACCTCTATCTTCGCGTTTCTAGATAAAAACTCTAATGCGATCACGAGAAACTGAAAGTAGTGATTTCTAAAAATTAGAACCTAGTCACTAACAATTAGAAATATGAAAAAATATTAACTTAGAGTAAAATTATCATTTTATCATTTTTATGTGGGAAAATGACCATTCTATCTCTAATTTAAGGATTTTGCATCCTTACTCCAAAAATCATCAAAATTTACATATCTCATGTAAATTTTGTCTTAAACTAAAATATTTATTCAGAAAAATTTAAAACTAAACACAACTATTAAAATTCTATAGGGCCGAAATTGTGATTTTTTCTTCTAAGTTCAAAACAGATTTTTGTTTCTAACTTATTTTGATCAACCTCTTGATCCATGACTTATAAAGATGTGATTTTCAAATAAAAATACTCCATGGTTTAAAAATGTGTCCTAAAATAGATTCAAGCTCCAAACTCAAGATCACATAGTTAAAAATCAATCAAAACATAAATTTAGCCAAGAATATCATCACTTTGGCCTAACCGAATATCTCCTTGCATAAAATTTCATATCTTTGAAACTAACATCAAATATATTCAAAAAAATATTCTAAAATTTATATAATAGGCTTAGGATCCTTAAATAAAAATATCAAAACCATTGGATTAGGAATAAACCATAAAAGATTTAAACTTTCCCAAAATAAAAATTGTTTTTCCTCTTCCAGTTTCTAAGTTTCTAGATCTAAGAAAATCTTTCACTAAAACTTTTAATCATGCAACAAATCCTTAATAAATAATCATATATATATATATATATGTTAACAGTACTCCATAAAAGTTTTGGACCAAGAACTATTTATGTAACACCCCACTCCCCAATAAAGACATTTTAGAATTTTTGAGGAGCCAGTGTGCTACTACTGAACTTAACTAAAACTTTTTCTTTTAAATAACGAGCCAGATGCAAAAGATTCCATAATTAAAATAAAATTTAATTAATACTTAAAATCCAACATAGAGTTTGCGGAAGCACTTATTTAAAAAAAATAATACGGAAGTCTCATGTGCTTATCAAAATAATCTACTGAAATCTTAAACCATAAAAGCTAATCATATCATAATCTGTCTAGGCCTCTGTCTCGCCTCCCGGGGTCAAGTCCTGTCCTGCAGTCTCATCTTCATAAATTTCATCACCTGGGGTGGTTTAAAAACATGAAAATAAACTAAAATGAGTCGAATACTCAATAAGCACACATCATACAGTAAACATAATAAACATAAGGTTTCTTGAAAAACGTGCTTACTTATAAATACATACGTAAATAACATGAACATGAACATGAGCTTATCTTTCACTTGTCATAGGCCGTTACCCACTGTTGACCCCCGTGAGTTAGGGTTAGCGAATCTAAATAGATTCCGATTACGCCCGTGGCCGCGGGTTGTGGAATCCATACATAAGGAAGACATACTGGGTGCACTACCAGCATGTACGACCTGGCAATGCAATATGCCCATAACATAGGTACCGTCTTCATATCATAGCATAGGCCGTTACGTATCTTATCATTCTTATTTCATCATAATCATACTTGCATACTTGTCATATCATAGATTTCAAAAGAAATCACATTCATACTTGTCATATCTTGTCATATCATAGATTTCAAAAGAAATCACCTTTATACTTGTCATATCTTGTCATATCATATCATAGATTTCAAATGAAATCGCATTCTTTCATAACATGTCGTGATACATGACTTCTCACATAAAATCATGATTTCTCATAAATACTTTAATGCATAAATCTTCACATAAAATCATGCATGGCTTTTCATAAATTATTTTAATGCATAACTCTCACATAAAATCATAACTTTTTATAAATCTTTTGATGCATAACTCTTTTCATAAAATCATGAATTTTCATAAATAACTTGATGCATAATTATTTACATAAAATTATGGATTTTCATATTTTTATCATGTCTTGGGTACGTAAAAAGGGGCTTCCAATAAAGGGCAAACATGCATAATATTTTTATAAAAGTGTCATTTTACCGTACATACGTGTAAGGGTATGATCATGCTACTTACCTTGCAGCGCTACTTCCTGAATCTCACTTCGTAACTCGTCACCGAAGGGTACGTGACGAGGGTTGGCTAGACGAGACGACGGTGGCTCTGGGTGGCTAGGAGTGAGGCGACGCGGCTGGTTTACTGGGCTGGGTGGTGCGACGCCGAGAGAGGGAGAGATAGTACCGAGAGAGAGTTCTGTTGCCGAAGGCAACCGAGAGAGAGAGAGAGAGAGGAGGCTGGCGGTGGTTGTGGTTTCTTATGTTTTCTTCTGGAGGTCTCAGCTAGGGGTGGGTTTTATAGGCAAGGAGAAGGGTATTGTGACCATAAGGAGATGGGATAGGATTTGGAGTTGAGAGTTTGGTTTCCTACTAGGATTTGGAGTTGAGAGTTTGGTTTCCTAATAGGATTTGGAGTTGAGAGTTTGATTTCCTAATAGGATTTGGAGTTGAGGGTTTGGTTTCCTAATAGGATTTGGAGTTGAGAGTTTGGTTTCCTAATAGGATTTGGAGTTATTAATTAGAGGATAAGGATGAGGCTTATGGGTGGAGATAGGGAGAAATAATGTTTAAATTCAAAAAACTAAAATTCTTGTGCTTAAAACAAAAAAAATCCGTTCATGATAAAATAATAATAATAATAATAATAATAATAATAATAATAATAATAATAATAATAATAATAATAATAGTAATGGAGGCTTAATTCTAAGTTAAAAAAAAAAATGTTTGATAAATTCTTTTATAGGCTTAAACTCATTTATTGAGCCTAAAAAAATTATCCATAATTTATTCTTAAAAAATATAGAATCGGGTCGTTACAATTTATTAGCTTGGTCAAAAACTCCAAACTACAACACACTCTCCAGTTTATCGCCCAGATGAACCTTTTTGGGTTTTGAACAACTTTTGATTGATCAAATGATCTCAAAATGAAACAAATAAGATATCTCCGTAAACTAGACTAAAACATAAACAACTTTAATGAAGGAAGTTTTGTGAGAAAACACTTAAAAAATCTTCAAATAAGGCGTGAAACAGAGATCAAAAAAATTGCCTGAGAGTGTCTTTTGTGTTTTGTCAAAGAAAAGTGTAAAGAAGGGTTGCTTTTTGTGGGAAGTGGACTGGAGAGACTCTTACACAGGTTATGAAAAGTGATAGGACTGAAAGAAATCTTGAGTGTTAGCCTTTTATTTCCCAAAAAAATCAGCTTAAGATCTTTTCTTAAAATAGAGTGTAAAAGTGAAAGAGTGAGATGACCATTTAGATTTTTTCTTCAAAACCTTCTGGAATTTCTTTTGGAAAAATCTGGTTAGCCAAGTGGGGGGTACAAACTTAGCCAAGAAGCAATGCTAATGAGACCAAATTCGTGGGCTTTAATGGGCCTAAACCGAATGGGCCTACATTTTGGGATTTTAAGAGAGTTTGGGTTGCTATCAAGCCCAAATCCAATATCTCTTGGCCCAATCAATTTTTCAAGGTTAACAAGGTTGGATAATGATGTTCTAACATAAATTTGAAGGATTAATAGCATGTGGAAGTAATTTACTCAAGCGATTAAATACGATGTTAGAAACTGATTCATTTAGATTTTGGAGGTCAACTTTATGGTTTGGATAAAACCGTTTCGGATTTTGATTTCAACCATGCTTTTGGGTTCTTAGTTGGATTCCAACCATACAATATTTCACTAAGGTGGAAATCTTCTTTGGTTTGGCACAATTCGATTTGTCGGACGTAATAAGGTTTTGCTTTGGTGGTATGATCTCACAACTTGATTCTTTCAAATCTATCAACCATTCCTCATGGTGCCAAGTATCTAATACTATTCACTATGTGTGGCTAAGATCTTGCCAACTATCCAAATAAAACTTCTTTAATCTAGTTTGGACAATCCACACGGTGATTTTGAAAACACTGCATTTGGTGTGTTTATTGAGGTTACTATTCACTCCAGAAAGTGAATAATAAACTTAGTACTGAAAAATTCTAAATATTCAAATTAATTTACAGTGAAAATCGTTTGCTGAAATTCAATCTCGAAGTGTCCCAAAAAAAGAATTCATAGTTTCGAACAGGCATTTCGTCCGAAAATATGAAAATGGACTTATTGCGTCATAAAATCCTAAATAATCAACTGAGTTTAATGACACAGACCATAATGCATTTTGACACTTATAACTACCTCAAACAATTAGAATCACATTTCTATCACTATAGTGAGTGATAACACAAACTATGTTGACAGATTAAAACCTATACGATTGATCGATTCGTGAAAGCTTATGGAGTTTTCACGAGATTCTTAAAGTCAATAGAAATTTCACCAATAAATTTCTAGCGGGCTGTTACATATAATATTGTGGAACTTGGTAGCAATTATTTCGGTGGATGGTAGAGTTAAACAATCTGGTATAATAGTGATGTTTATCTATTATATTAAGATGTAGCTCAGTGTGTACTTGATATGAGAATATAATGCACCACTCCAGTGTATAAATACATATGAGTATGGCTCGGGTTGACACTTGAAGAAATTATTGGATTGGTTTTATTGGTATTTACAATGATTTGTTGATGGATTGGTTGTTTACATGGTCATTGTTCAATGTGAATGAATTTCTGGAAAAGTTATATATTTTGCTTTTAGGAATAGCCAAAAACGAGCCCAGTAAGAGACATAGGGTCAAAAATCTTGAAGGCTTTTTCGGCGAAAAATAATCACTGGCAAAGATTTCAAAAACCTGATAAACCATTAGCAGCAATTCACAAATCACTACTAATAATTCAAAGGCAGCGAGTTAAAATCGCCGCAATTGCATATCCATAACCAAAGAGTGGACTGCGGCAATTATGAAAATTGCCCGATATGTATTTTTAGTAGCGATTTTAGTTTCGCCGCAATTGAATACACAAACCAAAAATTCAATTGCAGAGATTTCTAAATCGCTGGTAATATATGAAAAGTGGCGATTTAGCAGTTGCCACAACTGGCTATTTAAATTTGCTAACTCAATCCCAGCGATTCAAAAATCACTGCTAAATATTTATTGAGGTGATTTCAATCTCAGCAATTGTGTTTTCAAAATGGATTAGTCTGTTGCAGCGAATATCTAGAAACGCTGGAAATACGTATTTGCGGCGATTTTTTTCTTTTTGCGACCATATAAAATCGCCGCAATTGATCTTTTCCAACGATTTCAAAGTGAATCGTCGGGAAATATTGCGGCGATATGTTGTACTATTTGCGGCGTAAAAAATCGCCGGAAAAGATAACTTTTCGCGGCGATTATTGGATTCTGTTGGCGTAGATTAGAAATGGGGGATTAATATCAGCGAACATGTAGTGATGTAAAAATCGCTGGGAAAAGGTTTATGCGGCGATTTGTATCACCTTTCCTAACGAAATTAATCGTTAGGAAAAGTGATTCTTGTTGTAGTGACTATTCACAAAATTCTATGATACTTCAAGTGTACAAACGAGCACTAACAATCTATGTTAGTGTAATTAAGAAACCCAGAGTACTCACTAAAATGCTTTGATTTCCACTGATAGAATGAAGAAGATAAACATGGTCGACTCAAGCATGCCAACAAAGACGAGACAGTGAAGACACCAATAACGATCAACAGTTAACAATAATATTATGAATTAATTGCCATGTGTTTTTTTTTTAGAACATAATGAATTTATGCCATGTTTGATAGATATAACACAGAAGTGTTAGAAATAATATCTCATCTAATTTTTATTTAAATGGTACTTGATCGGTACACATGAAAACAACCTTCAATGTCTACTTTCCAAAATAATTAACCCTGAATTTAAACATTTTAAAAGTTATGAATAATTCTTCTCATCAGTCACTATTTACTACACATACTTCACATCCCATGAAAAAAAATATAGAAAAAATTATCAGGTATGGGGTGTAGATGAATAGTGGCTGATGCATAATAAAACCCAAAGGTTATATATGGAAATTTAAAGGTAAAAAAAGTAAAAATAAAATAAGAAACTTAATTTGTCTTTTTCATTACTAACATTTTGGCTTCTTTCAATTAAACGACGTTATCCGTTATGTGATAAATGATTATAAATTTAAATAACGTTATGTGCATGGTAAATGATTACAAATCTAAATAATTTGAAAGGCCATGCATGGAATTTTAAAGGTTAAAAATACTTAATATTTTTTTTTTTATTTGTAACATTTCATCTTCTTTAATTTCTTGTATAATATTTTGTCTTATTTTATATAGATGTATTTTCAAAAAAAGGATCATGCTTAAAAAGTTTACACAATTTATAAGTTAGAGATTAATTTTAAAAAAAAGTGGTCCTGACGTGCTTACTCTGGAATGAGCGCCATAAGATCACTTTCCAGCCCTCTTGAAGCTCTCTTCTAGGGAATTTGCTTGGTCTAGTTACAAGTCTCGAAAAGCTGTCGCAATCAGGCAATTCGTTAAAAAAGTTTTTCACAAATCGCGTGGGTGTGCGACTAGTTCCATATAAAGACCATGACGAAGAAGATGGCAAGGACTTTGAAAATGTCTTTTATATACCCAGAAGCTAGACAAGTCGACTTTTAAAATATAAAACCTCAAATTAAGTCATATCTTGTTAGCATGGCGGATAGATTTCTAAAACCATCCTCACTAGTTCAAAAGGATCATAGCACACTCTTCAATGGAGAAGATATGCATGCAATACACCATACTAACTCGTTTACAATACAAGCTGCATGCCTAACCTTAATCATGTACCACTCGATCGAGCAACTTCACCAAAGAATTAAAACACTTAGCTAGATTACCATTTCCTGGATATTCAAATGCATGATGCAGCTTATTTACAAACTAACCATCTGAAGATGAGTCTCACAACTTCCATGCACTACCTCAAAACAACACTTGAAAGCATTATCAGTAGATTATCACATGCATTTCTGCTGCTTACATTGATCAATCGACCCAAAATTCATATCCAGCATCATGGCAAACATCTGGATACATGGACTCTTGGTGCCACCTCGCAGTAGTTGGAGCCATGAATCCAGGCTCTGTTTCAGGCATGAATATGTCCTGGAATGAAAAATATGGCTGCTCCCATATACTTTGGATAATTTCAGATGCGTTGGACGAACTAAAATTGATCTCGTAATCCTGATCTATCATGTATTGGTTTCTAACATCTTCAACTGGAGGATCAGTACTGCTTGAAGAAGAGACAATATCATTAGTGGACATATAGATTTGTGGGGACGTCGGGATACCTTTAATGCCATCCATGTTTGGCACTTTTGGGGAATCGCTAAGTTGGAGATCTTGATTCCCAGAAAAATCATTCTTGTTAGCTTCAACTTCCTTGGACGTTTTCACCATTTCTGATATAGTTGTTGATGACAAATGTTTCTTACTGCGCTTTTTCAGGTGGGCGTGCCAGTAATTTTTTATTTCATTGTCAGTTCTTCCTGGAAGCTTTGCAGCAATTGCAGACCATCTAAAATAAATTGAAGACAGTAAGACCCACATTATCAAGTACTGCTGCAGTTTAGAACATCCAGGTTTTTTTATTCACAGTATCTTCAACATTCGGGTTTAACTGAGGCCTAAAAGCTTTTGCTTTTCTATCTCCTAGAAGCCATATATATCGTAGTTTATGCATGATGTGATGTCAATCGCGAGAGTTCAAAGAAATGCTAATTCGATTGAAAAGTTTAAGCCATATAATATAGAGAGGTGTGCATTTTATAAAGAACTGTATAGTTTCCATATAGAATTTTTAATGTACTTACCGATTTCCCAGCAGTTCATGCCACTTAAGTATAGTTTCTTGGTCTTCATGGCTGAAGTTTCCCCGCTTAATGTCAGGCCTAAGGTAATTCATCCATCGGAGCCTACAACTTTTTCCGGATCGCGTCAAACCTAAAATAAAAGAAATTAAAGTGTTAAGAAAAAAATGTAAATAATTAAAACTAAATCTTTTTATCAACTTATTTAAACTTTTAAAATAAATGATAATTTTATATGATATCAGAACAGAAGTCTCGATCGAGTTTAAAATTTGACTTTACAGTACTTAATTGTTTAACTAAATATAGTACATTTTAGACCACTTATTAAGAGAGAGTTTGTCTCACGAGTGAGTGAGAGTGTTAAAATAAGAAATAAACAAAAAAAAATCTACTTGTTTCTATCAACTTAAACTTTTGAGACATCAAGTTTTAATGATATCATGGAAAGAAAAAGCAAGAAAATTTGGTAATTAATCAAAGTATGTATAATATATTGATCACAGGCTGAACACGTAGGCATGCATATACGTACACCCATATTGGATGCAGACATGAGACGCCGCGAATGATAAAGCTAAAAGAAATATATATATATAACGTTAATTTAAGATCATCTGCTAATTTCCTACCAGAAGCTTCAGGCATCTGATTCCAATTCCAAATACCGTATCGCTTAATGTAGGCTTTCAACTTCTGGTCTTCTTCAGGACTCCATGAAGCTCTTGATCTCCCGTGCATTTTCTCACCATTCGAAGTCTTCATCATCATCATCTCTAAGTACTGCTAACTAGTCATATATTTCAACTTGCAGAGACCTCAAAACCATATAAATGGTTACGAATATTAATATTGCTTCGTAGTGTCATAGGTTTGATGAGTCAAAAACGTGTTTGAAAATTTTAGCTTTTCAAGTGAGAATGATTTCCAAAGATTAAAAAGAAAGCTTATTTTATAAAGGTCCTGGAGCAGGTAAATACTTTATTTATATTCAAATGAAATTGATCATGTTTTCTTTATATTTTGTGATGCACGGGCAAGTTGATATAGATGTGTTTTTTTATTCCGTCAACGATCGAGCAACAATATACGGTCAAGCCAATGGTGGACGTTGTCGCATTAGCAAATCATCAAGAGGATATTAAATGGAAGGTGCATGGAGCTGGATGGCACCGAAGTTCATTATTGAATGAAATCCTTAACTTGAAAAATTAGTAAATATTTTAAGGTAATATTCCAAAAGTATATAGAACATTAGTATATATAAGATACATATATACCAGTTATCGAACGGCTTATAATAATAGAAGTACTTGATCGTAGGACAAAGAAATCATCCATAAATGACTGTTTAATTAATTAACAAATCTCTTCATTATGAGATATGATATTTTTAATTAGCTAGAATTAAGAACAAATATGAAAGTCGATGACGATGAATGATAACCCACTACAATACTATCTAGCTAGGGATATTTAAGAAAAAATATATAGATTATTTTTTTTTTCGCATTTGTGTATTTATGTTTTTGAATTTTAAAATAAATATACAAACACAAATGATTTAAAAAAAAAAAAAATTAACACAGTCAGTACTCATGAATTCGGTACCAATTAATTGTGTTGGAAGTTTCCATGGAATAATTCAGTGTGTCAATATGTATGAAAGAAAAGGGATGCGATATTTGACCTGTTTCAACTTTCTCAACTACGATTCGAAAGTTTATTAATTATGTCATAAGATTGTTTAATTTCAACCCTCCCGCGTCCAAGACTTGATTGGTTAGTCAATTAATGCATACACGTGAGTTAGGTGAATGGAAGATCATTCACACACACACACACACACATATATGTATATATATATATATATATAAATATATATATAAGATTTACAATTATTTTGTATATGCTTCCTGTCGATCGATCTAAAAAACTGATAGGATTTTAGTTGTCCTACAATGAAAGAACGGAAGACATGAATTTATACATAACAATATCAGCTCCCTGCTACATACATATTACTTGATCATAATTACGTCAAGATTAATAATTAAAGTACGTAGCAAATAAATGTTTTATCATGGAATTGATACATGATGTACAGACAATATCTTCATCAGTCACCAGTCAGTGTCAGGCGGCTAAGAATAAGTAGAAAAGTTGAAAGATAAAAATAAAATTTTTTTTTTCTTCATCTTAAATCTTATTATTCCAAATTACATGTACTTACTATGCGATATATTTTAAGTAGTTACTATTTAAGTAGTTGACACTTAAAACCTCTTTAAATATACATGCCATATCAACATTAAGCGTGATCTGGAATGATTATAAGATTCAAAATGAAGAGTGACATTGGTCAAATAACAAATATTTACATCAGCATGGAGAAATGAGGGAGACCCAGAAGACCAATTAGTTTGAACTTTGAATTGTAATCCGTAAGCTGGGAGACAGACAAAGAAGTATTTCCAATAAGAGGGACTGGGGAGAGGGGGTACTGTTATGTACTAGGTTATCACCATTAAAAGTATCTCATAATTATTGATCGATCATAGGTGTTGTGGACGTGTTTCACACCCCTGTGAACACCCTTAGCGAACCTGCACCAAAAAACCCAGAGATTAGTGGGTGCCATATGTTCGATTAGATCTTATTTTCAGGTACTCCAATTGGGAAGAACGATGGGCATGCATGCAGTACATGACTGTACTAACTCGTTTACAAGCTGCATGCTTAACCTTGATGATCTTTGTACAAACTTTCTGCCCAATATTAGCGCATCTCGAATATGTCTGTATTTCCCAATTCGATATTGTACTCGAGCAACTTCGCTAGGGAATTGAAACACTTAAATTACCATGCCGTGGATATTCAAATGCATGATGCTTATTTACATACTAACCATTTAAAGATAAGGTTCACAACTTCAAATTTGCTCTTCTTCTCAAAGGAATTTTACGGCTTGATAAAATTGGTTTTCCATCTATCTGGTTGGTATAGCCATTAGTTTGGGTGGAGTTTTGTGCAGGGTCTTTTCATCAGTATTGCTGAGTTTTGTCTGGCTTTTCTAAAAAAAATAAAAATAAAAAAATTCATAACTTCCACTAGCTCAAAACAACACTTGATCAAAGACACTATCAGTGCATGATCACATGCATTTATGCTGCTTACATTGATCATTAATCGACCCAAAAATCATACAAGATCATAGCAAACATGTAACGTCCCGTCTCTGTGGGTCTGGAGAATTAACTCATATCATTTAAAAGTCATTTTCTAACCACCTAGTACAAACTCCAATTTTTCTCTATCGCACAAAATACTCATTAATCTACATCAATTACTCCAGTATAATTATTTTAAGACAATATAAAGTCTTAATATAAATATCAATCTCCCAACAAATCACATCATCTGAACACAACAAGCTTACTAATTAAAAATTTTCAATACTCGTATAAACATTCTATGCTAATCCATTATTCTTAACTCATCTCATCCATGTTCTATATTCTTGATTCTCAGTTGAAATATCCAAAAGCATCTGAAAATATTATGAGGATAAAATGGGTGAGTTATTGACGCCGGACAGGATAGCGATTATCCTGCAGGCTAGTTCCAACAGATGATTCACAGGAGAAAGTTCGCCCAAAACCAGAGAGAAAAGTCTCTAGGGTTTAACGGAATATCATAAAATCAAACCAAATCATCCAAATCAGTCCACAAGCCGGACTGTTATAGCCAAAAATCATGTTTATCCGAATTTTGCCAAAAATATCAAATCTCGGAAATCACTCTAAATTGAAATTCAAAATAAAATAAGCAATCTGAAAAAAATTCGGCCCAAATCGGATTTAAAACGACTTCCTAACTGACAAGCGAAAAATTACCATAAATAGTAAAAATTAACTAAAACTAGTGATTCGGAGGGGAAAACAGCAGAATTTGAAGTAAAAAAAAAGGCACATGGAGCCATGCTCAATGTGGACAGCGTGCGCGTCAAAAGGAGCTTTCCGAATTGGGGTCTTATATGCGATTCCGACATCCGTAGCCAAAGTTATGGCCAAAAGACTGAAACACACTCAAAATGGCCCCAATGAGGAACATGTCACAATCAATTCCTGCTTTTGCGCTGATCTGCCAACTCATGGTATCTCAGCGCCATTAAGGTGCAATCTGACAGCTCATCATCATCTGTCTCGGATCTCCCTGCATCAGTTATCAACAATTCAGTAAGCAGAGAACATATACTAGTATGTAAACATGAGCATTCTCAGAAAGTTCAGTATGCAGAAACAAAACATTTTATTTTCATATGCACATCTCAAAATGTATTATCAGAAAATCAGAGCGACTTTTCAATTTTTTCATATTCATAAACCATTTTCATATTAAAAAACGCTTTGGCATAACATAATTGAACATCTTCATCTTATCATATCATGTCATATCATACTCTATGTTTAACTCCCGTGGTAGGGTTGTGTTATTTCCGATGGCCAAACTAGACAATATCATATTGTGAAACTTCCCTTTTTTCAACCTCGGAGTCCCGAGTGTGCACATAGGAAAGAACACAGAAAAGACCACTTTGTTTCCAAAGTGGGTGCACTCATATCATATCATATCATATCATGTTGGTACCAACCATATCACGTGAACCGATATCATCATATCAGAACCATATTCAGAATCAAAATCAAACAGATAAGTAAGATTTTTCATTTCCATATCATATCAAACCATGTGCCAAACACATTCATATCATTTTTAGATGATCAATAACAGATCCAACATATTTCATATAATTTTCATATTCGCTCTTTTGCACATTTCGGAAACATGTCAAATATTGTTCACGTCTACACTTTTCATGTCAAAAAGCATTTTCCTCTTTCACATAAATTTCATGAGTGGATGCAAAACACATAACTAAGGTTGTTTTCCACATTTTCCTTTTAAAAACATAACATGCACATTTTACAAACTAATATCAATTCATTTTTCATTTTTATGCAAATCTAGTATAAGAATTCCGCTTACCTGAACTTCTTAACTTTTTAGAAAATTCCTCAAAAATGCCGAACAACTATTACTCGTCACTAATAAAATAATCACGTAATTTCTATAAATTTCTAATCAATAACGTATTTCGATATTTAAGCCTAAACTTCTAAAATAACATATTTTAATTCCTCAAAATCTAAAATTCTCATATCCTTGAAATATATCATCACTTCCCAATTTCATCAATAATCAATTAATAAAAATTCCGTTAAAAACATTAGTTTCCTAAAATATTAAACAATAAATCTTCTCAACCTCCCAACACTCCACACTCCACAATTTTTTAAATTTTTATTATTTTTTTCTTTTATTAAATATTTATTATATAAATAATGAATAGAAAATTTAAAATAATTTAAAAAGAATAAACTCAAAATAAATTTAAAAAAATTATTAAAAAATAATAAAAATTTAAAAAATGGTGGAATGTTGAGTGTTGGAAGGTTGAGAAGATTTAAAAAAGTTGTATAGTAAAACCCAATACTAAAATAATATAACCCACATAAGTCCAAAGAAGAACTTGAAGTCCATGTGAAACCAGTTTCTTTAACAAAGGTGTTTTGGGAAAGAAAAGACCATTTCATAGACTGAAATCAAAACTTAACACATGTTTTAAAATAAAACAGATAACGGATTTAAAACTAAAGAGACGTGTGGCGTGGCTTACCCAACGAGCATAGAGGACCCGTGGTAGAGAGCACGGTGTGGCGGAACTGGGTGATCAGCGAAGGCACTATCGAGTTGAGCGGCTGAACACGAGAGGAAGAGTGATGAGAGAGAAGTGATGAGCGAACACGGTGAAGGAATGAGGGAGAGACAGAGAGAGTACAACGTGCGAAAGGAAACAGAAACTTACCGAGAGACGAAGAGGAGGCGTGCGACGGTCTAGGGTGGCTTGGGGTGCCCCGTAGTCCTATCCGTGCAGGTGGCGACGTCGTGGAGGGGTTGGCGAGGTGCAGTGGTTTTTGGCTCATGGTGGGGTATAAAAACTCTGTTTTGAGAGTGTAAAACAGAGGTGGTGCTGGGTTCGCGAAGAGGCTCTCGGTGGCGAGTGGATTATCTGAGTTTTCGTATCGGAAACAAAGGCTTACAGTGAGCTTGGTGCAGTTGGGTTTCACAATGGCGGTGCTACGGTGGTTGTTTGTGGTAGTCTCGTGGTTGAGCCATGGTTTGATGATGGTTTCCGTGGAGTTGCGCAGTGGCTTAAGCAAAGGAAAGCTACGGGTTCATGTGGGTGATCCACTGCAGAGATGCACAGTGTGGGTTTTACGGGGAGGGCTCGTTCGTGACTTGCAATGGAGGCTACGGGAGGTGCTGGTTGGCGGCTTCGTGTGGCTAGGCATGGTGGTGAGGAAAAATAGATGAAATGGAGGAACCGAAAATAAGAAGAGAAAAACTGGAAGTAATCGAAAATAATGAGAGGAAGAACCGAAAATAGGCCTGCAAACTCATTGACCTGTGGAGGAAGAACTGGAACCGAAAATGGAGAGGAAGAAGACGCAGCAGACGGCACAGTGAAAATAGGAGGAAGAAACAAAAAAAAAATAAAATGAAGGAGAAGAAAAGTAGAGGATGTCGCACGGGTTCAAGGAGATGACAAAAAAAAAAAAAAACTGGGCAGACCAAGAATGAAGAAGAAGAGGAAGAAGAAAGCAGTCGGCGCACGGGTGAGGGAGAGAACGAAAACAGAGCAAAGTGAAGAGAAACAGTCAGCGCACGAAGAAGAAAAGAAAGAAGAAAAGAAGAGAAGAGGAGCCCTAAGGCTTGGAGCAAAACGACGCCGAATAGGGGGTTAATGGGTTGGGTTGGGTGCCCATGGATTGGGGCTGAGACCCGATTGGCGGGGCCCAAAAGAAAGAAAATAAAACTAAACCAAAACAAACCCAGTCCGAAAATAGTAAGTCCAACAAAAGAAAAAGGTACAATAAAAATAAATAAAAGTTAAATAAAAACACTATAACTCAAAATTAGAAAATAAAATAATTAAAGTCAAACAATAAAAGAAAATAAAACAAAGAGCAATTTAAATGCAAACACTAACTAATATCAAGACAGCACATCAAAATAAATTTTCCAGCTTAAAAATTGAAAATTAACCCAACGATAAACACGATAAATTAAAACAAGAGAATCAATATTTAAATTAAATAAAATAATCATTCAATTAAAAATACATTAAAATACAGGGTATTACAAAACATATGAATACATTGGCTCTTGGTGGCACCTCGCAGTAGTTGGAGCCATAAATCCAGGGTCTGTTTCAGGCATGAATATGTCCTGGAATGAAAAATATGGCAGCTCCCATATACTTTGGATTATTTCAGATGCGTTGGAAGAACTAAAATTGACCTCGTCCTGGTCTACCATGTATTGGTTTGTAACATCTTCAACCGGAGGATCAGTAGATTCAGTACTGCTTGAAGACGAGATCACATCATTAACGGACATATATAATATTTGTGGTGACGTCTGTATACCGTTAAGGCCATCCATATTTGGCAGTTTTGGGGAATCGCAAAGTAGTAGATCTTGATTCCCAGAAGAATCATTCTCCTTAGCTTCAACGTCCTCGGATGTTCCCACCAATTCTGATTTTGTGGTTGATGACGAATTGGTGTTCTTACTGCGCTTTTTCAGGTGGGCGTGCCAATAATTTTTTTTATTTCATTGTCAGTTCTTACTGGAAGCTTTGCAGCAATTGCAGACCATCTAAAATAAATTGAAGACAGTAAGGCCGACATTATCAAGTAGTACTGCTGCAGTTTAGAAGATCCAGGTTTTTTTTTTTTTTTTATTCACAATATCTTCAACACTCGGGTTTAACTGAAGTCTGAAAGCTTTTGCTTTTCCATCTTCTAGAAACCATATATATTGTAGTTTATGCATGCGATGTCAATCGTGAGAATTTAAGAAATGCTAATTCGATTGGAAAGTTGATTGTTCATGTTAACTTCAAACTGATTCTAAAAGCCTACCAGACTTCAATCACCATTTGCAAATTATAATGCACTTTAGCTATTCACGTATTAATTCTGCATGTAATATCAATCATTGAATTCCTTTGAAAAGACTCACACGACCTTAGATATGAATGAGCATAGTAGGTTTTAGCTCCTAAAAAACAAAGAATTAAAGAAAAAAAGAACTTTGTTATAGCAACTTGGGCATTTAATTAAGAACATTGCGTATATATAGTTTCCATATAGAATTTGTAATGAATGTGCGTACCGGTTCCCCAGCAGTTCATGCCACTTAAGTATAGTTTCTTGGTCTTCTTGGCTGAAGTTCCCCCGCTTAATGTCAGGCCTAAGGTAATTCATCCATCGGAGCCTGCAACTTTTTCCGGATCGTGTCAAACCTAAAATAAAAGAAAGTGTTAAAGAGAAAAATATAAATAATTAAATCTATTTCTTATTACCAACTTACTTAAAATTTTGAAAAAAGTTGTAATTTCACATGATATCAAAATAAAAATCATAAGTTCGAATCTTGACTCTACACTTGATCAACCGTTTAATTAAATAGGTAATGAATTAAAGTATCTTTAATGTATTCATGACTGCAGGCTCGTGCATGCAAGGACGCATGCAGTGCTAAAATAAGAAGAAAAGTAAAATGCAGTGTAGGAGAATAGAAAGCCATAGTCATTCTGCGAAAAAGTATTCACACAGACTTGTATATTCATTCGATAGTCATGCCTTTATATAGGCAAGCAATTACATAGCAGATCAATAAGAAAGTTACAGAAAAATAGAATAAAAAGCATTTTACAGCTGGAAATATAACAGACTAACAAACTCTGCAGCAGTGAGAATATTCTCTACAATTATGTTTGTGCTGCCTCTGCCTCTGCCTCCTTTGCGATGGTTTTGGTTTTATGTTGCTGCTGTGATGCGTTGAGTGGGCATAAGTTAATACGCCCCCTCGAGTCTAATGGGGTGTCAAGTACATTAAGACTCGTCTTCAAAAAGGAGAATCGATCAGCAACTAGTGGCTTAGTAAAGACATCAGCCAGCTGATCTTTGCTGCTACAGAAACAAACTTGAAGAGATTTTGCAGCTACCCTATCACGGACAAAGTGAAAATCTATGTCCATATGTTTTATACGGGAGTGATAGACAGGATTATAGGTGAGATAAGTGGCACCCAAGTTGTCACACCACAAAACAGGTGGCTTAAAAATACTGAATCCAAGTTCTTTAATCAAAGTCTGAAGCCATATGATCTCAGCAGTGGTGTTAGCTAGGGATTTGTACTCAGCCTCAGTGCTTGATCTTGCCATTGTGTGCTGCTTTCGTGAACTCCCGGAGATAAGGTGCTTACCCAGAAAAATGTAGAAGCCTCTAGTTGATCTTCTGTCATCTGGACAGCCAGCCCAGTCGGCATCCGAGTAGGCATGTAAAGTAGAACCAGACTTCTTGGAGAAGAACAGACCATGATTGATGGAGAATTTTAAAAATCTTAAAATTCTTTTAACAGCTGTCCAATGGGAGACTTTTGGATCATGCATAAATTGACAGACCTTGTTTACCGAGAATGCAATATCTAGTCTAGTTAAGGATAAGTATTGAAGGCTGCCAACAATACTCCTAAAAAGTGTAGGATTATCGAAAGAAGGAGAGTCAAACTTAGAAAGTTTACTTGATGCAGACATGGGAGAAGAAATGGGATTAGCAGCAGTCATGTTGGTTTTTCTAAGAAGATCAGAAATGTATTTTCATTGAGAAAGGAGCATGCCATTTGGGAAATAGTCTAATTCAAGTCCAAGGAAGTAGGAGAGGCGACCTAAGTCTTTTACGGGAAATGCATGATTGAGGTCAGTGAGAAAAGTATCAATGGCAGTAGATGTGGGAGATGTAATTACCATGTCATCTACGTAAACCAACGTGAAAATGCAAATATGGGAATTCTTCAGGATCAACAATGATGGATCACCTTTAGAAGCCACAAACCCATAACTGAGTAGCCAATTGCTTAACCGTGAGAACCAGGCCCGAGGTGCCTGTTTTAGGCCGTAGATGGCCTTGTGTAACTGACACACATAATTTGGATATTTGGGATCAACAAAACCAGGGGGTTGTTGCATAAATACTGTCTCATTGAGCCGTCCATGAAGGAAGGCATTTTGAATGTCTATTTGTTTCAGAGACCAATTTTGAGAAATGGCGAAAGAGAGAACTAACCGAATGGTGGTGGGCTTGACAACTGGACTGAAAGTTTCGTTGTAATCGACTCCAAGGAGCTGATGGAACCCTTTAGCAACAAGCCACGCTTTCCTTCGTTCAATTGAACCATCCGAGTGAAATTTGGTGCGGAACACCCACCTGCAACCAACCAGATTAGAGGCATTTTGAGGGGGAACAAGAGACCAGGTCTGGGTTTGAATGAGGGCATCATACTCTCTGTTCATAGCTTCCTTCCACTTAGAAAATTTTGAGGCTAGGGTAAAGGAGGATGGTTCATCAGGTACGATTTTAGTGGAAATAAAACATGTTCGAGATGGGTAATGGATTGTCCCATCGGTGAGGACACGAGGTTGAGAAGATTGAGTCATGGAGCGAGTTATAATGGGTGATCGTGGAGGAACGAGATGAGTGTTGGTTTGGGGGGGTTCATTCACAGGAGAAGAGGAAGGAAGAATCGGGGAAGAAGATGAAGGAGAGCTGGGTTGAGTCGACGAACGTGGGTCTGAAAGATTAAGAGATGATGCTGTTTGGACTGGGCTTGAGGATGGGCTGAAGGAAGTCATTGGGAGGGTGGATTGGTTTGGTAAGGAGTTGGGTGGTGGGCTTAAAATGGAGGGAGTTAGGACAGGTAATGGGACTGTGGGAGAGTAGCTCTGCTGTGATGACGTGAATTCAGATTTTGAGTAGGGGAACGTATGTTCATCAAAGGTGACATCACGGGAGATGTACAAACGCTTTGTTTTGAGATCAAGACATTTATATCCTTTGTGTGATGAACTATACCCAAGAAAAATGCATGGAGAGGACTGAAAATTGATTTTGTGGCGATTGTAGGGTTGTAAATTAGGCCAACATAGGCATCCAAAAATTTTAAAAAAAGAATAATCTGGTATTTTTTGATGCACCATGAAGTAAGGACATTCATTTTGTAGCACAGGAGTGGGAAGTAAATTTATTAAGTAAATAGCCGTTTCAAAGGCATCTTCCCAAAACGAGAGAGGAAGATAAGCATGAGCTAGTAAGGTCAGTCTAGTTTCTATAATATGACGATGTTTTCATTTAATAAGCCCATTTTGTTGATGGGTGTGGGGACAAGAAAAGCGATGAATAATTCCAAGGTTTTTGCAAAGGGTTGTGAGAGGACGAAATTCTCCTCCAGCGTCCGTTTGAAGAGTTTTAATTTTGGAATTAAAGAAGCGTTCAGCAAATTGTATGAAAGAAGTAAAAGCTTGTAGAACATCAGATTTAAACTTTAATGGAAAAAACCAAGAGAACCTAGTGAAGTGATCAACAATAGATAAGTAATATTTGGATCCACTTCTTGACAACACAGGAGCTGGGCCCCAAACATCAGCCCAAATTATTTCTAAAGGTCCATTGGTGCGGGTTGAGCTAGAAGTAAAAGGAAGTTGCCGTGCCTTAGCAAGAGGGCAGTCTGGGCAAGTGAACTGGGCACCATTTGGGAAGAAAGGCAAACAGTTGGAGCGCACTATTCTGGAGACGAGATTAATGGAGGGGTGGCCGAGACGTTTGTGCCATTGAGCGATGGACGTTCTTTCACCAAAAGCAACTGACGGAGGAGCAGAGAAGCGGGGTGGAGGAAATTGATACAGACCATCACGGAGGGGGCCGCTGATGAGGAGCTTCCTGGTCTTTAGGTCCTTAACAAAAAATTGATTCGCATGAAATTCAAAGAAACAACTATTGTCAGCACATAAATGAGATACTGAAACTAAATTTTTGGTAATGGAAGGTACATGAAGTAATTTATGAAGATGAAAAGAGCATGAGTTAGAGAGAAGAGAGGAATCACCGATGTTGTTGATGGGAAGTCCATGTCCATTACCCACTCGAATTTGTTCATGGCTAGTGTATGGTTCAGATGTGAGGTTAAGATGAGAAAAATCATGTGTTATATGGTTGGTGGCTGCCGAGTCAGGGTACCAGGTTTGGTCAACGAAGGAGGATGGTGCAGTGTAATGAGCTGAGAATGAGTGTGGAGGTTCATGTTGGTATGCATGGTCAAATCGGTAGTGACATTGAAGGGCTGTATGTCTTGGTTTTAGGCAAACTTGGCAGGTAGGTCGGGTTGAATTTGAGGAATATGAGGGAGATGAGGTGTTTGGGTGGGTAGAAAATCTACCTCTGGTGAAGGGTCTTGTTCTTCCTCTAGTAAATCTGTTCCCCCTATAATTTCCTCTACCACTTTGACCACGAGGGGAGTTTCCCGTACTTAAATTCACAGATGGTGTAAATGAAGTAAGGGAGCTAGTGTTGCGTGAGTTATGAGACATTCTACTTTCATGGATAAGTAGAAGATGATAAAGCTGATGAGAAGTTATTGGGTCAGACCGAGTGGTGATGGAAGTAACAAAAGACTCATAAGATGGACCAAGACCATTTAGAAGATAAGTAACAAAATCTTTATCTGAAAGTGGATTACCAGTGGCCGTAAGATTATCGGCAAGCATTCTTACTTTGCTGTAATATTCAGATATAGATTGTTCTCCTCTAGATAGATTGGTAAGTTGAAACTTGACTTGAAACTCTTTTGCTTGAGAATGTGAGCTGAACATTGATTCAAGAGAAAGCCATAGCTCTCTTGAGGTTCCAGCGGAAATGACATTCCCAACAACAGATTCAGTAATGGAAGAAAAAAGAATACTGAGTATCATTTGATCTGACTTTTGCCATGAAAGAAAAGCAGGGTTGATTTTTAGTTGAGACTCTGAATCTCGGGGAAGGTATTTCGTGGGTGGTACTTGTGTGCCATCAATGAAAGAAAATAAATCTTGACCTTTTAAATAAGCAGAAATTTGAACTTTCCATATCAAGTAATTATCATGAGTTAGCTTGATGGAAACAATATGAGAAAAGGAGGAGGGAATAGATGATGAGGCATTCGTGGACTGTATTGCCATGGTAGCAGAAGGATCAAGAGACTGCTAGTCAGCAGCTCTGATACCATGCTAAAATAAGAAGAAAAGTAAAATGCAGTGCAGGAGAATAGAAAGCCATAGTCATTCTGCAGAAAAGTATTCACACAGACTTGTATATTCATTCGATAGTCATGCCTTTATATAGGCAAGCAATTACATAGCAGATCAATAAGAAAGTAACAGAAAAATAGAATAAAAAGCATTTTACAGCTGGAAATATAACAGACTAACAAACTCTGCAGCAGTGAGAATATTCTCTACAATTCTGTTTGTGCTGCCTCTGCCTCTGCCTCCTCTGCGATGGTTTTGGTTTTATGTTGCTGCTGTGATGCGTTGAGTGGGCATAAGTTAATATGCAGACATCCCGAATGATAACGCTAATAGAAATATATATAACGCTTAAGATAATTTGCTAATTTCCTACCGGCAGCTTCAGGCATCTTAGTCCAGTTACAAATGCCGTATCGCTTAAAGTAGGCTTTCAACTTTCGGTCTTCTTCAGGACACCATGAGGTTCTTGATCTCCCGGGCATTTTCTCACCATCTGAAGTCTTCATCATCAATATCGACTGATCTAAGTATTGCTCTTATATAATTAAATAGTTACGATTATTGCTTGGTAGTCATTCCATGAGTCAAAAACGTGTTGATCAAAGTTTTAACTTTTCAAGGGACATTAATGATTTCCAAAGACAGAAGAAAGTTTTGTTTATGAGGTCCTGGAGCAGGTCTTAATACTTATACATTCATAAGCAATTAATCATAATTTTTTATTTTATTTTTACTTTTCGTATAGTATTATAGTGTGTGTGTGTGTGTTTTATTCCTTCAAAAAGCAAACAGTTACATTCAAAGCCAATCCTCGTAGTTTTTGTATTAACAAATTAACCAAGAGGATATTAAGTGGAAGGTGCATTCATGCAGGAGGATGCATGGCACCTAACTTCATACTAGTTATATACTGATTGGGGGACAAAAAAAAGAAATCATGATCGATCCAGCATATATTATATAATTATATTTATATATATCTACCTAGAATTAAAAATATTGATCGATCGTGACGAAAAATATGATGAAAGTCGATGACCATGATTAATGATACCCCACTTCACTAGCTAGGGATATGATTAAAAGAATTATAAGTATAGAATTAGTTTCCATATTATATAGAATGACTCGGTGTGAACGTACGTACGTACACGTGAGGAATTAAGAAAAGGCGTACACGTTTCAGCATATATAATATCATGCGAATCAAACACATGCATGCATAAGATCAAAATTGCTTCAACCCTCCCAAGATTTGAAATTGGTTAGTCAATTAATGTATCTACGTGTGGACAATTAGGTAAATGAAAGATTCATATAATATATATATATATATATATATATATATTTATATATGCTAATTCCTGTCAATATATACATGCATTAATCGATTGATCTAAGAAGCTGATAGGCTTTTAGTACGTACTACATACGTACGTACAATGGAAGAACGAAAGGCATGAATTTAAAATAACAATACCAACTCCTTACATATAATATATTAATTACTTGATCATTAAGGACTTGCTTAGGTAATTATGAGAGGAGATGAGAATCTGTGAATAGTAGTAAAATTGTTTGTGAATAGTTGTGAAATGATTTGAATTAATATGTTTTATTAAATTTTGGGAAATGAGAGAGAAACAATTGGGTAAAAATAGTATAAAGTTATATATTGTATTGTTTGAATATTTTTTTTATTTTGTAATTTAAAAAAGTTGTATTGTTTTTTATGTTTTATTTGGAAGTTTGGAAAAACACTACAACAAATATTGATTTTTTCCATGAGTGATAGTTGTGGGAAAAAGTAAAAATTAGTGGGAAAAATTTTTTTCCCACCAATTTTGTCCGTGGGAGACTCATTGCATATAATTTATGAAGAAAAAGTCTTTTTTCACCGAATCACAAGTTTTTGGGAAAAGCCTTCTTTTTTCCATGACATTTGTGGCGATTAAAAATATTTTTTTTCGTGGTAAATAAGTTCTCATCTGGTATAATGTTGTGAAAATAGCATCATTCTCCATGGACAGAGATTGTGGGAAATAGTGTTTACCCATGACATATCTTCATGCAAAAAGTTGCCTTTGCTATTTCTGATAACATACTTCATGGGGAATATAAAGTGTTCCACAAAGTATTTTGTTAGCAATATTTATTTATGAAGAAATTTTATCGTGGGAAATAAACACTTTCAGTAAAAAAAAACATTTGCCACAAGTTTCATTCGCGGCAAATGCAAAGAGATTTGAGAAAACAAAAATTGTAGACATTAACCCATGAGACTCATCAGTCTCATATAGGTTATAATTATTATATCCAAACCTTAGAGATCCAAATTCATGCTTATAATAATTTAAAAAAAAACACATAAAATTGTACTAACATTCACAAGAAAAACTTCTAATGAGAACCCAAGAGAGGAAATTGTCCATACAATTTATACACATACACCATAAAACCACAAAACTTTATAAGTTACAATTCATGGCTCTACAAAACCACAACCATACAATCCATTCAAGTTTTATAACATCAACATACAATCTATTTAAAGCACTCATTTGTTTTTACAAGTTTCATCCATACCCAATACATTTAATATATATACAAATTAAATGAATTAAACCAACATCATTATCATACTTTACAAACTCACTACAAATCTATCACTTAATCCCAACACTTCAAAACAATTCATCTTCATCCCAACTCCATTCTATGCTCAAACATCAACACAAGTGAAGCCACTTCATTCCATCCACTCCATTACAATCCAAATAGGCTATTGTCCAACCAACAAGCAAAAACAAAATCCACTTTAGAACCAATGACAGATTATAACAAACCCAAACTACTACATTTAGTAGTAATTTGTTTATAATTAAACAACCTTTAATTTAATTAATCAATTCTAAAAATTCGTAAGTTTTCTAAACTAAGCCCCAAATCAAAGTGTGCTTATTAATCTAAGAGATAGGGAAATAGAGGTTATACCAAAACTCTTGGGGCTAAGAATGTCTCGGATGGTGTGGTGGTGAAGCTGCCCGGAAGCTTGAGATTGGAAAAGTAGCTGCAAGAACAAGAATTTTCTCATCATTGTGCCCTACACCCTAAATCGTAAGAAAGAAAAGGTCCAGTAATGTTAAGATCTGATAAATTGAAACAATTAATCAAATTCAAAGTATGTTGAAACAATAAATTTTAATACATTTATCACTTTGGTTAGCCCAACCTAAATCCATCACCCAATCCAAGACACAAGCTTTCCATCACAAAAGAATTTAGTTGGCTTCAAAATAATACCCAAATCAAATGGAGTCAAGTTAGGGTATATATATGATGCACTCACTTCATGTACCTTAAAAAATGAAAAGATTAAAAAAGAATGATAAACTGAAGAAGAAGAGTAATAAGAAAATAGAAAAGAGTTATGGATTCTATCACAGCGCCATAAACATGAAAATACTTTCGATACAAGAAAGCAGTGCAACATTTAAATATAAGTTCGATCATCCATCATGCCCAAACTATCCACGAGTATGAGCACTCTTTGTAATAAACTCCAACATGAGGAACTAGAGGAAACAGCTATAGCAGCAAGGTTAATATAGTCGAGAAGAACTCTTTGTGCATGGAAAACATCTCAGACATCCTAAATATATATATAGCTCCAAAAGAAAAAAGATTGACTATCCAAAAGGAAAGTCTTTGTGATCATATAATATAGTAAAGACATGATTGGGAAGCTTAGGATCAAATCCATTGTGCATGTGGGAGAGCATGATAAAACGTACGTATAACACTACAAGAAATTTGATTTTTAGGAACGGAATTAGTTAGAGACGAACTAAATTTCATCTCTAAAAGTCATTTTTGGAGATGAATTTTTCATTTCGTCTCCAAAACTGTCTCAGATACAAATTTCGTTCGAACGAAAAAATACCCATTCGAACGAAATATTTTGTGACGAAAAAAATCATCTCAAAAAGAAAAACCATTCGAACGGGGGAAAAAGTGTTCGAACAACCAATTAATTCTGTTCGAACAGTATGTGATCTGTTCGAACAGTAATAATATTGGTGGGAAATTAAATTTGTTTTCCCAGGGAAAGTTAATAACCATATGAACTTAAATTTATTACTTCGAAAGGAACTTTTTTTCATTAATTTGTACATATATTTTTAATTTTGTTTTTCCGATAAAAATGATTTATTTTCTGTTAAATTATATAAATATAACTTTAAAGATAATATTATTTTTTATATTATCATGAACGGCAAGTAAAATGAAAAAAATAAATAAATTAGCAAACACGAGAAATAAAAACTATACATTAATTACATCTCAACTATATAATGTTCAATACAATATAAAAAAGTAAAATAATAACTAAAAAGACTATTTGGTGTTGAGCAGATCAACATCCTCTTGTAACATTTTCACGCGTCCATCTAGATCTCTAAGCTTCTCCATGATGGGCTCAACAAACTCAACAAATAGAGCTCGTACCTGATCCAAAGTAGCCCCAGGAGGCTGTCTCTCAACAGCAGCAGTAGTACTAGTAGAAGCTGGATCGGTGGGCGGGGCACTAGGCTGTCCTAGTGCAGTCTTCCGCAAGTGCTCCTCGCTCTTGCTAAATGTGATCTTGTTGAGGGGCCCCATCTGTGGCGACCTCCGCTCAGTCGCTGACAATGTAACCCCTGATCGGAGTAGGAAGTTAGATATCAGTAGTGCAAATGGTAGACTACCTCCACTTACATACGTGACTCCGATCGGATGCGGTAAAAGAAATACAAGGCCAGATCAATGGGGTCCCCTCGCCCTATCCTCAACAAAAATCTGGCTCGATCGATCTCGAAATCAGTCTTGTGTTTTTTCGGGTAGATGTTATAGCCGACAATCAAGTTAAGCATTCTGAAAAATGCTATACAGTCGGCCTGTCGGATCACCTTGCTCCCATCATATGGAGGAGCCGAAGGGTCTCGCACTAGATGACGCACCTGATCATCTGTGAAACCATCATCAGGTAAATCCACATCCTCACTACCATCCTCACTATCATCCGGCTCTACATTCGGGGCTGGTGTGGAGGATGCGGCATGTGTGTCAGAATCAGATGGTGCAGCCACTGGTCCCGAAGTAGCTGGTCCAGGATATGAGTCGACCTCGCGCCGGATGTCGAGGAACTCAGCAATAATACGGGGAGAGAAATTAATACTAACTCCCCGGACTGATAGAGTGTAGAAAAGAGAATCAGCACTCTCCTCTCCCAAGGCATGGTAAAACTCACAGACCATATCTGGGTATGCAGTCCCCTACTGCTGATAGATCGGTACCCATCCCCGCTTAGTGAAGATGGACTGTATGCTCTGTCCCTCCCACGAAAGATCGGAGAAGTCAGACAAAATGATCTGACGATCGACGAATATAGATCTCGACGCCTGAGTAGGAGCTGGTCCAGTACTACTTTCACTGACTTGGTCTCTTGCACGTTTTCGTCCGGTAGATGCCATTAATATACTGTTTAACCACAAGAAAATTAAAAATATAATTAAAAATATTATATTTAAAATATATTATTTAAGAATTACACTTAAATTGAACTGTATTGAAATAATCCATTCGAACTAAGAATCTTCCATTCGAACTAGTATAGTTCTTTGAATGGAAGATTTTGTTCATTCGAACAGGCAATTAATATTCGTTCGAATGGTAAGTTTTTTTTCGAACAGAACTAAATCTGTTTGGCATCATTGCGTTCGAATGGAATAGAACCTGTTCGAACGAGATCGAACCGAAACAGCCATGGCTGAGTCGACTCAGCCATGGCCAAAACTCTAATCTAAACCAAAATAGCTCTATTAAATCGGTATAAATGATTAAGAAGTGAATCTAGATCACTTCTACAGATTAAAATCATTACATTTGATCAACTACACCAAAATGGGGGGATTTCGCTCCCAAACAAAGCTCATTAATCTCAAAAAAAGTAACAATAGAGGCCCATACCTCTTAGAAGAGAAAAATGCGTTGTTACTTCGGCGGTTGAGTGGCGGTTGAGCGGCGGAGATAAGGGGCGAGTCGGAGGTAATCGACGGCTTAGGGTTCGAATGGAGTGTGTGGGTTTGATGGGAATTGAACTGGGCGTATAAAGATCGTGACACATCGTTCGAACGGAATAAAAACCCGTTCGAACGGTATTAAAATTTGTTTGAACTTGTCAATATCCCTTTCGAACGGTTATTACACTAATATATTTCTAATTATATAACTATACTAATGTATAATAATACTGATATTACAAAGTACAAAAGTATAAAAATAATACTAATAATAGTATTATAATGCTTTAAGATACAAGTTAATATTTTAATATAACTATATTATATCCTAGTTGCTGTATAGTTATAATTATTGAATGAGTTATGATAACTATATAAGTTAATATGATTATAATTATACAATAAGTAATATATTACATCCTAGTTACTATACTATATATTAATAGAAAGATACTATATAGTTATAACTATTGAATGAGTTATATTAATAGTATTATAGTATATTAGTTATAAGTAGCCTAGTACTCCGAGACTGGGAAGGGAAAGTCAAGGCCACCATGAGAATGAACCATAATCTATTTCCCGATCCTTTGCTGGCAGAAGCTTTTGCACTACTGCAAGCAGCTATATTTTGCAAGAGTTTAGGCTGGATGGATCTTATCGTGGAAGGAGACTCCTTACAAGTTGTTAACTACCTTAAGGCAGAGGAAGCCACTGACTCCTATGTAGGAACAATGATCAGTGACACAAAAAATGTTCTGAATTCCTTCACTTCTTGGTCTGTAAGACACACTCGTAGAGCTTGTAACACTATAGCTCATGTTTTGAGTCGTGATGCACTTACTATTGTGGATAGCATCAGGTCTGTTGATGCTATACCTGTTTGTATTCAAACTCTGCTTTGAGCTGAATAGATGGTTTTACTTCAAAAAAAAAAAAATAAGTAGCCTAGTACAATAAGTACTATATTATATCCTAGTTACCATATAATTATAACTATTGAATGAGTGATGATAACTATACAATTAGTTAATATGATTAATATATATAAATTTATTAGTTATATAGCTAGTACAATAAGTAATATATTACATCCTAGTTACTATACTATATATTAATAGAAAGATACTATATAGTTATAACTATTGAATGATAACTATACAAGTTACTTTGATTATTGTACAATATAGTTATAACTATTGAATTAGTTATAACTATACAAGTTAATATGATTAATATATATATATATATATATTTTACTTATATACTATTAATAAGTACTATAACTAATATACTATTGATACTATATTAGTCAGCATATATAATGCTTGTAATACCCAAATTGGGGAACGAATTTTATTTTTTGTTCACCTTTTTTTTGGCCAAATTGGGGCACGAATTTTATTTTTTATTTATTTAAAAAAATTTAAAATGTTAAATATTTGATGTAAAAAGAAAATCCAAAAAAGGACTTATTAGTATATAAAATATCAAAAAGTTGGGCTTTAATTCGAACTCAATAAAGTACCGTTCGAACGATTTTATTTCGTGAAATGTGTTTGGTGGGAAACTTCGCGCCAAATACTCTGAATGTCAGTTCGTTCGAACTTAAAAAGTACTCATTCGAACGAAAAAAGCGTTGAATCTTCTGGACATTAGTAGAATATGCCAAGGAATATTCTAGTTATTTGTTCGAACTAGTAAATTTCTCGTTCGAACAAACATTACATTGCAGCAAAAGTTGGCGCAATTTGAAAATTTTGTGTTCGAATGAGTAAATGATCCGTTTGAACGTGACTTCACAGATTCAAATACCACAAACCTTCGGTTCATTTTCATTTTGTGTGAAATTTTGAAAGCTGTGGAGGTAGAGGAACATTCTTGGCCTCCAAGAGAAGGGATTCTTGAGAGAAGATTGAGAAGTATAAAAGGTAAGTAATATATTTTTGAATTATTTTTTGTGTTTCGAATTTCATAGCAAGTTGATTTATTGTTGGGTGTCTTAGGGTTATGCTATAATGTGTTTTATATCATTGTGTTTCTACAATACCATTTACAATATCAATGTGTTTTATATCATCCGGGCTAAAGGGAGGAGGCCATTATTGTGAGGGGGGTTTAAAATGCATATCTCGATTGGTGGAAAGCACACCATAAAACCCGGGCAGTAAAGTCTAGAATTGGCTCGAACGGTTATGTTAGTGCGTTCGAATGTTTTGTTATGGAGCATTTAACGTTCGAACGGTTTATTTATCCGTTCGAACTTGAAACTTTAGGCGGTAATTTTCCCGCTCATTGTTTGACGTTCGAATGGATAGTAAATACCCGTTCGAATGTGAAACTTTAGGAGGGAATTTGTCCCACTTCATGGTTTCCAGTTCGAACCGTTAGTAAATAATCGTTCGAACAGGAAACTTTATTCAAATATTTGCAACAGATCTCAGAAATCAGAATCTCCCCCTTCTCCCACTCTCACTCCCTCACAAACAAAGTTGCGTCGTTCTCCCTCAATCCAGTCCCAACTATTTTCAAATTAAAACTATTATTGGGTGAGACTATAAGGAGTATGCACAAGAGGTGAAGTTTTTTCTAGAGTTTGCTCGCATGAGTGTTGATAGTCGAGGATATATAAGATGTCCGTGCAAGAAGTGCAAGAATCTTAGTTCTTATAATTTTGTAGTAGTGGAGGATCATTTATTTGTAAATAGAATCGATCCTAAATACTCACCTTGGGTCTTACATGGCGAACCATTTCTCAAAGGAGTTAGATTTGGTAGTCAAACCAATCAAGTAGATGAGGGTAACAACACCGAAATAGAGGACATTAATGTGGATGATCCTGATGACAGTGACGATAATGGAGAGGATATGACTGAGATGCTAGGTGATCTGGGTGCAGGAATGTTTGGGATGAGGGATGGAGAAGGAACATCTGCACAATTATTTGAGAGAAAAGATAACTTTGGAAGATTGTGGGAGGATGCACAAAGAGAGTTGTATGAGGGGTGCACTCGTCATAGCAAGTTGTCTTTTACGGTGAGGTTGTTTCATATTAAGTCTATTTGTCGTATTTCTGCCAAAGCTATCGACATGTTACTTGAATTTGTTAAAGAGGCTCTTCCTCAGGATAATGTAGTACCCCATAATTTTTATGAAGCGAAGCAATTGAAGCGAGGGCTAAGATTTGATTATAATATCATCCACGCTTGTAAAAATGATTGCATTCTTTACTGGCAATAATATGCAGAATTTGACTCATGCCCAGTGTGTCATGAGTCAAGATGGACATCCGATAAATGTAATGTACCCCACAAAGTTTTAAGACATTTTCTGTTGATTCCTCGACTTCAAAGACTGTTTACATCAAGGATAATTGCGAAAGATATGTCGTGGCATTACATAGAAAGAGTCCAAAATGAAAACTTCCTCTCGCATCCAGCAGATTCTTTACAATGGAAGAAATTTGACAAAGAGTATCCATGGTTTGCCGAAGAACCTCACAATGTACGTCTTGGTTTAGCAACGGATGGTTTTAATCCATTTGACAACATGAGCACTTCTCATAGTACTTGGCCTGTCATATTAATGCCTTATAATTTGCCACCTTGGAAGTGTATGAATGATCCTTATTTTATGATGACTCTATTGATACCAGGGCCAAGGTCACCAAGGAATGAATTAGATGTATATCTGCAACCATTGATTGCAGAGTTGAAAGATTTGTGCGATCAGGGTGTCAATACATATGATGCAGCTTCATCGCGGGAGTTCAAGATGCATGCCGTAGTAATGTGGACAATAAATGATTTTTCAGCATATGAGAATTTGTCTGGGTGGAGCACAAAAGGTAAAATGGCTTGTCCTATTTGTAATAAAGATACACATTCTCAGTGGTTGAGTCATGGTAGGAAATTATGTTTTATGGGACATCGTCGTTATTTACCACATGATCATAGATGGCGTTCAAATAGAGCTATGTTTGATGGAAGGGTTGAGCGTAGGTTATCGCCACCAGAGTTATCTGGACATGATATTATCGTGCAGTTGGGGGATGTTTTAGAAAACAGATTTGGGAAACATACCAGGGTTCGAAAGAGAAAACGACAAGCGGTGGAGTTGAATGGGACAAAAAAAAGTATTTTTTTTGAGTTACTATACTGGTCTACATTGACACTGCGCCACAATCTAGATGTTATGCACATTGAAAAGAATATATGTGAGAATATATTGGGTACTCTGATTTCAATAGAAGGGAAGACAAAAGATACAACTAATTCTCGTGAAGACTTGAAAGAGTTGGGGATAAGACCGGAGTTGCATTTGCAAGATAATGGGTCGTCAGCATATATGCCTATTGGAATGTATACACTCTCAAATGATGAGAGAAAAAAATTTTGTGATTGGTTCTTGACAATCAAATTACCCGATGGCTATGCTTCAATCATGTCAAGATGTGTTCGAACACATGATTGGAAGATAACTGGTCTTAAAAGTCATGACAGTCATGTATTTCTGCAGCGTTTGTTGCCGGTTGGTGTGCGTGGAAAGCTTACTCGAGATGTTCATATAGCTCTCACAGAATTAGGAGGATTTTTCAGAGACATTTGTAGGAGAACGTTGAAAGTTGATGCATTGTTAAAAATGGAAGCTGATATTGCAGTAATATTGTGCAAGTTGGAGAGTTTGTACCCGCCTTCATTCTTTGATGTAATGGTTCATTTGGCTGTGCACCTACCTCGCGAGGCTTTAGTCGCTGGTCCGGTTCAGTATAGATGGATGTACCTATTGAACGATTTTTAGGAAAATTGAAGCGATCTGTGGGGAATAAAGCTCGTCCAGAAGGTTTGATTGCTGAGTCATATATTGATAATGAGTGGCATACCTTTTGTTCAATGTATTTTCATGGGGTTGATACTAGATTTACAAGACCAGACCAAAATTATAAGGGTGGAAAAGAGATGGGAGTCTTGTCGACATTTATCGTGTTTTCCCAGACAGTACGTCCCATAGGCGCACAAAGGGGCTACGACCTATGTGGGCGAGAGTTTGAAAGAGCTCGATGGTATGTCTTGAATAACTGTGCAGAGATTGACCACTATTTGAGATTAGTGATGATCCTCTAAATTAATCATGTATAATAATATAACATTTTTCGTTGCTACAAATTAATCATTTACACGAACCTGCGCAGTGAATATATACAACTACTTCGTACGAATGGTGTAACTGACGTAGAAAGAACGCATGAAGAGGAATTTGCTTCATGGTTTGAATATACGGTATTACTGTAAAGTTTCATTTTATAATATGAATTTCATACCACTAAACTCTATCATTTTTTTATAAAATAATATTTATTGATGTAGGTTGTATAAAAATATGGTGAAAATTCAGAAGAAATTTCACCAGAACTGTATGCTCTGGCATGTGGTCCATCTAGGCGGGCCATCCAGTACTCAGGATGTTTGGTGCGTGGATATAGATTTCACACAGTTGACAGAGAAAGATATAGGAAAACTCAAAATTGTGGGGTTGTAGTCGAAGGAAGTCATGAGGATGATAACATTGACTTCTATGGAATTGTGAAAGATATTATAGTGTTGAAATATGTGGGAGGATATATGGTCCGGTTGTTTAAATGCAATTGGTGGGATGTCTAATATCCTAAGTTGGAAGTGCGTAACGATAATTACTTTGTGAGTGTCAATACATCTCGCACATGGTATGAGGACGATCCTTTTGTTCTCGCTTGCCAAGCGAATCAAATTTTTTATTTAGATGATCCGGAATACGGAAACCCATGGCGGGTAGTGGAGAAGTTTGCACCAAGAAATGTATATGATACTATTCCAAAGACAGAAGAACCTTCAGAAGAAGTTGATACTCCAGCAAATGAAGAAACATATCAAGAAAACGAAGTAGGCATCAATCTATTTGTTGATCTCAGCCAATATGATATGGTCCCATTGCATAGAGAAGATGTTCAACCCGAAGTAATTGAGGGCGAAATATCAGAAGACGATGAATCAACTGAAGTGTCTAGCGAGGATGAGGGTGATTGGTCTAGCAAAACAGATAGTGAATGAATTTCAAATATCAATTTTTGTAAGTATTATTTGTATAAATATATCCATAATGTTTGTTTGAATAATAATTTATTACAATTTCAAATAGATATGCCTCCTAAACGTAAAGCAACACGTGTGTCATCCCCATCCATTACTGATTCCCCGTGTGGTTCACCTGTCATGAATAGTGAGCCAACACTATCAGACTCAGAACAAGGTATTTTATCAAATTAAATACTACAGTTTATGCTCAATTTAGGTAATATATCTATAAAATAAAAGTATTTAATTCAAATACTTGCTTTAATTACTATATATAGCTGTTGTAAGCCAGAGCCGAGGTAGAGGCACTACGAGGGGTGTCTGCATAGAAATAGTAAGGAAAGTTGATAAAATTAAAATTGATATTCCTGATTATCACACCGGTGGCTCTGGAGATTCAGCAGCATGGCTTGCTTCTTTTGTTGGTATGCTCACTCGCACGTATGCACCTATTGCTACATCCTCTTGGTCTAAAGTTTCCCAAGAAGTGAAAGATCACATCAAAAGTTGTTGTTTGGTAATAACCTACATCTCAAGTAACTAAGTATTATTCATGTTACTTTTTGAATATTTCGTATTTATACTAATTGTTTATAATTATTGGAAGGATGAGTTTGAGCTTGATTTTGGCCGACGAGAGGATCGATTAACGGTTGAGGAGTTGATGTCGAATGCATTTTGGAGGTACAAAGGTCGATGTCATGCACATTATAAGAAGTTCAGTACTACAATAGAGGTGCGCCAAAATCCATTCCAAGCAATGCCACCAAATGAATGGGAGAAGGTTTGTGATATGTTTGAAGATCCTGCTTATCAGGTAATTTCGCTGCTATATTTTTTTAATAGTATATTATAATAGATGTATTAAACATATAGATATATATTTTTTTATTTTTTTAGCAACGGAGTATTGTGAACAAAGCAAATAGATCAAACTTGAAGATACACCATCATGCGGGTTCTCGATCTTTTCATCGTTTGTCTAACAAAATGGTAAGTTATTCTACTCCTTATTAAATATTAACAAATAATACACTTTTCTGATTTAAGTTCTAATATATATATATATTTTTGCAGAAAGAAGAAAGTCCTGCTGACTATGATCTGACCCAATTGTATGCAAAATCACATAAAAATAAGCAGCACTTGAGATAGAGCGATTGAGGTCCAAGGAAAAAGAGTTGCTGACCAGATTAGATCAAGCAACAGATCTTGAGACAAGATTAGAAGAGAACATGCAGAAGAGATTGGAGATGGAGGTACAAAAAGCTATGCTTCAGTTGCAGTCAGTTATGTCACAAAACTCTACACCACCACCATAATTGTAAAAGTTAGTTTTTTCTTTAGGGTTAATACATTATAAAGTTTCAAAACATTTGAACAATTGACATTTGAATTTTATTTTGTGTAATACTAATATGGTAGTTTTAATTAATTTGGTTCTGTTCTGTATGTTTCATCCCATTCGAACGGTAAATAACCAGTTCGAATGGTAAAGTATCATTTCTAAATCCATTCGAATAAACAAATACCCATTCGAACAAAAAATAACCCATTCGAATGAATAACACGGAATACAGTTCGAACGGACGTAATTTGCATTCGAACAAAATTTATTGGTTTGAACAGTATCAAATATTGTTATTTGTTCGATTCAAAATTTTATTTCGTTCGAATGGACGGGTAGGTTCGAACGGAAAATATTCCATTTGAACACTCATTTCGTTCGAACAGTATTAAATATGGTCATTTGTTCGATTCAAAATTTTATTCCGTTTGAATGAACGAGTCGGTTCGAACTGAAAAATATTCCATTCGAACAAGATATTGAGACGAAATTAGTTCATCTAAAAAAAAATTATCCGTTCGAACGGTTTCGACTGGTTCCGTAAAATTTCATCCCTAAAAGTGCTTTTGGGGACGAAATCCAAATTTCGTCTCTAAAAACATTTTGAGACAGCCTTTTAGAGACAAATTAGAGATGAAATTTTTTCATCTCCAATTCTTTTTGGGGATGAAATTGTATTTTTTGAGACAATTTTTTGTCTCAAAAAACCATTTCTCTTGTAGTGTAAGCTGGTATTAATGCATGCTCTATAAACATGAAAATTACCCAGCTGACCAAAAGCATGTTTAAAAATTCAGACCTAATAATAACTTGGAAAATTACCTTTGTTAGGTTAATACTTTTTTAAACAATCCAAATCCAAAGTTTTAGAATTTTCAAGACCTAAATCTTAATCCCCCCGCCAAATCCATGATCTATCCAAACGCACTAATAATTTATCGGCATGTTCGATAATGGGTAATCGAAACAATTTCGTCATAGCATGCATATTCTTGGATTGGACATGACAATTTACAAGGCGCATGCAGCTAGCCAATGGCGCATCATGTTCATGAACATATATGAACATATACAAGGCTGAACCACACGAATACATGATTAACCTAACATGAAGCAAAATATACCCTTTGGTTATCATTGAATAATAGATTTATAATCTACTTGTGAGCAGAATATATATATGTATATATATAAGATTAGATTAGTTGAGTACTAGTGCAATGAGTTAAGGAACAAGTTGAAAGCAAATTAATGTCTTATAGATGAAAAGAAACCCTATGGGACGAAAATGAGTGAAGGTAAAAAAGAGTCAATTGAAACATTGATAACTTGACAATTAGTGGTTATGAGCCAAGCTTGATCAGCTGTTGCACATGGAAAAACTTGAAAAGATCATCATGGACTTGTCGGTATGAGACATATATTTTCAAATATATATATATAATTTATATCGAAAATGTGGTCCATATATATAATAATAAAATAAGAGTAGATATGAAACTCTACCCCATCTAACACTCACAAGGCCCACCCCTAAAACATGGGGAAAAAAGCCTAATTTTGCTAAGCCCCCCACCAAAAAAAATACCAATTTCTGTCAACTCTTGAACATCATTCAGCCCCAAGAAGTTAGACAGGATAGAGCACTTGGCTCCCAATAATACAGTGCTGCTTCCATTAATGTTCATTGATCATGTAAAACCAATTTAAATTGATCATATGAATATAGATTGCATTGATATTTTATGGCCTGGACCCTCTGATGATCAACTAATTATCTGGCCATTCAGCTAGCTAGCTGCTAGCTAGACAAGCTGGTAGAATATTGATCTCCAATAGTCCTTATATAAAAAAAAAAACTCACCAATAATGCTTGATCAGAAGCATGTTTAGACTGGTGTGTGATATATATGAGCTAAGATTTGCATGTCTCTTAAAGAAATAATAGTGGCTAGCTAGGTACAAAATTAGAAACGTCCATAGATTTGGTTTGAATATATCATGATAATGCATATTCATTCTCTACTAGATGTGACAGGTCGCAATCATGTTCATCATGGAAAAGGAATAACTTACACCAAAGAGAATTTCACCTGTTCTGGTAATTAATGATGTGAGCTAGAGGGGGAGACGAATTTGATATAATTTGTAGAAGCTGGTTGAAGGATGGGTTTTGATATATTCAAGTCTGGGCTTTTCCACCCCTTTTCTTGCTTTGCTTTTCCATGTGATTTTCTCCTATACCCACCAAAAAAAAAAGAAGAAAAAAACATATGAAAAGTATGCAATAGGAAAAGCACAGGATGAAATTCATGAAAGTAGACATCCAATCATCATGATCATCTCCATGGACACCAAGGAATTTGACAACCTTAAGCAACGGTTGAGTGGAGGGAATTAGCTAGGATAAGAAGCCTATATATTCTCGACTCAGATACAAATGTTTAATTATAATAAGATATATTAATTTTGCACACATGTTTGTTAGAGAGAGAGAGAGAGAGAGAGAGAGAGAGAGAGAGAGAGAGAGAGATCAGATTAGGGCTATGTGGTGAAGGATGTTTACATATTGAATTTGGATGGAAGAAATGATGTGTGTTTTCTTTGCATCATTAGGTCTTGCCTTAACTGGCCATATTATCATTAACCCTCTACCTCTAATCATCTCTCTTTTCTTGCTATGGTTTCATTAATGTTAATTAAGTTATAGCTATTGCCAGAATTATGCCAACATCAAGTACTATGTACTGATCTATGTGCAAATTGCTTTATTTGCACATTTTTCTTAACCCAATTGATCATCGATCTATTTATGTTAGATATTGATATTAGGGCGTATGATCCTTTCATGTTGTTTATATCAACTAGTCGACTGGGCTATATCCTCATCCATACAATTAATATTGCATGGGATTGTCCAAAGCATGCATGCACCCAATGAAGAGAAAAATTGTTGTTGTGATTGCTTATACGTACTAAAGAGTATTATAATTATATTCTTAATGGTTATCCATGTTGCTTAATTTCTTCAGGGATCATTGTATCTGAATACTTATAATCAGTAAGATTTGATTATAATCTAAAGAAAAGTGACTAGGCTGAGAGTAGTGGTTTAATAAAGGTAATGGAAGCTACCAAAGTATACTCATGAGATCAATGGTCCTCTTTATATAAGTAAACCCCACGATATATTTCCAGCACAACTGAATTTTGCAGTACAATTCCATTGAATAAATGCAATGGTTCGCATGCATAGAAATATTATATATATCATGCACCCGGAAAGTCATGTTGACTTCCTTTCTTCAACCCATAGATTTAACATGACTAGTAACAATGTTTTTCTACTTTAATCCCAATGCAGTACAGCTAGTTCCACCTTTTATCAAGACCCAACAACCAATATTTAGTAGTATTTAACAAATTTAAGGGGCATGGATGTCTCTATTTAGTAAATCCATGGAATGATCTACAAAGTGCCATGCATGCACCTAAGGGCAGTAGTCTACTCATGAGAATTTAGGGCTTGCAACCTTGTCCCATTGATAGCCTACCATTATCCAGTCAATTGTGTTATCATGCCCCACAAAATTAAATATATTGCTCATTAAGTTAAACTTGTAAAATAAATATTAATATATCAAATCCAAGTGGCTAATAAAATAAATTATACAACACAGCTGTAGAACAGATCATTACCAAAACTAAGTAGCACTGAATGAGGAAAGTAAAACACGACAAAATCCATGCAGCAGACTAACAAGAAACATATTACCACCAATATACATATGTAAATTGAACCCTCGATTCGCATCAAATGCAACAAGGACTATGGGGAAACGAAGCCTAAAATCCAACCAAAAATGATGGAAAACATAGCCTCAAATCCAACAGAAAATGAAATGGGTTAGATAATAAATTGAAAACTTACTTACGATGGGTGTTGGGGTCCGCGCGAGGAAGCACAAATTCAATGGTGTAGAGGAATTCCTTGGTGGAAGCGGAGTTGCGTGAAAGGGAGGCCGTGGCCAAATTGGGGCTGTGCGGCAGGGAGGGGGTGGGGGAATCACTGCTTGAGGGACGGGGGAGATGAACTGGGTATGCGAGAGAGGGGCTGGTGATTTCGTCTATGCGGGATAGGGTGGAGGTGGGGATCAGCGGCTACGGGAGAGGGAGTTAAGGGGATATTGGCTGCGGGAGGGGGAGGGGGAAGAGCAACTGGGAGGGGAAGACAGAGGCAGGGTTTCTGAAGCATTCCAGTGAATAGGAGGCCCTCTACATCAAATTTGGAAGAGAAGAGTAATTATCGCAGGGGCAGGGGATTCTTTTATCTAATCACCCTTTGCAACGACAAATAGTAGTCGGGATTTAGGCAATATTTCGTGATAAAAAGCTTTTTTCGAGAACCTGCAAATGGCATCCGTATTTTTTCATTCGATGATATTAACTTGTCTAGAAAGACTGCTTCCTCGTTGCATAAAGTTTCTTCTCACCAACATTTATCCACCACTAATATCTGGTGGGAAAAAGCCTTGTTTTACTTCTACCAGAGATTTTCATGAAAACAACCCACAATTTGCCACAAATGTATACAGTGTAAAAAGAACTCGTGGCAAAAGAGGCAAATTGTTTTAGTGAAATTGTATTAATTAATTAACGATTATATGAAAAGTTTAAAAATTTGATATTGAAAAGTATTTTGTATTTGAGTGATATTTAGGAAAATAATTATGGAAAGTTTTGGGATAAAACAAGAATTTCTCATTTCATCTAACTTTCCAAACAACCTCTTCAAGATCAATAATTAAAGTAGCGTGATACATGCTTTATCATGGAATTGATAGGTGATGTCCAGATAACTTCTTCGATTATCAATCAGTACTATCGGGTAGTGGCTAAGAAGTAAAAAAGTTGTGAAAGAAAAAGAAAAATATTGTTGTTCCTGATCTTAAATCATATTATTCCAAATTACACTTACTATACTAAACATTTGAATTAAGTAGTTACTAATGAAGTGGTTGATACTCAAAAACACTTTAAATATACATGCATGCCATATCAACAAGCATCATGATTTGGGATAATTATAAGGTTTAGAATGAAGAGTGACATTGGTCGAATAAAAATGTTTTGATCTTGATCAATCAATGCCAGGCGGCTAAGAATTGAACAAGCTGTTGAGTAATAAAAATAAAAATGAAGGAGATGGATGGATCGATCGAAGGATACCAAGTTTGAACTTTTTATTGTAAGTTTTAAGCTGGGAGACAGACAATGAACTAATATTCCAATAAGGGGGAGGGGGGTTATCCATGCAGTAGCTAGGTTATCACCATTTAAAAATGTCTGATCATTAAAAACTAATTGATATTGATCAATCATAGAGTATAGAAATTAAGTAGTACTCCCCATGATCCTCATGTGTGAGATTACAATACTTTATGTCTAGTTGCCCGAGGAATATTATTATTTTGAATGTTGGGGTTGTCATTGGTTGTGGAAGGGGCTAATAGTCAGTTTATAAGTGTGAGGGTAAGCCTCACCTCTCAAGCTACCTTTTGAGCTTGAGAGAGGCCAAGAACACCCAACAATGGTATCATAGCCCAGGTTTACCAACAATCTCAGGCCCAACAGTCCATGAGAGAAATGGGTTGTTGCTGCTCTGGCCCAGGGCTCGATATGTGAGGGGTAGCTTGTTGGGGTTGTCCCAGATCGGTTGTGGAAGGGGCTGGTTGTTTCAAAGAAGATATAAATGTTAGTTTCATATGAAAGCTTGCTATATATACACAAGTCATGAATTACATTTTTCAAGCATAGGATGAAAATAAATTTTGTCATGATCCCAAAGGTTATGATGGGGAATTAGCATTGTGGAACTTCTCTGTCCACTCTAGAGTGAGTAAAAATGGAGTGGTAACCCTTGGGTTGATGAAAAATAGTCAATGGGCATTGAATGGGTTCTTTTTAAAGAACATCGGAGCGAAGTCAAATGTTATGACACCTAAGGTTGGTGAGTGTAGATGTTATGATGTTATGCTGATGTTATGTTATGTTACCAATGAATTGAGAACGAGTCTGTAGATAATGTAATCTCAACGTGAGTGGTACTATGGTCACCAGTAGGTACTCACAGTGCATATGGAGAATTGTGATGATACCATATGTTGTGATGTTAATGTTATGATTAAATGTGAATTGCTAATAATGATAAAATGTTATGATGAAATATATATTTTTGGCAGTTGAAGTGACAAAAATATTCTCTATAAGAAAAAGTATCTCAGTTTTATGAAAATATTGAGGAATCTAGATGGGAGACGTATACTAATTTTTCTGCATTGTATGCATTTTATATTTGTCATTCATTATGCATAATTTATCTTTGTGCATGTTGGTTGTCTAACTTACTGAAATATCAAGTAAATTTCACCCATTATGGACCTATTATCATTCCAATTGGAATGATAGAAGTTGTGTCAGAACCTGACTAGGACATACTAGATGGACCAGTGGATCAATTGATTGAAGAGGAGCCGGATCTTGACAAAATATTAGATCTCATTTTGATGTTTATAGCCCTAACCCCTGTGCATTAGAATGCATGAAGTAGTGGATTTAGCTGTAGAGACTTCTTATCAAGAATAATTGTACTAAGATTATGCTATCTTATGATTTGAGCTTATGATGTTATAAATGACGTTGGGATGCTTTAGTTTATTTTGGCATAAGTTTTATTTACTCACTCTTATTCTTCTGCAGTTATTGCATACTACTAAATGCATTTATAGGATACATTGCATATTAACTGTTGTTGTGCTGAAAATATCTGCAAGTGTACAAAATCGTAACAAGTAGTAAAGTGTTTTAAAGAAAACGGATGTCGAGCTCATATGGAATAATTATACTATTGAGTATTGAAATTTACTAAATTAATTATAATTTAGAAAACCGAAATTTGAAGAATAGATTATCTAAATTAAACTGAAGAAAAGAACATTAAAATTTAGATTTTTTAAAGAAAATAAGAATAGATCTAGAGCATTTGATTTTACCTAGCAAATCCCACATAATTTATTCTTCTTTATTATAGAATTTTAATTATCCCAAGTTGATGATAAAAATCGCTTAACTATTAATATTTTCTCTCGAACAATACCAAAAATATCTCCCACTAATATCTCCATATCTTTATGTGAATTTAACTAATTTGAGATTCATTAAGTTCTTTGAATTTTTCTAGAAAATCACACTAATCGTAGTAAATTATCTTTATTTTTTGCACAACTAATGGTGCTTAATTCTAGAGGTTTAAACACAAATCACCTCTCGGTTCCATTGCAATTCAATAGATCGAACAATAATTAGTTAGAAAATTGCAAGTACTAAGAATAAGGAGTAAACACTCAATGATGGAAATATTGAAAATATGATAACTTAGAATATAATTTGTGTGTTCAATGCTTGACTACATCAAAACTCTAGAAAATAAAATTAGTTCAGAATGAAATTGAAAAGAAAAAAATAAAACTAGTGTTATTTGTTGAAGCCATTTGATGAAGCATGTGGCTCTCGCCTCTGCCCTCCAGATCCACCTCTTTGAAAGAAACTTAAAGAATAATCTCTAGACTATTGGACTTTAAAACTAAAACTCTTATCTCCTCTATTCATCCCACAAGACGGGATTAAAAAGATGTCAAAACTCAAATCCGGAAATAAGATAAATGAGGCTACAATCTAACCTAAAGATCTGAAAAATAGTTTCTAAAGATAAATGTTAACATAAAAGAAATTATCCTAAGAATAATAGAATTCTTTAAAAGGGAAGATTCAGTAATAAGCGGCTTCATTTATAGGGTTCGGGAGGATTTGGTGGTCAGCAGATTGATTGTAGAACTCGGAAGGGTCCCACTGGGTAGATGCCGTGTGCGCTTAATAAAACTGGTTTCCTCGCCCAATGACCAAGATGTAAGGTTCCTGACCGAGATGAAATACTTCTCTCACCAACCTACCAAACGGTAAAGCTGCTCGCCTTTACTAGTTGTTGCCCACGATATCGTTTAGGTTGGTCTTTTAAGTTGGTCATTTAGACTGGTCGCCTAATCTAGCTGCCTAGAGCCGTGCTGCCAAGTCTTCTCACCCAAGAGGTAAAATATTTCACTCATCGCCTAACTCTTGTTGCCAATTCTGGTCGCCATTGAGTCTCCTCGCCTAAATCTCCTCGGCTCTCTCCATATCTCATTGCCTTTCGTCGGTCTAGATCCGTAGTCTCTTTTTTTGTATCAAAATGCCATACTTTAGCACTAAATCTTTTCATTCCTTCAAATTCAAAAAAATAAAGAAAATATGTAGAAATAAAATAAAATCAATAGTATTTGAAGGAAAAATGATACTTTTCATAAACAAAAGAGTAATAAAAACTACATAAAAATTACACTTATCAATTGTCATGAATGAGGGTATTTAACCTTGTGTCTCATGTCACGATACTCTAAGCCTTTGTTCAATTCCAAGAGGAGGTTGGGGGCATCACAATAAACTTTTGATATATTTACACGGACTATAAACCACCTATTAATGTAACTAAAAATCCACTTGAGAATTTTATGTGTTATGGAAAGATAAAATCCACAGAGAGTAGATCACCATGTAGACCAATACTTGTCATAATTAGTTGATCTGTTTAATTTATTCATGTACATGATTATTATTCATTTGTATTATTGTCACATCCCATGCATAAATTATATATGTTGTTCAAAATATATGTCATTGTACATGTTTATAGACATAGGAGATTTTCAATCACACCATTAAAGTCAAGTCAGAAACAGTGAGGGTGATCAAAGTGGGCACACTCAGAAACAGTGATATTGGTACCAACATAATAACAGAGCCCACATTTTATGCCCATGGTAAGGTCAAGACGGAAGCAAAAATAAAATGCCATGCCAAAGGGTTTTTTGATAAACATATCATCGCAGAACAAAGTACTAATAAATAAATATCACATGATCATATATAAATTTTCAGATTTCATAATCGCTCCTTTTTTACACAGTTGAGAATAAAGTATTAAAAAATGCTCATGTCTATACCAGTCATGACATGAAATTATTTCGGTTCCATGTTCAGATAATAAGTAATGTAGAAAAGGTGACCAAGGTTGTTTACACAACAAGGCATGCAAGTTCCCATAAAATTAACACCAGTCAGGTTTCAAGCAAAGTCTAACATAAGTCCATTGCTTACCTGACTCTCGTAGTGTATTATCTACGTTTTGAACATGTACTCTTTCAGTATCACAACCACCTCGACCTGAAAATTATTTGCTCACATGTTAATAAACCTGACAAGCACAAAAATCTAGCTGGCAGAAATTCCATAATCCTATGATAGAATAGTACGAGCCTATAAACAATTGAGTTAAAAAATTGCCCATAATTAAGAAATATTTCATCACGGATCCTTAGTTTCTAAAATTGCACAGCACAATCTCCAATACACAACACACCAATAGTTTTGCCGATCCTTCTCAGACTCACTTCACCTTTCACATTACGCACGTCAACTAAACAGCCCATACGTTCAAAATCACTTACTCTCACTTTATCAAACAATTAACCAGCCTACATTTTTCCTGACATGTCCAACAATCAAACAGACACAAATTAATCCCAAACAGCCATACATCAACCCCAAACGGTGACACATCAATCCAAACAGCCACACATGATAGCCACACATCAACCCATCATGAATGACATAAACTATTAGTTCTAGCATACAAATAGAGGAAACATACATTTCTAGCAAAGACCAATATATTTCTAACAACAACAAATACACAAGTCAGAAATATAAGCAATGGTTACGAGCCTAAAGCTCGTGGGTACATTACCTAGTCTCGAAATGGTGAAAAGTAGGGTTTCGTAAGTGAAACAATTCTTCCTAAGATGAAATTGCTACTCTGTGATCAGTGTTCAACAATCCCATTAGACATTGATTTTCAAAATGGGGAGATAATCGCATAGTGGGAGAAATGAAAATCAAAGGAGTGGTATAATCAATCGAAGCATACCTTGGTGTTGGAAGGTTGACTCTGTTGGTATTTGTTGGTCATGAATTAAATTTAGAGAAAAAGAGTTTGATTGTGGAAGGAAAAACCCGATGGGTTGGCGAGACAACATGTAACATAGAGAGAGGTACAGACTGTGACAACGGGGCTTATTGGTGTGGTAAAAGCGGTAGTGCGGAATAGAGATGGAGGTTCTGGTAACAGAGCCCACACATAAAGGCCTCGATGTATTGGATATATAATGAAAAACAAGTAAATCTCAAGGTAGAGGAATACACACACACACACAGATCACAAGGCTTGCCAACGTGATGTGAGGCGACCTACGATGGTGCCTAGATAGGAGCGAGGCATGATGGGAAGGAGAGAGAGTGCGATCTGCGAGAGAGAATTTTTGAGTGGATAACCAAAGTGGGTGTGAGAGTATGTGAACATAGAGAGAGTGAGAAAAAGAGCTAACCATTGTTCAACACAATTTCTATAGAGGAGTTGTCGACAACAGGAAATAGATTTGAAACACTGGCTAAGAGAGAGAGAGTGGTTATGGAGTGGATGAGATGCGTTGTGGGGGTGAATTGGGCGTGAGTAGTGGAAGTGGGAAGAGAGTGATGGTAGAAAAAGAAAAACTGAAGGATGAAGGGAGAAACTACTAGGAGAGGGGAGAAAAAGAGTGAAAGGAAGAGGAAAATACTAACCTAAAAAACAACGTTGTTTCCTTCAGCGAGGTGGGCTTTACGCCAAGAGCTTGGGCCAGGACTTTTGGGCTGGGTGTTACTATGACGGTAAATAAGACACCAATGATCTTGAATGTTTAAAATGGATAAAGACATATCAACCGATCCTTCAGCAATGGATTGTTGGAACTGATCTATAATGACCTCCAACAATGTAAGGGTATCTTCGACAATCTTGCTCCTATAGGGGTTTCAGTAAATGAAAAAACTAACTAGTGTTGGAGAAAGATATCATGAACCCTTCATTACTTCTATGTTACATCCCTAATTCATGCCTAGTCACCTACATATCTTCAAATATTCCTTCTTCCAAATTTTTGAAAGTTATGTGAAAATTTGTGTCTCTCTACATGATTTTTCAATTCGATATGTTGCTTTCTTTTGACAAAAGAGCACCTATAATTAGTCCATCAGTATTCACAAAGGGAGACAGGACTCATGGTCAATTATCTTCTAAAGTAAAGAATGGTTCTGAAATTTATCTTGTGGCTGTTACACATAGAGTTTGCGAATAAAGAATAACCTTCTTTTAACATGAGATCGATTAACACTTTCACAAAAACCTCAGTAGAGTGATAATGAAAACACAAGTTCACTAGATCATGGGTGATAGATACAAGTTTGTTTGATTTTATTTCATTTTCTCAAAACTCAGAATCTTGGTACGTAGAGTTTGTATTCAATTTTGTTTGTGATAAGTAATTAAACACTTGGGGGTTTCTTTTGGATGGGAATCCCATTAACGTCTTTTCTAATCTTATTCAATATTAGAATACTCTCTCTCTCTCTCTTGTTTTTTCATTCCTTATGATTTTAAAGTGGATTTCTTTAAAATTCTAGAAGTCTACAACATTCGTTACATTTTGTTGTCTCATATATGATTTGTACACTACATCAATAGATCAACCTTGAGCAAATTCCTCTTAATGAGAAGAGGGCAAATGATGGCAATCCTGCATGCAAGAGCACGAGGACAGGTTTGTTTGATACCTCGTACATGGCATGTAACACTCAGGCCCACCAAAATAACCTCATATTCATCCAAGGCCAACGTTTCCCTCCCCTCTTGAAGCCTATAAATACCTCAATCACTTCCTCATTTCTCCACACCTCTCCTTCAAGCCTTCTCTTGAGTCTTGAGAGTGTTTCTCCCCTTTAGTGAGCAATAGAGTGAAACTGAGTGAAGTTTTTGAGAGTTCTTGAGTGAAGTCATTTTGGGAGCTTTCAGGGCCACGATTTCTGTAAGTAATCTTGCCCTTTCTTTTTTTAAGTGTTAGAATGACATGTTAGGTTGTAATTTATGGCATGGGAATGAGGTTTGGATTGATTTTAACTAAGGTTTAGCATGATGATCTCAAACCGGCCAGATTTGATTTTTTGATGAAATAAATTATTTTGGGTCAAATTTTTAGCCATGGCATGACTTGATATGATTTTATATGACTCACTAATTTCTTGGAATGCATTGTGAAGGTTGAGTTTCGAGGTTGGAAGCATGCCATAATAGGCTTTAATTCTATCTTGTGCTGATCATCTAGCATGCATTCGTTTTGATTAGTTTATGCTTAACTTATGGAAGTTTTGATTAATTTACCTAGGATTGAACAATGTGCATTTAGAAAAGCCCTGTGATTGGGATAAAAATGAAAATCCATGATTTAGCTAAGTTTTGAAACATTCTTTGGGTAAGGAAAGCTAGAAACGTCATGCATGCTTAATGGATGGATTAATGAAGATTAAGGTCTTAAAGCCATGTTTAAGTGTTGAGATGAACTTGTATGATCTGAGCCTAAGTTTCTTATTTGTCTATAAGGCTATAATTACTATTGTCACTTGATGAATTTGAGTACACATGCATCCATAGAGGTTAAATAGTTGAAATCACATTTTGGCCTTAATAGAATACATGCTGCAGGTTGGGTGTGATTGGCATAGTTGCACTTTGATTCTTAAAGTTCTAAGGGCGTAGCTGGTTTTAGAATATGTAAAATATGGGGTTTATGAATTTTGGTTAAATTTGGGGCTTATTTGAAAATAGTAAAAATTTAAGGCCTTAGTGGCAATTTTGCTAAGTTTAGGGGTAGTTTTGTAAATACTAGTTTTTTGAACCCTTTGATTATGAACATCTTCCTTAGAGGTTAAAATCCTAACTTAGTAGAACTTTGATTACAGACACTTTGATTCTCTAAACTCAGAAATTTTGTAAGTTAGCTTCTAACTTACTCCTAGATAATTTATTTATAATTCTTGTGTAAACGCTACATTCATTTTAAATATCATTTTGAGCACGAAACATATATGATACATTGAGTATTTGATTACTTGCTTACATGGCATGTGAACTTTTTACCATTTTTAGCATATTGCATATAAATGCCATTTTCACATGAAAGCTTTCTACATATGCACATGTCATAAAATATATTTTTCAAGCATAGCATAAAAATAATTTTGTCACTACCCCAAAAGCTTGTATGGAGAATTATTCTAGTGAAACTCCTCTGTTCACTCTGGAGTGAGTAAAAATGGAGTGATAACTCCTGGAGTGATAACACATGGGCTTCGAATGTGTTCTTTTTAAAGACGCCGTATCGAAGTAAAATGTTATGACACTGAATGCTGGTGGGTGTATATGTTATGATGTTATGTTATATTACCAATACATTGAGAATGAGTTTGTAGACAATATAGTCTCAACGTGAGTTGTATTATGGTCACTAGCAGGTACTCACAGTGCGCATGAGGAACTATGATGATACCATACGTTATGTTGTTAATGTTATGATTAATTATGAACTACTAAAAATAATGAAATTATATTTTTTGAAGGTTGAAGAAAAAATGTTCTTTGAAAGAAAATTTGCATCAAAGTTTTTTTTGAAAATGCTTAGGAATCTGGATGGGAGACCAAATATGGATTTTTTTCCCTACATATCATTGCATGCATATCATGTTTATCATTAATCATTCAAATCTTATTTTTGTGCAAGTAGGTTATTTAACTTACTAAAATTTCAAAAAATCTCACCGTGGTAGTCCCACTACTATTCCCTCCGGAATAATAGAAGTTGTGTCAGGATTGGCATATGACGAGCATGATGAACCGCTAGCTTCATATGGTTTAGGAGGAGCTAATCTGGAAAGGAGGCTAGACTTGATTTGAAATTTCATAGCAACACCTCTATATACTATAGAGCAAATGTGAGAGTTAGTCTGTTTATGTAGATTCAGTTTTGTGGGGATTCTATCTCCCATGTTATGTTGAAGTCAGGTGGACCTCTTAAGTGAGGAAGTACCTATTTATGGTTTATAAATCATTGGGATGTTTAGTTCATTCTGGTATCAATTATTTTTATCACCTTTATTTCCGCTGCGATTATTGCATATCACTAGTTGCATATTAGGATACATTGCATATTAACTGTAATGAATGGGGGTATGTAACCTTGTGTTGCATGTCTCGTCGCTCCAATTCTCTGTTCCATCCCAAGCGGAGGTTGGGGGCGTCATAGTCTTAGTCTTTTCTCGTGATTATCCCTTCCTGTCCGCCCGACCTCCGTAGGCAACCCAAAACCTAGAAACCTTCTGCCTCTAAACCAAATCTTAAACCAACTCGCTGAAACTCCATTCCCACTTGTCCCCTAGTTGAGTTTGAACACCAAGAATGCGAATCTTTTTTTCAGGGCTAAAATCCCTTGAAATCATTATTGTCTGTGCCGATAAATTTGGAAGTTGACAAGGGCAGTGTGATTCTTGTTTTTAATACAGGGTTTTTGCATGCTATTTCTAGCATTGATGGAAAAGTTCTATGGAACAAGGATTTTTTAGCTGAAAGCATAGAGGTTCAACAAATTATGCAGCCTCCTGAAAGCTACGTAATCTATGCTATAGGTTTTGTTGGTTCCTCTCAGTTTGAAATTGTGGAGGTTAGGTGTAACACACCGCTCCCCAATAAAGACATTTTAGAATTTTTAGGAAGCCAGTGTGTTACTAAACTTGAATGTAAAAACTTTTCTTTTTAACAACGTGCCAAATGTGAAAGGTTTTATAAATAAAACAAATTTTAATAAATACTCAAAATCTAAAATAGAGTCTGCAGAAGTACTTATTTAAAAAAATACGAAAGTCTCATGTGCTTATTAGAATAATTTATTTAAGCTTTAAACCATAAATTAATTATAGCGTAATCTGTCTACGCCTCTGCCTCCCCTCCCGGGGTCATGTCCTATCATGTAATCTCATCCTCATAAATATTATCATCTGAGATGGTTTAAAAATATAAAAATATATAAAAGTGAGCCAAATACTTAATAAGCAACACATCATACAGTAAATATAGTAAACATAAGGTTTCTTGATAAATGTGTATACTCATAAATACATACGTAATTAACATGAACATGAACTTAACTTTCACTTTTCATAGGTCATTACCCACTGTTGACCCCCGTGAGTTAGGATTAGTGAATCTAAGTAGATTTTGATTTCGCTCGTGGCCACGGGTTGTGGAATCCATACATAAGGAAGACATACTAGGTGCACTACAGCATGTACGACCTGGCAATGCAATATGCCCATAACATAGGTACCATCTTCATATCATAACATAGGTCGTTACATATCTTATCATAATCATACTTGCATACTTGTCATATCATAGATTTCAAAAGAAATCGAATGCATACTTGTCATATCATATTATAGATTTCAAATGAAATCGCATGCATACTTGTCATATCATATCATAGATTTGAAATGAAATCGCATTCTTTCATAATTTCCGTGATACATGTTTTCTCACATAAAATCATGATTTTTTATAAATATTTTAATGTATAAATCTTCATATAAAATCATGCATGGCTTTTCATAAATTATTTTAATGCATATAACTACAACAGAAACGCTATTTAGGGATGAAATTTTTTGTCCCAAATTATAGTCATTTCATCCAAAAATATATCTTTTGGGACGAATTTGTAAGAAACCATTCAAACACACACGAATGGGGAATTTTTTTTTGTCATGGTTGAAATTCATCCCAGAACATCGTTGAACGGTTACAATTTTTCATTCTAACTGGATTAATTTGTTTGAACGATTGCAAAATATGTGCAAACAAAAATATAGTAGATACCTGTTCAAACGGTATAAATATAGCTTTCCGTTAGAACGTTAAAGGGACAGATCGAAAGGTATAAGTGTTCGAATGGGGGAAAAGTTATGTTCGGATGCTATGAAAATAAATGGCATTCGAATGATATGTGGTCGTTTGAATGATTTAATAAATGGGGTTCGAACGTTATGTGGTCATTCGAACGATAACTATTTTATTTAAACTCAATAATAAAAAACCAAATAGACATTCATAATATTTGAAAAAATACATTAGAAACTATTTAATACTTACAAAAGTTTTATAATAAGTGCGAACTAAATAAATAACCCTGAGACTGGCATTGTTCGTACATAAATAGATAATCCCAAAATCTGTACGTAAAAAACCATCAGTTGTTTGGAGGCCTGTACTATTGCATATACTGTTGCATTTGTAGTTGCATCTGTCTCTTGAACTCTTCTTGTTGTTCTTCATGTTGTTTGATGTGCATCTGCATGTCTGCTTGTTTTGCCAATTTAGCTTCTAACTCATGCTGCATTGCAGTCAATTCTTCGATTCTGGAATTCGTATTCTCTAGCGCTATAGAAGTTGTTGAGGCAAACTCGGAAGAAGACGAAGAGAGAGAAGGCTTTGCACGGTGACCCAAATCCCTCAAATATCCTGAACGTTGACCTAGGACTTGTTGAGGAATTTTGATCTGACGCAGATTCAGCATGTAGGGCAACCATTTTATCCTAGACATATATAAGATAAAGAATTACTATCGTCATAAATATTTTAATATATTTAATTAAAGCAGGTTATAATACTTAAATAATTTTCACAAGCATCAGGATGAGTCCACTCTGCATTACGATTAGTGTGCGATGCAACATATAATTTTGTTACATCATAATTGGTATCTGAATCTTGCTACAATAAATATGTGTTAAGATATAAAATCATTAAGATTCATCCAAATAATTAACTATATCCAATAAAAAAAATAGCAATACCAATTTCTTAGAGAGGCGATGGAAAGATCTTGACCCTGGATGCTAATTAATCTTCAATTTTGATCTATTTGTTTTGTTTATAGAACTTCACTCCTGTAAAGAAATTGAAAATATTATGAAGCGAAATGACAAATAAGACAAGTAAAATAATTAATTTAAATATACTTGATATGATGGATCCTCAAATATGTCACAAAGTTTTTCTCACTCAGAAGGTCGGACATCCTGAAAAGGATGTTGGCGTGCATCTTCTTTGTTCTCAAACTTATTATAATGCTCATGACACCTCGCCTTATATTTGTAGAATGCATTACCCATAAGCTCTTCCACAGTGTTACGCTCCTCTCTCTAACAAAAATTTAATTCAAAATCATCATTGAAAAAAATAATCACAAACATATTATCATTTATAATATTCTAAATTTAAGTAAAGTATAGAAATTTATTCCACTAAATCAATGTTTTAAATATTACCAAATAACGCTTCTTAATAAGCTCTTTAACATCTTGCGGGACTTTCTTCTATGAAGTCGTTGCCAAAGGTGCATAAGTTCGTGTTAGAGCACTCACATGTGATGCAAGCCAATCTGCTGGTTGTCCTTCGGCTTCGGTATGTTTGTCAAGAATGTTAACCTTGATCTTACCCACCTTACAATATTTTTCCAACGTTACGCCTTTAGTGTTGCCTATGTACTGTGGACTCTATAAAATATAACATTGTAATCAATCTCTGTTATATGTCTATTATATGACCTTAATTAGTAAATTTTTTGAGTGTTAGATTTTTACCTTGTTCTGTAGAGTCAATCTCTAATGATGAGTCTGAAAGAGAGATAGGAATAGGTGATGATGGGTTGAGAACTTCCTTCCTCTTTGGTGGCATAATTTCGAACCACTGATACATTCAACAAGTAAAATATTTGTCATCAAGTATAATGTTAACACATAATTGGTCAATCATAATCTGTATCAGTTTCATTTGACAATTCACTCTCATCATCTGTAGATACTTCAGATGATTCAACATTTTCCTCAATTGTCGTATCAACAATTTCAGCCCAATATATTTTCTATTTAATGGAATCATCTCACACTAGCTCAAATCCACAAATAAGTTTAAGACGGATTGACTCTCTTGGTATGCTTATTAAGTAGAGGGGTCATCTTTTTCTTCATCTTGTCCTTCCGCCTAAGGGATAATATGATATATATTTCTTGGAGAATATTTTTGTACTACTCGCCATTGATTTTCTATCTCCGGGTCATCTAAGTAGAATACTTGACATGCTTGAAAAGTCAAAATAAAAGGATCATCTTCATATCATTTTTTTGATGTATTAACACTCAAAAAAATATTCATCATCAGGGACTTCCACTCAAGGATTGCTTAAATCCCACCAAATATTCATCATCACACTTAACAGATACACGACAAGCTCCCCCAAATATTTCATTTCAATTATATCGACAATAACCCCATAGAAATTAATGTTTTCTCTAGCATGACTTCCTTCGATTAGGACACTACTATTTTGGATTTTCCTATAACAACCTCGATCCATTGTGTGATACCTATTTTCTAGAGAAATACATGTAGAATATCGAGCAGTGCATCTCGATGGGCCACGGGCCAATGCATACAGTTCATCCGATATATCATTTGGATTATTCACATGCATTTGTACAACCTACATATTGAGTAAAGCATATATTGTATCAAAATTTCAATCAATATTTTTTCATTGGTCATTGAGTAAAGCATATGTAATATCATTATTCGTTCTTCAAACCATCTCAAGAACTCCTCTTCATGTTTCTGGTTTATATCATTTATTCCCAGTTTCTTGAGCACGTTAATATGATCACTGAAATTGATGATTATCACAAATCTTTTATATTCTTAGATTTTTTTTAAGTAAATGAGCGAATTTAAATTAAGAAAAAGTTATAATTTACTTTAAGTGGTTCTCTATCTCAGGGCAATTGTTCAGCACGTACTATTGAGCTTTCTCAAACTCTTTTCAACACAAGTCATAACCACGCACTGCATCAATTGGACGTACTTGTTGGGAAAATACACTACTTCGAACGGTAAGCCTAAACCATTCGAATGGGTTCATTTCAGATCCCATCGTCTTAACAACGGAAAACACCATTAATCACAAACTCACAACTCACAGTAAAAATAACGAATGAATTCGAGAATAATTGAGTGAGATGACAACTAGTAGTATTTGGGTGCTGGATTGAGGGAGAATGGCACTAGTTCGCGAAGGAGCTTTGGTTCGTGAGAGACTAAGAGTGGCGGGAGGAGAGCGAGATTGAGAGGTTCTGTCGTTTATTTGTAGAACATTTCCCATTCGAACGATTATTTACTAACCGTTCGAACGTGATACTATGAGCGACAAAAATTTCCCTCCTAATGTTTCCCATTTGAACGGATAAATAGTACGTTTGAATGGTAATGGATGCATTCCCGCTCTAGTTCATAAACGATCGAATGCTTATTATTAACAGTTTGAAAGGTTTCGTAAATGTTTAATAATATATATTTTTTTACATTATACCTTTAAATAAAAGAACAACATTAATATATATAGACATATTAGATGATACTATAGTTTAGTAACATAGTAATATCATATTATAATATATAATCAAGCATATTATATATTATATTATAGTAAAGTATATATGAATATATAATATCATACTAATTAAATTATAAGTAACATATATATAGTATTAACATATTGTCTCATCTATAGTACTAGCATATATAGTGTCATCTAATAAGACTATAACTAAAATATAATATGTTAATATATTAGACTATAGATAACATATATATAGTATCATATATAGTGTCATCTAATTAGACTAGAACTAAAATATAATATGTTAATATATTAGACTATATATAACATATATATCCTATCATATATAGTGTCATCTAATTAGACTATAAATAATATTTATACAGTATCATTGATATTAGACTATAGTATCATATTTATTATAGTACAGTAAAGCAATATATATAATTAACTATATATATCATATAAGTAGTACTATACTATATAGATATTAATATCCCGTTAATATATACTAATTATAGGTATTAATTATAGTATCATATATATACTAATTATATATATATGTTCACCAAAATATTTATATATGTTATATAATATATACTAGTATATAATATAATATATATTATTAACTATATATATCATATAAGTAGTACTATAATATATGGTACAATATAGATATTAATATACCGTTAATATATACTAATTATAGATATTAATTATAGTATCATATATATACTAATTATATATATATATATGTTCACCAAAATATTTATATATGTTATATAATATATACTAGTATATAATATATTATATACCATATTATACTACATCATATAACTTATAGTATATCATATATATAATAACATATGTTATAATATATAATATTTACTATATAATAAATTATTATAATATATATTGTAATATATTAAATAATATAGTATAGTATTTAAATGTATTGAAGGAAACCGTTCGAACGTATTAACTAACTGCTCGAACGGCCTTGCATATATAAATTATCACGGATGGTCATTTTCACGGACGTCGAACCACTCACAAAATGTCGTTTTCTCCAACATAACCGTCCATCTCTGTCGTTTAAAGCCATCGTCGCCACCGTGAATAGTACCCAGTCAAAGCCTCTTCCTCTAAGCACCAATATGCTATTTTTCTAACCATTTTACCATTTAAATTTAGGTTTTTGATGAATTATTTTTTTAAATTAGGATAAAACAATTTATCCATCAATACTCATCGTAGATTTGCTTAAATCCATTGTAGGAAGGTTTATTTAAGTCTCTTTGTATTACTTTGTTGAAAAATCTAGATTCCATGGATTTCAATGGCTGAGTCGACTTAACATCGTCGCTGAGTTCTATTCGCATACCGTTCGAACGGTACGAACCAAACAGGTTTATTAATTAATTGTTTGAGCGTTGTTTTATACGTTCAAACTATACGAGCTGAACAGATTTGCATACCATTTGAACACTATTTTAGACGTTTGAATGATATAATTAAATTTAGAAATATTAGAGAATCGTTATTTTTATTCCATATTGTAGTTCTATTAAATCTTACTGAGAATATATCTTATATTATAATTAAAATAATATGGAAATTTATCACATTTAAATAAATATTTAATTTCTATTAATATTAATCTAATTAATATTAAATAATGTGATATTATTTTTATAAAATTCTGTTGTTCACAATGTCTCACTTTATTAAATTTCTATTCGTATGTAATTTAGTGATTAGTTATTTATTATATTTTTATCGTTAATGTTGTATTGATAAGCTCTTTAATTGTAAATTTAAGGTTGATTATAATGTCTTCTTCTAGGGCGGGATGTAAGCAGCACAATCCAGCTGACACTAGTATCAGTCCTAGCAGGGAGAGGATTGTTTCACTAGAGCGACAGGTAAAGCTTTATGACTTCCAGAGTCTTGTCTTGGAGGGTCATTCCCTGCCATCAGTCTTCAGTGATCATGATTAGGGACCTATCTTAGATGAGTGGGAGGAACCATGGGAGACTGTTTCCTATATTGACATTGTTGCTGAGTTCTATAGAGAGTTCGGTGGTGCCAGTCTAGATGACAAAGGCGCATACAGGATCTCTGTTTGAGGAGTTCCAGTTGTATTTTCACGAGACGGACTCGCTGAGCATCTCGGTATTCCTAGGCATCCGAAAGTGGTGCCTAGAAAGTCTGATCCTTCAGCTGAGACGGATATAGCTTAGGAGGAGTGATGCAGGGGGATCCAGGACAGATGATGCTGAGCTGTCAGATTGCACCTTAATGGCGCTGAGATACCATGAGTTGGCAGATCAGCGCAAAGGCAGGAATTGATTGTGACATGTTTCTCATTGGGGCCGTTTTGAGTGTGTTTCAGTCGTTTGGCCATAACTTTGGCTACGGGTGTCGGAATCGCACATAAGACCCCAATTCGGAAAGCTCCTTTCGACGCGCACGCTTTCCACATCGAGCATAGCTCCATGTGCCTTTTTTTCGACTTCAAATTCTGCTGTTTTCCCCTCCGAATCACTAGTTTTAGTTAATTTTTACTATTTATGGTAATTTTTCGCTTGTCAGTTAGGAAGTCGTTTTAAATCCGATTTGGGCCGGATTTTTTGCAGATTGCTTATTTTATTTTGAATTTCAATTTAGAGTGATTTCCGAGATTTGCTATTTTTGGCAAAATTCGGATAAACACGATTTTTGGCTATAACAGTCCGGCTTGTGGACTGATTTGGAGGATTTGGTTTGATTTTATAATATTCCGTTACACCCTAGAGACTTTTCTCTCTGGTTTTGGGTGAACTTTCTCTTGTGAATCATCTGTTGGAACTAGCCTGCAGGATAATCGCTATCCTGTCCGGCGTCAAGGAGGCACAATTATACAGATCAGGTCGATGCCCATGCTGATCATGAGGTGAGGGATTTGGTAGCAGATATATCTTCTTTCTTCAAGATTCTAAATTTGATAATTGCCAACAATATTGACCCTCGGCAACACAAGACAGAGATTGGCATTGATCGGACGAAATTTATGAACGGGTTGCTTGTGGCAATCCTATCGACCTAGTGGAGTATATATTCGATATGATTCGATCAGAATCCCGGTACATTTCAATGAATATATTGTCATTCGAGATCCTGATCACCCGATTTCTGCTATTTGCTGGTGTCATGCCTGGTGCTTTCGAGCGTAAACGGGAGCCGATGGGACCGATCAACAGTACCACCCTCTCATGCAGAATGGGACACTCTACGTAGAAATCTTCATGGACATATTCCAGACCCGGTTAATCCTCAGAGAGATGCACAGTTGGGAGATCATGGAGTATCGATCCCTGAAACATCCACACAGGCCGAGGCATCAGTACATTGCGCTTCTAGTGAGGACATGGCCAAGATAGTGCGTACAGCAATCCACAGATAGACATCAACGGTGATCGATGTAGTGCGTATGGAGGTCCATTCTTGTAATACCCCGCTCCTTCCTTCCTTTTCATGTAAGCAATTAAGTCTGATGCGATAGCCTGTCTGCTTCTCTCTAGTGTTTAAGAGTCCCGTTATGCATGCTAGACCCCGATGGCGTGTTTTTAACGATACTATGTAATTTATAAAAATAGTTATGTGTTTTAAAGTTATGTGTATTTTAAATGGAAGATTTCCATCATTATTTAACTAAGTAATATTTTAAATAACTTAATTATAATATCTTTGAAGAGCTCCAAAAATATTATAATTGTGGAGAATCATTTTATATAAATAATTTCAGTTATTTAAAATATTACGTGATTTAAATAATGATGGAATCTTTAAATTAATTTAATGGTTTTATTCCCTTAAAATATTTTAAGTAAGACTTAATCTTTTTATTAATAATGAAGGAATATTATTTTAAATAATATTCTATCTTAATTCCTTTCAGTACTTTTAATTAAGTTAGTGTTTACGTGTTTTCAAATCAGTAATTAAGGGTCATCGTTAGATCTTTTTGTAGATCCCTAGACGTTGGGTTTTAGGATGAAACCCCAACCCCTCTCTCTTCTCCCTCACTTTTCCCTAACCCTCTCTCTCTCCTCCCTTTCTCCCTCTAGGCTTGCATTGCACGACACCCACATGTCCGAGTCCTCCACTGCCCAACCGGCGCCGGTGAGCCTCACTGCCCCTCCCACCGGACTCCTCTCATGCCGGCGAGTCCGTCTCCCTCGCCCATGCTCGTTCCTTCTCTCCCTCGGTAGTGCGCTGCCTGTATGGGCTTGGTGATCCCTACACCACCGTGCGCCGCCCTCTGGCGCCACCACTCCCACAGTAGCCTCCCCTCCCACCGGCCATCCTCCTCCAGCAAGCCCGAAGTTCACCTCTCTCTTGCACGGGTTCCCCTTCTCCACCACCGTACGCCGCCAACCATGGCGTGTCACCACCACTGAGACCTCCCTTGGCCTCCGGCCAGCTCCCCCAGCCATCCCCACGTTCCATCGAGCCATCATACAAGCTCACCTCCCCTCACTTTCCCACGGACGCCGCACCCCCTTAAGCTAGATCCATTGCCGTACGTTGCCACCCACGGCGTGTGGCCACCCTCTACGGTATCCTTAGGCCACCACCAAGCCATCCCAACCACCCACGGCCCCGATCTGTCACACATGCACGCACACTCTCTCTCACTCTCCCACGGCCTCTCTCTCCCTCTCATGCACGGCAAGTCCTCGATCCACCACCGTGGACCGCCGCACCACCACAACCGAGCCTCCATGGCTCCACCAGTAGCCTCCCCTAGCCTAGCCCCAAGTCTAAACCACCACTTTATGTGATGGGTAGCAACTGCAAGTGATGGACAGCCACTGCGCGTGGCTGACCGCCACTGTACACGGCTAGATCCGCCATGACACGCTCCCTTGCCACCATCACAAGGCCATCTTAGGCCTTTTCAAGACCATACCTAGCTATCCAAATGCCTAAACAGTCACTATATGCAGTGTAGCCGCCACATACAACCTTTTCGACGTCTTCGATTTTAACGGTTAGAAAGGTACACACGGGTTATCTCGTCGACGGTGTAACTCTCTATCCCTCGCTATTTATGTTAGATGTTAATTGATTGGTTGGTTGTGGACTGTACTGTTAGTATTGTGGAGTATTGTGCAGTAAGGTGTTGTGATGTGTTGCGACGTGAAGTGTTGGGCGTAGTTGGGAAGTGTGCTGTGTAGTGATGTGGACTGTGCTGTGAAGTGTGGTTGTGGTTTACGTGCTGTAGGAGTGACGTGATTGTAGTCTAAGGCGATAGGTGTCATCGTGTAATCGGTTTGTGGTCAGGAGTAAGTGCGAAGTGACTAAATGTATCAGAGTAATGCAGCAGAAGCATGACTGGGCAATGTTATGAAGTGACGTGGTCAATCATGGAATTCTGCTGTGATGACCTAAGATGTATGTGAGGTGATGTGACAAGGTCACGGTGTAGCTTGGGAATAGTCTTGGGCTACATGGCATGACGTAAAGTGTAGCTATGAATGGAGTTCTATCATGTTAAGTGTTGGGATGAATTGTCTAAAGGGATGGGTAGCACGAAGAGTCGTGCTAGCCGGATAAAAGAATGTTGGTAACGGAGTATGGCACTTGTCCATACGAGCCTATGACCAATGTATCATATGTTGGTCTTAGGTGATAAAGGGGTAATGTACGTGTGTTGTCTGGTTAGACACATGTGCCAGACGGATTTACCATATGTAATGGGTAATCTATCGTATGTATGGTTACACGGTGCTTAAATCTCGGAGTGGCTTAAAGCCGTGTGATGTGTATGGATGGTTCTGAGGTTTAGAGTGAGTTAAAATACATGAAGGTAATGATGAGTGTACTGTTTAAGAATGAGATGAGTGACTTAGTCGGTCTGAGTCATGCGTCGAAATGTGGTTAATAAGAAGAACAAGGTGAAGGTCGTAATGTCTAAATCTTAAGGTGAATCATGAGTTCACCCTAGTGAGTAAGCACTCGAAGTAGAATGTTAAGGTTAAAGGAAGTAGAGACCGTAATGGGTCTCCAAAAGTTTTATCATAGTAAGGGACATGAAAGAGCACGGGATAGAAGAAGAGTGTTCTAAGTAAAGCATAGCTCTATTTCTAATTTAGTTGCTTATGAACTAGATAGAGAATGATGTTAAGGTTATGTCTATGCATATAGGTTGCCATCTGATACACGCATGAATGGACTGCATGATATGAAAGTAGCATAGAGTCCAGGTAAGTATTATGCTCATACTCTTCTAGAGTTTTCTAAAAGATACAAAAAAGAAAATGAAAAGCTTTCCCTTTCAAAAAAATAAAGAAAAGAAATGCTTTCCCTTTTGGAGGGCAGACGTTTTACGAAAAAGAAGCAAAGCACGAATAACGTTTTTAAAGTATAAGTATGTATGGCCCTCTTTGGCAGTCCCTCTTCACGCACCTAAAAGTATTAATTGTACGCATGTTAATGGATGACTATACGTAGTATCTATTGTATGTATTTTCAAAGAAAAGACATGGCATGAAAATATGTTTTTTTTGGTCTCTCGCCCCAAAACGAAGTTTTCTCACCAAAAGATGTTTTCTCATGAAATGATGTTTTCTCATGAAAGCATGAAACGAATGAAAAGAAATGAAAAGAATGAAAGCTCATGCCCATGCAAATGAATGAATGAAAGCTCCAGCTCTTTAGAGCTGACATGAATGAAAGAATGAATGAAAGAAAGGCATGTGGCATAAATGAATGTATGAAGCTACGTAATGGCCATATGAATGAAAGGGGTACCCAAATGAATGAATGGGCAGATTGTAATGCTGGATAGTAGTATCTGGTAGTGCACCCAGTACTACATCTCCGACGGAATGGGATTCTAACCCGTGGCCATGGGCGAATCCATTGGCCATAGGGCCGCTAACCCTAGCACGTGGGGCGTAACAGTGTGCACTGGCCTATGAAAGTGAAAAGAAAAGAATGTATGAATGCATGACATTCTTCAAGAAATGAAGGTAGTGACAGGGGAAATGTTTTACAAAAAGAAAAGCATGTTTAAAAGAAGAAAACCCCCATCCACTGATATTTACGAATGAAAGCATGTATGCATGTACATATAGTATGTATGGAATGATAAGTGCATGACTAAAAACCTATGTTGCTATATTTTAACTGTATAAAGTAATGCCTACTGAATATTTAACTCATTTTAGTTTTTATGTGTGCCCCTCCCCCCACAGCAAGCTAAATAAGTAGTATGCGTCAGGACGGACACGGCCAAAGGGAAGAGTACGGACGTCTAGGCACGAAAGTCTTAACTGTATAAAAGTCCTTTTTATTTTAAGATTAATGTTTTCCGTTGTAAACCTCTTTTATTATAAAAATAAAATTTATTTTATAACGTAGAGTCTTGCACCCTAGGGAGGATAGTAAAAAGTTTTAAATCGAACGGTAATTTCTGTCGTCTTTTCTAAAATATTTTGTAAAAAGACCAACCACAAGGATGGGAGTTACAGTTCTACTATGTTTGAGTTTCGTACAGAGCTTTCTACAAGCATCTCTAAGTTACGTACAGAGCTTGATGCAATATTTGCGACTCAGATCACCATCAATACTCGACTGACACAGATAGTGGAATGCTTAGCTGCAGTCGAGGAAGTGTGCAAAGAGTTAGGGTCATAGTACTTTCTATCTTCTATTTATTTATTTTTTGCTTTTAGAGTGGAAAATATTTAGTGTTTTGTAAATTCAGTATTTAATTATGAATTAGTATTATTTTATATTTTCTGAACTAATTATTGATTTATATTATTCCTATTATTTAATTGATAAATTTCTTATAATTACTAGTTAATATAAATATAATTCTCTAAAGAAAAACATATGATCATAGTTCGAACCGTACAAATTACGTTTGAACAGTGCTGATTCATCATTCGAACGGTGAAATTGGTACGTTCAAACAGTAGAGCAATTTTTCACTATAATAATTTTACTTAATGTGCCAAAATGTACTATCGAACGATTAAATTTAATTGTTCAAACGTTAAAACATTACATTCGAACAGTTTCATTATTAGGGACGAAATATTTCGTCCTTAACTATACCATTCGAACGTGTTCAAAAGGTATACATCGTCCGTCATTTTTATGGTACGAAATATGAAATTCGTCCCTAAATCTCACTTTTTGGGACGATTTTCATTTCGTTCCAAAATAAAATCATCCCAAAAGGTCTTTTTTGTTGTAGTGATATAACTCTCACATAAAATCATGACTTTTCATAAATCTTTTGATGCATAACTCCTTTTATAAAATCGTAAATTTTCATAAATAATTTAATGCATAATTCGTCATATAAAATTATGGATTTTCATAATTTTATCATAACTTGGGTACGTAAAAAGGAGCTTCTAATGGAGGGTGTACATTTATAATATTTTTATAAAAGACATGCCATTTACTGTACATACGTGTAAAGGTATGGTCATGCTACTTACCTTGCAGTACTAATCCACTATTTTTGACGCATAACTGGTTGCCTATAAAAATAAACACGTAATTTGCATAAATTTCTAATTAAACATGTGATTTTATTTAAAATCGAAACTACGAAAAATATCCTATATTTTCTAAACCTAAAATCTTCCAAACACTAAATTATTCACAGCTGTTAATCTTAAAAAGTAAGGCACTTTTTTAATTTAACTAACCTACCTAAAAATTTATTCTACTGGTTTCATACACATAGATAACAAGGCATTTTTGGGCTTGGTGGTGCTTCAGGGGGGAACTAGGTGGTTCGTCTGTGGCTCAAGATTGGAGAGATAGATAATAAGGCACATGCATTACCTTCAGCAAATCAGCAAGAATCTTCTAGAGCCTCTGGGAATATTTCAAACAAATCTCATTGTAATAGAGAGGACATTATAGATGTTAGCATATTAGTGGACATTCCTTTCAATTTTGTTATGTACATAGTCTATAAATAGCCATCATTTAATAACATGATCATTCAAGCAAATACACAGCAACACAATATTTAGTTCCTTTGGAACATTTCCTCAAATACTTGGTGTGTATTCATATCTCTGTTTTAGCAATAAAGAGAAACCAAAAGCTTGAGAGAGACAGAGAGCAAGACCAAATGATGGAAAAAAAGAGTTCGAGAGCGATCGGAGAGAACCAGTGGGCATGACGTAAGCTTACCGAAGGGAGAGTCTGCTTGGGCTGGCGTGAGGTGCCCGACGGCACTTCCTATGTAGTGCAGTGATGTTGTGGAGGGAGTTGGTGCAGTGGGATGGCTGGGCTGTGGCTCAAGGTCTGAGAGCCCAGGGGCGTGTTTGGCTATCGTGCATGGGTTGTGGCATGGAAAGGAAGGGTGGTACAGCAGCATGGGGGTGGTTCCGTCTTCCTTGAGGTGGCATCAGTGTGTTTTGGGGAGTGCCTAAGAAGGAGGTGGTGGCTCGACGTGGTGCTGTGGCTGAGGGAGGGGACGAAGCTACAGTGTTGCGCTTGGAGGAAGAGGCTCACGGAGGAGGACTTGGGGCTTGGGCGTGCATTGGTTTGAGGGGATGTGGTGGTAGCCACTGAGTGGAGGCCATGAGATGTGAGGGAGTAAGGGACGTGTGTGGTTTCTAGGAGGTCTTATTTCCCAGGTAGTTCATGACGCAGAGGGAGCAGCTTGGGCATGGATACTGCGGCATGGAGTTTCCTTCGGGGCTGGTTCTGTTCATGGAGGCTACAGGTAATGGGGCAGATTGGTGATCTGGGAATGTGAGGGCTGGCTGCAGCAACCAATCCTTGGGCAGGTTTCTTTTGTGTGTAATGAGGCTCTATTTATAGACCAATGGAAAACCCTAGTGATGAAGAAAAGAGACTTACGTGCATGAGAATGGAACTGGATTTCGTGCGTGGTTGAAATTCATAGAAGGAAATCTGGCAGCTAAGAGTTTTATTATGAAAATGAAAGAAGAATGGTATTAGTGTTTGGACTCTAACTCATGAGCTTGAACATTGTTTTTTTGAGAAAGAAAAAATAATGTAGGCTTAACTCTAGGTTAAAATAAATATAACTTACTCGATGACTCTCTTATGGGCTTTAACTCATTTATTGATCTTACATCAGATGCAGTCAAAGTTCAAGTCTACTATCAGGTGGGCGAGGCAAATCAATAGAAAATTGCATTGAATGTTGTTGTCAGGATACTTGAATTATACAAAGGATACTTTGCTCTAAGCATCCTAGCTTTAGACGGAGCACTAATTAGTGACCATTTGGATCCAACGAAGGGTGGTTTCCTTGTAATTGCAAGTGGCAAGTGCATTTACCTTATCTTTATTTTCAGTTTCTTGTCAAAATTTGAGTGTACATCATGATATTGAAGGTAATTTCGAGGTATATTAGGTCTTTTACACTTTTTTGGTAATCATTGGTGGAGGGGAATGGAAAATTAGTAGGGTGTTGCAAGTATCAATAGATATGAACCTTGCTCCTCACTTGCTTGATATTTTGCCCCTTAAAGTTGTTTTTAGGCCCTTTGATAGAGGAAGAGAAATAAATCTTGTGGGAACAACAATGGGTTGTACTGGTCCCAAGTCTATCATTTAAGTTCGGAATGGGTTGACAATTCTTGACTTAATTATTATCCAGATTGAGAATCTTAATTCAAAGTACGGATGCAATGTTCCCTTGCTTTTAATGAACTCATTCAACACTCATGATGATACACTGAAGATTGTGAAAAAACACTCTAGCTCAAATGTTGAAACACTTCACGTGAAGGCAACTTCAGATTTGCTTCTTATCCAACCCTATCTCTATATTTTGGAAGATGGCTTTGTTATCTGGAATAAGGCTAGGAACAATCCTGCAAACCCTTATACTGAATTGGAGCCTGAATTTAAGAAGGTTGGCAACTTCTTAAACCAATTTATGTCCATTCCTTGTATAATTGTGACCATGAGATCAATGAGAAGGCCTATTGCCACTGAGTTGGTGTTCCAATTGATTGCTCCAAGGGGATTTTTCAAGTATATTTCATTGCTACGAAGGCACTTGAGGTAGTTGAACAATTGGAGTACATAAATGCTTTTCCTGTAGATACAAAATTATTGTTGGTCCCACCTGTTGTTGTTATACATAGATGTACAATGGAAGACAGGGCCTGTGATGGTATGGGAGTAGTCTTTAATGGTGGTGTTGTTCTGAAACATAGTGTTGCTCCAAAGACAAGGAAAATATTTTGTTTTGATCCTGGTGGTGGGACCATTGTGGGCGAGGTTACCCACCTTGTGGGCAAAGTGCTTTGATGGAGAGGTTGTGTCACAATCCTGCTTACAAGGAATGCACTATTTCACCTCCCACAAAGTGTACTGTTTTAATTGAAGACTGCTATGAGAATGTTGCATTTGGTTCCTTTAGATAATTTGCCTCGGACTCCCATAGTGTTTTATCTTCCTGAAGTCTATTAGTTTACTGTACATGTGTTCTTTTCTTATTTGTTTGGTTGGCTATCCCTGCGATGATATGGGAAAGGAGGTCATTGAGTGTTGAGCATTTTGGAATTTGCAAACAACTGTGTTCTTTTCTTATTTGTTTGGTTGGTTATCTCTATTCGTCTCTCATTATCTTGCCCTTGTACGATTTTTCTTCCTTTTTGTTTGGTGCTGCTAGTTTGTGGGTCTTCAGATTTTTGCTGCCAATTGATTCTCCTTATGCCAGTAAGCCCACTACTCTCTCTCTCTCTCCCCCTTCTTTGTCTTTCCTTCACTCAAAATTTCGTCCATGGCAGTCTGTCCCTGTTGCTGCCCAAGACCCTTGCACTACGAGCAACACCTTCATGCATTGCCAACACTGAAGCCGACTCTATCTTTGTGTTGTGATGGACAAAGCCCCACCCCTCTTGCTGCTAAGGGCAGTGATTTCATTTCTAGGCAGCGTGTATCACTCTCTAATTCCACTGGTAACCAAGCGAAATTAAGTTTAGTAACTTCGAGTATTTCTTCTGCACTTTGCAATGTACTTCTGTGACTGTTAGAATTATATGCTGAATCAATGATTTTATGTGAAGTTATGGTGCTGGTTTGTGGTAGTTCTATTGGTGTTGGACATGAGGAAATTGTGGCTGTTTGTGTTGCTGGCTGGGTTATTAGGTGACTGTTTGGGTGTTGTGTTGTGGTTTGGAGTTATGTGACCATCTGGGGTTGGTTGTTGGCTGTTCCGGGTTTAAATATTGGCCGTTGAGTTGACATTGGTTGTTGTGGGTTTATAAGTTGTTGTTGGAGTTGAGTTATTGTTGTTTGGTTGTTGTACATGTTGATTTGACATGTCAAGGCAAATGTAAATTGGGTATTAGTTGGGTAAAGCGAGGGGTAAGTGTTTTTGAATGTGTAGTTTGTTTAGTTGACACATGTATTGTGAACGGTGAAGTAAATCTAAAAAGAATGGTCTAGATTGTTGAGTATTAAGAATTGAGGTATTACAATGGTCCATGGAGTTGTACATGCTGAAGTTGTAATTCGGGCTGTGTATTTTCATTGGTAAAAGTTGGACTTGTTCTTGTTTGGGATTAGTTGGTAGAGTTAGTTGTCGTGTTTGTTTGCTTATTAACACTAAGTGAATATTTTCTGATTTAGGTGGTGAGACTATTTAGAGTTTGGACTCAAGACTTTGATGATATGCTGCAAGAGTCAAATAAGCAGGGCTCCTATGTTAGACTGTGCATAAAAGAAATGAACTGAGGTTGATCTTGAAAAAATATGCATGTTTTAATATGAAAAGAAATTTGAAACAATCTCAGTTATTTGTTCTGCATTTCTCATGAAATCTGTATAAAAGAGTAAACTATTTTTTGACATGACTGGTGTAGACATGAGCAATATTTTGGCATTCTGTTTCTGAACTGCACAAAAAGAAAGAATATGAAATTTGGAAATTTGTGCATGTTAGATGAAGATGCTCTGAATCTATTTTGATTATGTGAAGATGCTTTGAATCTGCTTTGATTATGTGAAAATGATATGAATCTACTCAGTACTCTATTTTGATAAGATGTGGCATCTGAAAAACCTTTGACAAGACATTCTGATTTCATTTTTGGCCATGACTGATGATTTTAATTTTGTTTTGCTATGATATATGACCCTACCATGGGTGATAATGGTGGCCTTTGGCCCTGTCATGGGACATAATAGTGACCTCTGTCCCTGTCACAGTACCTAATAGAGACTTCTGGCCATGTCATTGGACGTAATAGTGACCTCTAGCCCTACCACGGGATACAATAGTGGCCTCTAACCTCGCCACAGGATATAATAGTGGTCTCTTTTCTGAGTGCAATCGCTTTGGTATCATAGTGATTTAACAACTGTGATACCCATATTTATATGTAATTTGACCAAGTAATTATTTCATTTATTAGGATTATGGGCTTTCTTGTTTTAAATTTTAGATGATTTACGTGGTATTATTTTATGACTTTTGACAATGAAATTTAACTCAATGTGTTTTATTGTTATTAATTATTGTTCATTATTTAAATGATCTTTATTTTAAATTAGTTTATTGTTGGATTTTATTATTTTATTTTACTTAGTCACTGTGTTTAAATTAGTTTTATTTAAATTGTTGTTTTGAAAGAATTTTTGTTGGATCGTTTTGTGATCCAAGTTGTGAGGACTGGACCTCATTTATTTCTCTCACTTTTTTTTCCTTTTTTTTTCTCCTCTTTTTCTTCTTCCTTCTTTCTTTTTCCCCTACTCTCCCTCCCGCACGTGACACCCCCTCCCTTTTCTCCTGTTCGCTTTCTTCCTTCACCCACAGCGTCGCCATGCGCCGCCCATTGCCGACGCCGCCCTTCCCATTTTTTTAACCTCCGGTTGTCAATCTCACCCCACAATTTTCAGCTCCTTCCTCGCCGTCAATCTCCTCCACGCACAGCTTCAAGCCGCGGCACCCTTTGTGCTCTAGCGCCATCGTCACGCCACTATTGAACACCATATTTTCACTATAACACTGGCAACCTCCTAGCATCCTAACCCACCGATGAAGCTCCCCCATCTTGATTTCGATTTTTGTATTTTGGACTCCAGTCACCGCTCATGCTGCCACCCATGGCCAACAACCACTATCACTAGCTTCACCAACACTCTTAAACCCTTCCCTAGTAATCCAAAGTCTTTGTTTGTATCCGTTCGAAAGTTGAGTTTTTGAGACCCACGACCATAGTGAAAATTGTACTATTTTGTTGCTGTGCAGCCACTTCTAGTATCTCCGTAAAGCTTCAAAAAGTATATTATAACGCTATAAGTATTTTTCCAAAGAACTTTTAAGATTTAAATGTATTTTTGCATTAACTCATATTTATTGTGAACTAGTTGGTTGTGCTAGACTGAGTCCGAAGAGTAAGGGGGTTAGTTGGATTGGAGAATGAAGTTGTTGTGTGATTGGATTATGTAAGGATTTGTTGGCTGTTGGATATTTATGTCGTGTCTTGTACATTGCCTAATTGCACGCATGTTCATGTTTATAAATGAAAATTGAATTTTCACATAATTGCATTTATGTTCATGTGTATATTTAAAAATTGGATTTTCATGTGAGAAATGGGTTTTAGGTGCATCTGTATTATCACGACCCCAAGCTGAGATGGGACATTACCTTGGTGGAGCTCCTGGTCACTCGGGAGCGAAATATACTGAGTGATCTCCCTTGGGTTATCGCTAGGCGACAACGGGATCGTACGGGATGGTAACGTTCTCGTGCTGACTTTGTGGTCCCTCTTACTAGCGGGGGTTAGAGAATGCTTGGCGACTAACGCATTGGGCGTGGAACTGGGCATCGCTGGTTACGAAGTCATTTTCATGGTTGTAACCCGTGGTATGACTAAGGGAGCCAGGGTGTGCGGATGGTCCCTAGGGGAGATCATGGTGCATACGGTTAAAATGATTTAATAGGCTATTTTCTAGGAAAATGGCGTGTGTTGGATAAAAGGTTTTTGTGTGAATCATTTTCTGGGAAAATGGTAGATTATTGTTTTAGGCCATTTTCAGGGAAAATGGTGGGAAATGTTTTAATGGATATATTTTTGGGCCAAAATGGGATTTTGGCTTGCGTTGGAAAATATTATTTTTCGGAAAAAATGATGTTTTGGGTCTAATGCATATTTCATCTTATGCATGCTTATTTGTTGGTTGCATTAATGCTTTTTTTATCTCGTGAGTTGTTTGGATTATTACTTACCTGCGGTACCGTTTTATGGTATCGCAAATTTTGATGCAGATGATACTAATGTTGAACTTGAAGATGTGGCTCCGCCGGAGGAGTGATTTGGGATCACTCGCTCGTGTTTGGGATTTGTTTCTCGCTTGTTGAATTTTGTATTTTGAAATTATTATGTTTTTATGGGATAGTTGTGTTACTCTTTAAATCATTTTGTTTTAAGTGAATTTGTATTGAATAATTCTGGTACTTAGTCGACTTATTTAAATTAACCGCTGTGACTTTTGTTGTGCACTTCTTGCATGTTGCACACACTTGAGCACTTATCGTTGGGGTGTGTAACCCATGTTGTCATCATCTTGATGTCACGATTCCTACATTTCTATACATGGGAGCCGGGGCGTCACGACAACCCTATCACGGAGGTTAAACATGGTCTCTGTTCTGATATGATGCTCTTATATGATATGATATGATAATGATGTTCAATCATGTTATACCAAAGGACATTTTTGAATATAAACATTTTGAACTATCACTCTGATATTTTGATAACATGTTTTTGGATCTATATTCTGAAACTAAATGTTTTGTTCTTTATTCGAAACTCTGTGAAAAGGCTCATATTTACATACTAGTATTTGTTGTTTATTGAGTTATTGATAACTCACCCTTTCTCTACAATATTTCCAGATGACGTGAATGTGTCGACTGAGGATCATGATTAAAAAGCAGGAACAAGATTGTTGTGTGTAGGGGATAAGTACTGAGTTTTCTGGAGACTACTATCTAGTAGATTGATTTGTTTTATCGATTTGGTCTATTGGAAAGTTGACACTCTTATTAAGTCTTAAGGAGCTGATTTATTTGTTAAATTATTATTCTGATGATCTTGTAGTGGGAGATACATGTATATTTGGTGGAAATAAATGAATTTATATTTATGGAGTTTTTTGAAAATAAATGAGGTTATGTTTATAGAGTCTTTCGGAATATCCATTTGTATTGTGAAAGATGCTTTTAGGCAACATATAGTAACTCTCCGACCTCTTCGAGATCAGGGTGTTACATGGCAATAACGAATGAGCAAAGGTACTGGGAACGTGAAGCATCATCAAATAGTATATAGCTTGAAGTTAATAGAGATATGTTGAGATGGTAAGATTTCGAATTTGAGTAAAGGCTTGTTATTTATGTCAAGAAATCTATTTTCTCTTCCTATGCCCTTCATAGTTACCCAAAAAAAGACAATTACAATCCGCTTTTAATTCCAATGGCTGCAGCCGCCTTAATTTAATTTGAACTTTAGCAAGAAGGAGGTTATACATGGCTGAAAAGATGCATGGTTCAATCAATTTATAATTCCCCTCAAAGCAAATAAGGAGTTTATTATATTGTATGAACGAGGGGTTCCGTATTTATCCTTTGGGAAAAAGGCTATTTGGAAAGAGGGAAAGTGTTACGTACTCATGCATAATGAGAACGTGATTGAGAAGTCTTAAAAGCCACAAGGAATTTGTGTAGGCACATGAAAGTCGTAGCAGACTTTGGTTGAAAACATATTTAGGTTCTTTGAGATTGTGACATGTTGAGTATGAGTCGGTCTAGCTCTATATATGTAATTGGATAAAGTTTAGGAATATATAATTACCAACAAGCTGATCTCTTGCTCACTACGATGAAGAGATCCCTCGACATTATAGTTTTTTCTCTCTTTCGTATTCCAAATATAGAAGAAGACGAAGAAGATGTAAAGACCTACTTTTACACCTTTTGCATGTGTTTTATATACCCGCGAGTCCTTTTCTTGTGCTCTCTTACTTTCCCTTCTTACAAGAGTGCGCTATCCTTTTGACTGTAAGATATGAGCCGCTAGCTAGCTAATTTGAGTGCGTTAGGGGTTCCACGGCTTCTTTCCTTACACTCCCCCATTCACCCTCCCTCTCACGCCACTCCATAACTGCTCGCTCAGTCACTTCGTATCCTCACAAATTCTCTCCAGCAGAGTGTTTCCCCTCCATTCTCCCAGTGTGCCGCAACGTTTCCATTGCCAGGTTCCCTCATAGCAGAGTGTCTCTCTGTGCCCCACAGATTCTCACTGATAAATTGACTCATTTCAGATCACTTTCCTCCCAGTCGTACATCGTCGCTGTTGTCTGCTACCTTCATCAAGCAGGTAAGCGTTCGTACGCCCCCCCAACTCTGTTGGAAATTAAACTTTGATTTCCCAGATATCTCCAGAATTCCCGAACATATTTCTAGGAGCTTCTTAGCAACACGTTAAATGTGTAGAAGAAAGAAGATGCTGGAAGCCGCCATAGTCAAGAGTCTCAACATGAGTTATTTCGGGATGGCCATCAGTGACACTCTAGAAACTATGGCCCACCTGGACATATGTTTGGTCAAACATGTAAACAGGGAGGGTAATTATGTTGCTCATAATCTAGCTAAACAGGCTCTTTCTGTTTCAGACTACATAGTAGACATGGAGGAAACTCCAGTGTTTCATCAAATCTTGTAACTTGTTATCTATGGAAGAAGTTGTTTCTCAAAAAAAAAAAAAAAAAACTCCAGCTGTCATTCACACCAACTCCAGCTGTTTATCAATGAAAAAAAGTGTTACTGTTTGTGTTTTATGGACACGGCATGCTTGAATTTTCTTTCTTGTTTACTTTTTCCAAACTATTATTCATAGCTTTATTACCCTTGTGATTACTTATAAAAAAAAAAAAAAAATTTATTACCCTTCTTGGTGACCGTGTATTTGATGTTGCAGTTGTCCCTGCTACAGATTTGTGAAGAACACGGGACGAGCTGGTTTTTGGTTCGTGCTTTACTCAAGTAGATTTCACTGCAATTGAATGGAAATAAAAGTTCAAAACTTATAGATTCCCGGAGAGTGTGGGAAGTAAGGTTTTGATATAAATATATTTATATAAATATATATATTTAAAGAAAAGTTAGGATCACATGTCGAATAGTGACATCTATCCCAAATTTATTAAAAAAACTCTCGTTTATAACGGAGTGGAATACCCTGATAACATATTAACACTTGAGGTTTACAAGGATAAAAAATAAAATACCCAAACCCAAGCGTACAAACCAAATAAATCAAAAACTAATTACAGGCCTAATAGACAAACCCAACCATTTACATCTTAAAAACTTCTTAGAGATGGAATTCTACTTTTATCTAGCCGAGCCATCCTGAGGAAGCCTATCTGTCCAACCATATATCTTATTAACCCCAGCTTCAACATCTCTAGCAAGTAAATCAGCTACTCTATTTCCCTCATAGAAAATATACGAAATTTTGAAATTCATTCCTTCCAAGGTCTCTAATAATGTCTCCCAGAAATCCTATAAGTACCAAACATATATTGCATGTCTTCGATGATAACCAATGAAAAACTATGCCGAATTACACTCAATTTCCACATTATAAAAGCCAAATTCTTTGCACACAAGCAACACCACAAGATATAGCCCTTAAGTCTGCTGTATTGTTGTTTCTGAAGTCCATATATTCTGAGAAAGGAGCCATAACATTCTTGATATTATCTTTAATCACACCACCTCCTCCACATGTTCTCGGATTTCCCCTACAATTCCCATCTACATTTAGTTTTACCCATCCCTCCATAGCCTTAGCCCATGATACCACATATAGCTTCCGGCCATTAACTTGTTTAATAGGCAAATCTATAGCTGAAAGAATATTGATGTCACTCGATGAAATATTACGACATTTGGTAATTTGGTTAGAAATTTGGCTTAACCAAAACTTCACATCCCGCCAAATAGCTTCAATTGATTCATCCACTGATTCCATTCTGGCCTTACATCTTCTCATCCATAATTTCCAAGTGATCAAGCACGGAATTAATCCCACTAGAATACCTCCTTGAGAAGATCTTTTTGCATACCTAAACCACACTAAAACACGGCCATGCCAAGTTGCGCTTTTCATGCAACAAACACCCAACTCCGTCAATGCTCTATGCCAAACCACTTTAGCAAAATCTCCATTGCATAAAACATGATCCATTGTCTCAACATTTCCTTCTCTACAGCAATTACATCTAAACGCAAGAGAAATACCAGTGGAAATAATACGAGCATCAACTGGCAAACATCGAAACCATGCTTTCCACATACAAACAACTACTCTTTTTGGAAGGTATTTATGCCAAATCCATTCCCTCCAAGGAAGAACATCTCTCCGAACTCTTATCAAGTCCCATGCCGAAGCAATTGAAAAAACACCATCCTGAGTAGAGTCCCATATAAAAACATCAAACCCAATTTTCCTACCATAACAGATTGCATCACTCCAATTGCTCTGTTTTCTCTAATCAAACCCACTAGAGTATCTTCATCCCACACGTTTCCCACCCATATATCCCTTACTTTTAGTTTAGGATTTTTGATGTTTGGAACCTGCACACTAAGTGGACCCGAAGACAACAACTTATCATGCCAAAACGAGATTCTTCCTTCCCTTACCCTTACTTTTGTATGCTTATACACCTCTGGAAAAACCCGCATAAGAAACTTCCAAAACCTTGATCCCTTATTACTTGAGACAGCCATGGTAAAATTCCTCTCCTTCACATACTTTGATCGAAAATATTGTGATAAGAGATTATCAACAGATAACAACCTTCACACAAATTTCATATGCAAGGATTTGTGCACTTCATGCAAATCATGAATCCCAAGCCCTCCTTCACTTGTCGATTTACAAATATCTAGCCATGATACCCATTTTTTCTTAGACTTTCCCTGATACTCACCCCAAAAGAAAATAGAAAGAAATAAGTTTATCTTGGATAAATTACCTTTGGAACATTCAAAACCGCCAATTGATGTGTGGCCATGGAAGATAATACATGTCTAATGAGAGTGAGACTCTCACCCTGAGACAGAGTTTTTAATTTCCATCCTGCGACTTTGTTTTGAATTTTGTTCACTAAAGGCTCCAAATCTCTAGCTCTTAATCTGCCCGTCACCATAGGAACTCCTAAGTACGTAATAGGAAATGATCCCTCTGCAAAACCTGCAATTCTGAGAAGTCCACATTTTCTAGCATAACTCATCTTCTTGGACATAAAAAGAGTTGATTTATCCTTATTAACTAAATGGCTAGACCAAAGTGCATATTTTTCCAAAGTCCTCAAAAGCATCTTAATAGATCTCCTATCCCCATTAGCAAAAATAAGGAGGTCATCCACATATAGAAGATGTGACACCAATAGGGCTCCTCTAGGATGAAGAAAGGGCACCAATGCTTCTATTAGCAAAAATTTTCTGCAATAGCTGAGTAAGAATTTCCAGCATGATAATAAACAAATAAAGAGAAAGGGGATCTCCTTGATGCAAGCCCGGGTAGGCTTGAAAAAACCTTTATAGGTTCCATTCATCATGGTCAAGAACCAAGGGGATTCCACACATGCCTATAACAAACTACAGAACAGGTCCGACAAACCAAAACTCTTCAAAGCCAAATATAAAAAAGACCAATCAACTCTATCATATGCCTTAGCCATGTCAATTTTCAACATAACATTTCCTCCAGTAGATTTACGATTAATAGAATGGACCATCTCTTGCGCTAGCGTGATATTTTCAAAAATACTTCTTCCTAGAACAAAAGCACCTTGCTCCAAGAGATCATACGGGGCAGCAACCTAGGCAGTCAAATCACAATGATCTTTGAAAAGATTTTATAAGTAACACTATACAAGCTTATAGGTCTGAACTTGTCAAAGCTTTTAGGATCTTGCACTTTAGCGATTAGAACTATATATGAAGCAGAATAAAATGTCAGCAAAGGAGTACCTTGGAAGAAATCACACGCAGCAGCAATAACATCATTTTAACTGTCTCCCAACAATGCATATAGAATATAGAACCAAATCCATCTGGCCTAGGACTACTATTCTTAGGAATGGACGATAAAGCATGCAAAACCTTTTCTTGAAATGGCTCTTTAGTAAGACACAAATTATCTTCATCACTAACCACCGAGAAAATGCTAGGTTTGGCTAATGAGAGTACCTCAAGTACTCTCAAACACTCTCACTACTATTTTTTACTTTATTATTAACTTTCACTTACTTTTACTACTGTTTATTACTTTTCACCTACTTTTTACTACTATTCAATATTCTATTATTACTTTTTCCTTACATTTTTCACTACTATTCACAAACATTCACAAACACTTTCACAATCCAAACCAAATCGGTAATTCTGGAGTAACATTCGGCCCTTCTTCTGTAAGGACTTTCCAAAAATAATTAACTGCTTCCATATGAACCATTTCCAGAGTCTCCAAGACCACCCCATTCAGTAACATCATTTTATTAATAGTCGAAGATTTCCTATGTTGATTCACAAAAGCATGAAAAAATTTTGTATTCCGGTCACCATCTTGAAGCCACTTCCTCTTCACCTGCTGTGCCAACCAAAGTTCTTCTCTATGTTCCCATAACTCCAATTCAGCTTTAGAACATAAATACTCACACTCTACATCCGGGCCATGTCCATCTTGTAATTGACATTCAAGAAATTCCATGCGCTCTTCTATGGCCTTGATCAGACCCATACCTGGAACCTCCCCACTCCACACATCTTCCACACATTTATTAAAGTTTTCATGAGTGCACAACATACTTTCAAAATGGAATGGATAAGGACCATATCCAGTCATAGCTTTAACAAAATTAATCAATATAAGACAATGATCAGAGGATTTTCGTTTTAGGTACTCCATATGAACCTGTGGCAAGCATCGGATCAATGCAGTATTCGAAAGAGCTCGGTCAATCTGTGCCCAACTCCTTGACGTACCCCTATGTCCATTACACCACAACATTTTACAGCCTCTATAATTCATCTCCACTAGGCCATAGTTATGAACACAAGAATTAAATTCTGCCATTACTGATAAAGGCCTTGGATGTCCTCTTAACTGCTCACCATCCTCTCTGATAGAGTTAAAATCGCCAACTGCAATCCAAGGTACATCATCCACCATTGCACCCTCTATATCATACCATAATTCTTTTCTTTCCTCTTGAGAGCACTTTGCATAAACAAAAGACATAAAGATTCTAAAATCATGCAATGTAAAACAACCTGATATTAGTTGGTCAGACATATTATGTACATCAAAATTCAATCCTGCCTTCCAAAATATCCAAAGTTTTCCTCCCATAGCTTCATTAGCGCAATAAGAAGAAAACCCAAGATAATAAGCCCAATAAACCATAAACACCTCTTCCGTAAAAGGCTCATAAATAACCAATACAAGAGGCTTATACTTCCTAACCAAACTCTTTAATTTTCTTTTAGACGTGCCCAAACCACGCACGTTCCAAACCAAGACTATGTCTATCATAGATTTAATTTCTTAGGACAGGAAGCAACCCGTCTAGAATGTCTCAGATTATAACTTTTAGCTTTCTCCACACATGATGCCAGAGAAATCATTTCTGAGTTTGATCCATACCCCTTCTCACTTACCAGCTTTTGTGAATTACCATTTTCTTCCTGATTTGAGCAATGCACATCATCCTCTCATGCCAGAAAGCTTATTTTCTCCATTTCCAGAATTTTGATTAAAACATCATATTGCATGCTTTCATCATTTAGTGTCTCAAAAGCAAAGAGAGAGAGAGAGAGAAAGTGTGATGAGAGAGAACAAAGAGTGAGAAAGCTAGAGAGAGAGAGACAGAAAGGAACTCGGGCCTACCAAGAGAGAATCGTGTGGTGGATCTGAGCTGGTGGGAGGCTTCTGGCATTGCTTCTTGTTGTTGATTCAGGCAGGGTGGTGCAACTTGGTGGCTCACAGTTGGCAAAACAATCACTCTGTTTCGGTGTATAAAAATAGAGCCCTTCACATCCCAAGGCTTATCGGTGTCTGGTCATGGAGGTGCAGAGAGGTGCTGGGGTGGCGCGGTAGTGCACGATGGGGCCTGAGCAAGCAAACTTGCTCTATTTTCGTTGTATACAAACTGTGGCCTTTGACCATGCATGGGTTGCATCGATATTGTATGGGGGGAGGTGGCTTGAGTTTTGGACTGTGCAACTGGCTGGATTTACAGAAGGGCACGGGGAGGTTTGAAGCACTAGGCACTGTCTTACGGTGGTGCATGGTGGCAGAGGGAGTTGATGGTAGCAACGGGGTGGCTGAAGAGGGCAGTAGTGACAGCAAAGTGGAGAAAAATTGGGGCTATTGGTGTGGAGGTGGTGGTTTACGTAACCTGCGGGATGTGGAGGTAAGTTTTTTTTTTTTCACAGTGGTGGGACTGTTTGGAGGCTTAGGTTTTTGGGATGCACTGAAGGGAGGTTACAGCTTTAGATTTCTTCACGCAGGAAGTATGTATTTATATAGGTGATTAAACATAAAAGAAAAAGAGAAAGAAAACCCCAGGGGAAGAAGGAAGGAGGGACATGCATGAAGTGGGGCCAAAAAACCTCATGGACTTGAGCCTTTTGGTCCATTTCAAAAATTTGGCCCATTACTGGTAGTGAATAAAAACATAAATGGGTTCTTCCCTAAGTTTTGGGCCTTGACTCATCTTAAAAGAAATATATACTTGTTCCATAAAATCTTTGGCCCATAAAAGATTTTCCATCAAACCCAAAAAATATTTAATGATTTTTACTAGAACTTGGCAAGCCCAAAGAAAATTCAATATCCCCCAAAAATAAAATCTTAGGCTCGTACTCTCTTCCAAAAACAATTACTTATAATTCCAAATGGGTGTTTCATACTTACAAACGCAATTTTTTATTTTTTTTGTAAAATAGCTTGGTGTTGGATTCAAGTGTTGCATTGTGGATTTGCAATATTGGCTTGCTACGAGAAAAGTGATGAGGAAGTTGATTGTAGGTGGATGTACATAAAGCAAACCATGCATTTATGGTGATGGCAATTTAAGAGTGATTCCCTATTCTCTAATATGTTTTGAGCAATGCTACCCTTCGTCCTATATTTTATCATATTTAGTCATGGCAGTTGATGTGATACATCTCAAATGGTTTCATAAGTCAACCACCTAGATGGAAACCAATTTAAGGTCTGACATATTGTCCAATACGATTGAGAATGATAAATCTGAGAATGAAGAACAATATTTCTCAAAATTTTAAGGTTTAATTCAATGGTAGCTAATGCCATCGTCATTGATAACTTCTGTTTGGGGGAATGGTATTTATGATCATTCATCTTTCTGGGTTCCTTTGATACTCTGTTTATTTGGTTGGGACCGTGAGATCATGACATTATTTGCAATGATTCTTACTTAAACCCCCTAATTTGTATATATATCCAGAAAATCCCATTAGTTGCTTGAAAGTAGATTTATTTCCTCACACATTGTTATGAGTCTTGGAATTTGCAGCTTGTGGTGTTGTGTTTGTAGCTAGTGTCATCACGGTCAAATTGGATTGTTGTTTTGCCCTAAAAAGTACTATAATTTAAGCCCCCCAACTCCCTTCGGCTTGTGTTTCTCGGTATCTTGGCAAGGGAATTGTTGAGGACGGGTTTCATCGCCTCCACCGAACAATCGCATGCAACAAAAGAATAAAGCGGCTTTTGGGGATTCGAGGGAACGTCTCTAATGCCTAAGTCAGTTATAGTATAAGAGTAAATGTATAAATGGACACGTCCTCAATAGTTGGCACTTTTTGTGGGATCTTTTAGTCTCACATTTAGCATACTTTTCACATCACCACATGGTCTCAGGCAACTAGAGATCAAGGAGAAATTTCACAAAACATGGAGAAGAGACTTGCAAAAATGAAGGAGGTAATAAAGAAACTTCCCACAGAGGTTAACTCACTATGAAAGGAGAATAAGGCTCTTAAGTCACGAAATAGGCCATCGGGAAAGGAAATGACACCTAGCTAGGTTGATAGGGTATAGATGGAGGCAAACAGTGCGAGTATTGACAAAAGCCACTAGAAGGACTAGGAAATGAAGAAGTTGCACCATGACATGCGTAGCCTGATTGATAAATATGAGGAGATGTCCAAGAAGATAGGAACATCCTCTTCGGTCAATTAGTTGTTGTCCAATACAAATCTATCGTTCCTTACGAAATTATGGTGATGCCTCTTCCTCCAAATTTTAAGGTCTCGTAGGTAGACCTATATGACGGCTCAAAAGATCCCGTAGAGCATCTTGAACTTTCAAAGCCCATATGACGCTTCATGGGTTCTTGGGAGAAATTACGTGTAGGGCTTTTCCTTTGACTCTAAAAGGATTGACGAGAAGATGGTTCGGTACACTACAACCAAATTCCATAGAAAGTTTTGAAGAGCTGAGCTGACAGTTCTTGACCCAATTCATGGCTAGTAGAAGAAACAGGAGGCCAGTCGTTTACTTATTAACTGTCAAATAGAAAGAGGATGAAAGTTTGAAAGTGTACTTAACATGCTTCAATAAAGAGAAGATGACAACCGACAATCAAGACAAGAAAATCATACTAGCTGCATTGCTAGGAGGTATTTTACCAAGGAGCCCTTTCATGGCCAAGCTAGCAAAGAAAACCCCTTCCACTTTACAAGAGTTCGTGGACAAGACTAACGATTTGTTAATGTTGAAGACACCGTTATCGCCTTGACCACCCAACTAGAAGGAAGGAATGAGTTAGAACTGAAAAGAGGACAGAGGAAAGACCGAGATGGGGGTCAAAAGGTGAAGAGAAGCCAACAGGTGTTAAGGCGAGATAGTAATTTAAGAAGACATAATGGCAGTTATATGCACTTTCGTAAGTAAATCAAAAGGTATCACGGGCAAGCAACAATCTCTCACTAATACCTGTGACGGCCAATAAGCATGCAACAATAAGCCTCGCAGCCCCATGGCGACCAAGCTTTCTCTTACCGAAAACTCCTTGCCAGCCCCTATGTACTCTCCCATTGTAAGTTTCTCGCCCAAATTATTTTGTATGCCTACTGTAAGTCCCTTTTGCCACACTTAGCTACTAGCTTAGGAAAAAAAGGAAGAAAAAAAAAGAAATGAAAAAAGAAGAAGAAGGAGAAGAAGAAGGAGAAGAAGAAGAAGAAGAAAAGAAGCATGCATGTGCACTGTCCAGTTGAGCATCCGCACACAACTAACCCGGACTGCCATTCACTATTGTACCGTTGCACCATATAAGTTGCTCCACCGTGTTGCCTAGAACAAATTAGTTGCCCAAAATTTGCTCACCATGGAGTTTGGAGTTTGTTAGTGTGCTCTTGCCACAATCTGTGGATGTTTGCTAGACCCGAAATTTGCCAATGTGCTTCCTCGCCACAATCTATGGATGTTTGCTTGACCTCAAGTTTGCCAACATGCTTCCTCGCTACAATTTGTGAACATTTGCTTGCCACGGGGTTTGCTAGCCACAATGACTTCAGGCCGTGGTTTGCTTGCCAAACTTCAGTTCCACTTCACTTGTTGCTTGCATAGAGGTGCTGCTCGCCAATTGCTCAACCACAGGATACTCCTCGCCAATTACACACCACACAAAGTGTTTCTCAACATACATAGTATTTTCCACACCATATACACATGAATTTTATTCTGTATCACGGGCATCCCATGTCTTCATCATTGCCAAAGTAGTGTGGCCAATGGATATCACCCATATGTCACCTTCCTTCGCCACCCAAGCGAGATGGACCAAGTTTTCAAACTTCAAACTTGTGCTTAGGGTTATTTAAACCTAACATGTTTGTTTTTGTTTGTACGATAGATCTCTAGCTCCCACCACAGACTACAGTCGCGCTTTATCTCCCACCTCAAAGGGTTATGTGGCCGAGACACTCTCTTGCTAGCCTAATACTTATAGGATAAAACGGTTGTAGGATCTCCCATTAACACCTTTTCACCAAAAGACGACGTGGTCGAGGGGTCTTCCACTAGCCTGATACTTAAAGGTTAAAATGGTCGAGGGATCTCCCGTTAACACCTTCTCGCCAAAAGGTGATGTGCTTTAGGGATCTCTCACTAACCTCATACTTAAAGGTTAAAACAATCGAGGGATCTCCCATTAACACATTCTCGCCAAAAGGTGACTTGGTCAAGGTATCTCCCATTAGCCTCATACTTAAAGGTTAAAACGGTTGAGGAATTTCTCGTCAACACCTTCTCACCAAAAGGCGACGTGGTCGAGGGATCTCCCACTAGCCTCATACTTAATGGTAAAAACGGTCAAGGGATCTCCTATTAATAGATTCTTGCCAAAAGGAGACGTGGTAGAGGGATTTCCCACTAGCCTCATACTTAATGGTTAAAATGGTCAAGGGATCTCCCGTTAACACCTTCTGGCCAAAAGGCAACATGGTCAAGGGATCTCCTATTAGCTTGATACTTAGAGGTTAAAATGGTCAAGTGATCTCCTGTTAACACCTTCTCCCACTACACTCATATCCAAGTGTCTCCACTCGCTACAATCGTCGCTAGCGGGTTATCTTTGGGAATGATGTAACGCCCGTCCTTCTGGTGGGACTTTTTGCAAAATATTTTAGAAAAGGCGACAGGAATTACAGTTTGATTTAAAACCTTTTACTTTCATCCCCAGGGTGCAAGACTCTACGTTATAAAATAAAATATACTTTTGGAATAAAAAAGGTTTACAACGAAAAATATAGATCTTAAAATAAAAAGGCCGTTTATACAGTTAAGACTTTCGTGCCTAGACTTTTGTGCTCTTTTCATTCAGTTTCTGTAGAGGGAGGGGCACACATAAAAACTAAAATAAGTCGAATACTCAGTAAGTATTATTTCATACTGTTAAAATATAGCAACATAGATTTTTAGTCATGCACTTATCATTTCATACATAATATACGTACATGCATACATGTGTTCCTTTGCAAACATCACTAGCGGTCTTTCTTCTTTAAAAGAAAATGATTTTTTTTCGTAAAACATTTCTCCTGCCAATGCCTTCATTTCTTAAAGATTGTCATGCATTCATACATTCTTTTCTTTTCACTTTCATAGGCCAATGCACATTGTTACGCCCTGCATGCTAGGGTTAGAGGCCCTATGGCCAATGGATTCACCTGTGGCCACGGGTTGGAATCTCATTCAATTAGGGTACAGCACTGGGTGCACTACTAGATACTACTACCCAGTATTGCAATCTACCCATTCATTCATTGGGTACCCCTATCAGTCATATGGTCGTTACGTATCTTCATACATTCATGCTTTCATGCCTTTCTTTCATTTCTTTCATTCATTCATGGTATCTCTAAAGAGCTGGAGCTTTTCATTCATTCATGTGCATGAGCATGAGTTTTCATTCTTTTCATTCATTTCATGCATTCATGAGAAAAACATCCATTCATGAGAAAACATCTTTTCGTGAGAAAACATTGTTTAGGGTGAGAGCCCGAAAATCATATTTTCATGCCATGTCTTTTAGAAAGAGAGAGCGTTTCATTTTCATTTTCTTATCTTTCAGAAAACTCTAGAAGGGCATGAACATAATACTTACCTGGACTCCATGCTACTTTCATAGTATGCAGTCCATTCATACACGTGTCAGATGGCATCCTACATGCACATACATACCTTAACTTCATTCTCTATCTAGTGCATAAGCAATTGAACTAGAAATAGAGCTATGCTTTACATAGAACACTCTCCTTCTATCTTGTGCTCTTACGTATCCCTTATTATGATAAAACCTTCGGGGACCATTACGGTCACTACCTCTTTCAACCTCAATGTTCTACTTCGAGTGCTTACTCGCTAGGGTGAACCCATGATTCACCTTAGAATTAAGACACTAAGACCTTCGTCTTATTCTTCTTATTAACCAAGTTCCAATGCATGACTCAGACAACCTAAGTCACGCATCCCATTCTTAGACAGTACCCTCGTCATTACCTTCATGTGTCTTAGCTCACTCTAAATCCTCATGGCCATCCATACACGCTACACGACTCTAAGCCAACTCTAAGGCTTAAGCACTATGTAACCATGCTTAGACATATTACCCATTACGTACGATAAATCTGTCCGGTACATGTGTTTAACCAGATTACACACGTACCTTACCCCTTTATCACCTAAGACCCACATATAATATATTGGTCATAGGCTTGTACGGGCAAGTACCATATTCCGATACCAACCTTCTCTTACTCGGCTAGCAGGATTCTATATGCTACCCTTCCCTTTAGACAGTTCATCCCAACACTTGACATGATAAGACTCCATTCATAACTACACCTTACGTCATGCCATATAGCTCAAGACCATTCTCAAGCTACACCGTGACCTTGTCATGTCATGTCACTTCATAACGTTGCCCAGTCATGCTTCTGCTGCACTACTCTGATACTTTCCAGCCACTTCGCACTTACTTCCAGCCATAAGCTGAATGCATGGTGACACTCGTCGCGTCAGACTACAGGTCACATCACTACTACAGCACATAAGCCACAACCACACTTCACAGCACAGTCCACAACACTACACAACACACTTCCCAACTACGTCCAACACTTCACGTCACAACAGATCACAACACCTTACTACACAGCAACTCCATAATACTAATATAGTACAGTCCACAACCTAGTCAACCAACCAACATCTAACATAAATAGCGAAGGATAGAGAGTTATACTGTTGAAGGGATAACTGGTGTGTTGCTCACTGATCTAACGTCATAAGGGTCATATGGCCGGCTACACCACGTACAATGGCTATTTAGGCATTTGGATAGCTAGGTGTAGTCTTGGAAGGGCTCATGGTGGCCTTATGGTGGCGGCAATGGGCGTATCACGGTGGATCTGGCCATTTACAGTGGTGGTCAACCACGCGCAGTAGCTGTCCATCACGTGTAGTGGCTGCCCACCACATAAAGTGGTGGTTTAAGCTTAGGGCTAGACCAAGGGAGGCTGCTGGTGGAGCCGTGGAGGCTCGATGGTGGTGGTATGGCGGTCTACGGTGGTGGATCTAGGTCGTGGGTGAGTGAACTATGAAGGCCTGTGAGAGAGTGAGAGAGAGTGGAGGAGCATGGGTGGCAGATCGGGGCCATGGGTGGTCAGGATTGATTGGTGGTGGCTAGAGGAGGCTGGAGATGGTGGTCACACGCCGTGGGCGGCGATGTACAGCGGTGGAGGGTGCAAAACCTGTGAGATGGAGGAGTCCCGTGCAGTGGATCTAGGAGAGGCTTACTAGTCGTGGGTCCATGGGAGGAGGAAATGGAAGACTTAGGGATGCTCGTGGTTGTGTCTGGTGGCCTAGGTGGCCGCGCATAGCGGTGTTAGAGGCTTGCACAGTGAACTCGTGCATGGGTAAGGCTGTGTACGTGCATGGAGAAAAAGTGGCTGCATGGTGGAGGTCGAGCTTGTTGGAGGAGGACGGCGCAGCAGCATCAAGCCCGTTCGGGCTATGCACTACAGAGAGGGAAGAAGGGAGAGTGTGAGAAGGAGAGGGCGGTGTGGGGGAACTCGTCGGAGTGAGGTGATGCTGATGGCTGCGGTAGGGCTTGCTAGAGCAAGGCTAGGCAGTGGAGGACTCTGGCTTGGGAGAGGGGAACTGCGTACTAGGCAAGTCGAGAAAGAGGGAGGAGAGAGAGAGAGGGCTGGGGAAAAGTGAGGGAGAAAGAGAGAGGGGCTGGGGTTTTATCCTAAGACTCAACGTCTTGGGATGTACAAAACGATCTAACGGTAGACCTTTAATACTGATTTGAAAATGCGTAAACATTTATTTAATTAAAAGCACTGAAAGAAATTAAGATAGAATATTATTTAAAATAATATTACTTTTTTTTTTTAAACAGTCAGTCTCCTATCCAATAGAGACCCCTATCCTGAATTTATTAATAAAAAACCTCACATATGGTGGAGGAACACCATTAGAAAATACATCTCAATAAAAAGAAAAATCATTTAGCTCTAATACAAGCTAGACCCAACCTATCCAAATGCAACAAACCTTTGAACCGAGCATTATGAAAATCCAAACCAATAAAATCTTTATCCACACCATAAGTTCCTTCCTTCGCCAACAAATCTGCAACCATATTTGCCTCTTTAAAAATATGTCGAAACCGAGCATTTATCTCAATTGCAATCTCCTTTATCTCCTCCCAAAAATCCCAGAAAAACCAAAGTCGACATATACCAGACGCTAGCCAATTCATTACCACCTTAGAGTCTGATTCCACAAGCACATTTTCTAGCCGCAACTGTCTACATAACCGAAGACCATCTAATAAGGCACGACATTCAGCAACCGTATTAGAAGCACTCCCATAATAATGCGCAAAACCCGCTAAACATGTACCATTTGCATCTCGGATTACACCACCACCACCTGCCTCTCTCGGATTAGTGTGAGCTCCACCATCCACATTTGGTTTCACCTTACCCCTTTCTGGCAATGCCTATTTGATAAACAAGACTTGCATTTCCTGGATGGGCATAATCGGTAACCCCAAGCTATGCATTATCAACCTGTCATCCTTCTTTATTTTGTGGAACTTTTTAAGAGCTAAAGAGGCATCTTTAAGCAACACTTTAATGTACCGAATTATATCAGCAACCTTAAATTGAACACCCTCCATTCTTGCTGAGCAACGTGCCCTCCATAATCACCAAGACACCAAAATCGGTAGCACACCTCGGATCCATCCTGCTTGTGTCTATTTGTTAGCTCTCTGCCACCAAAATAACATCATTCCTTGCCAGCTTCTAATCTGCGGTAATCTGATATGACAGACATTAGCAAAAAACTTCCAAACAGTTTGAGCACTCGTTCCTTCACATAGAATATGTTGCAGTGTTTCTGGTTTAGACGTAAAACAACAGTGGCATTTCGAAGCTAAAGGGATCCCCAAACGCTAAATCATATCATCGGTTGGTACAACCCCTCTTCTTGCTCTCCAAACTAAAAAGGACATTTTCTGTGGAACAGTTATCTGCCACAGCCACTTCCGCCATTTGCAAGGCATCCCACGTTGCCTAGAGACTTCCCAAGCAGATTTAGTACTGAATTTTCCATCCAACGACAACTTCCAAACCAACCGATCTGGTCTCTGTCTCAGCCTAACACCTGAATCATTTATTATCTGCAGCACCTCATCCAAAACCAATTCTCGAATCAAATCCAGTTTCGGACCCCTGTCATCTACCACATCAGCAACCAACAAATCATTATCTCCTACCACTGGGCATAAATCCTGCAATGGACCACACCCAGTCCAGTTATCCATCCAAAAACTCACCTTACCCCTTCCAATAAGCCACTTTGAATTCTGTATGACTCTTGGCAATAAACCTGTTATGCCCTTCTAGAATCGTCACCCCTTGCTCAGCTGCATCACCAAATACATGTGCTCCCTTCCAAGGTATTTTTTCTGAAAAAACTCTGACCAAATTGAGTCTCCCGTAATCAACTTCCACCCAAATTTCATAAAAAGAGATTCCTGCACCTCTAACAAATCTCGAATACCAAGACCCCCCTCTTCAACTGGCTTACAAATTTGTCCCCAAGAAACCCATTTACGCTTCCGAACTCTCGAAAAAGAACCCCAGAGGAAATCTGAGAAAATTCTTTTCACCCTTCCCAACACAGCTTTCGGCATTCTCAACACTGATAACACATGGATAGGCATGCTATTAAGTACATGCTTAATGGGCATAATCTTTCCCCCAAATGATAATATCTTACTCTTCCATCCTGCCAGTTTTTTCTGCATCCTAGCCAAGAGTCCGTCAAATAAATTAGCCTTTAAACACCCCACATAAAGAGGAACTCCCAGATACATGCTTGGCCATGCCCCCTCTTCAAACCCAGAAATTTCAATGAGATCATTCTTCCTTTCTGCACTAATAGTGGAAGAGAAAAATATCGTAGACTTACTTGGGTTGATCAATTGCCCAGACAATTCTTCATGCCGATGCAGAGTTGCCATGAGGTTCCTCATAGACGATTTGCCACCATTTGCAAAAATCAAATTATCGTTGGCATATAATAAATGGGAAATGAGTGTGCCACCTCCCGGATGATAAGGTTTCATCTGCCTCACCCTGAACTGATGCTGCAACATACGAGAGAGTATTTCTTGTGAAAGAATAAATAAATAAGGCGATAAAGGATCACCTTGCCGAAGACCCCGCGATGGCTGACAAAAAACTTTAGTACGACCATTCAACATCACCGAATAAAATGGACAGGAGATAGCATTGAAAACCAGACTTCGCTAGTTTTCTTAAAAACCCAAATGACGTAAAACTTCCATAAGGAATTTCCAATTAACACGGTCATATGCCTTTGCCATATCAATTTTCAACATAACATTACCACCTCTCACTTTCCGATTGATCCCTTGGACCAACTCTTGGGCCAATGCCATATTATCAAAAATACTTTGACCTGGGATGAACGCTGCTTGTTCCTTAGAAATTAATCTTTCAAGAATAGGAGCTAACCTGACTACCATAATTTTCGTCATAATTTTATACACCACCGAACAAAGACTAATGGGCCAAAATTTCCCAAACCCCACCGGCTCATCCACTTTCGGAATTAAAACTAAATTTGTAGCCCCAAGAAAAGGAGTGAAAGGTGTACCTGTAAAAAATTCTTCTACCATCTGTACAAGATCATCTTTCACAATATCCCAAGCTAATGTAAAAAATGAAGCTAAAAACCCATCTGGCCCAGGACTACTATCCCTTGGGATAGACCACAGGGCAGTCTTCACCTCCTCAATCGAGGGCGGCCTACACAAAGAGTCGTTCTCTTCCATTGAAACGGATGGAAAGAGTAAATCAAATTCATTTCTGCTGGTATTTATGTTGGTGCTGGTAAACACCTCTTGGAAAAACTGCATTGCTCCCGAATGAACATCCTCAGCCAACTCAAGCACTCTTCCATCCACCAGAGCCGTTCGGGCTATTGCTTTATTCCTTTTCTTCACCCTCATAACAGCATGAAAGAAATTATTATTTGAATCCCCTTCTGTAAGCCATTTAATCCTCGATTTTTGACAAGCTAAAGATTCTTCTCGGTTAATCCATAACAAGTGGGCCTGTTTAACGTCAAGCAGATCACGTTCAACCTGTAAGGAGTACGATCTGACCAGCTCCTCCTCCAGCAAATTAATTCGGTCTTCAAGTTTTTTTTATTTCCACCTTAACCCGACCAAAGCTCTCTTTATTCCACTGCACCAGTTCACCCCTTAACCGCTTTAGTTTTTTACTAATCCGAACCATAGCACACCCATCAACGTGCTTCTCCCAACTTCTATGCACCAACGGGAGGAAACCTTCATGAGTGCCCCACATGCGAAGGAAATGAAATGGCTTGGAAATATTATCAATCAGCCTGAAAAATTGAATCAACGTAGGGGAGTGATCTGAAGAAGAACGTGGGAGATAACAATAACTTGACCCCTCGAAAATGTTAAGAAATTGCAAATTAACCAAGACTCTATCCAGTCGAGCCCAAATGCGCCTCCCACCACACCTTCCATTGCACCAAGACAACCGGTTTCTTAAAGAAGAAAGACCGAGCAAAGCACAATCATGGATACACCGGTTAAACTCATCCTTTGCCCTAGGAGCTTTACACACGCCCCTTACTTTTTCACTATCATCTTGGATAATATTAAAATCTCCTCCAATAATCCAAGGAAGTCCTTGAGGATCTTGCAACCTGAGATAGTCCCATAATTCCACCCTTTTTCCATGAAAACAACTAGCATACACTACTGAAGTAAAAACACGCTTAGAGCCATAAGAGAACCACCCAGAAATGGCTTGATCAGAAATCGATGTAATTTGAAACTCCAATTCAGCCGCCCAAAACAACCAGATTTTGCCACCCACATCAAAATTATTCACAAAAAATGGGAACCTCATCCATCTCGCCCAACGACTACATTTATTAGCACCTAAGAAAGGTTCAAGAATAGCCACCACCAACGACTGGCTTTTATTCAAACTACGCCGAAGCCTAAATTTCGACGAAATAATACCCCTACAATTCCATATTAGAAAAGACATAAAATCAAATAATTTTTTTGGAATGCGTGCGACGCTCCAAAACCACAATAGATTTTTCTTTCCTCACCCCCTTAACCTTTTTCAAAGGGACATGCATTTCCGGATCCAACTCAAAGATTTTTGCCACCAATTCATTGAGCTCGCTGTCTTGTTGACCATAAGCCGCCACCTGAGACAATGCATTATCCTCTATCACGTTCATTTTCAACAAAAAAATCTCCTCTGGCCAGACCATCAAGTTCAAACTCTAACGCTTCATCCACCATAAGTAACAAGCTTCTCGGCCCAGACTCTACCATACTCTGCACAAGACTTGCTTCGGCACTTACTTCCTCTTCATTTGCCATATCACTCCATTTCCCAGGACTAGAATGAATTGGAAAAACGATCTCCAATAATCCACCATTCTCCAAATCCTGATTGCATATAGGCGCCACATTAGAACAGCACTGATCCGATTGCAAATTCTCTGGTAAAGTCTGCAACGCCCCACTCCCTTCTGCCTCACATAGAAACTCCTCACACTGATCATGAGCCACACCCAGCACAAAGAGAAATAAAGGTTTATGAACACATCCAGCAAACTCTGCTTGCCAAGCCTTAATCCTTTCCAAAATCTCCTTACGTCAAGATCGCGAACCCTCCCAGTCTCTATCTACGTAATTGGTTGATCACACTCTTTCTCCATGTTCTTAATCTCCTTCCAAACGCTCTTTCCAGAATTCCTATTTCCCCCATCCATCAGAACATTTTTCTTCTGTTTAAGCTCTCTTCCACGCCTACAGTTACCTTCCGTATGACCCTGTTTACGACAAGAAACACAGTAGCTTGGCACTGCTTCATAAACCACCTCCTAATAATGACTAGTGTTGCCATGCGGAGGACCCAACCAGAATGAATGCCCTAAAGGACCAGAAATATTCAATTCAACACAAATACGAGCCGTTTCAGGCCGTGTAACACAAGCCGTAGCATTATCTGTCTTCAAATATTTTTCAAAACCATCCCCAATACTTCGTAAAATAGACTCCTGAAAATAATTTGGAGGTAGCCCTGGCAGCGTCAACCACACTGGAACTCAAGGAGAATCCTCTTCCTCCATGTACTCTGGAGTCCAATGGAAAACCTGAAAAGACACACCTAAAATTTCAGAATTTCCTCTAGCCATCACCGAAACAAAATCCTCATTTTGAACCAGTCTCACCAATACATTACGAGGATTCTTCAATTGTCCAATCACTGGTATACCTTTCAATCCCCAACGGCTTTGAATAAATCCCTGAATATGATCAAGCGAGGGTCTACGACGTAAGAATTTCAACACCACCGAAAACCGGAAAGGTTCCGATGACAACTGACAACCGTACTTCCGCTTTTGAAAAGACAAAAAACATCTCCCCATCTTGGAATTTCGGCTCACTATGTGGTATAAGAATGTGAGGCAACAACTGAGGGTTAGAAACCACAACTTTTGCAAAACGATGCCCTATTCTCTCCGTACCAGACCTTCGATTCACCTCATGCACCCTTGAAATGGTGCCTCCTCTGGAAACCATCTCAGACTGCCCTAGATCAGCCAGAGGCTGCATAGGGCCGGTGCCCAGCACCATGCACAATTACCCTAGAATCGCCAAACGTAGAGAGAAAAAGTTTTTATCGCCACGTCAGTCTTCTCTCCAATTAAACAAAAATAATAAAAAATAATATTACTTCATCATTAATAAAATGTTGAAGTCCTAGTTGATATATTTAAAAGAATAAAATCATTAAATTAATTAAAGTTCTCAATATAATTTAAATCACGTAATATTTTAAATAACTTAAATCATTTATATAAAATATATATAAATGATTTCCCACAATTATAATATTTTTGGAGCTGTTCAAAGATATTATAATTGAGTTATTTAAAATATTACTTAGTCAAATAGCGATGGGAATATCACATTTAAAATACTCATAACTTTAAAACATAAAGCTAGCTTTAAAAATCACATAATATCTTTAAAAACACACCATCAAGATCTGACACGCATAACGGAGCTCGTAGTCGCTAGGGAGAAGGAGTGGGCTGTCGCATCAGACATAATTGCTTACATTAGAAGGAAGAAAGGAGTAGGGTATTACAAATGAGCCTTTGAGCTCCGTAACTGCTTTACGCGGGTATCCTTTGGGAACGAGTCGATGGACTCAGCAACTACCTAAGATGGATCCAGGGGGGTCGACAGGTATCCTAACCACTTAAGCGCAGGTTACAACAAACAAACTCTTACATTCACATCAAAACAGAAAAACACCAACAAAAAAATACTGAAAGGGGTAAAATCCATTGAGGCTACCAAAAACAATCATCGAGGATGGAAATATACGCACTTTACTAACGATAAACATTCACATACAATCACTACGCAAACGTTCTTACAAACAAACTTCTCAAAGGCCCATCCTCGAAGGCCTTTACTACAAATTCTACAATTTCTTATTGAGGACCACTCATAGAGATCTCCATTGCATAATAGTGGAAAACTACGAACCAGCTACCAGTATTTCTTTTTCTATAGGTTACCTTCACCATGGTTGACTTGAAGATTCTCAAGGCCTTCTTGATAAACAAGTTGACCTTAAAAATCAAGGGCATCTGTTAGGGATTAAAGTGACTAAGTCAAACCATTTGGAAACCTATCATTAAGAGAAGAGATAAATCCAAGAGATAAGGTAAAAAAGTTAGCTTAGATTCCTAAAAGGAAATGTCTTCACAAGGCAAATTGGAATCTATCACTTCAAGGAAATAACCTCTATAAATAGCCTACAAGAGGCAACAAAGAGGGGCAGGGGATTTTTTGGCTACTTTATACATTTACTCTTATACTATTACTGACTTAGGCATTGGCGGTATTCCTTCAAACCCCCAAGCTGCATTATTCTTTGGTTGCAGGCGACTGTTTAGTGGTGGTGGTGAAACATGTCCTCAACAGGCATTTTGAGTAATGGTGTGCATCCTAGTTGATTTTCCCTGCAAGGGCTTGTGTTTATCGCTAGCATGTCGTTGGTGGAGATACCTGCCCTAACATTGGATTGTTGGGGATAATTCAAGACTATAAAATTCAAGAAGTGAGAAAGCTTGGTTAAGAGATATAAGTTTTTTATCCACTTGGACACCATAGCCTCAAATCTTAGAATTTTTGAGACATAACTTATTTGTCAACTGATGAATGATCTCGTTGTTAGCATATAAGTATATAACAAAAGGCTCTACTCTCCGAAAGAACACTTAACAGGGTTGCATGAATGAGTTTGGTTAGAAAAGAACGGGAAGGTTCAAACTAGTGACTTCTTTGCACGACATGACCTTTTTTGCATGAGTGAGACGTTTGTTAACATAAAACATGATTGATATTTAAATGATATGACCCATATAAGACTAACTTGACTCAAATTGATGTTGAGTTTGATTGAATCGAACTCAAGTGCCATGTTGAATAATATGTTTATTTAAGCCCCTAACCATGAAAAATGATGAGAATATGAAATAAGTAATCTCAAGCTCCATTGCTCTCTACAATGTGAAATGAAGCATGCCTTGTAATTTGTAAAAATGTGAGAGAAATCAAGATGCAAATAGTCTCATTTGGGAATTCAGGCACAAAAGGACGAAAAACCAACACTAGTGCTCACTAATTTACATAGCGCAAAACAACCATTAAGAAGAATGGAAGGACAAGGAAGTAACTTAATGCATCATAGTTATAGAAAATCCATATACATCTATATGCAACCAAAATTAAAGTGCCACAAAAGATTTGGCCGCAAAAGAGCAAATATATTGTGACACCCCGTATTTTAGTGTATTTTAATTGAAGAATTATTTTAATTAATTCAAATGTTGGTCCTCTTGTTTTAAAATTATGAGAGTTTTGTTATATTATTTTATAATATTTTTAAATTGTGAAATTATTTTTAATGTGTCTTTCTTATTATTAATTATTGTTTATTATTTAAATTTCTATTTAATTTAAATTAGTTTGTTTATGGGTTTTAAAATTATTGTGTTATTGGACTTTTATTATTATTTTATTTTAGCTAGTTACTGCGTTTAAATTATTTTATTTAAATTTATTGTTTTGAAATCATTTTCGTTGGATCAATCTTGTGACCCAAATTGTGAGGATTGCATCGCTCGTGGCCGACACTGCCCCTCCCAACCTCTTCCCAACCAGCCGGCGACCTTCCCCTTGGCCGCCGTTAGCCTCCATGAGCATCTACAAGCCGCTGCCTTCGTTGTGTTCTAGCGCTATCATTGGGCCACCTCTGGCTACTATCTTTTCACCACAACACCGGCGGCCTCCTAGCTACCTAACCCACCCATCCCCAGCCCTGATCTGCCACCGGTGAAGCCCATTTATCTCCATCTCCGATTTGGGTATTTTGGTCTTCAACTTCCCGCATGCAGCCAACCACCACCACCACCAATAGTTTCATCAACACCCCCAAGCCTTTTCTTAGTAATCTCACGTCTTCGTTTGACTCCATTCAAAATCTACCATTTTGAGACCCACGGCCATAGTGCATTCTGTACTGTTCCATTGTTGTGCCGCCACTTCTTGCACCTTCGTGATCCTTCAAAAATTATATTATAACACTATAAGTATTTCTTCAAATAATTTTTGAGATTTAAATATATTTGTGCACTAACTCATTTTTACTGCAATTTGGTTGGTTGTGCCAGACTGAGTCCGAGGAGTATGGGGGTTGGTTCGATTGGAGGATGGAATTTTTGTATAGTTATATTATGTGGAAATTTGTTGACTACTGGATATTTGAGTCTTGTCATGTACATTGCATAATATCATGCATGTTTGTTTTGTAAATGAAAACTAGATTTTCACATGATTGCATACATGTCCATGTGTATATCTTTGAAAGCTAAGTTTTTATGTGAGAAAGGATTTTGGGTGCGTGTGTATCATGACCTCAAGTCAAGATAAGACATTATCTCAGTGGAGTTCCTCTAATCACTCGGGAGCAGAATATACTGAGTGAAGTACCTTGGGTTGTCGTTGGGCAACAACGGGATCGAACGGGATGGTAACGCTCTCGTACCGACTCTGTGGCCCCTCTTACTAGCTGGAACTAAAGGATGCTTTGTCACAAACTCGCTGGGCTCAAAACTAGGCGTCACTCGTTATGAAGTCATATGCACGGTCGTTACCTGTGTTGTGATGAAGGGAGCTAGGGTGTGCGAATGATCCCTAGGGGAGATTATGGTGCGTACGATAAAAATCGATTAATGGGCTATTTTTTGAGAAAATGGCATGTGTTGGATAAAAGGATTTTGGGTGGATCATTTTCTGGGAAAATGATAGATTTCTGTTTTGGGGCCATTTTTAGGAAAAATGGTGGTAAATGTTTTAATGTAAGGTTTTTGGACCAAAATGAGATTTTGGCGTACATTGAAAAATATTCATTTTTAGAGAAAATGATGTTTTTTGGGTTTAATGCATATTTCAGCATATGCATGCATAATGGTTGGTCTCATTAATATATTTTTATCTCGTTGGTTGTTTGGATTATTACTTACCTGCAGTATCATTTTATGGTACTGTAGATTTTGATGCAGATGTGGACGATGAGCCTAAGGGATCGGCTCCTCGGAGGGAGTGACATATAGTTGTTTTTTGGATTATGAGATCTTTTTCTCTTTTGTCAATGTATTTAACGTTTTATTTTATTTCATGGATAACTATATAAATTTTTTTAAATGCAATTTATTTTGGATATTTGTATTTAAAAATTCTGGTACTTAGTTAACTTATTTAATTTATCTGCTGCAATTTGTTATACATTTTTTGTGTGTTGCACACGTTTGAGCACTTATCGTTGGGATGCGTGACCTGTATTGTCATCATCTCGACATCACGACTTTCACTTTTCTATACGTTGGGGTCAGGACATCACAGGTGGTATCAGAGTAGTTCTCTGGATAAAACCACATGTCCCATAGGTGCAGTACCAGAAAGTTTTAAAGTTGTAATTTGAAATTATTTTGTTTGAAGTATGTTATTTTAAATGTTTTAATTTAAAGTATGTTATTATATTTTGTTGGTTTTATTCTATTTTATTTCATGTTATTTTGTTGTATTTTAATTTATTTTGCTATAATTATATTTTAATTTGTTTTGAGTTGAAAGTTAGGTTAAGGGTTATGCCATGGCAGGAAGATAGTATGATCGAGAATGCCATTGTTAGGTATAAATATTTTGTGCAGTATGCTTGAACTTTTATCGATTTGGTTTGCTTTTATAATATCGAGGCTTAAAAGGAACGACATGGTCTAGGTGATCTCTTTGGGGAATAGGATAATTGAGGTTTTAGATTTCGAGGAGATATGGCATGAGGCTTTAGAATAGGAGGTTGTAGGCTCAACAAACTTTAAGGAAAGATTTACAAGAATTTCACCAAGGGTTTAAGGTTTTGCAGACTTTAGGAAATGATTTATTATCATTTAGTGTTTTAGATTTTGAAATTTTTGGGAGTCGCTTGTTTTATTATTGGATATAAGTTAATCGACTTTAGAATTGCAGACTTGACGAACTTATTTATAATGAGATTGGAGTTTCAGTTTTGAGGCTTGGTGTGCTAGCTTGAATTATTTTGGAGACTGTTTAGGCTGTAGAAAATGATTGTTTTTAACTCGAAGTTGTTGTGGCATGTTTAGGATTTGATTCATATCAATTTTAAGGATGATAGATGGTGCAGATTTAGGAAATAATTCTTGTTGATTTCAAGAATCTAGGTCTAGATGATGGAAATGGTAGTGATGGACCACTTGCATGTTTGGAGGCTTTTTGGTTTTGGCTAAGGGTGCATGAGATTGATGCGTAGTAGTGGTGAGTGTGTATGGATTTCGGACAGCACAGGTTCTAGTCTCATTTTTGGTTTGGAAGAAGTGGCTTTGGTAGGTGTTGAAGAGAAGTCAAAACAATAGTATTAAATTCAAGAGATTTTGACTTGGAGTTTTTGGTGAGTCAATTGGAGTGTACAGTCAAAGCGGGTTACCCAATGGAATGATGGTTGGCAATATTTGTTGTGATTATCTTCAGGAATTAATTGTGACTTGAGATCACCTACGAATTTAAATTTTTGAGGTTATTCTCTTCTTTGGGAGAATTATGGACATTGTTATTTAACTTAAAGAGAGATTGATGGGTCGCCATGTATGGTGTATTATAAAATCTTGGAAGTTAAAGCTTAGGCATCAACGGTGGATTACATAATCAAGTATGTGAGTTAATAAAGCATTGGGATCCTTGGGTGTTGTGCAATAGTTTTTGGTGGATTGAAGATTTAAGCAATATGGCTTGCGTTGAGGTTTATTAGTGTTGTGCTATTGAAAGAACTAGTCATGCTAATACTAGCTTATAGGAGTAGAAGTAGGTGGGAGAGTTACCATGAAGGTTTCGATAATGTTTTGGTGAAGTCAATGGTAGTTCATAGTGAATTTAGTCACCACTAGATTAGATGATATTCAGAATTTAGGTGATGAGCTATTGGGTTTAGGTTGTTGGTTAGAAGTTTATAGGCGCTCTTATTGATTGGCCGGGTTGGATTTGAGTTTTTTAGGGTATGTTCCTTATCTTAGATGAGATGGGTGTATTTTGGGGTGATGTTACTTGTTTTCAATTTGGGATGTTGAGGTTAGTTAATATTGGTTTTCTGTTAATGATCATGGATGTATTTTGCGGAATATTGATTTTGATTAGGTAGTGGGAGTTAATTGAAGAATATAAGTGATAACTCATGGTTTTGGAAAAGAGGGTATTTTCTATCAAAATTTGGTAAGAGTTTTCTAGTCAATAGGTATGGAGCTACCTTGTGGCGATTATCAGAGTGTGTAGCGTAAGCGCGATAGTTTGTGATAGTTGGGGGTTCAAATTTATGTTGATTTTGAGGAATTAGTGGTGACTTGAAATTTTGAGAAGATGTAATTGGAGATTAATCATTTGGTTGTGCAAATCTTGTTATTGATGGTTAACTTTGGAAGTGGCCATTAGCTTACAAGAGTGTAGTATACAACGAAGGTTTGGAAGTTATACCGTAAGAGACGATTGAGGTTAGTATAGATTATCGAATGGAGCTATTAATCATTGGGATTCCTTGGGTGTTGTTAAGGTTTTGTGGATATGGAGATTTTGGATTACATGACCGCTCTAGGAGTAATAGACGTGATGTGCCATTAAGAGACTAGTGTGAGTAGGATGGAATTGCCTATAAGAGTAGAATTGGGAGAGTATTACTCCTGCTTGTTTGGAAGTTGTTGATGGAATGTTTTTCTCAAGCATGTTCTGAGTTGTATCTTGTATCCTGCTTTGGCACTAATGTTTGACCTTACAAATTTCGATGACGAAATTTTATTTTAAGAGGGAAGGATGTGACACACCATATTTTGGTATATTTTAATTGAAGGATTATTTTAATTAATTTAAATATCGGTCCTCTTGTTTTAAAATTATGGGAGTTTTGTTATATTATTTTATAATATTTTTAAATTGTGAAAATATTTTTAATGTGTCTTTCTTGTTATTAATTATTGTTTATTATTTAAATTTCTATTTAATTTAAATTATTTTGTTTATGGGCTTTAAAATTATTGTGTTATTAGATTTTTATTATTATTTTATTTTAACTAGTTACTGCGTTTAAATTATTTTATTTAAATTTATTATTTTGAAATCATTTTTGTTGGATCAATCTTGTGACCCAAGTTGTGAGGATTGAAACACATTTCTTTCCCTTCCTTTTTCTTTTTCCTCTCTTCTTTTTCTCTTTTTCTCTTTTTCTTCTTCTTTCTTCCCCTGCTTTTCTCCCTCTTCCGTCCAAATTTTTGTCCACCCCTTGCGCCGCCATGCACCGTTCGTGGCTGACATCGCCCCTCCCAACCTCTTCCCCACCGGCCGACGACCGTCCCCTTAAATTTTCAGCTCCTCCCTCGCCGCCATTAGCCTTCACACATATCCACAAGTCGTGGCCTTCGTTGTGTTCTAGCGCCACCTCCGGCCACCATTTTTTCACCACAATACCGGTGGCCTCCCAGCTACCTAACCCACCCATCCTCAGTCCCGATCCGCCACCAGTGAAGCCCATCTATCTCCAACTCAGATTTGGGTATTTTGGTCTTCAACTGCCGCCCACACCGCCACCTTGGCCAACCACCACCAGCAGTAGTTTTATCAACACCGCTAAGCCCTTCCTTAGTTATCTCAGTCTTCGTTTAACCCCATTCAAAATCTACCGTTTTGAGACCCACAACCATAGTGCATTCAGCACTGTTCCGTTGCTATGTTGCCATTTCTAGCACTTCCGTAATCATTCAAAAATTATATTATAGCAATGTAAATATTTTTCCAAATAACGTTTAAGATTTAAATGTATTTTTACATGAACTTATTTTTACTGCAATTTGGTTGGTTGTGCCGGACTGAGTCTGAGGAGTATGGGGGTCAGTTGGATTGGAGGATGAAGTTGTTGTGTGATTGGATTATGTTGGGATTTGTTTGCTGTTGGATATTCGTGTCGTGTCATGTACATTGCATAATTGCACGCATGTTCTTGTTTGTAAATTTAAATTGAGTTTTCGCATGATTGCATATATATATTCATGTGTATATATTTGAAAACTGAGTTTTCATGTGAGAAAGAATTTTGGGTGCGTGTGTATTACGACCCCAAGCCGAGATGAGGCATTATCTCAATGGAGCTCTTCTGGTCACTCGGGAGTGGAATATATCAAGTGACGTCCCTTGAGTTATTGCTGGGCGACAACAGGATAGGACAGGACGGTAACGCTCTCGTGCTGACTCTGTGGCCCCTCTTGCTGGCGATGGTTAGAGGATGCTTGGCCATGAACTAGTTAGGCACTAACGTGGGCATCGCTCGTTATAAAGTCACATGCACTGTGACGCCCCGACTCCCACGTGCAAAACAACGCAGGAATCGTGACGTCGGGATGATGACAACACGGGTCACACATCCCAACGATAAGTGTTAAAGTGTGTGCAACATGCAATGTACAAATCCAACAATAAATTCCAATAACCAACACGACAGTAAATTCCACAATCCAACCAGATCACAACACAACCAATCACAGACATCATAAACCAGTTAGTGCAAAAATATATTAAAACCTTAAAAGATGTTCGGGAAAATACTTACAGCGCTTTAATATAATTTTCAGAGGATCACGAGAGAGCTGGAAGCGCCAAATCAGCAACACCACAGTGTAAAAATACACTGTGGCCGAAATACACAGTGAAACCCAAAAATCACCCGGGACCAAACGAAAACTTAGGAATGATAGGGTAGGGCCTATAAGAGGTGGGGAATCTAATGGTGGTGATGGTTGGCCGTGGGTGGTGGTCGAAACGGCGGTGGAAGGCCAAGAAGGTCGAATCGGATAGGGTGCTCGATGGGACGGCTACGGCGACGGATCGGAGCCGGGGTTGGGTCCAAATGATTGGTTGAGGGCCGGTGGTGGTGTGGTAGAGAGGTGGTGGCCGGAGGTGGCCGGACGGCGGCGGAATGGGTGAAGGAACGCGGCGGCTGCGCACGGCTTCCAGAGGCTAACGGCGGCGCGACGTCGGCTGGAATTTGGAGGGGAGGCTCGCCGGCGCACGGGGAAGCCTGTGGTACCGGCGGTGTCGACCACCGCCGGCTGGCGGCGGCTCAGGGAAGAAGAAACCGAAACACGGGGGGGGGGGAGAGGAGAGAGAGGGAGGTCGGGCTGGGCTGGGGCGATCCGGGGAGAAGAAGAAAAAAAAGAAGAAAAAAAAAAGAAAAAGAAAAAAAGAAAAAAAAGAGAAGGAAGAAAAAGGAGATCCAGCATTTTCCAACTTGGGTTTCGAAAGTGATCCAACGAAAACGATTTTAAAACTACTAAATAAATAAAATAATTCAAATTCAATGAAAAATTCAATTGAAGCAATAAAAATATTAAAATAAAAAAAAAGCCAATTTAAATTAAAGATCAATTTAAATCCAAAACAATAAATAATATAAAGAAAATCCATTAAAATAATTTTCACAACTTAAAAATATTACAAAAATAATATTTAAAACCCCCATAAAGTTAAAACAAGAGAATAAAATTTTTAAACAACTAAAATAATCCTTCTTTAAAAATACATTGAAATCTAGGATGTTACATGCATGATCATTACCTATGGTGTGAAGAAGGGAGCCAGGGTGTGTGGATGATCCATCGGGAAGATTATGGTGCATAAGGTAAAAATGGATTAATGGGCTATTTTCTGAGAAAATAGCGTGTGTTGGATAAAAATATTTTGTGTGAATCGTTTTCTGAAAAAATGATAGATTATTGTTTTGGAGCCATTTTCGAAAAAGATGGCAATAAATGTTTTAATGGAAGGTTTTGGGCCAAAATGGGATTTTGGCGTACGTTGAAAAATATTCATTTTCGAGAAAAATGATTTTTTTTGGATTTACTGCATGTTTCATCATATGCATGCATAATGATTGGTCACATTAATATATTTTTATCTCGTGAGTTGTTTGGATTATTACTTACCTGTAATATCGTTTTATGGTATCATAAATTTTGATGCAGATGATGACGATGAGCCTGAGGGATCGGCTCCACGGAGGGAGTGACATATGGTTGCTTTTTGGATTATGAGATTTGTTTCCCTTTTGCCAATATATTTAACTTTTTACTTTATTTTACAGATAACTGTATAACTTTTTTTAAAGGTAATTTATTTTGGATATTTGTATTTAAAAATTCTGGTACTTAGTTTACTTATTTAATTTATCTGCTATGTTTTTTTGTGTACTTTTTGCATGTTGCACACACTTGAGTACTTATCGTTAGGATGCATGACCCGTGTTATCATCATTTCAATGTCACAACTTCTACATTTCCGTACATGGGAGTCGGGGTGTCACATATATTGTAGTGAATTATATATATCTCCGAGAAACAATTGATATGCCAATGAAGAAAAATGAAAAAGAAAAGTAGAGTGATTGTTGGTGATGCGAAGTGCTTGGTCAATGGGTAGTACAGAGCTTAATTCATTGATTTTTACTTTGCTTGTCTTCACAACTCGCCAAGAAAAGCAGTAAAAAGAAAAACTAAGGTATTGTTTTGATAAGAAAACAAAATAAGAAATTCTCAAAATTTCTTTTTCAGATATCATTCAAATATAAAACATTTTTTTAATTTCATATATTCCATTTTTTATCCAATCGTTACCCTAAGGGGTCGTTTGGTTTCAAAACTTTCCTCAAGTCTCCTCAACTCATCTCAACTCATCTCATCTTCATCATTACAACTGTTTTAAATTTTTACATAAAATATAATAATAATTTTTTTTTAAAATCCCAAAAGAATTTTTCCAAATTCTCACACTAAAATATAATAAATAATTCAACTTTTTCAAACCCCAAAAGAATCTTCTCAAAATTTTACACAAAATATAATAAACAATTCAACTTTTTCAAATCTTAAAATAACATTAATATTAAAAAATAATATTCGTAAAATATCTTATTCTACTATTCACAAACCATCTAAACTCATCTCAACTCATCTCTCAATTCAAACAACCCCTAAATAATTACAATTTTTACAAATTTCAAAACAAAATATAAAAATCAATACAATTTTTTCAAGCTTCAAGTATATATATATAATAATATTCAAAGAATTTTTAACGTTATGATATTTTATTCATTTCTTTTTCTCTCATTTCTCAAAACCAAGTAATATATCTTAATTCAAATCATTTCTCTATTATTCACAAATCAACAATTTCATTATTATTTACAGAATTCTGAGATACTTCTAAGTGTACAAACAAGCGCTAACAATCTATAAGTATATGTTAGTGTAATTGAGAAACCCATCTTTGATTTCCACGGATAGAATGATGAAGATAAACATGGATAACGATCAGCACTTAACAATGATATTATGAATTTGCCATGTGTGTGTGTTTTTTATTTTTTTTGAAGAATAGAATGAATTTCATGCCATGTTTGATCGATATAACAGAGGAGTGTTAGAAATAATATCTCATCTATTTTTTATTTAAATGGTACTTGATCGGTACACATGAAAACAACCTTCAATGTCTACTTTCCAAAATAATTATCCATGAATTTAAACATTTTAAAGGTTATATATGGAAATTTAAAGGTTATAGAACTTTAAAGGTAATAAGAAAAAGAAAAAGAAAAGAAAAGAAACTTAATTTGTCATTTTCATTACTAACATTTTTGTCTTCTTTCAATTAAACGACATTATCCGTAATGTGATAAATGATTATAATTTTAGATAACGTTATGTGATCAATGATTACAAATCTAATAATTTGAAAGGTCATGCATGGAATTTTAAAGGTTAAAAATTCTTAATATATTTTTGTGATTTGTAACAATTCATCTTCTTTAATTTCATGTATAATATTTTGTCTTATTTTATAAAGATGTATTTTCATTAAAATTAAAAAAAAAAAAGGATCACGCTTAAAAAATTTACACAATTAAGTTTGAAAATAATTTAAAACTTTCCCTTATGTTAAGGTTAAAAGAGTATTACCGAGTGGTCCGAGCATTCAAAAGGTGCTCCTCACGAGCATCAGACTTTCCAGCCCTCTCGAAAAGCTGTCGCAATCAGGCAATTCGTTAAAAAAGTTTTCCACAAATCGCGGGGGTGCGCGACTAGTTCCATATAAAGACCATGAGGAAGAAGATGGCAAGGAGTACATTTATATACCTAAAAGCTAGACAAGTCGACTTTGAAAATAAAAACCCTGTCGCACTCAAATTAGGTCATATATTGTTAGCATGGCTAATAGCTAGATTTCTAAAACCACCCCCACTAGTTCAAAATTAAGGATCATAGCACAGTGATCTTTAGTAGGCGCCATGCATATGTTCGATTAGATCTTATATATTTTCTGATACTGCTCTAATGGAGAAGAGATGCATGCAATACACTACTATACTAGTTTACAATACAAGCTGCATGCCTAATTAACCTTAATCTTGTACTACCCGGGCAACTTCACCAAGAAATTAAAACACTTAGATTACCATTTCCTGGATATTCTAATGCATGATGCAGCTTAGATACAAACTAACCATTTGAAGATGAGTCTCACAACTTCCACTACCTCAAAACAACACTTTAAAGCACTATCAGTAGATTATCACATGCATTTCTGCTGCTTACATTGATCATTAATCGACCCAAAATTCATGTCCAGCATCATAGCAAACATCTGGATACATGGAGTACTCTTGGTGCCACCTCGCAGGAGTTGGAGCCATAAATCCAGGGTCTGTTTCAGGCATGAATATGTCCTGGAATGAAAAATATGGCAGCTCCCATATACTTTGGATTATTTCAGATGGGTTGGACGAACTAAAATTGATCTCGTCCTGATCTATCATGAATTGGTTTCTAACATCTTCAACTGGAGGATCAGTACTGCATGAAGAAGAGATCACATCATTAGTACTGGACATATAGATTTGTGGTGACGTTGGGATACCTTTAATGTCATCCATGTTTGGCGCCTTTGGGGAGTCGCTAAGTAGGAGATCTTGATTCCCAGAAGAATCATTCTTGTTAGCTTCAACTTCCTCGGACGTTTTCACCATTTCTGATATAGACGTTGTTGATGACGAATTTTTCTTACTGCGCTTTTTCAGGTGGGCGTGCCAGTAATTTTTTATTTCATTGTCACTTCTTCCTGGAAGCTTTGCAGCAATTGCAGACCATCTAAAATAAATCGAAGACGGTAAGACCGACATTATTGTTGTTGACGCCAAACTGATTCTAAAAGTCTACCAGACTTCAATCACCATTTACAAATTATATTGCACTTTTAGACATGTACGTAGTTCTGCATGTACGTAGCATCAATCATGATGAGACTTTGAGTGTCAATTCTTTTGAAAAGACTCACAATACCTTAGATATGAATGAGCAATATTGTAAGTTTGAGCACAAAAAACTAAAAAATTAGAAAAGAAGAAGAAAAAATAGAGCGGGAAGATATATAGCTTTTTTTGCTTATAGCATGTCCAATTTTTTTAAGTATCCTGCATCCATCTGAATTAAAATCCCACCACAAAAAAAGAAAAAAACTTTGTTGTGTACGTGTCTGTGTGTGCGTGTGTGTATATATATATATATATATATATATATATATATAATAGCGAGGTGTGCATTTAAAGAACTGTATAGTTTCCATATAGATTTTGTAATGTACTTACCGATTTCCCAGCAGTTCATGCCACTTAAGTATAGTTTCTTGGTCTTCATGACTGAAGTTTCCCCGCTTAATGTCAGGCCTAAGGTAATTCATCCATCGGAGCCTACAACTTTTTCCGGATCGCGTCAAACCTAAAATAAAAGTGTTTAGAAAAAAATGTAAATAATCAAAACTAAAATTTTCTATCGAATGATTTAAAATTTTAAAATAAATAGTGATTTTACATGATATCAGAATAGAAGTCTCGACTCTCGAGTTCAAATTTTGACTCTACACTTAAATTGTTTAACTAAATATTGTACATATTGAACCACTTATTAAGAGAGAGTTTGTTTGATTATAAGTGAGTGAGAGTGTTAAGATAAAAAATACATAATAAAAAACCTACTTATTTCTATGAACTTAAACTTTTAAAACAAGTTATCATGATATTACGAAAAGAAAAAGCAAGAACATTTGGTATCATAGGCTGAACACGTACGCATATACGTACACCCAAAACAAGTATTGCATGCAGACACCATGAATGATGAAGCTAATAGAAATATATATATATATATATATATATATATATATATATATATATTATAACGTTAATTTAAGATCATCTGCTAATTTCCTACCGGCAGCTTCAGGCATCTGATTCCAATTCCAAATACCGTATCGCTTAATGTAGGCTTTCAACTTCTGGTCTTCTTCAGGACTCCATGAGGCTCTTGATCTCCCGGGCATTTTCTCACCATCCGAAGTCTTCATCATCATCATCATCATCATCTCTCAGCACTGCTAGCTAGTACTCATATATTTCAACTTGCAGAGACCTTAAAACCATATAAATAGTACTTACGAATATTAGTTGCTTCGTAGAGTCGTAGGTTTGATGAGTCAGGAACGTGTTTGGAAGTTTTAGCTTTCTTTTCAACTGACAACGATTTCCAAAGATTAAAAAGAAAGCATATTTTATAAGGTCCTGGAGCAGGTCTTAATATATACTTTATTTATATTCAAGTGAAATTGATCATTTTTTATTTTTATTTTTATTTGTGATGGAAGGGCAAGTTGATCATATATATGTGTTTTTTATTCCGTCAACGATCGAGAAACAATATAAGGTCAAACCAATGGTGGACGTTGTAGTACTAGCAAATGATCAAGAGGATATTAAGTGGAAGATGCATGAAGCTGGATGCCACCGAAGCTAATTATTGAGTGGAATTCGTTGTCTAAAAATATTTTTTTTTGTTTTGTTTTTTTTATAGTGAAAAAAACTTCATTTCATCTAGGAATAATATCATTGAGAAAGTGTACAATAGTGTTGATCAATGAAAATTACTTTCTTAATGAAAGGAGGAACACTATTCTACCAAATATTCATATCTTTATTGGAACATGCATATCTTGCTAGTTGATGAGCAGCCTCATTAGTGGATCTGTGGCTATGCTGGAGTGTACAATAAGGGAATCTGAGCATTAATCTTTTAATATCAGCAACCACTGTCTAATTGAAGCATTAGAATCAGTCACCTTGTTAACCTCATCCACCAAGAATAAGCAATCATTCTCCATAACCAGATTAGAAATTCCCATATTTAAGCATAATTGCAAACCTTTCAACAAAGCCACTGCTTCCACTTGCTCTGGTTCCAGTTGCACAGATTTAGCTCTACTTGTTGCCATCAGAACATTCCCTGTATTATCTCTTAAGATAACCCCAAACTAGCTTTATTCAACTCAAAAAATAGTGCCCCATCTACATTGAGTTTGAGAGAATCTTGAGGTGGTGGAGACCATTGATATTGCAGGGTTTTGGCAAAATGAAGTACCCTCTGATGTGCAGCATTATCTATCTTCAATTTCTTTGAGAAGGAAAATCCAATGACTTGTTGAGTTGGTAAAGAAATTTGGTCGTGGACCATCTTATTTCTTCTAAACCAAAATCCCCAAGCCATTAAAAAGAAATCTGTTACTTCATCAATTGACTCCTTAGAGAATATTTCCATTGCTGTTGAGATGAATGAACTAAATGGAAGTTGTGCAGTAAGACAACAAATTTCTTAACCCAAATCACATGAATAGGAGGGCATAACAACAAAGTATGGGTTAAGTCTTCCATTTGGTGTTGGCAGAAACAACATTGTCCACTTGTATTAAGCTTTCTGTTAATAAGATTGGCCTTAAAGGGCAGGCTCTCCTTACATGCTCTCCAGGCAAAGATTTTAATCTTATGGGATATTTTTAAGTGCCAAAGAGCATTCCAAAGCTTTTTCATAAAAGCACCATTTGAGGGCTCACCACAATCAAGTACTAGACATGATTTAAAGAATCTGTAAGCACTTTTAATAGAGAAGTTACCTGACTTTTTGTAACATCCCAGATTTTAGTATATTTTTAATGAAAGATTTATTTAATTTATTTAGTGATTGATTATCATGTTTTAAAATTATGGGAGTTTTAAATATTATTTTATTATATTTTAAGTTGTGAAAATTAATTTTTATAGTATTTTCTTAATGTTATTTACTGTTTTGCATTTAAAGTGATCTTTAATTTAAATTGGTTGGTTTATGAGTTTTAAAATAATTATTGTTTTATTTAAATCTTTTACTGCGTTTGATTAATTTTATTTAGCTTTCAGTTTTAAAATCCTCTTCGTTGGATCATTTCAAGACCTCAAGATGAAAAGACTGGATCTCTTTTTTTTTCTTCTCTTTTTCTTTTCTCTTTCCTTTTTCTTTCTTTCTTCTCTCTTCTTTTCCTTCGGATTCTTCCCAGCCCGATAGCCTCTCTCTCTCCTCTCCCCCCACGCCGTTCGATCCTCTCCTCCCCGTTGCCATTGCCTGCCGCCGTGGTCGACACTGCCTGTGCCATTCGACTCCCCGTGCGCCAGCGACGCTACCCCTCCATTTTCAGGCCGGCTAACGCTGCCGTGAGCCTTGCGAAGCCGCGAGCTTCCCTTCGCCGTTCCGCCGCCGTCCGGCCACCATTGGCCACCATTTTTTCATCACCTCATCACCGGCCCTCCAGAAATCCTTTGGACCCAATCCCGGCCCCCATCCATCACCAGAGCCGCCTCCACGAACTCAAAATCCGATTTAAGTTTTTCGACCTTAAACCGCCATTTCGGCTGCCACCCATGGCCAAAGGCCACCACCATTAGCTTCACCACCTCCCATAGGCCCTACCCTACCATTCCTAAGTCTTCGTTTGACCCCGTGTAAATTTGAGTTTCATTGTGTTTCGACCATAGTGCTTTTACACTATGAAATTTGCTGTTTTGGTGATTCCAAGTGTTCTGTAATCCTCCTATAAATATTTTATAGCGCTGTAAGTATTTCCTAAATAATCTTTTGAGATTTAAATATATTTTTGCACTAATTATTTATACTGTGTTCTGGTTGGTTCCGGACTGAGTCCGAGGAGTTCGGGGGTGGATGGATTGAGGACGGAGTATTTGTTGTGTTAGTTATTGTGATTGGGTTGTTGTTGGATATTGTTATTATGACTGGTTGGTTGTTGGATATTGAGGTTATGACTGGTTCATGGCGTATGCATGCATGTTCATGTTTGTAAATTGAAAACTGAGTTTTTGTGTAATTGCATTCATGATCATGTGGATATTTTGAAAACTGGGCTTTCATGTGGATTGGATTTTTGGGTGCATGTGTATCATGACCCCAAGCCGAGATGGGGCATTATCTCGGTGGATCTCCTCTGGTCACTCGGGAGTGGAATATATTGAGTGACGTCCCCTGGGTTGTCGCTGGGTGACAACGAGATCGGACATGTTATGTGCCGACTCCGTGGCTCTTCTGCTGGCGGGGGCTAGAGGATGACCTGGCCACAAACGCACTAGGTGCGAAACTGGGCATTGCTCGTTATGCAGCCAGGACGTGCGGATGATCCATTGGGGAGACCATGGTGCATATAGATTAATGGATAAATGGAAATGGCTGTTTTTTAGGAAAATAGCGTGAGTTGGATTTGTGTGTCATTTTCTGAGAAAATGATGGATATTGGTTGTGGGCAATTTTCTAGGAAAATGGTGGAAATGTTTTATTGGAAATATTTTTGGCCAAATGTGATTTGTGGCGTGTGTTGGATTTATTGCATATTGCATCATATGCATGCATGGTTAGTTGCTTAAATGTGTTTTTATCTCAGGTTTGGTTAGGTTATAACTTATTGTGGTACCATTTATTGGTACTGTAGACTATGTTGATGATGCAGATGCTGAGTCCGAGGATCTGGCTCCGCCAGAGGAGTGATCTGGGATCACTCATGCTATGTTTATTTTCAGACTTGTATTATTATTTATGGGACTTTGGCTTTTGTTTTTATGAGGTTTGTATTTTGGATATTGTATTAAACTAAAATTCTGGTACTAGTTGACTTATTTATTATTCGCTGTTTATTTTATTTGTACATTGTTTATTTGTTGCACACACTTGACACTTGTCGTTGGAATGCGTGACCGTGTTGTCATCATCATGACATCACGATTCCCGACACTTTTTGTACGTGGGAGTCGGGGCGTCACAGTTCGTATCAGAGCAGTTCGTCTCTGGGTAAAGCCACATGTCCTTTAGGTGAAGTATCATAAATTTTTTAAAAGTTGTGATTTAAAATTATTTTGGTTTGAAGTATGTTATTTTTTATGGTTTTGATTTATTATTTTTTGTTATCTTTGATTGGTTTTATTCTATTCTATTTTATTTTATTTTATGTTATTTTATTTGGGTGTTGCTTTTGTCTTACTTAAATTTTGTCCGAAGACTTAAGTGGGGTTGAAGGTGATGCTTTGGCAAGAAAATGGTTAGACCAAGGAGGCCGACTGATGTGCCCGAGGATGAGTTGCCTCGTGGTGACGTAAATTATGCCATAGCCAGGGCATTGAACAAAATGACGGAATTTCTCCAACACAACTACCAGCCGCCCCAAGGGGATTTGAATAGAGCAGTGCAAGCTAGGTGCACCTATGAGCACTTTCTAGTGCATAGGACACCTCCTTTTACTGGTGAAGAGGAGCCAATGCGGGCTAGGAGGTGGATAGAGGACTTGGAAAGAACCTTTGAAGTTTGTGGTTGTATTGAAGCCCAACAAGTCTTGTGTGTGAGATGGTGTGGTGTTTTAAAGTTGCGATGGAGTGTCCTTTGGATTTTGGTAGAAGGACACTCAAGGCGGATTTAATTATATTCAAGTTGCTCGGGTTTGATATTATTCTTGGTATGGACTGGTTGTACCAGTATTCAACGTGTATTAATTGTAGAAGTTGGATTACTGGTTTCCAGCTTTCGAAAGGAGATTATTTGGAATATGTGGGAAGTAAGTTGAAGGTGAAGCCGACAGTTATATCTGCAGTGCAAGCGAAGAAAGATATAGCCTGTGGAGCTTATGCATATTTGGTTCAAGTGGTGTCTGTGCCATCTGAGAAGAAGTCTCTAGTGGATATTCCAGTTGTAGAAGAATTTCCTGATGTGTTTGTTGATGATTTGCCAGGGCTGCCTCCAGTTCGTGAATTAGAGTTTACTATTGATTTGGAACCTGGAGTCGCTCCTGTGCACAAGACTCCTTATCGTATGGCACCGGCTGAATTGAAAGAATTAAAAATTCAGTTGCAAGAATTAGTTGACAAGGGTTTTATTCAGCCTAGTACGTCGCCATGCGGAGCACCTGTGTTGTTTGTCAAGAAGAAAGATGGCACTCTCAGAATGTGTATTGACTATCGGGAACTTAATAAAGTGACCATCAAGAATAAGTACCCGCTTCCCCGAATAGATGATTTGTTTGATCAGCTACAAGGAGCAGCTATTTTCTCCAAGATTGACTTGAGATCGGGATACTACCAGTTGAGAATAAGAGATAAGGATATTCCCAAGATTGCTTTTAGATCTCGGTATGGGCATTTTGAGTTTAAGGTGATGCCTTTTGGGTTGACTAACGCTCCTGCAACTTTTATGGATTTAATGAACCGAGTATTCCAACCTTATCTGGACTCTTTTGTGGTTGTATTTATTGATGATATTATGATTTATTCTCGAGACTTGGAAGAGCATACTTGTCATCTTCGCCTGGTACTGGGAAAATTAAAAGAGCATCAGTTGTATGCTAAGCTTAGTAAATGTGAATTTTGGCTGGAAGAAGTCAAATTTCTTGGGCATGTGATCTCCTGAGATGGAGTGGCTGTCGATCCTAGTAAGGTAGAAGCTGTTTTGTCATGGCCATGTCCTTCTACGGTGCGCGAGATCTGGAGTTTCTTGGGACTTGCCGGGTATTATCAAAGATTTGTTGAAGGTTTTTCTCGATTATCCGGACCTCTCACCACTTTGACTAGAAAGAATGTTGAATTTTTTTGGTCAGATTGATGCGAGAGGAGTTTCCAAGAATTGAAGAAAAGATTGACAAGCTCCTGTATTGGCACTTTCAGAGCCACATAAGCCCTTTGTGGTTTTCAGCGAAGGATGAGTTATTGCCTATGCATCTCGTCAGTTGAAAGTGCATGAGAGGAATTATCCTACCCATAATTTGGAATTGGCGGCTGTGGTGTTTGCTCTCAAGATCTGGCGACATTATCTGTATGGAGAAGTTTGTGAAGTCTTCACCGACCACAAGAGCTTGAAGCATTTGTTTTCTTAGAAGAATCTTAATATGAGACAGAGGCGTTGGTTAGAGCTAATTAGCGACTATCAATATGAGACCAAGTATCATCCAGGAAAAGCTAATCTAGCTGCTGATGCCTTGAGTAGGAAGTCTCAGTTAGTGGATGAGGCAGAGTCGTCAGGAGTGGACTCTCCTTTGTGGAAGGAGGAGACTGCTTATTGAGAGTTCACAGCAGGAGGAATTACTCTCTTTAGTTTTGGATGTTTGGGTCGTTGATTTTGAAGAATTGAAGACTCTCCAAAGAAGGGATCCTAAGAGCATCCGCATCCGTTTATTCAAATTGCTTTTCATCTTCATATTTAAATAATTTTATCAAAATTTGACCCACATTGAATTAGCCAAACGCTTTTCATTTTAGATATAAGCTACAGTCATTCTATTTTTCTTTTCAAAGATGAAAAGTTCTGTTCCAAGTCTAAATTCATTCTTTAATATATTTCTTCTTCTTCTCTCCCGCGGCTTTCTTCTTCTTCTCTCCCGCGTCTTCGTTTTCTTCTTCCCTTTTCGCTTCCGCATCCCTTCTTCTTCTGGTCTCTGATTCTCTTTTTTTTTTCTCTTCTTTCCTCCATCTCCCGCATCTCTTTTTCTTTCTTTTCTTCTATTTTTTTTTTCTCTTCTTTCCCTTCTTCTTCTTCATTCTCCCGCGTCTCTTCCATTTTTCTCTTCTATTTTTTTTCTTTTCTTTCCCTTCTTCTTCCCTCTTTCTCTTCTTCTTCCCTTTTCACTTCCTTTTCTCCCGCACGGCACCACGGCTCAAAAAGCTTTCTTCTTTCTCTTCGGCGGCTATTCACTCCAGCCTTGAACCGCGACAGCTGCTCTCTATCAAGGTAAAATTCGAAACCCTAGCCTTGATTTTACTATTGATTTTGTTGTTTAGGTTTGATTTTGTTGGTGTTCTTTGTGTTTGATTTTGTTTTCATTTTTTTTTTCCAATTTCTAGTTTTGATTTTAACATGGTTTTTGGCCGATCCTCTGCTTCATCACAGTGAAAGTGCATTTGTGTTTAATTTCTATTTTTGCTGTAAAATTGAAATAATCGATAGGGATAGTCATTTGTGCATTTTTTTTTCTCTGAAATTTCCATTCGATATGCACATTTGAATGGAAAAAGACCTGTATGTGTATCGAAACCATAGACTTTGTGTGCAATAAACATTCGATAACACATATCTTCACACATGAAAATCAGATGGGATATATATGTTTTTAATATTTAGAAGTGGTTGTCTTTTTGGGAGGAGCTCTGCCGACAAGCATTCATAACAATCAGTACAGGGGTATTTTTGAGAAATAATGGGGAAGGAATTTGAAATGAAAATGCATAAAGGTGAGAAGAGGACAAATTCTGTGAGTTGCCTAGCTCCTAATGCCATGGCAGAGAGCTCTGCATTTGCCACTGGGAATGAGGTGGAAAGAAGGGATACATGCAGGGCTCTTTGTACGTTGAAGACAACTAGATATTTTGTCCAAGGACATGGCAAGTCAGTCTTGGGTTGTCTGGGACACTTGTAGCATAGGGTCTCTACCCAAAATAGAAGCCTTTTGTCGTGAAAGGGAACGTTCTGGTGGGTAGAATCACTTGTATCTATATCAGGATTAAATCTTATGTCCAGATTTCCTCTTTGCTTTTGTAATTGGTTTGTATTGCATGTGCAACCTTTGTGGCATGTGAAAAATATTGAAGCCAACAGCACAATGATTTGACTCAGAATTAGGTCTATATGACCACAAACTTGTCAAAAGGTAGGACATTATCAAATTTCTCAGGGGCCATCTTTTCTGTATTGGCCCCCAGATACTCTTAGTTTGAATCTAAATGGCCCAATTCCATCACCACGTGATGATTCTGGAGATAAGCATATTAACTTATTTTGGAGTCGGGTTGATATTTATTTTCTACAAGTAGCAATTATGCACCTTTATGTAAGTTTCAGATATTTATTTTCTACAAGTAGCAATTATGTTTTCATATTAACATATTAACTTGCTTTGCTTTGCAATCTTGAAATTATGTAAGTTTCTCACACGAACATGTGGAATTGAATTGAATTTTTATTTGCGCCTCTTACTTCCTAACAATCAAAGATGAAAACAAAAGAGGTTCAAAGCAAGTACTAAAATAGAAAACCACATTATTAATACATACACACGTAGATAGATATATACAAACACGTATAGATATATGTGTGTAGGTTTGTATTCACCTACATCTATATATAGAAGCTTTCAAAATGCTTTAGTTTTATACTAGTGTGTCCTGCAAATATATGCACATGTTTGATATGCTGGTCTGGAGGTAGCTTCAGAACAAACCAAATTCTGATGCCATTGATTTATAGCTAGTCTAAAAAATTAGGTAATTTTAGAACTTGAATTCATTGTAGGTAGTAGTCAGGCCAGTATAAAAAGAAAGATCATGGCAACTTCCATGGAAACTTCCATTATCAAGTATAATTGATAATTAACTTTATCAATTAGATTAAAACAAATTTAAAAAACCTCTAAATGGCAACTTCCATTATTATTGACACTTGTGTGCATATCATTTGTTCTCACTGATTGTTTCTTGTTAATCATCTGTAAATTTGTGTGCATACTTGAATCAAGTCTTGATTTTCTACAATTATACTTGAATGAAGGATGGACGCCACATTTGATGAAGATCCCTTCTTTACCACTCTATTGCAAAGTGGTGAACAAGGTATTTCCAGTATCCCAATGACTAGTAGCCATGATAATGTTGGATTCCAAGCAATACAATTTGAAGGTGAAAGAAGGCCACCTAATAAGAAAACTCAACGAGTTGTGTCTTTCACCGTAGAGGAGGACAATCTCCTTGTATCGGCTTGGCTCAATATTAGCATGGATGCTATACGGGGAACTGATCAAAAATATTCACAAATGTGGGAGAGAATTAGTGATTATTACAATGAGCATAAGCTTTCTAGCATGGCAAATCGTTCTGGGGGGTCATTGACCAATCGATGGTCAGTGATTCAAAAATGCACAAATAAATTTTGTGCTGCTGTGGCTCAAGTAGAATCATTGCATCCAAGTGGTGCAACAGAGCAAGACAAGGTACGAGTTTTTAACTACATTTCATTTTAAATTTTCTTGTTGAAATTATATTTTCACATTCGTGTTACATTCACATATTTAGATTGAAAGAGCTAAAATCATGTATAGAGAGACTGAGAAGGCCACATACAACATGGAACATTGTTGGTGTCTATTGAGACACCAACCAAAATGGCAGCAACATGTGTCTGGGTTATCAACGAGAAGGAAACCACATGGGAAACGCCCTGCTATTGCGGAGTCAACTCCAGTAGGAGACAATACGATAGATGACGGGATAGAGGTTATTTGTGAAAGACCTCCAGGAAAGAAGGTTGAAAAAGAAAGGGAGAGGAAAAGGAAGGCTACAGAATCTACCGATGTAGAATTTAGTGAGGCCTTAACTTGCATGAAAAATGATAGAGCCAAATTCATGTCTGAAAGAAGACAAGCGAGCAGCAATTTGGATTATGATAGGGCTCAATTATTAGTGGAGAAAAAGAGGAGGAATGATACGGAGAAAAGGAAGATCGATGTAAAGATAATGAAGATGGATCTTGCTGGTATGAATAGAATGCAGCAAGAGTATTTCTTGAATCTTCAAAAAGAAATTTTTGAGGAATCAAGGAAGCGATTTTCATCTCCATCTCTATCTCTACCTTTTGAAGATATGTAGCCTTTTATTGATGTAATATTTTGGGGTTATTTTTATTTTGGAGTTGTATTTAGTTTGGGGTTGTAGCCTATGCTATACTATGGTTTTTTGTTATTTTGGATCACAAATATAGGTGTTTGTGAATATGGGCAGCAACTATATATGAATGTTATATTGTGGGCAGTGATAAAACTTTTGCGCCCTCCTATTGATATGATATAAATTGTTTTTCATATTGTTCTTATTTTTTTTAAAGCATTGTGTATATAATAATATTCCTTTGTTTATTAGATTGTGAAAATGAATATGATTGTTAGAGGTTATTGGAGATAATGAAAAAAAAATTTAATTACAAAATAAAATTTAATTAAATAAATATAAAAATAAAAAATAATAATATTTTATTATTATAGAGAGTGTGATAGCTAATCCAATGTAGACTTTAAGTTTTGAATAATTAGCTAAAAGTGAAAAAGTTACATATTCTTCAAAATTTGAAGAATTGGATAGCTAATCCAATGCCAATGCTCTAAGTTGTTAAATATCAGGAAGAAAGTCAGGAAGTCTAAAGGACCCATACACTACAGTTTGGACAAAGATGGTGTTCTTCATTTTCAGGATCGAAGAGTGATTCCTCGAGATTCTGAATTTAAAGAGTGAATCTTGGCAGAAGCTCATACAGCTCCTTACTCAGTTCATCCTGGAAGTAAGAAGATGTATCGGGACTTAAAGAGGAATTTATGGTGGGAAGGCATGAAGACTGATATTGCTATGTTTATTGAAAAGTGTGATACATGTCGCCAAGTTAAAGCTGAGCATCAGAGACCTGCTGGTAAGTTTCAACCTCTCCCTATTCCTGAGTGGAAGTGGGATGATATCTCTATGGATTTTGTTTTAGGTTTGCCAAGGACTCCAAGAGGAAAGAATTCAGTTTGGGTGATTGTGGATCGGTTGACCAAGAGTGCTCATTTCTTGCCTGTAAATAATGCCGACTCTTTGGATAAATTAGCTTGGTTATATGTTAAAGAGATTGTGAGGTTGCATGGAGTACCCAAGAAGTATTGTGTCGGACAGGGAACCGCGGTTCACGTTGCATTTTTGGAAGAGTTTGCAAGTAGCGCTAGGCACTAATTTGAAGTTCAGTACTGCTTATCACCCTTAGACTGATGGTCAATCTGAGCGTACAATTCAGACCTTGGAGGATATGATGAGAGCGTGTGTTATGGAATTTCAAGGAAGCTGGGAAAATCATCTTCTGCTTATAGAGTTCTCTTATAATAACTGTTTTCATGCTTCCATTTAGATGGCTCCATATGAAGCGTTGTATGGGGGGAAGTGTAGGTCGCCCCTATGTTGGGATGAAGTCGGCGAGAGGAAAGTAATTGGGCCTGAATTAATCCAAGAAATGCAAGAGCAGGTCCGAGTTATAAGAGCTAAAATGGCAGAAGCGCAAAGTCGTCAGAAAAGTTATGCTGACACGAGGAGAAGAGACTTATCTTTTGAGAAAGGCGATTGGGTTTATCTTAAAGTCTCTCCGATGAAAGGCGTTAAGCGCTTCGGTAAGAAGGGAAAGCTTAGCCCGAGGTATGTTGGCTCTTTTTAGATTGTGGAGAAGGTTGGGCTTGTTACTTATAGAGTTGCATTGTCGGATTATTTCGGGGATGTTCATAATGTGTTCCATGTGTTGTCGTTGAAGAAGAGTTTTGGTCAACAAGAGCCGCGTTTTGTTGACCCGAAACGCATTAAACTTCAGCCTAACCTTACCTATGATGTTGTTCCGACTCAGATTGTGGATTGGAAAGTGCAAAAGTTAAGATCCAGGACGATACCTTTGGTGAAGGTGTCATGGGGTGATCCATTGGCTCAAGATTTCTCTTAGGAGAGAGAAGCCGATATGAGGGAGCAATATCCCTATTTGTTTGGTTAACCCTGCTGGTATGTTCTTAAGTCTACTCTTAGTTAAACCTTATCCTTGTCTTAGTCTTAATATTTGACCTTATCAATTTCGAGGACAATATTTTATTTAAGGGGTGGAGATTGTAACATCCCGAATTTTAGTGTATTTTTAATGAAAGATTTATTTAATTTATTTAGTGATTGATTATCTTGTTTTAAAATTATGGGAGTTTTAAATATTATTTTATTATATTTTAAGTTGTAAAAATTAATTTTTATGGTATTTTCTTAATGTTATTTACTGTTTTGCATTTAAAGTGATCTTTAATTTAAATTGGTTGGTTTATGGGTTTTAAAATAATTATTATTTTATTTAAATCTTTCACTGCGTTTGATTAATTTTACTTAGCTTTCAATTTTAAAATCCTCTTCGTTGGATCATTTCGAGACCCCAAGATGAAAAAACTGGATCTCTCTTTTTTCCTTATCTTTCTCTTTTCTCTTTCCTTTTTCTTTCTTTCTTCTCTTTTCTTTTCCTTCGGATTCTCCCCAGCCTGATAGCCTCTCTCTCTCCTTTCCCCCCACGCCGTTCGGTCCTCTCCTCCCCGTCGCCATTGCCGACCACCGTGGTCGACACCGCTGGTGCCATTTGATTCCCCGTGCGCCAGAGACCCTACCCCTCCATTTTGAGGCCGGCTAATGCCGTCGTTAGCCGCCATGAGCCATACGAAGCCGCGAGCTTCCCTTCGCCGTTCCGCCACCATCCGGCCACCATTTCTTCACCACCTCATCATCGGCCCTCCAACAATCCTTTGGACCCAATCCCGGCCTCGTTCCGTCACCAGATCCGCCTCCACGAACTCAAAATCTGATTTAAGTTTTTTCAGCCTTAAACCGCCATTTCGGCCGCCACCCATGGCCAAAGGCCATCACCATTAGCTTCACCACCTCCCATAAGCCCTACCCTACCGTTCCCAAGTCTTCGTTTGACCCCGTGTAGATTTGGGTTTCACTGTATTTCGGCCACAGTGTTTTTACACTGTGAAATTTGCTATTTTGGTGATTCCAAGTGTTCTTTGATCCTCCTATAAATATTTTATGGCCCTGTAAGTATTTCCTAAATAATCTTTTGAGATTTAAATATATTTTTGCACTAATTGTTTATACTGTGTTCTGGTTGGTTCCGGATTGAGTCTGATGAGTTTGAGGGTGGATGGATTGAGGACGGAGTATTTGTTGTGTTAGTTATTATGATTGGGTTGTTGTTGGATATTGTTATTGTGACTGGTTGGTTGTTGGATATTGAGGTTATGTTTGGTTCATGGCATATGCACGCATGTTCATGTTTGTAAATTGAAAACTGGGTTTTCGTGTAATTGCTTTTATGATCATGTGAATATTTTGAAAACTGGGCTTTCATGTGGATTGGATTTTTGGGTGCCTGTGTATCACGACCCCAAGCCGAGATGGGGCATTATCTCGGTGGAGCTCCTCTGGTCACTCGGGAGCGGAATATACTGAGTGACATCCCCTGGGTTGTCGCTGGGTGACAACGGGAATGGACATGTTATGTGCCGACTCCATGGCTCTTCTGCTGGCGGGGGCTAGAGGATGACCTGGCCACGAACGCACTGGGTGCAGAATTGGGCATCGCTCGTTATGCAGTCAGAACGTGCGGATGGTCCATAGGGGAGACCATGGTGCATATGGATTAATGGATAAATGGAAATGGCTGTTTTCTGGAAAAATAGCGTGAGTTGAATTTTGTGTGTCATTTTTTGGGAAAATGGTGGATATTGGTTTTGGGCCATTTCTGGGAAAATGGTGGAAATATTTTATTGGAAATATTTTTGGGCCAAATGTGATTTTTGGCGTGTGTTGGATTTATTGCATATTGCATCATATGCATGCCTGGTTAGTTACTTAAATGTGTTTTTATCTCAGGTTTGGTTAGGTTATAACTTACCTGTGGTACTATTTAATGGTACTACAGACTATGTTGATGATGCAGATGCTGAGCCTGAGGATCTGGCTCTGCCGGAGGAGTGATCTGGGATCACTCGTGCTATGTTTATTTTTAGACTTGTATTATTATTTATGGACTTTGGCTTTTGTTTTTAGGAGGTTTGTATTTTGGATATTGTATTAAACTAAAATTCTGGTACTAGTTGACTTATTTATTATCCGCTGTGTATTTTATTTGTGCACTGTTTATTTGTTGCACACACTTGACACTTGTCGTTGGGATGCGTGACCGTATTGTCATCATCCTGACGTCACGATTCCCGAGGGTTTTTGTACGTGGGAGTCGGGGCGTCACACTTTTCATGCTCCCACATCCACTTATTCATATCACCTGAAGCACTAGGATGTAGTCTAAGAATAGTTTTTACCATCCTTAGATTAAATAGAGCTCTGACTTTTGGAAGATCCCACCAGTTTGTAATAGGATCAATTAGTGAAGAGACCTACTCCTCCAGGTGACAGGCGTGCTCTTCACTCTAATTATTACTTTCAGCACATATAATTTGTCTCAGGTTTCAAGTCCGAGGAATCCAAGTATCATTTAAAATGTCAATTGATCTTCCATTAACCACATTCCATCTACCTCCTTGCACCAATAAGTTTTTTTGCCTCCCATATACCTCTCCAAGCATAGAAGGGTTTCCACCAATACAGGCTTCCAATAGGTTTCCATCTGAAAAGCATCTAGCAGCATATATCTTATGGAATAAGCTATCTTTATTTTGCAATAATCTCCAAGCTTGTTTTGCCAATATAGCCATATTGAAAATCAGAAGATCCTTAAATCCCATCCATCCAACAGCCTTTGGTTGACATATTCTCTTCTAGCTTATCCAATGCACTTTTTTTTCCTCTTTTTTCTGCCCACATCAATATCTGGCCATCATACTCTCAATTTCACTACATAGCTTGGTTGGGAGCTTGAAACAACTCAGGGCATAAGATGGAATTGCTAAAGCCATTGCCTTGAGGAGAATCTCCTTACCTCTTTGAGAAAACATGTTTCCTGTCCACCCTTGCAATTTTAGCTATACTCTGTGCTTGATATTAGCAAAGGCATTTGTTTTAGACTTGCCTACTAAAAGAGGCAGTCCTAGATATTTTTCATACTACTGCAACTGAGAAGAGCCCCACTAGTTCATGATAGACTGCATCTTATTCATGTCTACATTTGCACTGAAAACCATTGATGTTTTATCTTTATTTGATTGTTGACCAGAAGCAACTTCATACTGATTCAACGGAGTTTGAAGTTTGGAAGTTGTCTCTACATCTGCAGCACAGAAGATCAGACTGTCATCTCCAAATAGTAGATGGTTTAGCTTGGGTGCCCCACGACAAATCTGGATTCCAGGAACATAATTAGAACTCCCTGCTGCCTACAATAAGCTAACCAACCCTTCAATGTACAATAGAAATAAGTAGGGAGAAATGGGATCTCCCTGCCTCAACCTTTTTGAAGGAGTGATAAAACCAGTTGGTGATCCATTAATTAACATAGAGAAAGAAGGGGTCATAACACATTTCATCACAAGCTGGACAAGTTTGTCATGGAAACCCAGCTTTCTCATGATAGCTTCAAGGAAACTTCATTCCACTTTATCATAAGTTTTACTCATGTAAAAATTGAGGGACATGAATCCTTTCTTTCCTTTCTTTTTCCTCCTCAAGAAATGAAGTACTTCATAGGCCACAACCGCATTGTCAGTAATAAGTCTTCCTGGAAGGAAAGCGGATTGGGAATCTGAGATAATAGTAGGTAACATTTTCTTGATTCTATTAGCAATGACCTTTGACATTAGCTTATATATGATATTACATAAGCTAATGGGTCAAAAATCACTAACCTTTTGAGGACTTTTCTTTATAGGAACTAGAGTTATGTAAGTGTGGTTCACTAATTGTGGTAAATCACAGGAATTTAAAGCTTTTAATATAGTAGAAGTGACAGAACTCCCAATGTCAGACCAGAATTTTTGATAGAATAAGGGTGGCATGCCATTAGGTTCAGGAGCTTTAGAAGGGTGCATTTCTTTCATGGCTTGGTTTACTTCACCTGTTGTATATTCTTTAACAAGATCCTCATTCATTTTAGAAGAGACCTTCTGCTCCATTTTATCAATAATGACTTCTTGGTCTCGAGAACCTGCAGATGTAAACAGGGAAGAGAAATGGTTAATAATCAAATGATCACAGTGTTCTCCTTCCTTCCAAAGACCCCTATCATCCATCAGCTTTGATATGCAGTTCTTATGATACCCCGTATTTTAGTATATTTTAACTGAATGATTATTTTAATTAATTTAAATATTGGTTCTCTTGTTTTAAAATTTATTGGATTTCTTGTTGGTTTATTTTATGATTTTTTAAGTTGTGGAATTTATTTTAATGTGCTTTCTTAATATTAATTATTATTTTGCATTTAAATTTCTCTTAATTTAAATTAGTTTGTTTATGGGTTTTAAAATTATTATTGTTGATGGATTTTATTATTATTTTATTTAAGCTATTCACTGCGTTTGAATTATTTTATTAAACTTATTGTTTTCAAATCGTTTTTGTTGGATCAATTTCCTGACCTAAGTTATGAGGATTGGACCTTATTTATTTTCCTCCATTTTTCTTTTCATATTTTTCTTTTTTCTCCTCTTTTTCTTCTTCCTTTTTTTTTTCTTCTTTCTTTTTCCTCTAGCTGCTTCTCTCCCGCACGACACCCCCTCCTTTCTCCCCTTCGTCCTTTTGCTTCCTCAGCCCCAAGCGCCGCCACCCGCTGCCGTGATTGACACCGCCCCTCTCTTTATCTTCCCCACAGGCCAGCGACCTCACCCCTCCATTCTCAGCCCTTTCCACACCACCGTCTACCCACACGCACGGCTTGAAGTCGAGGAGTTCCTTGTATCCCTGTGCCGCCATCGTGCCACCTCCGGCCACCATTTCTTCACCACATCATCTTTGACCTCCTAGCAACCTAAACCACCCATCCCTAGTCTCGATCTGCCACCGGTGAAGCTCCTCCATCTCCATTTCTGATTTGAGTGTTTTGGCTTTCAACTGCCACTCACGCTGCCACGCATGGCCAACCACCACCACCATTAGTTTCACCGACATTCTTAAGCCTTTCCCTAGTAATCTCGAGTCTTTGTTTGACCCCGTTCAAAATTCTTTATTTTTGACCTACGGCCATAGTGCATTTTGCACTATTCCATTGTTGTGTTGCCACTCTTAGCCTATCTGTGATCCTTCAAAAATTATATTATAGCATTGTAAGTATTTTTCCAAATAAATTTTGAGATTTAAATGTATTTTGCACTAACACTCATTTACTGTAAATTGGTTGGTTGTGCAGGATTGAGTCCGAGGAGTAAGGGGGCCGGTTGTATTGGAGGATGGAGTTGTTTGTGTGATTGGTTGGTTGTTGGATATTGATATTGTGTCATGTACATTGCATATTTGCATGCATGTTTATGTTTGTAAATGAAAACTAGGTTTTCACATAATTGCATATATGTTCGTGTGTATATTTGAAAACTGAATTTTTATATGAGAAAAAGGAAAAGAGACTGTAGGGATGGTGGTATAGTCCCGCTTGTGATTCCTGCCTACAGTGCACGCGATAGGGATGGTGGTGTAGTCCTGCCTGTGATTCCCACCTACGGTGCATTTGGTAGGGATGGTGGTAAGTAGGGATGGTGGAAGAGTCCTGCCTGTGATTCCCGCCAACAGTGCTCTAATGGGTAACCCTTGTTTGGAAAGAAACTATGGGATGGTGGTAAGCAGGGATGGTAGTATAGTCCTGCCTGTGATTCCCGTCGACAGTGCACGCTATAGAGATGGTGGTAAGCAAGGATGGTGGTATAGTCCTGTCTATGATACCCGCCCACGGTGCACGCTATAGGGATGGTGGTAAGCAGGGATGGTGGTATAGTCCCGCCTGTGATTCTCGCCTACGGTGTATTCGGTAGGGATGATGGCTAAGTCCCACCTACAGTGTCTGATAAATATTTTTGTATGAATCATTTTCTAAAAACATGACAGATTATATTTTTGGGCCAAAATGGGATTTTGGCGTGAATTGGAAAATATTTCCAAAAATGATATTTTGAGGCTAAAGCATATTTCATCATATGCATGCATGTTGGTTGCATTAATGCACTTTTGTCTCATGGGTTGTTTGAATTATTACTTACCTGTGGTACTGTTTTATGGTACCATAGATTTTGGTGCAGATGAGGATGTGGAGCTTGAGGGATCAGCTCCCTGGAGGAGGTGACATGTGGTTGTTTTGTTTTGGATTATGGGATTTATTTCTCACTCGTGTATGTATTTGGCTTTTATTATATTTATAATGGATAACTATATAACTTTTTAACAGCTATTATTTTGGATATTGTATTAAATAATTATGGTACTTAGTTGACTTATTTAATTCATCTGCTCTGACTTTTGTTTCTGCTCTTGTTGCATGTTGCACACACTTTAGCACTTCTTGTTGGGATATGTGACCCATGTTATCATCATCCTGACATTGTGATTCCCTTGTTGCCTTATGTGGGAGTCGGGGCGTCACAGTTCTTTTTTTTTTTTTCCCTTTTGGAGGCTTTAGCATGGAGGAATTTAGTATTTTGGTCTCCTCCAGTTAACCAAAGTGCTCTCGACCTTTGTTTCCACATTATCTCTTCTCTATCCATCCATTTTTTTAACTTCTTCAGCAGCAACACCAACCTCAGTGGCTTTCAAAAATTGTTGGATCTTTATCTTGTTCCAAAGCCAACTTGGTTTTTGCTTCTTTCAGTTTGACCTCAACCTTTCCAAAATGTGCCTTGTTCCACCTTTGTAGTCTTGAACTGCAGCCAAAAATACAATTCATCACCTCATGTAGGCCTCTACGAGGATCACCCTTGAGCCACTCCTCCTTAACAATTCTTGAACACTTAGCTTCCCCAAGCCACATAGCCTCGAATCTAAAGGGCTTTGGACCACCCCTTCTACCACTTACATTTTCCAGCTCTAACCAAATGGGGAGATGATCAGAGTAAGATATAGAGTCATGAGTAATTGAGGCCCAATTGAACAGGTTACACCAAGAGCTATTTCCAACAAATCGATCCAACCTCTCAGAGATCTGAGTTGCATCTTGCCAACCATTACACGAGGTATATCTTGTCCCATTGAATCCAAGATCTTTTAGTTCACAATCCAAAAACATTTGTTGGAAGTCAATCATTTTTTATTTGGTCTAGCTCACCCTCCCCATTTCCCTTATGATGTTAAGATCTCATTAAAGTCACCCAAAACTAACCAAGCATCATCCGGCCCCTTTTTAAATCTTCTTAGTAAGTTCCAAGTTTTTAATCTTCTAGTAGTTTCATGTTGGCGATAAACACCTGTTAAGAACCATTGTCTTGAGTCTTCAGTAATCTTGACATCAATGTGTAAAGCAGAATAACTAAGGATAGATAACTAAACATCATCCTTCCATAGCATAGCTAGGCCTCCATTTCTACCCACAGCTTCAACAGCTAGACAATAGTTAAACTTTAAATGAACTCTACAGAACTCCATCTTCACAGCACTAAGTTTTGTCTCTTGCAAAAACAAGATGTCGGGATCTTATCTCTTGATAAGATCAGAAAGAGTACAAATACCACGAGGGTTCCCAAGCCCTCGTGTATTCCAACTTAGGATCTTCATTGATCTTGGTGGGGCTAAACACCAGCCACCACCGATTCCTGTAGTTTGTTGTCTTCCTTTTCCCCATTAATTTTTGCTTTATGTTTCAGTTGTAACGCCCCGACTCCCAGGTACAAAAAGTCTCGGGAATCGTGACGTCAGGATAATGACAACTCGGTCACACATCCCAACGACAAGTGTCAAGTATGTGCAACAAATAAACAGTGCACAAATAAAATACACAGCGGATAGTATTTAAGTCAACTAGTACCAGAATTTTTGTTTAATACAAATATCCAAATACAAAGCGTTTAAAAAACATAACCAAATGTCCCAATAAAATATAATACAAAGTTGAAAAATAAACATAGCATGAGTGATCCCAGATCACTCCTCCAGTGGAGTCAAATCCTCAGGCTCTGCATCTGCATCATCAACGACAAAGTCTGCAGTACCATTAAATGGTACCACAGGTAAGTTATAACCTAACTAAAATCTGAGATAAAAATATATCTAAGCAACTAACCATGCATGCATATGATGCAATATGCAACACACGCCAAAAATCTCTTTTGGCCCAAAAATATTTTCAATAAAAACATTTCCACCATTTTCCCAGAAAATGGCCCAAAAATCAATATCCATCATTTTTCCTAGAAAATGATACACAAAAACAAACTCACGCTATTTTTCCAGAAAACAGCCATTTTTCCAATTAATCCAATTAAACCATATGCACCATGGCCTCCCCTATAGACCATCCGTACGTCCTGGCTGCTTTACGAGCGATGCCCAGTTCCGCACCCGGTGCGTTCGTGGCCAGGTCATCCTCTAGCCCCCGCCAGCAGAAGGGCCACGGAGTCGGCACGTCCAACGTCCGATCCCGTTGTCACCCAGCGACAACTCAGGGGACGTCACTCAGTATATTCCGTTCCCGAGTGACCAGAGGAGCTCCACCGAGATAATACCCCATCTCGGCTTGGGGTTGTGATACATACGCACCCACAAATCCAGTCAACACATGAAAACCCAGTTTTCAAAATAGCCACATGATCATGAATGCATTACACGAAAATCCCGTTTTCAATTTACAAACATGAACATGCGTGCATATGCCATGAACCAAACATAACCTCAATATCACAACCAACCAGATCACAACACTATTTCCAACAATAACCAGATCGCAACACAATTCCCAACAATAACCAGTCACAACCAACCAGACCACTATAAAAATTTTCAACACCCAAATCACAACACAATATCCAATCAAACAATTACTCCGCACTCAACCATCCACCCCCGAACTCCTCGGACTCAGTTCGGAACCAACCAGGATACAATATATAAATATAGCAGTTAATTACAAAAATATAATTAAATCTCAAAAGAATTGTTTAGGAAATACTTACAGCGCTTTAAAAAATATTTTTAGGAGGATCCGAAGCACTGGAATTCACCAAAGCAGCAATTATCACAGTGTAAAAACATTGTGGCCGAAACACAGTGAAATACAAATTTCACCCGGGTTCAAACGAAGACTTGGGAACGGTAGGGTAGGGCCTATGGGATGTGGTGAAGCTAATGGTGTCGAAGGTTGGCCATGGGTGGCGACCGGAATGGCGGTTTTAAGGCCGAGAATGTCAAATCTGAGAGGGCTTCGAATGGGTGGCTCCGGCGATGGATCAGAGCCGGAAATGGGTGGAAAAGCTTGCTAGTGGGCCGGTGATGAAGTGGCTAGGAGATGGTGGCCGGAGGTGGCCGGACGGCGGCGGAATGGCGAAGAGAAGCCCACGGCTTCGCACAGCTCTCGGAGGCAAACGTTGGCTCGGGGTGGTCTGAAATTGGTACGGTAAGGTTGCCGGTCGACGGGAAGTCTGGTGGTGCAAGCAGTGTCGACCACCGCTTGCCGACGGCGGCTCAGGGAGGAAGAAACCCAAACGGCGTGAGAGAGAGGAGAGAGAGAGAAGGGCCGGGTCGCACGCAGGGAGAGAAAAAAAACCGGAAGAAGAAAGAAGAAAAAGAGAAAAAGAAAAAGAAGAAGAAGAAAAAGGAGATCCAGTCTTTTTCAACTTGAGTTACAAAAGTGATCCAACGAAAAAGATTTTAAAACTGAGAGCTAAATAAAATAATCCAAACACAGTGAAATGCTTAATTAAAACAATAATTATTTTAAAACTCAAAAATAAACCAATTTAAATTAAAGATCAATTTAAATGCAAAACAGTAAATAATATTAAGAAAACACATAAAAATTTAATTTTCGCAACTTAAAATATTATAAAATAATATTTAAAAACTCCCAAAATTTTAAAACAAGATAATTAATCACTAAATAATTAAATAAATCCTTTATTAAAAATACACTAAAATCTGGGATGTTACATTAGTTGCTTGGAAGCTCTAAACTCTTCCACATTATAAGAGTCAATAGACCTCTTAGAACTCCCTTGATTATTGGTAGAGAGAGACTTCTGAGACTGAGGTCTTAATACTAGTTTCCATTTACGTGAGGGGGGACTATAATTGGGGCCTTCTAATTCTTCATGCAAGATCTTCCCGCCCGTATTATTTACAAAAGTCCCTTCAGGAGAAAAGACTGTGTTACCCCTCTGTTGTGCACTATCCATACTAAGATCAACTTGATCTGTAGTAGGATCCTTCCCTAAGTGTTCTCCCGAATTTTCTCCTAAAAATTTGATGCCCAGCTGTTGGCCCTAGATATGCTCCATCTCACAAATCCTGTGTAACGGAATCTTATGAACATTATCACTCATTTGAATATTAGCTGATATTTACTCCTCAATATCCGCCTCACAAGCTTTATCAGCATTAACTACCATATTCAGATCTACCGGAGATTCTTCAGTGACCTGATCTTTCTCATGAGCTACTGGAATTTGGCCATTTCTTTGTCGGATCTGCCTATCATTCACAGGACCCCCATAATCACCATAATTACCAGCACGTAACCATGGACCATATGGGAATGTAGAAACTGATAACTGTTCCATCTCTGGTACCCCCTCACTGCATTCCTTCTGACTATGTCCCAGCAGACCACATACATAATAGAAATTTGGGAGACACTCATAAGAAAAGCAAACCCAAATAGGATCTGAAGATCCCACATAGAGTTTCTTTCCTTGCAGCAATGGCTTCGTCACATCCAATCCAATTCTAATACGCATAAATTTACCTCAGGCTAGTTTATCCTTCTCCAAATCCACCTATAGCACCCTTCCTAACTCTTTGCCAATGATATTCCCCATCTTCCAGTTCCTAGCCATAATGGGGAGATCATGGACATGAACCTAGAAGAGTGCTTCAGCAAACTGCACTTGGTGAACTTGTTGGAGCCCTTCGACATCACTCATCAATATTAAATGTTTATAAAATGTCCAAGGGCCCTCCTGCTTCACACGTTCCTTGTTCCTAACATTATCAAACTCAACAATAAACAGATTAGAAGTAACATCCTTGATGGAGCCAACATGCCATAGCTTCTTCATCATTTTCTTGAGTGCTTCCTTGTTGAAGTGTTTAACAGTGAGTAGTTTAAACAATAAACATCTTTCATCTCTATTCAGTGCACCATCTAAAATTGGTTCATCCACCACCAATACTTCCTCCTCCTTATCTGTTATAGACATACGTTCATACATCTTCTCCAGATTACCATCCATAGCATTTACTCACAAAGGGATGAGTAAGATTTGAACCTGCATGCAGCAGGTGGGAGAGGTCTACTCAGGGGAACCCTTGAGAGGAATTATTTTTTGTGCTTCAGTTGGCTGGGAAATTTTGTCTAAAAATACTTGAGTAATCCTTAACATGAAAAATTAGTAAATATTTTAAGGCAATATTCCAAAAGTAGAACATTAATTATATATATAAGATACGTACCAGTTATCGAATGGCTAATAAGAAAAGTACTTGATCATAAGACAAAGAAATCATCCATAAATGACTATTTAATTAATTAACAATCTCTTCATTATGAGGTATGATATTCTTAATTAGCTAGAATTAAGAACAAATATGAAAGTCCATGACAATGAATGATACCCCACTTCAATAGCTAGGGATCATATTAAAAGAAGGAAAATGATACTCCGACCGACAATTTCTTCCGATAGAATCAATCGATTATTATTATTATTATTACTTAATTTTTTTTTTGAATTTTCAAATAAATATACAAACCCAAATGATTTTAAAAAAAAATTAACACAGTCAGTACCCAATTCGGTACCAATTAATGTCCGTGCTATAGCACCACCCTTAAAGCAATTATATACAAACATAGAAGTTTCCATGGAATAATTCATCATGAGTGTCAATATGTATGAAATTAAGAAAAGGGTTACGACATTTGACCTGTTTTAACTTTCACAACTATGATCAGATTTCTCAACTAATTCGAGTTTATTAATTATGTCATAAGATTGTTTAATTTCAACCCTCCGTCCAAGATTTGATTGGTTAATTAGTCAGTTAATGCATGTACGTGTGGATAGTTAGGTTGGTTTGGTTATACAAAATCAAATTATCATATCTTATATAATCATTACAATTTTTTGGAACTCCCATACAAAATATATATAATAAAAAATTTAATTTTTTAAAATTTCAAAACAAAAATAATATTATAATAATATTTTATTCAACTTTTAACAAAGAAAAATTCTACTCATCATCCTCACACCACATACAACAAATAATTTTTTAATTTTAATTTTTCCTCTTACCAAATGTGTTATGTATGAATGATGAGTAGAATAATTCAATTAATTTAGTAAGAATAAAACAAAAAACAATTAAAACTTAAAAAAGTGTGGTGTGTAGGGATGATCGATGAGTAGTAAAGCTCTTCAACAAAGCATATCATCTCATCTAAACTACGTCATTAAGCGAGGCCTTAGGTGAATGGAAGATTCACACCCAAACAAACATAAGATTTACAATTCTTTTATATATACTTCCTCATGTCTATTTGCACTGATCGATTGATCTAGAAAACTGATAGGATTTTAGTACTAGAATGGAAGAACGGAAGACATGAATTTATACATGATAACAATACCAACTCCCTACATACATATTACTTGATCGTAATTAAGTCAAGATTAATAATTAAAGTATGTAGCATGATACTTGTTTTAACATGGAATTGATACATGCTTTCCAGATAATAATTTCTACATCAATCATCATTCAGTGTCGACTGGTAGCTAAGAATAAGTAGAAAAGTTGAAAGATAAAAATAAAAATTTAAACTTACTATGCGATACATTTTAAGTAGTTACTATTTAAGTAGTTGATACTTAAAACCTCTTTAAATATACATAACATATCAACATTAAGCGTGATCTGGAATGATTATAAGATTTAGAATGAAGAGTGACATTGGTCAAATAACAAATATTTACATCAGCATGGAGAAATGAGGGAGTTCGAGAAGACCAATTAGTTTGAACTTTGAATTGTAAGACAAAGAAGTATTTCCAATAAGGGGGACTGGGAGAGGGGGTGTTATGTACTAGGTTATCACCATTAAAAGTATCTCATAATTATTGATAGATCATAGGTGTTGTGGACGTGTTTTGCACCCCTATGAACAGCAAACCTGCACAAAAAAACCTAGAGAAGGCCTGAAGGGTATTAAATGCCTCCAATACCGAAGTCAGATTGTTTATATTATAATCTCCTTATGAATCTGAGACTCAAATCAACTTAACTCAAATGTGGATTTTCCCCTTCTATATATAGAGCATAGGATGGAGTGATAGGGCTTATGTAACAACCCAACCCTCTATTTGATATAAAGCTCACAACAGTTATTATTTGAATTGTGTAATATTGGATAATGGGTGGATAAAGGGAAGAAAATTTGTATCTTGAAGTCTCCCTTTAAATATGACTGTATCCCTGGGTGCGTCATTCTACTTTTGTGTCTCTTCAGATGATTTGAGAGGCTATTTGTATTAGTTCTTGCCTTCTTCTCGATACATGACACGTTTCTTTGTCATATTGGGTAATGCTCAAAAGTCGCCAAGCTTTCCTAATTGGTTTGCTTGTTCATATCGTCTCTTCTACCATTTTATTCTTTTTCCAGATCCTTCTCTTTCATCGTGCTTCTTCTCACTTCTACTCTCTTGCTTTTGAGTTTTCTATTCTCTCTTCTTAGAATCCTTACTTCTTGATGGCTTCCCACAAAGTCTCACACTCTGGTGCCTACAGTGTGGGGTCTTCCCAACCCCACAATTCTTTGGACTCCCCTAGGGAAACTGGCTTGCACAGTTCTTCGAACTTTGATGGGAACCAATGGTTGGCCACAACGCTTTGAGCTAACCTAGATTTTGTGAGGGAATGGTATATGATTCCTAATTCTATGACATTCGACTTGCCGGACTCTCATCGAGGGGTGGTTGATTCTAAAGGTTTTCTAGTTGAGTGGCATTGTATTCTCTCATGTTTCTGATGGGGCTTCGCCTTCCATTCTGTCACTTCGTTCGCGATGTGCTTGACTTTTTGGGTCATACTTCCTTGCAGCTTGTTCCCAATGCCTAGAGGAAATGGTGTGCTATGTCACATGGCGGCAGGTTTTGGGGCCTACTAGTAAGGAATACCCTGATCTCATGGCAAGAGAGCTTGAAGTTTAAATTATAAACTGTAAGTTGGGAGACAAACAATGAAGCATTTCCAATAAGAGACTAGGTGGGGGGGGGGGGGTTATGTACTAGATTATCACCCTTAAAAATATCTTATAATTATCGATTGATCATAGGTTTTGTGGACGTGTTTTGTACTCCTGTGAACACCCTTAGCGAACCTACACCAAAAAATCCAAAAAAGGCCTAAATGGTATTAAATGCGTCCGATGCCTAAGTCAGATTGTTTGCATAATCTCTTTAATTTTATGAATATGAGACTTAAATCAACTTACCTCGAATGTGGACTTTACCCTTCTATATATGGAGCATTGGATGGAGTGATAGGGCTTATGTAACAACCCAATCCTCTATTTGAAATAAAGCTCCCAATTGTTATTATTTGAATTGTGTACTATCGGATAATGTGTGGATAAAGGGAAGACATTTAGGGTCTTCAAGTCTCCCTTCTAATATGATTGTATCCTTGGGCAGGCCTCTTAATTTGGGGTCTGTTACTAATGTTCCCATTGGTGATTATTTCGTATCTAATATTGGTTGGTAGGCTTTGATAGGCCCTGAGCCTTTAAAGAGTAAGGGTGGTCCATAGGTGAGGGGAGATCATAGTCCCTCCAATAACCCTGTGAAGTCTCATCACATAAATGTGATGGGATTTTTCTTTCTCTTCCCGCAGCTTTGTTACCCAGTTTGATGAGCACTAATATGGACCTAGTCTTAAAAAATTTTTGCAAGTTTTAGATGAGCCAATTACAAAGTCAAGAGCCAAGAAAATCAATGAGGCAATATAAGGATTGGTGCAATCCACTTGGAAAGAGTCTAGCAAGAACTAAATTTTCAAGATGGGCTTGAGAGAAGGAGATTCAGTTCTTGCTAGACTCTTCTCAAGTGGATTGCACCAGTCCTTATATTACCTCCCTGATCTTATTGGATTTTGACCTTGTAATTGGCCCATCTTGAACTTGCAAAGAATCTTTAAGACTAGGTCCATATTGGTGCCCATCACAGATTCTGTCCTTATTTGCTACGACCGCCCTTATGTCAGAGGCATGCATCATTTTAATTCGTGTCTCTTCAAATGATTTGAGAGGCTATTCGTATCCCTTCTTGCTTTCTTTTTCGCATACAATACATTGTTTTGTCTTATTGGGTAATGCTAAAACAACGCCAAGCTTTCCTAATTGGTTTGCTTTTTTCATACTGTCTCTTGTACTGTTTTATTCCTTTTCCAACTCCTTCACTTTCATTGTGCTTCTTCTCACTTCTGCTCTCTTGCTATCTTTCTTTCGAGTCTCCTCTTCTCTCATCTCAAAACCCTTACTTCTTGATGGCTTCCCACAAAGTTTCGCGCTTTGGTGGCTACGGTGCGAGGTCCTCTTGATGCCACAATTCTTTGGACTCACCTAGGGAAATGGGCCCGCACCGTTCTTCAGAATTTGATGGGAACCAATGGTTGGCCACAACATCTCGAGCTGACCTAGATCTTGTGAGGAACCAGTATAGGGCTTTTTTTTCTATGGCATTGAAGTTGCCAGAGTTTCGCCGAGTGGTGGTTCATTTTGTGGTTTTTTTTTGCATAAGTGGCATTGTATTCTCTCATGTTTCTGATCAGGCTTCGCCTTCCATTCTATCGCCTCATTCGCGATGTGCTTAACTTTTTAGGGCTTGCTCTGTCACAACTTGTTCCCAACACTTGGAGGATCCTAATGGCGTGTTGTGTCACATGATGACTGGTTCTAGGGCCTGCTGGTGAGGAATTCCTTGGCCTCACGACAAGAGTCTTTATTTACCCATGGCGTTAGGCATAAAGATGTAAATTTGTGTAGCTTTTGGTCTTGCATTGGCTACAGAGTGGTGCACTTGGAACGTTGCTATTCTCTTACCAAGGAGTGGCATAGGAAGTTCTTTTTTGTTTTTGAAAGTAGTTAGGAGTTTCCCTTTAGTAAGGATGCCCATGGTGAATTCCCCATTCGTGTGGCATGGGCCCTATTTCGGAAGATTGTGATCTTACCATTATTCATTTTGATAAGGAGGAGGCCCATTTGCATTTGGCTTATACTTGAGTGGAGCAAAATGATAGCATGACTTAGTCAAACGTACTTCTTACTCAGGCTAATATTGATAAGTTCGTGGTCTTCCCGACTCAAGCTCATGTCTTTGGTCACCAATTCCTAGGTGCCCTTTCATTTTCCTGGGGGGTAGAAGAGAGGGTCTTCACCCCCTTGCGTTAGAAGGGTGAGATGCCTCATGTGGAATGTAGCTTTGTTCAAGGTAAGGCTAAGCTATTCGTTGAGTCAAGTTCCACTGAGGAAAGACCTGTCCAAGCTGCTTCATTTCCTTGGGGAAGGGGCTTAGTCCGCTCTTCCTCCTCTTTGTCATGTTTGTTGGAGGAGATCATGAATCAAGTTGAGAATGACTTGGCCTTTGTGTTGGAAGCTGAATCCTCTATGGTGCCTGATTTGGAGGTTGTACAACCAACTTCTCTTGCGCAAGGGTTCAGGGTGACAATTTTGTTTCTAATGAGGGTGACATTGAAATGTTACTTCATTCTGCCTTCTTGGTAAGAAAAATGCTCTTTGATCCCTATAAATGCTCTCTGGTCCCTAAACTCTTTCACATTTACAAACTTTCGAAAAGATAATACAAACTTTGGCTTCGGAGACTCCCCAGCCCTCATCCTCTCCTAGTTATGTTTTTCTCTATTTTCACAGGCAATTTTCTGAAGACCTGAGTTGCTGGAACCAGGCCCAAAGGAGTACGAAGCACGACGTTAACAGTCATGCCGTCTATGGGATCTTAGTAGATCTTGTGTGTACTTCATATGCTTGTGACAACACGTTCCAGACAACTCGAAAGCTCACCAATAGTGCTAATGAGCATTGAAGTTGACCAAAGAGAAAGCAAAACTCCCAAGATTGGAGGAGAGATCACAGAAGAGAGGGGAAAATGTACCCAGAAAGGGATGCCTCCGAGTGGCGGGATGAACATGGTATGCCATTTGGTGGATGACTTCACCTTGCCACCGCTACCCGCCTATGAACACGATATGCCATTCGGTAGTGAAATGGCGCTCGTGGCACAGAGCGCCATGCAGCAACTCCTCATCGAGCACCATGACTTATTCACTTGGAGCCACTAGGACATGCCCGAAATAGCCTCCGAGGTCATAGAACGTAGCATTAGTGTAGACCTAAAAGCTAAAAGAGTGAGACAGAAACGTCGAAGTGTTAGTACAGAAAAGAACATCACCATAGCTAAAGAAGTGGACCCACTGTTAACCGCTAGATTCATCCTAGAAACCCATTATCCAGAATGGCAATCCAACATGGTGCTCATGAAGAAGCCAAATGACAAATGAAGAATGTGCATCGACTTCGCTGACCCTAAGAAGCTTGCCCGAAGGACAACTTCCCACTTTTCTGCATCGATCTGATCATAGACTCCACAGCAGGCCATCATGTGCTCAGCTTCATGGATGCCTACTCTGGATATAACCCGATCCATATAAACCCAAAGGACGAGGAAAAGACCTCCTTCATCACCTACCGAGGCCTGTATTACAATACTAAAGAATGCAAGAGCTACCTACCAGTGGTTGGTCAATCATATGTTGAAAAATTAGGTAGGAGGAAACATGGAGGTCTATGTGGATGACCTATTGATTAAGAGGGGGACCTCGAAACAACACTTGAACGATTTGAGGGAGGCCTTTGTAATACTAAGATAGTACTAGATGAAGTTGAATCCGGTGAAGTGCGCCTTTGGCGTCGGATTAGGGAAGTTCCTAGAATTTATGGTGTCAGGATGTGGAATTGAAGCAACCTTGAAAAGGTGGAGGCCATCCCCAACATGGCCCCACCCCGAAGCATAAAACGAGGTACAAAGACATAGATATGGGACGACGAGTGCGACCTAGTTGCTCTCAACAGGTTCATGTCAAGATCGACTGACAAGTGCTTGCCTTTCTTTCAAGGTACTCCGAAAGGCATAGATATGGGACGACGAGTGCGACCTGGCATTCGAGGCTCTCAAGAAATACCTTGTGAGCCCACCTTTCCTTAGCCAAACCAGGTGTGGGGAAATGTTGACCTTGTACCTGGAAGTTTCCCCCCCAAGCAGTCTCTTGGGCATTAGTATGCGAAGAGGATGGAATCTAGAGGCCCGTCTACTACACCAGCCATGCATATCATGGGGCTAAAGCCAGATGCCCTGCAAATAGCAACTTGCCTTTGCGCTAGTGGTAACCACACGTAAGTTGCACCCATACATCCAAGCTCACCTAGTAAGAGTCCTCACAGAATCCCCTATGAAAAAGATCTTGAAAGGCCAGACACTTTGGGCCGACTCATGAATTGGGCAGTAGAGTTGAGTGAATTTGACATCAACTATGCACCATGGAATACCATCAAGGGGCAAGTGCTAGCAAACTTCGTAGTCAAAGTTACTAGTTTCCCGGCGGAGAACGAACTTGCACCACGCGAGAAGCCTTGACAAGTTTTCATGGTTGGCTTATCTTGCCAAGCTGGAGGGGGAGTGGGGGTGCATATCATCACACGTGGGGGAGAGGAGTACAATTATGCCATCAAGTTGGCATTCAAAACCATGAACAATGAAGTAGAGCTTGAAGCACTACTTTAAGGACTAACGATAGCTTGGTCCCTAAATGCAGCAGAAATTGAAGTGCGAGTGGACTCGTAGGTGGTGGTCAATCAAGTATGAGGGGAGATCATCGTGAAGAGTTAAAAATTAACAAAAAATACATAGCACTAGCAAAAGCTGAGCACCCCCAATTTAAGTACTTCTAAATTTAGTAGGTGCTAAGGGCAGAAAACCAAAAAGCAGACAAACTAGTGTGCATGACATTTGGGCAAGAACCTACCAGAGTAGACAATGAGGGATTGAGATAACAGAGATACAACTCAGAGCCCTAGATTTGGTGAGGGATATCCTCAGGCACTTGGACACCAATGAGGTGCCTATGGACAAGAAAGAGGCTAGAAAGATTAGGAATCGGGTGGCACTCTACACTCTGATCAAGAGAATTCTATATCTGATTGGGCTGCATTATTGCATTTTTTACATATTTAAAACCAATTTATTTTTAATTTTTTTATTATTTTATCATTGATTTTAGATGAAAAAATGGTTAAAAGGCATAAATCCAAGTTGTGATTTAAATTGATTAAAGGCATAGTTTATGCTTAATTTTATAACTTGTGATTTAATTGGGCAATATTTATTCACTTGCACAACACACCTTTAATATTTTATTCTTCATTATTTTCTTCTTCTAGTTTTATTTTATTTTATTTTTGTTTTGCTTTTATTTATTTACTTTTTTGTTCTTGTTGTTTGTCTAGTTTTATTTTTATTTGTTTTTAATTTATAGCCCCCTCCTAAACGACATGTAGTTTAGTCCCTAGACCAAAACTACACATCGTTTAGGCTCATCTTCAACCTTCAACCCACGTTCAGTTGCATGTCCTTAACCTAGTAGCAGCAACCTCCAAGCTGCAGTTCACCGCCGTAAGCCATACAACTCTATGAAAGCACCCACGTATCCTTCGTCAACTGGCCACGCCATCACCTTCACTCATCTCTGCATCTGGATGGACCACGAGAAGAGAAACACAGCCATGGTCGCACAACCTCCTCCTTCAGAGTCGCTGCATAGACTAACCACGTGAAGACAACCACGCTGCCACTCTGCAACCTAGACAGGCCACCACTGCAGCTGATACACGGCCTCCAGCAGCAGCACCTCCATACGAGGCCAAGAACCTTTGCCTCGACTACCCAATCTCCTCCAAAGCCACCATGCTGCCCAGCCGTGCCAGTTAAATCTCTAGCGATAGCACCATTCATGGTGCATGTCTAAGAACAACCACTGTGTGTCACTGCCCATCATCACAAGCCACCTCCACTCAACCTTCTCCTGCACATGAAGACTCAGCAATGGGAAGAAGAAAAGAAAACACAATCGAAAGAAATGAAAATGAAAAACAAAACAGAAAAGAGAGAAAGGCTGGGCGGAAGTAAACAAGAAAGAAGGATAGAAAATGAAAGAAGAAATGCAAACGAAACTGGGCTAAAAACAAAAAACAAAAGAAAGAAAGAAATGAAAAGCTTCAGACACTCACGCGGCAACGACGGAAGATGGAAGAAGAAGAAACAAAAAAAATAAAATGAAAAGGTTGCTTTCGGTGGATGCGAGATGAAGAAAGAAAAAAATAAATAAAATAAATGCTAGATGCACTCATACTGGACAACAACGAAGAAGAAGCTAGAAGAAGACAGGAGACAAAAGCCACAGAGAATAAAGAGAAAAAGGTGGGCGGCAAAAGGCTTTTCATTTGTAAAAAAACTCATGGACGAAAAGAATGTCATGCCGAATATAGCTTGGTGTGAAAAAGTAGGAGACATGGGGGACATGGATAGTATGGGCATATGTAATGCAAAGGCTTTTGATCCCTATATAAGAGCTTGTAAACGAACGAAGAAACTCGTTAGATGTTAGGGTAGATTTTAGGAGTACAGTAGAGTAGAATAGAGAGACTTTGGTTTGTTTTTATTTTCTAGTTGTTGAATAAAGCTCAGATGAAAGAGGGAGTCCAGTAATGCAGTTGAGAGCCTAATGGACTAACTATTATTACTGAGCTTTCCTCCTTCACCTGTAGCCACCGCTTTTAGTTTTATTTTTATCTTATTTCAGTTTAAAGTTTATGATGAATTATTTCTTTCACTTTTAATTCCCGCTCATTTAAATTTATGTCATTTAATTTACTGCACTTTAAATTACTGTCATTTTTTTTCTCGCACCTTTATTTTCTGCAATTGAAATTTATGTCATTTAATTTTCTTGCTCTTTTAAATTTCAGTCATTTAATTTTCAACAATTTCAATTTACTGTCTTGCACTTTAATTTCTTACTTTTAATCACTGCACCCAAATCCAACAAATATGAATCTGGTTCAGGACAAGTAAATTTTCTTTCTCATTGCACTTCTCCATTCATTGTACATATTATCACTTTTATTTTTATTTTCTCATTGTAAATATTTCCACCATTTTACACAATATTTTTTTTAGCACTTTTCCTGTAGAGACGATTTAGGAATTTATTCCTAATTATTACACGACACGCTCCTGCACTTAAGATAGCCTTTTGTGCTGATCATTTTTGAAAGAGTCAATATCAGAGGGGCCACTCAACACCCCTCTTGAGGTGCATCTTCCCTGAAGAAGCTCATCATGTATTGGCAAGAGTACATAAATGGATCTGCGGCAGTAACTCAGGAGGGAAGGCGCTAACCAGAAAGGTAATGAGGGTGGGGTATTACTAGCCCCGTGCTTTATGGGATGCTAAGGAGTATGTATGAAAATGCTAGAAGTTCCAAGAGTATGCCAAAGTGTCTCACTGCCCCTCAAAAGAACTAGCATCGATCACTTCACCTTGGCCCTTCGTCCAATGGGGAATGGACCTAGTCGGCCCACTCCCCCTAATAAGGGAGGAGTAAAATTCATGGTAATAGCTATGGACTACTTCACCAAGTGGGTGAGGCTAAGGCCTTAGAAACCATCAAGGCGAACAACATCACTTGGTTCTTATTGAAGAGGGTGATTTGCAGGTTTGGCATCCCATGCACTATCATATTGCACAATGGGAGATAGTTTAATTCCGATCATTACTGTAATTGGTGCTGAGAGTTGGAATTGAGTTTTGGTACTCACCTCCAGGCCACCCCAGTCTAATGGGCAAGTGGAGGCTACCAACAAGATATTAATGGGAATGCTCAAGAAGCGACTCGATGATAAGAAGGGTGTGTGGGTAGAGGAACTTCTTGCTGTCCTCTAGGCCTACCAAGTCACAGTGAAGAAACTAACAGGGGAAACTCCTTTCACCCTCATTTACAGTCACGAGATGATGCCGCTAGTAGAAAATATCATCCCTACCTACAGAGTTTAGCACTTCAAGCAAGACTCCAATGATTGGCAGTTGGAAGAAGTCAGGTTGGAGGCAGAGATAAGAACCGCTACCAACAAAAGGACGGTCGAGCGGTGTTTTAACAAGTGAGTGCATTCGAGTGCATTCAAAGTCAGAGACCTTATACTCAAAGAAACAAGAACAACAACAAGAGATGATGGAAAGTTGGGCCTTCGATGGGAAGGCCCCCACATAGTCATCACCACCAATTGCTTCGGCTCCTACCGGCACCAAGACTCCCAAGGAAACAAGCTACCGCTCCTCTAGAACACCAAACACCTACAAAAATTTTATTTCTAAGATAGCTTAATTCTTGTAAATTTATGTTTTGATGCATACACCATGAGACGTAATGAAAGAGGTATTATGGGTTCAATGTCGAGTTTCAAGGATATAACGAAATTTTCATCAACGTAATCTCCATCAATGAAATCTCTATCAACATAATCTTTGTCAATGAAATCTCCATTGACAAAATCTTCATAGACTGCTTACCTCCCCACGGGTCACCAAAGGGATGAGTCACATTAGAGGTTACTCTATCCCTTCTGTGGAGGAGTGCGGGTCAGCTCTCGGCCACCCAGAGACAAAACTTACCTTCCTTGTGAGCATCAATAGGTAGGAGTGGATCTAATTACAGACTGCCCAAACAATGTACCTCCCGTGGGGCCAAAGGGGTGGGGTGAGCCAAAGGCCACCTTGTCCCTCTAGCGATGGGGAGTGGGTCCAGCCCCGAGGCTACCCTAAAACCTTACTCGAATCTCCACCACGACGAAGTGTGGGATTAGTGCCAACCTACTCCAAACTGCCCGAACAATGTACCTCCCCACGAAGGATGATAGGGGAGCAAGAGGCTTAACCACCTCGTCTTGGAGAGCGATACTAGCTCCCATGGCAGCCCAAACAACTTACCTTCCCCGTGAGATACCAAAGGGATGGATGTAATGCCTAAGACTTCTTTATCCTTCCGGTGGTGGAGTATGGGTTAGTCCTCAGCTACTCGAAAGGAAAGACATACCTTCTTTGTAAGTATCAACAGGCGGGAGTGGGTCGAGTAGCAAACTTCCCAAACAACCTACCTCCCCTAGGCAACGGGTTGAGCCAGAGGCCGCCATGTCTTTCCTCGGTGGAGTGTAGGGCTAGCCCCACGGCTACAGGAACAATTTACCCCTACCTTCGTTATGATGAAGCGTGAGATTTGCACCAACTTGACCCAAACTTACCCTTCCCTGCGGTGTCAACAGGCAGGGGCAGGTTTAGTAGCAGACTGCCCAAACAACCCTACCTTCCACGGGAAACAAATGGACAAGTTGAACCAAAGGCTGCCTTGTCCCTTTCGCGATGGAGAACAAGTCTAGCCCAGAGGCTGCTCGAATACTTACCCTGACCCCATGCAAAAAGGAGAGGACCAGCCACATTGCAATCCAAATCACCTCGTCGTGGGGGCAAATGGGTGGTTTGACTTGAGGCATTCCTACCTCTCCCCGATGGAGTGTGGGTAGTCCTCACCTACTCAAAGGTGAAGACTTACCTTCCATGTAAGAGCTAATAGGTGAAAGCGGGTCCAATTATAGACTGCTTGAATAACCTACCTCCCCACGGATCAAGGAGGCAGGTCAAGCTAGAGGCAGTCTGATCTATTTATATTCAACTATATGGAGAGCAGGACCACCCCAAGGCTACCCAAATAACTTATCCCTCCACTACGACGAAGTGTGAGATTAATGCCAACTTGACCCAAACTTACCCTTCCTTGTGGTGTCAACAGATAGGAGCGGGTCTAGTAGTAGACTGCTAGAACAACTTACCTCCCACTGAGTGCAAAGGGACGAGTTAAGCCAAATGCTGCATTGTCCTTCCTATGAAAGAGAGCCTGAGGCTGCCCGAATACGACTCCCATCATGGCGAAGGAGCGAACCAATCATATCGCTTTCTAAATTACTCCTTGGGGGGCAAAGGGGTAGTTTGGCATGAGGCATTCCAACCCTTCCTCAGCAAAGTGTAGGCCGAATCTTTCGACTGCCTAAATATTGCACCAAGAAACATAGACATCCACTACCCAAAAAAAGCGGCCAGCAAATCGTGTCATAGGCGAGAGGGCCTAGGTTTGCAAAGTCTAACTCCTACAAAGCTAAGGATAAAGTTATGATAACATTCTTACAGCACTCTCAATAGATTCTTTGTCCTATCCTTTAAAATACATCATCAAAACTCACGTTTTCTATTTTATATACTGGCTTTTACAATATGTCCTCCATCACCTTATCTATTTTTTTCTCTATATCATTTAAATATTATACTTTTTAATCTTTTTTATTCATTTCAAATATTTTCTCTAACTATATCATATCCTCATATCTTTTGATATTTGCAATATCTCCCCATATACAATGCCATTTAATTATGTTCTATTTCAAATTAATCCAAATTTATAAGCTAAACCAAAATATAAATTAATTCAAAAAATAAAAAGAATAGATTATATAATAAAAATATTCTCAAAGTATATTATGAGAATGTTCATTCTTGATAATTGCACGACCCACTCCTTTTCTTGTTTAGCTCCCCCCCTTTTTCCCCTTTTTAGAGAGAGAACCTCTGGCTTCTCTCTAAAAGTTTCTCAAGCCTGAATCCCGTTTTGAGGGGGGTTAGAGCTTGGCTCCTCCCCCCTCACCTCCCTTTTGCTTTTCTTCAATTATTTTCCTTTTCTTTTCAAGTCTGAGTCCATTTTTGTCTTTGTATTAGCTTTTGCTTTGATTTTTCAAGTCCATTAATGGAGACACTACTCTAGGTTTCTGATCACTATTTACTAGGCACCCCTCCTTGGCTTTTGGTGCATGGCTGTTGGAGGGCGGGCTGAGCAGTAACTGTCCGGTACGCCACCATGGTGCTGGCTCCATCTCGGTTTAGCACAGATCGTGGCAGATCTGAGCAGGGATGCCTTCCATTGCCTCCTGGGTGGGCTTCCATCACTCCGCCTGTCAAGGGCGGTTTTTCCATAGCGCCGTTTGGGTGGGATTGGGCAGATCGTGGGCCACCTGTAAGTGGCGGAATTGGTTTTGGAACTAAGGGTGGTTTATAATAGGGGTTGGCTGTGAGCTGGTGGGATAGGGCTAGGGTGGCGAAGATCGGCAGGTGGAAGTGGTTGTGGGCTTGGGCAGGGGCATTTTGTGTAGGGGATGGAGGTGGGCAACGGCTGTGCAGGTAGAAAAAGGAAAAAGAAAAATGGAAAAAAAGAAAGCAGTAGGTGGGCAGTTGGATCAGTAGAGATGAAACCTAGTTGTCTTCCCACTATTTGCAAACAGTCTGGGTTTTCTGTTTAGGATGGACCGTGTGTTTTTTCAGTCTATATGTTTTAGGGCTTTGTAATTTTCTGTTTGTAGTCTTTTTGTTTTTTCTATTTGTAGTCTTTTTGTTTTTTTCTGTTTTCTCTTCATTTTGACCCGAGTGAGGTGTTGAGTTGCTAGATTGGACGTAATCTGTGGAAAGAGCTAATCGAGAATGGCGGACGATGTCACAGCTGGTGGTCGTACGGCCGGACTTTGTGGTCCGTGCGAGAGCTGGGTGCTTGTGCCATTTGGGTTCATGAAGCCGATGCTTGCGGTGGGCGTGCCGTCTGGGTTCATTGTAACATCCCGGATTTTAGTATATTTTTAATGAAGGATTTATTTAATTTATTTAGTGATTGATTATCTTGTTTTAAAATTATGGGAGTTTTAAATATTATTTTATTATATTTTAAGTTGTGAAAATTAATTTTTATGCTGTTTTCTTAATGTTATTTACTATTTTGCATTTAAAGTGATTTTTAATTTAAATTGGTTGGTTTATAGGTTTTAAAATAATTATTGTTTTATTTAAATCTTTCACTGCATTTGATTTAAATTATTTGGCTGTTAGTTTTAAAATCCTTTTGGTTGGATCATTTCGAGATCCCAAGATGAAAAGACTGGATCTCTCTTTTTTCCTTCAATTTTTCTTTTCTCTTTCCTTTTTCTCCTTTCTTTCCTTCGAATTCTCTCCTCGCGCCCGATACCCTCTCTCTCTCCTCTCCCTCCACGTTGTTCGGTCCTCTCCTCCCCGTCGCCATTGTCGGCCACCATGGTCGACACCGCCGGTGCCATTTGACTCCCCGTGCGTCGGTGACCCTACCCCTCCATTTTCAGGCCGGCTAAAGCTGCCGTTAGCCATCGTGAGCCGTGCGAAGCCGCGAGCTTCCCTTCGCCGTTCCGTTGCCGTCTGGCCACCATTTCTTCACCACCTCTTCACCGGCCCTCCAGGAACTTTTTAGACCCAATCCCGGCCCCGATCCGTTACCGGAGCAGCCTCCACGAAAACAAAACCCGATTTGAGTTTTTCGGCCTTAAACTGCCGTTTCGGCCGCCACCTAAGGCCAAAGGACACCACCACTAGCTTCACCACCTCCCATAGGCCCTACCCTACCGTTCCCAAGCTTTCGTTTGACCCCTTGTGAAATTTGGGTTTCACTGTGTTTCGGTCACAGTGTTTTTACATTGTGAATTTTGCTGTTTTGGTGATTCCAAGTGTTCGGTGATCCTCCTAAAAATATTTTATAGCGCTGTAAGTATTTCCTAAACAAGTTTTTGAGATTTAAATATATTTTTGCACTAATTGATTATACTGTGTTCTGGTTGGTTCCGGACTGAGTCCGAGGAGTTCGGGGGTGGATGGATTGAGGACGGAGTATTTGTTGTGTTGGTTATTGTGATTGGGTTGTTGTTGGTTATTGGTTATATTATGATGTGGATTTGGTTATTGGGTATTATGGTTGTGGTTTCGTACATTGCATATGCACGTATGTCATGTTTGTAAATTGAAAACTGGGTTTTCATGTAATTGCATTAATGATCATGTGGTTATTTTAAAAATTGGGTTTTCATGTGGACTGAATTTGTGGGTGCGTGTGTATCACGACCCCAAGCCGAGATGGAGCATTATCTCGGTGGAGCTCCTCTGGTCACTCGAGAGCGGAATATACTGAGTGACATCTCTTGGGTTGTCGCTGGGCGACAACGGGATCGGACGTGTTACGTGCCGACTCCGAGGCCCTTCTGCTGGCGGGAGCTAGAGGATGACCTGGCCACGAACGCACTGGGTGCAGAACTGGGCATCGCTAGTTATGCAGCCAGGACGTGCGGATAGTCCATAGGAGAGACCATGGTGCATATGGATTAATGGATAATGGAAAATGGTTGTTTTCTGAGAAAATAGCGTGAGTTGGATTTTGTGTATCATTTTTTGTGAAAATGATGGATATTAATTTTTGGGTCATTTTCTGGGAAAATGGTGGAAATGTTTTATTGGAATATTTTTGGGCCAAATGAGATTTTTGGCGTGTATTGGATTCATTGCATATCGCATCATATGCATGCATGGTTAGTTGCTTGAATATGTTTTTACCTCAGGATTTAGTTAGGTTATAACTTACCTGTGCTACCATTTAATGGTATTGCAGACTATGTTGATGATGCAGATGTCGAGCCTGATGATCTGGCTCCGCCGGAGGAGTGATCTGGGATCACTCATATTATGTTTTATTTTTAGACTTGTATTATTATTTATGGGACTTTGGCTTTGTTTTTATGAAGTTTGTATTTTGGATATTGTATTAAACTAAAAATTCTGGTACTAGTTGACTTATTTCTTATCCGCTGTGTATTTTATTTGTGCACTGTTTATTTGTTGCACACACTTGACACTTGTCGTTGGGATGCGTGACTGTGTTGTCATCATCCTGACGTCACGATTCCCGAGACTTTTTGTACGTGGGAGTCGGGGCGTCACATTCATGCTGGTGCTTGTGGTTCTGTTGGTTTAGTTGTGTTTTGGTTTGTAGTTTTTGTTGTTTAGTTATTAATAAAAGTGAAATAGGCTATAAGAATTAGTGTCCATAGCAGCTATGTCTCATACTCCTCCCTGAGAGGATGGAGGGGACTTTTCAGTTCTGGTTTTACAGAGCGATTTCTCTTTTTAGAGAGAATTATTGAGAAGTTAAGATAATGTCCACTATAATATGTGCGGAGATGCCCCAGAGCAGTTGCATAATTGGCTTATAGTCTGTATTTTTTTGTATTGATAAGTCATATTTGTAACTTCGATTTGTTGAATGAAATTAAGTCTATTTCTATCCAAAAAAAAAAAAAATTGAGTCAAATCTGGCAAATAACTTTTCTTTAATTTTTGTCAAACCTCTTATACAAATTTATTTCCACCTCCTTCCATAAAGTTTTGGGAAAATGTAATTTCACTCAATTTATATGATGACCCAATTGATCATGGATATTGGGATCTTGTATCCATTGGATCAGAAATGTTTTGAGGGATCTTTATAGGAGAACCCTCCCATCCAACTTTGATTTCACAACTTTTATTTATGGCAGCGGGATCAAAATTAGTAATAGATTTCACGACTGCTATGATTTCCCAAAATATTGATTTCAATATTTATAGGCTGCTATGATTTCACGACTTTAAATGTCGTCCTCTCTAATATATTTTAGTAATAGAAAATTATTACATAATTAAATGAAGTTCATGAAATATTAATGTAGTATACTGGATATCAGATATCAGATATGATTTTGTTAACAAGCTAAAATATTAAAACAAAAAGTCTAAGAAAAAAATAAAAAATAATAGGAACAAAGCGTATATTATTATTTTAGTGACCACAAAGAATGAAAATGTATTTATTGGTCGCCTTCTATATTACAATCATCAGGAAAATCTAAACTATCTTCATAAAAGGTTACTATTTTTTCTAATCATTTCAAACCTTGATGAGCAACATATAGGACAGCTGTAAGAGCCCATAAATAATCATTCACATAATACTCTCAAATCATTCACAACAATTTAGTGTACCACCATCATAATTTCCCCAGCAAAGAACTCATTAGCCTATTAAGATAGTTAATTGTGTGAATTGTACTTTGTTCTATGCAAAAATGATCAAAAGAGCATTCCCAAATGTGGCCACGGAAAAGGTTCAGGTTTGTGCTATGTTCTAGACAAAAAACTATCAAAGTAGAACTTACAAATGTGGCTGAATTTGTGGCTTCAGGTTTGTGCTATGTTCTATACAAAAGACTAACAAATGAGCATTTCCAAAAATGGCTGCATTGTTACCTTTCAAAAAAATTCATATACAGCCCATACCAAGCCACATCATAGTTTTGTAGACCTCTGCTTCTGTAACAACCCGATCCTAAGATTAGGATAAGTTTTATGTATTTTTTTATAAACTATAAATATTCTATTGTTATTATTATTATTATTATTATTATTATTATTATTATTATTATTAATTATTTTTATTATCATTTTCTATTTTGAGTGTTTTACTATGATCCGAACGGTGTATTATTGGTAGAGTTCTTCTACCTTTTTACTTCCTATCTCGTTTGAGCATCTTTATCCTCTAGTTGAATAAACTCCAATTAGGAAAACCAACTCAGTTCATGATCGATTTCTCAAGCCACGCACGTCTCTCTCTATTAATCACACATGCACATGCACATGCACATGCACATGCACACGCACGTACGCCCCTTCCCCTCAGGTTGCATACCGCTCCTCTTAGAGTTTGTATCCTTGTAGGATTTAGTCTCCTAGATGCAGCCAACTTCAACTCGACTAAACTTCCTATTCGTTCACATCTTTCACCTCCTCCATTGCCTATAAAAGCCACCCGAGACCTGAGAAACACACAACCAGCCTCACCATAGAGCAAACACGTTGAGCCACAGCCAGCCACCCCATGCACACTGCCCTCCACTTCACGCACAGCCTCTAGGCCACGTCTAGGAAAAACAATCGAAGCCTCCCTCCCAGTAACCAGCAGCCACCCACACGGAAACCACCCCAAACTCCTCCACGTCTCCTCCCCAGCACCAACCATCACCCATGGCATCTCCACTACCCCAACCAACGTGAACCGCAACCCCTGTTTTGCACCCCCCGAAACAGAGCATCTTACTCAACTAACCCATCACTCGTTAGCCACCAACCCACACGTTGCCTCAGCCACAAACAACACTACTGAAAGCAGACGATGCCGAACGACAGACCTCCACCACCTGCCACTGCCCAACCACCTTACTACAGCCGCACACCAGCCTTTCTCTCAGTAGAACATCGTTTTTCTCTCGCTAAACTCTCTCCCTCTCATAGCGTCGCACCACCCAGCCCAGGAACTTAACTGCGTCGCCGCACTCCCAGCCACCGTCCAGCCCATCGCCCGTCGCATGCCCCTCTCTCGGTGAGCCTCTGTTTCTCTCTCGCATGGGCACTGTGTTTCTCTCGCACAACACCCTTCTTTGCTTCTGCCGAATACTAATTTATCACATGATTTCACAAGCGGGCCTTGGGCCCTATGAATGGTGGGCTTAGTTGTTTAGCTTGTGTTTTAAAAGTGTATTGGGCCTTGTTTTAATCTGATGGGCAAATTCCTTTGTGGGTTAAAACTTGAGGTTAATTAGACATATACTATAATAAGATTTGTAATTTAAATTGGACTAATTTTATTATGTTTCAATAAATTTTATTGATTTTATTAAGCTTAATAATTCAAAGTTTAGTTATATTTTATTAAATAATTATATGAATCATAAGATCATTGTTATAAGAAAGTGTTTCGGAAATTTAAAAAATATTTTTAAAGTATATTATCAAGCGTAATATTTTGTTAATATTCTGTTATATATTTAATAGAAGTTTAATGAAAATTATTATGTTATACTTTAAATAGAAAATAAAGCAATATGTTAAGAGTATTATAATAGTATTAGATTTCTTATAAGATTAAATAATTATGTTAAGAAAGTAAATCTATTTTAAGAATTTAGATTTTTATGACTTATTTAAAATAGCCCAAGTGTTTTATTAAGTTATAATATGTTATTAGTATTTTTTAAAGTAATTTAAAAATACCAGGACTTATTGTTTATAGTGTTAAGCAAAATATTTATTTGACTATCTCTTAGACTATGAATTTTATTAAATAGGATATTAGGATATGGTTCCTAGACAGATTTAGTGACGTTTAATAATTTATATAGGTGACGAGTTACGAAGTGAGATTCAGGAAGTAGCGCTACGAGGTAAGTTATTTGATCACAAAATTAGGATCATCACAGTTTAGTTTATATATAAGTATTATTCAAGCCAGTTATTTGATAGCCAATTTTTATGTATCACTCATGTCATAAGCAAACATGTCATCCAACATAGTACACGATCAGTTCATTCCACATCATGTTCAGATTTAGAAATTATAATTATGTATGTATTATGTCATGCATCTCATGGTCATAAGACATGTAAGCTATCTTGGTCCAAGTGCAAGATAAGATCAAATCAGTTAATCAGATGGCCATTTAGATGCATGGTACCAATGCAGTTCAGTTTCAGGGTGGATGTGCAAGCCACAGACTCAAGCATGGTCCACCATAGTATGCCAAAATACTATCAGCGGCTCCCCTCGTGGCCACGGGACATGGGGCCGGTGCACAACCTCGCACACAGGGTTAAGTGTGTTGGCCAGTCAGTTCAGTCAGTTAAGTCAGTTAAATCAGTTCAGTCAGTTAATTCAAATAAATCAGTCATGCATAGCATAAACATCAGTATGAACAGTCATGACTTTTAAGCTCTCAGCATGAAAACTTTTATGAAAATCTTATGTTTAGTATGTTAACGATGTGATGGATTTCTTACTGAGTATTCGACTCATTTTAGTTTGTTTTCATGTTTTTAACCATCCAGGTGAGGATGAGGATTATGAGCAGACAGGCCAGGATTAGAAGGAACAGATATTTTAGTTTCAGACCTTCTAGAAATAAATTTATATTATTGCTTTTATAACATGACTTCTATTCAGTTTATTCATTTAAGTTTTTGAAGACATTTTTATCAGACAAAGTTGTATGAGATAAATTCTAAATTGTTTTTATTTAATATAAGATCTCTTGCCGGATTTATTTTATGAAAAACACATGACACTTCTAACCTACGGGAAGGGGGTGTTACAGCTTCTCAAGTATTTACAATTGGAGGCTATGGAAATACTCTTGTTGCATTGGAGGCAAACTTGAGGTGTCCATCCTTATAATTTCCTTATCTTCACTTTGTTGATCCAAATCAAGCCTATCTTTTGTAAGGCAAATAATCTCTTTCCTATCTTATCCCTTCATAGCATTTGCTCTCTTCTTCTCCTCACTCATTTCAGTCACCAAATCAACAAGATTGGAAGAGGTACTATCTTACCTCTTTCGCTTCTTTTCAGCCTTCTTTCTAATGGGTCTCTCCAAATTCACATCTATAGATGGAGATATGGTGTCTACATCTAGGATTGTAAACTCTGGCACATGAGCATTTGGGGTTACTAATCTTCTCTTAGTTTTCACACTGCCCTCAACCATAGTCTGTTTCCATTTTGGATGTGCCCTTTAGAATAGTACAACAATGAAGGAAGTTGAATGTTGCGGATTGGTTACTTCGATAGAGCTAATTTGCTTGCACAATCTAAAAAATCAGTAAATGAGATGTGAAATATATCTAATACAATGTCATTTAAACGATGAAATTAAAGGATATTGTTTGTGTACCTTATCTTGCTCATTAACCCCACTTGGTGACCTTCCTTCAATTTGAGCTAAGGCCCCACAAAACTTATTTGTAGGATGTTGGATGGTTGACCATTTATTTGTGAGAGAGCTGGAACTACATTCACAAGATGTGGATTTTTTGTTTTTCTCATAATATTCATGTACTCTAGCCCAAATGAATATTTAGATTGATCAACCCTATTGATCGGGTCCAAACTAGTATTAAGCCAAGCTGATACTAGTAAGTCGTCCTCTTCTTGACTAAAGTTTCATTTTCTAGATTTTATTTTTCTAGTAGTCGCTTATTTTGGGTTGGGAGGAGTAACTTGGAATGCTAAGTCATTCAAAGATGTGAGTATCTTTCTTCCCCCTCCTGTTAGAGGGTAGTGAAGGAATGAACTGTAATACCTCGTATTTTAGTATATTTTAATTAAAAAATTAATTTTAATTAATTTAAATATTGATTCTTTTGTTTTAAAATTATGGGGGTTTTATTATATTATTTTATAATATTTTAAGTTGTAAAAATTATTTTTAATGTGTTTTCTTAATATTAATTACAGTTTTGCATTTAAATTGATCTTTAGTTTAAATTAATTTGTTTATGGGTTTAAAATTATTATTGTTTTATTTAAACTTTTCACTGCGTTTGAATTATTTTATTAAATTTATTATTTTAAAATAATTTTCGTTTGATCAATTTTGTAACCCAAGATGTGAGGATTGGATTTCATTTCTTTCCCTTTTATTTCTTTTCTCCTCTTTTCTTTTTCCCTTTTCTTTTTCTTCTTTCTTTTTCCTCTTTTTCTTCCTTCCTCCCCTGCTTCCTCCCGTGCGCACGAGCCCCTCTTTCCCTTTCCCTGTGCATTTTCTTCACACCCACCCAGGGTCGTCGTGCGCCGCTCCTTTACCGACACTGCCCCTTCCACCTCCTTCCCTAGGTGCCGGCTACCCTACTCCCGTGTTTTCAACCCCTTCCTCACCGGTAATAGCCCGCACGCACTGCCTAAGTCGCACAGCCTTGTGTGCTCGCCCCGCCACCGTCGCACCGCTACCGGCCACTACCTCTTCACCACTTCATCCTCGGCATCCTAGCAACCCAAAGCACCCAACCCCAGCTCTGATATGCCACTGGTGAAGCCGCACCACCAACATCTCCGATTTGACCATTTTTGGCCTTAAACCGCCCCTTACGTTGCCACCCACGGCCAAAGGCCACCACCACTAGCTTCACCGACCTCTCTAGGCCTTACCCTATCAATCTCAAGTCTTGGTTTGACCTCATTCAAATGTGAGTTTTTGAGATCCAGGGCCATAGTGTATTTTACATTGTTCGGTTGCTGTTTTGTCGTTTCCAACTCATCCGTGATCCTTCAGAAATTACTATATAGCCCTGTAAGTATTTTTCCAAATATCTTCTGAGATTTTAATATATTTTTTCACTAACTTATTTATTATTACTGTGGTTGGTTGGTTGTGCTGGACTGAGTCCGAGGAGTTATAGGGGTCGGATAGATTGGAGGTTGGAGTTGTGCGTTTGGTTATTAGAATTGGTTGGTTATTGGAAATTGTTGTTGGTCTGGTACATTGCATATTGCACGCATGTTCATGTTTGTAAATGGAAACTGGGTTTTCGGGTAATTGCATACATGTTCATGTCTTTATTGAAAACTGGATTTTCATGTGAGAAAAAGAAAAAGAGACTGTAGGGATGGTGGTATAGTCCTGCCTGTGATTCCCGCCTACAGAGTCCGATAAATGTTTTTGTGTAAATCATTTTCTAGAAAAATGACGGACTATTATTTTGGGCCAAAATGGGATTTTGGCTTGTGTTTGGAAAATAATCATTTTTGAAAAAAATGATGTTTTGAGACTAAGACATATTTCATCATGTGCATGCATGTTGGTTGGTAGCATTAATATATTTTTATCTTGGAGATTGTTTGGATTATTACTTACCTGTGGTACTATTTTATAGTACCGTAGATTTTGGTACAGATGAGGATGTGGAGCTTGTGGGATCGGGTCCCTGGAGGAGGAGACATGTGGTTACTGTTGATTTGGATTATGGGAATTGTTTCCCGCTCGTGTATGTATTTGGCTTTTTGCTGTATTTTCGGATAATTGTATAACTTTTTTAGTAATACTTTTATTTTGGTAAATTTTGTTTTAAACAATTCTGGTACATAGTTGATTTAATTATTTATCCGCTGCGTTTTGTTCTTCACTTTGCATGTTGCACACACTTTAGCACTTGTCGTTGGGATGCGTGACCCGTGTTGTCATAATCTCGACATCACGAATCTTGAGGTTTTTTGCACGCGAGAGTCAGGGCGTCACATGAACTCCATGGAGTTGTAAATCCATCATTCAAAGGAAGAAGGAAAAAGAAAAAAAATGGGATCATGGAACTCAATCAAGCTCAATATTCATGTTTGTGAAATTCTAAATTTTGATAAGTACCACCTGTTTTGATAAAAACTCAAACAAATTTCAGAATAGATGAACATGCTGAACAACAGAAAAAAATTTCAAAAGATAATCCATAAATAGCAATAATTTATGGTCCTTAACAAACCCAAAATGAGGCTGCAATTTATGGTCCTCAGCAAACCCAAACGAAATATTCAACTTGATCTATCTTTGATTTCCTCTATCTGTATATATGTATGTATGTATGTATATATATACATGATACATATACATTGGGGGAGGCAATGCAATGTGGGAATTGTAACCCTGTTGGTTTGTGTAGGGTTATTGAAGTTGGGAGGGCAGAAACTATGAGTTGTAACCAAAACTAAGCAAGAAGCAAGCATATATAAGCTATAAAAGCAAGCAAGCAAACGTCCCAAAGGCAAAAGCAAAATAGAGGTTGCCAGTAGTACGTACGTACCATTGCAAAATGTACATGATTTCCTTTCCAAAGCATTTCAACCTCAAAATGATTGAAGTAATAATAAACTTTAGGCCCCACGACCCTAAAAGTGATTTCATTCGAATCAGATGGGGTTGGGAGAATCTGTAGAAAATTTGTACTAGAGCTAGCCACTTCTTGAGGGCCACACAAACATGATGACATAAATTCTAGAGGGAGTGAGTGCTTTGTTTGATTGCATGCCTCTCATTGTGTGGATGCAGTGGATATACCTGAATAGAGGTGGACTTGGGGAACAAAAGCAATTAAAGTGATCATCTTTTTATTCATAAGGAAATCATTACAAGTCTTTATATTTTTCTTAAAGATTGCTTGACACCCTATATGAAATCAAAAATTGGAAGAAATTTACTACCAAAAAGAAAAATCAAAATAGTAGAAAAAATCAAAAAGTAATTCCACAAATTCAAACATGACACTTAATATTCATACCTCCATGCATTCATCAAATCTTCACTTTTGGAAAAGAGATATCAGAGACACAAATTGGTGCTTCTTCTTCTTCTCCACTTCTTGTTTTTTACATATTTACAAACTTTCAGTCCAATTTAAATCTACACAGCCCCTCCAAGACACTTTCCACGACAAAAATAACATAGATCACCAAAAATCCAAACCAAAATCCTAAAATTTGATCTGAAAAATGAAGCAATGTTTACCTAATGTGTTTGAGTAAAAAAGGAAAGCCAGAGGAAGCCACTGTATCCAACATAATCAACCCACAATAAAGTCAGAAATTCATAGACGACCAAACCCATATCATTATATTGTTCAAAAGGTACTTTCTGCGTTCATTTGGGTGCTCAAACAAGTTGTAAAAAGCATTTCATAAACCAAACTAAGTGAAGGAAGCTACAACAATGGGGATAGACAGGGCAAAACAATGGGGTAGACAGATGCCTCAATTTTTTATCCCACACACACACAACACTATACTCTCTCTCTCTCTCTCTCTCTCTTTCTCTCTCTCAAATGGGATAGACAGGGCAAAAAAATTTCTAATCTTTACCTCAGCTATGAGAGCAGAGCTTGAAATAGAAGAGGATGATTGGCGATGGACGTAGAGGATGTCGAGGAAGATGTAAGGCCTGGTTGTCTCTGGCGCCAAGTAAAAAGAAAGCATGGGAACAAGTGAGCAGGGGTTGAATGAGAATAAAGAGAGTTGAAGAAATGGAAAACTCGTGCCGAAGAAGAGAAATTAATTAAAAATATTTACAATGATGAACAATATCCTCTACATATGGCAATTTACTATAGCAGAATGTAAAAGTATTTTTAAAATAAAAGATCCAATGGAAGGCACTTTTGAGGGTATTTCTTTATATTTTAAAGAAAAATGTATTATAAAGTATCCATTGGGAGTGCTCTTATCTTCCAATCAAGGATTAAATACACAATGCCAACAGATAACCTACCTCTCCGTGGACCGAGGAGACGGGTTGAGCCATAGGCCGCATTGTCTCCTGTGGCAGAGAGTGGGATCAACCCCATGACTACCTAAATAACCTACCTCGACCCCTAGTGTAGCAAAAGGCAACCCAATGAACACAAACAACACTTCTCTTCTTTTCTTTCAATTACATGTCAAAATAAAGCACAACAACACAAAATGGAAGAACTAAAAGACTAGGTAGGGTAAAGCGCATCCAAGAGATAGACTGCAGAAAAGAGGAAATCGACATAAGAAAAATGCAGAAGGACATCAGCCTCGTCAAACAAAGTTGCTAAAGGCCCCAAGAGGACGTCTACCTAACAAAGGAGAACAAGGGCAGTATAAGCAGAAGCCATTGGGGTTGTCAGGAATAGGTTAGGCGCAGACGAGGTGGACCATAAGTATGCTGGCAATCCCCTGGCCTAACGCCAATCCCATAATTTCCTGCGATGAACCCCCCCCAGACTAGTCATAAGAAAAGAAGAAAGGAACAATAGAGAAAAATACATAAAGACAATCAGCCTGGCACAACAAAGTATAAAGTTGTTACATCAATGATCAAAAGTTACAAAAAACTAGTCACAACAAGAAGCCGTAGAGTTACAAAGAACAAGTTACAACATGAATCCATAGACTTACAAAGAACAAATTACAACATGAAGCCCTAGATTTACAAAAAACAAATTACAACGTAAAGCGGCATATTATAGCGACATACAACATAAGTCAACTAGATATGATAGAAAGTTGTGAAGGTGCAAATAAACTGAAACCTAATTAGATCATATTCCAGTAGAAGTAGTAGATAGAGATCACCATCACTACGACATGCCAATAATGCCTGAAGTTATCTGAAAGAAAATCAACAAACATGTAATGAGGCAACTAATTGAGTCGTACGATGATAGCAACTGCCAAGATGACGCTTGGAGCCACTTGCCTTCCTAGGAGGGGCCCTAGAAAGTTTTGGAGAAGGTGAAGACAGGAGGGCGAGATGAAGATAGGAGGATAATCTTGGGGTGTGAGGAGAGGTATTGCGCATTTGAGTGTGCAAAAATGGAGGTTGAGCTTTAGAAGAGGAGGTTTGAAGCTAGAACCTCAAACAACAGAGAAAAGCAAGACTCGTCAAAGGAGCCACGCGGGGTGCAGCCTAGGAGAATCGACCATTAGTGGGTGGGATTGTTCCTGGCAAAGCTACCCCTAAGGGTGCTAGGGATTAAATCCCTCCTGAGAAGAGCAGCCCGTTCCATGGAGACTTCATGAGGAGGAAGCTGCCGCACGCTCAAAGCCCTCAAGTCGCTTTGGGGATTCTGGAGGATGTGAGTATTCATCTGTTCCAAGCCGTCGCTATAATCAAAGTACCATGCATCATCGCAGACACCACAGATATAAGACAACTCCTACCTAGACCTTGGATGTTAGCATCACGGGCCTCCAAAGTGTGCCTTGCCTCAGACTTATCGATCTCTAAATTTATCCTTCATTTCCTTTCTTCTTCCAGGGCCTTACTATTCTCCGACAGAGACTCCAAAGCCTTCTCAAACTGCCTCGTCAGCCACCTGTATGACCAATCGTTGGAGTCTTGGCACTTGTGCAGCTCCATATGTTTGGCCTGTAGCTGCTCAAGCTCCCGCTGACAGTCACCGAGAGCTTTTTGTAGCCCCCCCCCCCCCTTGCCTTGGAGGCAAGCGCTACCTCAAGGAGATGGGGTGGTGGGGTGTGGAGGGGGCTCAAGGAAGAGCAGGAAATTCATAAAGTCACCTAGGTCATTCAACTGGGTCTCAACTACACCTCCTAAGGGAATAGTTAGATTTTGGTTTGGTTTCTTGGAGCCATTTCCCCAATGCTAAGTCTGAACTTTGAGTGATGTGGTGAGGTATGAATAGTGAAATAATCACTAAAAATTTGGTGGAAATGGCGTGGGCTGGTTTGATGAAGTGCACATGGTGGTGCACCTAGATACCGATTCGTGGTGATATGAGCATTGACATGGCTTGATTCCAATTGACATGTGTTGGATCAATCCTAAACTTCTAGGTTAGTCCAATTAAAATGCAAATTAATAATAAAAATAAAAAATTTCAGATCATGAAAGTGAAGAAAATATTTTAAAGAAAACTATACAAAAATCAAGATTTGAGGTTAATAATCATGTGTGAGATGGATATTACTTCTTAACTCAAGTTAGAAGCTTAACCATGGTTGGTTAGAAATCCTAGGGGCATGTGGTTCATCTTGGGTTTAAGGAAAACCAGTGGTATGGTGTATATAGGTTACATGGACTTTATGTATAGGTTTGTGGGGCTTACCTACCGACTCAAAAACCTAGTGGGTTGGGTCCCAATCATAGGTCTTTCTTAGGTTGGCCAATTGCCTTTACTCTTACTAAGTTAGGTCCAATGGCTTTAAGTCCATTATATTGAGCCTAATTTCTAATTTCCTTCAAGAAAGGCCTAAAACCTTATAACTCCCAAATTGGCCTAAGACTTTTAACTTCTATTCTAAGCTCATCTCATCTTTAGTGAATTAGGGCCCTAAAGAAAACACTCTAGGGCTATTCCTACATCCATCCAACACTTGGCCCTTTTAGCTTAGCCTATCAATATGTCATGTGTCATACTACTATTGGCCTCTTGATAGTCATGCTAAAAAAAAACAATACTAATTTCTTTTAATAATTCTAACTAAACCTAATGCGTGAATCTCGTATCAACTTAATGTCTAAAAGAAAAAAGAATATAATCATATCTTAAACTAGTAAGAATCTTAAGTGCTAAACTCAAGTTTTAAAATAATTTTTAAGCGGGATGTTACACTAATATTATTATTCTGAATTCTAGAGGTTTCAATGAAAGAAGGTGATCGGTCGATGAGAGAGGTTTGGAAAGAAAACGGGTATGTGTGTATATATATAATATATTTATATATATATATACACACGTGACACACGACTCATGTTGATAAATAATGATCTTGACTCAATCTGCAGTATCTTAATCAATATTTTTGTTTCAAAGAACAGTACGCAAGTCAAAGTCACCCCGTACCTGCATATATATTTAGTACGAGTGTGCATGTATATGTATATATATTTATGTATGTATTTATGCATGCATGTATTTAGGTTTCTGCATTATCAACTCAACTCCTTGTCAGTTTCATGCTTCCAATAATTCAAAGGAACTAAATGATATTTGTCAGTACAGCTCGTAGTATTTTAGTTAAACTAATATAGAGGTTTTTAATTTTCGTATTTTCTGCAAACAGCTTTTCTTGTCTTTATTTGGCCTACATTAAACTCCGATATATCTTGATTTATTCGTTAATTAAGATCCTTACATCATTATTTGGTTTTCGTATACATACTACTTCTTTCCATGGATATTTAGGATCAACTTAAATGAAATGAAATCTCTTTCTCGTTCGGTTACACAGATGAGATGACATAAAAATTTAAAATTAAATAAAATATTGTTAGAATATAATTTTTATTTTAGAAGTTGAAAATTTAAATTGTTTATTATATTTTGTGTGGGAGTTTGAGAAAGTTATAATGATTATATGAGATGGTTTGGTTTGTGTAAACTATGAACTTAGTTTACTCTCTCTTTTCCTTTTCTTCAAATAATTATCATATAAATGAATTGAATAAAAAGGTTATATTTGTTTTGGCGAGAAAACATTTTAGATGATAATATATTCATTAATGAAAGAGAAGAACTACAACCGCAATTTTTTTTTTGAAAAAAAAAAACGCTAATAAATTGAAGTGGTTATGTGGTATTTCAGATCTATTTTACAATAAAAGTAATTTTAAAATCTAATTTATACATCATAAAATCACGTCAATTTGTGAGTTTATTTTTATGAAATATTTTTGTGGCTAAAACCTTTCTTTATTATAAAGTTTTTCGATATTAACTGCCACCTTAAATGCTTTACATGTTTTACACGGACTAAAAACCATGTAGTGTAACCAAAATCGCACTTCGAGAATTTTATTTGTTATATAAAGATATCATAAAGTGAGTGAATAAAGTTGAGACTTATTCAAGTACATGCTAATTATCATGTATATATGATTTTTGTAATGTCAATTCCTATATAGTTCGTTTTCATAGTTCAACATCTCATATTAATTGCAACTTATAAAAAACTTAGATGTAGAATTACTGGTATTCATGTAAGAATACAAGCTAGTTTGATTTTTATTTTATTTTTTCCTTTGTGTTTTACTCCCTTTTTCTTATCAATTTGTTAAAAGTGCTCTTAAAATTTTCAACTCAACTATTTATTCTAGACCTAAAAGTACCCGACCCTTCCAAATTTATAATTTACCTCAACGATCACTAGAATGAAACTCAAAACTTTGTTACATAGGAATTGAAGAAAATACTTCAATTCATGAGAAATGATACAAAATAGTTAAAAAAATATAAACTATTGGGCCCACTAAAAAATAGTAATATCAATTATGCGAATAATTTCATAGGATTTATTTGGAGAATGAGATGAGATAAAAAATCTATAACTAGCAGTAAAATGATTTGTAAATAGTAGTGAAATAGTTTGAATTAAGATGTCTTATTGAATTTTGGAAAAGGAGAAATAAAAAGTTGAATAAAACTATGCTAAACTTAAAATATTGTTAGAATATAATTTTTGTTTTGGAATATGAAAAAGTTGAATTATTTTTTGTGTTTTGTTTAAAAGTTTAGAAAAGTTATAATGACTAGATAATAATTAGATAAAAAAGTTAAAAATTTAAAATTGAAAAATAGTTGTATTAAAGTGATATTTAGAGTGATGTAATGAGATGAGATACTTCCCAACGTGACACCTATTAAAAAAAAAAGGGTACGAGTGCCAATTTTAAAACTTATTTGTTTTTGGGATTTGAAATCCACTATAATGAGGGATTTTATAATCTCTTATGGTCTCATATATCTCACAATACAATGGAGAAATTCATAAATTCAAAAAGTATTATAGCCTACGAAATGTTCTTGTCGTGGTCAATACCTATGTTTTCCCCTAATACATCTTGCGGCAAGAGCTGATGAAGCTCGCAAAGCACGTCCATTTTCATTTATTCTCATGAGAATAGGAGCAAGTACCGTGAGAGGTACTGGTGAGTATTAGTATTACCCACTAGGGCCTTTGGTGGAAAAAACTTCTTCCGACAAAAAGAAAAAAAAAAGCATTTGCCGCGGAAACAACTCGCCACAAATACTAAAGAATTCAGCGAATACAATTGTAAAAGTAAAAAATATGAGAATGAGCAAAAAATGATCATAAAAAATTATCTAACGTAAGCTAAAAAATTATATACAAACCTTGGAGATTCAAATTGACACTAATACAATTTAAAAAAAAAATAACTAAAATTGTGCTAACATTTAAAAAAAAAAACCCTCCTAATGAGAACCCAAGAGCAATAAAGAGTTGCTTTGTCACTAATGAGAACATTCGAGTGGAAAAAAAAAATATTTAAAATTTCTATTTCTAGAACTATTTATCTTCGTTCTTCCATCACGTATCATATTGATAGCAGCAATCTCAACTATGTTGAGCTCTGCACCAACCATGTATGTTAGTAACCAATACCTTCAAAATTTCAGTACGATTGTTAGTGCAATTGGATAACCAGACCTATTACAAAGAAAATGACTCACAAGTCTTGTAGTGAATGAAAGAGCTTAAACAACACATACATTTTCCTTTACTTCTTGGTATAGTGCTTTGACATGAGAAGTACCGACCCCAATATATATTTTCACAAACTGAGAGTACAAACCTCAAGAATTGGTTTTGACAGTTGGACATGCTCAAGTGCTTGAACGAGAATTTCCCTAGCCTTTTTTTTCATTACCAAAAACCTAACAATAAAATCTGGAAAGAGAGATATTAGCCATAGCATGAAGTGCAAATAATAAAAAACAAAGATCCATGACCAATAATTACTTCATGAGTAAATGTCCAAGGAGAAATATGGATGAAATCATGAATATGATACGAGATTTATTGGGGATATCTCAAGAATGATAGAGAAAACACATATTAGATACAGTATATTCATCAAATCAAGATATGGAGTAGCAAAACAATTGCCTAATTTTGTCAAATATAAGAAAATACTTTTTTTGTTTAGGAAAAAAGGAAACATGCATAATCTATTTATTAAATTCTGGGAAAAATTCTTCATGAGCAAATGTTTTCATAATTACTTCATGAGCAAATGTCCAGGAAAAATTCTGGGAGTGAATTTCCATTAACTTTTTATTTGAAGGTGATGTGAATTTTTTCTGTTTTTTTTTTTTCTGTGATAATCGTAGTTAGCTATTGACTTACTCTATAGCCTATTTCTAGGGGTGAAAAATGAAGGCGTCGGTGTGGTTTCGGTCCAAAACCTAAACCACACAAACTTGCTGAAATAGGGAACATCTCGATCGAAACCGGCTGGTGAAGGGGAAGAAAAAAGTCAACGTCGGTCGTTGGTGACAATGAGGGAGAGAAAAACACGGTGATTCACATTTCACAAATTGATATTATTGATTCACAAAATTGATTCACAACAAAAAACTAGAAAATCTTATGACAAATATAATTGATTCACAACAAAGTAAACAAAATAATAGACGAATCTGAGAGATAAAGAGAGAGACTTAGAGAGGGAAAGAGAACGACGCCGTTTGCCAGAACTGGCAACGGAGGAGAGGGATGGCTAGAGGCTGGACTTGGAGGGCTCAAAGATGCACCGCTGCTGTCGTAGAGGGGAGATAATCTCAGCTATTGACTTACTCTATAGCCCTATTTCTAGGGGTGAGAATTGAAGGTGTCGATGCAGTTTCGGTCCAAAACCGAAACCGCACTGACTTGCTGAAATAAGGAACATCTTGATCGAAACCAGCTGGTGAAGGGGAAGAAAACAGTTGACGTCAGTCTCGGCTTTCTTCCAGTCGGTTTGCTGGCGTCGTCAGTGGCAATGAGGGAGAGAAAAACATAATGATTCACATTTCACAAATTGATATTATTAATTCAAAAGATTGATTCACAACAAAAACTTGAAAATCTTATGACAAATATCATTGATTCACAACAAAATAAATAAAATAATAGACGAGTTTGAGAGAGAAAGAGAGAGACTTAGAGAGGGAAAGAGAACGACACCATTTTCTGGAACTGGGAACGGAGGAGAGGGATGGCTGGAGGCTGGACTTGGAGGGCTCAAAGATGCACCGGTGCTATCGTAGAAAGGAGAGAGAGAGAGAGAAATCGAGAAACTTAGGGAGGGAAAGAGAACGACACCATTTGCTGGAACTGGGAACGGAGGAGAGGCATGGCTGGAGGCTGGACTTGGAGGGCTCGAAGATGCACCGGTGCTATCGTAGAGAGGAGAGAGAGAGAGAGAGAAACAAAAATGAAGAAGAGAAGACACAGGGGTGGGGGGGGAAGGAAAACCTAAGTTTGAAACGACGTTGTTTCAGACTTAGGTTTAATTTTTTTTCTAGATGATTTCTAGGAAACAATGCCGTTTCACATAAATGTATATATATATATATATTTAAAAAAAAAAAGGAGTCAGAGGCCACCTGTCCAATAGTGATCCCGTCCCAAATTTATTAATAGCCCTCACTTATGGCGGATGAATACCGTGGTAACAAGACCGACACTAGGGATTTACAAAAAATAACCAATAAAGCCATCCCAAGTATCCAAACAAATAAAACAACCAAAACAGCACAGTTTCTAAACAAGCCTGTAATAGAAAACCAAGCTAAACAAACCTAGGAAGACACACCAACCAATTACAATCGAATGGCTGGGAGGCTCATTTTATCAATCCTAACAATGCCTTTTAAGAGCCTCGGCAACTGATCAAAGTAATAGTAAGTAGAGTTAGAGCCCAATTCACCTTGCCGTGCCAAAAAATCAGCCGCTTGGTTACCTTCTCTAAATTGATGCACTATAAAATAATGGACCCCTTCAAGGACCAAAATCAGTTGATCCCAGTAATCCCATAAGATCGGTAGGTTCACGAATTTCAACTTGGTTCAAACCGAGACCGAACTAGACCGGTGTTCTTCAAATTCCCACCGCATAATGACCGGTTCTCCACTAGTTTCGGCCTGTTCCAATCGGTGCCAGCTGGTTTTATCGGTTCTTGTTCACCCCTACCTATTTCCAGCAAAGATTGCAAATGGAATTATTGTTCCATAAAACATACCAAAAAAACGGGGATTTAACCATAGACTTACTCACAAACACACTGATTTATAATGGTTTGACATACCAAAAAAATGGAGATTTAAACATAGTTGATCAGAGGAAATGATAGTGCTAAATCTACAGCAGAAACTATAATGAAACCCAAATTGCCTAAACCAAAACGGAGCAGAATTTGATTCTACCTCATCAAGCAGTCGGTTGAATTAATTTATCTTGTTTCTACCTTCACAAAGACTTTTCTCAAACTCATAAACCCCTTGACAAGCATACTCATGATTTCATAAGTTCAAACCATTATATTCCTCTACTTATCCACTACAACACATTCATTATTTAAGCAAGTGTTAACACAACACATTCAATGTAAAACATTTGTCCAGCCACTATACAACCATGCAATGGTCCTTCAACCATATAATGGTCCTTCAATCTTGAGGCTTTCAATCCTGAATAATGTGGCGTGCCATTTGTAGACAGAGGCATAGTAACTAGTAAGGGTCCTTTCAATAAAAAAAATCAAACTTTGTTTTTCGCCCTTCATCCTTTGACAACAAAATCACAACATAATAGACTAATCAAAAACACCCACAAGTGGCAAACCAAAAATACAACAAAATCACAAATCAAAAAAGAGATAGAACTCAATATGAGGAAAATATAAAACTCATAATGCATGAAGGTTCTTCTTGCTTTTTCAATAGGAGTAACAAAGTACAAAAAAACTATACAAGAAACTGACCAAACTCTTCTTACCTACATGCATGCAGGTCATTCTTGCTTTTTCAAAAAAAATTTGAACAAGCAAGTAAATGATACTGAGACAAAAATGCTCAAAATAAATAGTTTAATACCAGAAAAAATGAACTTTTGGTACTTTTCTCCCTTTTAGGTTTTGTATGATCACTGCCATTTTGAATCAACTTGTATATGATAAATAAAATTAACACTAGCACTTTCCATCTATCAACTTATAAGTTCCTGCACCTAGCCACATTTGGTGCAACTTTCTCAATATATTCTTGTCATCTTGATAATGATAAAGGTCTTATGTCCTTCCAAGAGTATCCTTCTACAATTTTATGCTACTTAAATAACATTCATACATCTCCAAATGTCCAAGATATTTGAGAAAGAAAATACGTTACATTAATCACCATTGCAGTTGTAAGACATTCAAAATATCTAGCATATCTAGGTTACTATAGTTATCAAGCATATCTACATTACATCAAGCGATTCCCTCGAATGAACCCTAATGGAAATATGAAGTTATCTCTCTACTTCATTTTTACAATCACCTGTTATGCATTCTGTTAATTCACTGCATTCATTACAATCAACCATATGCACATCTATCCTTTCTTACAATCATCACTCAACACAATTTCTACATTCATCTATACACATATATAATAGCAGAGTCATAACATAGAATGACATGCATAGAAAATAATCCACTTTAAGAACTCGAGAAAAAATACCGAAAAATCAGAATGATCAAAAATACCCAAAAATCCCAAATTCCATCATTTGGTGAATTCTTGGTGTTCCCTTTTACCTGTTGAACAATACAGCCATACAAATACAAATTTCCATATCCTTTAATCAAGAAAATCAAGGGCTAGAAGGAGGCCATCAGAGGGAGAGAATTAACAGCCGTATGCGGCGCAAGTGGTGGCATTGCACCATGAGGAGAGAAACTGAGGGAGAAGGGAGAGAGCTACAGCGGGAGTGAGCTTCAGTGGAGAGAAAACAGAGCACAAGAAAGGGAGAGAGGGATGATCGGAAGGGGAGGGTCATCGGCATGATGCTGCGGTGGAGGTGCAGCCGTCGACATCGGCGGCATGGCCTGGTTGGGAGGTAAGCTGTGGAGTTTCGGCTAGTGTTGACGGCATAGTGGAGAGTGGGCATCGGGCTGGAGAAGAAAGAAAGAAATAAGGGGGGAAAATTAGTTTTAATATTTAAAACCATTTGCGGCAATTCATTATTGCCGTAAAATCTAATAGTTCTGCAACGTAAAAACAAATAAGTCAATTTAGTGTTTAATTGGATGAATTATTTGTTGTGACACAAATTTGCCGCAAAATTTTTTTGTTATCGTAAAAATTCATTTTCCCACAAAGTCTTGCTTGTCAGACGTGATCTCGTGGAAGAAAACTTTTTTTTCTACAGACAGTTTTCGTATCATAAGCTAATAACATCGCCGCAACAACAAATTACCCATGATAGAAAAAATCATTCATGTAAGTTTATTTGCGGCGAACTAAAGTTGCTGCAAAATTTAAATACTTTGTCGCAAAAACTAATAACTCACGACAAAACTTCTATTTTTTGCAATGCTATTTGCAACGAGAAAAAGTCACTGCAAAAAGACCGTTTTGTGTCAAAAAAAGTAATTTTAATCCGCAAAGTTGTACTTGTCGAGAATATCTCCTGGTAAAAGGGCATTGTTTTTCCCTCGAACAGTTTTCGTATCATTAGCTAATTATTTGACACGAATGTATATCTTGAAAAAAAAAATTTTAACAAAAGAGCATTTTTCTGGTAGTGATATTATATTCATAAAAATTCAAATGGTATTTTTTGTATTAAATATTTTGGTATTGTTAGAATTGATGACTGCTTTATTTATTTTTTTGTTGCGAGATAACTGCACACTTTTTTATTGCATATATGCACACACCTTGCAACCACAATGCACTAGGGGTGTATGTGTTAGGGACCTTGGTTTAATTCCTAAACACTATGTTATCCTCGCCTTGGTTCTCCTTATGATGACCAATTGTTTTAGCCCTCTTGCTTGGTCTTTGATCAATAATGGCAATGATGAGTCCTTAGGTTAATGGAGGTTTGGTGTTTGGTGTTTAGTGATGGTATGGTGTATGATGATGATGAAAAGGGTGAACTAAGTGATGATCTCAAAGGCTTGAGGTTGTGAGGGACAACTAGAATGGAGACTCTTGGAGTTGGCACCACTTGTAATGTGATTAGGGTTTGGATGATGAGCGAGGCTAGGGTTTGGATGGAAGAGGGTTTGTTAAATTGTTGGAGGCAATTTAGGATGTGTATTTCGACTATGGTAAGAAGGAATGGATTGATTGAGTGGTTAGAGTAATTCTAGGATGATTCCTAGAATTAAGGGATTAAATATGGTAGGTATGACCAATCACCTAAGATCAAGGGATATGGATATGGAAGGGAATTAGGATTCCTAAACTTATATGGTAAGTGGGGGACTTCGGCTAGGGCAATTGGAGAATGGAATAAGGGCAATTTAGGGTATAGCCGAATATGGAAAGTATGGATGGCACTATGGTAGGCGTATGGAGGTGTTTGGGAGGTGGGAATTGTGCAAAAAAGTATATGACCACAATGGAAAATATATGAACACTCAAGAACTTTGAATGAACACAATGATAAACAAATCAACTTCAATTCACGAATTGCACAAAATTGAAAGGAAACCACATATATTGGGTAAAATGAATCACACATATTCACGAATTGCAAGATAATGATCATCTTTTTGGGATTCCCTAATTTCACTTAAGTACTCCAAGTGCATAAGCACCAAAAATATGATCTCAAAAACAATGTAGCCGTCTTCTAAGAAGATTGTCAAAATATGTAAACTAAATGACTATGGGTTCTATTTATAGAAATTACAAAGTAGAAACCTCCAATAGGTCTCTTGAAATATAATTAAATAAAATAAATAAAGATAATAAAATAATATGGTCTTACATGGCCAATGTGGCCTGTGACATGCAATGACCCATGGATGGCCTAGTATGCATCATGGCCCACGGTTGGGTTGGTCTGGCTCATGTCTGATGGTGGGCACGACATGGTGTCTTGCGTGGCCTGCTGATGTGCATGGCATGGTGTGATACCCCATATGATAAGCATAATAATAGGTGGTGTATGGGATCCCACATTGCTTGGGAAAGAGAAGTTCTTGCTCAGCCTATCTTAACTAGAAATGTGAGACTTGAGCCATGCCACCTACAATGGACAGACCTAACGAGGACTTCAAAAATTTAAAGGGGGTAGATTGTGATATCCTATATGATAAGGATAAGAGTAGGTGGCATATGTGATCCCACATTGCTTGGGAAGGAGAAGTTCTTACTCTTTATAAGGTTTCAATGGGACTCCAATTATATCATTGACTAGTCCTTTTGGAATATAGGTCATGTGTTTTGGGCCTTCCATTAGGGCGTTGCACATGGTACCATGCGTTGGCCTGCTGGTGGGCAGGGTGTGGCTCCGTGCTTGGCCTGCTGATGGCGTTGGTCCACTGGTGGGTATGGTGTGATGCCATGCACTAGCTCGGCATGGCCCAGGTAGGTGGCCTGGGCATTGATGCTGCAAGGCATGGGTTAGTGCTATGCACTAGATGGCATGCTTGGTGGGCATGCCACTATCCTCGCCTACAAAGCATGGGTTGGAGTCATGCACTAGATGACATGCCTGCTGGGGCATGCCATTAACCTCGCTGGCATGCTGCTGTGGGCGCTGAGGGCTATTAAGGGCAGGCATGCCTGCTGGGCATTGGGGGTTGTCAAGGTCATGTCAGGGTTTGTGCCGTCTTGGCATGTCAATGACAGTGTTAAGGGGTTGTCTTGATATGTCAAGGATAGTGTTAAGGTGTGACTCGAGGCCACTTTCCTAGGGTTCTGACAGTATAACCCGAGTGGCCAGCATCTTAGCGTCAAGACTTCTGCCAAAACATAAGCGGGGGTCGAGGGCACTACACCAATTGCGAATTAGACTTTTGACTCCGAATCTGACTCTAATATTATACATATCTTATAAAAATATATATTGATCATATATATTAGTATAGTTATATGGTTATATAATTAGAATTTATAGAGTTACATTCAATAACATACTAGTATGAGCTAATTATTATAAAATAATATACTTATACCATAATATAAACAAACTAATAATAATTTAGTATATTTAAACATCATAGTATTACTACAATACATAATCAAATATATGAATAAGTTATACATTAGTATTGAAATAAATCTAGTATAACAAATTTATAACACATAATAGTATTTTACTAAAATATAATAATATGTAATTAGACATATTATACTAAAAAGCTTGAAAAAGGTGATATTGTTATGGCAACTAGTAAGATTAAAAATGAAGTGGTTGACCCTGAATCCATTGAATTGCTAGCTATATTTAGAGGTCTTCAACTTTGTGCTAATATGGGCATTAAAAAGCTAAAAGTTGAAAGTCATTGTTTGATGATGGTGAAGGGTCTTCAAGAAGAACATGAATGATCTGATGCAATGTTAGGTGTAGATGTAAAAGTTTGGTTAGGACTAGATGACTAAGTTGATAAGTTTGTATAGGATTAGGTGACTAAAATGATAGAGTTTATCCTATCATTAAGTTGGTAATTTTGGATGAATGTAAATTATTTATTGACTTTATCTATAACAATATTAAGTTTATCTAAGAGGTATTAGAGGTTGTTTAGATAAGTCTTAAGTGAGAAAATCGAGTCTTAAGAAATTTGCACTTATCCAGAGAAAAGACTAATCTGAAATCATTTATTGCAGTGAAGAGTTATTGTGGGTATCAACATTCCATCAAGAGACGTCCTCGCGACAAATTAGTTTTAGGAATTACCCACCAAATTATAAATAGGAAAATCGAGTTTCAATTAGTCTGAAATTATCCAGTTGAATGAAATATATATCTGATAAGAAGACTCAGCACCAGGTGTTAGCAGAATCATTTCCTAGCAGAGTTCTCTTATCAACAGAATCCTACTACAGATCAAACTCTTATCAGATTTGTTCCGTTAGCAGAATCCTACCGCAATTGGAATTGATTTTCAAATTGTTTATTTAAGGAATCCTATTGGTTAGAATCTGTAGAGATTCAGAGATAGACATTTTCTAGAGCACTTTCCAGTTCATATTTTGGTGAGAAAATTTCTTGGAGAATTTTCATATTGCTTTTCTCAAATAGTGTGATCGTGCTCCATGCTGGAGAGTTGATTGGTCGAGTTTCAGCCACTGGAGTTTCAAGAGAAAAGCCAATGTTTCAAGATGGTCAGAGGTTATGGCTGCTACTGCGGTAAAAGACAAATGAGTCATTTGTCTGGTCAAGTAAGAGTGTCAGTTGACAAAAGGTTTTGTAATTGAGGTTTGCTAGTAATTGATTTTCAAATAATAAAATTAACTCTTTTGGGTTTGGCTGTCCCTTAGGGTTTTACGTTTAAATAGTTTTTTAAAGGGTTTATTTTTTATACCAATCTTGGTGTTATGCAATTTATGTTATGTTATTACTTAATTATTAAATAATTGCATGATTAATGACTAACTAAATTGTTGTGTGAATTGGTAGATATTTTCGCTACGTTACAATACATAGATACTTGGGTAATTTCATTAGGGAACCTGCTGAATGAAACCAAAAGGGCCTACTGCTATTTGAAGAATGTAACATTCATCATGTATGCCAACTAGGAAATGAGGTGGCATATAGGCTAGCCAGATATGCTTGGAATGTTGAACAATTAGTGATATGGTGGGATTATATTCCAAACTTTATTTCTCAAGCCATATGACTTAATAAACATCTGTAATATTTCTTATTAATGATAATTTGGTTTTACATAAAAAAAATAAAAATAAAAATAAAGCAAAACTTAAAACTTAATAATTCCATATAAAGGTGATCCTCTCCCTGTCTTCATACATGTTCTATGTTGTTTGAAAATGGCAGATGATTTGGAAGTGATGTATCAGAATCTGTCCCTTTCTGAGAGGGAGAGAGATGAGCTTGTGGTGGAGTTGCAAGATATCTAATCTACTGTGGCACGTAGAGACAAATGTCTGGTTGTCTCTCTTCTCATAGAGAAATAATATAATCGGGAGGCGTTCAAAAATACAATGAGGAAAATATGGCAACTTGTTCGAAAACTTGTTTTCAAGGAGTTGGGGTCGAATTTGTTAGTGGCTGAATTTGAGGATGAACGTGACAGGTTTTGTGTTATGTGTGAGGGGACATGGTCCTTTGACAGGAACCTTGTTCACTAAAAGAGATGGCAGGCGACATGCAGGTGTCCAAAATCCAAATAAGAGAAGCCTATTGATGTATTAGACTGTTGGATATGCCTCTTCTGCCTTTAGACGATGAGTAGGCAGGTTGATAGGTGGTGCAATTGGCTTTGTAGAGGAAGTGGATGTTGATCACGGTGAGATTGCATCGGGTGAATATATGCGTGCAAGGATTCAACTGGATATTACTCAGCCACTTATGCATGGCAAGAGTTGGGGTCGGTTTGCTTATGAGAGAATGTCGAACTTTTGTTATTTGTGTGGCATTTTGGGCCACAACCACAAAGAATGCAAATTCAAGCAACCTCACCATGAGGTACTGAAGGAAGAAAACTTGCCATTTGGCCCATGGCTGTGTGCTGTTGGTGCTATGGGACAGAGGAGGGATTACAGGTCTCAGAAAGAGTCTGTTGATTGGAATTCCTCGCCGGACAAAGGAGGGCTGCAGATGTTACGGCGGGATGACAGGGAGAAATCAAGGAATCGATGCAATATACCGGAATCTAGAGAGGCTGTCTTAGAAAGGGAGTCAATGCAATAATTCTCAGTCCACATAGTACATGATCACATGAATTTCTACTGCTTACATTAATCATTAATCGACCCAAAAATCATAGCCAGCATCATAGCAAACATCTGAATACATTGGCTCTTGGTGGCACCTCGCAGTAGTTGGAGCCATAAATCCAGGGTCTGTTTCAGGGATGAATATGTCCTGAAATGAAAAATATGGCTGCTCCCATATACTTTGGATTATTTCAGATGCGTTGGAAGAACTAAAATTGATCTCGTCCTGATCTATCATGTATTGTTTCCAAAGTAGGAGATCTTCATTCCCAGAAGAGTCTTTCTTTCTAGCTTCAACGTCCTCGGATGTTCCCAACAATTCTAATATAGTGGTTGATGACGAATTGATCTTACTGCGCTTTTTCAGTTGGGAGTGCCAATAATTTTTTATTTCATTGTCAGTTCTTCCTGGAAGCTTTGCAGCAATTGCAGACCATCTAAAATAAATTGAAGACAGCAAGACCGACATTATCAAGAACTGCTGCAGTTTAGAAGATCCAGGTGTTTTTTGGTTCACAATATCTTCAACATTCGGGTTTAACTACTGAAGTCTGAAAGCTTTGCTTTTCCATCTTCTGGAAACCATATATGTTGTAGTTTATGCATGTGATGTCAATCGTGAGAGTTAAAGAAATTCTAATTCGATTGAAAAGCTTAAGCCTTATAATATAGCGAGGTGTGCATTTAAAGAACTGTATATATAGTTTCCATATATAATTTGTACTGTACTTACCGATTTCCCGGCAGTTCATGCCACTTAAGTATAGTTTCTTGGTCTTCATGGCTGAAGTTTCCCCGCTTAATCTCAGGCCTAAGGTAATTCATCCATCGGAGCCTACAACTTTTTCCGGATCGCGTCAAACCTAAAATAAAAGAAAGTGTTAAGAAAAACATGTAACTAATTAAAACTAAATCTTTCTATCGACTGATTTAAACTTTTAAAATAAATAGTGATTTTATATTATATCAGAACAAAAGTCTCGAGTTCAAATTTTGACTCTACACTTAAATTGTTTAACTAAGTATTGCACATATTGGACCACTTATTAAGAGAGAGTTTGTTTGATCATAAGTGAGTGAGAGTGTTAAGATAAAAAATAGACAATAAAAAATCTACTTATTTCTATCAACTTAAATTTTTAAAACAACTTATCATGATATTACGAAAAGAAAAAGCAAGAACATTTGGTATCATAGGCTGAACACGTACGCATATACGTACACCTAAAACAAGTATTGCATGCAGACACTCCGAATGATAAAGCTAATAGAAATATATATAAAGTTTAAGATCATCTGTTAATTTCCTACCGGAAGCTTCAGGCATCTGATTCCAATTCCAAATACCGTATCGCTTAATGTAGGCTTTCAACTTCTGGTCTTCTTCAGGACTCCATGAGGCTCTTGATCTCCCGGGCATTTTCTCACCATCCGAAGTCTTCAGCATCATCATCATCTCTAAGTAGTACTGCTCAGATATTTCAACTTGCAGAGATCTTAAAACCATATAAATAGTTACGAATATTAATTGCTTCGTAGGGTCATAGGTTTGATGAGTCAAGAACGTGTTTGAAAGTTTTAGCTTTTCAACTGACAACGATTTCCAAAGATTAAAAAGAAAGCTTATTTTATAAGGTCCTGGAGCAGGTCTTAATATATACTTCATTTATATTCAAACGAAATTGATCTTTTTTTATTTTTTTGTGATGGATGGGCAAGTTGATCATATATATGTGTTTTTTATTCCGTCAACGATCGATAAACAATATAAGGTCAAGCCAATGGTGGACGTTGTCGTATTAGCAAATCATCAAGAGGATATTAAGTGGAAGGTGCTGGAGCTGGATGCCACCGAAGTTCATTATTGAATGAATGGAATTCTTTATGGTAAATACTTGAGTAATCCTTAACTTGAAAAATTAGTAAATATTTTAAGGTAATATTCCAAAAGTAGAATATTCCGGAAGTAGAACATTAATATACATAGGATACGTACCAGTTATCGAACGGCTAATAATAAAAGTACTTGATCGTAGGACAAAGAAATCATCCATAAGTGACTGTTTAATTAATTAACAAATCTCTTCATTATGAGTAGAAGGGCTTTAATACCACCATAAGGGCTGGCTGGGTACTACCATGGGCCTAGGTCATGGTGGTCTGAAGAATCACTCAACTTAAGGCTCAAACTCCTTTGATCCGATAGGGCTCATGTCAATTAGTTAAAGACATGAACACCCACCGCTTATCCTGGGATGTTTGGGATGTTCACTCATTCGAAGTGAGTAAATAGTCCAAATGTTTCGAGATTCAAATTTTAAATAGTGGGCGAATCAATTAGTCTGAGTGATTCTAAGAACTTAAAAACTTTATTTAAAGAATCTAGATACGCTAATGAGATCTCTGAATAATTGGGCTCTAAGAATACTCCTATTATTACTGATTTAGGCATCGAAGACACCCCATCAACTCCCAAGCCACCTTATTCTTTGGTTGTAGGAGATCGAGAGTGCGTAGCAGTGAAACAAGTCCTTAACAATTAGCAAGCTAGAATTAAGAACAAATATGAAAGTCAATGACGATGAATGATACCCCACTTCAATCGCTAGGGATATTAAAAGAAGGAAAATGGTACTCCTACCAACAATTTCTTCCAATAAAATATATTGATTATTTTTTATTTTATTTATTTATTTATTTTTCATTTGTGTATTTTTTTTTTTTTGAATTTTAAAATAAATATACAAACACAAATGATTTAAAAAAAAAATTAACACAGTCAGTACCCAATTCCGTACCAAATAATGTCCGTGGCTATAGCACCACCCTTAAAAGGAATTACAAACGTAGAAGTTTCCATGGATTAATTCAGTGTCAATATGTATGAAAGAAAAGGGATGCGATATTTGACCTGTTTCAACTTTCTCAACTACGATCAGATTTCTCAACTAATTCGAGTTTATTAATTATGCCATAAGATTGTTTAATCTCAACTCTCCTGCTAAGATTTGATTGGTTAATTAGTCAATTAATTCATGAACGTGTGGACAGTTGGGTGAATGGAAGATTCACACGCGCGCGCGCGCGAGCGCGACAAGCATATATATATATATATATATATATATATATAAGATTTACAATTATTTTATATATGCTTCCTCTCTGTTTGCACTGATCGATCGATCTAACAAAACTGATAGAATTATAGTACTACAATGAAAGAACGGAAGACATGATGAGTTTATACATAACAATACCAACTCCTACATACATATTACTTGATAATAATTAATAACTCTAAGATTAATAATTAAAGTACGTAGCAAGATACCTGTTTTATCATGGAATTGATACAAGATGTCTATTACATTTCATAATAACTTGTATCAAGTTTTATTGTAATATGTTATTGTTATTCTGTCCTTATGTGTAATTTTACTCATTCTCATTCTGCTATGTTACATTGTAAGTATAAATATCATGTATTACTTTACAGAATAATTAATTCGGAATATATGCACAAATGTATTTTTACTTCAGGTGTTTTTACACTTAATATGGTATCAGTTTTATAGAAATCCTCTTCCGCATGTCTCTCTCTCTCTCGCGATTTTTTTTCCCCTTTTCTTCTCATGGCTCTGAAACCCTCATCGCCCATGGAAGATTCATCCAGCCCCTTCTTTCTTCATCCAGGAGACAATCCTGGTACTGTTCTTGTTGCACAATCTCTAAATGGTGATAACTATCACTCATGGTGTCGATCGATGCACATGGCGCTCTCCGCGAAGAACAAATTAGGGTTCGTCGATGGATCCATTCTCAAATCTTTAGATCCTGCCAGTACAACCTATTCTTCTTGGATGCGTTGTAATAGTATGGTAATCTCATGGATCCTTAACTCAGTTTCGTCTGATATTTCTGCTAGTATTCTCTACATTAATACGGCACATGAGATCTGGAGTGATCTCAAGGAGCGATTCTCTCAGAAGAATGGCCCCCGTATTTTTCAATTACAAAAGTCAATTTCGACTCTCTCTCAAGGCCAGTTGACTGTTAGTGCCTTTTTCACTAAGCTAAAAGGTCTTTGGGACGAATTAATCAATTACAAACCAATTCCAGTTTGTTCTTGTGGAGCTGTTCACACACTTAATTCCTATGTCCAACAAGATCGCATACTTCAGTTTCTAGTTGGTTTGAATGAATCCTATACCTCTGTTAGGGCTCAAATCCTTTTAATGGATCCTCTGCCTCCTCTTAGCAAGGTTTTCAACCTTGTTTTACAAGAGGAACAGCAACGTACGATCTCTATATCTTCTGTATCTTCACATGACAATCATGTTTTTACTGTTAAGTATGATACTAGTCGACCTGTGAAGCCTGTGTACAAGAAAGAGCGTCCTGTGTGCAAGCACTATGGCCTTGTTGGTCATGTCATTGAGAAATGCTTCAAGCTTCACAGTTTTCCTCCTGGATACAAATTCAAGCCACAGCCGCAGTCCATGGTCAATCAAGTTGTCTCTGGCAACAATTCTTTGGCTGCTTCTCCTTTTTCATTTACTGAGTCTCAGTATCAGCAGCTACTAGCAATGCTTCAGCCATCTGATCCTGCTATCTCCTCTGTGTCACATGCTGGTATAGACTATTCTTCTATCCATCTATTTTTTCCTCCAATTGTGTTTTACCTACTAATCTTGGTTTGTCTTCTTGGATTCTTGATTCAAGAGCCACAGATCATATGGTTCCATCAACATCCTTTTTTTCTTCCTTCATACCAGTCATTAACACTACTGTCAAGCTTCCAAATGGCCAAAGTGTATCTGTTTCACATATTGGCACGGTTCACATTTCTAAGGATTTGATCCTTAGAGATGTTCTTTGCATTCCAGTTTTTTCATTCAAATTAATTTCTGTTAGCAAGTTAACCTTGAATCTGACTTGTTGTTTCTCTTTCTTTTTTGATCTTGTTTTTATACAGGACCTGAGTCAATGGAAGCTGATTGGAGTGGGTAGACACAAGGGAGGGCTCTACTTTCTGCAACAACCAGGCTCTTCTACTAGTGATTCACTTAAACCTCATTCTTTACCTGTAATAGCATCAAATTTAGCTAAACAGTTGTTTGTTTGTTCCAAATCCTCGAAACATGCCTTGTTTGAACTTTGGCATAATAGATTAGGTCATCCTTCTGTTTCTAGGATGAATTTTTTACATAAGATTGTGTCTGACATGTTAGCTACTGATTCTCCATGCCTTATTTGTCCTCTGGCCAAACAAAAGAAATTACCTTTCCCTCATAACTCTCATATGTCTGCATTTCCATTTGATTTGGTCCATTGTGATGTGTGGGGACCTTTTTCTACTCTCACTGTTGAAGGTCATAAATTTTTTTTGACAATTGTTGATGATTGCACACGGGCCACATGGATTTATCTTTTAAAATGCAAATCTGAAGTTTCTTCATATATTCCTCAATTTTTCAAACTTGTTAAAACACAATTTCATAAGAAAATTAAGAAAATTCGTACTGACAATGGTACTGAATTTTCTTTAACATCCTTTCTTCAATCTAAAGGTGTTATCCATCATTTCAGTTGTGTTGAAACTCCTCAACAGAATTCTGTTGTTGAGCGTAAACATCAACATCTTTTAAACACTGCTCGGGCCTTAATGTTTCAGTCCAATTTACCTATTCATTTATGGGGTGATGCAATTCTTACAGCCACTCATATTATAAACAGATTGCCTACACCTTTGTTGAGTAATAAATCACCTTGTGAACTACTTTTTCAATCACCTCCAACTTATAATCACCTTAGAACTTTTGGATGTCTCTGTTTTGCATCCTCTCTACTTAGATCAAGATCTAAGTTTGATCCTAGAGCACGACAGTGTATACTTCTTGGTTATCCCTTTGGTGTTAAGGGTTATAAACTATTAGATCTTGCTACAAATAACACTTTTGTGTCACGACATGTTGTTTTTCATGAACATGTTTTTCCCATTAAATCTCCTTTTCCTTTTGCCTCATCTTCAACTTCAGTGCATTTTAATAATGTTCCAAGTCAGTCATCAATTTTTGAACACTATAATATTCCTTCAACTGTCTCTTCATTCCCTGCTTAGAATTTTTTTTCACACAATACAGTTTCTCCCACTACAGATACTGCACCACAATCATCATCCACACAAACTCATTCTGTTTCAGATTCTATGATAGAATCTGAAACAGCGCCTGAAACAGTCCCTCAAATAGAACCTGAAACAGTCCTTCAAATTCGTAAATCATCTAGACATAGAGGAGCTCCTGGTTTTTTGCAGCAGTACTATTGCAACTCTCTTTCTACACACTCTACATCAAATTCCACAGGTTCTGTTCCTATACCAGCAGGTATTCCTCATGATATCAATCATTTTCTTTCTTATCATAGACTATCCCCTCAACATAAATCATTTGCTCTTGCTATAACTGCTGATATAGAGCCTAAGTTTTATTATCAGGCAGTCAAGCACTCTCATTGGAGAGATGCTATGGTTGCCGAGATTCTAGCCTTAGAAAACAATAAAACATGGACTGTTACCTCTTTGCCTATTGGAAAAAAACCCATTAGATGTAAATGGGTCTACAAAATCAAATATAGAGCCAATGGTTCTATTGAGCATTACAAAGCCCGTTTGGTTGCAAAGGGGTATACCCAACGTGAAGGATTAGACTATTCTGAAACCTTTTCTCGTGTGGCAAAAATGGTTACTGTTCATACCCTTCTTGCCATAGCTGCTGTTCAGAATTGGTCTTTGGTTCAACTTGATGTGAATAACGCTTTTTTACATGGGGATTTACTTGAGGAAGTTTATATGACACTTCCTCCTGGTTTTCATACTAAGGGGGAGTCTAAAGTGTGCAAATTAAACAAATCCCTCTATGGTTTGAAGCAAACATCTCGTCAATGGTTTTCCAAGTTTTTTAATACTCTTCATGAACTTGGTTTTAATCAGTCTAGAGCTGATTATACATTGTTTACTCGTTCCAATGGTGCTTCCTTCATTGCACTTCTTGTGTACGTTAATGATATCTTAATTGCCAGTAATGATTCACTTGCTGTTGATGATTTGAAACTGTTGCTGGATACTAAATTTAAGCTGAAAGATTTGGGTCAGCTTAAATACTTCCTTGGTTTGGAAGTTGCAAGATCTTCCCAAGGTATATCCCTATGTCGACGTAAGTATGCACTTGAGATCTTACAAGATGCTGGATTCCTTGGTGCTAAACCAGCACTTTTTCCAATGGAACAAAATTTGAAACTCAGTAAAGACAGTGGCACTTTATTGGCCGATCCTACTATTTTTAGAAGGTTAATTGGTCGATTATTATATCTCACCATTACACGGCCAGATCTCACATTTTCTGTTCATAAGCTTAGTCAGTATATGGATAAGCCCCATGAGCCTCACTTACAAGCTGCTTATCGTGTTCTACAGTACATTAAGTCCACTCCAGGACATGGATTATTTTTTCCAGCTGACAATTCTTTTCAGATCAAAGCCTTTACAGATTCAGATTGGGCTTCATGCCCTGACACTCGCAGATCTACTACAGGCTACTATGTTTTTCTTGGAAATTCCTTGGTGTCCTGGAAGTCTAAGAAACAACAAACAGTTTCTCGTTCATCTGCAGAGGCCGAATATCGTTCTATGGCCACTACAACTTGTGAAATTGTTTGGCTCCTTTCTTTACTTTCTAATTTTATAGTATCTCATTCTGATAGTGCTCATTTGTTTTGTGACAACACAGCTGCACTTCATATTGCTGCTAACCCTGTTTTTCACGAGCGCACAAAACACATTGAGCTTGACTGCCATTTTGTACGTGACAAGCTTCAGGCTGGAATTCTTAAGACATTTCATGTTGGTTCTCAACATCAACTTGTTGATGTACTTACTAAAGCCCTGGGCAGTCACCAATTCTCTACTTTGATAGCCAAGATGGGAGTTCATTCCATTTACTCTCCATCTTGAGGGGGAGTATTACATTTCATAATAACTTGTATCAAGTTTTATTGTAATATGTTGTTGTTATTCTGTCCTTATGTGTAATTTTACTCATTCTCATTCTGCTATGTTACATTGTAAGTATAAATATCTTGTATTACTTTATAGAATAATTAATTCAGAATATATGCACAGATGTATTTTTACTTCAGGTGTTTTTACACTTAATAATGTCCAGATAATTTCTTCATCCGTCATCAGTCAGTGTCAGGCGCGGCTAAGAATAAGTAAAAAAGTTGAAAGATAAAAATAAAAATATTTTTGTTCTTCATCTTAAATCTTATTATTCCAAATTACACTTACTATGCAATACATTTTAAGTAGTTACTATTTAAGTAGTTGACACTTAAAACCACTTTAAATATACATGCCATATCAACATTAAGCGTGATCTGGAATGATTATAAGATCTAGATTGGAGGGTGACATTGGACAAATAACAAATATTTACATCAGCATCGAGAAATGAGGGAGACCGAGAAGGCCAATTAGTTTGAACTTTGAATTGTAACCTGTAAGCTGGGAGAGAGAAAAAAAAAAGTATTTCCAATAAGAGGGACTGGGAGAGGGGCTGTGATGTGCTAGGTTATCACCATTAAAAGTATCTCATAATTATCCATCGTAGGTGTAAATGTGGACGTGTTTTGCACCCTTGTGAACACCCTTAGCAAACCTGCACCAAAAAACCCAAAGAAGGCCTGAAGGGTATTAAACACCCCCAATACCAAAGTCAGATTGTTTATATAATCTTTTTATGAATCTGAGACTCAAATCAACTTAACTTGAATGTGGATTTTCCCCTTCTATATATAAAGCATAGGATGGAGTGGTAGGGCTTATGTAACAACTGTTACCCAATCCTCTATTTGATATCAAGCTCACCACAGTTATTATTTGAATTGTGTACTATTGGATAATGGGTGGATAAATGGAAGAAGTTTTATATCTTCAAGTCTCCCTTAGAATATGACTGTACCCCTAGGTAGGCCTCTTAATTCGGGGTCCGTTACTAATGCTCCCGTTGGTGATTATTCCGTATCTAATGTTGGCTGGTGGGCTTCAATAGGCCTTAGTTCTTTAAAGAGTAAAGGAGGCCCATAGGTGAGGGGAGATCATTGTCCCTCTAGTTAAGTTGCGAAGTCCCATCACATATATGTAATGAGACTTTTCTTTCTCTTCTCGCCACTTTGCTACTCAAATTCTGTACTTATTTGTTACGCATGCCCTTATGTTAGAGGTGTGCATCGTTCTACCTTTGTGTCTCTTCAGATAATTTGAGAGGCTGTTTGTATCACTTCTTGCTTTCTTTTCGGTACACGATATGTTGTTTTTTGTCTTATTGGGTAATGCTCAAAAGATGCCAAGCTTTCCTGATTGGTTTGCTTGTTCATACCATCTCTTCTACCATTTTATTGTTTTTCCAACTCCTTCTCTTTCATCGTGCTTCTTCTCACTTCTGCTCTCTTTCTTTTGAGTTTCCTAATCTCTCTTCTTAGAATCCATACTTCTTGATGGCTTCCCACAAATTCTCATGCTCTGGTGCTCACAAATGCGGGGTCCTTCCAACCCCACAATTCTTTGGACTCCCCTAGGGAAACTGGCCTGCACTGTTATTTGAACTTTGATAGGAACCAATGGTTGGCCACAACATTTTGAGCTGACCTTGATTTTGTGAGGGACCGGTATAGGATTCCTAATTCTCTAACATTGGACGTTTTGGAGTCTCATCGAGGGGTGGTTGATTCTGAAGGTTTTCTTTCCTAGTGGCATTGTATAATCTCATGTTTTTGATGGGGCTCCACCTTCCATTTTGTCACCCCATTTGTGACGTGCTGGACTTTGCATGGCAATAGGTTCTGGGACCTGTTGGTAAGGAATACCCTCATCCCACGGCAAGAGAGTTTGAAGTTTGAATTGTAACCTGTAAGTTGGGAGACAGACAATGAAGAATTTCCAACAAGAGGAACTGGGTTTGGGGGGGGGGTTATGTACTAGGTTATCACCATTAAAAATGTCTTGTAATTATCGATCAATCGTAGGTGTTGTGGACGTGTCTTGCACTCCTGTGAACACCCTTAGCGAACCTGCACCTAAAAACCTAGAAAAAGCCTGAATGGTATTAAACGCCTCTGATGCCTAAGTTAGATTGTTTGTATAATCTCTTTATGAATATGAGACTCAAATCAACTTACCTCAAATGTGGACTTTCCTATTCTATATATGGAGCATAGGATGGAGTGATAGGGCTTAATTAACAACCCAATCCTCTATTCGTAATAACTCCTAGTAGTTATTATTTGAATTGTGTACTATCGGATAATGTGTGGATACAAGGAAGACATTTTGGATCTTCAAGCATCCCTTCAAATATGATTGTATCCCTGGGCATGCCTCTTAATTTGGGGTCTGTTACTAATGCGTCCAGTGGTGATTATTCCATATCTGATATTGGCTGGTGGGCTTTGATAGGCCCTAGGCCTTTAAAGAGTAAGGGTGGTGCATAGGTGAGGGAGATCATTGTCCCTCCAATAACCCTATGAAGTCTCATCACATAAATATGATTGGACTTTTCTATCTCTTCTAGCCGTTTTGTTACCCATATTCTGTCCTTGTTTGTTACGCATACTCTTATGTTAGAGGTGTGCGTCATTCTACCTTCGTGTCTCTTCATACGATTTGAGAGGCTGTTTATATCCCTTTTTACTTTCTTTTGGCACACGATACAATTTTTTGTCTTATTGGGTGATGCTCAAACAATGCCAAGCTTTCCTAATTGGTTTGCTTTCTCATACCATCTCTTCTACCCTTACATTCCTTTTCCAACTCCTTTTCTTTCATTGTCTTTCTTCTCACTTCTGCTCTCTTGCTCTTTTACTTTCATGTTTCCTCTTTTCTCTTCTGAGAACCTTACTTCTTAATGGCTTCCAAAAAAGTTTGGCGCTATGGTGCCTACGGTGCAAGGTTCTCCCGACGCTACAATTCTTTGGACTCACCTAGGGGAATCTGGCCTCACTGTTCTTCAAACTTTGATGGGAACCAATTTTCATCCATAACATATCGAGCTAACCTAGATCTTGTGCTGAACTGGTATAGTACTCCTGTTTCTATGACATTGGAGTTGCTAGAGTTTTATTGGGTGGTGGTTGATTATGAAGGCTTGGCTGCATAAGTGGCATTATATTCTCTCATGTTTATGATGGGGCTTTGCCTTACATTCTGTCTCGTCGATTGCGACGTGCTCCAATTTTTAGGGCTTGCTTTGTTGTAACTTGTTCCCAATGCTTGGAGGATCCTATAAGCGTGTTGTGTCACATGATGAGGAATACCCTGGCCTCACGAAAAGAGAGTTTTTATTTACCCAAGGCATTAGGTATATAGATGGAAATTTGTGTAGCTTTCAGTCTCACACCATTATAGAGTGGTGCGCTTGGAACGTCACTATTCTCTTGCCAATGAGTGGCCTAGGAAGTTCTTTTTTGTTTCTAAAAGTAGTTGGGAGTTTCCCTTTGGTAAGGTTGCCCGTTGTGAATTCCCCATTCGTGCGGCATTGAGGAAGTGGCTCGGTCCACTCTTCCTCCTCTTTGTTAGGTTTGCTGGAGGAAATCATGAATCAAGTTAAGGATGAATTGGCCCTTGTGTTGGAAGTTTTATCCTCAATGGCTCCTGATTTGGTGGTTGTATGACCAACGTCTCTTGTGCAAGGGGTCAGGGTGACGATTCCGTTTCTAATGAGGATGACATTGAAGTGTTACTTCATTCTGCCTTCTTGGAGACTGCCCTAATGTTCCAATGACTTGGCTGCTTTTGTTGATGATGTGGGTGAGGCATCTTTGGTTGTTGGTGTTCATGTTGGACCTTCTGATTTGGAGGGTTGCCCTTCCTCCTTCTCTACTCTTCTACAATTTCTAGGGGTACTATCTCCAAAATTCCTTTTGTTTTCCTAGAGTCTCTTTGTGATGAACCTACAGGCGCGGACCTTAGTAGTGGTCCAGTGTCTATCTCTTCCTCGCTCTTTAGTACCTTTCTAGTAGGGGTTGTACTTCCTCGCCCATGTTTCCAGGCGATGCCCCCAGCTAGAAGAAATCCCTTAGGCTTTGTTGGGCTGCCTAGGAACCATGATACTTCACCTGCTGGAGATGATGTTTACTTGCCTATGCTGCTAAGTGATCCTGAAGTTGAGGGCCACTATTTGGGCTCAATTGAGTAGCTGAGGGAAGATGTTTTTGTGACTCTTGTTTTCTTTCTTCAATGTCCTTCAGGTGCCCTGTCCTCCCGAGGTGTTGGTGAGATGGGTGGCTTTGTGCCCCTCACAAGAGTGTTTACTTTTTCAAGGCTACCTAGACCCTAAAGCTCCCACGCTACCGGCCTTACCCTACAAGCTGGCAGTCATAGGGGAAACCATTCATGCCATGGTGCAGAAGCTTCTAGGTTTTCTATCTTTGAAATGTTCTACATTTGCTTTTGTGTGTTTTCTACTCCCAAGTCCTGACTTGCTTCATTACCCAGGGGTTGATCATCTTGCAGCTTGGATCGTTAACAACTACATTGACTTAGAGGAGGAGAACCAGCCAATGCATTCATTTATGAGGAAGGCGCATCACGTCGTCTTAGCAGCGAGCACAGAACGAGATGAGATGGTTAGGAGCATGTCCCAGTTGGAGTCGTGCTCTCACTCTCTAGAAGATCATGTTGCCTTTTTTCGGCAGAGGGTGGGCGACTTCTAGTGTTATTTAGGGAAGTCTTAGACGGAGGTGGCATGGTGCCATCTCGAGGTGAAGGTCTTGGAGGAGGAGAACGATGCACTTCGTTGTGATGCCCCGACTCCGACGTACAAAATAACACAGGAGTCGTGACGTCAGGATGATGACAACGCGGGTCACACATCCCAACGACAAGTGCTCAAGTGTGTGCAACATGCAAAAGTGCACAACAAAACGCAGCAGATAAATAATTAAATCAGTCTACTAAGTACCAGAATTTTATTTAATACAAAAATTATCCAAAATAAATATCCGAAAATACGGCAAAAGCCAAATACATACACAAGCGAGAAATAAATTCCATAATCCAAATTGACAATAACCACATGTCACCTCCTCCAGGGAGCCGATCCCACAAGCTCCACAACCTCACCTGCACCAAAATCTACAATACCATAAAATGGTACCACAGGTAAGTAATAATCCAAACAATCTCCAAGATCAAAATACATTAATACTACCAACCATGCATGCATATGATGTACTATGCACCAGATCCAAAATATCATTTTTCCTCGAAAAATGAATATTTCCCAACACACTCCAAAATCTCATTTTGGCCCAAAAACATAGTCAGTCATTTTCTTAGAAAATGATTTACACAAAAATATTTGTCGGACACTGTAGGCGGGAATCACAGGTCGGACTCTACCACCATCCCTGCTTACCACCATCCCTATCGTGTGCACCGTAGGCGGGAATCGCAGGCGGGACAACACCACCATCCTTGCTTACCACCATCCCTACACATACACCGTAGGCGGGAATCGCAGGCGGGACTATACCACCATCCCTGCTTATCACCATCCCTACAGTTCCTTTCCACACAACACAAAAACCCATTAGAGCACTGTAGGCGGGAATCACAGGTGGGACTCTACCACCATCCCTGTCGCGTGTACCGTAGACGGGAATCGCAGGCGGGACAACACCACCATCCCTGCTTACCACCATTCCTACGCGTACACCGTAGGCAGGAATCGCAAGTGGGACTTTACCACCATCCTTGCTTACCACCATCCCTACAGTCTCTTTTTCCCACAGAAATCCATTTTTCCAATGAACACATGAACATGAATGCAATTACACGAAAACCCAATTTTCAATTTACAAACATGAACATGCATGCACATGCAATGTACCAAACTAACAACAATATCCAATGACCAATCCAATCACAATAAAACCAAACTCACAAATACTCCGTCCTCAATCCATTCAACCCCCATAACTACTCGGACTCAGTCCGGCACAACCAACCAATCACAGTAATATTAAATGAGTCAACGCAAAAATATATTAAAATCTCAAAAGATGTTTGGAAAAATACTTACAGCGCTTTATAATAATTTTAGGAGGATCACGGAAGAGCTGGAAGCACCAAAACAGCAACTCCACAGTGTAAAAACACTGTGGCCGAAATACACAGTATACCCAAATTCCAACGGGGTCAAACGAAAACTTGAAATTGATAGGGTAGGGCCTATGGAAGGTGGTGAAGCTAGTGGAAACCATGGTTGGCCGTGGGTGGCGGCCGAAATGGCGGTGGAAGGCCAAAAAGGCCGAAACGGAGATGAGCTCGTGGAGGTGGCTCTAGCGACGGATCGAAGCTGAAATTGGGTGGGTTAGGATGGCAAGGGGCCGGTGATGATGTGGTGAAGAAGTGGTGGCCAATGGGGGCCGGACGGCGGCGGTGGGACGAAAAGAAGCCCGCGGCTTCACACTGCTCGCAGCGGCTAACGGCGGCGTTAGCCGGCCTGAAAATGGAGGGGTTGACTCGCCGGCAGCTGAGGAGTCGACTGGTGTCGGCGGTACTGGGAGCTGAAGAGCCGAATGGCATGGGGAGAGGAGAGAGAGAGAGTCGGGCTGTGCGAGAGGAGAGAGAGAAACCGAAAGAAAAAAGGGAAGAAAAAGAAAAAGAAGAGGAAAAGAAAAGATGGAGAAAAGAAATGAGGTCCAATCCTCACAACTTTTGGGTCACAACTGATCCTCAAAATAACTATTTTTAAAACAGTAAATTAAATAAATCAATTTAAACTCAAAACTAGTTAAAGTAAAATATTAAACTCCAATAAAAATCTCTTTAAAATAAAAAGAAATTAAATTACAGAACACTAATTAAAATTATGAAAGTACATTAGAATAATTTTCACAACTTAAAATATTCTAATATAATAAAACCCCCAAAATTTTAAAACAGAGAATCAATTTTCTAAATTAATCAAAATAATCATTCAATAAAAATACACTGAAATATGGGGTGTTACATTCGTGATCGTCTCAACCATTTGGATGGAGCTATAGGAGGCTCAAAAGTGCAGTTCATGTTACACTGATTGCCTAGCTCGGTTTGAGGAGGCCCAAGGGGAACTATCTATTTAGCTTAGCATTGCCAATGGTGAGAAAGGTTGTGCTGAAGCCCAATTCGAGGAAGTAAATCGAGAACTCAAGTAGTATGACCAATGATTCTTGCAGCTGCACGAAGTTTCAGAAGGCCACAAGAAAAGACTAGCAACTTTAGATCTTAAGGTGATTGAGTTGGAGGCTAACTTGGAAGCGTCTCGGGAGGAGATCATTCGACTTTTTCCCTAACTATGCTTTGCTTGCCGCATTCGTAATTTGGCTTGTGACCTTAGTTATAAGCTTGGTCTTAAGCAGTTGAGAGATCACCTATTAGCCCATCTCGAGGTTAACCTGCAAAAGTTGAAGATGAAATGTATCAAGGCCAGTTGTGCCACTTATTGAGTCTTTAGCTCCATAGGCAGGGACAAGATGCTTGATGCCTTTTCCTCTCCAGTTCACTGTAACTCTTGACTCCTTCATTTTATTTGTTAGGGCTAAATTTGTGTACAACGATTTTGGTTAAAACATTTGACATTGCACTATGTTTTTGGTTGTGTTTCTGACTTTTTGATATGAACATGTTTTTATTTACTTTTGATATGAACATGTGTTGATTCACTTGGTTTGGTTTGTTCTCGTAGATAACCTTATGATTGGTCGCCCAGTTTTGTTGTTTCGAAAATTGAGAGTGTTTCCTCCTTTGCTAGGGACGAGGAGGATGGTGAGTGGAGACACTTGGATTTACGTTAGGTGGGAAATAGCCTTGATCTCATTTTTAGGTCGAGGAGGGAAATAATTTTCTGAGCTGTTTCCTCATTTGTTGACCGTAGAGGAGTGGAGACACTTGGTTTTGCATTAAGTGAGAGATAGGCTCGATCGCATTTTTAGGGCAAAGAGGGAAACACTTTTCTTTTATTCACCAAGGGTGAGTGGAAACAATTGGCTTTGCGTTAGGCAGGAGATAGGCTCCACCTTGTTTTTAGGGTGAGGAGGAAAACATTTTACTAAGCTGTTTCCTCTTTTGTTTGTTGGGGGCGAATGTAGACACTCGACTTTGTACTAGCTAGGAGATAGGCTCGACCACATTTTTAGGGTGAGGAGGGAAACACTTTATTAAGTTGTTTCCTCCTTTCTTCGTCGAGGGCTAATGGAGACACTCGACTTTGTGTTAGGTAGGAGGTAGGCTCGACCGCAGTTTTACAGCAAGTGGAGACAAAATATGTGAGCAAACAACCTTTTATTGCATTGAGACGATTATGTAGGTAACTTTTCAAAATACTTCTTTAAATGCTCGGCATTCCATGGATGGGGTAGTTCTTTTCCTTGGGTGTTTTTGAGGTTGTACAATCCCGACCTATGGCTCGCTACTACTACGTATGGGCCTTCCCATCGCCGTTCGAGTTTTTCTTCCTCTGATGTGGTGACCCCATCCTTTTATTATGCGTTTGGATGTTGTGATGATTTGAGTTGATTTGTGAATAGTAATATTTTGTAAGTGCCATTGAGATGTATTTTAATGTAAATAGGTTGAGATATGTGTGTAAATATATGAATCAAGTTGAGATAAGTTTAAATTTTTTTTATAGAATGTTGAAAAAGTAGTGGGTCCCATCAATTATTGGTTTGAAATGAGTTGAGATCATTCAACCAACCAAACACAGCAGGCTAGGTTTGGCTAATGAGAGTACCTCAAGTACTCTCAAACACTCTCACTACTATTCTTTATCTTATTATTACTTTTCACCTACTTTTACTACTATTCATTACTTTTTATCTACTTTTTACTACTATTCAATACTTTTTCATTACTTTTTCACTACTATTCACAAACATTCTCAAACACTTTTACTATCCAAACCAAGTTTAGTCTCCCACTTTGAAGGACCTTGTCCTAACCCTTCTATTGAAATACTTCTCTGCTTTCCTTTTACTAGTTGCTACCCAGATCTCTGCCCCGACCCTTTTCTCTCCTAGCAAATCAATATTTTCTTCCAACGCCTTGACGTTTGGCCTTTCAATGAAGTGTTGGGTTTTGTGGCTCGGTATCCCCACTTCTATTGGTATTATCACCTTGCCGTCGTAGTTTAAAGTGAAGGATGTCTATCTTGTTGGGGTTTCAACTATTGTCCTATATGCCCATAGCATCCTAGGAAGCTTTTTGCTCCGGCACCCTTCTTTTCCTCTAGCCTATTTTTTAGTATGCCCATTATTGTCATGTTTGTAGCTCCAACTTGTCCGTTGGCTTGAGGGTGATTGGGGAAGGAGTACTTGGCCTTGATTCTAAGCTCAACACACCAGTTCCGGCAATGGTCAAAGTTGAATTGCCTGTTGTTTTTCGAAATGATGCTTTGCGGTACCCCAAATTGGCAAACAATTGATTTCCATAGAAACATGGTGACATTTTGCAAGGTTTCAGTTGCCAGTGCTTCGACTTCAACATGTTTCATGAAATAATCGATGATGACAATGATGAACTTTGCTCCCCTTTTTCCCTGGTGGCATGGGACTGACCAAGTCTCATTGGTGAACAACCAGGGAGATGTAATTGATGTTAGTTCTTGAGGCAGGTAGCTTGGAATTGGCTCATGTAGCTGCCATTGAGTACACTTCCATCCAAACACTTTAGCATCTTTGAAGGCATGTGACCAATAATACTTGGCCTGCATGATCTTAGCCACCAAAGATCTTTCTCTCGAGTGATTTCCATAGACTCTCTAATGCACTTCCTCCATGATGTACTACGCCTCCTAGTGGCATGGGACTGACCAAGTCTCATTGGTGAATGACTAGGGAGATGTAATTGATGTTAGTTCCTTAAGCAGGCAGCTTGGAATTAGCTCATGTAGCTGCTATTGAGTACACTTCCATGAGAACACTTTGGCGTCTTTGAGGGCATGTGACCAATAATACCTGGCCCGTATGATCTTAGCCACCAAAGATCTTTCTCTCGAGTGATTTCTGCACACTCCCTTACACACTTCCTCCATGATGTACTACACCTCCTCTTTTGATACACATCGTAGGAGGGGGCAGAGAAACCTTGCTTGTATAATGCGCCATTGATCATGTTGAACCGGGTAGCTTTGTTCTTAAATTTCCTTGCTTCCTCCTTACTGTGCGAGAGCTCTCTGGTAGTAAGGAACTTGACTATATCACAAGCCCATTTTGGGGTCTCCATGCTTATCTCTGAGATTTCGAGCTTGATGACTGGGACTTCTATTGCTCAAGTTATAGCCTTCCATGTTAAGGATGGATCATCCTTTCCAGACGCTACTCATGCATGCCCATTTACCTTCCAATTGTCTTCCCGTGGGATGTGACTGATTTGGAAGTAACTAGAATGGTGGCATCCTTAGTAACTTGCTGCAAGTATTTTTTGAGCTTCTTGCCTTTTGCCAGATATTCTCCTGTTATTTAGTTGACTACAACTTGGGAGACTTCTTTCATGCCAACCTTTCACCCCCAAAGCCCTTGCTATGGCGAGTCCTGCCAATACTGCTTCATAATCGGCCTCATCGATGCTGAGTTTGAACTCAAGTCTTATTGTGTGGTATGCTTCCATGCTATCTTCCCTTACTACATAATCCCCTACTACCTTGCTAAAATGGAGGAATGAGCTATTGACATAAACTTGGTATGACATTCTTGTAGGGGGTTCCTGTATTTCTTCAAAGAAGTTGGAAAATTCATCCACAAAGCCAGTCAGCACTTGCATTTTCATTGTGGTCCGAGGAATGAAAGTCCTCAACTAATCGTATCCATTGGTCCATCCTAGTCTGTTTCCTCCAGTCCTGACACAACTTTTACCATTCCATCGGATCCTTTGCTAGTCCCATAGTGAGTGGGCGAGAAAGTGTCAACTGGGTGCATGTTACATGCGTGTAGTCATTGTGACAGGCGTCACATTTGGGGGGTGGGGGTGGTCGAGGACCACCTTGGCGGAGTCAGAGGTACCCGACAGTCCACTTGTGGCTGTTGATGTCTCTGTTGGGCCCATGAAGGGCTGAGTTGAGTGGCCCTCTTGGGTGCACGGTGTGCAACCAACCTATTCCAATCATGCCACGAGGGAGGAGTGGTTGGGGACTATCCATGGGGATTGGGGGGGGGGGGGGGAGAGGGCACTGGCAGTCCTCGTGGTCGCCGTCAACATCTCTTGGTGCACACGATCGAGATGTCCCTCAGTGCATTGTGCACTTAAATGTGCAGTGCATGTGGCGATACTCTCTCTTTGTGTGGTGTGTTGGGGGCAGTTTTAAGTGCAAAGTGCATGTTCCACTTTGTGACATCCCCCTTTAATTTTCAGGCGACAATATTTATAAATATAAGAGTTGTAAAGTTGAGAGCACTTTTCTGAGAGGAGTTCCATCTGCTCGTTTGGGTATGATTTCATATGCTGAAAAATCTTCCTTCTCCCACTTTTGGCGTAGAGAACAACAGTAGCGATGAAATAAAATAATAGTTAAAAAATAATAGGTGTAGGTTTGAGGAACTTATTTGATATTTTCTAGAGAAGATCTTGTGAGCCAGAGAATCATCCTTTGATAGTTATCGAAAATAATTAAAAGTTGGATCCCACAAACGGCGCCAACTGTTAATGCCTTAATTTGCACAACAGACCAAAAATGATGAAAGAATCATCCCTAACCCACGATGATGATTCGAGCTTCGATACGGTGTTCTTCGCGTTTATCCATCACATAAATAGTAAACAAGCAAATAAAAATAAATAAAGAGAGACATAGAGATATATGTGGTTCGGCATAATGTCTATGTTCACGGGTTGTTTAGGGTGAAATCAACTATAATGAGTGATTTTACTCTCTCTCATGACCTCACATATCTCACAAATGGAATGGAAAAATTTAGTGCAGGCATAGAGAAGTTGTGGTGGAGTCAATACTTCGAGAGCTTCTATGGAGAGACTGTGTAGAGTTCCTGTCAGATTTGTGGGGGACCTGCTCCTTATATAGAGGTTTATTTTCTTATAGTGATTGAGTCTAACTTGTCTAGTGAAACATTTTCTTCTTAGAAGTTTGTGTCTCTTTCCTTTTAGAAATCTGAGTCAACTTGTCTTATCTTTTCTTGGATTTATCTCTTAACTTGATTTTCGACCTTATCTCAAGGCTAAATTATAGGTTGCTGATTTTGATCCCTACAACCGCAAGGGACTACTTCTTTTACTATATGGATTGAGGAAGGGTCTGTTGAGATCAATAACATTGTAATAAATAACTTATTATGTATCGCTTAAATTTTATTGAATGAGATGAATTTTGCTAATTTAAAAAAAAATTATATTTATTTCAAAAATAAATAGCTAATTTATTTTTTGAACGAGTTATAACATCATACATGTTATAAGTTGTTTAATTTTGACAAAATAGAGAATGAATTTATATTATATTTAATAACTTTATCTAAAGGTTTTTCTTAAATATCTTTATATAATTAATATATATTATTAATCATTATATTCATAAGAATTCAAATGGTATTTATTGTATAAAAACAAAAATTTCTTTTATTTTTTTAATATATATGTAGAATATTCTCATCCTAAAGTCATTATAATACAATGAAAAAGATTAAATATTGAACATTTATTAAGTGAGCGGTTGTCAATAAAAAATAAGGATGAATATTAAACAATACATCTTGTATACGACTTGATTAAACTCAAATTGAACAATACATCTCGAATTCGATCTCAAATGGCTTGTCAAGTAATCTGTTTATTTAAATATAGCCATAAAAATGAAAAATTATGTGAACACAATATGGGAGATCTCAAGCTGATCTCTTGCTCAATACAATGAAGATCCCACAAAATTATAATTTCCTCTCTCTTTCATATTCTGTAAGGGTTCTGTTGTAATAGGTTGTGAAAGGTGAAAATGGAAGATGAAGGTGCTGTGAAAATGATAGAGAAATGCAATGGTAGACAAAGTCTTTGATAAAATGGCACTGAAAATTCAGGATGCTAATAAGGTACTTCGGGGATCCCTTAACCTCCAAAGATGACAAATCTACAATGATTTTCCAGATTATTCTTCTCTGTGCTCAGGACATGCATAAAAGGGTTGCTGCCATAACAAACTAATCTAATGGCAGTGCAACACATGGAAAGCAAAATAACAGAATACAAATGTGATAGAAAGCAAATATCAAACTGAAGGAAATATTAAAAGATAAACGACAATTAGTTTTTATTAGTGAACTAAGCCGAACGACTAGTAGCCTTCCTCTCCAAGTGATGCCTTTCTTCTCTTCAACTTAAATGGTGTGCTTCATCCTTAAACGTTGTGTTTTGAGTTCCCATGCCTTAACTACTTCAGATCCTCACTTCATGCCGACAGAACCCTAAGTTCCCTCTTAGCCTCTTTGTGTCGTCTTCCTCTTCTTCTCCAGAAGGCCCCCTGACAATCCCCACCCCTTAAAGTACCTTGCCCACAAGGTGTGGGTAAAGGTTGCGCATCCTCCATAGGTACTCCCAAGTATTGTTTTTGGCTTCCGTTCCCTCCCATTTGATTAGAACTTCTGTGATGGCTCGATGGCCTAGCTTCTTCATCCGTCTCTCCACAATAGCCTCTATCTCGGGTAAGATCTCACCCTCTACATTTATTGGTGGTAACCATGGCAAGGGATCTATGTGTTCATCCAGTTTATGTTTCAAGCAAGAGATGTGAAAAACTGGATGGATCTTGGAACTAAGAGGAAGATTAAGCCTGTAAGCGATACTTCCAATTTTGTGGTTGATGCGAAAGGGTCCATAAAATCTTGGAGAAAGTTTTAGGTTTTTCCGAGCAGCTACTGATTTCTAGCAATAGGGCTGCAATCTGAGGTAAACCCAGTCCCCTTCTGTGAAATGTCTCTCTGTTCTTCGTTTATCCGCATACAATTTCATTCTTGCCTGTGATTCCTTTAGATTGTGTTTGAGTAGTGCTTTTAGTTGTTCTCGGGTCCATAGTAAGCTATCCACTAAATCATTGGAGGAGGTATTGAGAATATAGGAGAGGAATTTAGGTGGGTAGAGTACCCATAGAGGGCATTGAATGGTGAAATCTTTGTAGAGTTGTGATAAGAAGTATTGTACCAAAACTCTGCCATCGATAGCCATTGAGCCCAGGAGTTTGGTTTAGACCCTGCATGGCTTCTAAGATACCCTTCTAGCGTCTTGTTAAGAGCTTCAGTCTGGCCATCTGCCTTTGGATGATAAGCTGAACTATATTGTAATGTGGACCCTTGGAGCTCAAATAAAGACTTCCAAAAGGAGCTGAGAAAAACAGGGTCACGATCTAAAACTATGGTCTTGGAAAGACCATGAAGTCTGAAGATCTCTTGGAAAAATTTTAGGGCCACCCCAGCAGCTGTGTAAGGGTGAGTCAAAGGTATAAAATGGCCATACTTGGTCATTCTATCGACCACCACCAGGATAACATTCACCCCTTTAGACTTAGGCAAGCCTTCTATAAAGTCGAGTGAGATGGCCTCCCAAGCCTGGTCAGGAATAAGAAGTGGTTGTAGCAAGCCTGGATATAACACAATTTCTGTCTTGTCGGTTTGACAGATGTCACATTCCTTCATTGCCTGTTTGATATCTTTCTTCATGCCCCTCCACCAAAATTCCCTCTTAGCCCTTTGATAGGTTCTAAGAAGCCTTGAGTGTCCAGCTTGAGGATTATCATGTATAAATTTCAAAACCTTGGTCTTGAAAGCAGATTGAGCATCTACCACAATACGCCCCTTTTTCAAGATTAATCCGTGCTGTAGTGAAAAACCCTTAGGTGCTTCTTGGTTAGAACTAAATTTTTCCAATAGTTCCTGTAAGTCCACAGAATTTTCATAAGTTGCCTTCAGTTCTTCAATCTAAGTAGGAGTGGTGAAAGTAATAACAACCAAAGAACCCTCTGAGATTAGTTCAGTTTCATGCTTCTGAGACAAGGCATCAGCCACCTTGTTGTCTTTCCCTTTCTTGAATTCTATGCTAAAGTCATAACCCAGAAGTTTAGTGATCCACTTCTGTTGGGCAATAGTGCCCACTTTCTGCTCCAGTAGGAATTTAAGAGCCTGTTGGTCTTGAACACCTGACCCAACAAGTAAGTCCTCCATTTTTGGACAACTATGACCAGAGTCAAAAGCTCCTTCTCATAGGTGGATAGATTCAATGCCCTACCTTTCAAGGCCTTGCTTAAAAAGGCTATTGGTTGTCCCTGCTGCATGAGGACAACACGTATACCCCCTCCACTTACATCACACTCCAAAGTGAAGGGTTGAGTAAATTTAGGCAGCTTTAACACTGGGCGTGAGGTTATTGCAGTTTTGAGCTCCTCAAAGGCCTCAACAGCCTTTGCATCTCAAGAGAAGGAATTCTTTTTAAGAAGGTTTGTGAGGGGAGCTACAATTAAATTATAGCCCTTTATGAATTTATGATAGTAACCAGTTGACCCGAGGAAACCCCTTAAGGATTTGATATTTTTAGGCACTAGCTACTTCAACATAGCAGCTATCTTTTAGGATCAGCCTTAACTCCAGCACCAGTTACTATGTGACCCAAGTATTCAACCTCAGGGACCCTAAATAAGCATTTAGATCTTTTGGCATATAAACAGTGGCTAGTAAGTGTGTTCAACACCTACCTAAGGTGATCAATGTGTTCCTCCATACAACTACTGTAAACTAGTATGTCATCGAAGAAGACTAACACAAATCTTCTCATAAAAGGTCTAAAAAACATATTCATAAGACCTTGGAAGGTTGAGGTGCGTTTGTAAGCCCGAATGGCATTACCAGAATTCATAGTGGCCCTCATGTCTACAAAAGGCTGTCTTATGAACATCTTCAGGAACTACTCGTATTTGATGATAGCCTGACCGCAGGTCTAGCTTAGAAAAAATGAGGGAACCATCCAATTCATCTAGTAGTTCATCAATTACTGGAATTGGGAACTTGTCCTTAACAGTCTCTTGGTTGAGTGCCATGTAGTCCACACACATACGTCAACTACCATCATGTTTCCTGACCAAGAAAACTGGTGAAGAGAAAGGACTGCAGCTAGGTCTAATAGCCCCAGTTCTGAGAAGTTTAGTGACAATCTTCTCTATCTCAGCCTTCTGATAATGAGGGTATCTGTAGGGTTTAGTGGAGATGGGATTAGTGCCATTCCTTAGCACAATTTTATGTTCATGAGACCTACTAGGGGCAGGCCAATAGGTTCCTGGAATACCCTATGAAACTACTCTAGCAATTGAGTAATTGCTGGACAGCAAGAATGTGTAGGCCCTTCCCTTTCAATAGTCATTAATTGTAAGAAAAGACCCTTCCCTTTGTGGAATGTGTTGGCTAAAGATTTATCACCCTCATTAGTAAGGGTGGATGCTCTGAGTTGGACCCCTTTCAAATTAACCCTTTTTCCTTTCCATAGAAACTACATGGTTAAACATGAAAAATCCCAAGTAATAGGACCCAATTCCCCCAACCACTGAATGCCCAAGACAGTATCACAACCAGCTAATGGTAAAACATAGAATGAAGGCTTAAAACAGATGCCTTGCACAGAGGTTAGCAACTGGGTACAGAGACCTTGACTTTGTAAAATTTCACCATTAGCGACCTTAATTGTAAGCTAACTAGATCTGTCTATAGGGAAGCAATTTCTAGAAACAATAGCAGTATCTAGGAAGTTATGCGTGCTTCCTGAATCTACCAAGAGTGCTACCATCGTGGACCCAATTTTAGCCTACAATCTCATAGTCTTGGGACATGGGGTACCAGTAAGGGCATTTAGAGATATCTCAGGTTTAAAATCAGGTTACTGGTTAGGCATGTTATCCACTACTTCAATTGAATCATACAAAACATCCTCATCAGGAGTTTCATCTACAACATGCATCAAATAAATTTTAAGAGACTTACAAACATGTGTTGGGTTCCACTTATCTCCACAATGGGAACATAGTCCCTTGCGCCTCTTCTCATCCATTTGCATAGAATGAACTTTGGTTGGTGGTGCTGCTGGTTTAGTGTATTTGCTATAATTGGTATTTGTAGAACTCTCTTGTCCCCCATGAAAAGTAGATGTACTACTTTTATCTCCCCATGTTTTGATTGGTTTGCTGGAACTAACCAAGTACTCTTCCTGAATTTGTGCGAGGCCATATACTACATTCAAGTTGATAGGGTTGAACATGTGGAGAGGGAGTCTGATTTCATCCTTGAGGCCATTGAGAAAGCAGGTCAACTTGTGAGAATCAGGTAGACCTTTCATCCTATTGGAAAGAGCTTCAAACTGACTCTTATAGGCTGTAAGAGAAGCTGTTTGTTTCAACCTTGTGATGGCCTCAATGGGGTTATCATAAGCAGTAGGTCCAAACCTCATTTGGAGGGCTTCAGTAAACATCTGCCAACATTGGAACTGGCCTGTATCAACTACATCTTGTTACCACACCAGAGCTTCCCCATTCATGTGGTAAGAGGCCATAAGGAGGCGGTGAGCAAGAGTTGTTTGGTGAAAGTCGAAGTAATGAGAAGCCTTGAAGATCCACCCTGCTGGATCGGTACCATCAAAATGTGGAAACTCGAGCTTGATACCCCGCTTTAAAGGCCTTCTATTATAATTATCTCCTTTAGTTGGTGGCTCACGAAGAGCTAACTGAGCTTGTAACTGTGTCTGGGTGCCCATCATGGTTATGAGCATGTCATTCATTTTTCGCATCTGTTCCTGTAATTCATGTATACGCTGGTCATGGCTGAGTAGTGGGTCCTGGGTTTTCTTGTTTAAGCATGTGTTTTCTACCATTAGAATCATAGGCTCTGGATACCAATTGTAAGGGTTCTGTTATAATAGGTTGTGAAAGGTGAAAATGGAAGATGAAGGTGCTGTGAAAATGATAGAGAAATGCAATGGTAGACAAAGTGTTTGATAAAATGGCACTGAAAATTCAGGATACCAATAGGGTACTTCGAGGGATCCCTTAATCTCCAAAGATGACAATTCCACAATGATTTTCTAGATGATTCTTCTCTGTGCTCAGGATGTGCATAAAAGGGTTGCAGCCATAACAAACTAATCTAATGGCAGTGCAACACGTGGAAAGCAAAATAACTGAATACAAATGTGACAAAAAGCAAATAAAAAACTGAAGGAAATAATAAAAGATAAACGACAATTAGTTTTTACGAGTGAACTGAGCCAAAAGACTAGTAGCCTTCCTCTCCAAGTGATGCCTTTCTTCTCTTCAACTTAAACTGTGTGCATCATCCTTAAACGTTGTGTTTTGAGTTCCCATGCCTTAACTACTTTAGATCCTCACTTCATCCCGATAGAACCCTAAGTTCCCTCTCAGCCTCTCTATGATGTCTTCCTCTTCTTCTCCAGAAGGCCCCCTAACATATTCCAAATAAAGAAGATGAAGAACATGGTAATTAAAGACCTACTTATAAACTTTTCGCATGTATTTTATATGGACAGTGCTAGTGCGTCGCCCAATGTTTATCGCTGGACATACTACTAGTGCAATTTTTTCTCTTTTTATTTTAAACATTTTTAAATAGTAATTTCCTTAATTATAAATAATAAAATAAAATAAATACATTAATAGTCAAAATGAGTGAGCAAAATCATAGGACAAGTTAGAATTTTCCCTTTTATATACCCACGAGTCTTTTTCATGTGCTCTCTTACTTTCCCTTCATATAAGAGTATGCTATCATTTTGATTATAGATGATAAGGGGCCTTTAGTTTAGTTGGCTGCAAATAAAGTATTTTGTTATAACAAATTAGTGGGATTTGTTTTAGAAATCTTTTAGCCATGCTAATAAGATATGAGCTGCTAGCTTTAAGTGCGTCAGGGAGTTTCATGGTTGCTTTTCTTAGGTGTGTTACCATGACCATGGGTAGCAAATAGCTACTAGCTAGTTATCTAAATTCTCAAAGTTGTCGGCTTGATCTCTCACTATAACATAAATCTTCTTTTGGGATGAAATTTGTTGCCTCAAAAGATTGGTTCAAACGTATATGCAGTTACTGTTCAAACTGTAATTCGAATTGTTCAAATAAGAAAGTTCCTAATTTGAATGATGTTCGAATAAGGGTGATGGAATGTTTGAATGATGTGACCATAAATGGTTCGGACGTATTAACTTTTCATTCAAACATAACAGGGTAATGCTATTGCTGTTCGAATAGGAGTGATGAGCATTCAAATGTTTTGTTATACTTGTACGAATGTGGGTTTGAAGATGTATGTGATTCGTTCTAATCCTGAAATCGTATATGGTTCAAACAATGTATGTCACAGTTCAAACATCATATGTTAACGGTTTGAATATTGATTACAATGTTCTGAACATAAAATAGGGTATGTGTTCAAACAAATGAAGTTCCCTTCGAATAATAGGAATTAAACTTGAAATTCAAGCATAATATATAATCCAACAATTATTTATGAAAATTTTATGTACCTACAATCAAACTCTAAGTTAAGGTCGTGATAAAAAATATTAAAAAAAATTACAAACTGTGTGAAATGGAAGTGGAGGCATAAAATGTTAGAACATCATCATCTACATCTCTTGAAGCATTTCTTCGCACTGAATGGCTAAGTCCCTCCACAGCTTCTCTTGTTCTGAATTTATATCACAAGGCTCCTAAAATAAGAAGCAAAATTAGATTGATGGTATAACATATAAGAAAAATAAATGGAATTAATATAATGACATAATGCATTACCTAGTATACTGGCTCCTCAACATTGCGACGAAAGTAGTGTTTCATACAATACGATTTTGCTTATTCTTAAATGATGTTTCTATTTCCATCCTAGTAATTTAAAAAATTGATCTAAACATTCATATGCCAAAATTCTAGGCCATCACTTAGTGGCCTTTAGATACTATCCACTTATTATTGTCAAGGTCCGAGAGATTGTATAGTGAAGTAACAATGAAAGCTACAAATTTCTTCAAGATAATTCTCCATTCCAATGTCTACAAGATAGGAAGCCGATGTAGAGTTATTATTAGCCTTCTTGTAAAGGTGTAAGACAGATAATAATAAGTTTATACAAAATTTCAGTCTTGTAGCGAATGAATAGAGAATTATCCTCAAGAAATGTGTGGCTTTCATTGTTACTTCACTTATCGAGGTCCGAGAGACTGTGTGGTGAAGTAAAGATGAAAGTCGGACATTTACATTTATTTCTTCAAGATCATTTGTTGGTACAACATGTGCAAGACAGGAAGCTGATATAAACTTATTATTAGTTGTTCTCTCTCTCTCTGTCTCTCCACCATGAGTTTTCCTGTCCTTGCACCCTGAGTACGATGTCAATCCCTCCACCACCTTAAGAATCTTTGCTTTTCTTTCTTCTCCATGCAAGAAACCGCAAACTACAATGACTCCATTGCACCATTGTCGTCCTCTGAACCACAACACCACTGTCGGCCACATCTAATATGGACCTAGTTGCATTGCTACCTCCTGCATTGAAGCAAACCCAGACCACTTTTGAGAAAGCCCGCAACTTGTCCCATGCAAGAACCTCTACATCCTTGCCCAGCCACCTTCATGTATTGCCTCCATGCCTAGTGTTGCACCCTCAAAGCCCACAAATAAACTGTGAGATGAAGCCCTTATTTTGCACTAATAGAAACAAAGCAAGCAGCCCATCGTCCTCCATCATGAATGATCCATAACCATATCTTTATTGTTACTCTCTCTCTCTCTCTCTCTCTCTCTCTATTAGCACCATGTATGATTAGCAACTCTCAAATGGTTAGGTGGATAGCAGTGCTAGTTGTAATAAGTGTTTTGGATTTTAAGTCATGTGTGTAATTACGTGAAAATATGCTAAGAGTAAAATAGAAAGGATCCAACACAATAATAGGAAACTAGGTTGAGAAAAAATTCAAAAATTTGACACCGACAAAATGGGGTTGGATTTTTTTTTTCTCATTTTTCAATTGGAGTCAGAGGTATTGTTGTACCGACTCATATTTTGATCTGATCCTACTCTAACTCTGTGACTCCGACTCCCACTACAAAGGCTAGTTTTTGTTATTGTGAGCCTGGCCTGTGTAGTAGCCTAAACCATGAATTAATGCCCAACACCTTTACCCCATACGGCTAAGCCTTTTCTTCTTCTCTTTCTCTTCTTCTTCCTTTCTCCCTCCCCACTGTTTGCACCTCCCCCTCCCATGACCTCCATGCATCTCCCTCTCTCTCTCCTCTCTTGTTCTCTATTTTACTCTCTTTGGGATCCATCGCCACTCACGCCGTTGGCTACCATGACATGTACACACCACTGCAAATCCCCACCTCTATCTCGCCCTCTGAACACCATTCACACACCCATGATCTCTCTTTTCCCTTCTTGAGAGGCTCGATCATGTTTGGGCTTCAAAACCCTAGCCGCTGTAGTCACCCCACCATGGTGCACCACTAACAACAGGATCCCCTCCCTCTCGATCTCACTTCTCACTTAGATCACCCTCTTTATTTCATGTTGTGCTTTCTCTCCTTTTCTCCCTCTCTGTTTCATCTCCGTCATGAGAGTCATCGCTACTGTCCTCCATGCCTCAGCACCGTGCCTCGTTAGAAACACCTTCGCCACTCTCTCATTTTCCTTTGCCTCAAACATGCTCCCCATCTATTTTCCCTTCTCTATGAGTCACTACCATCACCCCAGCTCCGCCAACCACCACCACCTCAAATCTTCCAGCCCCACCACCTCTGCCACCTCCTTGCTACCACTCCATATCTTTCGATCCTATCACGCACCACATGTCGCACTTTGCTCTTTGGCCCATGGCACCCTTTCCCTAAGATTTTAGATTGCCGACCACCCAACCCTGCCATCCCTTTCTCCATGGCTACTATGTCAACTGTGTGAATGTAGCGTAGGTTTAGAATAACAATTGTTACTTTTCAATGCAACAGTAAACTACCACAATCCACCCGTTCAACCACTGTGTCACTTGATAACGGGGACGCCCACAACCAGCAACTGAGTTCAGGGCCATTCCATCATTCAAAAATTTCTTGTCCGCATTTGATGTGGTTCTTGGACTAAATTTGAAATTCCTATAGTTGAGAATTGTGAAACTCTATTTTGTACAGTCTGGTTATGAATTGTGATTAAATTGACTATGGGAAGAGTTGGGATTGACTTGTAGACTGGTTGTGAATTTATGAAGTGGTCGAGGGGCATGTTGAGTATTAGGATTAAATGGTAGCTGGTTGTGAATTTTTGTGGTGGCCGAGGGCTCGTGAAGCATTGGGAATGAAACATGTAGGTTGTTGTGATGTTAGGATTGGTTTGATGTTAAATAATTTGTTTTGTTTTATTACATGTTTTACATTGTTGTTATGTCATTCAATAATTAACTGTTGTATGTTTGACTGCTTTATATTTGTTACCTGTCATTAATACTTCTATTGAAAAGCTGGTGATTTTGTGTCAAAAGATCTTGTGAGTGCATGCATGTCACGACCCCAAGTCGAGATGGAGCATTATCTCAATGGTGCTTCTTTGCTCACTTGGGAGTGCATAAAATTGAGTGACATCCCCTAGGTTGTTGCTGGGCAATGACGAGCTCAAGCGAGATGGTAACGGTCTCGGGTTGACTCTGTTGCCTCTGCTGGTAGAGGTTAGAGTATGCCTAAACAAGTATGTGCCAGGTACGGAGTTTGACATTGCTTGTTACGAAGTTACATGTACAGTTGTTACCTGTGGTGTGACGAAGGGAGCTAGAGTATGCGGATGGTCCAAAGGAGAGATCATGGTGCATGCATTAATAATATGATAGTATGGATTTTATGTGGATCATGATCCCAACTTGAGATCGGGGATAATCTCAGTGGCTCTCCTCTGGTCACTTGGGAGTGTGTAAAACTGAGTAACATCCCTTGAGATGTTGCTGGACGACAATAGGCTTAGGCAAGATGGTAACATTCTCATGTTGACTCTATTGCCTCTCTGCTGGCGGAGGTTAGAGGATGCTTGATCATGTATATGCTAGGCATGGAGCTGGGCATCCCTCTTTACGAAGTCACACTATGGTCATTACCCATGGTTTGATGAAGAAAGCCAAAGTGTGCGAATGGTCAATAGGGGAGATCATGGTGCATACTTCAATCAAATGGTTATTTTCAAAATAAAAATGTGATTTTTTTGTGGTGTCTTGTGTGATAAATGGGTATACTTGTGTGACGCCTCTAGATTCCATTTGGGATCGGATCTACATTTGAAGCGTCGGGACATGCAATACAAGATTACCTATCCCCGTTCATGACATATAAGATGCGATGTTTCTAACATGCATCTAGCATTATGCAATATTCGCAGTAGATAATTTTTTTTCTTGAGCAATAGTATACACCAAACTGATAATACCCCAAATAATTAAAACATAATCCATGCATACTTGATAAAATAAACATCCATGATTATAGTACGGGTCTAGAAAACTTTAATCTCAAAACATGGAATATACTATTGAGTTGGTTCATGGAATAACTCGCATAACTCGACTAACGAGGCCAGAATACTATCCAAAAACCTAACTATGGAAGCTGTAAGCTCCGCATCGCATCTGCGGCATCTAGTCAACCTCCTCCAGTCTGCCAGTGTTCTCTCCTTGCTCTAACCTTACACATCACCTACCATTTGGGAGGAACGGTAGTTGAAACTACCATAGTGAGATTTGATAATAAATCTCAGCAAGTGAACATGAAACTTCGACACAAATTAATGATGCAAGTATGGCAATAAAGGCATGAATGCATAATCAAAGTTAATAATAAGTACAACATAGCTTGACATAATATGACATGAAATAATAAGCATAACGTGACTTGGTATAACATGCCATGAGCTAACATAATTTGAACTGAAACTGAAACTTGGCTTGACGTGACATGAACTTGAAACATAACATGGACGCGAACTTGAAGGTTGACATGAAGGTAAACTTGAACATAACATAACATGAGACATGACTTGAACGTGAAATACATAAACTTGGAATCTTTTTTAATAGACTTAATTAATAAAGTGACCATCCGGGTACTACATGGGTCCCTTTGAGCTGTGTATTCCTACCGATTACGGCATCACAACACAGGTATCTGTACTAGGCTGTGAGTACATTAATACGTACTCAACAATTGTTGTGGCCCCATACTCTATGCTCTACAGTTGTTGTGGTCACATGAATTATTTGTGCCACAATTTCTATGGACACAAATAAAATAAAATATGGTTCCATTGGTGTTAGTGCCTGGCGTGCTACAGTGACTAGCTAGTTAGGCCTTATTTACAACCTATTGACTGCATTTCATCATCCTAGGAATTTTCCACCTATTTAGACACTCCAGCATTAACAAAGGAGTTCCACTAGGATATTAACCTATCCTAGCACTTAGGGTCGTGATTGATATGAATAATTTGACATGATAGTTCTTGAATATACAAACTGTACCCGAAACAAAACGTGACATGAATACTAAAGGACAAAGTCTTGACGTAGTGTAACATGACATGAAAGTAAGATGATAGACATGCGTACTTGACAGAAAATATTTCATAGCATGACATAATATGTAACATGCAACATTTTGTAACATGGCATAATGTGTAATAGTGAATATTATGTGACGTGAAATACATGTAATAGATGACATACGTGACATGACATACATGCAATAGATAGGAACGAGTGACAGAATATATTATGTAACAGATAAGTATTTCATGACAGTATACATCACGTGTAACAGATAACATGTAATGACGTGGCATGACATGACATATATGATAACATATGAACATAACTGTAGTTTTCTTACCCATCACACATATACAGTGAACTGATAGTATGTTAAGAGCTAATTTACCTCAGTATTTGCATTTCTAGGCAAACTATTTGGTCTAACCGAAATCCTCTTGCATAGAAAAATTATATCTTTGAAACTAATACTAAATATGAAAGCCATTGGAGTAAATTAAACCACAAAATATTCAAACATTCTCAAAACAAACACTATTTTTCCACTTCCAGTTTCTGAGTTTCTATATCTAAGAAAATCTTTCATCAAAAGTTTTAGTCATGCAACAAATCCTCAATGAAAATTCATAAACACATGTTAACAATAGTCCATCAAATTTTTGGACAAAGATATGTCTATTAGCTTGGTCAAAAATTCTAAAATATAACACACTCTCCAGCTTAATGCCCAGAATGACCTTTCCATGTTTAAAACAACTTTTGATCGACAAAATCACCACTAAATGAAACAAATAAGATATTCACAGAAACTAAACTCAAAGAAAAACAACTTTTATGAAGTATTTATGCTGAGAACATACCTACTAAGGGTCAAAAAGTGTCACGCAAAAAGACTTAGAAATCTGCCCAAGAGACCTTGTAATACCCCGCTCCTTCCTTCTAACGTAAGCAATTACGTCCGATGCGATTGTCCACTAATTTCCTCTAGCGACTATGAGCCTTGTTATGCGTGCTAGACCTCGATGGCGTATTTTTAAAGATATTACGTGATTTCTAAGGCTAGTTTTGTATTTTAAAGTTATGAGTATTTTAAATGGAATATTCCCATCGTTATTTAATTAAGTAATATTCTAAATAACTCAATTATAATATCTTTGAAGAGCTCCAAAGATATTATAATTGTGGGAAATCATTTTATATAAATGATTCCACTTATTTAAAATATTACATGAATTAAATTATGATGGAATTTTTAAATTAATTTAATAGTTTTATTCTTTTAAATATGTTAAGTAAGACTTCATCATTTTATTAATGATGAAGGAATATTATTTTAAATAATATTCTATCTTAATTCCTTTCAGTATTTTTAATTAAGTTAATGTTTACGCATTTTCAAATCAGTATTTAAAGCTCACCATTAGATTGTTTTGTAGATCCCTAGACAATGAGTTTTAGGATAAAACCCCAGTCCTCTCTCTTCCTCCCTCACTTTTCACCAGCCCTCTCTCTCTCCTCCCTCTCCCTTGGCTTGCCTAGTACGCAGCTCCCCTCTCCCACACCCGAGTCCTCCATTGCTCAGCCCGACGCCGCCTTGCACCAGCAAGCCTCACCGCCCCTTCCACCGGCACCACCTCACTCCAACGAACTCCCCCACACCGACCTCCCTCTCTCACTCTCTCTCTTCCTTTCTCTCAGCAGTGCATAGCCCAAATGGGCTCGATGTTGTTGCGCCACCGTGCGTAGCCCTCCGACGCCACTACCTCTAGGGTTGCTTCCCCTCCCATCGGCCATCACCCTCTAGCAAGCTTGGCCTCCATCGTGCAGCCACCTTCTCTCCATGCACGTACACAGCCTTACCCATGTACGGGTTCACTGTGCATGTCCTTAGAGTTGCCATGCAATACCACCCAGGCCACCGGACACTGCCACGAGCATCCATGAGTCTCCCTCTTCGTCCTCCCTTGGACCCATGATCAGTAGCCTTTCCTAGATCTACCGCACGAGACTCCTCCATCGCAAGGATTTTGCACCCTCCACCATCGTACATCACCACCCATGGCATGGGACCACCATCTCCGGCATCCTCAGGCCACCACCAACGCATCCCGACCACCCATGGCCCCGATTTGCCACCCATGTTCCTCCACTCTCTCTCACTCCACCATAGCACCTCTCCCTCTCACACACGACCATTCCTCTCTCCACCACCAAGGATTGCAGCACCACCACCACCGAGCCTCCACGGCTCCACCAGAAGCCTCCCTTAGTAGAACCCTAGGTCCAGACCCCAACACGTTACGTGGTGGGCATTCGTTACCCACGTGATGGACAATCACTGCACGTGGCTGACCGCCACTGTACATGGCCAGATCCTCCGTGGTACGCCCCTTGCCACCATTACAAGGCCACCATAAGCCCTTCCAAGATCACACCTAGCTATCCAAATGCCTAAATAGTCACCGTACATGGTGTAGCCGCCCGTACGACCCTTCTGATGTCATTGACTGTAACGGGTAGCGAGCAACGCACGGGTTATCCCGTCGGCAGTATAACTCTCTATCCTTTGTTCTTTATGTTAGATGCTAGTTGGTTGGTTAGATTGTGGATTGTAGTGTTAGTATTATGGAGTTGCTGTGTAGTAAGGTGTTGTGATGTGTCGTGACGTGAAGTGTTGGGCTTAGTTAGAAAGTGTGCTGTGTAGTGATGTGGACTATGCTGTGAAGTATGGTTATGGTTTATGTGCTGTTGTAGTGATGTGGTTGTAGTCTGAGGTGACAAATGTCACCATATAGTCGACTTATGGTTGGGAGTAAGTGTGAAGTGGTTAGAAAGTATCAGAGTAGTGCAGCAGAAGCATGACTGGGCAACGTCACGAAGTGACGTGGCCAAGCAAGAATTCATGTGGTGATGAGTTAGAAAGTATTTCAGGTGATGTGACGAGGTCACGGTGTAGTTTGGGAACAGTCTCGAGCTATATGGCATGATGTAAGGTGTACTTATGAATGGAGTCTTATCATGTCAAGTGTTGGGATGAACTGTTAAAAGGTACGGGTAGCATGAAGAATCGTGCTAGCCAGGTAAAAGAAGGTTGGTATCGAAGTATGGCACTTGTCCATACAACCCAATGATCAACGTAAGATTTGTTGGTCTTAGGTGATAAAGGGGTAAGGTACGTGTGTGTTCTGGTTAGACACACGTGCTGGACGAATTCACCATATGTAATGGGTGGTCTGTCATAAGCATGGTTACATGGTGCTTAAGCCTCAGGGTTGGCTTAGAGCCGTGTGATGTGTATGGATGACCATGAGGATTAGAGTAAGCTAAGATACATGAAGGTAATGACGAGTATACTGTCTAAGAATGGGATGCGTGACTTAGTCGGTCTGAGTCATGCATTGGGATGTGATTGATAAGAAGAATGGGACAGAGGTCTTAGTGTCTTAATCCTAAGGTGAATCATGGGTTCATCCTAGTGAGTAAACACTCGAAGTAGAACGTTAAGTTTGGAAAGAGGCAATGGCCGTAAATAGGTCCCCGAAGGTTTTATCATTGTAAAGGACACTTAAGAGCACGGGATAGAAGGAGAGTTTTCTAAGTAAAGCATAGTTCTATTTCTAGTTCAGTTGCTTATGCACTAGATAGAGAATGACGTTAAGGTTATGTGTATGCATGTAGGTTGCCATCTGACATGCGCATGAATGGACTGCATGGTATAAAAGTAGCATGGAGTCTAGGTAAGTATTATGTTAATACTCTTCTAGAGTTTTCTAAAAGATAAGAAAACAAAAATGGAATGCTTTCTCTTTTGAAAACGAAGAAAAGAAATGCTTTCTCTTCGAAAGGGTAAATGTTTTACGACAAAGCACGATAAGCATAACATTCTTCAAGTATAAGTATGTACGGCCCTCTTTGGCAGCCCCTGTTAACGCAACCAAAGTATTAATTATACGCATATAAATGGATGACTATACGCAATATCTATTGTATGTATTTTCCATAAAAAGACATGGCATGAAAATATGATTTTCGAGCCATCGCCCCAAACGACGTTTTCTCACGAAAAGATGTTTTCTCATGATATCTTTTCTCATGAAAAGATGTTTTTCTCATGAAGGCATAAAATGAATGAAAAGAATGAAAACTCATGCTCATGCACATGAAATGAATGAAAGTCTAAGCTCTTTAGAATGAATGAATGAAAGAAATGAAAGAAAGGTATGAAAGCATGAATGCATGAGGATATGTAAAGGCCATATGAATGAAAGGGGTACCCAATGAATGAATGGGTAGATGGCAATGCTGGGTAGTAGTATCTGGTAGTGCACCCAGTGCTGCACCCTGAGAGAATTGGATTCCAACCTGTGGTCACGGGAGAATCCATTGGCCATAGGGCCACTAACCCTAGCACGCAGGGCGTAACAGTGTGCACTAGCTTATGAAAGTGAAAAGAAAAGAATGTATGAATGTATTACATTCTTCAAGAAATGAAGGCACTGGCGAGAGAAGCTTTTTACGAAAAGAAAGCCATTTTCTTTAAAGAAGAAAAGCCCCGCTAGTGATGTTTGCAAAGGAAGGCATGTATGCATATATGTATAGTATGTATGGAATGATAAGTGCATGACTGGAAACCTATGTTGCTATATTTTAACCGTATGAAATAATGCTTACTGAGTATTCGACTCATTTTAAATTTTATGTGTGCCCCTCCCCCCACAAGAAGCTAAATGAGCGGTACACGTCAGGACGGACACGACCAAAAGGGAAGAGCACGGAAGTCTAGGCATGAGAATTTAAATGTACGAGAAGCCTTTCTATTTTAAGATCAATGTTTTACGTTGTAAACCTCTTTTATTATAAAAGCACATTTTATTTTATAAACATAGAATCTTACACCCTAGGAATGGAAGTAAAATGTTTTAAATCGAACGGTAATTCCTGTCGTCTTTTCTAAAAGATTTCGTATAAAAGTCCCACCACAAGGATAGGTGTTACATACCTCTTTTGCTCTCTAAGAATGGAGTGAAGAAGTGATAAAATGAAGTAAAGTGTGTCTTGCATGACATTATACTTCTGGAGGGTGGAGTTATGAGCTTAAATGACCTTTGATTGAAGGTGCATATATCACATAAAGTGAAAAATAGTGAGAGGCAAGGGTTGCTTGCTACTGCCTTGTGGTATGGAGGAATATGAGGTGGATTTCCCCTCTTACATCAAGGCATTATTGGCTGCAGCCAAGGGTAGTGGATGGCCTGCTATGTAGGGGAGGAAACTTCTTCAATAATTTTTGCCATGGTGGCCAAATTTATGGGCCTTGGTGGACCTCAACCAAGTGGGCTTCAATTTGAGGTTTAAAGAGGGTTTGGTTAGAGTTTGGGATGCTATCAAGCCCAAATCCAATTTTTATTTGCCCAATCAAAATTTCAAGGTATAAAGAGTTGGATAATGATGTCATGACATGAATTTGAGGAATTAATAGCATGTGGAAGTAATTTAATCAAGTGATTAAATATAAGGCTAGAAATTAGTTCAAATAGACCGATTTGGAGGCCAACTTTAGGGGGAAAGTGTTTAGGGTTTTGGTTCAACCAAGTTTTTGGAGTTTCTACTGGATTCCAATCATTTAGGATTTCACTAAAGTTGAAACCCTCCTTGGTTCAACACAATTTGATTGATCAGATGGAAAATAGAGTTTTGCTTATGTGGCATGATCTCACATCTTGATTCCTTCACAATTCATCTCATTGTTCCTCTTTGTGCCAAGTGTCCAATAATCTTCTCCAAGTGTGACTAAGATCCTACCAAGTGTCCAAATAAAACTTCTCTAATCTAATTGGACATTTCACACTGTGATTTTAAAACCACTGCACTAGATGCTATTATAGAGGTTACTATTCACTCTGAGAAAGTGAAACATAAATTTTAAACTGTAAACTCCTAAATATTCACACAAACCTAAATGCATTTTCGAACAAGCGTTTCTTCCGAAAATTGATAATGAGTTTTTTGAGCCATAAAATTCTAAATAATCAACTGAGTCTAATGGCATAGACCATATCTCAATCTGACACTTCTAACTACATCAAATAAATAAAATCGCATTTTTGGTACCTTAGTAAATGATAACTCTCGCTATGCTAATAAACTAAAACCTACGAGATTGATCGAATCGTGAAAACTTATGGTATTTTAACGAGATTCCTAAAACCTATAGAGATTCCACCAATGAATTTATAGCAGACTGTTAGAACTCATGTTTGGAAAAATTGCAAATATTATAATTCTTTAAAATTTCTTGTTCTGCATAATTTCATATTTTTCCACTTGCTTGTATTTTAAGTGTTAGCTTTGGTTTCACTTATTTGGATTTTGTAGAATCTCACTGTAGTGTCCCTACCTGTAGTTCCTCTTTGCGGAATCATAGATTTTGATGTAGAGAATGGACACGAGTATGGAGGTCCGGTTTTGTTGGAGGAGTGAAGATCATTGGGGTCTTTCCCCTTTTTGTAGTATATGATATTATTTGGCTTGGTTTAATTTGGATGACTGTAGTGTTTTTATAGTGGAGTTTGGATGAATTGTGGCTTATGGACATTAGCTTTGTGCCACAATTTCAAATTTTCTGGTATTATTAGAATTAATGACTGCTTTTTTTATTTTTTCGCTACAAAATAACTGTACACTCTTGTATTGCATGTATGCACACCCCTTGCAATCACGATGCACATAGGAAATGAGGTAGTGCATAGGCTAATTAGATATGCTTGGAATGTTGAACAATTAGTGATGTGGAGGGATTGTATTCCAAACTATTTCCTCAGCTATATGGCTTGATAAACGTCTATAATATTTCTTATTAATGATAATTTGGTTTTTCATAAAAAAAAAAAAATGATCAAAACTTAAAACTTAATAAGTCCATATAAAGACTAGACGAAGAAGATGGCAAGGACCTAATTTTAAAAGATTTTAATGTCTTTTATATACCTTGGCAAAAGCTAGAGTCCTTTCCCTTTGCTCCCTTAAGTACTTCCCGGCCTTTATACAAGAGTGTGCTCTACTCTAATTTGACTATGGATCACATTTAAGGGGCCTTTAGTTTAGTAGAGGTGGTAAAGTTTGAACTAGTGGCCGTGGGTGGTTTTGGAAATCTTTTGGCCTTGCATCTGCTAATAATTAGATATGACCTAATTTGAGTGCAACAGGGATTTCATTTTCAAAGTCGACTTGTCTAACTATTCTGTCACTTTTGTGGGTGCCATATGTTCGATTAGATCTTATTTTCAGGTGCTGTAATGGAGAAGATCGATGGGCATGCACGCAGTACATGACTGTACTAATTTGTTTGCAAGCTGCATGCTTAACCTTGATGATCTTTTTACAAAATTGCTGCCCAATATTAGCGCATCTCGAATGTCTGTATTTTTTCCCCATTCGATATTGTGCTCGAGCAACTTCACTAGGGAATTGAAACACTTAAATTACCATGTCGTGGATATTCAAATGCATGATACTTATTTAGAAACCAACCATTTGAAGATAAGGTTCACAACTTCCACCAGCTCAACCACTTGATCAAAGACACTATCAGTACATGATCACATGCATTTCTGCTGCTTACATTGATCATTGATCGACCCAAAAATCATAGCCAGCATCATAGCAAACATCTGAATACATTGGCTCTTGGTGGCACCTCGCTGTAGTTGGAGCCATAAATCCAGGGTCTGTTTCTGGGATATATGTCCTGGAATGAAAAATATGGCAGCTCCCATATACTTTGGATTATTTCAGATGCGTTGGAAGAACTAAAATTGATCTCGTCCTGACCAATCATCATGTATTGGTTTATAACATCTTCAACCGGAGGATCAGTACTGCTTGAAGAAGAGGTCACATAATTAACGTACATATTTGGCACTTTTGGGGAATCGCAAAGTAGGAGATCTTGATTCCCAGAAGAATCATTCTTGTTAGCTTCAACGTCCTCGGATGTTCCCACCAATTCTGATATAGGGGTTGATGACGAATTGTTCTTACTGCGCTTTTTCAGGTGGGCGTGCCAATAATTTTTTATTTCGTTGTCGGCTCTTCCAGGAAGCTTTGCAGCAACTGCAGACCATCTGAAAGAAATTGAAGACAGTAAGGCCGACATTATAATCAAGTACTGCTGCAATTTAGAAGAGCCAGATGTTTCTTTCTCCACAATTTCTTCAACATTCGGGTTTAACTGAAGCCTGAAAGCTTTTGCTTTTCCATCTTCTAGAAGCCATATATGTTGTAGTTTATGTATGTGATGTCAATCGTGAGAATTTAAGAAATGCTAATTCAATCTTTCCTCACCATTGTTCATGTTAACTTCAAACTGATTCTAAAAGCCTACCAGACTTCAATCCCCATTTGCAAATTATAATGCACTTTAGACATTCACGTATTAATTCTGCATGTAGTATCAATCATTCAAGTCCTTTGAAAAGACTCACACGACCTTGGATATGAATGAGCATTGAAGGTTTGAGCTCCAAAAAAACAAAGAATTAAAAAGAAAAAAAGGACTATGTTATAATGAATGTACTTACCGGTTCCCCAGCAGTTCATGCCACTTAAGTATAGTTTCTTGGTCTTCTTGGCCGAAGTTCCCCCGCTTAATGTCAGGCCTAAGGTAATTCATCCATCGGAGCCTGCAACTTTTTCCGGATCGTGTCAAACCTAAAATAAAAGAAAGTGTTAAAAGAGAAAAATATGAATAACTAAATCTATTTCTTATTACCAACTTACTTAAACTTTTGAAAAAAATGGTAATTTTACATGGTATTGAAACAGAATTTCTAAGTTCGAATCTTAATTCTACATTTAATAAACCGTTTAATAAGGGGATGTTTGTTTTTAAAACTCTCCTCAACCCATCTCAACTCATCTCATCTTCATCATTACAACTTTTTTAAATTATTACACAAAATATAATAATATTTTTTTTCAAATTCAAAAAGAATCTTTCCAAATTTCCACACCAAAATATAATAAACAATTTAACTTTTTCAAATCTCAAAATAATAATAATATTAAAAAATAATATTTATAAAATATCTTATTCTACTATTCACAAATCACCTCAACTCTCCTCTCAATCCAAACAGCCCTAAATAGGTAATGAATTAAAGTATCAGGAACGTATTCATGACTGCAGGCTCGTGCATGCAAGGACATGCAGACATCCAGATTGATAAAGCTAACAGAAATATATATAACGCTGAAAGATAATTTGCTAATTTCCTACCGGCAGCTTCAGGCATCTTAGTCCAGTTACAAATGCCGTATCGCTTAATGTAGGCTTTCAACTTTCGGTCTTCTTCAGGACACCATGAGGTTCTTGATCTCCCGGGCATTTTCTCACCATCTGAAGTCTTCATTATCAATATCGACTGATCTAAGTATTGCTCTTATATAAATAAATAGTTACGATTATTGCTTGGTAGTCATTCCATGAGTCAAAAACGCGTTGATCAAAGTTTTAACTTTTCAAGGGACAATGATTTCCAAAGACAGAAGAAAGCTTTGTTTATATGGTCCTGGAGCAGGTCTTAATACTTATACACACACCCCTACCTAGAACTAAAAGCATTGATCGATCGTGACGAAAAATATGATGAAAGTCGATGACCATGATTAATGATACCGCACTTCACTAGCTAGGGATATGATTAAAAGAATTATAAGTATAGAATTAGTTTCCTTATTATATAGAATGACTCGGTGTGAACGTAAGCACACGTGAGGAATTAAGAAAAGGCCGCGTACACGTTTCCGCATATATAATATCATGCGAATTAAATACATGCATGCATAAGATCAATATTGCTTCAACCCTCCCAAGATTTGAAATTGGTTAGTCAATTAATGTATCTACGTGTGGACAATTAGGTATAATAATGTATATACATGCATTAATCGATCGATCTAAGAAACTGATAGGATTTTAGTACGTACTATATACGTACATTAATGGAAGAATGAAAGGCATGAATTTAAAATAACAATACCAACTCTTTACAGTACTGAGGGAGAAGTGAGATCTGAAAACTCTCGATATATGTCCTAACATCCTCCCAAAACTCTCCCAACATCAAAATCGGCCAGAGGGGGTGGGAGCTTAGGCTCCTTCCCCCTCGGGGCTCTTCCTTTCTCCTCTCTATCTCTGTTTAGTGTTGCTTTTAGTTTTTGTGTTTTTTTTATTATTTCAGCCCAATCAAAGGGAGAACCGCCATTCGAGATCTTCCGGCACCTAAAAGCCTACACACGCCCCACCAGGAGCTTGCCCTGCCGCCGATCTGCAAAACCTCCAAATGCGGCCTCCACCAGAGCGGCGCGTAGCCTGCACGCGCGGGTCGAAAATTTTGGAGTTCGGCTATGCGTGAACCACACGCGCCACCAAGGGACCCTCTGCCGCTGTAACGCGTGGCCGTTCCTGGTTCGGCGTCTCTGGATCTTCCAAGCTCGACCATTGGTTTTCTCTTCAACAGCCTTTTGTGCACCGATTTTCCGTTTTACAGTGTTTTCACTATGTTTTTTTATGCATTGTCTTTTCTTAGTATTATAAACTAAATATGTATTGCCATTCGGACTGGGTCCGAATGGAGTATCTCTCCACTCCGCTTAGGCGGAGATAGCGGGGCGCTCCTCCTCTATTTCCCGATTAGTCGGGTATGGAGTTTTGTGGGTTGGGTACTATTACCTCTGTCGTGGACAGAGGTGTGCTATCTCTTAGACATAGGTCTTTGGAGATTGGCCATTTGGACTAGACCAGCCAGTCACGAAAGTGTACTGGGGCGTTTTTAACGTTTGTAATTGGCTTATTTTTAAGTCAACTTTGTATGTCCTCTTTAATGAAGGAATGAGATCCATTTATTTTCAAAAAAAAAAAATACCAACTCTTTACATATAATATATTAATTACTTGATCATTAAGGACTTGCTTAGGTAATTATGGGAGGAGATGAGAATCCTGTAAATGGTAGTAAAATTGTTTATGAATAGTCGTGAAATATTTGAATTAATATGTTTTATTGAGTTTTAGAAAATGAGAGAGAAACAATTGGGTAAAAATAGTATAAAGTTATAGGGACTGTTTGAATTAGGAGGAGAGTTGAGATGAGTTGAGATGATTTGGGAATAGTAGAATAAGATATTTTATGAATATTATTTTTTAATATTATTATTATTTTAAGATTTGAAAAAGTGGATTCTTTATTATTTTTGTGTGTAGAAATTTGGGAAGATTCTTTTTGAGATTTAAAAAAGTTAAATTGTATATTATATTTTGGTGTGGGAATTTGAGAAGATTCTTTTGGGAATTTGTTTATTTTTTATGTTTTATTTGGAAGTTTAGAAAAATTGTAATAATTAGTTAGTGATTATATAAAAAACTTGAAAATTTGAAATAGAAAAGTACTTTGTATTTGAGTGATGTTTAGGAAAATAATTATGGGAAGTTTTGGGATAAAACAAGAATTTCTCATTTCATCTAACTTTCCAAACAACCTCTTCAAGATCAATAATTGAAGTAGCATGATACATGCCTTATCATGGAATTGATAGGTGATGTCCAGATAATTTCTTTGATCATCAGTCAGTACTATCGAGTAGTGGCTAAGAATAAGTAGAAAAGTTGAAAAATAAAAAGAAAAATATTGTTGTTCTTCATTGGTCGAATAAAAATGTTTTGATCATGATCAATCAATGCCAGGTGGCTAAGAATTGAATAAGCTATTGAGTAATAAAAATAAAAATGAAGGAGATGGATGGATCGATCGAAGGATACCAAGTTTGAACTTCGAATTGTAAGTTTTAAGCTAGGAGACAGACAATAAACTAGTATTTCCAATAAGGGGGAGGGGATTATCCATGCAGTATCTAGGTCATCACTATTTAAAAATGTTTGATCATTAAAAAGTAATTGATATTGACCGATCGTAGGGTATAGAAATTAAGTAATACTCCTCATGATTCTCATGCGTGAGATTACAATACTTTATGTCTAGTGGCCCAAGGAATATTATTATTTTGAATGTTAGGGTTGTCCCACATCAGTTGTGGAAGGGGCTGGTAGTCAGTTTATAAGTGTGAGGGTAAGTCTTACCTCTCGAGCTACCTTTTGAGGTTGATAGAGGCCAAGAACACCCAACATTAGTATCATAGCCTAGATTTACCAACAGTCTCAGGCCCAACAGTCTGCGAGAGAAACGGGTTGTTGCTGCTCTGACCCAGAGCTTGATGTGTGAGGGAGAGATTGTTGGGGTCATCCCGGATTAGTTGTGGAAGGGGCTAGTTGTTTCAAAGGAGATATAAATATAATTTTCACATGAAAGCTTGCTACATATGCACAAGTCATAAACTACATTTTTCAAGTATAGGATGAAAATAAATTTTGTCATGACCCCAAAGGCTACGATGGGAAATTATCATAGTGAAACCCCTCTGTCCACTTTAGAGTGAGTAAAAATGGAGTGGTAACCCTTGGGTTGAGAAGAACAGTCAATGGGTTTTGAATGGGTTCTTTTTAAAGAATATCGGAGCAAAGTCAAATATTATGACACCTAAGGTTGGTGGGTGTACATGTTATGATATTATGCTGATGTTATATTATGTTACCAATGCATTGAGAATGAGTCTGTAGATAATGCAATCTCAACATGAGTTGTATTAAGGTCACCAGCAAGTACTCATAGTACAAATAGGAAATTGTGACAATACCATATAATATGATGTTAATGTTATGATTAAATATGAATTGCTAATAATAATGAAATGTTATGATGAAATATATGTTTTAGACAGTAGAAGTGAAAAAAATATTTTTTGTAAGAAAATGTGTCAGTTTTATGAAAATGTTGAGGAATTTGGATGTGAGACATATGTTATTTTTCTGCATTGTACGCATTTTATATTTATCATTTATTATGCATAATTTTTTTTTTTTTTGTGCATGTTGGTTGTCTAACTTATTGAGATATTAAGTAAATTTCACCCCTTATGAACCCACTATTATTCCACTTGGTATGATTGAAGTTGTGTTAGGACCCGACTAGGATGGACCAGTGGATCCGATTGATTGAAGAGGAGCCAGATCTCAACAAAAGATTAGACCTCATTTTGATGTCTATAGCCCTAACCCTTGTGCATTAGAACGCATGAAGCAGTTGATTTAGCCATGGAGACTTCGTATCAAGAATAATTGTACTAAGAGTATGCTATCTTATGATTTGAGCTTATGATGGTTATGAATAACATTGTGATGTTTTAGTTTATTCTGGCATAAGTTTTATTTACTCACCCTTATTCCCTTGTGGTTATTGCATTCTACTAGATGTATTTATAGAAAACTGTTGTTGTGCTGAACATATTCTGCAAGTACACAGAATCATAACAAGTGGTAAAGTGTTTTAGAGAAAACGGATGTCGAACCCACATGGAATAATTATCCTTTTGAGTATTGAAATTTACTAAATTAATTACTATTTAGAAAACTGAAATTTGAAGAATAAATTATATAAATTAAACCGAAGAAAAGAACATTAAAATTTAAGTTTTTAAAGATAATAAGAATAGATCTAGAGCGTTTGATTTTACCTAACAAATTCTACACAATTTATTCCTCCTTATTATAGAATTCCAATTATTTCAAGTTGATGATAAAAATCTCTTAACTATTCAATATTTTCTCTCAAAAAATACCAAAAATACCTCCAATTAATATCTCCATATCTCTATATAAATTTAACTAATTCAAGACTCATTAAGTTCTTTAGATTTTTCTTGAAAATCACACTAATTGCAGTAAAGTATCTCTACTTTCGCTCAACTAATGGTACTTAATCCTAGAGTTTTAATCACAAATCACCTCTCAGTTTCATTGTGATTCAATAGATCGAATAATAATTAGTTAGAAAATTGCAAGCATTAAGAACAAGGAATAAACACTTAATCATAGACATATTGAAAAATATACGATAACTTAGAATATAAATTGTGTTTTCAATGCTAGACTATATCAAAACTCTAGAAAATAAAATTAGGTCATAATGAAATTGAAAAGAAAAATAATAAAACTAGTGCTCTTCGTTGGAGTCGGTTGATGAAACATACGGCTCTCGCCTCTGCCTTCCAGATCCGCCTTTTTAAAAGAAACTTAAAGAATAATCTTTAGACTATTGGACTCTAAAACTCAAACTCTTCTCTCTCTATTCATCCCATAAGACGGAATTACATAGATGTCAAAACTCAAATCCAGAAACAAGATAAGTGCAGCTACAATCTAACCTAAAGATCTAGAAAATAGTTTCTAACGATAAATGTTAAATGTTAACATAAAAGAAATTATCCCAAGAATAACAGAATTATCTAAAATGGAAGATTCAGTAATAAACGGCTTGATTTACGGGGTTCGGGAGGATTTGGTGGTCAGTAGATTGATTGCAGAACTCGGAAGGGTGCCATTGGGTAGATGCCGCGTACGCTAAATGTAACTGGTTTCCTCGCCCGATGACCAATATCTACGGGTCCTGACCAAAATGAAATACTCTTCTCACCAACATATCGAGCGGTAAAGCTGCTCGCTTTTACTAGTTGTTACCCACGATGTCGTTTAGGTTGGTCTTTGAAGTTGGTCATTTTAACTGGTTACCCAATCTAACCGCTTGGAGCCATGTTGCCAAGTCTTGTCGCCCAAGAGATAGAATATCTTGCTCATCGCCTAACTCTTGTTGCCATTGAGTCTCCTCGGCTTTCTCCAGATCTCATTGCCTTTCGTCGATCTGGATCCATAATCTCTTTTTTTGTATTAAAATGCCCTCCTTTAGTACTAAATCTTTCCATTCCTTCAAATCCAAGAAAATCAAGAAAATATGTAGAAATAAAATAAAATCTATAGTATTTGAAGGAGAAATGAAACTTTTCATAAATAAAAGAGTAATAAAAATCACATAAAAATTACACTTATTAACCTTCATGAATGGGGGTATTTAACTTTGTGTTGCATATCATGACGCTTTAAGCCTTCGTTCCATTCCAAGCGGAGGTTGGGGGCGTCACAATAAACTTTTGATATGTTTACACAGACTATAAACCATCTATTAATGTAACTAAAAATCCACTTGAGAATTTTATGTGTTATGGAAAGATAGAATCCACAGAAAGCATATCACCATGTAGACCAATACTTGTCATAATTAGTTGATCTCTTTAATTTATTCATGTTCATGATTATTATTAATTTGTATTATTGTCACATCCCGTGCATAAATTATATATGTTGCTCAAAATATATGTCATTGTACATGTTTATAGACATAGGAGATTTTCAATCACACCATTAAAGTCAAGTCATGTACAATTTCCTACTCTTCTTTAATTTTTGGTATTGAAGTTACTAATGTATTGAGAGTGATCAAAGTGAGCACACTCAAAAATAGTGATATTGGTACCAACATAATAACAGAGGCCAAATTTTACACCCATGGTAAGGTCAAGATGGAAGCAAAAACAAAATGCCATGCCAGAGGGTTTTTTGATAAAACATATCATCACATAACAGAGTACTAATAAATAAATATCACATGATCATATACAAATTTTCAGATTTCATAATTGCTCCTTTTTTACACAGTTGTGAACAAAGTATTAAAAAATGCTCATGTCTATACCAGTCATCATAGGAAAATATTTCAGTTCCATGTTCAAATAACAAGTAATGTAGAAAAGGTGACCATTGTTTTCACAACAAGGCATGCAAGTTTTCATAAAATTAACACTAGTCAGGATTTAGGCAAAGTCTAGGATAAGTGCATTGATTACCTTACTCTCGTAGTGTATTATCTACATTTTGAGACTATACTCTTTGAGTTTCACAACCACCTCGACCTGAAAATTATTTGCTCACATGTTAATAAACCAGACAAGCACAAAAATCTAGCTAACAGAAATTCGATAATCCTATGGTAGAATAGTATGAGCCTATAAACAATTGAGTTAAAAAACAGCCCATAATTAAGAAATATTTCATCATGGATCCTCAGTTTCTAAAATAACACAGCATAATCTCCAATACACAACATACCAATAGTTTAGCCCAACCTTCTTAGACACACTTCACCTTTCACAATACACACGTCAACTAAACAACCCACACATGTAAAATCACTTACTCTCTCTTTATCAAACAATTAACCAGCCTACATTTTTTCTAACATGTCCAACAATCAAACAGACACAAATCAATCCCAAATAGCCCCACATCAATCCCAAATGATGACACATCAATCCAAATTGCCACACATCAACCCATCGTGAATAACATAAACTATCAGTTCTAACATACAAATAGAGGAAACATACATTTCTAGCAAACACCAATATATTTCTAGCAACCACAAATACACATGTCACAAATATAAGCGATGGTTACGAGCTTAAAGCTCATGGGTACATTACCTAGTCCCAGAGTGGTGAAAAGTAGGGTTTCGTAAGTGAAACAATTCTGCCTAAGACGAAATTACTACTCTGTGATCAGTGTTTAACAATCACATTAGACATTAATCTTCAAAATGGGGAGATAATCGCACAGTGGGAGAAATGAAAATTAAAGGAATGGTATAATCAATCGAAGCATACCTTGGTGGTGGAAGGTTGACTCTGCTGGTATTTGTTGGTCACGAACTAAATTTAGAGAAAAAGAGTTTGACTGTGGAAGGAAAAACCTGATGGGTTGGGGAGACAACATGAAACATAGAGAGAGGTACGGATTGTGACAACAGGGCTTACTAGTGTGGTAAAAACGGTAGTGCGAAATAGAGACGGAGGTTCTGGCAACACAACCCACACATAAAGGCCTTGATGTATTGGATATATAATGAAGAAGAAGTAAATCTCTAGGCAGAGGAATACACACACACACAGATACCACAAGGCTTGCCGACGTGATGTGGGGCAACCTACGGTGGCACCTAAATAGGAGTGAGGCATGATGGGAAGGAGAGAGAGTGCTATCTGTGTGAGAGGATTTGTGAGTGGACAACCAAAGCGGGTGTGAGAGTATGTGGACATAGAAAGAGTGAGAGAAAGAGCTCAACATCGTTCAACACAATTGCTATGGAGGAGTTGTTGACAACAGGAAATAGATTTGAAACACTGACTGAGAGAGAGAGAGTGGTTATGGAGTTGATGAGATGCACTCCTTCAGCGGGGTGGGCTTTTCGCCACGAGCTTGGGCTAGGACTTTTGGGCTGGGTATTACTATGATGATAAATAAGACACGAATGATCTTGAATGTTTAAAATGGATAAAGAGGTATCAACCGATCCTTCACCAATGGACTGTTGGAACTGATCTATAATGACCTCCAACACTGTAAGAGTATCTTTGACAATCTTGCTGCTAAAGGGTTTTCAGTAAATGAAAAAATAACTAGTGTTGGAGAAAGATATCATGAACTCTTCATTACTTCTATGTTACATCTCTAATTCATGCCTAGTCACCTACATATCTTCAAATATTCCTTCTTGCAAAGTTTTGAAAGTTATGTCAAAATTTGTGTCTCTCTACATGATTCTTCAATTCAATACATTGCTTTCTTTTGACAAAAGAGCACCTATAATTAATCCATTAGTATTCACAAAGGGAGACACGACTCATGGTCAATTATACTCTAAAGTAAAAATGATTTTTAAATTTATCTTGTAGTTGTTACACATAGAGTTTGCTAATAAAAAAACCTCGATCGAGTGAGAATGAAAACACAAGTTCACTAGATCATGGGTGATAGATACTAGTTTGTTTGATTTTATTTTATTTTCTCAAAACTCAGAATCTTGGTACGTAGAGTTTGTATTCAGTTTTGTTTGTGATAATTAATTAAACTCTTAGATTTATTCTGGATGGGAATCCCATTAACGTCTTTTCTAATCTTATTCATATCAGAATCCTCTCTCTCTCTCTCGTTTTTTTCATTCCCTGTGATTTTAAAGAGGATTTCTTTAAAATTCTAGAAGTCTACAACATTTGCTACATTTTGTTGTCTCATATATGATTTGTACACTACACCAATACACCAACCTTGAGGACCAAATTCCTCTAAATGCGAGGAAGGAAAATGATGGCAATCCTGCATGCAAGAGCACAAGGACAGGTTTTTCTGATACCCCGTACATGGCATGTAACACCCAGGCCCACCGAAATAGCCTCGTCCTCATCCAAGGGCAACATTTCTCTCCCCTCTTGAAACCTATAAATATCTCAATCACTTTCTCATTTCTCCACACCTCTCCACCAAGCTTTCTCTTGAGTCTTGAGAGTATATCTCTCCCTTAGTGAGCAATATAATGAAACTGAGTAAAGTTCTTGAGAGTTCTTGAGTGAAGTTGTTTTGGGAGCTTTTAGGGCCATGATTTCTGTAAGTAATCTTGCCCTATATTTTTTTAAGTGTTAGAATGACATGTTAGGCTTTAATTTATGGCAGGGGAATGAGGTTTGGATTGATTTTAACTGAGGTTTAGCATGCTAATCTCAAACTGTTCAGATTTGATTTTTTGATGAAATTAATTATTTTGAGTCAAATTTTTAGCCATGGCACGACTTGATATGATTTTATATGATTCAGTAATTTCTTGGAATTCATTGTGAAGGTTTAATTTCGAGCTTGGAAGCATGCCATAATAGGCTTTAATTGTATCTTGTGTTGATCATCTAGCATGATTCGTTTTGATTAGTTTATGCTTAATTTATGGAAGTTTTGATTAATTTACCTAGAATTGAATAATGTGCATTTATAAAAGCCTTGTGATTAGGATAAGAATGAAAATACAAGATTTAACTAAGTTTTGAAACATCTTTGGATAAGGAAAGCTAGAAACGTCATGCATGCTTAATGGATGGATTAATGAAGATTAAAGTCTTAAAGCCATGTTTAAGTGTTGATATGAACTTGTATGATCTGAGCCTAAGTTTTTTATTTGTCTCTAATGTTATAATTACTATTTCCACTTGATGAATTTGAGTATACATGCATCCATAGAGGTTAAATAGTTGAAATCACATCTTGGCCTTAATAGAATGCATGCCACAAGTTGGGTGCGATTGACATAGTTGCACTTTGATTCTTAAAGTTATAAGGACATAGATGGTTTTAAAATATAAAAAATATGAGGTTTATGAATTTTGGTAAAATTTGGGGGTCATTTGCAAATAGTTAAAATTTAAGGCCTTAGTGGCAATTTTGCTATGTTTAGGGGCAGTTTTGTAAATATAAAATTTATAAACCCTTTGATTATGAACATCTTCCTTAGAGATTCAAATCCTAACTTAGTAGAACTGTGATTACAGATGCTTCGATTCTCTAAACTCAGAAAGTTTGTAAGTTAGCTTATAACTTACTCCTGGATAATTTATTTATAATTCTTGTGGAAATGCCACATTCATTGTAAATAACATTTTGAGCATGAAACATCATATGATACATTGAGTATTTGATTACTTGCTTACATGACATGTGAACTTTTTACCATTTTTAGCATATTGCATATAAATGCCATTTTCACATGAAAGCTTACTACATATGCACATGTCATGAAATACATTTTTCAAGTATTTTGCCACGACCCCAAAGACTTGTATGGAGAATTATCCTAGTGAAACTCCTCTGTCCACTCTGGAGTGAGTAAAAATGGAGTGGTAACTCCTAAGTTGACGAAGAATAGTCAACGAGTTTCGAATGGGTTCTTTTTAAAGAACGCTGTAGTGAAGTCAAATGTTATGGCACTTAATGCTGGTGGGTGTATATGTTATAATCTTATGTTATATTACCAATGCATTGAGAACGAGTTTGCAGACAATGTAGTCTTAACATGAGTTGTATTACAGCCACCAGCAGGTACTCATAGTGCACATGGAGAACTATGATGATACCATACGTTATGTTGTTAATGTTATGATTAATTATGAATTGCTAAAAATGATGAAATTATGTTTTTTTGACGATTGAAGTAAAAATATTCTCTGAAATAAAATTTGTATCAAAATTTTTCTGAAAATGCTGAGGAATCTGGATGGGAGACCAAATATGGATTTTTTTTCTTGCATATCATTGCATGCATATCATGTTTATCATTAATCATTCATATCTTATTTTTGTGCAAGTATGTTGTTTAACTTACTGAAATTTCAAAAAATCTCACCGTGGTAGTCCAACTACTATTCCCTCCAAAATGGTAGAAGTTGTGTGAGGATTGGCATATGACAAACATGATAAACCGCTGGCTTCAGATGGTTGAGAAGGAGCCCGATCAGGAAAGGAGGCTAGACTTGATTTGAAATTTTGTAGTAACAGCTCTATATACTATAGAGTAAATGCGAGAGTTAGTCTGTCTATGTAGATTCTATCTCCTATGTTTTGTTGAATTCAAGTGGACCTCTTTAGTGAGGAAGTACCTATTTACAGTTTATAAATCATTGGGATATTTAGTTCAATAGGGTATCAATTATTTTTATCACCCTTATTTTCGCTATGATTATTGCATACTGCTAGTTGTATATTAGGATACATTACATATTAACTGTAATGAACGGAGGTATGTGACCTTGTGTTGCATGTCCCGACGCTCCAATTCTCTATTCCATTCCAATTGGAGGTTGTGGGCGTCACAGTCGTAGTGTCTCTTCCTGTGATTATCTTCTCTTGTCCGCCCTACCTCCATATGCAACCCAAAACCTAGAAACCTTCTGCCTCAAAACCAACTCGCTGAAACTCCATTCCCACTTGTCCCCTAGTTGAGTTCGAAAGCCAAGAATACAAATATTTTTTTCAAGGCTCAAATCCCTCGAAATCATTGTTGTTTGTGGCGATAAATTTGAAAGTCGACAAGGGCAATGTGATTCTTGTTTTTAGTAAAGGGTTTTTGCATGCTGTTTCTAGCATTGATGGAGACATTCTATGGAAGGAGGATTTTTTAGTTGAAAGCATAGAGGTTCAACAGATTATTCAACCTCCTGAAAGCTACGAAATCTATGCTATAGGTTTTGTTGGTTCCTCCTAGTTTGATACCGTGGACATTAGGCAATTCCTTTCCTGTTGGGATGAGCCAACTTGCAAGGCTACATTCAAGATCACATTGGATTTGCCATTTGAGTTGGTGGCTCTTTCCAATAAGCCAATTGCTGTAGGAAAACAGGATAGGCATCGGAAGAGAATTTCTTATCAAGAATCATCGATAATGTAACACCCCATTTTTAGTGTATTTTTATTAAAGGATTATTTTAATTAATTTAAATATTGGTTCTCTTGTTTTAAAATTATGGGGATTTTGTTATATTATTTTATAATATTTTTTAGTTGTGAAAATTATTTTTTTGATGTGCTTTCTTAATATTAATTATTATTTTGCATTTAAAGTGATCTTTAATTTAAATTAATTCTTTTATGGGTTTTAAAATTATTGTTAGTTTATTTAAGCTTTTTACTGCATTTGAATTATTTTATTTAGTTTACAGTTTTAAAATCATTTTCGTTGGATCATTTTTGTGACCCAAGATGTGAGGATTGGACCTCATTTCTTTTCCCCATCTTTTCTTTTTCTTCTTTTTCCTTTCTTTCTTCTCTTTCCTCCTTATTTCTTCTCCTTCCCATGCGTGAACCCCTCTCTCCTTTCTCTCCTTCGGCCGATCGTCCCTCTCCCATTCGGCACTGCCGCGCGCCGCCGTGTCGACGCTGCCTAACCCAAATTCTTTCCCAACCACCGGCGACCTCACCCCATCATTTTCAGGTCGCCTCCTGCCGCCGTGAGCCTCCACGCACTGTTTGAAGCCACCGGCCTTGCGTGCTCCAGCGCCGTTGTCCGACCACCTCCGGCCACCATCTCTTCACCACTTCTTCCCCGACCTCTTAGCAACCCAAAGAACCCAGCCCCAGCTCCGATCTGTCACCGATGAAGCCCCATTGTTCATATCTCCGATTTGTACATTTTTGGCTTTAAACCGCCCCTTTCGCCGCCACCCACGGTCAAAAGCCACCACCATTAGCTTCACCAACCTCCCTAGGTCCTACCCTAGCAATTTTGAGTCTTGGTTTGACTCCATTCAAAACTCAGTTTTTTAGACCCACGGCTACAGTGTATTTTATATTATTCTGTTACTGTTTTGTGGTTTCCAGCTCATTCGTGATCCTCTAAAAATTACTATATAGCGCTGTAAGTGTTTCTCCAAATATCTTTTGAGATTTAAATATATTTTTGTACTAACTCATTTTTTACTGTGTTCTGATTGGTTATTTTGAACTGAGTCCGAGGAGTACGGGGGTCGGATGGGTTTGAGGATGGAGTTGATTGTGTTGGTTATATTGTGATTTGGTTGGTTGTTGGATACTGATGTTGGTTTGGTACAGTGCATGTGCACACATGATCATGTTTGTAAATTGAAAACTGGATTTTCGTGTAATTGCATTCATGTTCATGTGGATATTTAAAAACTGAGTTTTTATGTGGAAATGATTTTTGGGTGCATGTGTATCACGACCCCAAGCCAAGATGGGGTATGATCTCAGTGGAGCTCCTCTGGTCACTCGGGAGTAGAATATACTGAGTGACGTCTCCTAGGTTGTCGCCGGGCGACAACGGGATCGGACCGGTTTCGTGCCGACTCCGTGGCCCTCCTGTTGGCGGAGGGCTAGAGGATGCTTGGCCACGAACGCACTGGATGAGGAACTAGGCATCGCTCGTTATAAAGCCAGGGTATGCGGATGATCCCTAGGGGAGATCATGGTGCCTACAGATAAAATGGAAAAATGGCTATTTTCTGGAAAATGGCGTGTGTTGGATAATGATTTTCATGTGAGTCATTTTTCTGGAATAATGATTGATCATGGTTTTTGGGCCAAATGAGATTTTGGTGTGTGTTGGAAAAATATCAATTTTTGGGAAAAATGATATTTTTGGATCTGATGCATATTTTATCATATGCATGCATGGTTGGTTGCATTAATATGTTTTTATCTCAGGATTGTTTGGATTATAACTTACCTATGATACTATTTAATGGTATCGCAGATTTTGATGTTGATGATACAGATGTTGAGACTGAGGATTTGGCTCCACCGGAGGAGTGATCTGGGATCACTCATGTTTATGTTTTTTAGCTCTTGTATTATTTTGGGACATTGATTTATGTTTTAAAATGCTTTGTATTTGGATATTTGTATTAAACAAAATTTTGGTACTAGTTGACTTATTTATATTATCCGCTACGTATTTATTATGCACTGTTTGTTTGTTGCACACACTTGACACTTGTCGTTGGGATGTGTAACCCATGTTGTTATCATCCTGACATCACGATTCTCAAAATTTTTCGTACATGGGAGTCGGGGAGTCACAGATAAGGTCTAAATATTTGGTGGCAATTGTTGTGGTTTGTTTGTCTATGTGGAAGATCTTACATTAGATGCGGTCAAAGTTCAAGTCTACTATCAGGTGGGAGAGGCAAACCAATAGAAAATTGCATTGAATGTTGCTGTCAGGTCACTTCAATTATACAAAGGATATTTTGCTCTGGGCATCCTAGCTTCAGACGGAGCACTAGTTGGTGACTGTTTGGATCCAACGAAGGGTGTTGTCCTTGTAATTGTAAGTGGTAAGCACATTTACCTTATCTTTATTTTCAGTTTTTGTCAAAATTTGAGTGCACATCATGATATTGAAAGTTATTTCGAGGTATATTAGGTCTTTTACACTTTTTTGGTAATCGTTGGTGGAGGGGAATGAAAAATTAGTAGGGTGTTGCAAGTATTAATAGATATGAACCTTGCTCCTCACTTGCTTGATATTTTGCCCCTTAAAGTTGTTTTTAGGCCCTTTGATAGAGGAAGAGAAATAAATCTTGTGGGAACAACAATGGGCTGTACTGGTCCCAAGTTTGTCATTTAAGTTCGAAATGGGCTGACAATTCTCGACTTAATTGTTATCCAGATTGAGAATCTTATTCAAATTATGGATGCAATGTTCCCTTACTTTTAATAAACTCATTCAACACTCATGATGATACATTAAAGATTGTGAAAAAATACTCTGGCTCAAATGTTGAAACAATTCCCATGAAGGCAACTTCAGATTTGCTTCTTGTCCAACCCGATCTAAATATTTTGGAAGATGGCTTTGTTATCTAGAATAAGGCTAGGAACAATCCTGCAAACCCTTAAATTGAATTGAAGCTTAAATTTAAGAAGGTTGGCAACTTCTTAAACCGATTTATGTCCATTCCTAGTATCATTGTGACCATGCAATCAATGACAAGGCCTATTGCCACTGAGTTGGTGTTCCAATTGATTGCTCCAAAGGGCTCTCTCAAGTATATTTCATTGCTATGGAGGCATTTGAGGTGGTTGAACAGTTGGAGTACTTAAATGCTTTTCCTGGAGATACAAAATTATTGTTGGTCCCACCTATTGCTGTTATCCCTAGATGTACAATGGAAGATAGGGCCTATGATGAAATTGGAGTAGTCCTTAATGGTGGTGTTGTTCTGAAACATAGTGTCGCTCCTAAGACAAGGAAAATCTTCGGTTTTGATCCTGGTGGTGGGACCATTGTGGGCAAGGTTATCGCACCTCGTGGGCAAGGTGCTTTGATGGAGAGGTTGTGTCATAATCCCGCTTACAAGGATTGACCTCCCATGAAGTGTACTATTTTAATTGAAGACTGCTATGAGAATGTTGCGTTTGGCTCCTTTAGATAATTTGCCTCGAAGTCCCATAGTATTTTATCTTCCTGAAGTCTGTTATTTTACCGTACACGTGTTCTTTTCTTATTTGTTTGGTTGGTTATCCTTGCCATGATATGGGAAAGGAGGGCATTGGAATTTGCAAACGACTAAGTATTCTCTTTGGAGGTCTGGGTTCCTTAAATACCCAATAGATCTACAACACACTTGAATATATGAGAGTTATTTTGATAGATTTCTTCTTGATTTTCACTTCAATATTACAACTTAGTATCAGAGGAGTGGGAACTATAACAAGTAGCAATGCAAACCCACCCCTCTCTCTCTCTCTCACTCTCTCAAATTTTCTCCTTCCCCTCAAACTACTCTTTGTGCCCCACTCCCTTAGACTTTCTCGTTGTTCGTTCTCTCTCTCTCTCTTCCTGTGATTCAATTGTGCTGCACTCCTCTGTTTTTGGCTTGTAGAGTTCTTTCACCTGAGCTTTAACCCAGCTCCTTCGTCTCTATTTGTCTCTCATTCTCACTCCCTCGTACAATTTTTCTTCATTCTTGTTTGGTGCTGCTAGTTTGTGGGTCTTTAGATTTTTGTCGCCGATTGATTCTCCTCACTCCAGTAAGCCCACTACTCTCTCTCTCTCTCTCCCCCTCTCCTTCTTTATCTTTCCTTCACTCAAAATTTCATCCATGGCAGTCTATCCCAGTTGCTGCCTAAGACCCTTGAACCATGAGCAACACCTTCATGCATTGCCAACACTAAAGCCGACTCTATCTTTGTGTTGCAACAGACAAAGCCCCACCCCTCTCGCCGCTAAGTGTAGTGATTTCATTTCTAGGCAACGTGTATCACTCTCTAATTCCACTGGTCACCAAGCGAAATTAGGTATAGTAACTTCGAGTATTTCTTTTGCACTTTGCATTATACTTCTATGACTGTTAGATTTGTATGATGAATCTATGATTTATGTGAAGTTATGGTGTTGGTTTGTGGTAGTTCTATTGGTGTTGGACATGAGGAAATTGTGGCTATTTGTGTTGCTCGTTGGGTTATTATGTGACTGTTTGGCTGTTGTGTTGCAGTTTGGAGTTATGTGACTATCTGGGGTTGGTTGTTAGCTATTTCGGGTTTAAATATTGGCCATTGAGTTGAAATTGGTTGTTGTGGGTTTATAAGTTGCTATTGGAGTTGAGGTATTGTTGTTTGGTTGTTGTACATGTCGGTTTGACATTCGAGGCAAATTTAAATTGGGTATTAGTTGGGTAAAATGAGGGGTAAGTGTTTTTGAATGTGTAGTTTGTTTAGTTGACATACGTATTGTGAACGGTGAAGTAAATCTAAAAAGAATGGTCTAAATTGTTGAGTATTAAGAACTGAGATATTATGATTGTCCATGGAGTTGTACATGCTAAAGTTGTCATTTGGGCTATGTATTTTCGTTAGTAAAAGTTGGGTTTGTTCTTGTTTGGGATTAGATGATTGAGTTAGTTGTCGTGTTTGTTTGCTTATTAGCACTAAGTTAATATTTCCTGATTTAGGTGGTGAGACTATTTAGAGTTTGGACTCAAGACTTTGATAATATGCTGCAAGAGTCAGGTTAGCAGGGTTCCTATGTTAGACTGTGCATAAAAGAAATGAACTGAGATTGATCTTGGAAGAATATGCATGTTTTAGTATGAAAAGAAATACGAAACAATCTTAGTTATTTGTTATGCATTTCTCATGAAATTTGTATAAAAGGGAAAAGTATATTTTGACATGACTGCTGTAGACATGAGCAATATTTTGGCATTTTGTTTCTGAATAGCACAAAAAAAAGAAAAAAATAATATGAAGTTTGGAAATTTGTGAATGTTATATGAAGATACTCTGAATCTGTTTTGATTATGTGAAGATGCTTTGAATCTGCTTTGATTATGTGAAAATGATATGAATCTACTCAATACTCTGTTTTCATAAGATGTGGTATTTGAAAAACCTTTGGCATGATATTCTAATTTTGTTTCTGGTCATGACCTGATGATTTTGATTCTATTTTGTTCTGATATATGGCCCTATCATGGGTGAAAATGGTGGCTTCTGGTCCTATCACGGGACATAATAGTGACCTTTGGCCCTGCCATAGTACCTAATAGTGACCTCAGTTCCTTATGTTTGTTCTATGCGAGAGGATGAAAAAGGGATGAGGGATGGGTCACTTTACTTGATCTTTTGCAGTGGGGGCACAAGGTAGCTAAGGTGAGAAGCCTACATTGCACTCACCAATTGAAGGGCTTTTATTTGGAGATAAACAGCCTGATTAGCCAGAAGATTAACTCCTATCACATTCATCATGTATGCCAAGTAGGAAATGAGGTAGCACATAGGCTACAAACCCAAAATCATCTTAACTAATTGCAATCTCAGATCAAGTCGCAGAGTTTATAGAATAAGCTTAAAAAGGCATACTAGAGAGTCTATCCGTCATCGGTGGCATTTGGTTGATGCTAGAAAGATGTTGTTGATGGCAATGGGTAGAGAATATCGATTTTCAGAGTTTCTGGATCTGGTCAAGTAAGACATGGGAAAGTAACAATTAGGGGTTAGCCCTGAGGTTTCTGGAGAGTGGCAGTGGAGAGGGGGGGTTTTGTGCGAGAATTAGGAGAGAGGGCTAGGAGCAATGGAAGCAACAATGGAGAGAGGGGGCAGAGAGAGTGGTAGAGAGGGTCATGTTCCTTATGTTTGTTCTTTTTTTTTTTATAGGAAAACCACTTTCATTAATCACCAAACATCAGTACAAAAGTAAATAAGTCCATAGGACTTGTTGAACACTAGGGGGAACAGACTCCCACCATACACTTGTATCACTAACAGTTCTTGCAAATCTTGCTAGTCTGTGTGCTGATTCATTTGCTTCCCTATTGACATGCACAATTGAGCAATTTGGTATTCTGGACAGCATTTGCTTGATATCTGCCACCACATTCCCAAACATAGAGTTTGACAGTTCAGCTTTTGATAGCTCTTGAGCAAAAATCAAGGAGTCTGTCTCAATGCTTAAAGACTGCAAACCAAGAGGAATGCAAAATTGCAGACCTCTTAGTATAGCAGTTAATTCGATCTCTAGAGGCTCCATCACTGCAGCCTCTTTTTTACTAACAGCCATTAGCACCTTTCCTTCCTAATCTCTTAAAATAAGGCCTACTCCTGCACTACCATCAGCGTGAAAAACTGCTCCATCCACATTAAGCTTTGTCATTCCTTGTGCAGGTAATTGCCACTTTGTCATTCTCTGAATACTGCTATGATTAAGGCCTCTCACAACCTTGTAACACTTGTGCAAACAAATAGCATGATTCATTACCTCTTCTGGTTTCAACTGTTTTTCTTCAAACACCCATTGATTCCTTCTATACCAACATGCCCAAGCAATCATAAACAATTTTTCCAAATCCTCTTGACAGTGACTACCTTGTACTCGAGAAACCACCTCCCTGAAATCCTCATGCGATCCTACTAATCTGGCTTGAGGAAGCTGCTAATCCCACATCTCAGTAAGCATTTGACATTGCTGAAGAGCATGTGCTATACTTTCAATACCTGTAGAACATAGTTGGCAGGTGGCATCTTCAATTATCTTCCTTCTTTTCAAATTGCATCTAGTTGGTAGAACTTCAAGGCAAGCCCTCCACGCAAAAACCTTAACCTTATGGGGGACTTTCATGCTCCAAATAGCCTTTCATATCTTCTTATTTGCTCTATTCCTAGAACTTTCCCCCTCTGTTTATTCTACAACCAGCTTTTTGAACAGTTTATAAGCACTTTTTACACTAAAAAAACCATTCCTCTCCATGTCCCCTAATAATTTGTCTTCATGACTTTCTGCACTGAGCATAATCTTCAGAATTGCATCAGTAGGTTCAGGGGGCAATAAACTTCTGACTTTGTGTACATCCCACCACCCTAAGTTTTGATCAATTAGAGACTCACTCTTTGGTCATTTTCTGGTAATATCCCCCTGACTGTTGCAAACATTTAAAACCAGGCACCCAATGATCTTCCTATAACCTTATCATTCTTCCATCCCCAACCCTCCACCTGCAACCTTGAAGGAGTTTGTCTTTTACTGACCATATGCCCCTCCACACATAAGATGGATTATGTCCAAGAATTGAAGTCTGAAAATTGGACCTTGGGAAATATCTAGCCTTGAATATTTTATGAAGTAGGCTCTCCTCATTTTGCATTATTCTCTAGCCTTATTTTGCAAGTAAAGCCTCATTAAAAATCCTTAAATCTCTGAATCCCATACCCCCATCACCTTTAGTCTCACACATCCTCTTCCAACTAACCCAATGTATCTTCTTCTCTTCCTTTTTCTGACCCCACCAAACTTTGCCATCATCTGTTCTAACTCATAACAAAGAGAGTTGGGCAACTTAAAGCAAGACATAGCATATGTTGGAATAGCTAAAGCCACTACCTTAATTAAAATTTCTTTTCCCCCTTGAGATAGAAGCTTTTCCTTCCATTGCTGTAGCTTGGACCAAACCTTGTGCTTTATATCAAAGAAAGCCCTCCTCTTATCTCTTCCTACCACAGATGGCAGGCCAAGATATTTTTCATAATTCTGATAAGCTTGAACTCCCTAAAAAGAGAGGAGTTGTTGCTGAGTTGCTAAAGAGACATTGTAACTGAAAACCATTGAAGTCTTCCCTCTATTGATTCTTTGGCCTGATGTGTTCTCATAAAATGCAAGAATTCTTTGTAACTCCATGTTTTCTTGAAGAGTGGCCTAGCAAAAAAGGATGCTATTATCTGATTCACCACAGGAGCCCCTCTACACACTCGAATGCCTGAAATCTGCCTCCTTGTACCAGCTTGAGTCAAAAGAGATATAAGCCCCTCAGTCCCCAATAAGAATAGATAGGGAGATAGTGGATCTCCCTGTCTAATCCCACGAGAAGGATAAATAGGGCCAACTGGTTCACCATTAATGAGTATAGAAAAAGAGACAAATTTGACACAAAGCATGACTAAATGAATCCATCTAGAATCAAATCCCATATGCTTCATAACAGCCTCCAAATAATGCCATTCAAGCCTATCATAGGCTTTACTTATATCTAGCTTAACAGACATGTAACCCTCTTTACCATTACTTTTCCTTCTTAAATAATCAATCATTTCATAGGCTACAAGAATATTATCAGAGATAACACGACCTGGTACAAAGGCACTTTGAGAATTGGAGATTACTTGAGGTAAAACAAGTTTTAGCCTATTGGACATAACCTTAGAGATCAACTTATAAATGACATTACAAAGGCTTATGGGTCGATATTGTGATACTGACTCAGGCTTTTTTGCTTTAGGAATGAGAACAATGAATGTATGATTTAACTCAGCAGGAAAATGACCCTCGTTAAAAGCATGCAACACAGACTTTCCCACAATATGCCAGTATTTTTGATAAAAAATGGGAGCCATACCATCGGGTCTAAGAGCTTTTGTAGGATTCATTTGTTGTAAAGCAGTCTCCACTTTAGCTTCAGTAAAAACTTTGGTGAGATCTTCATTCATTGCTGCTGTAACCTTGCCTTGTAAAGATGTTAAGAAATCATTATTGGATGAAGTACGAGTAGAGGTAAACATCTCTTCAAAATATTTCATGATCAACTCATCCCTATTCTCATCTTCTTGCCACTCTCCATTATCATCCTTCAACCTTGTGATTGTATTCTTTTTTTTCCTTTGACTGGCTTTCCTATGAAAATACTTAGTATTTTGGTCACCAACTTTTAACCAAAGTGCTTTTGATCTCTGTCTCCATAGTATCTCCTCCCTCTCCAGCCAAATTTGCACTTCCTCTCGGGCTTTTTGTACTGCTTCTCTATTTGGAAATCTTGAATTCTCAGCTTGTATCTGCTTCAAGTGCACCATTGCCTGTTTCACTCTCTTTTGTACAACTCCAAAACTGGCTTTGTTCCATCTTAACAAACTCTCACTGCAACCCGAGATCTTGTACATAACATCTCCAATTGGTTCATTACCACCCTGGACCTGCCAAGCCTTCTCAATCAGTTTTCCACACTCTTCACTTTCTGTCCAAACTGCCTCAAATCTGAAAGGTTTGGGACCCCTGAATTTTTGTAAACATCCCTCAGTTTGTAGCACAATTGGAATATGATCTGAATATGTAGTAGTAGTATGAATGACCTTTGCATATGAAAATTCTCGACACCATGCATTGCTTGCTAATGCTCTATCCAGCCTTTCATGAATGGAGTAAATGCCTTCTCTACTGTTCCACCAGGTATACTGGATGCCCTCATAGCCCAAATCTAACAAAGCACAATCATCGATCATTTTTCTAAAACTCTCCATTCGAGACTTAGATCTATCCTTCCCACCTTTTTTTTCAAATCGGCCAGTGATTTCATTTAAATCTCCTATCACTAGCCAGCTCCCATGATCAACCCTCTGTAAAGATCTCATTAAGTCCCAAGTTTCTACCCTCCTACTGGTTTCTGGATGCCCATAGAGACCTGTAAATTGCCAATAACCCCCATTTCTACTACTATCCTTCACATCAGCATCAATGTGATGCTTAGAGAAGCTTCTGATGATCAACTCAATCTGTTGTCCCCATAACAAAGATAGACCTCCACTCCTACCCTCACAACCCACTGTTAAGCAATTTTGGAACCCCACCTGATACTTTATCCTGTCCATAGTCCTACAATTAACCTTTGTTTCTTGCAAAAACATAATGTTGGGACATTCCTTCTTGACTAAGCCACGAAGGGATCGAATGCCACGTGGATTCCCAAGCCCACGTGCATTACAACTTAGTATTTTTATGGCTCTCGGAAGGGCTGAACTACAGCCTCCACCGATCTTTGAGTTGAAAACTTCTCAACCTCCATAACATTCATCTGCTTTGTTATAGGTAAGGAGCCCGAGTCATAGTCCTCCTCTCTAATACCCTTCCTCTTCATTGAAATTTATGGTAGCTGATAAGTAGCACCTTTTGCTGTCAGTCTTCTTTGCCTCTGCCACTTGCCCCCAGCCACCTTTTCCATTCCATCATCATCCTTAATTAGTAAATCAGTATCATAGGCTAGGCCTTTCCCTTTCTTCTAGGCTTCAGCAGCCACCTTTATATTGGGCTCACCCTCTCTTGATCGACTAGAAACAGCCCCTCGAAAAAACTCCTTACCTCTAGGTGGAAAATCATCTGTGGTAGCAACATCCCTTTTTGGCTCCATTAATCCAGCATTTAACTCCCTATCATTTACCATATTTGGTTCCTCCTCTTGAATTTCCCCTCCTTGATTTAATCCAGCATCATTACTGCGTGTAACTGTCGGTGCTGAAAATGCTCCCTCTATTCCTTGATTTTTTGCTGGAACCTCTGGATGCTGAAAAGGAACCATTATAGATGGTCCTCCGCCCTGCACAGACTGCTGCTCACGGTGGTTGTAAGCATTTCCATGAAAGCCAGACACTCGTAGCCATGGACCAAAAGGCAAATTTTCTTCCTTGCATGCTCCTTGATCATTCTTCCAGATGCTACAATCCTTATGGTTGTGACCCAATTGACCACATGCATAACAAAACGTTGATAATCTTTCATACATAAAGCGAACCCAGCAACCTCCATGAGTGCCCAAGTTTATACATTTTTCACGCATCAAGGGCTTTGAAACATCCAAACTTATCCTAACCCTGATAAACGCCCCCCATGCAACTTCATCCTTCTCCACATCAATCTCCTCCACTACTCCAATACTATTGCCGATCTTTCTCACCACCTTCTCATTCATAGCACCCAAGGGAAGATCATATAATCTAATCCAGAAAGCAGTCGTAGATATTTGAACTTTTGGTGCCTGTACTTCCCCTTCATAATTTTTCATCAGAACCAGATTTCTATCAAAAGACCAAGGCCCCTCATGTTGCACCCGAACCATTTCCCTCTGATCTTCAAACTCCACCAATAAGAGTTTAGATCCCAAATCCTTCACCCATATCTTTTTCACGGGGCGCCATATTTTCTTCAAAGTTTGCTTGAAAGCCTCACGGTTGTATGGTTTGTCTGTCAGTTTCTTAGTTTCCTCGAGCAGCCCTTCATCCACTATTACCTCCTCTTTTTCTTGCTCCGATAGAGATAGCCTCTGACATAATTCTTCTAAAGTTTCTCCCATGATGGAAAGAACCTCGTACTATTACCTGTACAAAGACAGGTTAAAAACCTCCACGATCGCAAGAGCTCTCGAGAGGATGAAGAGGAAATGAGGGATGGTCACTGTACTTGATCTCCTGTAGTGGGGGCACAAGGAAGCTAAGGTGAGAAGCCTTCATGGCACTCACACATTGGAGGGCTCTTATTTGGAGATAAACAGCCTAATTGGCTAGAAGATTAACTCATGTCACATTCATGATGTATGCCAACTAGGAAATGAGGTAGCACATAGGCTAGCCAGATATGCTTCGAATGTTGAACAATTAGTGATGTGGTGGGATTGTATTCCAAACTTTATTTCTTAAGCTATATGCCCTGATAAACACCTATAATATTACAACATTAAAACTTAATTTTACAATATTACAAATTTCTTATTAATGATAATTTGGTTTTACATAAAAAAAAATAAATTAAAAATAGAGAAAAACTTAAAACTTAATAATGCCATATAGAGACTAGACAAAAAAGATGGTAAGGACCTAATTTTACAATATTTTAATGTCTTTCATATACCTGGCCAAAAGCTAGAGTCCTTTCCCTTTGCTCCCTTAATTACTTCTTAGCTTTATATTAGAGTTTGCTCTCCTTTAATTTGACAATGGATTATATTTAAGGGCCTTTAGTTTAGTAGGTGGTAAAGTTTGCTCTCCCTTAAATCTTTTAGCCTTGCATATGCTAATAATTAGATATGACCCAATAATTTGAGTGCAACAGGGATTTTATTTTCAAAGTCGACTTGTCTAACTATTATGTCCCTTTAGTGGGTGCCATATGTTCGATTATATCTTATTTTCAGATGCTCTAATTGAGAAGATCGATGGGCATGCGTGCAATACATGACTATCCTAACTCATTTACAAGCTACATGGTTGTCCTAACTCATTGGGAAATGACTAAATGACAAAGGCAAATTTGAAATATAACAACAGAACCAAAACAAAAGAAATAGCGACAATCACATAAAGATACCAAGATTTAAGTGGTTCGGCTTAGAATATAGCCTACATCCACTGGTGGAGTCCATCTTCAAAGGAATTCACTAACAAAGACGGATTACAAAGAGAGGTATAACAAAACACTGCTTAATCCCAACGCCCCAATACACCCAAATGAGCTCTCAAGCTCACAAATCGAGCTCACAAGGAGGTCTTTCTCTAGTTGGCCTCCTCTATGAGTTCTGGCCACTCCAAATGAACCCAAAAAACAAAAACACATAAAAAACAACATGTATTTATATCAAATGGTGCAGAACCCTAATTTCAGAACATTGGATTGAGTGAACATTAGGGTTGGCATCCTGCTCAAGTAGAGTGTTGAGTGGGTGTTTAGTGAACTCTTGGGTTTGCCTCCCACTCGAGCTAACTGTTGAGCAAAGTCAAACAAACTCTCGAGTTGTAGCTTTGCTCAAGTGGACTGTCGGACGAAATGTTGAGCGCACTTGGCTTGAGCCAGGGTCAAGCAACAGTCAAGCCAAGCCTCACCTCAAAAATGGTATTTTCAACATGAAATCAAGCCAAACTCAACAAATCTCCACCTTGGCTTGAATTTCGTCAAGCCTAAACCAAAATATGAATTCCTTCAAGTCGAATTTCACCATTCGACAATAAAAAGCATCAAAGAAGACCATCAAGGATCAAGAAACAAAACTCCTCCACAAATCCCAAACTTGGACTCAACGTCTATCTTTGAAGGACTCAATTTCCACCCAAAAGTCTTCTACACCATAGACGACTTGATCAAATCACTTGGTCCTAATGAAGAATCTCCTCTTCACACAAAAGCACACGCACCATATTACAGACTGCTTACTTAAACAACACTTCCAAATACACACGAAAACTAAGAACAAATATTCTCTGCCAAAGTAAGAACACTACAGAAGTTTGCATGAGCATATCCCAAAGGTGGCCAAACTGCCCCTCTATCTACTAGATGAAACTGTAGACTTGCTCTCACTTTGCGCCAATTCCAAAATCAAAATCAAAATCATGCTTCTATCTAATAGCATGATCTAGAGTACCACCTGCACTCCATTGTGAAGCTCACCCAGCAACTCCACCTTCTTGCTATAACCTTACTCTCCTTTCTTGTGAAAACAACAACAAAACTATAAAAGGAGAAGGTTCACCCAATAGCAAGTTTTGTTGACCGCTTCACCCAAATCTGTAGACAGACCTGGTAAACCCAAAAGCATACTACGGCCTCTCGCACAAGAGTTCAATTCATTCCATTCAGCTACCCGATTTATGTGGAGTGGACCCAACTATAAGGTCTGAAAATGCTCTACCTTCTTGTTTGTAGATCACTAGCCTTCTCAAGTGCTTGAACTGATCAAGCATGTCACTCACTACTTCAAAAAAAAAGGAAAAAAACAAGTCTAGCTTTTTAACAAAAATGGTCATCAAACAACATGAGTACAAGTAGAGCACCATGTTGCACAAGATGTACCCTGAAGATCAGAACAATAACCTGCAGTAAAATTGATTCTACATTGCTTCACAAGAATACCATGCCAACACAAAAAATCAAGCTTCCCTGTATTTTGATCACATAAAGCAAAAAATTGCCTACTCACAAATGATCACACTCGTTCACCCAAATGGCTCAATCACATGTGCCATAAACGAGTAACACCTGAATCTAGAACATCTGAATATGTAGCTCCACCAATCAGTGTCTCACCAGGAAGAAAATGAAGTCCATATATCTTCTTCCCAATCATTACCACTAAAGAGCCCTTGTAGACTTGGATGACTCCACCTTCAGCTGAATATTGATAACCAAAGGTCTTAAGAATGCCTAAAGATATAAGATTTTTCCTCAAAGATGGAATATGCCGAACATTAGACAAAATTCTAACGATTCCATCATACATCTTAATCTTGATTGAACCAATCCCAACAATCTCACAAGCCATATCATTCCCAACCGAAACGGAATCACCACCGACTAATTCATAGTTAGTGAACTAATCATTCTTGGGATACATATAGAATTTACAAGTTGAATCCATGACCCACTTGTCACCAAAACAACCACTAGAGCTACTGATTGCTAGGAAAACATCAGAGTTATTAAATCGTTCTTCAACACTGAAAACGTTGGAGGAACTTTGTTCCTCCTTGTTCTTCAATCTGGGACACTCATTCTTGTAATGAACAAACAAATGACAGTAATAACATTTAACATTTGTCTTGTTAAACTTAGAGCTACCATTAGAATTACTCCCACCCTAATCTGAACCTATACCTTCAGAGGAATATTTCACAAACAAGCCATTGGCTTGATTATTCATCCCTTGTACACACAATTTTGTTCTCAACTCCTTAGAATTAAAAGCAGATTTTAAGTCTACCAAGGAGATAGTATCTCTACCATAAAGCATTGAGTTCACAAAATTATCAAATGACAAAGGCAACAAACACAACAAAATTAAAGGTTGGTCTTCCTCGTCAAGTTTAAATTCATCAATATTCCTTAGATCCATAATGATTTTTGTTGTTGCTGAAGATACATATAATTGTCTAGCATTGAAATTTTGCTTTGCTAGGGTTTGGATTTTGAGGCTTTACCATGGCAGCCATTAGGGTCCCCTTTGGTGCCTTGACGTCGGTTGGGAGACCATGTTTCTTTGCTGATCTCGTGTCACAAACACCACAGGCCATTCTTGAGGTGGTTGTTCAGTTTCGACGTCCTAAAGTTGTGGATGGTGAGGTTTTTATACAATTTTTGAAATAAGAGTTAGAGAAGTCTACTAAGCCATTCAGTTTTGCCATTGTCATGAAGTTCCTACGTCAGAGACCATCTTGGGATCGGATTAGAAGCTTTATTCATGGGAGATGGGGTCTAATGGCTCAACTGGTGGTTTCTGCAATAAGGAGGCTGAGGCACGTTTTTGTTAGATTTTCCAACAAAGATGATTTCCTAAAGGCCATGATAGGGGGAAATGTGACATTGATGGTGTTATATATAGAATATTTCAATGGTCTCTTGATTATTCTGACATGGCTGCACTTGGGATTATGCTTCCAGGACTTCCTCCCAATTTTATCATGAAGCCATGCTAAAGATTGTTACAGCGCCGATTGGAATCTATTTGAAAAGAGATAACGCTATCCATTGTGCTACAAGCACGGATGGGGCTTGGGTTTGTGTCCTAATGAATATTTCGTGAAACCAATCCAATCATTTTGGATTGGGACTCCAAAGAAACTGACAAGTGTTTATCAAGAAGTAGTCTATGAAACTTTGCTAGCTTTTTGTGTTGGATGTAAGGTGCAGGGACATAATTAGTTGACTTGTAAAGGGTCTGTTCAGACAGGAGAAAAGAAAGAATCAAGTGGTGTTTGGATTCCAAAAAATTCAGACAAAGCGGTGCAAGAGGAACTGGTTATTGGCATAAAAGACAAGACTCTTGATGCTGAAACTGACAAGTCGATGGGGGGAGAGGAGTTAAAGGTGTTGGTTACAAAATCCTATTATTATCCCAGGGAATGCTGTAGAGTTGCATAAGGGTCGACAGTTACAAGGAGTTAGGTGTGAACATGGCAGATTTATGGACAGTGAATCTAGTGGGATCCAAGACATGGAGTCTCCAAGTGATGTTGTGGCAGTGGAAGAGTTGGGATCGGATGGAGAAGATTTGCTTCCCCACCATACTGATGAGCAAAATGTTGTTGATCAGTTTTTGAGGTTGACAGATACACGGAACGTGGCCTCTAATTAGGCAATTCATCGAACTATATCTGATCCAGAGGGAGACAAACAACACAGCCATTTGGGGAAAGAAAAAGATAGTGCTTTGGATTAAAAAATCAGGAAAAAGGATGTGTCTACAGGTCGATTTTTGCATAGTTCTTCTTGGGCTCCAAGCAGGCACTCTTGACTAGATTTATGATTGGTAAGATTCTATTTTGAAAAGCTCGAGGTCTCGGAACCTTGAACAAAATACTTTGGTCTTTGTTAAAAATTCATAAACCAAAAATACTGATGGAGGTGGAACATTTTAAAAGTGATACTAAACTTTTACGTTGGCAAAATATATTTCAATTTGATGCATCTTTCTCTAATGGAATTGATGATGGGAAAATTTAGATTTTTTGGCAAGATGACATACAGGTTAGTGCGCTTGTTGCCTCTAGTCAACAGATTATGTTGTTGATTAATTCTTTCATGGTGGTATCAACTATGTATGCCAATTGTAGATATTTGGATTAAAGATCGCTTTGGTCTGATTTGGTCTCTATTGGCATATTGGCTTTTCCATGGGTCATTATAGGGGAATTTAATATTATTAGGTATGATGGTGAGCAGAAGGCTAGGCACCCTAGGTTGCCTTGTGCAATGGCAAACTTCTCTAATTTTATTGATGCGAGAGGAGTGATTGAAGTGCCCTTCTCTGGGAGTCTTCTCTCATGGTGTAATGGACAAAGTGGGTTGGTGAGAAGTTGGGCTTGTTTGGTTGGATTTATTTCCTTCGGGTTCCGTTCAATATTTGGCCCGCATGTCATCTAATCACTCCCCTATGCTCCTTGGTTTGGCTGATAGTTCAGCGAGATATGGTCCTAGTGTTTTCAAGTTCTAGCAAATGTGGACAACACATGATGATTTCTAGAGGCTAGTTACAGCTGTTTGGCAGCAGAATGATAGTGGATTGGGATTATTGAAGCTTGCTTCTAAGCTCAAAAGGTTGAAGGTTGCACTTAGACGATGGAACAAAGAGGTGTTTCACTGGATGGGGGATCATATTAAAAAACTTGAGGAAAGGATGAGATAACCTATATTTTAGTATATTTTAATTGAATAAGTATTTTAGTTAACTCAAATATTGCTTCTCTTGTTTTAAATTTATATGATTTCTCGTTGGTTTATTTTTATGATTTTTAAGTTGTGAAATTTATTTTTATATGCTTTTTTAATATTAATTACTGTTTTACATTTAAATTGCTCTTTTATTTAAATTTGTTTGTGGGTTTTAAAATTATTGCATTGTTAAATTTTTATTATTATTTTATTTTAGCTAGTCACTACATTTAAATTATTTTATTCAACTTATTGTTTTGAAATTATTTGCATTGGATCAATTTTGTGATCCAAGTTCTGAGGATTGGATTTCATTTCTTTCCCTCAATTTTTTTTCCTTTATTTTTTTTTTTTTGCTCTTTTTTTTTTCCCGTTCTTCTATTTTCTTGTTCCTCTTCTTTCCTTTATTTGCCTTCCTCCAGCGTGAGCCACCCTCTCCTCTCTCCCGTCAATTTTTCGTCAGCCACCTATGCGCCACTGTACATCGGGGTGAGCCACATTGCCCCTCCCATCTTCTTCCACTTCGGCCGGCAAACACCCCCACCCATTTTCAGCCCACCTCATGCTGCCGTTAGCCCCCACGCACAGTTGGAAGCCACACAACGATTTCTCTCCATCACTGCCATCCCATTACCACTGGCGTCTCTTCACCATACCACCATTGGGCCTTCAGCCACCCAAACCACCCTTCCCCAGCTTCGATCCGCCACCAATGAAGCCTATCCATTGCATTTTCTAATTTGTGTTTTTTTTTTTGCTTTTGACCTCCTCCTACGTGGCACCCACTGCCATTCACCACCATCAGTAGCTTCAGCAACACCCCTAAGCCCTTCCCTAGCCATCCCAAGTCTTCATTTGTGCCCGTTCAAAAGTTAAGTTTTTGAGACCCATGGCCCTTGTCCATTTTGCACTGTTGCATTGCTGTGCAACCTCTTCTAGCACCTCCTTGATCCTTCGAAAATTATATTATTTTGCTATAAGTATATTTTCAAAGAAATTTTGAGATTTAATTATATTTTTGCTCTAACCCATATTTATTATGAATTGGTTGGTTGTGCCAGAGTGAGTTCGAGGAGTAAGGGGGTGGATTGGATTAAAGGACGGTGTTGTTTGTGTGATTGGATTATGCTGGGATCTGTTGATTATGAACATTTGTGTCGTTTCATTTATCATTGCATGCATGTTCATGTTTGTAAATGAAATATGGGTTTTCACATAATTGCATGCATGTTCACGTGTTTAATTGGAAATTGAGTTTTCATGTAGGAAATAGTTTTTGGGTGCGTGTGTACCATGAACCTAAGCCAAGATGGGATATTATCTCGGTGGAGCTCCTCTGGTCACTCTGGAGTGAAATATACTGAATGACGTCCCCTAAGTTGTTGTTGGGTGACAACAGGATTAGACGGGATGGTAATGCTCTTGTGTGACTCTGTGGCCCCTCTTGCTAGCAAGGGTTAAAGGATGCTTAGCCATGAACGCGCTAGGCGTGGAACTGGGTATCGCTCGTTACCCGTGGTGTGACATTGGGAGCTAGGGTGTGCAGATGGTCTCTAGTGGAGATCATGGTGCATACAATTGAATTTGATATTTGGGCCATTTTCTAGGAAAATGGTGGGCTTTGATAAAAAGGATTTTTTGTGGACCATTTTGTGGGAAAATGGTCGATATTTTTGGGCTATTTTCAGAGAAAATGGTGGAAAATGCTTTAATGGAATGTTTTGGTCCAAAATGGGATTTTGGCATGCGTTGGAAAATAATCATTTTCGGAGAAAATGATGTTTTTGGGTCTCATGCAAATTTTATCATATGCATGCATCTTTTATCATATGCCTGCATAATTGTTGGTTGCATCAATATATTTTTATCTTGTGGGTTGTTTGGATTCTCACTTATTGAGATTTACATCACACGTGATTTTCCTTACCCTGCGGTACCTTTTTATGGTATCTCAGATTTTGATGCAGATGCTGATATTGAACCTGAGGATTTGGGTCTGCCAAAGGAGTGATTTGGGATCACTTGCTGATGTTTGGGAATTGTTTCCCGTTTTGAATTTTGTATTTAGTATTATTATGTTTTTATGTGATAACTGTATTGTTCTTTAAAACGCTTTGCTTTAAGTGAATTTGTATTAAACAATTCTGGTACTTAGCCGACTTACTTAAATTATCTGTTGCTTGGTTTTGTTGTAGACTATTGTATGTACACACACTTGGCACTTATCGTTGAGATGTGTGACCGTGTTGTCATCATCCGGGCATCTCGATTCTTGAGTTTCTATACGTGGAGGTCGGAGGCGCCTGTGACGCCCCGACTCCCACGTACAAAACAACACAGGAATCGTGACGTCCGGATGATGACAACACGGGTCACGCATCCCAACGATAAGTGCTCAAGTGTGTGCAACGTGCAACCCAAGCACCAAAGAGTTGCAGCGGTTAAAATAAATCAGTCTACTAAGTACCAGAATTTTTATACAAATATATTCAAAATAAATATCTGCTGAAAAGTTATACAATTATCCGATAAAACAGCAAAAGCCAAAATACATACACGTGGGAAACAAATCCCATAATCCAAAACAGCAGCAACCACATGCCACTTTCTTCAGGGAGCCGATTCCACAAGCTCCACAACCTCACTTGCACCAAAATCTACGGTACCATAAAGTGGTACCGCAAGTAAGTAATAATCTTAACAATCCCCAAGATCAAAATATATTTATGCGACCAACCATGCATGCATATGATGAAATATGCACCAAATCTAAAGTATCATTTTTCTCCGAAAAATGAATATTTTTTAACATATGCCAAAATTCCATTTTTGGCCCAAAAACATAATCAGTCATTTTTTCAGAAAATGATTTACACAAAAATATTTATTGGACACTGTAGGCGGGATTCACAGGCGGGACTCTACCACCATCCCTACCGCGTGCACCGTAGGCAGGAATCACAGGCGGGACTATACCACAATCCCTGCTTACCACCATCCTACAGTTCCTTTCCACACAAAAACAAATACTCCGTCCTCAATCCATCCGACCCCCATAACTCTTCAGATCCAGTTCGGCACAACCAACCAATCACAGTAATATTAAATGAGTTAGTGCAAAAATATATTAAAATCTCAAAAAATGTTTGGAAAAATACTTACAGCGCTTTATAATAATTTTCGGAGGATCACGGAAGAGCTGGAATCGCCAAAACAGCAACTCCACAGTGTAAAATACATTGTGGCCGTGGGTCTCAAAAACTCATTTTTGAACGAGGTCAAACCAAGACTTGCAATTGATAGGGTAGGGCCTAGGAAGGTCGGTGAAGCTAATGGTGGTGGCTGCGGAAAGGGGCGGTTTAAGGCCGAAAAGAGCAAAACGGAGATGAGTTTGGCTGGGCTTCACCGGTGACTGATCGGGGCCGGGGTTGGGTGCATTGGGTCGCTGGGGTGCCAAAAATGAAGTGGTGAAGAGGTGGTGGCCGAACGGAGGCGCGCGAGCACAAAAGGCCATGCGGCTTAGGCGGCACGTGTGGGCTATTACCGGCGAGGGAGGAGATGAAATCACGGTGGTGGAGTCGCCGACGGCTGGGGAAGAGAGGGAGAGGGGCGGTGCCGGCCACGAGCGGCGCACGACGGTGCTGGGGTGGAGAGATGAAATGCATGGGGAGAGAGAGAGGGGCTGGTGCGCGCAGGAGAAAGCAAGGGAGAAATGAAGAAAAGAGGATAAAAAAGAAAGAAGAAAAAGCAAAAAGGGAAAAGGAGAAGAGGAGAAAAGAAATGAAGGGAAAAAAAATGAGGTCCAGTTCTCACCTCTTGGAGTCCCAAAAATGATCCAACGAAAATGATTTTAAAATAATAAACTAAATAAAATAATTCAAACGCAGTGAAAGACTTAAATAAAACAATAATAGATTTAAAACCCATAGACAAACCAATTAAAATTAAAGATCAATTTAAATACAAAACAATAATTAATATCAAGAAAACACATAAAATAAATAATTTTCACAACTTAAAATATTATAAAATAATATATCAAAACTCGCTTAATTTTAAAACAAGAGAATAAATTTTTAAATTAATTAAAATAATCCTTTAATAAAAATACACTAAAATACGGGGTGTTACATTCTCTCCCCCTTAAATAAAATTTTGTCCTCGAAATTTGCAAGGTCAAACATCAATGCTAAAGTAGTTACCAGATACAACACCGAATACACTTGAGAATACCATACCATCAACAACTCCCAACAAGCACGAGTAATACTCTCCCAAGTCTACTCCCATAGGCGATTCCATAATACTCGCATTAGTCTCCCAGTACTCTTAGAGTGGCTATGAAATCTGAAATCTACATTCCACAAGAACCTTAATACAACACCTAGTAGATTCCAATGATTTTCTTCACACAATAAACTACTAACCTCAAACAACTCTTATTCTATAACTTCCAAACTTTCCTTGTATTCTAGACCTTTGGCAACCTAATGATCACTCCCAAAGTCAACCATCCATAAGCATAATTTGCACAACCAAATGATTGATCTCTACTTATAAGTATTATCTCAAATTTTAAAATCACCAATAGTTCCTTAAAAATCAACACAAGATTTGAATCCTTAATCATATCACAACACAACACCATTGAGTACAAGGCAGCTCAACACTTACTAACCAGAAAACTCTCACCACAGTTGGTTGAAAATTCTTAATCTCCCAAAACCATGAATTAATACACTTCCTCAAACTCATCCAGAATTTCTTCTTGAATCTGCACCAACTATTATCCTTAAATTTAATATTAATCAATCCTAAAACTTGCCACTATAACCTTGAACTAATAACAATTATTTTCCTGGATTCAATACAAATCTACAATCCTCAAATAAATACACAAACTAAATCAATACATTCAATCCCCAAAGAAATATTCTCCTTAAAAAATTCCCTTATCACTAACTCAACTCTGATCAACCCTATTTAACGATTATAGCCTAATCAGTCTCCAAAATAAATCAAGTTAGTACACCAAGCCTGCAGAATTAAAACTTAAATCTTAATACCAATTAGTCCTCAAATCTGCAATTCTAAAACCTCAAATTAAAATATAACCACTTTCTGAAATCTGTAAAATTGAAGAACCTATATCTAGTAATAAATCAATCAACTCCCGAAGCCTTTCAAATCTAAGACATTAAATAATAACCAATCATTTCCTATAGTCTGCAGAACCTTAAACCTTTGGTGAAATTCTCATAAATTCATCCTTAAAGTTTGTTGTTCTTACAACCTCCAATTCTAAAGCCTCATATCAAATTTCTATAAAATCTAAAACCTCAATTATTCTACGAAAGAGATCACCTAGACCATAACGTTCCTTACAAGCCTCGATAATACCCAAGTAAACCAGATTAATAAAAATTCAAGCCTACCACATTAAATATTAATACCTAACAATGACATTCTCAGTCGTACCATCTTCCTGCCATAGTGTAACCCTTAACCCCACTTAAGTATCCGGACAAAAATTTCAGATAAGAGCAAAAGTAACACCCAAATAAAATAAAATAAAACAATATAAAATAAAAAAGAGCAAAATAAAACCAATAAAATACATCAACAAATAATAAATTAAAACCATTAAAAATAACATACTTCAAACATAAATAATTTTAAATCACAACTCTAAAACTTTCTGATACTCCACCTAAGGGACATGTGGTTTTACCCAAAGTCGAACTGCTCTAATACCACTTATGACACCCCGACTCCCACGTACAAAACAACACATGAATCGTGACGTCAGGATAATGACAACACGGGTCACGCAACCCAACGATAAGTGCTCAAGTGTTTGCAACTTGCAACCCAAGCACCAAAGAGTCGCAGCGGTTAAAATAAATCAGTCTACTAAGTACCATAATTTTTATAAAAATATGGTCAAAATAAATATCTACTGAAAAGTTATACAGTTATCCGATAAAACAGCAAAAGCCAAAATACATACACGTGGGAAACAAATCCCATAATCCAAAACAACAGCAACCACATGCCACTTTCTTCAAGGAGCCAATTCCACAAGCTCCACAACTTCACCTGCACCAAAATCTACGGTACCATAAAGTGGTACCACAGGTAAGTAATAATCCAAACAATCTCCAAGATGAAAATACATTTATGCGACCAACCATGCATGCATATGATGAAATATGCACCAAATCCAAAATCTAATTTTTTCCCAAAAAATGAATATTTTTCAACACACGCCAAAATTCTATTTTTGGCCCAAAAACATAATCAGTCATTTTTCCAGAAAATGATTTACACAAAAATATTTATTGGACACTGTAGATGGGAATCACAGGCGGGACTCTACCACCATCCCTACCGTGTGCACCATAGGCGGGAATCGCAGGCGGGACTATACCACCATCCTTACTTACCACCATCCTACAGTTCCTTTCCACACAACACAAAAACCCATTGGAAAGTAGGGGAGAAATGAAGAAAAGAGGAAAAAAAAGAAAGAAGAAAAAAGAAAAAGGGAAAAGGTGAAGAGGAGAAAAGAAATGAGGTCCAGTCCTCCCATCTTGGGGTCCCAAAAATGATCCAACGAAAATGATTTTAAAACAATAAACTAAATAAAATAATTCAAACGCAATGAAAGACTTAAATAAAACTATAATAGATTTAAAACCCATAAACAAACGAATTTAAATTAAAGATAAATTTAAATACAAAATAATAATTAATATCAAGAAAACACATAAAATAAATAATTTTTAGAACTTAAAATATTATAAAATAATATATCAAAACTCGCTTAATTTTAAAACAAGAGAATAAATTTTTAAATTAATTAAAATAATCCTTTAATAAAAATACACTAAAATACGGGGTATTTCAGTGCCATAGAGGATCGAGGAAGGTGAGAGGAGTTTACAAGTGCAATACTCTAAAGACGGTGAAAGTGATGTTTTGGCATCGCAAGTTGAGCTAACATCCTGGTTAAAAAGAAAAGAAGTCTGGATTGCTAAAAAAAATCAAGAAGACATGTTTTGATCATGGGGACGTTTCGTCATCTTTTTTTACAGCATTACAGGCAAGGAAGCACAACATAGTTAAGGAGATGCATATTTGTGATGGACGAATATTTTCAACTCCGGAAGAAATTCATAAGGAAGCTGTGATTTACTTTGAGGATTTTCTTCAGGCACGATCCAGTACTCATGTTCCCAGTATCCCACATATTATTCAACATGTGGTCTCGAAAGTGGAAAATCAATCTATATGCAGGGCCCCATCAAAACAAGAAATTAAGGATGCTCTATTTTCAATTCTGGTTAATAGCAACCCAGGGCCAGATGGGTCGGCTCTAGGTTTTTCAGACATTGCTAGACCTTGATGAAAGCTGAGTTAGTGGAGGCTATGCAAGAATTTTTCTTGGGCTATTCTCTTCCAAGGTACTATACTTCTTCTTTCATTGTCTTAATTCCTAAGATTCTGAATCCTTAATCTTTTGGCAAATTTAGACCCATAAGCCTATACTTAGTTGTCTATAAAATCTGTTTGAAGCTATTGGTGGGCTGTCTTTCACTGGTTTTGAGTAGATTAGTTTCAATGGAACAAGGTGTGTCTTTTTCGGGAAGAAGTATTTACAAAAACATTAGCATAACCCAAGAATTAGTGCATGCTATCAATTCGCTTGTTAAAGGTGGTAATATTATGATGAAGATTGACATGGCCAAAGCCTATGACACGATTGATTGGAATTTTTTATTCTAAGCTCTTCATGCTTTTGGGTTTCAGTTGAAGTTTGTAATCTTATACAATAATGTGTTACTACTCCTTGGTATTCGATGGTCATGAATGGAACGACTAAAGGTTTTGTTTAAGGGTGGACCGGATCTTCGCCAAGGAGACCCAATATTGCCTTATTTATTTATTCTGGTTGAGGAAGTGTTTATGCGTCTTCTATGGCAGAAGTTTCAGGACGGCCTTATTGGTTTATTTTCCCAACCGCGTAATGGTCCTTGAATTGCCCATTTGCTTTATGCGGATGATATAGTGATCTTTGCTAATGGAGGTAAGTGGTCTGTTAAGTTGACTAAAAATACACTTAATATATATGCTTGTTAGTCAGGTCAGGTAGTCAATGAAGCAAAATCATCCATATTTTTCTCTACCAGAATACCCTCTTATAAACAATGTCAAATATTGGATCTTATAGGCTTTACTGTGGCTGCTTTCCAATAAAATATTTGGGAGTTCCTATCATTTTTTAGTGTACGAAGACTCTTTATTTAGATGATTTGGTGGTGAAAATTAGGAAGAAAATAGAGGGATGGAAGGCTCAATTTTTATCTTCAGGGCTCATTTAATTCTATTAAAGCATGTGTTAGCAAGTCTACCAATACATTTGTTAGCTGCATTACATGCACCGAAGTCAGATTTGCCATGTTCAATCGACTATTTAATACTTTCTTTTGGGGTTCAACTGAGGGGAAACCAAAAAAGAAATGGGTGAAGTGGAAATCGATGTGTAAACCAATTGATGAAGGAGGTGTTGGCCTATGGGATCTCATTGAGGTCCAAAAGTCTTTGCACTCTAAATTTGCATGGAAACTGCTTATTGAAAATTCATTATGGGCTAATTTTTTCAAGGCCAAGCATGTAAAGGAGCAACATATTTCACTAGTGAATCCGTTGAGAGGGACTCGTTTCTAGAAGAGTATTGTGGCGCAAATTCCATTTTGATTAGCTGATCCAAATGGATTGTTAGAGAACGAAATATTTCATTTTGGGGTGATAATTGGCTAGAATTTGGGCCATTATGTGTTGAGTGCAATATTGTCGAACATCCGAACTTGAAAATCAAGGAATGCACGGTAGAGAATAGTTGGGATGTGGATTATTTAGTGCATATTGTGGGAGTGGAATTTACGGATAAGATTTTAACCAAAGTACGTGGTACAAAAGATGGCTCGGACATATTAATCTGGCTGGGAAAGTCTGATGGAAAGTTCACCATTTCACTGGCTTGGGATCTTGTGCGTGTTGTTGCTCCAAAAAGGCAGTGGTTTGAATGGATCTGGCATGTGGCGTTACCAAAAAAATTTTCCACTACCATGTGGAAAGCCTTTTCACATAGCTTGAGTGTGGATGATAGAATTTGGTGCATTGGTATTCCTATGGTTTTCAAGTGTGAATGCTGTGAGGAAGGAGAATTTGAAGACTTGAATCATGTTTTATATGGTGGGAAAATTGCCAAGACACTTTGGCAGACTTGTTCCATTTTTTTGGGAATTCCATTTGTTTCAAATAGAACATGGGCTCAGTTAGTGGAGGCATGGTTTTAGCCCACGAAGAAAGCCTCATAGGTAGGTAATCTCATTGGTTTGGTTCCATCAATTTTAACGTGGAGCTTGCGGTCTTGGGGTGTGCGGCTTGTATGAAAGGTAAAAAGGAATCATTTGATGTTTTATGGTGCAAATTCAAGTACTAGATTGCATGGGTTGCTAGTAGGTTGCGAACGTCTCACCGTTTGGACAACAGGGATTCTTCGATTTTGTCTGCACTAAACTTACCGATAATTCCTGCCCGTCCAAGCAGTTGCGAGCAATTTCTTGGCATAAGCCAAGTCATGGCTGGTTCAAGCTAAATGTGGATGGGAGTAACCTTAATAATCCAGGAGAATCTGGTGCAGGTGGAGTGCTTCGAAACCATGAAGGAAAGTTGCAGTTTGCGTTTGCAGAATATACGGGTATTGGTTCGAATAATAGGGCGAAATTGATGGTGCTATTATTTGGGTTGAGGCAATGTAAGGTGCATGGTTTTAGCAACATTATAATTGAAATGGATTCCCTTTTGATTGTCAACTAGTCGAAGGAAGGTAGATGTAATTTATGGTGCCTGGAAGATTTTTGGGAGGAGATTTGCAGTCTTATAAGGGAGTTGAGTGTGCAGGTTCAACATGTTTTTAGGGAGGGTAATTCTACAGCTGATTAGCTTGCACGATTGAGTAGTCAAGGATGGACTGATGAGTTTTTGAATAATACCATTCCTCATTTGCTTAAAGGCATATTGAGAACTGATTGAAGTGGTTTACCAAATTTGAGGCTTTGCTAGGTACATTCAGAGTTGAGTCTTTCGTGCTTGGTTTTTATTCGTTCAATATTATTGTAATAAGCTTGGTAATATTGTTATTATATGGAATGTCTTGTAAACATGGTATTCCTCTACCGTAAGTGAAGTTTTTTTTTTTTTTTAAAAAGCCTTGATGATCTTTGTACAAAATTTCTGCCCAATATTAGCGCATCTCGAATATGTCTGTATTGTTTCCCTATTCGATATTGTACTCGAGTAACTTCACTAGGGAATTGAAACACTTAAATTTCCATGTCGTGGATATTCAAATGCATGAGTTATAGAACTACAAGTCCCCCTTGTTTTCTCTCTAGCTTAAACTGGAGTGAATAGGGGTGGTGGCTAGTCTATCTCATGGATGATATGCAATCCATGTGGGGGAACCTACGGCTAAAAGAGGAGGAAGATACAATGATTAATATTGATGGTGCCTCAGCACCAAGTGTTCAATGCAAAAGTAGAAGAAGTTTGATAGGTAAACTATAGAGTGACCACAAAGTAGGAAAGAACATTGTGGAGGCAACTATGGCAAAAATCTGGCGCCTCAGTAAACCAGCATTGGTGAAGGATGTAGGAAGTAATTTGTTTGTGCAAACCATGCAGATAAACAAAAAGTTGAGAGTGGAAAACCGTGGTCTTTCGATAACCATTTATTGGTTTTGATCACGTTTGATGGCTTTACTCCTATCTCTGAGCTAAAATTTGATCATGCAACATTTTGGGTTCAATTCCAAAACTTGCCTCTGTTTGGTATGAATAAGGAGTGTGGAGAACAATTGGGTGGTACGTTGGGAAAAGTGGAGGATGTTCAGGTTGATGAGGATGATGTGGGATGGGGGAGGTGCCTGCGAGTTAAGGTTCTGCTAGATCTCAGGAAGCACTCTATCATAATGCATGGGATGTGGCTATGGAGTCCATTACAGTATGAAAAACTTCCAAGGTTCTACTTAAATTGTGGTCACATCATCCATGAAGGGGTTAGCTGCAAGCCTTTGACAGATACTCACCATCACTTTGGATCCTGGTTACTTGCTGATCAAAGGACAATGGGGACCTGGTCACGTGTAGATACACAACTGGGCCCTGCTGCATTCCAAGCTGAGGAGGAACTGGATTGGGTTACTGAGGTGGTAGGTGCAGGGACTAGTATTGCGTTGCATAGGATGCTGGGAACCACTATGGATGCCAATCTGTCACCAACAAATATGGAAAGTAGGACAGAGGTGACTAGCAGACAGAATGTAGTGGATGTTGGACCAAAAGGTGGAAAGGAACCGTTGACCTTTACAGTTAAAGATGACATCTTGCAAAAAACACAAACCACAAAGGAATTTCCCTCCATTTACCCTTATACAAATGTCGGGAATGCAGATGATAACTTGCTAGTAGATCCTCTTGTTGTTTTCACTAGCCAATTGTCCACTAAAACATCACAAGACCAGGATAAAAGTGGCCAGGTCACCACTGAAGTCCAACAAGTAAAACAGTATAAGGGACAAGCCCATCAACTTCCTATAGTGCCACATGCAAGGTAGATTACAAGTACTTGGAAGAAAATTTGCTAAGAAAAACAACCTACTAAGCCACTACCACATGGAGAGGGATCAACTAAGAAGCATATGGCGAGAGGGTCATACAAATTAATGCCAAAAAGGGTAAGCACCCCTCTCAGTTGTCTACAAAAGAGTGTGACTCACAAAATGAAAACTTAAAAGGGACTTCAACTAATAATGTGGTATCAGTAGTAGTTGTGGATCAGCCCTGCCAGATTCCATGATCTTCCAAAGTTGAAGTTCCCGTGGGCTTGGGAACCCACAAGGAATTCTTGCTCTTTCTCACTTTGTTAGAAAGGAAGGTCTCATGATCTTGTTTCTCCAAGAAACAAGGCTACAAGCTAGAGTGGTTGAAAAATTGAAGTTAAAATTGGGTTTTACAAACTGTTTAGCAGTTAGTAGTGATGGTAGTAGTGGGGGCATTGCCTTACTCTAGAAACAGCAGATCCAAGTAGATATCCAAAGTTACTCTAAGTACCATATTCATGCAAAGTTCAGTCAAGTGGATGATGCAAAGGAACCATGGTGGTTAACTGGCCTCTATGGGCAACCAGATGCAAGCAAGAGGCATGAGACTTGGCCACTAATGAGAACTCTGAAGGTACCTAGCAATTAGGGTTGGTTACTTATGGGAGATTTTAATGAGATTTTGAGTAACAAAGAAAAATGTGGTGGAAGGAAAAAACCTTAGAGAATGTTAAAGGCTTTTCGAGAGGTGATTGAGGAATGTCAACTACATGATTTGGGTTTTTGTGGGAATCCCTTTACATGGTGCAAAAGAAGAGAAGCAGGCCAGTGCATCAATGAGAGGTTGGATACATTTTTTGCAAACCTGAAGTGGCATTCTTTGTATCCTATGGCCGCTAAGGTTAAGCAGGGAGTTACTTCCTATTCCAACCACATACCAGTACTTTTGAACTTGTTTGAGGATGAGTAGAAAATAAAATGAAGGAGATTATTTAAATTTGAGGCAATGTGGGTTGATGCACCAGATTGTCAACAAGTTATACAAGAGGCATGGAGGGAGATTTCTGGTGGGCAAAATATGTGTCATGAAAAAGATTGAATCCTGTGGGAACAAACTAAGTGGAATAAAACAATATTTGGTCAAGTTCAACAAAAACTGAATAAAGCCAAAGAGGATCTCAAGGAAATTCATATGCAGGACCCCCTAAGTACACAGATCAAGGATATAAATGAAGCAAGAAAAGAGGTTCAGAAATGGTTAGCTAGAGGAAAGATAATGTGGAGGCAAAGGTCAAAGGCATTGTGGTTAGTGGAGGGGGATAAGAACACAAAATATTTCCACAACAAAGCGAATCAGAGAAAGAAGAAGAATTGGATCAAAGGTGTAAAAGATCCTACATGTTGCTGGCAAGTGGAAGAAGGCAGGGATCAAACCATTTTGAACTATTTTAAGAACCTGTTTAAAGCTACAGATAGGGGAGAAAACATGGATTTTTTAGAGGGGTTGTCAAGACGAGTATCTTCTAATATGGTGAACAAGTTGGATAGACCCTTCATGGTCAAAGAAGTGGTGATGGAATTAAAACAGATGCACCCCACAAAGACTCCTAGGCCTGATGGTATGCCTCCTCTTTTCTACCAAAAGTATTGGTCTGCGGTGGGCAAGGATGTAGCAGGTGCAACTCTTCATTCCCTTAACAGTGGCCCTTTCCCTCCAAATCTAAACCATACTTATGTTATGCTAATCCCAAAGAAGCACACCCTAAAATGGTTTTTGACTTTAGACCCATAAGTCTCTGCAATGTCTCTTATAAACTCATCTCCAAGGTGCTAGCTAACAGACTTAAAGAAGAAATCCTCCCAGTAATTATATCTCCAACCCAAACTGCCTTTGTACCAGGAAGGATGATAACTGATAATGTCTTGGTGGCCTATGAATTAGTGCATTTTTTGAGGAGGAACAGGACAGGAAAGCATGGTTTTATGTTACTAAAGCTCAACACAAGTAAGGCTTACGATAGGATTGAGTGGCATTTTCTGGAGAGAGTTATGTAGCAAATGAGTTTTCCTACCAAATGGATTAGGTTGGTAATGCTGTGTGTTCAATCCCTCGAGGCTTGCGACCCAAGGTTTTCATGCGCTAAATGGGTTTTCATGTGCTAATGGTGTTCCTAAAAGTCCTTTAATTCCCACCCGAGGCTTGCGACAAGGCGACCCTATCTCCCTCTATCTCTTCCTCTTATGTACTGAGGGCCTCTTATCTCTCTTAAACCAAACAAATACTCGACAACAAATTGGTGGAATTAGAGTTAGCAGAGGGGCACCTAAATTGAATCACCTTTTGTTTGCTAATGATAATGTCCTCATCTGTAAAGCTAACCTACAGACTAGCATACACATACTTCAGCAGCTGGAACTCTATTAGAAAGCCTCAGGTCAAAATATCAATAGAGAAAAAACCTCTATGGTTTTCAGTATAAATGTACTCCCACATTAGCAGGCATAAATCATGAACTTCTGGGGGATCCAACCTGTCCAGCATTATGAAAAGTATTTAGGGCTTCCACCTATGGTTGGAAGATGAAAATACCAAGCTTTCTCTTCTATCAAACATCGATTATGGTGTAAGTTACAAGGATGGAAAGAAAAGCTACTCTCTCAAGGAGGAAAGGAAGTCTTACTAAAGGTTGTGGCTATGGAAATACCTACATGCACAATGAGCTGCTTTAAGCTACCAAAAATTCTCTGTCATGAGTTGGAGCAGTTGATGGCAAACTTCTAGTGGGGTCAGAAGAAAGAGGAGTCCAAAATTAAGTGGCTAAGTTGGCAAAAGTTGTGTGAAGTTAAGGCTATGGGAGGGTTAGGCTTCAAAAAGCTGCACATATGCAATATTGCTATATTGGCCAAGCAAGGATGGAGGGTCATGAAAGATACATCTACTCTTTTACACAAAATCTTTAAAGCCAGATATTTCCCAACAGCCAGCTTTAAAGACTCTCACTTAGGTTCTGCTCCCTCTTATGTTTCGAGAGGTATATGGGAAGCAAAAGATGTTTTGTTAAGAGGATGCAGATGGAGAGTTGGAGATGGGTAAGGTATCAAGGTTTGGACTCATTATTGGCTACCAAATTATAGAGCACTACTTGTTTCAAAAACTATCTCAGCTTCTCAGTTGCAGGATTTAACAGTTGACAACCTAATTGATGAGGAGACACGATGGTGGAATGTAGAAAAGGTGAGGAGGATGTTACCTGAGAGAGAGGCTAATGTTGTTCTTAATATGAGACTCAACCTTGAGCCTATTCCAAATATTTTAGTATGGGAGCATTAAAAGAATGGTGTGTTCATTGTTAAGAGTGCTTATAATTTCTTCTTTTCACTGAATCATACTAGACAGTTGGCTGAGAGTTCCTCTGCTGAGGAGCAAAAATAGGTTTTGAAAAGCATATGGAAACTTAAGATCCCTCATCAAGTGAAGATCTTTGCGTGGAGGGCGTGTCAGAATGGCCTGCCTACCTTGCTGAATCTAAAAGCTCGCTGTGTTCTTGAAGAAACGAAATGTAATTGGTGCAAAGAGGGAGAGGACTTAAATCACGCTTTATTTGATTGCCCTCTTATTAAAAATAGCTGGCTACATTATTTCCCTTTCCTACAGGAATCAAACAAAAGACTGCATTTTATGCAAACGGTTGATGTAGTTATGAAGAGAAAGACCTCAAGTGAATTGGAGACACTTTTTCTCATAGCTTGGGCCATATGGTACAAAAGATACCAAAAGCTATATGCAAACAACTTGTTAACAGTTCAACAGTTTATTGAACATGCTCTAACTATGAAAGAGAATCATGTATCTGCTGCAATATCCAACAGACTAGGTGGTCATACACTTAGCTGATGGATAGCACCACCAGTGGGGTTTTTAAAACTCAATGTTGATGGTGCCATCTTTATTGCCCTTAGTAAATCAGGTGTTGGTATGGTGCTGAGGGATGAGCAGGGCAGAGTTCTTTTTGCAGCAAGTAAACCAGCACTCATGATTACTGATCCATTTGAAATAGAATTATTAGCCATCCACAGAGGGATACAACTTTGTTTGCCTATGGGTATTACAACTCTACAGATAGAGTCTAATGCACTTCTTGTGGTGCAAGAACTGAATAAGGAGGGGCCTTCTATATCTTGTTGGGGTAATCTAGTCCAGGAAATCAAGAGGCTGCAGAGAGGACCAACCTGGTCAGTCCATCACAAGAGGCGGGAAGAAAATGGAGTAGCACATTCGTTGGCTAGATTCTCCTGGAATTTAGATGAATTAGCAACTTGGTGGGAAGTGATTCCCGAATGTATTGAGAATGCTATTTGGATTGACATTTATGTGTAATACTACCTATTAATGAATATGTTTCCGCTTTTACTATCAAAAAAAAAAAAGGTCCATGATGGTTATTTACAAACTAACCATTTGAAGATAAGGTTCACAACTTCCACTAGCTCAAAACAACACTTGATCAAAGACACTTTCAGTACATGATCACATGCATTTCTGCTGCTTACATTGATCATTAATCGACACGCCAGCATCATAGCAAATATCTGAATACATTGGTTCTTGGTGGCTCCTCGCAGTAGTTGGAGCCATAAATCCAGGGTCTGTTTCAGGCATGAATATCTCCTGGAATGAAAAATATGGCAGCTCCCATATACTTTGGATTATTTCAGATGCGTTGGAAGAACTAAAATTGATCTCGTCCTGATCTATCATGTTGTGGTTTATAACATCTTCAACTGGAGGATCAGTACTGCTTGAAGAAGAGATCACATCATTAACGGACATGTATAATATTTGTGGTGACGTCTGTATACCGTTAAAGCCATCCATATTTGGCATTTTTGGGGAATCGCAAAGTGGGAGATCTTGATTCCCAGAAGAATCATTCTTGTTAGCTTCAACGTCCTCGGATGTTCCCACCAATTCTGATATGGTGGTTGATGACGAATTGTTCTTACTGCGCTTTTTCAGGTGGGCGTGCCAAAAATTTTTTATTTCATTGTCGGTTCTTCCAGGAAGCTTTGCAGCAATTGCAGACCATCTGAAACAAATTGAAGACAGTAAGGCCTACATTATCAAGTACTGCTGCAATTTAGAAGAGCCAGATTTTTCTTTCTTCACAATATCTTCAACATTCGGGTTTAACTGAAGTCTGAAAGCTTTTGCTTTTCCATCTTCTAGAAGCCATATATGTTGTAGTTTATCCATGTGACATCAATCGTGAGAATTTAAGAAATGCAAATTCGATTGAAAAGTTAAATATTGTTGTTAACTTGAGACTGATTCTAAAAGCCTACCAGACTTCAATCACCATTTGCAAATTATTATGCACTATAGACATTCACGTAATTGTGCATGTAATATCAATCATGATGAGAGTTTGAGTGTCAATTCCTTTGAAAAGACTCACACGACCTTAGATATATGTGAATGAGCATTGTAGGTTTGAGCTCCAAAAAACAAAGAATTAGAAACAAAAAAGAACTTTGTTATATATATATATATATATATAGAATTAATATATAGAGACGTGTGCATTTAAAGAACATTGTATGTGTATAGTTTCCATATAGAATTTAATTGTAAGGAATGTACTTACCGGTTCCCCAGCAGTTCATGCCACTTAAGTATAGTTTCTTGGTCTTCTTGGCTGAAGTTTCCCCGCTTAATGTCAGGCCTAAGGTAATTCATCCATCGGAGCCTGCAACTTTTCCCAGATCGTATCAAACCTAAAATAAAAGAAAGTGTTAAAGATAAAAAATACAAATAATTCAATCTATTTCTTATTACCAGCTTGCTTATACTTTGGGAAAAAGTGGTAATTTCACGGGATATCAAAACATAGGTCTTGAGTTCGAATCTTAACCCTATATTTCAATCATTTAATTAAATTTTTCATGAATTAGGGTCAATAAGAGTGAGAAGCAAGAAAATTAGGTAATGAATCAAAGTATCTTCAATATATTCATGACAGGCTCGTGCATGTAAGAACGCTACAACAAATACTGTATGCAGACACCCCGAATGATGGAGCTAATAGAAATATATATAACGTTTAAGATCATGATCTGCTAATTTACTACCGGCAGCTTCAGGCATCTTAGTCCAGTTACAAATTCCGTATCGCCTAATGTAGGCTTTCAGCTTTCGGTCTTCTTCAGGACACCATGAGGTTCTTGATCTCCGGGGCATTTTCTCACCATCTGAAGTCTTCATCATCAATATCTGATCTAAGTATTGCTTTTATATTGCAACTTCCAGAGACCTCAAAACCCTATAATTAAATAGTTATGATTATGCTTGATAGTCATTTCATAGGCCATGCAGTTCCCTGAGTCAAAAACGTGTCAATCAAAGTTTTAATTTTTCAAGTGACAATGATTTCCAAAGATAAAAAAGAAAACTTTGTTTATAAGGCCCTGGAGCAGGTCTGAATACTTATACATTCAAATTCAATTAATCATTTTTTTTATTTTAGTACTTTTCGTGATCCGCAAGTTCATATATATCATGTGTGTGTCAAAAAGCAAACAATTAATTAAGATAAGGTCAAGCCAATCCTCGTAGTTGTTGTATTAACAAATTAATCAAGAGGATATTAAGTGGAAGATGCATATATGCAGGAGGATGTTGGCACCTAACTTCATTGTTGAATGGAAATTAATATATGTCCAAAAATACAGTAACCTTTGGACTTAAAAAATTAGTAAATTTTTTAATTAATTAAGTTAATATTCCAAAAATATAGCATTAATATAATTAAGATACCTACGTACCAGTTATATACTGATTGTGGGACAAAAAAAGAAATCATGATCTATCCATAAATAATGACAGTGTAATTAATTAACAAATCTCTTCAGATATCTATATATATATATATATATATATATATATATATATATATATATATATAATCTTAATAATTATATAGCCAGAATGTAAAATTTCATGTATGAGACGATCGAACAGCGTATATTATATAAAATTTCATGAATATATATACCTAGCTAGAATTAAAATTGATAGATCGTGACGAAAAATATGATGAAAGTCGATAACCATGATTAATGATACCCCACTTCACTAGGGATATATATAACTAAAAGAATTACAAGTATAGAACTAGTTTCCATATTATATAGAATAACTCCAACGTACACGTGAGAAATTAAGAAAAGGCGGCCAGGATGAGATATTTGACCTGTTTCATCATATATACTATCATGCGAATCAAACAATACATGCCTGCATGCATGCATACAGCTGGATACCATCAGATTAATTTTTCATTAATTAATTCAAGTTTATTATGACATAAGATCAATATTGCTTCAACCCTCCCAATATTTGAAATTGGTTAGTCAAGTGATGTTTCTACCTGTGTACAATTAGGTGAATGAAAGATTCATATATATGTGTGTATATATATATCTTTTCATCTTATCTATTGTGTTGTCTACAATCCTTTACCCCATACTTTTTTCATCTTTTTTAATTCATGTTTCTTTTGGTGTCACCCCAGTTGTAAAGAATCCTAATGACCGTGTCTATAAAACCCGTTTTGCTAAGAAAAGCATTTAGGGCATGAGTGGGTAGATGGTTGACCTCAAGGTATGTGTTACAAAATGCAATAGAGATATGAGTGACGATAGGATTAGTGAGTGATAAATTTAGTTTTGGTTCATTTCATGATAAATAAACTGTTTAGATCTATTTCATCTATTAGCTCTAAATCTAGTATGCCCCCTAACATCATTAATGAGGATATATAGTATAAATCAAATTATTAACACCATCAGGGATGCCTCTTCCAATGGTTGTGTCAAAAATAAGCAAACCTTCATCATCATGCTTAACACCGTTTCGAATTGTTTCCTTTGCTTCATTTGGTAGATGCTTATCCACCAATATTGTCGAAGTATACTAGAAAATCCTATAGTTAATAATCAACTATCTTAGTTTGACTAAGACTAATGTTATTAACATGAGCATTTATAACCATGGACATTTTATTCATAGTATTAAGAATTTCTTGTATAGATAATCCATCAATATTCCATTCATAAAGTTTGTTAGAAGAAACGTAAAACTGTGTTTGAAAATATCTTTCTTCAAACTATAAATCGGGTGGAGTTGGTCTGGGATACCAATTCTTTGTTAGACTCATTCGGTTGGACCTTTTTGAAGAAAATTTTTTAATCCAAAGTTTTCCCAAATTAATATCAGAAAATTCTTATCAAGTAAAACAAGATCTTTATCTGAAGAATTAGGTTATGTTTGGGGGCAAAGATGAGAAATCTCATCTCATCTCTATCTCATTTCATCATTACATCTTTTTTAAATTCTCATACAAAATATAATAAACAATTCAACTTTTTCAAATCCCAAAGCAATAATAATATTAAAAAATAATATTTTAAACTTTCATCTTAACACTATTTACAAAATTTTTAGAAATTCTCATCTTATCTCATCTACCAAGCATATAGTATCAGATGATTTTTATGTAGAAAAATCAGAAACAATTTCCTTGCTATTGCTATTTAAAGCACTAGTAGAGAGTTGTTCTTTCTTTAAATCAACGAGCATTTGATTAATTTTATCAAGAGTGTTACTGAAGGAATTTTAAAACAAATATTGTTCTGATGGACATGAGTAGTTTTCAGCTCATACTTGATCTTTATCTAAGAGTCATTAACAGAGAATAATCTTTGAATAGATTTTTCATAATACTTACTAGGTATTATTTCTTCCTGAATACAATTCATATCTGAACCAGAATCAATCATAACAATCATAGTAAATTTATATTCATGACAAACAATAATGGTAACTTTAAAAAAGAACTTGGGAGGGATAGTATGATGGATTAAGCAAATTTGATTTTGTTTAGAAGGAGAAGGTTTTTCTTCCTTTTGACTTGAATCTGAATCATTTATTTGCTCATCATTAATAGAAGGAATATCTTGATCAAACAGTTTATCAAATTTTAAACATAATAACTATTGGTTAAAAAAATCATTTTTAGATTTGAAACTGTTAATCTCAATTTTAAGTTCAATTATTTCTTTTTTTAATAAAAAAAATTTCATGTTGTCAATCAATTGTAGAAATTTCTTTGGGCTTTTTCTTTTCAAATCTTCCCAAAGTTTCTTGAAAACTAATTTTTGATTTAGAAGTTTCACATTCTTGGTGAACCATCGTCTTCTTGAGCTTATGAAGATATTCTTCTTTGAGTTTAGGATTAGTAATTTAACTAATCAAGGTTAAGAAAATATTTTTTTATTCTTCAGCTTTGGTTAAGATATTGATTGTTTTACCCAAAGGTTTGCAACAAAAATCATTAAAGCTATTCTTAATGTAAACAATAATGAAATAGGTGAATGAATTGAAAATATCGTTCATAATGTTTTGGAATTCATTAGGAACATTTTTCAGTCCAAAAAGCATTACATTTCACTCATAATGTCCAAATAGAGTAGTAAAGGCAAACTTATATCTATTTGACTCACTAATCTCGATTTGTCAAAATCTTGATTTCAGGTCAAACTTGGAGAACACTACAGCGTTACTAAGGTTGTACTGTGACAAAACATATATTTTTTTGTAACAAGTTTTGTTTGTGTATTCTGAAAGTAAATATTGTGATTCTACATTCTGAAAAAGTAAATGTTTTGTTCTGCATTCCAAACTCTATGAATGTTCATGTTTACATACTAGTATATTTTCTCTGCTTACTAAGTTGTTGATAACCCACCTCTTATTTTTACAATATTTTTCAGATAATTTTAATGCCTTAGCTGGAAGTCAAGAGTAGGAAGTAATAGTAAAGTTTGATGATCGTAGATGAATAAGTGCCAAAGGGGTACATGTATTTATTAGAGAGTCTTATTTATTAGGTTTATGATTTTATGTTATTTTGGTGCTTTGAGTCATGGATATTTTCGAGTCTTTATAGAGTTTTTAATTTATTTCAGTAAGATATTTATTTGGTGTCCTGATGAAGGAAAATATATATTTGGGTTGAATAAATAAATTTGCATTTTATGGAGAATTTTGAGTATATAAATATGTTATGAGAGATGGTTTTAGGTTACAAGAGATAACTCTCCAAATGTCCAGGAACAGGGCGTTACAATTAATCGACTAAAAAATCGTAGCCAGCATCATGGCAAGCTTGATCTGCATACACGGGATCTTGGTGCCACCTCGCAGTTGTTGGAGCCATAAATCCAGGGTCTGTTTCAGGCATGAATATGTCCTGGAATGAAAAATATGGCTGCTACCATATACTTTGGATTATTTCAGATGCGTTGGACGAACTAAAATTTATCTTGTCCTGATCTATCATGTATTGGTTTATAACATCTTCAACTGGAAGATCAGTACTGCTTGAAGAAGAGACATGATCATTCGTGTTAGCTTTAACGTCCTCGGATGTTTTCGCCATTTCTGATGTAGTTGTTGATGACGAATTGTTGATCTTACTACGCTTTTTCAGGTGCGCGTGCCAGTAATTTTTTATTTCGTTATCAGTTCTTCCGGGAAGTTTTGCAGCAATTGCAGACCATCTGAAATAAATTGAAGATAGTAAGCTGGCCGACATTATCAATTACTGCTCATGTAGTTTAGAAGATCCAGGTTTTTTCTTTCTTAACAATATCTTCAACATTCGGGTTTAACTGAAAACTGAAAGCTTTTGTTTCCCCATCTTCTAGAAGCCATATATATATGTTGTAGTTTATGCATGTCATATTAATCGTGAGAGTTTCAGAAATGCTTATTCGATTGAAAAGTTAAATATTGTTGTTAACTTCAAACTGATTCCAAAAGCCAACCAGACTTCAATCACCGTTTGCAAATTATAATGAAGGTTAGACCTGTACTTATTAGTTCTGCATGTAATATCAATCATGAGAGTTTGAGTGACAATTCCTTTGAAAGGAATCACACGACCTTATATATGAATGAGCAATATTGTGGATTTGAGCCCAAAAAAAAAAGAAAAAAAGACCTTTGTTGTATGTATAGAATTAATATATAGAGACGTGTGCATTTAAAGAACATTGTGTATAGTTTCCATATAGAATTTGTAATGAATGTACTTACTGGTTCCCCAGCAGTTCATGCCACTTAAGTATAGTTTCTTGGTCTTCTTGGCTGAAGTTCCCCCGCTTAATGTCAGGCCTAAGGTAATTCATCCATCGGAGCCTGCAACTTTTTCTGGATCGTGTCAAACCTAAAATAAAAGCAATTGTTAAAGATAAAAATATATATAATTACATTTAAATTATCTTCCTATCAACTGACTTAAATTTGTGAAATAAGTGTTGATTTCACATGATATCAGATCAAAAGTCCTAAGTTTGAAGTTTGGCTCTACATTTCAACCGTTTAATTGTATTAAGGTCATGACTTAATTATTAAGGAAGAGCACTGAAAAGCAAGAATTAAAGTATCAATAATATATAAAATTAATAGAAATATCTATAAGTCAAAAGCGTGTTGGTCAATTTTAACTTTTCAAGTGACAAAGATTTCCAAAGACAGAGAAATAAACATCGCACATAATTTTATGAAAATTGTTTAAGATAATTTTGATTCTAGAATGACGATCCAGCATTTTCTTCATTTTGCATTGTCTCAATAGAGAGTAGTGTAACGTTACATGCACATTTTCCTAGTCGAGAAAAAAATTGTAGAAGAATCCAATTCAGCACGGGTCACTGTAAAATGTGAAAACTTCGTTACATTACTTTTTATAGCCATGGAGAGAATCTAAATAAATACCAATAGCTCTTAGAAGCATGAATTAAAAATATGGGATCCAAGCTATTTTTTTGAATGTATGCAGAAATAATATATTCTTGTCATTTTTAATAAAATTAAAAATGTACTGATAATGGGATGCAATATTGCCTTTCGTGAACGGACTTATGTGAACCATATTTTTGTTATTTAAATTTATTTTTGGTTTTTGAATTATGGAACTTAATTTTATTTTTCTATATATTATTTCACTCTATTAAACCCTATTTCGATTTTTGATCCTCACAAAGAGATCGATCAATGCATGTGATTTGTTTCAGTTGGTTTTCAAAATCAATAGAAAAAAAATATAATTGAAACCTGCCTATTAGTGAGTAATTTAATAATCAGCACAAAAATCAATCTGCATTAATGGGGTCTAGCTTCATTAAAGTGGCAGAGGGTCACATGAACCGAGGTGGGTCCGGATAGTGGAAGACGAAAATCAATATTAAAATGATAATAAAAAAAAAGTCAAGATTAATTTAGAAAAAAGACATTAACTTTAGCAGAAAATAATAAAATCCATAATTTCCGTTAGATAACCTTCGTTAAACTAACATTTTTCCGTTAAATAGCCTCTTTATATAGATAAAGATGTGTGTGTGTGTTTTATTCGGTCAGAGATCAGCAAACAATATAAGGTCAAGCCAATCGTGGTTGTTGTATTAACAAATTAATCAAGAGGATATTAAGTGGAAGGTGCATATATATTGCAGGAGGATATATGGCACCTAACTTCAATATTATTGAATGGAAATTAATATATGTCCAAAAATACAGTAAGCGTGAATTGGACTTAATTAAAAAAAATTAGTACACTTTTTAATAAATTAAGGTAATATTCCAAAAAATATAACTATAATTAAGATGCGTACGTACGTACCAGTTATATACTGATTGTGTGACAAAGAAAGAAATCATGATCGATAAATAATCACACTAGTACGACGTTTAATTAATTAAGAAATCTCTTCAGATATATATATAATCTTAATAATTATTTAGAATGTAAAACTTCATGTATGAGAGGATCGAACAGCATATATTATATAAAATTTCATGAATATGACGAAAGTCGATGACGATCAATGATTAATGATACCCAACTTCACTAGGGATATAATAATTACAAGAATTACAAGCTATCATAGATTAACTTTTCATGCGAATGAAATAATATTAATTTTTCAACACGTGAGAAATTAAGAAAAGGCCAGGATGAGATAGTTGACCTGTTTGATCAGCATAATATATGTCATGCATGCGAATCAAATACATGCATGCTTACAGGATACCATAAGATCAATATTGTTTCAACCCTAGCTCCCAAGATTTGAAATTGGTTAATTAGCGATCAATTAATGCATCTACTAGTGGACAGTTAGGTGAATGAAAGGTTCATATATATAAAAATTTTACAATTCTTTTATATACGCTAATTCCTGTCTATATGCATGACTGATCGATCGATCTAAGAAACTGATAGGATTTTAGTACGTACTACAATGAAAGAACGGAAGGCATAAATATATATATATATATATATATATATATATATATATATATATACATATATATGTATGTATTTTACTTTATCATTAAAAACATGCTTGAATAATGAGATGAGATGAAAATTATGTAAATAGTAGTAAAATTGTTTGTGAATAATAGTGAAATAATTTGAATTAAGACATTTTATTAGGTTTTGGGAAAAGATGGAGGAAAAAATGAATGAAAATATTATAAAGTTAAATATTATTTGAATATAATTTTTTAAAATTATTTTTATTTTGAAATTTCAAAAAATTGTATTATTTTTTGTGTTTTGTTTGGATGTTTAGAAAAGTTGTAATATTTAGGTACTGATTAGATGAAAATTTTAAAAATTTAAAATTTAAAAAGTATTTTATGTTTGAGTAATGTTTGTGAAAAAAATTATGAGAAGTTTAGGAATGAAATAAGAATTTCTCATCTCATCTAACTTTCCAAACATCCTCTAATTCAAGATTAATAATTAAAGTAGCATCATACATGATTTATCATGGAATTGATACATGATGTCCAGTTAATTTCTTCGGTCATCAATCAGTACTGTTGGGTGGGGGCTAAGAATAAGTAGAAAAGTTAAATAAATAAATATATATATATATTGGTGTTCTTCAACTTAAATCTTATTATTCCAAATGGCACTTGCTAGATACTACACATTTTTTTAAGTAGTTACTATTTAAGTAGTTGAGACTTAAAACCACTTTAAATATGCATGCCATATCAACAAGCATGATTTTATAAGATTTAGAATGAAGAGTGAAATTGGTCGAATAAAAATGTTTTGATCATCAATAAATGCCAGGCGGCTAAGAATTGAACGAAGTTTCTTAGGTTTCGTTTGGTTCTCAAACCAAACTCATCTCATCTCACTTATCATTACAATTTTTTCAAATTTCAATACAAAATATAATAAAAAATTCAACTTTTTCAAATCCTAAAACAATAATAATATTAAAAAATAATATTCTAACAATATTTTATCATCTAAACTCAACTCATTTCAACATCCAAACGCACCCTAAAGCTGGGACACAGACAATGCAGTATTTCCAACTCCTGAGGCCCGGGGGTAGGGGGGGAGAGGTTATTCATGCAGTAGCTAGCGGTTATCACCATTTAAAAATGTGTTATAATTAAAAACTAATTAATATCGATCGATCGTTAGAGAGTAGAAATTTAGTTGTGCTCCTCCCTAGATCATGCGTGAGATTATAATACTTTATGTCTAGTGGCCTGGGAAATATTATTATTCTGAATTCTAGAGGTTTCAACGAAATTAAGAAGGTGATCGATGAGAGAGGTTTATGGAAAGAAAATGAACACACAAACATAATATATATATATATATATATGTATGTGTGTCACATGTTAATTTTGTTTCAAAGAACATGAGTACTACGTACCCAATTGTCAAAGTCACCCTTCTTACTATATATGCATTTATCTTTATGTGTGTGTACGTACGTCTCTCTCTCTCTCTCTCTCTCTCTCTCTCTATATATATATATATATATATGTATGTATGTATGTGTGTCGTGTATACTTCCAATTCAAAGGAACTAATTAAGATCGAATAGTGAGTTGAGATGAGATGAAATTGAAAGTTGAATAAAATATTATTAGAATATAATTTTTATTTTGAGATTTGAATTAGATGAATTGAAATAGTTTTCATATCCAAACTAGGAATAAATAATATTTGTAAGTACTCGTAGTAATTTAATTAGTCAAATTAATATTGAAGTTTTAATTTTGTTATTTTATGCATGATTTTCTAGTCTTCAGTTGGCCTACAATAAGCTCCTATACGTGTGGTTTGGATAATGAGTGTGACGCCCTCGACCCTCACGTATGACGCAATGGGAAAAAAATAGAGGGGAGTCAAACTAAGTACCATAAAAGTTTAAGCATATACAATCTAAAACAAGGTCCTCCAAGAGGTTAATGCAATCATCCGGCTAAAAATAAAGGAACGGAAAATAAAGGTCTAATAATAAATAACGCGAAAAGCCCAACATCACTCCTCAGGTGGGGTTGGTCTCTCCTGTTCATGCCCCTAGTTTGCAACAAATGTCTACAATCCCATGAAATGGGACCGTAGGTAGGAATACAACAATGAAATTTCGCATTCTCATTAAATAACTCAACAGGATAACAACCAAGAGATTCAAGCATGAGATTATACAAGCAAACATGTTCAGCAGTTATGAAAGCAATAACCCCCAAAATCATTTAATTACAACCACTAACGCCAAAATCCCTTGGTACCCAAGCACAAACATTTTATCACTACATACACCATGGTCTCCCCTCGGGACTACCCACACACCCAATCTCCATTCGTCACACCACAAGTAATAACAGCGCATGTGATTTTGTTACAAGCGTTGTCCAGCTCTGCGCCCGTCGTATAATGTAACCAAGCAACCTCTAGCTCGCACCAGCAGAGGGGCTTTGGAGTCGTACCAAGAGATGGTCGAGCCTGCTATCGTCTGGAGACAGCCCAGGGGACGTCACTCAGTTTTGCACTCTTCCGAGTGACCTAAGCCAAAGGCGCTCCATCGAGATAATACTCCATCTCGGATTGGGATTGTGATACGCACACACCCACACCAAAAATATACATTTTCCAAAAATCCAGTTTTCTGATTACACAACACAACATAGAATAAAAACAATTGAATTAAATCATGGCAAATATCATTAGCAGTAAAATGAAGATGCATGACAGTTAGTTTATTGGATGGCATGGCATAGCACACAATAATCACATACAACCACATAACAGTCACAAAATACATTTTCACAAACCCATCTACATGTGTTTCCCATCCTCCATCTAGCCTTTGACCCAATTTCCGACAACAACTACGTCAAAAATAATCTCAACACTTCTCTAGGCCCAAGGCCTTTCTCAACACAACCAGACTGCACAAGTTAGCGATAATTTCATGTTAAAAATATCAAGGATCGAGCTGGAGAGTTACTTACTACACAGGCGGGCAATACTAGATGATCAAGCACATGTTGACTAGGGTAACCCGTGTGTGCATGAGCGTCATACGATGGCGCCAGGAATGGCAGAGCACGACGGCAGTAGTGGCAGCAAATGGGGATCAATGGTTGGTGGAAAACTTAAGATGTAACGTCCTAATGAAAGGCCCAAACCACATGGCTTATACTCCAAAAGGACTAGTTAATAATATAATTAGAGCCCCATTAGAACCTTATAAAGAGCAAGAACTTTTCATTCCCAAGCAATGTGGGATCTTATACACCACCTACCCTTATCCTTATCATATGGGGGATATCACAATCTACCCCCCTTAAATTCCTGATGTCCTCGTCGAGCCAGTCCGTAGTAGGTGGTGCGGTTCAAGTCTTACATTTCTGGTTGGGATAGACTCTGATAACATTTGTAACACCCTAATAGAAGGCCCAAACTATACGGTGCATACTCCAAAAGGACTAGTCAATCATACAATTGGAGCCCCATTGGAATCCTATAAAGAGCAAGAACTTCTCATTCCCAAGCAATGTGGGATCTCATACACCACCTACCCTTATCCTTATCATATGGGGGATATCACATAAGGGTAGTAGGTCCGACGTGAATAAAAGGTGGAGGAAGGGAGACTCTTGGTGACTGGTGATGGTGCAACTCTAAACGAAGAGGGGTCTTGGCTCAGGTTGGGTGGATTCGAGATGTGGGAAAAGGGCTAAGTAGAGGGAAGAGGGTGTGGGGGTGGTCGAACGACCACCAATGAGCTCCTCAAAGCGGTGGACTATGGTAGAGCCCTAGGAAAAAGATAGAACGAGAGTAGAAAGAATCTGAGAGAGAGAAAAGAGAGGACTGAGGGATAGGGAAACAGTAGATGCTTACTAATGGGGTGTGGGGTCAAGGGGTGGTGGATGACGGCCACAGCTTGCTGGATCGACGACGAACAGAGCGAATGAAAGTGCGAGAGAGAGAGAGAGAGAGAGATCTACGGGAAGAAGGGCATGACCGAGATAAAGGAATCTACTGGGGCTTGAGGTTGTTCGGTGATGAGCAACGGCGGTGCATGACAATGACGAGGGCGGCAGCGGGGCATTTTCTAGAGACATCGCCGAAGACAGTGGCGTTGGGTGTGGGTACAGCAAATAAGGAAGATGGCTGAGAGAGAGGGAGAGATGCGCAAGCTTATAGGTTGTTGAAGAAGAAAATGAGTAAGAGAGGGTGTTGAGGTGTGCAACGCTTGAAGGAGAAGAAGGGGGAAGAGAAAAAAATGCCATATTCGATAGTTTTGATCTCCAAAGGTGTCCAGATTTTTTTTCATCTTTTGTCCCATCTTTGTGACTTTTTTTGTGGGTATGATAACCTCTTTTTGGTAGCTTTTCCAAGTGAGAAGAAGTGGTATGAGTGGCTGCCATGTGATCATGTTTGAGCAAGAAATGAAAGAGATTAAATGGGTGGTGGTTTCAGCCAAGTGGTTCAAGTATGCCTCTCCATGTGTGTCACCACCCTATCCCAACCTAGGACGAGGCCTGACCCTTACCTATTCTTTCATTCTTACATCTGTATATGTATAATTTGTCATTATTATTATTGTATATATATATATTTATATATATTTTTCCCTTTTCCTACGGAGGTAACATGGGATATGCGTGGACATGTCAAGCATGCACTCTAGGTTTCTAGTCAAATAGAAGGGAACTCCTGATAGATATTCACTTCAGCATTTCTATAAAGGACTCTCAGAGTCTGTTATTCATTCATCAAACGTAATTAGTTTTAAATAAGAGGGAACTTAGTCCCTTCAATACAAACAAAAACGGTATCAAGCTATCGTATGAGGGGTTACCATCACCCCTCTATAGAAGTCATACCATTACCATCGCCCCACCATAGAAATTAGATCATTCCCAAAAGCTATATTGTCTTAAAGTTAATCCCACAAAATGTCCCAACATGGGACCCCTCCTAAAACATGAAACCATAACCATCATTAGTCGACGAATCAGGGAATACTAAGTATCAGCCCCTCCCTCCTCAGCAATGCCTTGCTCCATAGCCTCCCCATCGTTACCTGGATGTTTAAAACATAAACACAAGAGTGAGTCTAATACTCAGTAAGTAGTACACCATGCTGTTAACTTGTTACTCACATAATCTTTTCTTTTGAAAACATGCATACATAAACATTTACAAATCCTTAGTAGTGCTTTTATGCATAAACATTCTTGAGAAATAAGCCATACTTTCATGCATAAACATTCTTGAAAGATAAGCCATACTTTCATGCATAAACATTCTTTAGAGATAATCATGCTTTTCATCTTTCACTTTCATAGGCCATTGCACACTATTACGCCCCGCGTGCTAGGGTTAGCAGCCTTTTGGACCCGAACTCCACTTGTGGCCACGGGCTTTGGAATCTCATTCCGTTAGGATGTAACACTGGGTGCACTACCAGATACTACTAATCGGCATTACAATCTGCTCATTCATTCAATTGGGTACCCTTTTTATTCATGTAGCCATTACGTATTTTTATACATTGAAACATTCCTTTCATTCTTTCCTTTCTTTGTAGTCATCCATTTTCATTGTTTTTTCTTAGTCCGATGCATATGCATTTTTTAAAAAGTGTTTCATGTCATGTTAAATACAAAGTAAGGCATTAGTTATTTAAGAGAGAGCATGTATAAAAATCTCATGATGCATTACCTTATACATATACACACAATTATAAATAATAAGATGCTTAACAGGGGTTACCAAGAAGGGCTTATACATAATATATTTTCATACTTACTCTTTCTTTAGAAGAACATTTGAAAAGAGAGAGAGATATTCTTTCATAAGAGAACTTGTGTAAAGAGTATGGTCTTAGTTACTTACCTGTGAGCTCTACTAGTGGGTTCCTTTGAACTTGAAAGTAGACTCCTATTCAATGAAATGAAACAGACACATTAACGTCCATCGTACTTTAAGCTTTTCTAATCGACACTCTTACATGCTCACTTAAATTCCAACTTGGAATTAAGTGTTTTCCTTAACACTTAAAGAGACTCATGAAAGTACATAACTTGCTTGCTATCCTTTTTAAAGGCCATTGTTTTCTACATGAAGGATATATAGAAATCATAGGTTAAAAATGCATAGATGGTAAGAATTTATTTAAAAGGGAAAGGAACAAGGAATTGCTACAAGTCTGGAAGTTTCATCAAAGAGGGCATTTGATAGCTTTGCAAATATCATATGGGAGGTAAATCCAACAAAAGGGTCAATGCTCACAAGAGGGTTGATTTTGTCACTTCTTTTTCAATGGTTTTTCATACTAAAATTTGTCTTTGGTTGAGCAAAAATAAAACTGAACAAAGGGGACGAAATAGGCTGATTTAGGCTTCAAACAGAAAGCATAGTAGAAAATTCTGCAACACTTGGACAGCCAATAGTCTTAGTACATTCATGCTCTTAAGCATCCCTCACTTGAGCAAAACTTCAGCTACATAATTACACCATACTAAGGTTGTAGAAAACATAAGAAAGGTATAACATTTTTTTGAAAACACAGCATACACAATGAGTACCATATTTGGCAACTCAAATTTCCAAGGCAAGCTTACTATTTTAATTAAAATTCTTATTGGCTTACTTAGGCCATAAATCTTGAAGAAAGTATGCCTAAAATTATAAACTTCAACCTCATCAATTTAACACATAAAGACATGACTTTAACAAAATTAAAATATGGCTTAAGCTTGATAAAACACAAGGAAGCACTACCAAAACACACGGCTGGAACAAAACAGGGCATAACTCAATAAGCTATCACTCCTCTATTCGGTTACCACCTAACTAGAACATATTTTAGAGGGAACAAAAGAGAAATCAACCTAGAAATTACTACACAATAATCGGTCTACACAGAAAATCTGAAAACCCCAAAATACATGGCATGAACTCACTTAGCATGGTTTCAATCCACAAGAAATCTGAAGAATAGAGCATTACCTGACTTGGCTTTACCTTCAAGACACGTAAACAAGCAACAAACTAGAAGTGGAGAAGAAATTTGAAGATTTGAGGCTACAAAAATCGTCCTGCTTGAAGAAGCTTTGATTGGATCTTAAGCTTAGAAAAAGGGAAGAGATCGGCTTGAAGAAGGAAGAGGGGATCGTTCAGGCTAAAGGAAACATAGAGCGTCTTTCGTGCGAATGAAGGGGCTTCACTTAGGGCTTGAGAAATTTTCTCTCTTGGCTTGCCTTAGAAGTTAAAACCGACGGGTGTAAGAGAAGGAAAAAGGAATTCAATGGCTTGTTTAGGAAGCCTACGGGTTCAAGGGAGAGGAAAAGTAAGTTAATTAGTCAAAACTTCTCCCATAAGCTAATGGATGGACAGTGGGATTTAAACATAGGGAGATATTTTCCTCACCTACCCATCCTATAGTGGAGAGGGTTTGGGTCACTTCTTAATTAGATAAAAAGTAGAGGGCTTAAGAGAAAAATATTGTAAGATCTTAAAATATGCCCTTGAATTATTTTAATGACCCACATAAAAATAAAAATACACACATCTTAAAATAAAATAATAAGATAATAAAATAATAAAATCTTTATCTCAAAATATTTAACTAAAAAATTAATAAAATGATGTAAGGACCTACGTAGTAGGACTTGGGTATTACATTATGCCAATTGGTTTTGCTGCCTTAGGGGGTGAATGGCCTAGCATGCACTTGAGTGTTTTGAAGCATTTCATAGAAACTAAATGGAAGAGGTGGTGGTGTGTAGAGCTGAGACAAATAAGTGCAAAAATTCCTTGAAACTCACTAAGTTGGGCCAATAGCCTTGAATCACACTAAGTTGGATCCAATAACCTTATGCTTACTATGTTGGGCTTAATATCTTGTATCTAATAAGTTAGGCCTATAGTCTTATGTCCAACAAATCGTTGTGCCGCTCTTTTGTTTTGGGCCATGACGATGCTAAAAATGATAATGAGGGGATCAGATTACACGCATGACAAGAAGCGGAGGCCATGAGTGTATGTATGGATCTGGATGATATGATGTGATTCGATGCCAAACAAGTTATAGCACAAACAAGTAAGGGTTGGTTTTCATTTCGTCTTCTCCCAATTACTTCTTCATTGTCATGGTTTCACCAAAGCACCTACACTAAGGGGATTTTCCAATTTGTAAGCTTCTTTTCTTTCCAATCCAAAATGTGAACAGGAACTTCGTTATATGTCAAATTGGGTTGTACTTCCTGTCAACTAAAACTCGTCTCCCAATAATACAAATATAAGTACTCCAAAGATCACAAGGAAACAACTCTACCACTCATAGAATTCCCTTAATAAAATTTTACATACTTCCACAAAAAATAACATCAATGAAATCCTCCAACACAATAACAATTATAAAGAACTCCTCAAGGTCTAAAAAAATCAGCAAGGTTCCAAAATACCAACTCAAAGATAATGAGAAAGGTTTCCAAGTAAAACTCTCTGATACTCCTAATGTACTTATCTCACTACGCTCAACAAATCTCATCCATGCTTTTTATTCTTGATCCCCAGCTGAACCATCAAAATTATCTGAAATATTGAATATCACTGGGTGAGTTATCAAAAACCTTAATAAGCAGTGAACATATACTAATATGTAAGCATGAGCTAGTTATAAAATGCACGATAAAACATATTATCAAAATATCATAGTGACAATTCTGAAATATTTATATACAAAAGTACTTTGGTTTAGCATAATTGAGCAGCATTATATAAGAACATATTCCATGTTTAATGCCCATGATAGGGTTGTGCTATCCCCAGTGGCCAAACCAAGCAGAAACAGAAGTAAAATCTTTCCATTATCATTCTCGGAGACCCCAGTGTGCACACAAGAAAGATCACACAGAAAACTAGTTCTTTTCAAAGTGGATGCACTCAGAATCAAAGATGTTGTCACCAACATAATAACAGATGCCATAGTTTTACACCAATGTAAAGTTGTGACAGAAGCAGAAACAAAATGTCATGCTAGAGGGTTTTCAGATACAACATATCATATCAGAATAGAGTACTAACAAATAAATATCACATGATCATATACAGATTTCATATTTCATAATCGCTCATTTGTAACACAGTTGGGAACAAAGTATTAAAAATGCTCACGTATATTCTAGTCATGGTAGGAAAATATTTTAGTTCCATGTTCAGATAAGAAGTAATGTAGAAAAGGTGACCGAGGTTGTTTTCACAACAAGACATGCAATTTTCATAACATCAACCTAAATCAGGTTTTAGGCAAAGTCAAGCATAGGAGCACCACTTACCTGAGTCTCATAGTGTATTATCTACATTTTAAGACTGTACTCTATCAGTATCACAACCACCTAAACCAAAAAATTATTTGCTCACATGTTAATAAGCCACACAAGCACAAAAATCTAGCCAACAGAAATTCCCAAATCCTATGATAGAATAGTACGAACTCATAAACAGTTGAGCTCATAAATTACCCATAATTAACAAATATTTCATCATGGTTCCTCGATTTCGAAAATCACACAACACAACCTCCAATAAACAATACACCAATAGTTTAGCCCATCCCTCTATATTCATTTCAACTTTCATAATAAGCATGTCAACTAAATAGCCTAGACATCTGAAAACAGTTACTCTCACTTTATGAAGCAATTAACCAACTTGCATTTGTCCTGACATGTCAAACCGACATATCCAATAACCAAACAGCAACAAATCAACCCCAAACAGCCACACATGATAGCCACACATGAACCCATCATGAATCACATAAATTATCAATTCTAACATACAAATAGAGGCAACATATATTTCTATCAAACGCCAATTTATTTCTAGCAACCGCCAATACACAAGTTATAAACATATGTGAAGGTTACGAGGCTAAAGCTTGTGGGTACCTTACCTAGTTCCGAAGTGGTGAAAAGTAGGGTTTCGTGTGTGAAACAACACAATCTAGGATGAAATTACTACTCTGTGATCGACATTCAGCAACCACATTAGACATTAATTTTTGAAATGGGGAGATAATCACACGATTGGAGAAACAAAAATCAAATGAGTTGTATAATCGACCGAAGCATACCTTGGTGGTGGAAGGTTGGCTTCGTTGGTCATGACCTAAATTTAGAAAAAGAGAGTGTGACTGTGGAAGGTAAGACCAGAGGTGTTAGAGAGAGAGCATGTAACATAGAGAAAGGTATGGACCGTGATAATAGGGCTTACAGGCTTGGCAACAACGACAATGCATAATAGAGATGGAGGCTCTAGCAACAAAACCCACACACAGAGGCCTTGACGTACTAGATATATAACGAAGAACAAGTAAATCTTGGGGCAAAGGAATACACACACACACAGAGAAAGGGAGAGAGAGAGAGATGGATAGAGACCACGAGGCTTACTGACGTGATGTGGGGTGACCTATGACAGTGCCTAGATAGTAGCGAAGCATGATAGGGAGGAGGGAGGGTGCGATCTGTGAGAGAGAATTTGTGAGTGGACAACCAGAATGGTGTGAGAGTGTGTGAATGGAGAAAGAGCTTACCGTCGTTCAACACAATTATAATAGAGGAGTTGTCGGGAATGGGAGAGAGTGGTTATGGAGAGGATGAGATGCACTATGGGGGTGAAATGAGAGTGCGTAGCGGAAGTGGGAAGAGAGAGTGATGGGGGAAAAGAAAAACTTTAAAGGGGAAGGGAGAAATAGTTGAGGGAGGGGAGAAAAAGAGGGAAAGGAAGAGGAAAATACTAAACGCAAAAACAAAGCATTTTCCTTCAATGGGCTGGGCTTTCCTTCTAGAGCCTGGGCTAGGACTTTTGGGCTGGTTGTTACTATGATGGTAAATAAGACACCAATGATCTTGAATATTAAAACTAGATAGAGACGTATCAACTCCTTCACCAATGGATTATTGGAACTGATCTATAATGACCTCCAACAATGTAAGGGCATCTTTGACAATCTTGCTGCTAGAGGGATTTCGGACAAATGAAAAAACTAACTAGCCTTCGAGAAAGATATCACGAACCCTTCATTACTTGTACGTTTACACCCCTAATACATGCTGAGTCACCAACATATCTTCAAATATTCCTTCTTGCAAAGTTTTGAATGTTGTGTCAAAACTTGCATGTATCACTCTACATGATTCTTCAATTCAATACATTGCTTTCTTTGCCAAAAGAACACCTATAATTCGTCCATTAGTACTCACGAAGGTGGAGACACGATTCATGCATGGTCAATTATCTTCTAAAGTAATGAATGATTTTTAAATTTATCTTGGGCCTGTTACACCTAGAGTTTGCTAATAAAGAATGGCCTTCTTTTAACATGAGATCGACAAACACTTTCACAAAAACCTTGGTCGAGTCATAATGGAAAGACACATTCACTAGATCATGGGTGGTAGATACGAGTTTTTTTTTTTTCTCAAAACTCAGAATCTTGGTAAGTAGAGTTTTTATTCAGTTTTGTTTGTGATAAGTATTTAAACACTTTGGATTTCTTTTAGATGGGAATCTCATTAACATATTTTCTAATCTTATTCAATATCATAATTCTCTCTCGAGTTTTTTCATTCCATGTGATTTGAGAGTGGATTTCTAAAAAATTCTAGAAGTCTACGGCATTCGCTTCATTTTGTTGTCTCATATTTAATTTTTACACTACATCAAAACATCAACCATGAGGACCAATTTCATCTCAATGTGAGAAGGGCAAATGATGGCAATCCTACCTGATACCCCCATACATGGTAGTAACGAATGAGCAAAGGTGGGAACGTGAAGTATCATGATCAAATAGTATAGCTTGAAGTTAATAGAGATATGTTGAGATGGTAAGACTTCGAATTTGAGTAAAGGCATGTTATTTATGCCAAGTGATAAATGTTCTTTTTATGTGATCTTTATCACTCTTTTATTTATGAAAAATGTCATTTTCCCTTTAATCCTATTGATTTTATTTTATTTTCATATATTTTTCTTCATTTTCTTGAATTTGAAGGAATGAGAAGATTTAGTGCAAAAAGAGAGCATTTTGTTACAAAAGAAGAGATTACGTATCTAGACCGATGAGAGATAGTGAGATCTGAAGAGAGCAAATGAGATTTGGTGAGGAGCCTTGTCCCATTGGCAGCAAAGAGATTTCTCTCACCAAAAGCGAGAAGACTTACTTCTCGGTAGGTGAGGAGACCTGCGACCAGAAGGCGCAACCAGAAAGTACGAAGACTTGACGACAAGGTTCTAGGCGGTTAGATTGGGTGACTAGTTTAAATGACCAACTTAAAAAATCAACCTAAACTACATCATGGGCAACAACTAGAAAAGGTGAGATGAGTCTTTCATCCTAGTCGGGAGTCCTTCCACTCAGTAGGTGAGGAGAAGACAATGCGTTCTTTGTGACCTCCACGCCCATTCATTTGTGATCTCCACACCCGTTCATTTGTGATCTCCATGCCCGTTCATTTGTGACCTCCACTCCAGTTATATTTAGCGCACATGGCATCTACCCAGCTGGATAATTCCTCCCGACCAGAATCAATCTGCTACTCACCATCAAATCCGAGTTCCGCAATCAATCTGTTGGTGAGCAAATCATCCCGAACTCAGCAATCCAAGCCACATATAACTGAATGTTCCATTTTAGATAATTCTGATATTCTTAAGATAATTTTCATTTATGTTAACATCTATTTTTAGAAACTATTTTTCATATTTTTAGGCTAGATTGTAGCCGCATTTATCTTGTTTCTAGATTTGAATTTCGACATTTATTTAATCTCAACTTGTGGGATGAATAGAGGGGAGAGAGTTTTAGAGTTTTAGAGTCTGAGTCTGACTTTAGAGTTCCAGAATTTATACTTGAAGTAGTGTTCTTTCGAGGAAGCGAATCAAGAGGGCAGATGCGAAAGTCGCATACTTCATCAACCGACTTCAACGAAAAACACCAGTTTTATTCTTTTTTTTTTCAATTCCATTATAAACTAATTCTATTTTCTAGAGCTTTGATGTAGCCTAGTATTGAACACACAATTTATATTCCAAGTTGTTTTATTTTCAATATTTCCATGATTGAGTGTTTATTCCTTATTCTTAATGCTTAAAATTTTCTAGCAAACTATTGTTTGATCTTTTGGATTGCAATGAGACCGAGAGGTGATTTCTGTTTAAAGTTTTAGGATTAAACACTATTAGTTGAGCGAAAGTAGAGATACTTTACCGTGACTAGTGTGATTTTCAAGAAAATTCTGAAGAACTTAATGAGTCTCCAATTAGTTAAATTCACATAGAGATATATAGTTAATAGTTGGAGATATTTTTGGTATTGTTAGAGAGAAAATATTGAATAATTAAGGAATTTTTATCATCAACATGAGATAATTGGAATTCTAGGACAAGGAAGAATAAAGTGTGTGGGATTTTCTAAGTAAAATTAAACGCTCTAGATCTATTCTTATTATCTTTAAAATTTTAATTTTAATACAATTTTCTTCAGTTTAATTTAGATAATCCATTTTTCACATTTTGGTTTTCCAAATAGTAATTAATTTAGTCAATTTCAATACTCAATAGCATAATTATTCCATGTGGGTTCGATATCCGTTTTCGTTAAAAATATTTTACTACTTATTACGATTCTGTGCACTTGCAGATATATTTTTATGCAAACACCAAGAAATATATTTTCTCTTCCTATGCCCTTCATAGTTACCCAAAAAGAGACAATTACCATCCACTTTTAATTCAGTCACCTTAATTTAATTTGAACTTTAGTAAGAAAGAGTTTATACATGGCTAAAAAGTCTTAAAGCAAAAGGAGTATTATTTTGTATGAGCTAGGTGTTCCTTATTTATCCTTTGGGACAAAGGCTATTTGGAAAGAGGGAAAGTTTTAAAAGTGACAAGGAATTTGTATAGGCACATCATGAAAGTCGTAGTAGAATTTGGTTGAAAACATATTTAGTTTCTTTTGAGACAGTGACAAGTACTTGAGTATGAGTCAGTCTCTATATATGTAATTGGATAAACTCACTCAAGTGAAGATGTAAATACTACAGTTAGTAGACTTGAGAGTAGCAAGGCATAGAGATTGGCCCTATTTAAGCAACAGTATAGTCAAAAAACTCGTTGAAAAGCAAGTTCGAGGTTTATAGATACCTAGCCAAAAGTCGTGAAGAACTTAGTGCAAGTTTTGACATTCTAATGCGGTGGAAGGTTAATTCCGTTAGATATCGGGTGCTTTCATGAGTATTCTGTTATGATATGATGTTGCATTTGAAAACCTCTAGTATGATTTTATATTTCTACTTCCATCATGACCTTACCATAGGTGTAAAACCGTGGCCTTTGTTATAATGTTGGTACCAACATCTCTATTTCTCGTGCACCCAGTTTGGAAACAAAGTAGTTTTCTTCGTGGTCTTTTCTACATGCACACTCGGGGCTTTAAGACTAATAAGGGAAAGATCTTACATTATGTTTTTGCTCGGTTGGCCATCGAGGTTTTCACAACCCTACCATTGCAGTTAAACATGGAATACGTTCTCTTATAATGTTGTTCAATTATGTTTCTGCCAAAGGATTTTGTGTATTTTATTGCTGTAAATAAATGCTTTTATGAAATTCACTCTGAAAATTTGAGAATTTGTTTTGTTCTGCATATTATATTGGCTTATGTTTACATACTAATATATGCTCACTACTTACTGAGTTGTTGATAACTCAACTAATTATATTCAATATTTTCAAATGATTTTGATGATTCAGTCTAGAATTAGGAATAGGAAATATGGGCAAGATTAGTTGAGGATAATGGATTTAGTACCTAAAGGTACAATGATTATTAGAGGATTTTATTCAGTAGATTGGATCTTATTCTATAGATTTGGTTTATTGGGATGTTGATATGTTTTTTAGACTTCGTCGGATTGTTGATTTATTTCGTTGGAACCTTGTCGATTTATTAGACCTTATTGAGTCTTTGGTATTTTGGAGCTTTGCTGATGTAGTCCTTGTGAAGTTCTTTAAAACTTCTAGGTGTTGAAGGAATTCATTGATGTTAGTTTTGTGGAAGTACGTATATTTTTATTAAAAGAGTTTTGGTGAGTTGTAGAGTTGTTTTTCATATGATCCTTGGAATATATATATTGTATTGTTGGGAGATGATTCAGGTAATAGGAACTAACTCCCGGGACTTGGTACAGAATGTTACATTGGCCTTTCATGACCACCCCACCCATCACATTCGTGGTCGAGATCCCATGCAGGCTGTGTAGGTTTTACACCTGAGATCGTGGCTCTGGATCTTGCTGGATAAATGTGATCATGAGGTGCTAATTTGCCCAAGGCTCCCTCGGTTAATTAGGGTCTCGGATGATATTTCCATTATGCGTACAATCGTGGTGTTGCCAAAGACTCTCTAATTTGTTAATTTGCACAACATTTTGTGGTGATGTTTGGGCCGGATCGGAGGCTATGCGGAACTTTTTCATGTCGATATCCAAGAACTCTTTACTTACAGTACTGTAGGACTGGGTCAAGGACTTAACATATTGCATATATGAGAATTTTCATGCTGATACGCGATGCTTTCCGTGTCGATGGTCGAGGAACTTTTTCAATGAGGTTTCATTAATCAAACTGGACTTATCTTGTGGAGGACTTCGCGCGTTGATACAGCTAGAAGACCGGCCAATATATATACCAAGGTCGGTCGTGGCTCTAATCAAGGACTTTCCTTGGGTGGGATTTCCTGCATATATATCGGTGCTAGCTCGAGGACCCTTGTACGTCGAGGAGGCCGCCAAAGGATTTAGCTTCAGCATGCTCAAGTGCCCTTACTGGCCGCCGGGAGGCCTCAGTCAAGGATGAACCCTGTGTGTATGGAGGGAATTAATCTCCTTGATTTGCCTATGTCCTAGAAACCTCATCGAGGAGGCCTCAAAAAATAAAGACTTACACCGTGTGGGACTTTTGATGTCAATGTCAAAGTGAGAAGCGGAGCTGTGAATCGAGGAGTTGAGGGGCGGTGGTGGTGAGGTTGTTTCTGGGAGTTTTACAGAGGATTCCATTTGTTTTGCTGAGATGTAAAAGGAGCGTGAGCTTTATGGTAGCTCTGATACCGTAACAACGAAAATAGAAAAGACGCAAATAAAGTGTTTGAGAAAAGGCCTCTTTGAGGATTTCACTTCTGAAGGTATTGGCCCCATTTTTTTTAGTGTGATCTAATCGCCTGGCTAACTTAAGCATCGTAACCATTCCCTCTGGCTCTGGATGTCCTGGACGGCATTATGTGTTCGACCAGCTCTTATTTCCAGGGCCTTTACTGAGAAGATGGGCAAATGTCGTACAACTTTTCTGCACAATATTAGCACATCTCGAACATGTCTGTGGCTTTTCCCCATGAGAAAATCTTATAAACGGTCCGGCTGTTCACTCCAAAAAAACAGCCTTCCAATAGAAACATGCCACGTACGCTATCCATGGCAGCTATGTTGTGACCGCACCCAGCAGAATCCCAATCTCATGAATCCCATCAGTCCCCCTTCGTTCCCCCCGTCTCCTTCGCTCCCCCTCGCACGAGTTGCTCGCAGCACCCTCGCCCCTCGTCCACTCGCGGCCCCCTCGCCCACCATCGGCCACCTCTTGGCAAACACAGAACGAAATCGCAGAGTAGCCCCTCGCCCACCCGCAGCCCCCCCTTCGTTCCCCCTGTCTCCTTCGCTACCCCTCGCATGAGTCGCAGCACCCTCGCCCCTCGCCCTCGCCCTCGCCCTTGCCCACCCGCAGCCCCCTCTTCCACTATCGGTCACCTCTCGGCAAGCACCGAACAAAATCGCAGCAGCCCCTGGCCCCTCACCCATCCGCATCCCCGCCCACCATCGGCCACCTATCGGTAAACACAGAACAAAAAAAAAAAAAACCGAAATCCCATCGTCCCCCCGAGCTCCCCCTCTCGGCCACCTCTCTGCAAAACTAGATGCAAAATTCTCAAAATCGTAAGCCAGTGCAGATCGATGGCACATGCTCAGAATCACACCATTGAAGACCACTCTTAGAGCTCTGCAATTTCGTTGGGTAATCTCGAATTTGTGGTTGCGAATTAGAACTCTCTTGCATGTATTAATGGTTGGGTTTGTTAGAACTCTCTTGTATTAATGGTTGGATTCTGTTAGAACTCTCTTGGGTTGAATGTTTGTATTCAGGAAAGCACAAATGAGCCACAAACTGTATTAATGGTTGAATTAAAAGGAAAGCACAATAGGTGTTTGAAGAAAAGCTCAAATGAGACACAAACTGACGGCGACGGAGGCAACGACGGACGACGGTGACGGATGACGGTAATAAGGCTGCTGAAGTACACTCCTGCGGTGGCTTGAACGATAGAAAAGCTGTTGAAGTATTTCGGGTGTGCTCCAATCAATCTGATGTAATAAATTTCATGTTGATTTGGTAGACTTGCTGATGTGTCTAAATTTCAACTGAAGGCTGTTAAGGCCAATAAGACAGCCCGACCGGTCCAAAGCGGACCTCTTTCCCCATTCGTTGTTTATTAAAAGTTGTATTGTACTCAAGAAATTAAATTACTAAGTATTAGTGATTATCCAAATTAAATGCATATTGTTTGTTTACAAACTAAAGATCAAATGTATTTGGAGACAAGATACACGCGGAGTACCTCTAGCTCAAAAGAACTCTTGACAGATACGCATCACATCCGATGCATTTCTGCTTGCATTGATCAATCGATCCATAAATCATAGCCAGTATCATAGTAAACATATGGATACATGGGCTCTTGGAGCCACATCGCAGTAGCTGGAACGTCCATAAATCCAGGGTGATCTGTTTCTAGCATGCACATGTCCTGAAACGAAAATGGCTGCTCCCATATACTTTGGACATTTTGATCAAATGTTTCAGATAAACTAAAATTCTCCTCTCTGTGTTGGCTTCTAACAATTTCAACAACTGGATCAGTGCGTGAAGAAAAGAGATCATTAATGGGCATTTGTGTTGACATCGGTATACCCTTAATGGCATCCGCGTATGGCAAAATTGGGGCTTCGCAAAGTAGGAGATCTTGAATCCCGGAAGAATCGTTCTTGTTAACTTCAACCTCGAATGATTTCACCATTTCTGATATAGTCGTTGATGACGAAGTGTTGATCTTACTGCGCTTTTTCAAGCGCGCGTGCCAGTAATTTTTTATTTCATTGTCAGTTCTTCCGGGAAGCTTTGCAGCGATTGCAGACCATCTGAAATAAATTGAACACAAAAAGGACATTACACTCAAGTACAGTAATTTAGAAGATCATCCGCCGGCTTTTACTTTATTTACTATTAGATCCTCTAAAAATGATTCTAAAGTATCTTCAACATCTGGATTTAACAGAAGTCTGAAATTAAAGCTTTTGCCTTTCATCGAGTACCATGAAGAGAGAGAGAGAGAGAGAGCTCAACCGCCTTTGCCTGTCATCATAGGATGCTTATAAAATCTTGCTTTTAATACTACCTGAATTTATATTACGAAAATAGAAGCGAAGTAGTAGCTGATCTACAACCCTCGATTTTCTAAATAGTAGACCCCAAATCATGGCATCCTTACCATCTCATAAAAGGATTATAATTTGTGAAATTAGAGCTATGCTGGATGGATTGCTTTTATGTCTAAAGTTAAACAATGCAAGTTCTTTTTCTTTGGTGTGTATAGTTTGAGGTTTGTACAGCTAATGTTCCATTTGATTTTGTTGAGCTTTGTATCCTGGTGTTTAGTCCCACCCAAATGAGAGCGATGCAGTGATAACTGAATTTAAAAGACTGATCATGCATACTATACATCCGTCTGCTAAAACATGCATAGGAATAAGCTAGCATTAATTTTAAATTTGAAGTGCTCGTGGAAAACGAAAGAGAAAAGATAGTTTTTTTCTTATAGCAAGTCCACTTGTTCCAAATTATATGCATTCATGATCTGAATCAAAATCCCATCAAATAAATTGATTAAAAACGATATTTTCCACGTAAATATGAATTTTGCTTTATGGAATAGCAACGTATGTGCATTTCAAGAACACTGTTTTCCAATCACCGGTAAATCTTCCATATAGAAGTTGTAATGTACTTTACTTACCGGTTTCCCAGCAGTTCATGCCACTTGAGTATAGTTTCCTCGTCTTCCTGGCTGAAGTTTCCTCGCTTAATGTCAGGCCTGAGGTAATTCATCCAACGGAGCCTGCAACTTTTCCCAGATCGTGCCAAACCTAAAAGAAAAGCAAGAAACATTAGGTTCATCAAAGTATAAACACCATGCACGAATGATCACAAAGACGTTATAATCGCGATTGAACGTTTATAATTAATCTTTTTCCTACCGGCAGCTTCTGGCATCCGACACCAATTCCAAATGCCATATCGCTTAATATAGGCTTTCAACTTCTGGTCTTCTTCAGGACTCCATGAGCCTCTTCTCGCGGGCATTTTTTCACCCTCTGAATTAGTCTTCACCATCTCGAATTGCAGAGATCTCAAAACCCTATAAATAGTTGCGATTATTGCTTCGTACGTAGTGTCATAGAATTCAGTAAAAAAAGGTTTTTAACTTTTCATGTGACAATGATTTCCACAGATATATAAAGGGAAATTAATTAGCCTACTCGAGGTCCTGGAACACGTCTTAGTTATACTTACATAGTCAAATGCAATTCAACATTCTTTTGATTGAGATGGGCAAGTTGATATATGTTTTATTCCGTCAACGAGCAAACAATATTATAAAGTCAAACAAGTCATTGTTTACAAATATATTAGCAAAAGGGAATGATATTAAGTGGAAGGAGGCCGACATTAGCAAAAGAAATCATAATTAATGACTGTTGAAATAAACAAACCTCGATGATCTTCTAGAGACATGGCCTTAATTAATTAGCTAGAATTACATATATATTATTAAGATCAAGTCATGATCAATATCTTCAATTAAAATTGATCGTCCATGTTTGTGATGACGGCCATGATGCATATATACGATTACTACTCTGAAATTAGTCGATGATGAAAGATATCTATATGATCAGAAAGAAAGGGATACCTTCTTTTGACCTAGTTTCATCAGCATATGTGAATCGTATATATCTACATGCATGTACATGAAGGATATATGATCAGATTTCTCGATCGATCGGTTCAAGTTTATTATATTTCATTATAAGATTGTTTCAATCCTCTTGATCAAAATTGGTAATCCAGTCAATTGATGCACGCGTAAACCATGATGTGTAAACCATGATCGGTTCAAGGATATTATATCATGCACTGATATAAGAAACTGATATAATTTTAGTATTACAATGAAAGGAAGGAAGACAATTTATAATAACAGCACACCAACTCTCCCTAAAAAGTGATTATTTATAGGTAAAGATTTCTTATAAGAAAGCAACATGCATGTTTTTCCAAGGAATTGTTATGCATGGTCATCAACCATTGAGTAGCAAAAGTGGAAAAATAAAGAGAAACTTGTTGTTCTTCATTGTAAATCTTGTCAATCCCATTTATATACACTTGTTACGCAGCTAGCACATGATTATTATTAGTAACTACATGCTATTTAATTAGTAGTTGGCATATGAAACCACTTAAAATATACCATGTACGTCAACAAGTATATAATATGACTTGAAATGACAATATTCAGTACGATAAAAAGGTATATTATGCAAATAAAAATGATTAATTTGGTCATGATCAAGAAGTGATCATGGGATCGGAGTCTGTGAAGAAGTATATAAATTATAAAATAAATAATCAACAGGTGTTCTTTTTTTCAACTGCTTAAGCTTGCTGTTTCATCAGCATGGAGAAATGAATTGAGAACGTCCCATTTCGAATGTTAACTAGAATCCGATCACAATTAAGAGGCTCATTAAACTAATAACCAAAGTATAGATCATCAAATTAACAAAGTCTAGCCTGATCCTACGCACATGGCATTATACTTTAATCATGTCTAGTGCGAGATTATTATTTTGAATTCTAGAGGTTTCAACGAATTAATAGAAGGTGAGAGGTTTGGAAAGGTAGACGACAAGGAGAGGCGCATATCACATGTTCATAAATAATCTTAATTTTTTTTAATCATAAAATATGCTATATATATATATATATATGAACACCCATTTATAGTCAAAGCTGTCTCCCATCGATCCTACCAGGCATATCTGTGCATATATATATTTGTTATATCTTTTGCTTTCTGCATTCAACTCATGACCCCCTCATGCCTCCGTTTCATACTTCCAATTCAAAGGGCGTAATATAAAATGATGTCTGTAACGCGTAGTTTTAGTCAAATTAATATATATAAAGTGGTTTTTTTGTTATTTTCTGCATTGGTATTTCTAGTCTTAATTTCTTTGGTCTAAAACTCCAATATTTAATATATCTTGATTTCTTTGTCTATGCATGTCTCTTTCCTCTCTCGTACGTACATATAGATAAGAGATCATCCATACATCACCAGGTTTTCATATGCATACGTAGTGCATTAATTTGTACATTATATGGTGCTAAGGGTTAGTTTTCTGTCAGAAGAGCGCTATATGGACCAATCTCAGGCTCAAGGGAGGCAGAATTTGTTTGCCACATTACTTGGTACTGCCCTCACTACAACAGAAACAGGTTTTTCCCGCGATCATGTTTGTCCATATTATCCATATTTAATGCCACAAATGTCTTTTTCTTGCATTTTCTACTCGTGGCAGTTTTGTCAGGAAAAATTAGCCGAACATAGTGGCATTTTGTAACATCCCAGATTTTAGTGTATTTTTAATGAATGATTTATTTAATTTGGTTAATGATTGATTATCTTATTTTAAAATTTTGGGAGTTTTAAATATTATTTTATAATATTTTAAGTTGTGAAAATTAATTTTTATGGTGTTTTCTTAATGTTATTTATTGTTTTGCATTTAAAGTGATCTTTAATTTAAATTGGTTTGTTTATGGGTTTTAAAATAATTATTGTTTTATTTAAATCTTTCACTGCATTTGATTAATTTTATTTAACTTTCAGTTTTAAAATCCTCTTCGTTGGATTATTTTGAAACTCAAGATGAAAAGACTGGATCTTTCTTTTTTCCCTCCTCTTTTTTTTTCTCTTTCCTTTTCTTTTCTTTTTCTCCTTTCTTCCCATGGACCCTCTCTCCCAACCCGATACCCTCTCTCTCTCCTCTCCCACGCCGTTCGCCTCTCACCGCCGTCGGTATCACCTCCTGCCATCCGTGGCCTTCACTGCCGGCACCATCGGCTTCCCCAGCTGCCGGCGAGTCACCCCTCCAAATCTTAGGCCGACTAACGCCGCCATTAGCCGTCACGAGTCGTGCGAAGCCGTGAGTTCATTAGCCGTTCCGCCGCCGTCCGGCCACCATTGGCCACCATGTCTTAACCACCTCTTCACCGGCCCTCCAGCAATCATTTGAATCCAACTCCGGCCCCGATCCGTCGCCGGAGCCGCCCCAATGAACACCATTCCCGATTTGACCTTTCCGGCCTTAAACCGCCGTTTCGGCCGCCACCCACGGCCAAAGGCCACTACCATTAGCTTCACCACCTCCCATAGGCCCTATCCTACCGTTCCCAAGTCTTCATTTGACCCCGTGTGAAATTTGGATTTCACTGTGTTTCAGCCAGTGTTTTTACACTGCGAAATTTGCTATTTTGGTGATTCCATGTGCTTCGGGATCCTCCTAAAAATATTTTATAGCGCTGTAAGTATTTCCTAAACAATTTTTTGATATTCAAATATATTTTTGCAATATTTATTTATACTGTATTCTGGTTGGTTCAAACTGAGTCCGAGGAGTTTGGGGGTGGATGGATTGAGAATGGACTAACTGCTGTGTTGATTGTTGTGATTGGATTGGTGTTGATTACTGATTATATTGTGATTTGGAATTGGTTATTGGGTATTATGGTTGTGGTTTGGTTCACTGCATATTGCACGCATGTCATGTTTGTAAATTGAAAATGAGGTTTTCGTGTATTGCATTCATGATCATGTGACTATTTTGAAAACTGGATTTTCATGTGAATTGAATTTATGGGTGCGTGTGTAGCACGACCCCAAGCCGAGATGGGGCATTATCTCGGTAGAGCTCCTCTGGTTACTCGGGAGCGGAATATACTAAGTGGCGTTCCCTGGGTTGTCACCAAACGACAACGGGATCGGACATGTTATGTACCGACTCCGTGGCCCTTCTGCTGGTGGGGGCTAGAGGATGACTTGGTCACGAACGCACCGGGTGTGGAACTGGGCATCGCTCGTAAAGTAGCCAGGACGTGCGAATGGTCCATAGGGGAGACCATGGTACATATGGATTAATTGGATAATTGGAAAAATGGCTATTTTCTGAGAAAATAGCGTGAGTTATATTTTTGGGCCATTTTCTGGGAAAATGGTGGAAATGATGTTATTGTAAATATTTTTGAGCCAAATGAGATTTTTGGCGTGTGTTGTATTTATTGCATATTGCATCATATGCATGCATGGTTAGTTTCCTAAATATGTTTTTGTCTCAGGATTTGGTTAGGTTATAACTTACCTGCGGTACCATTTAATGGTACTGCAGATTATGCTGATGATGCAGATGCCGAGCTTGAGGATTTGGCTTTGTCGGAGGAGTAATCTGGGATCACTCGTGCTATATTTATTTTTCAGGCTTGTATTATTATTTGTGGGACATTTGGTTTATGTTTTTAAACACTTTGTATTTGAGTACTGTATTAAACTAAAATTCTGGTACTAGTTGATCTAATTATTATCCGCTGTGTATTTTATTTGTGCACTGTTTATTTGTAGCACACATTTGACACTTGTCGTTGGGATGCGTGACCGTGTTGTCATCATTCTGACGTCACGATTCTCGAGACTTTTTGTACATGGGAGTTAGGGCGTCACACATTTCCTGCGATGTCATTTTCTATCCCAAAAAGTATTATTTCCGGCATTACCATTTCCTCACATAAAGCATACTTGTCGCTGCAAATATGTGGTTCATCAGTTCGGGACTTCGTCAGAAAAACTTTATTGTGGTGACATCGAACTGCCGGAATTAAGTATTTCAAACCATAGTGTAATGTTGGAAAAAAATATTACCAATGACACCTGTTCATCGCATATAGATATTTCTGGTGACTTAGAGTTGCCAGAAATATATTTTTGGAATAAGATTTCTGTCCGTATTATCTATGCCAGAATTAATGTTTTACTTTTTGCCATAAAATTGTATCCTCGGAAATGGTTTTTTCTAGCCGTTTGTATTTGCAACATCTATGGTTTTGTGGCACATGCATATCCTTCAGAAACATAAAACACCAATAAAGAGGCAAAACCAGAAATAATTGACAAGAACATTTTTAGCCAGAAATGTACTAGATCATTTTTGGACATGTTGATCATACCGGAAATGGCCTAAGTTTTTTTTCTTCCTAATTAATGTCACGGCTAAAAATTCTTTAATTAATTATATGCAGATTTTATACTGCATTGACCATAAAATCTGTCTTAGCAGTATACCTCGCTCAGGCCTAAATACAAATCATAAATGTATTTTTGTGATTTACATGACCACCATAAATCCAATATTAATAGTATAAATGTAACAATCAAAGTGAGGCCGGGAGCTGTGTTTCAACACACATGCATATATATATATATATATATATATATATATATATATATATAATTGGGGGAGTACATCGTTTCAATGCATGTCACCAACATGCACATATTTACATAAAACATCCATTCGTACAGTCTATTACAATATAACTAGCATGTTTTGTGTAGTTCATTCTACTTCCTTACATGAAGATCTTCCTAAACTGCAGGCTACATAGAGGCTTTGATTCAACTTGGTTCTTTGATGATCTGCTCTTCCTTATGGGATCTATAGTCCCTATAACTAATAGCTGCAATGGGAGGAAAAAGATTGCCAAATATTAGTTATGGCCAAACGCAAGGTCCCCAATTATTAAGGAAGAACCAAACCATATAAGCTACACTTGACCAGGCATTAATATTACCCACATGTAAACCAACAAGGGCGAAATATCCCCTTGATAATAACTGAACTTCAAAACAGAGTTGTTGCATGTAAAATCACAAATTGTTTGAGCATAGTAGTGTTTGCTTATGAAAAATTCTGCATAAATGATTGATAGTAAAATATAATTAAAAATTTCAGTATTAATAGTCTTCAGCCTATTCCAGTTACCTAGAGGCAATTTAAAAGATTAACATCTAATGCAAATCATTCACAATACTCACCCACCTAGACCAAAATCTCTTCAATATTAGATCCTAGTTCTCACACTGTTCCTAGAGTTTATGAGAAGTCTATATATTGGCTTGAACACATATCTTTAACACTCTAATACTAGTTATGGTGCCCTTGATTCATGGTCAAGCCACTATCACTTTAGCACTTCAGTAGAGGGACCTCATTTAATGATGGGCGCTACCAAGAATATACTTTCCAGTCACAATTTATGAACTTTATTTATGAATTACAATTCATAAATCTATCAAATATCATGTTCTCATCTAACATGATGACTTCTAGAAAACCAAATCTCCAAAATGGCAGTTCAGGAAATTACTATAACAAAAAAATCAAAAAAGAAATAAGTATTTCTGGTAATTCTCATACTTGTACCATGATGCTAACCCATCGATCCATGCCTTTGTATATCCTATCTTTCAATGGGCCTACTATCAAAAGGATATATGCCCTTTACTTTAATCTTTGTCCTGGCCAGAGTTCACCCATTCCAAAGAAGTCCCCACAAAACAGCCCAAAATACATGCTAAACAAAAGGATGCACCTAGTTTTTTTTTTCTTTTTAACTCCAACATCTTCAAAAAATTCAAACAAAATAAAAAAACATCCCACATCCCCATTATTGGAGGAAGGCTATGCATCTCTCGGAGTCTCTGGTTGAGACTCCCTTTGTGACTCCAGTTCAGTAACACGACTATTCAGCCTGTCAAATTCATCAAAACAAGCCTGCATTTTAGTCACATCAACCATAAACGATTCAAGTTTCCTCTTGAAGCCCTCTGCCTCAGCCTTATTCTTCTCATTCTCCTCCCTAAGTCGAATAAACTCCCTATTGGACAGCAATGATTCAGAGGGTTCAGGTATAACTAAGTGGCCTAAACCTCTAACAAACCCTGATCGAGATCCCAATACCACCTTGAACGCAGCATTTGCATTTGCATTATCATCCCCCGCATCTTCTGGTGGCATCTCATTCAACAGCTCCACCATTATATTCTAATTTAGAATTATAGGCATATCAGTTTAACACTTTAAACCATGTGAATAATCTATATATATGTCCAGCAAAAAGTAAACTTCAAACTGAATTAACTCACGTAATTCCACTCAGCCTCTTCACTGACAAATCTCCCCTTCTTATTAGACCAATGCACCTCTTTGTAAAAAGCAACATAATTTGGAGCTTGTTCCCACTTCAATGAATTAACAAACCTTGTTAGTGCATTCTTCTATATGAGTGTTGGTGACATGAAAAAACAAACTTTTAGCTAAAGTTTATGCTTTTACCTTTTCCTCCATTAGCCTAACAAAAGACTTCCTCCCACCCGTGTGATTTATCCTTTGATTGGACCTATTCTGTTTGTTTCGCCTTGATAGGTTCTTACATTTAAACAACCACCCATATTATTATTGTATAAAATGACAATAATGGTAATAACTAATTCAAACCAGCCATGGAACTTTAAAGGAAACCAGCTTAAGAAAACAAATGGTACCTTAAATTCTTCACTCCCCAATCGCTCACACAAACACTGCCAAACGGCCTTGTCTGTGGCGCCCCCGACTTCCATGTACGGACCAGCACGGAAATTGAGACATCCGGGATGATGACAATCGGTCACGCATCCCAACGACAAGTGTCAGTGTGTGCAACAAATAAACAGTGCACTAATAAAAACACAGCGGAAGGTAATAAAGTCTACTAGTACCAGAATTTTAATTAATACAAATATCCAAAAATACAAAATACCTTAAAAATAAAGCCTAAACCCAAAATAAATACAAGTCTGAAAATAAAGTCTACAGCATGAGTGATCCCAGATCACTCCTCCGGCGGAGCCAGATCCTCAGGCTCGGCATCTGCATCATCAACAAAGTCTACAGTACCATGAAATGGTACCGCAGGTAAGTTATAACCTAACCATATCCAGAGATAAAACCATACTCTAACAATTAACCATGCATGCCCAATGATGCAATATGAAAAAAGTGCAACACACGCCAAAAATTTCATTGGCTCAAAATCATTCCCAGAAAAAAATCAATTTCCACCATTTTCCCAGAAAATGGTACACAAAAACAACTCACGCTATTTTGCCAGAAAACAGCTCTTTTCCATTTAATCCAATTAACCATATGCACCATGGTCTCCCCTATGGACCATCCGCACGTCCTGGCTACTTTACGAGAGATGCCCAGTTTCGCACCCGGTGTGTTCGTGGCCAGGTCATCCTCTAGCCCCCGCCAGCAGAAGGGCCACGGAGTCGGCACGTCCAACGTCCGATCCCGTTGTCGCCCGGCAACAACCCAGGGGACGTCACTCAGTATATTGCACTCCCGAGTGACCAGAGGAGCTCCACCGAGATAATACCCCATCTTGACTTGAGGTCGTGATACACACGCACCCACAAATCCAGTCAACACATGAAACCCAGTTTTCATAAAAAAAACCACATGAACATGAATGCAATACACGAAAACTCAGTTTTCAATTTACAAACATGATCATGCGTGCATATGCCATGAACCAACAATAACCTCAATATCACAATCAAACCAGATCAAAAACACAATTCCCAAACCTTAACCAGATCACAGCCAGAAAATCCAATAACCAACTCCAATTCACAATATCATCAAATCCAACAATAATCTAATCACCAATAAACACACAACAATATACTCCGATCAATCCAACCACCCCCAAACTCCTCGGACTCAGTCCGGAAACCAACCAGGATACAATATATAAATAAAAGCAGTTAATTGCATAAATATAATTAAATCTCAAAGAAATGTTTAGGAAATACTTACAGTGCTTTAAAACAATTTAACGAAGGTTCCGAGGCACAGCGAATCACCAAGACAGCAAAAATGCACAGTGTAAAAACACTGGCCGAAATGCAGTGAAATGAGAATTTTTCACGATTTCAAACGGAGACTTGAAATTGATAGGGTAGGGCCTTTGGAGGTTTTGAATCTAATGGTGGTGGTGGTTTGTCGAGAATAGTGGCGAAAATGGGTGGGTTTTGGCCGGAATACCCGAATCGGGTTTGGTGCTCGTTTGACCGGCTCCGACGACGGATCGGGGCCGGGTTTGGGTGGAAAAGCTTGGTATTGGGCCGGTGATGATGTGGTAGAAATTTGGTGGCCAATGGCGGCTGGACGGCGGCGGAAGGAGGAAAAACCCACCGCGGGTTCAACCGGTCCGTGGCGGCTAACGGTGGCTCGGGGCGGTCTGAGATTTTATGGGTGAGGTCGCCGGCGCACGGGGGAGCTGCTGGTGCCGGCGGTGAGGTGCACGGCGGCCGGGAGGCGGCGCGGGGAGAGCGAGCCCGTTTCGCACGGTGGAGAGAGGAGAGAGAAGAGAGAGAAGGGAGAGAGGGTCGGGGCACGCGGGGGAAGCAGGGGAAAAAGAAAAAAAAGAGAAGAAAAAGGAAGAAAAGGAAAAAGAAGAGGAGAAAAAGGAAGATCCAGTCTTTCAAGCTGGGTCCCGAAAAATCCAACGGAGATGAAATTAAAACCAAAAGCTAAATAAAATATTCCAAACACAGTGAAATAATTTAAATGCAACAATAAAAATCAAAAACCCAAAAATAAATCAATTAATCTTAAAATGCATTTTAAAAGCTAAAACAGCAAATAAAATTTAAAAACTCATAAAATAATTTTCACAACATAAAATATTAAGAAATAATATTTTAAAACTCCCAAAATTTAAAAAAACAAGATAAATAACCACAAAATAAATTAAATAAATCCTCCATTAAAATACACTAAAATCCGGGATGTTACAATCTCTCCCCCTTAAATAAAATTTCGTCCTCGAAATTGGGTAAGGTCAATCATCAGAAACTAAGACAAAGATAAGGTTCAACTAAGAGTAGGCTTAAGAAGCATACCAGGAGAGTCAACCAAACAAATACGGATACCGCTCCCTCATATCGACCTCGCGCTCCCAAGAGAAATCTTGAGCTACAGGATCACTTCATGACACCTTCACCAAAGGTATCGTCTTGGATCTCAGCTTCTGCACTTTCCAATCCACAATCTGAGTCGGAACAACTTCATAAGTAAGATTAGGCTGAAATTGAATGTGCTCCGGGTCAACAAAACGCGGCTCTTGTTGACCAAAACTCTTCTTCAACGACGAAACATGGAACACATCATGCACATCCCCAAAATAATCCGGCAATGTAACTCTATAAGCAACAATCCCAACCTTCTCCACAATCTGAAAAGGACCAACATACCTCGGGCTGAGTTTACCTTTCTTACCGAAGCGCTTAACACCCTTCATCGGAGAGACTTTAAGATATACCCAATCACCTTCCTCAAAAGATAAGTCTCTTCTCCTCATGTCCGCATAACTTTTCTGGCGACTTTGCGCTTCCGCCATCTTAGCTCTTATAACTCGAATCTGCCCTTGCATTTCTTCAATCAATTCAGGCCCAACAATTGCCTATAATTGTTGGGATCTCTTCCTAGCTCAAGCTGAATTTGCCTATAATAGGTCTACAAGCCAAACCACTGGTTGTAGCCCATTTGAAGCTGTCTATGGTCTAAAACCCATTAGCCCTCTTGATTTGGCTCCACTTCCCACCACTACTCAATTCAGTGGAGATGCCGAGAAACGAACAAATGAGATCAAGAAGTTACATGAGCAAATTAGGGGTCATATTGAGAAGCAAAATGAGAAGTACCGTACACAAGCCAATAAACATAGAAAGCCTGCAGTTTTCAAAGAAGGAGACCTGGTATGGATACATCTTCGAAAGGAGCGTTTTCCCTCGAAACGTCGGTCTAAACTTCTACCACGAGCTGATGGTCCATTTAAGGTACTTCAACGTATTGGGGAAAATGCTTACAAAATTGAACTCCCTGGTGATTATGGAGTTTCTGCAACTTTCAATGTGAGTGACTTATCTCCCTATGAAGAAAATGAAGAAAACGTGGACTTGAGGACAAGTCCTCAACAACCGGGGGAGCCTGACATGGGTATGTCCAACAAGAGCCACATAACATCATGCCAAATAAGCAAGGTAGAAGCCCAAATGGAAGTGATCCTGATGCAACAACCAATGGAGTTTTGAGCCCATCATAATCGACCCAATACTTATCTGATTTCCGACCTTCTTAGGTCTAAATTGAAGATTAAGATGTTAGCTTTCCAACAAGACAAGTTTCAGTGGATTTGCAGGCGCGCACAAGCAGATATGATCATTTTAAGTAAAGTGGTCGGGACTTTCCGGATTTCGGGATCCTTGTCTCCTTCCCACTTTTGAGAGCATGTTTGTCCCCTTGACTACTTTCCCACGAATTTAGCATGTTTGTCTTCAGATTATTCTCAATTCTATGTTAGAGGGTTGATTCTAAGCTTCTATAAATATTTGTATTTGTGAGTGTAAGAGCATAGAGTGTTTTATGAATTAAACCAGCCTTTGGCTTTGTGAGAAGAGAGAATTCTTCTTATTGTAATTCTGTACCTCTTTGGTATAATCCTTAGAGTGGTGAATTTCTATTGTTCTGTATCCCTTGTTTTTAATCCTTTGGGTGGTGATATTCTATATCCCTTTGGTGTTATTTCTTGGGTGGTGAACTCCTATCTTTCATTTCTTTGTTTGATTGTTGGGTTTCCTTTGCCTCCATTTGAATCTGGTATCACTATCTGACACAACACTCTTGGGTACACCATGCAGTCTCACAATCTCTTTAACATACAACCGAGTTAACTTACCCAAAGAGTCAGCATTATTCACAGGCAAGAAGTGGGCACTCTTAGTCAAACGATCCACAATCACCCAAACTGAATTCTTTCCACTAGGAGATCTTGGAAGGCCTACAACAAAATCCATAGCGATGTCATCCCATTTCCACTCAGGAATAGGGAGAGGTTGAAGATTACCAGCAGGTCTCTGATGCTCAGCCTTAACTTGGCGATAGGTATCACATTTCTCAACAAACGAGGCGATATCCAGCTTCATACCTTCCCACCAAAAATTCTTCTTCAAGTCCCGATACATCTTCGTACTTCCAGGATGAACTGAGTACGGAGCTGTATGAGCTTCTGCCAAGATTCGCTCTTTAAATTCAGAATCTCGAGGTATCACTCTTCGATCCCGAAAATGAAGCACACCATCATTGTCCAAACTATAGTGCACGGGTCCTTTAGACTTCCTGACTCTTTTCCTGATATTTAACAACTTAGAGTCCTTTCTCTGGAGAGTCTTCAATTCCTCAAAATCCTCAACCCGCACATCCAAAACTGAAGAGACCAATTCTTCCTGCTGCGAACTCTCAATAAGCAATCTCCTCATTCCATAAAGGAGAGAGTCCATACCTGACGACTCTGCTTCATCCACTAACTGAGATTTCCTACTCAAGGCATCAGCAACTAAATTAGCTTTTCCTGGATGATACTTGATCTCACACTGGTAGTCGCTGATTAACTCCAACCAACGCCTCTGTCTCATATTAAGATTCTTCTGAGAAAACAGATGCTTCAAACTCTTATGATCCGTGAAGACTTCACAAACTTCACCATAAAGATAATGACGCCAAATCTTGAGAGCAAATACCACGGCAGCCAACTCTAAATCATGGATAGGATAATTCTTCTCATGCTCTTTCAACTGACGAGATGCATAGGCAACAACTCGTCCTTCCTGCATAAGAACACATCCCAACCCAAACTTAGATGCATCACTGAAAACCACAAAAGGCTTATGCGGCTCCGGAAGTGCCAACACAGGAGCTGTCGTCAATCTCTTCTTCAATTCTTGGAAGCTTCTCTCGCAACGATCTGACCACACAAATTCAACATTCTTTCTAGTCAACGCTGTGAGAGGTCCGGATAATCTGGAAAAACTTTCAACAAATCTCCGGTAATATCCGGCAAGTCCCAAGAAACTCTGAATCTCGCGCACAGTAGAAGGACGTGGCCATGATAAAACAGCTTCTATCTTACTAGGATCAACAGCCACTCCATCTCGGGAGATCACATGACCAAGAAATCTGACTTCTTCCAGCCAAAAGTCACACTTGCTAAGCTTGGCATATAACTGATGCTCTCTCAATTTACCAAGTACCAGGCAAAGATGATCTACATGCTCTTCCACGTCTCGAGAATAGACCATGATATCATCAATGAAGATCACCACAAAAGAATCCAGAAAAGGCTGAAAGACTCGGTTCATCAAATCCATAAAAGCTGCAGGAGCGTTGGTCAATCCAAAAGGCATCACCTTAAATTCATAATGACCATACTGAGATCTGAAAGCAGTCTTAGGAATATCTTTATCTCTTATTCTCAGCTGATAATATCCTGACCTCAGATCAATCTTGGAGAAAACAGCTGCTCCTTGTAACTGATCAAACAAATCATCTATACGGGGAAACGGGTACTTATTCTTGATGGTCACTTTATTAAGTTTCCGATAATCAATACACATTCTTAGAGTGCCATCCTTCTTCTTAACAAACAACACCGGTGCTCCCCATGGTGACGTGCTAGGTTGAATAAAACCCTTGTCAACTAGCTCTTGCAACTGGATCTTTAATTCCTTCAACTCAGCCGGCGCCATACGATAAGCAGCTCTATGCACAGGAGCGGCTCCAGGTTCCAAATCAATTGTAAACTCCAATTCCCTAACTGGAGGCAACCCTGGCAAATCATCAACAAAAACATCTGAAAATTCTTCTACAATTGGAATATCCGCTATAGACTTCTTCTCGGACGTCGAAGACACCACTTGAACCAAAAATGCATCGGCTCCACAAGCTATATCTTTCTTTGCTCGAACTGCAGATATAACTATAGGCTTCGCCTTCAACTTACTCCCCACATATTCCAAATAATCACCTTCTGCAAGCTGGAATCCAATAACTCGACTTCTACAATTAATGCACGCCGAATACCGGTATAGCCAATCCATTCCAAGAATAATATCAAATCCAAGCAACTTGAATACAATCAAATCCGCATCTAGTATCCTCCCACTAAAATCCAAAGGACACCCCATCGCGACTTTAGAACACCACACCATCTCTCCATTGGGAAGACTTACTACCAATGGTTGCGATAAGGCTTCCGTGACCAAATTGCACATCCGTGCAAAAGTGGTAGACACAAAAGATTTGGATGCTCTGGAATCAAACAAGGTGCAAGCATAAAAATCATACAAACGGACTCTCCCTGAACCAAACACACACACCAATGAAATCCAAAAGAAACATCAAACCACACAAACATCAAACCAAACAAACATCAAATCCAAATAATTAAACACTTACCAGTAATCACTCCAGCATCCTGGGTCTCTGGCGTGTCATAGTCGATGTCTCCAGGAGTCATCGAGTGGGAGACAAGTAGCTGGTTTCATAGATGGACGAGGTCATGCACATAAGCATATGCAGCGGCTTTTCAAGCCTATATAAGGACCTGAAGATAGACAGAGAGAGGTGGCAGATGTTAGACGCCCAGTAGAGTCTGGGTCGATGTTAGACGCCCACTTAGGATTAGTCTGTAGTTTTTATTTTGGAGAAAGTGCAGATAAAGTGAGGGAATTCGGTGATGCAGTTGAGAGCCTAATGGACCAACTGTGTTATCGAGTTGTCCTCTCCTTTATTTGTAGTCTCCACTTTATTTTTATTTTTTTTTATTTCAATTTATGTCATTTAATTTTACGCACTTTAAATTTATGCACTTTAAATTACTGTCATTTATTTTTCTGCAATTTAATTTTCTGCACTTTAAATTACTGCACTTTATTTTTCTGCACTTTTAATTTATGTCATTTATTTTTCTGCATTTTACTTTACTGCAATTTAAATTACTGTCATTTAATTTTTCTGCACTTTTAATTTCTTGCAACTTTTAAATTCCAGTCATTTAATTTTCAGCAATTTAAGTTCACTGTCTTGCACTTTAAATTCTTTACTTTTCAACATGCATCTCAAACACTCAAAGCCAACAAAATGAATCTGGTTCACGACCAGTAAATCTTTTCTTTTTCTTATTGCACTTTTTCATCCATTGTACATATCACTTCTTTTTAATTTTTATTTTCTCATTGTAAATATTTCCACCATTTTACACGAGTTTATTTTTAGTACTTTCCCTGTGGAGACGATCTAGGAATTTATTCCTAATTACTACGCGACACGCTCCTGCACTTGGGATAGCCTTTGGGCTGCTCATTTTCGAACGAGTCAAGTTTTTACCATGAGCTGCTCCTCAATTGCCAGCATGCCCACCCCGTAGATTCTTGGTTCCTCTCATAGGCTGCACCATTATATAACCAACAACATCCCAAGTTTGTAGTTATAGACAAGTAATGGAAAAATTAGTCCAATGCTCAACTATAGGTGTTACCAACCACAAATCTATATGCATTGAGCTAGAGTGATAAACCAAGTGAGAAATTAGTCCACTTTACAAGTATATATTAAATATATACTTATATCTGTTTAAGTATTAACAGATTTCAAAGTGCCTAATAATGTCTGAAAAATGAGCCAATGCATCCCAACTTTTACCCAACAAATTGATACCTACTTGAAATACCACTGCATAAATAGTTTCTCACATGTAACTAAGTTTCTCACAACTTTTAAAAAATTTGTCACTTTTGGTGGCCATGTTCCTAGCAGTTAATGCTCATAAAAGTGTGTATAAAGTTCTAATCATTAGCAAAGATGGTGACAAGTATATCTAAGATAATCCTTTCAAGAGCCCAGCTATTAAATGGAAGAAAATAAAACAGATTTCACATGCTCATGAACCTACCATCGACACTTTAAGAGTGCTTAATAAAGTCATGACAAATTTTTTCCAGTTTCCCGTAATTCCATCCCCAAATTTCGAACCCAACCATTTTATTTGAGACTTTTAATTATTTCAGTCCATTAATGGAGGACTTACCTGGGTTTCTTGGTGTTCAATTCATGGACTAATAACGAGGATCATGACATGATGATCCGAAACACATTAACCTAGTAACAACAAATATTCTTTCTGTAGAATATAACAAGCGGCATAGGGAAAGGTGCATGGCTAGATGGATAGCTACAACCTACAGCTAGGGGATTAGAAAGAGAGGAGGTGGTTTTTGCAATTTTTTAAAGATTTTTATCTTATTTGATTCTTAGAGATCAAGTACATGATCGTGTGTCATACTAGTTGTATCCATAATAGAAAGAACAAAACTATACTAGTTGTATCCATGCTTTCAGTTAATGATGCTAATTAAAGGTCTAAAAAAATAAAGCATAATTAACCACAAAAAACTTTCATCAGTGACACATATTAGCAGTGTCAATGGAAAAGAAAATTCTAAATTAGAGATGGTACTAGGCCAGGGATCATGCTACGTACAATTTACCAAAATCTTTAGTTGTGCTAGGGTATTAAACCTTTTTTTTTTTTTTACATATGCAAGTGATCTTGTGTGTACTAATCACTTACTGTAGGATTGATTATATTCATAAAGAAAGTCAAAACACCAATATTTTTTTTATATAGGTTGATCATGTGAAGAATTTCTGCATTAGCAGTACTATGTTGCATTTCGAACCCAACCATTTTATTTGAGACTTTTACTCATTTCAATCCATAATATTTGATTAACCCATTGTTGAGAAGAAAGATTAAAGGTAATGGAGGACTTACCTGGGTTTCTTGGTATTCAGAAAATATCCTCCTTGGTGAAGTTCTGGAATATGTCCCACTTTGTGCTATTGTAGCTCTATTTAGCCCAAGATGTTCTCTTCTTAATCCTCAATTTTCTGAATTGCAGAGTGAAACTGAGTTCTTAAGAGTGAAGACTTGTGGTGGAACTAACCCCTGTCTGTAACCATCTATTCACTCTGAACCATTCAGCAACTGTACAGTAGCAGGTACGTACCCATACCTCATACAGCTGTCTGAAGAGACTTCTCTTTGAAAGTGGAGCCAAAATTTACAAATTTTCCACGTAAATGAATCTGTCTTACCGTGTGCACAGTAATGTGGACTCTTCTTTCAAAGACACGGATGGGTGGTTTTAAAGTACTTGGGCAACATAATACATTGGTCATTAGTCATGAATATACTTGATCAATATTCAATACTACTTGGGCAACTTATTTTGGGCCATTAGTCATTAGTTTGGCCTTATTACAAGTTTATGCAATTGCCTCATTTTATAATATAGCTAGGCCATTAATATACTTCTTTTTTTATTAATACTACTTGGGCATTTTTCATTTTGGGCCATTGCTAATGTGTCGCATGTCTGCATATGTCCTTTAGAAACAATGTACAACTGTTTAATGATATTATAGCTTTGCCATTAAGTAAATGCTCCTGAATCCTAACATTAACACCAGGTTCCTTTTAGAAGCATTAACATTATTTCATGTTATTAAGCTCCAATTTCATACATGTATTTCTAAATTTATATTGAGCTAATTACATCTAACTTACACCCACATCAATTACACAATGAACCTTTGCCTTATTAGTGCATATTAATGGTCTAGTTAAATGTAATAAGAGAAGCAACTTTTCATTTCAAGGAAATCTTACAACTGCTACTACTAGAAACAAATAAGAAATGCACTTAACTCCGTTTTGGGTTTCTCTTTAAAATTTCATGACTTTTAAAGGCTCCAGAAACTAGCCATAAAAACTGAGTTCTACATTCTTGTTCTGAATCGCTTTGACATTACTGTTGGTTAATAGTACAAGCACACATTTAATGCCACCTCATTAGAGGATGACTCCATTTTGGTGATGGGCACCTGTATTGGGGCAACCCAATTAAGTGTTGATGACATGTAAATGAAAATTGAAGGAAATGATGTTCTTCAAGTTAATATCATTTATTGATGGTTTCCTGAATATTTCCAGCGACTGGAGCAATTATTGTACTTTTCATGCAATAATTTCTAACCCAATTCTGATCTATATTGTACAGTCCAAAAACATGTTAAGTAGATCTTAATTATATCATTAAAGTGGAATGATAAGGATAACCAGCCAGATTTTTCCTCCTTGGTGGACATTTTCTACCATGCCACCTCATTGCTCAATCAAATTAGAAAAGTATAATTCCCTTTGATATTTCTGTTTTTGCCATTTTGACATTGAATATCAAAGTGGATGACTACTTTGCCTGTGATTGGCACTTGCATTGGGGCAGCCCAACTAAGTGTTGATGACATGTAAATGAAAATGAAACTCATCATGATGTTTTTCAAGTTAATATGCATAAATTGATGGTTTCCTGAATATTTCTAGCGATTGGAGCAATTAAGACACTTTTCATGCAATAATTTCTAACCCAATTCTTATATATATTGTACAGTCCATAAACATGTTAAGTAGAGCTTAATTATATCATTAAAGTGGAATGATAAGGATAACCAGCCAAATTTTTCCTCCTTGGTGGCCATTTTCTACCATGCCACCTCATTGCTCAATCAAATTAGAAAAGTAAAATTACCAAGTAGATATTTATGTTTTTGCCATTTTGACATTGAATATCACAGTGGATGACTACTTTTTGGTGATGGGCATTTGCATTGGGGCAGCCCAACTAAGTGTTGATAACATGTAAATGAAAATGAAACTCATCATGATGTTCTTCAAGTTAATATGCATAAATTGATAGTTTCCTGAATATTTTCAGCAACTGGAGCAATTATTGCACTTTTCATGCAACAAGCTAACCCATTTCTGATCTATATTGTACAGTCCAAAAACATATTAAGTAGATCTTAATTATATCATTAACTCAAATGCTAAGGATAACCAGCCAGATTTTTCCTCCTTGGTGGCCATTTTCTAGCATCTTTTTCCACTAGTTCCCAGTTTTGGTTTTTTTTTGGTAGCACATATAAGTTATTAGGTCCTAGTTTCATCTATTCCCCTAATTTTCCTACTCCAATTCACATATTAGAAATACATAGCTGTCGCCACTTGAAATAATATTTCACACACATAATATCCTTTTTTTTCACCATTTGACAAGGACTATCTACTTTTTCCTTTCACATTATGTCTAAATAGTTTAGAGTTTTTAAGTGCCATCACCTATTCAGGTCCACAACAAATATGTATTTCTAATAACCATGTGAACCTAATGTATTCAAACATATGATATCATCCCATTTTCACACATTTTCTGGTGCGTACGTAACAAGCAAACCATCATTCAGCAAAGCTTGTTCTATAATAAACGTATAGCAATTACAAATCATTATATATTTCCACATCAACTGCGATATTTGAACAAAGTATCTGTCTTTAGTCAAAGCCTGTTTCTGAACTCGAATCAAAATCTTCCTCATCACCATCGTTATGGTCAGAAGTGGGATCATCATCAGAAGTCTCAACGTCCACCTCATCGTCAATAAAAGTATGGTCGATATCAGTCCCAACATCACCGTGTACCGCAGTTAAGTCATTAACTGGAACTAGTTCCTCATCCTCTCGATGCAATTGGTTGACCAAACCACTATCACTATGATTGACTGCACCATAATCATTGGTAGCATCTTCCTCTTGATATGTGTAACATACTAATCGTAGCTTTGGGGTTATTTAGGTAAATTGACTATTATTATTATTATTTTACTATTATTATTATTATTATTTCTATTATTATTATTAATAATTATTATTTTTTTATCATCAGATTTTCTAGAAGTATAATTTTAGAGTTTTTTTTTTTGAATTTAAACATTTTTTCTCCCTATCTCCACCTATAAGCCTCATCCTTATCCTCTAATTAATAACTCCAAATCCTATTAGGAGACCAACTCTTATCAGAAAACCCTACGATATACCTCTATTTTCACTTTATAAAAATCTCACGAAGGTTCTGAAATAAACACAGCAAATCTGGCCTCTCTCACTACCGCACAGGAAATCTTCTTCTACCTCTCCAAGGTTTTTCTTCTCTCTCTCTCGCTCTCTTTTTCTCTCATCGAATAGCACCAGTTTTCAATTTCTTTAATTGCTCTCGCCTGGACAACCGTAAACTCTGTGCCTTTCTAAGCAACTCTGTACCTTTCAATTCTTTTACTTTCTTTTCTTCCACCTTAAAGTTATTTCGTGTAATTACATCAGGGCTCTATCTCTCTTTATTGAAATTGAAAGTTTGTCTTCAAGCTATTAATTGCTTCTTTTAACTTTTAGTCTTTTGGCTTATTACAATTATGCAACCCTTTGACCGTGTCATAAATCATGATAAGATTAATTTTCAACCAACACTCATAGACTTAGGTTTATTACGATTTTGCTCTTAAAGTTGCTTTCATTCTTTTAGTTTCTTTTGTTAAGCATGTACATACTACTAGTATAAATTTTATGCTCTTTCTTTTCTAATTCTAGTGATTTTTAAATAAATTTTTATTTTTAAATTGGGTTTGATCTTATATTATTTCAACAACTGTTTTAATAATTTTATTGGGCTTAATATTTCAAAGAGGAGTTATATTTTATTAAATAAATATATTAGTCATAAAATATATTTAAAAAAATATTTTTTAAAAAAAGTATACTATCAAGCCCAATATTTGTTAATATTCCTTTATATATTTAATAGAAGTTTAATGAAAAATTATTATGTTATACTTTAAATAGAAAAATTAAGAAATATATTAAGAATATTTAAATGATATTAATATTTATTAGATTTCTCATAAAATTAAATAATTATGTTAATCATGAGATAGTAAATCTATTTTAAGAGTTGAGGTTTTTATGACTTATTTAAAATAGCCCAAGTATTCTACTAAGTTATAATATGTTATTAGTATTTTTAAGTAATTTAAAGATATAAGAATTTATTGATTTTATGGTGTTAAGCAAGAGGTTTATTTGACTATCTTCTAGATTAGGAATTTAATTAAGTAGGATATTAGGATATGGTTTCCTAGACAAATTTAGTGACGTATAAATATTGTGTATAGGTGACGAGTTACGACTTAAGATTCAGGAAAAAGAGCAGCAAGGTAAGTTATTTGATTACAAAATTAGGATCATCACAGTTTAGTTTATACATAAGTATTATTCAAACCAGTTATTTGACAGCCATTTTTATGTATCACTCATGTCATATGCAAACATGTCATTCAACATAGCATATGATCATGTCATTCCGCATCATGTTCAGATTCAGAAATTATAATTATGTATGTATTATGTCATGCATCTCATGGTTATAAGACACGTAAGCTATCTTAAATTCAAGTGTAAGATAAGATCATATCAGTTAATCAGATGGCCATTCAGATGCATGGTACCAATGCAGTTCAGTTCAAGGTGGATGTGCAAGCCACAGACTCAAGCGTGGTCCACCATAGTATGCCAGAATACTATCAGCGGCTCCCCTCATGGCCATGAGACGTGGGGCCGATGCACAACCTCGCACACATGGTTAAGTATGTTGGCCAGTCAATTCAGTCAGTTAAGTCAGAACAGTCAGTTAATTCAAATAAATCAGTAATGCATAAACATCAGTGTCAACAGTCATGAATTTTAAGTTCTCAGCATGAAAAACTTTTATGAAAACCTTATGTTTAATATGTTAACGTTGTAATGGATTTCTTATTGAGTATTAGACTCATTTTAGTTTGTTTTCATATTTTTAACCACCCAGGTGAGGATGATGATTGCAAGCAGATAGGCCAGGATTAGAAGGAGCAGTTATTTTAGTTTCAGACATTCTAGAAATAAATTTATGTTATTGCTTGTATGACATGACTTCTATTCAGTTTATTCATTTAAATTTTGAAGACATTTTTATCAGACAAAGTTTTATGAAATAAATTTTAAAATTTTTTTTTATTTAATATGAGATCTCTTGCCGGGTTTATTTTATGAAAAACACGTGACACTCCTAGCCTACGGGAAGGGGGTGTTACAATTTGGTATCAGAGTCCAGTTCGAGAGATTCTGTAGACTTTTTGAAAATAAAAAATAAAAAAATAAATCTTTTATAAATTCTAAAGTGTATGTGCGGTCAAAACGTGTGTTTCAAGCTCGGGATTGCCCAATAAAGAGACCCAGGGAACCGGGAAGGAACGGAGGACAGAAGATGACAGCTACGGCAAGAGTATACTCTCTCACCCCTGTTGATGCTGAAGCGTCAAACGATGTAGTCATATGTACTTTCCCTTATCCTAAAATTAGATAGGTATAGTGTACGATGAATACATCTTATATTCTTGATAGCTCTAAGTTTTTACGACATCCTTATAGGCACATTATCGTTATTTTCACACCGTGCCTCCATTTTATTCGACTTTGGTGCCACGCATTCTTTCATTTCAAAGCATTATGCTCCTTTGACTGAGAAGTTACCTGAGCGCTAGACCCTAGTATATCTGTTGCTACACCCTTGTGAGAATATATCATTTGTGATTCTATTCTAATTGGATGTCCGATAGAGATTCAAGGCAGAATTCTACCTGCGGACTTAATCGTATTCAATATGTCCGGATTTGATGTGATTCTGGGGATGGACTGGTTGTCCCAGAATCGTGCTTGTGTGGATTGCTTTAATAAGAGAGTAGTATTTAAATCCAGAGATGGTGAGGAGTTTAGTTTTCAGTCAGTACAAGAAAGTTCCCCTCCTCGTATAATCTCAGCCTTACAGGCCACTCGACTTCTGAGGAAAGGTTGCATGGGATTTCTAGCAAGTTTGATCTCACCACCAGATGATGGACTCAAGATTGAGGACATAAAAGTAGTTAGAGAATTTAGAGACGAGTTTCCTGAAGATCTTCCAGGGTTGCTGCAGGATAGAGAAGTGGAGTTCGCGATTGATCTTGCTCCAGGAACGGCACCTATATCTAAAGCACCTTATCGTATGGCTCCAATTGAGTTGAGGGAACTCAAGGATCAGTTACAGGAGTTACTAGAAAAAGGCTTCATACGCCCCAGTGTCTCCCCGTGGGGTGCTCCGATACTTTTTGTGAAGAAGAAGGATGGGTCTATGCGTCTATGTATTGACTACAGGGAGTTAAATAACGTAACTATCAAGAACAGATACCCTCTACCAAGGATAGACGACTTATTTGATAAACTACAAGGAGCACAAGTCTTTTCTAAGATAGATTTGCGATCCGGATACCACCAGTTGAAAGTTAAGGAGACAGATGTGCAGAAGATGCCTTTTCGAACACGATATGGACACTATGAATTTCTTGTTATGCCGTTTGGTCTAACTAATGCCCCCGTAGCTTTCATGGATCTTATGAATAGGGTATTCAAGAATTATTTGGACCAGTTTGTGATAGTTTTTATAGACGATATTCTCATTTATTCTCGGAGTAATGCAGAGCATGAAGAACATTTGAGGATTGCCCTTCAGACACTAAGAGAAAAGAAGTTGTATGCAAAATTTAAGAAATGCGAGTTTTGGTTGCACGAGATTTCCTTTTTGGGACACGTGGTATCAACAAAAGGAATTTCAGTGGACCCAGCAAAGGTTGAGGCAGTGGTAAAGTGGGCCAAGCCTAGTAATGTCAGTGAGGTACGAAGTTTCTTAGGCCTCACTGGTTACTATAGAAGATTTATTGAGGGCTTTTCAAGTATTGCAGCTTCGATGACAAAGTTGACAAGAAAGGATGAGAAGTTCATATGGACAAATGAGTGTGAAGACAGCTTCCAAGAATTGAAGAAAAGATTAGTGACAGCACCAGATCTTGCAGTTCCTTCGGGAGATGGAGGATTTGTTATATACAGTGATGCTTCACTAAAGGGTTTAGGTTGTGTTTTAATGCAAAATGGGAAGGTTATTTCATACGCCAACTAAAGAGTTATGAGCAGAATTACCTGACCCATGATCTAGAACTTGCAGCAGTGGTTTTTGCCTTGAAGAAATGGAGACATTATCTTTATGGTGAAAAGTGCGAGATTTATACCGATCATAAGAGTCTGAAATATTTCTTCACACAGAAAGAACTGAATATGAGACAACGAAGATGGTTGGAACTTCTGAAGGACTATGACTGCAATATTAACTACCATCCTGGTAAAGCAAACGTCGTGGCAGATGCACTTAGTCGAAAGTCATCCTCTAGCACTTTGGCTACGATTTTTACTCCTCAGAAGCATTTACTACTAGACTTGGAGCGAGCTGGCATTGAGGTAATCCAGGACACTCAAACTAAGATGAATAGTTTGACCCTAGGTTCAACATTGATAGATCAGATTAAGGTCACTCAAGCTAGTGATACGGAATTGATGAAGATTAAACAGGAAATAGCTGAAGGTAAGAGACTTGATTTTCTAGTGTTAGATGATGGCACTTTGAGATTTAGAGGAAGATTATGTGTACCCAAGGATAGAGTAATCAAAGATTTGATCTTGAGAGAAGGTCATCATTCACTCTACACAGTTCATCCGGGGAGCACCAAGATGTATCGGGATCTAAAACAACACTATTGGTGGAGTGGGATGAAGCGAGAGATAGTGGCATATGTAGCACAGTGTCTGACATGTCAACAAGTCAAGGCAGAGCATCAAAGACCCTCAAGTACATTGCAGCCACTCCCTATACCAGTGTGGACTTGGGATGAGATCGGAATGGACTTTGTTTCAGGGTTCCCAAAAGCATTAAGAGGTCAAGATGCAGCATGGATGATTGTCGATCGACTATCAAAATCAGCCCATTTTATTCCTATTCAGATGAAGTACTCTATGGATAGATTGGCATAGTTATATTTTCAGATTACATGGGATACCATCTAAGATCATCTCAGATAGAGATACTCGTTTCACTTCAGCTTTGTGGAGAAAGGTACAGAAGGAGTTGGGAACTCAACTGACTTACAGCACGGCATTTCATCCTCAGACAGATGGTCAATCAGAGAGGACAATTCAGATCCTAAAAGACATGCTTAGAGTGTGCGTGTTGGAATTTAAAGGTAGTTGGATTAAGTATCTACCCCTTATCGAGTTTACATATAATAACAGTTACCAGGAAAGTATTCAGGCAGCCCCGTATGAAGTCCTCTACGGATGTAAATGTAGGTCGCCCCTCTACTGGGATGAAATAGGAGAGCGGAGGATACTAGGACAGGAAATTATACAAGACATGTGTGAGAAAATATCAATTATTAGAAAGAAACTTGCGATAGCACAAGAGCGACAGAAGAAATATGCAAACCAACGACGACGAGAATTAGAATTTGAGGTAGAAGACAAAGTACTTTTGAAGGTTGCGCCGATGAAAGGAATAATGCGTTTTGGTAAAAAGGGAAAGCTAAGCCCGAGGTACATAGGTCCTTTTGAGATCTTAGAAAGAATAGGTGCTGCAGCTTATAGACTAGCACTTCCACCTCATTTATCGGCAGTGCACAACGTGTTTCATGTCTCTATGTTACGAAAGTATGCCCCGGATCCGACGCATGTCTTGGAGTACGAGCCTCTTCAGATTCGAGATGACCTCAGCTATGACGAAATTCTAGTGAGAATATTAGCACAGAAGGCCCAAGTACTACGAAACAGAACTATTCAAATGGTCAAAGTACTTTGGAGTCACCACAGCGAAAGAGAAGCCACTTGGGAACACGAAGAAGACATGAGAGAGAAATACCCCAAACTTATTTTGATCAGGGTACGTCCCATCTCGGGGACGAGATTTTCTTTTAGGGGGGGAGATTTGTAACATACTAATCGTAGCTTTGGGGGTATTTAGGTAAATCGACTATTATTATTATTATTTTACAATTATTATTATTATTATTATTATTTCTATTATTATTATTATTATCAATTATTATTTTTTTATCATCAGATTTTATAGAAGTATAATTTTAGAGTTTTTTTTTTTTGAATTTAAACATTTTTTCTCCCTATCTCCACCCATAAGCCTCATCCTTATCCTTTAATTAATAATTCCAAATCCTATTAGGAGACCAACTCTTATCAGAAAACCCTACGATATACCTCTATTTTCACTTTATAAAAATCTCACGAAGGCTCTGAAATAAACACAGCAAATCTAGCCTCTCTCACTACCGCACAGGAAATCTTCTTCTACCTCTCCAAGGTTTTTCTTCTCTCCCTCTCGCTCTCTTTTTCTCTCACCGAATAGCACCAGTTTTCAATTTCTTTAATTGCTCTCGCCTGGACAACCATAAACTCTGCGCCTTTCTAAGCAACTCTGTACCTTTCAATTCTTTTACTTTCTTTTCTTCCACCTTAAAGTTATTTCGTGTAATTGCATCAGGGCTCTATCTCTCTTTATTGAAATTGAAAGTTTGTCTTCAACTATTAATTGCTTCTTTTAACTTTTAGTCTTTTGGCTTATTACAATTATGCAACCCTTTGACCGTGTCATAAATCATGATAAGATTAATTTTCAAACAACACTCATAGACTTAGGTTTATTACGATTTTGCTCTTAAAGTTGCTTTCATTCTTTTAGTTTCTTTTGTTAAGCATATACAGACTACTAGTATAAATTTTATGCTCTTTCATTTCTAATTCTAGTGATTTTTAAATAAACTTGTATTTTTAAATTGGGTTTGATCTTATATTATTTCAACAACTATTTTAATAATTTTATTGGGCTTAATATTTCAAAGAGGAGTTATATTTTATTAAAAAAATATATTAGTCATAAAATATTTTTAAAAAAATATTTTTTAAAAAAATTATACTATCATGCCCAATATTTGTTAATATTCCTTTATATATTTAATAGAAGTTTAATGAAAAATTATTATGTTATACTTTAAATAGAAAAATTAAGAAATATATTAAGAATATTTAAATGATATTAATATTTATTAGATTTCTCATAAAATTAAATAATTATGTTAATCATGAGATAGTAAATCTATTTTAAGAGTTAAGGTTTTTATGACTTATTTAAAATAGCCCAAGTATTCTACTAAGTTATAATATGTTATTAGTATTTTTAAGTAATTTAAAGATATAAGAATTTATTGATTTTATGGTGTTAAGCAAGAGGTTTATTTGACTATCTTCTAGATTAGGAATTTAATTAAGTAAGATATTAGGATATGGTTTCCTAGATAAATTTAGTGACGTATAAATATTGTGTATAGGTGACGAGTTACGACTTGAGATTCAGGAAAAAGAGCAGCAAGGTAAGTTATTTGATCACAAAATTAGGATCATCACAGTTTAGTTTATACATAAGTATTATTCAAGCCAGTTATTTGACAGCCATTTTTATGTATCACTCATGTCATATGCAAACATGTCATTCAACATAGCATATGATCATGTCATTCCGCATCATGTTCAGATTCAGAAATTATAATTATGTATGTATTATGGCATGCATCTTATGGTCATAAGACACATAAGCTATCTTAAGTTCAAGTGCAAGATAAGATCATATCAGTTAATCAGATGGTCATTCAGATGCATGGTACCAATGCAGTTTAGTTCAGGGTGGATGTGCAAGCCACGGACTCAAGCGTGGTCCACCATAATATGCCAGAATACTATCAGCGGCTCCCCTCGTGGCCACGGGACGTGGGGCCGGTGCACAACTTCGCACACAGGGTTAAGTGTGTTGGCCAATTAGTTCAGTCAGTTAAGTCAGAATAGTCAGTTAATTCAAATAAATCAGTAATGCATAAACATCAGTATCAACTGCCATGAATTTTAAGTTCTCAGCATGAAAAACTTTTATGAAAACTTTATGGTTAATATGTTAACGTTTTGATGGATTTCTTACTGAGTATTAGACTCATTTTAGTTTGTTTTCTTGTTTTTAACCACCCAGGTGAGGATGATGATTGCGAGCAGATAGGCCAGGATTAGAAGGAGCAGTTATTTTAGTTTCAGACCTTCTAAAAATAAATTTATGTTATTGCTTTTATGACATGACTTCTATTCAGTTTATTCATTTAAATTTTGAAGACATTTTTATCAGACAAAGTTTTATGAAATAAATTTTAAATTGTTTTTATTTAATATGAGATCTCTTACCGGGTTTATTTTATGAAAAACACGTGACGCTCCTAGCCTACGGGAAGGGGGTGTTACAATATGCCTCATCATCAGAGGAGTCCTCACCACTGTCTAGGGCCATTGGTAAGGATGGAATGTCGTACACATTCCTGTTGGTTATCTTTTGTACCACTTTCCAATTTCCAACCATACTTGGGTCTTTTATGTAAAAAACTTGTGAGCACTGACAAGCAAGGGTGAAAGGCTCATCCTGATACCATTTTCTAGATGTATTAACACTTGTAACATGCTCACCCACTCGTATGCCTCGCCTAGGATCACCAACATCCCACCAATCACATTTAAACAAGTATATAAGATGCCAACCCATGTACCGTAATTCCAATATATCTGTTAACACACCATAGAAATCAACTGAGTTCGACTGATATACTCTTGGAACAACGACTCCACTATTTTGTGTGCGTCGGTGTTGCTCACGGCCCTTTGTGTGAAACCGTATTCCATTGATTATACATCCACTGTATGACCCAACCCAAGGATTTGGTCCGCATGCCTGAGCATATACTTCATCTGTAACTTCACTCGAGTTTGAGTTGCGCAATTCTCGAATCTGTAACTTTCATTGAACACCAATCGTAAGAGTCTAACATGAAGGAATGAATATTTACTATGCCGAAAGTAAAGTGTGACCACATAGGTCATATAAACCATGACTTACATGGTTCTTGAACCATTTGGGAAATTCTGTTTGGTGCCTACAATCAACGTTGTTAGTGTCCTCCTCTTTAATCATGTTATAATGCTATCTACAAATAGAGACAAGTCAAATGTAGAATTTTAGGTTCAAACAAATATACAAGATGAAGGTTGAGTATGAAGGGATAGTTTAAAGTACTATAGGACTTACTCCATGTACTGTTCAATCTCAGGACAGTTGTTGAGCACGTACCACTAGGCTTTTGCTAAAAGTGGGCCATCCAACCTTTTAGCGGAGGACGAACCCATCGGCCGAACCTTTTCGGAGAAAACCATCATACTTCCTTCTTGATGGGCTTGACCGACATCCACATTTCGTTCCTCTCTATTAAAAGTTGTCTCAATGTCATGGAGATAAGTTGAACAAAATGTAAGGCACTCCACATGAACATAGGCCTCGGCAATTGAGCCTTCTAGACGGGCCTTATTTTTGACATAGCGCTTGAACTTTCCTAGATATCTTTCAAAAGGATACATCCACCTATATTGCACAGGTCCCACAAGCAAGACTTTGTGTGGCAAATAGATGGCGAGATGCACCATTATATCAAAAAATGTGGGTGGAAATATCATTTCCAGTTTACAAAGAAGAATAGAGATGTCACTTTGTAGCCTCTGTATGACATCAATGCATAGTGCCCGTCCACACAATTTTTTGAAGAAGGTACTTAACTCAGTCAAAGCTTCGCGAACATCACTCGTAAAGTATCCACCAATCATAATTGGAAGCAATGTTTGCATGAAAACATGACAATCATGATTCTTCATGCCTAGGATCTTTGATTCACTAACATTAACACATCAGGCAATGTTTGAGGCAAAACCATCAGGGAACTTTACATTTGCCAACCACTCGCAAAAAGATCTCTTCTCCAGTTTATTTAACTGGTAACATGCCAATCTCATGGCATAACGATCACCATTCTGTTGTAAGTGTAATTCTTTCCATATGCCAAGGTTGGCCAAATCCCTTCGTGCATTGGCGGAGTCTTTGCTTTTTCAATCAATATTCATCAAAGTGCCTAATATGCTATCGCATATGTTCTTCTCAATATGCATGACGTCGAGGTAATGCCTCAAACCCAATGAAGACCAATAAGGTAGGTCAAAAAATATATTTCTTTTCGTCCAATTCAACTCAGTGGCTGTACGTTTCCTCTTCTTTGTAGTTTTCCCATACTATACAGCTGTCACTTCAAATGAGTAGGTTGAGGCCGATGATCTGTATTACCATTAAAATCAGCCTTTTTAGATCTCCACTTGTGCCCTACCGACAACCACCGACGAAGTCCCATGTAACAATGCTTTCACCCATGGACCAACCACAATGAATCTGTCTCACATTGCATGTTGGACATGCCAACTTCTCCTTTGTGCTCCACCCAGAAAGATTAGCATATGCTGGAAAGTCATTAATGGTCCATAGTAATGTGGCATGTAACCGAAACCTAGATGAGGTAGAGGCATCGTATGTACTAATTCCATCTTCCCACGAATATTTCAATTCGTCAATTAAAGGGCGTAGATAGATGTCAATATCATTACCAGGAGCTTTTGGGCCAGGGATTAGCAAAGATAACATGAGGTATGGATCTTTCATGCATAGCCAAGGGGGCAAGTTATAAGGTATGAGTATCACTAGCCATATACTATATGGTTTAGCTATATTGTTAAATGGGTTAAAACCATCACTAGCTAAACCAAGTCTCACATTATGAGAATCTGCGGCAAATGTTGGAAATTACAGATCAAAATCTTGCCAGACCTTCGAATCCGCAGGATGCCTCATTACATTAGCATCGTTGACCCGTTCACACGCATGCCACCTCATTGCCACGGCAGTCTTACTTGACACAAATAGTCTTTGCAACCTTGGGATCAAAGGAAAATACCTTAGGACTTTGTGTGGAATTTTCTTTGCCTTATTAGTGCTTGACACCTACCTCGGAGTGTTGCATTTAGGGAACTTCTCCTTATCGGAATGTTCCTTCCAAAAAAGAATACAATCATTCAAGCAAGCATCTATCTTGGTGTAATTAAAGCCGAGGCCACGTCCAAGCAGCATGCCTCATTATATGAGTCAGGGAGAAGAGCATTAGGAAATGCATCTTTCAACAACTTGATAACCATATTAAAGGATTTAACACTCCAACCACCAACTGTCTTGATATGAAGCAACTTCACGATAAATGATAGCTTTGAAAACTTTAGGCATGATGGATAGAGTGGACGACGTGCATCTTCTAACAACTCAGCAAAGTTGGCACTAGGACCCCCTTCTGTTACACCATGATCAAAGCTTTGAGAGCCGTATGAGTGGTCCATAGAGGCTCCAGCCTGAATGTTGTCCAGCATCTCGTCCATATCATCAATGTAGCCATCATTCAAGCTTGCCTCATCACCGGAATCTGACGAACTAACATCCAATACTTCTTCCTCACAGTGGAATGTCCAGGCCTTATAAGAAGGATCAATCCCTATGATAAATAAATGATCATCGACCACATTTATAGGCTGGAAGAACATATTACAGCACCTACGACACGGACACCTAATGTCAACCCCTCCGGGTGCATGTTCCCAAGCCATAGCGATGAAATGGTTAACCCCCGATGCATATTCGTTAGACACAAATCTATCTTCAATATCCATCCACGTCTTGTCCATCTAGATATGATGCCACAAATGAAATCCATCAACAATATATCTATTGACAAATATACTAAGTTCCCAAGAATTAGCAAAAAAATGAAAGGCAAATGAAAATATATCTATAAAGTTATTTTCTGGTTGCTTAGGCCTATATCTATTTAATGAAAACAAACCATCATGGATAACTCAGTAATATCATTGTAACAATGCTTGAAAATGAACATAGTGTACAGTATATTATTGTATGATTACATGGCAATGGCCTAGCCATAGCAAAGGATGAAGTTAGGATAGAATTTTAGCTAATGACTATACCATCAACTCATAGCATGGTGAGTCCACATTGGACTAGCCATCTTAAAGATCCCAATAAAATATGGCATATTATATAGTATAATAATAGTTAAATTATATATGCTAAGACAATCACTTTCTCTTTTAGACAAGATGGTTGTTCGGTATTAAATCTACATTGATATTATAGCATCGGCATTGTTTTGTCAGTGAAATCTGATACTTTTTGCTTAGAGGGATTCTAATCTAAGCAAAAGAGTTGTTTACTCCATGTATACACATGAGTTTAAAAACATAGCCATATTCAAGCTGAATCCAAGATATGAAAAAGATATCCTTACTAACCAAGATGAGACAACAGAAACAAGTTCATCATTGGTGGTGCAGTATCTTATGGAATATGATATGGTACTAGCTAATAGCAGTCAAAGTGAGAGTGTTTACAGCTGGTAGATATCATGAAAGGGTTTGATAAGCAAACCAGCTATTTTGTTTGCAATATTCTAATTTAAGAATAGATAGCTAATAAACTGGGTAGTCTTTGGTACATTATATAAATAAGTGTAGTCGATTACATTATTTATTAGCACATTATTCCCCGCAGTTATATCGCTAGCCTATGCCCAAAAGAAAGGAGGGACAGCTGACACCTATGTGGTAGATTCGCAGTCTGAACAATCAAAAATAAATTCGAGTCAAGTTTACATTCAAAGCGCAACTCTCTGATTGATCAACATACCATTAATCAATTTTTTTTATTAGCCTATTAAAACTTGGTTTCTGAAACCAGAATAAATATACAAAGATCGAAATTGATGGCCAGAAGATTTACTCAGAATCAGTTGCTCTTGTACTATACAGAGCAAAGATGAAGGGATATCATTTTCTGTACCTAGTTTTTGTACCTCCTGACAAACTCTATCATTTTACTACGATATTTTAGGGGGGAAGAAATTGTGCTAATTATGGGTCTTGTATTAAGCATTTATACAAGAGATTTAAATTGTGTAGCAGAAACTAGCATAGATTAAGAGGTAGGAAGCACTTGCACAGGACCCGGAAAGGAGAAGTGTTCCTAGAGTAATGTCAAACGAGGCTAAACAGGCTCTGTGCCTTAGCTGTTGGTATGAGAGAGAGAGAGAGAGAGAGAGAGAGAGAGCTTTCACCATGACCAACTTATTCTTAAGTTGACAGCCCAAATACCATGTACCCACGGTAAATAACTAATAATTAAGGCAATGCAACATCTAGCTCCTATATATAAGACCCGTGCTCAAGCATATATAAAAATAATATTGTCTCTGACTAATGAATGCGACCCATTTCGGAAGCATGCAATCTATATAATTTGTAGTTTCCTAGGCAGTTACGGAAGCTCCATTTAAATAGAAAATTGTCAAGAAGTTAGGTTCCCCCTGCCTCTAAAAATTCCAGCAAACATCAATTTGGCTAGCTAGCTTCTTGTCTTGAAATTCTACAACACAAAACTGACCAAGCCCATTTGAATTTTCTAGAAAATTGACTTTGATCCCTTTTTGTTCTCACCATAGGATTCATGGCCGAGGACTCTCTATGATTGACTGTAATATTACATATATAAGATCATCTATAATTTAGTGACTTCCGAAGTTTTCTGGCGTCAAGTAAAGCAGTACTTTGAAATATTATGCATGCATTGACTAATTAACTCGATGCATGCATGCACGCATGTTTCAGAATCTGAATATCGATCAAATGATCTTTTCGGAGTTTTCAAAGTCGATGTTTAACCTAAGGTCCTAATTAATTAATGAAAATAAAAATAAGGACGTTGAAGGAGTATCATGTAAGAATGTATATACATGTAGCACAGACGCTTAATATTAAGGAAGAATCTCTCTCTTTAATAATTTTTTTTCCCTCATTAATTATCACCCTTTTTTAAAATTATAATACTTGATCACCAAACTAGTACCATATATAGCTCTCTATTTGCACCAAACATGGCAACATGATCCTCCGTTTCTTGTATATATAGACATTAACGACGGAGGCCAAGGCTTTTCAAATGAATTAACTATCTAAAATACCTAATAAATTACTCAAAAGGTTAAAAGTATGAAACCGATAAAAATAGTAAAAACATGTAATTATGATTAATAACTAACCAAATAATAATTATAATAAATAGAAAATGATATGACAAAACCAGAATAATAATAATATAAATTAATTAGGATTGGGGTAGTATGAAATATAATTCTAAAAGAATAGTATTAATTTGAGAATTCAAAGTGAAATTCATAACCTTGATACCGACTTTCAATTATTCCTAATTTCATAAACATGGAAGTGATGGAGATCAATATTTGAACTAATTAACATGCCTGAAAGAGAAGCAACAAGTAACATCAATCACTATTTTTAGAAAGTAAACCTTATATAGGGAAATATTACTTGCGAATCTTATGGAAATATACACGAACAAGGAAAAAACAATCTTGAAAATGGGCGTCCAACCACCCCCAAATATGTCCAAACCGCATGCATATACCGCGGCTGAATACTATTATTATCTTGAAAATAGGTGCCCCAAATAATTAAAAAGGACAACTACAAAATGCTTGAAGTCACAGCATTTTAACCTAATTTTATTGAGTATTCAATATTGTCTATGAAATTCACTTGGGCAACTATAAATGATGTGAGACTCACTTTATTTGTCTATTTCTCTCACTCTAGATCCTAGAGTTCAGATAAGAATTCTAGCGGATTCAAATTCAAGATGCAGTATGAAACTTTGTTATAACTTATTGAAAAGAAAAACCCATTCTAACAAATCAGATATACACTCATAGACTTGACCATAAATTTGTTACATCCTATACAACCTTTCAAATGGACATAAAAAATAAAGAAAAAAATGCACCTCTGTTCCTCTAACTTGGTAATTTTCCCCAAGTACACAAATGTCTCATACATGCAGTTAAATTGAAAATACAAACAACTCACAATAATGGTTTAATTATTTGAAATAAGCACATTCAAATGAAGTTGAGACTCAACCATGTCGCCCCACTAAATTTCAGTTAACCAACATCAAATTATAAAACATATTATAGTCGTTCATCAATAATAATAGATTGAATGAACTATCTACTAAGGAAGTAAATAGGGAAGAAAAAACAAACTTTAAGCATAAATGATTGGACTGACCTTGCTGGATTTGGCCCAGATCCCTACGGTGTTCAATATTCCCAATTGATATCAAGCACCAGTTATGGCCGAGAATCGCAACTCGCAAGCTCCAAAATGGATAAATTCGTCATCAACCATGGATTTAAGGTGTGTGGATGGCTGGAGTTGTGGAAATTACTGTCAATTTCAAAAAGGAAACAGAGTCGGCTAGTTAGAGTTTGGGACCTGGATTTCAGTGCAGATGGTGTCTCCAAAATGGGTGAGAGGGTTTAATCGGTCTAGAATTTTGAACATACCAGAAATCTTGCGACATCATGGTGGCTGTTGCGAGAAGGTGGTGGTCAACAAAGGTCCTCCACTAGTTAGGGCATGGGTTTTCGAGAAACTCGCAGGAGCTATTTCTTTCGTGGGAAGGGGAACGAGACAAAGGGAGGGGAAAGGGAAATACATCACGTGGGAGACTTTAAAGCTTAAGGGTTATTGTAGCGACAATAGTCGCCCCAATAAACCTGATGAAATGTAACTTTTGTTGCGTCTAACCACTATCACCGCAATAGACAAAAAATCGCCGTAACAGATTAAATCCTTCGATAGCTTTTGCGGCCACACTATAACTCGCCGGAAATAGAGATTATTTTTGCCGAACTATTGAGATGTCGCAAACTTATTGTCTCAACTGGGCAAAATGGTTTTTTGCTGCCAAATTGTTGTCCCCGGAAATAAAAGTGGTTGCAAAAGCCACTTTTTGTTGTAGTGCTGCTCAAGATTTCTAGGGATGGTGCTCAAGGTTCCTATAGAAGAAGTCCTTTCCTCCCATGTCATTCAAGGAATCATGGTTCCACTTGTGCAAAACTGCTAATATGGAGATTCTTAAAGAGTTTGCTATGATCTCTAAACTCCTCTGGCAGAGAAGAAACCAAAGCTTGGAATACAACTGGGTTTATCCCAGACTCTCAGGTGATAATTGAGGGTGACTCTCAACAGGTTCATAGAGATTGTTGGCCAAGGACCAAGAGGAGTCTACTTCCTCTATGATTATTAAGGATACCCAAGCTCTACTAGTGCATTTTTTGGAGTGGTCAGTTAGGCATGTTAGAAGAGAGGTAAACAAAGTGGCACATAGGTTGGCCAAAGATGCTTTACTTATCTCAAATATATATTGTAAATATTGAGAACCCTCCTCAGTGTATCATTGATTTGCAAGTCAATGAATGATTGATCTCTAAGCTCCCTTTCAAAAAAAAAAAAACTTAATTAAATGAATCTCTTGCTTTTAATTATTTTATTTTTCTTCAGATAATATAATAACCTTAAATAATTTTTTTATGTTTGGCATAAAATGTCTTTAGATGTTAATATAATCATCTAATTCTAGAAAAATTTCAAATTTTCCATTAATATTTAGTGTCATTGACAGAGTGCATAAGAGGGCACTCTTAATGCTACATTTTCCTTGTCTAAGCTTTCCCTTCTCTCTAGCTCTCTAACTTCTCCTTTCTCTCTAACCTCCCCCAGAACTTAGTATCGGCTAGAGGGGGTGGGAGGAGCCCCCCTCATTCCTTCCCTCCCGCTCTCTGGTTTTCGTATAGTGTGTGTTTAGTTTCTTTGTGTTTTTTCAGGCATATAAAGGGAGAAGCGCCGATCGAGTCTTTTCGGCCACCACTATCTTATACGCGCCACACCAGGAGGTTGCCCAGCCGCCGATCTACATGACCACCGAACGTGGCCTCAAACGGAGTGGAGCGTAGCCTGCATGCGCGAGTCGAAGAATTCCGAGCGCATCGGCGCGTGACGTCCACGCGCCACCAAGGAAACATCTGTCGCTGCTACGTGCGGCTGTTCCCCTTCCGTGTCTCTGGATCTCCCAAGTTCGATCGTCGGTTTCCCCTCCAGCTGCCTTTTTTGTACACTGTTTTTCCCTTTTTAATGTGTTTTTACAATGGAATTTATTTTATGTGTTGTCTTTATTTCCAAGAAAACAAAAATCCAGAAATGTAGGGCCCTTCGGACTTTAGTCCGAATGGAGGTTCTCTCTCCCTCTGCGTAGACGGAGATTGTGGGGTCTATTCCTCCATATTCCAATTAGTCGGGTATGGAGTATGTTACGTGGTTACTGTTTCCACTATCGTGGACAGAGTGTTGCTTCCTCTTAGACTTAGGTCTGTAGAGGTATGCAGTCGGGACTAGACCTGCCAGTCACATGAGTGTACTGAGATGCTTTCATCGTCTATAATTGACTTTTTTAAGTCAACTTTGTATGTCCTTTTTAATGAATTAATTGAGAACCTTTATTATCAAAAAAAAAAAATACATAATGATATTTGGGACTTTTAATGATAGTTTTCTAATTTGAGTGCTAGTTTACAAAGTGTCCAATCCTAATTGACTTTTCAATTATTTTATTGTAGAAATGAAGCTAAAAATAATAAAGCCCAAGGCCCAATAGATAGAACTCAACTCAAGTGGGCTTGACCCGACCCAATCAGAAGAGACGAGATGCAAATGAATGGAGAAACCAGTCGAAGGCATTATGGGTTTAATCTAATCTGAATTGAAAGCGTCCCTGCACAATTTTGAATATTCTCTTCATCATCAGAGATCAGATTGAGCTAATTAAAGAGGCATTGGAAAGCTAACTTAATGGGCTAAAATTATTTCTAAAATGGGGTTGTTGTAATTCCCACATTTTCTAAGGGAAAAATGGCCCTCAATCTAAGCCTAAAAATCTGTAGAATTGACAACACGGATTAGGGATTGATTTTCTTTCATTGTGAGGATGGCTTCAAGGAAAAGGGGGACATCAAGGGTCTATGACTAAGATTTGGAGGGGACATCAAAGAAGAGCCGGGTTTTTGAGTTATTTTTTTCTTTATTCTGAATCTCTTTCAATTGCTAGATGTTAAACTCTTGGATTATGTTTTTATTCAGTTTTATTATGAACTAAATTATATTTTCTAGGGCTACGATGTAGCCTTACTATGATTATGTGAGTCTTTTGTTAATTGAATTAATTTAGTATTTGTTTCATATTGTTGAGTATTTCATTCTGGACTTAATGCTTGTGAATGATTGATCACCGTTTACATGATTTGGGATTCAATTTTAGACTGAGAAGTGATAATTGTTTTAGCCTATCTTTGAGATATCATAAGGAATCCATAGGATAGAGATTTCTATGGACTTGTGTAATCTTTTTTAGGGTTTCTTGGTTCTTAATGAATTTTGACAGGTTTAGAGTTTTCATAGAGATGTAGAAAATTTGCTTGTTAGGATATTTTGTTAATGCTTGAGAAAGATTAATGAATAAATTAGAGAGACTTGATTATCAACAATGGGAAATAATTATAATTAATTCAATTAGGAAATTCGCATAGGATTAGTTATGGTGAATCAAGAGCTCTAGAATCTTGTTTTCTTGATCTCAACTTGCTTATTTAAATTTGGTTATTCATTCCTATTTGAATTATCAAATAGATCATAATTTAATAAATTTTCGTACTTATTAGTAATTTTTCAATTCTCATGGGACAATACTCTTACTCACTCACTTTATTACTTGTTACGATTCGCGCACTTGCGATTTCAATCAATAAGTTTTTGACGTCGTTGCTGGGGATTTAGATAAAATTATTGATAATATCAATACTAGTTAAATTTCATCTAATATGATTTACTTTGTCTTTTATTTTTAGGTGTTTGCTTAGTGTATGAGACGAAGCAAGAGTTTGGAGCCACTACCTTACAATCCCGAAATCAAGAAACTGCAAAGGGAATAAGGAAACAGAAGTGAGAAGCTCATAAATGTTCAAACGCTATGGCAGGCAATGAGAATCCAAGACATGACACACGAGCACGGAGGGATTTTGCTTTACCACAGGTCATAGGAATCCATTATGTTATCAGGAAGTCTACTATTGAAGCCAAAAACTTTGAGATTAAGCCAGCTAACCTACAGAAGAGTTCCATGGATTGTCGAGTGATGATCCTAATGCCCCATATAGCAAGTTTTTTAGAAATTTGTGACACTTTCAAGCATAATGGCATTACTGATGATGCCATTCACCTCCAACTATTCCTATTCTATCTTCGAGATAGAACGCAGAATTGGCTAAATTCATTACTTGCAAATTCAATCACTAGTTGGGAGGATTTAGCTCAGAAGTTTCTTGCTAAATTTTTCCCAAAAACCAAGATAGAAAAGATGCACAATGAAATTTCAAATTTTGCTCAAACTGAGGGAGAATCACTTTATAAGGCTTGGGAGCGATATAAATGTAAAGGATAACACTGCTCAAGTTTTTGAATTTTGAACACACATTTCATTGCTCTACATAATTAGTTTATATACAAAACTGAGTTGCCTAACTAAGGAAATTTACAACGTATTCAACAATGGAATATATAGAGAAACTGAAACTGCTCCTTAAATTAAGCTTCACACAAAATCTCTCCTTGAGCCAAGCTTTGCACCAAATCTGGATGTGATTTATGATTTTTGTTGAATTTGAGTTGACAAAGGAATATTTGCAATATCTTCCTTGATAATAAAGATCTACTTAGGCGATGCCCCCACCGTGAATTGCCGAAGTGGATGCAAGTTCAAAACTTCTGTAATGGACTTGGTGCTTCTATAAGAACTTTGACAAATGCAGCTTCAGGAGGAGCGTTTATGGGAAAAGCCTAGGATGATGCATATGATCTATTGGAGAAGATGGCCTTGAACAACTATTAATGGCCAAGTGAGAGAATTTTACTGAAGAAGGCAGTGGTGAGATTAAAGCTATCACTAGTTTGACAGCTCAAGTCCACACTCTTACTACAATCGAAGGCTAACCAATTGACAGCAAATGCGATTCACTTGACACCATCGGTTTGTGATTTTTGCCATGGAAACCATCCAAGTGAAGAATGTCAAGTGGGCAATCCCTTCTCTCAATCCCAAATAAAGAAAGCACACTTTGTTGCAAATTACAACCGACAAAACAATCCATATAACGGAACATATAATTCTGGATGGAGGAATCATCCCAATTTTTCATGGAATAATCATAATGTATTGAAGCCTCCACCTGGTCCATCATCTAGTGACCCATCGAAAGAGAAGTCCGCACTTGAAGAAGCAATGGCACACTAGGAAAATAACACCAACCGATTCATAACAAAAACTACGACCAATTTTCAAAATCAAGCAGCTTCGGTTCGGAATTTACAAGTCCAAGTTGGTCAATTGGCCTATATGCTCACTAGGAGACAACAAGGTAATTTTCCTAGCATGACTAAAATGAATCCAAAGGAGCATTGCAAGGTGATCACTTTGAGAAGTGGGAAAGAGTTAGAAACTCCAATAGGAGGTGAGAAGTTCAAAAAACAAATATCAAGAGGTGCAACTTCACACACCACCATTCAAGGAGATTTTCGAAAGTCGACCAATCATCCCATAGGATCCGGCACCAAGAGTTCCATTCCCTCAACGACTCAAAAAGAATAACCTTGATAAGCAATTTTCTAAATTTCTATATGTGTTTAAAAAATTTCATATTAACATTACTTTTGCAAATGCCCTCGAAAAAATGCCGTGCTATGTGAAATTTAAAAAGGAAATCTTGTCAAATAGGAGCAAATTGGAAGAGTATGAAACAATAGCCCTTACTGAATAGTATAGTGCAATTCTACACAAGAATTGCCTCCAAAGCATAAGGATCCAGGGAGCTTCACTATCCCATGTTCAATTGGAAATTCTGTGTTTGAAAGAGCTTTATGTGACTTTGGTGCATGTATTAATCTAATGCCTTTGTCTATTTTCTAGAAGCATGGATTAGGTGAGACGAGACCTACTACGATTTCATTGCAATTAGCGGACCGTTCAATAAAACACCAACGACGATTTATTGAAGATGTGCTTCTCAAAGTGGACAAGTTTATTTTTCCAGCTAACTTCATCATTCTAGACATGGAGGAGGATAGGGAAATCCCCATCATTCTTGGCAAACCATTCTTAGCTACTGGCTGAGCTCTTATTGATGTCCAAAGGGGAAATTGCAGTTGAGGGTACAAGAGGAGGAGGTAAACTTTAATGTTTTTAATGCCATTAAGTATCCAAATACAAGTGAGAGTTGTTTTAGCATCCAAGTGATCGACTCTTTGGTCACCGATGTGCTTACTCAACAAAAGGAATCGTTGGAAGCTTGTTTGGTTAGTCCCAATCCGACTATGGTAAAGGATCCCGAAGTGTTAGAATATTCCTTGTGGATGGATTCATTTCATCCTAACAATAGAAATATTTTAAAGATTTGGGACAAGGACCCTTACATCCCCTTCTATCTATTGAGAAGCCACCCATATTGGAGCTCAAGCCTTTATTGGAACACCTTCGATATGCTTATCTTGGTGAATCATCTACTCTTTTGGTAATTATTTTATCTAAGCTTTCCACTGAAGAGGAAGAAAAGTTGTTGAGAGTGCTTAGAAAACATAAGGCAGCTATTGGGTGGATGCTTGCTATATCAAGGGAATTAGCCCTTCTATTTGTATGCACTGGATTTTGTTGGAAGAAGAGTGCAAGCCGATGATGGAGCACCAAAGAAGACTCAATACGACAATGAAGGAAGTGGTGCGTAAAGAGATCTTAATGTGGTTAGATGCCAGAGTGACTTACCCAATTTCTGATAGCTCATGGGTTAGTCAAGTTCAAGTAGTACCAAAGAAAGGAGGAATGACGGTGGTGAAGAATGCTAACAATGAGTTGATCCCTACAAGAACCATCACCGGGTGGAGAATTTGCATGGATTACCAAAAATTGAACAAGGCCACTCGGAAGGACCACTTTTCCTTGCCATTCACTAATCAAATGTTGGATAGGCTAGCCGAGCATGAGTACTATTGCTTCCTAGATGACTATTCGGGATATAATCAAATAGTCATAGCACCGGAGGACCAAGAGAAGACCACCTTCACATGCCTTTATAGTACTTTTGCTTTTCGACAAATGCCCTTTGGGCTTTGCAATGTGCCAACCACTTTCCAAAGGTGTATGATGGCAATCGTTTCCGATATGGTAGAGCGGATTATTAAAATTTTCATGGATGATTTTTCCGTATTCAAATATTCTTTTGATGATTGCCTTGGGAATTTGGCATTAGTTTTGGAGAGATGTGAAGAAACTAACCTTGTGCTTAATTGGGAGAAGTGTCACTTCATGGTAAAAGATGAAATTGTCTTGGGTCATCGGATCTCTTCTAAGGGGATTGAAGTAGATAGAGCCAAGATTGAGACAATAGAGAAGCTTCCAACACCAACAACAATAAAGGGAGTTATGAGTTTTCTTAGACACACAAGATTTTACAGAAGATTCATCAAGGACTTCTCCAAGATTTCAAAACCCCTTTGTAGTTTGCTTGTGAAGGAAACTTCATTTTTCTTTGATGAAGAGTGTGAGAGGGCGTTCTTGTTACTTAAAGAGAAGCTTGTGTCAACTCCAATTGTTATAGCACCGGATTTGGATCTATTGTTTGAATTGATGTGTAATGCAAGTGACTATGCAGTTGGTGTGGTATTGGAGTAGTGAAAGAACAAGTAGTTTCAAACATATTATTATGCTAGCCGTACCCTTAATGATGCCCAACTCAACTACGCCACAACCGAGAAGGAGCTACTTGCTATAGTCTTTGCTTTTGACAAGTTTTGGCCATATCTCATTGGGAATAAGGTAATAGTCTATACCGATCATTCAACAATTAAATACCTTACTGTCAAGAAGGAAGCCAAGCCAAGACTTATTTGTTGGGTTCTATTATTGCAAGAGTTTGATATTGAGATTAAAGGCAAGAAAAGAACCAAAAATTTGGTGGCAGATCATCTCTCATGGCTGGAGTTAAAAGAGCAACTTGAATCCCAGCAACTGCCCATAGATGATAATTTCCTAGATGAGAAACTTTTAGCTATTTCTTCTAACAAGCCTCTACCTTGGTATGCAAATTATGTCAACTTTCTTGCAGGAAAAATCAATCCTCCGAATGTTTCTTACCAACAAAAGAAGAGATTTTTCTCTGAAGTAAAGCACTACTATTGAGAAGAATGGGTACTCTATAGGCATTGTGCAGATCAAATCATTAAGCGATGTCTTCCAGAAGAAGAGATGACAAACATTTGATGCATTGCCATACACTAGAATGTGGAGGGCATTTTGGAGCTCATCGGAATGCAGCTAAAGTTCTCCAATCCAAATTTTATTGGCCAACCTTGTTCAAGGATGCTCAAGCTTTTATTGTTGCTTGTGATAGATGCCAACGTTCTGGGAACATATCTAGATGTAATGAAATGCCTTTGCAGAATATTCTGGAGCAAAGTTGTTTGACATTTGGGCTATTGACTTTATGAGACCCTTTCCTTCATCCTACAACAACAAGAAAATTCTTCTAGCAGTGGATTATGGGTCCGAGTGGGTAGAGGTAACCGCAACTCCTACCAATGATGGAAAATTGGTGCTTGATTTTTTGTGGAAGAATATTTTTACCAAATTTGGGACTCCTAGGGCCATTATTTGTGACGCCCCGACTCCCACGTACAAAAAGTCTCGAGAATCGTGACGTCAGGATGATGACAACTCGGTCACGCATCCCAACGACAAGTGTCAAGTGTGTGCAACAAATAATTAGTGCACAATTAAAAACACAGCGGAAGGTAATAAAGTCAACTAGTACCAGAATTTTAGTTAATACAGATATCCAAAATACAAATACCTTAAAATCAAAGCCCAGTCCCAAAAATAAATACAAGTCTGAAAATAAAAGCTACAGCATGAGTGATCCCAGATCACTCCTCCAGCGGAGCCAGATCCTCAGGCTCAGCATCTGCATCATCAACAAAGTCTGCAGTACCATTAAATGGTACCACAGGTAAGTTATAACCTAACCAAGTCCAATATCTACACAACTAACCATGCATGCCCATGATGCAATGTGCAATAATGCAACGCACGCCAAAAATCCCTTTGGCACAAAAATCATTTTCAATAAAATCAATTTTACCATTATCTCAGAAAATGGTACACAAAAATCATTATCCATCATTTTTCCAGAAAACAATACACAAAAACAACTCACGCTATTTTCTCAGAAAACAGCCAATTTTCAATTATTCCAATTAACCATATGCACCATGGCCTCCCCTATGGACCATCCGCACGTCCTGGCTACTTTACGAGCGATGCTCAGTTCCGCACCCAGTGCGTTCGTGGCCAGATCATCCTCTAGCCCCCACCAGCAGAAGGGCCACGGAGTCGGCACGTCCAACGTCCGATCCCGTTGTCGCTCGGCAACAACCCAGGGGACGTCACTCAGTATATTCCGCTCCTGAGTGACCAGAGGAGCTCCACCGAGATAATGCCCCATCTCGGCTTGGGGTTGTGATACACACGCACCCATAAATCCAATTCTCATGAAAACCCAGTTTTCAAAATAATCACATGAACATGAATGCAATGCACGAAAATCTCGTTTTCCATTTACAAACATGCCATGTGTGCAATATGCAATGAACCAGATCAATCCTCACAACCAATGATCAACTCCCAAAATCACAATATAACCAAAATATCCAATATCCAAATCACATAACCAAACTCCAACAATTAATCCAACCATAATTAATCACACACAACAAATACTCTGATCAATCCATCCACCCCCGAACTCCTCAGACTCAGTCCGGAACCAACCAGGATACATATATATAAAATATAGCAGTTAATTACAAAAATATAATTAAATCTCAAAGAACTGTTTAGGAAATACTTACAGTGCTTTAAAACTATTTTACGGAGGATCCGAGGCACAGGAAATCGCCAAAACAGCAAATTCACACAGTGTAAAAACACTGGCCGAAATGCAGTGAAATTGGAATTTTACACGGGTTCAAACGGAGACTTGAAATTGATAGGGTAGGGCCTATAGAAGGTGGTGAACCTAATGGTGGTGGTGGTTGGCCGAGAATAGCGGCGGAAATGGGCGGTTTAAGGTCGAAAGTTTCGAATCAGGTTTGAAGCTCGTACGGGCCGGTGAAGATTTGGTGAAGAAATGGTGGCCGGAGGTGGCCGGACGGCGGCGGAATGGGGAAAAACCCACCGCGGACTCGATCGGCTCGTGGCGGCTAACGGCGGCATTAGCCGGCCGGATATTGGTAGGGTAGACTCACCGGCGGACGGAGAAGGGGCTGGTGCCGGTGGTGTAGTGCACGGCGACCGGGAGGCGGAGCAACGGCGGTTGATCCGTTTCACACGGTGGAGAGAGGAGAGAGAAGAAAGAGAGAGGGGTTGGGCACGCGGGGGAAGCAGGGGAAAAAAGAAAAAAAAGAAAGAAGAAAAAGGAAGAAAAGGAAAAAGAGGAGGGAAAAAGAGAAGATCTAGTCTTTTAACCTGTGTCCCGAAAAATCCAACGAAGATGAAATTAAAACCGAAAGCTACATAAAATAAACCAAACGCAGTGAAATATTTTAAATTCAACAATAAAAATTAAAAATCTAAAAATAAATCAATTAAAATTAAAAATCATTTTAAAATCCAAAACAGTAAATAAAATCTAGAAAGCACATAAAAATAATTTTTACAACATAAAATATTAAGAAATAATATTTAAAAACTCCCAAAATTTTAAAACAAGATAAATAATCATAAAATAAATTAAATAAATCCACCATTAAAAATACACTAAAATCCGGGATGTTACAATCTCCCCCCCTTAAATAAAATTTCGTCCTCGAAATTGGTAAGGTCAATCATTAAGACTAAGACAAAGATAAGGTTCAACTAAGAGTAGGCTTAAGAAGCATACCAGGAGGGTCAACCAAACAAATATAGATACTGCTCCCTCATATCGGCCTCTTGCTCCCAAGAGAAATCTTGAGCCTCAGGATCACCCCATGACACGTTCACCAAAGGTATCGTCTTGGATATCAACTTCTGCACTTTCCAATCCACAATCTGAGTCGGAACAACTTCATAGGTAAGATTAGGCTGAAGTTGAATGTGCTCCGGGTCAACAAAACACGGCTCTTGCTGACCAAAACTCTTCTTCAACGACAAAACATGGAACACATCATGGACATCCCCGAAATAATTCAGCAATGCAACCCTATAAGCAACAAGCCCAACCTTCTCCACAATCTGAAAAGGACCAACATACCTCGGGCTGAGTTTTCCTTTCTTAACAAAGTGCTTAACGCCTTTCATTGGAGAGACTTTAAGATAAACCCAATCACCTTCCTCAAAAGATAAGTCTCTTCTCCTCGTGTCAGCATAACTTTTCTGACGACTTTGCGCTTCCGCCATCTTAGCTCTTATAACTCGAATCTGCCCTTGCATTTCTTCAATTAATTCAGGCCCAAGTATTTTCCTCTCGCCGACTTCATCCCAACATAATGGTGATCTACACTTCCTTCCATACAATGCTTCATAAGGAGCCATCTGAATAGAAGCATGAAAACTGTTATTATAGGAGAATTCTATGAGCGGCAAATGATTTTCCCAGCTTCCTTGAAATTCCATAACACATGCCCTCAGCATATCTTCCAAAGTCTGAATTGTACGCTCAGATTGACCGTCAGTCTGAGGATGATAAGCAGTACTGAACTTCAAATTAGTGCCTAAAGCTGCCTGCAAACTCCTCCAAAAACGCGACGTAAACCGCGGGCCCTATCTGACACAACGCTCTTGGGTACTCCATGCAATCTCACAATCTCTTTAACATACAACCGCGCTAACTTACCCAAAGAGTCAGCATTATTCACAGGCAAGAAGTGGGCACTCTTGGTCAAACGATCCACAATCACCCAAACTGAATTCTTTCCACTAGGAGATCTTGGAAGGCCTACTACAAAATCCATAGTGATGTCATCCCACTTCCACTCAGGAATAGGGAGAGGTTGAAGATTACCAGCAGGTCTCTGATGCTCAGTTTTAATTTGGCGACAAGTATCACATTTCTCAACAAACGAAGCAATGTACAACTTCATACCTTCCCACCAAAAATTCTTCTTTAAGTGCCGATACATCTTCGTACTTCTAGGATGAACTGAGTACGGAGCTGTATGGGCTTCTGCCAAGATTCTCTCTTTAAATTCAGAATCTCGAGGTATCACTCTTCGATCCCGAAAACGAAGCACACCATCATTGTCCAAACTGTAGTGCATGGGTCCTTTAGACTTCCTGACTCTTTTCCTGATATTTAACAACTTAGGATCCTTTCTCTAGAGAGTCTTCAATTCCTCAAAATCCACAACCCACACATCCAAAACTGAAGAGATCAATTCTTCCTGCTGTGAACTTTCAATAAGCAGTCTCCTCATTCCATAAAGGAGAGAGTCCATACCTGACGACTCTGCTTCATCCACTAACTGAGATTTCCTACTCAAGGCATCAGCAACTAAATTAGCTTTTCCCGGATGATACTTGATCTCACACTGGTAGTCGCTGATCAACTCCAACCAACGCCTCTGTCTCATATTAAGATTCTTCTGGGAAAACAGATGTTTCAAACTCTTGTGATCAGTGAAGACTTCACAAACTTCACCATACAGATAATGACGCCAAATCTTGAGAGCAAACACCACAGCAGCTAACTCTAAATCATGGGTAGGATAATTCTTCTCATGCTCCTTCAACTGACGAGATGCATAGGCAACAACTCGTCCTTCCTGCATAAGGACACATCCCAACCCAAACTTAGATGCATCGCTGTAAACCACAAAAGGCTTATGTGGCTCTGGAAGTGCCAACACAGGAGCTGTTGTCAATCTTTTCTTTAATTCTTGGAAGCTTCTCTCACAACAATCTGACCACACAAATTCAACATTCTTTCTGGTCAAAGCTGTGAGAGGTCCGGATAATCTGGAAAAACCTTCAACAAATCTTCGGTAATATCCGGCAAGTCCCAAGAAACTCCGAATCTCGCGCACTGTAGAAGGACGTGGCCATGACAAAACAGCTTCTATCTTACTAGGATCAACAGCCACTCCATCTCGGGAGATCACATGACCAAGAAATCTGACTTCCTCCAGCCAAAAGTCACACTTGCTAAGCTTTGCATATAACTAATGCTCTTTCAATTTTCCAAGTACCAGGTGAAGATGATAAGCATGCTCTTCCAAGTCTCGAGAATAAACCATGATATCATCAATGAAGACAACCACAAAAGAATCCAGATAAGGTTGGAAAACTCGGTTCATCAAATCCATAAAAGCTGCAGGAGCGTTGGTCAACCCAAAAAGCATCACCTTAAATTCATAATGACCATACCAAGATCTGAAAGCAGTCTTGGGAATATCTTTATTTCTTATTCTCAACTGATAATATCCCGATCTCAAGTTAATCTTAGAGAAAACAGCTGCTCCTTGTAGCTGATCAAACAAATCATCTATGCGAGGAAGCGGGTACTTATTCTTAATGGTCACTTTATTAAGTTCCCGATAGTCGATACACATTTTGAGAGTGCCATCCTTCTTCTTGACAAGCAACACCGGTGCTCCCCAAGGTGACGTACTAGGCTGAATAAAACCCTTGTCAACTAACTCTTGCAACTGGATCTTTAATTCCTTTAATTCAGCCAGCGCCATACGATAAGGAGCTTTATGTACAGGAGCGGCTCCAGGTTCCAAATCAATGGTAAACTCCAATTCCCGAACTGGAGGCAACTCTGGCAAATCATCAACAAAAACATCTGGAAATTCTTCTACAATTGGAATATCCGCTATAGACTTCTTCTCGGACAGCGAGGACACCACTTGAACCAAAAACGCGTTAGCTCCACAAGCTATATCTTTCTTTGCTTGCACTACAGATATAACTATTGGCTTCGCCTTCAACTTACTTCCCACATATTCCAAATAATCATCTTCTGAAAGCTGGAATCCAATAACCCGACTTCTACAATTAATACATGCTGAATACCGGTATAACCAGTCCATTCCAAGAATAATGTCAAACCCAAGCAACTTAAATACAATTAAATCCGCATCTAGTGTCCTTCCACTAAAATCCAAAGGACACCCTATCACGACTTTAGAACACCACACCAACTCGCCATTGGGAAGACTTACTACCAAAGGTTACGATAAGGGTTCCGTGACCAAGTTGCACATCCGTGCAAAAGTGGTAGACACAAAAGATTTGGACGCTCCAGAATCAAACAAGGTGCAAGCATAAAAATCATACAAACGAACTCTACCTGAATCAAACACACACACCAATGAAATCCAGAAGAAACATCAAACCACACCAAACATCAAATCCAAATAATTAATTAAACACTTACCAGTAATCACACCAGCATCCTGGGTCTTTGGTGTGTCATAGTCGATGTCTCCAGGAGTCACCGCATAAATCAAGCCTGCGTGACTTGCCTCTGATTATTTCTTCCTCCACGACGACCTCCGCGGCTTGCTTGAGGCTGATTGGGACAATCTCGAGCAAAGTGTCCCGTCTGACCACATCTAAAACAATGAGTGGCCCCACTCTGACGACACTCACCCTCGTGAGCTCTATTACATCTACTGCAAACTGGGGCTCGACCTCCAATGCGCACTCCAGAAGATGCTTGTGGACGGGCTCCAATCCTTTGCACAAACTTCTGAGACGTCCCAGAACTACTGCCATCACCAGCAAAACTTCTTCTTTTCTGACCTGGAGGGGATCCTACCGCCAAACTGTTTTCTCTCTCAACCATGGTAGCCAAATCGATCAACTCACTAAGAGAGGAAACCCGATGGCATATCACAAATCTGCGTATCTCTGGACGCAGACCCTCTCTGAAACGCTCCACCTGAAGATCCTCAGTGGCGATAAGATGGGGTGCAAAACGCCCAAGCTCCATGAAAGCACGGGAGTACTGATACACAGTCATACCTCCCTGAACCAGATTAATAAATTCTCGGGCCTTCTGCCTCCTCACAGCAGGTGGGAAGAATCTATCTTCAAACTCCTTCTTAAAACACTGCCAGGACACAGCAGCCAGAGTTCTAAATTCTCTTTCCAAAGATTCCTCTTCATCCTCCACCAATTGGCTACTTCACCTTGCAGCAAATAACTGGCATACAACACTTGCTGCTCTTCTGTACATCCACAAATCTCAAAAGTTCTTTCTATTCCATTGATCCACCCTTCAGCTTGAAGTGGATCCTCAACTCCAAAAAACATTGGGGTCCGGTATTTAAGAAACCTCTCATAGGAGCACCCCACTTGTACAACCAGATTTTGGTCAACTGGTGGCGGCCTGATATTTTGATGGAAGAGGTCAGCCATCCTATTTAATGCCCTAGCAATGGCATTATCCACCTCATTGTTGGAAGATTCCCCCATGGGTTCCTTATCCTGCCTCCTTGGCCTCACCATATTCTGTCAAAACACAATTCTCAACCCCACTTTAGTCCCGGACAAAATTTAATTAAGAGTAATAGTAACATCCAAATAAAAATAAAATAAAACAACATAAGATAATTAAAATAAAGTAAAATCAATAAAATCAATCAAACTATCAACAATAAATTAAAACCATTAAAAATAACATATTTCAAATCAAAATAATTTTAAATCACAATTTTTAAAAAATTTCTGGTACTTCACCTAAGGAACATGTGGCTTTACCCAGAGCCAAACCGCTCTGATACCACCTGTGACGCCCCGACTCCCACGTACAAAAAGCCTCGGGAATCATGACGTCAGGATGATGACAACCCGGTCACGCATCCCAACGACAAATGTCAAGTGTGTGCAACAAATAAACAGTGCACAATTAAAAACACAGCGGAAGGTAATAAAGTCAACTAGTACCAGAATTTTAGTTAATACAGATATCCAAAATACAAATACCTTAAAATCAAAGCCAAGTCCCAAAAATAAATACAAGTCTGAAAATAAAAGCTACAGCATGAGTGATCCCAAATCACTCCTCCGGCGGAGCCAGATCCTCAGGCTCGGCATCTGCATCATCAACAAAGTCTGCAGCACCATTAAATGGTACCACAGGTAAGTTATAACCTAACCAAGTCCAGAAATAAAATCATATCTACACAACTAACCATGCATGCCCATGATGCAATGTGCAATAATGCAACGCACGCCAAAAATCCCTTTGGCACAAAAATCATTTCCAATAAAATCAATTCCACCATTTTCCCAGAAAATGGCACACAAAAATCATTATCCATCATTTTCCCAGAAAATGATACAAAAAACAACTCACGCTATTTTCCCAGAAAACAGCCAATTTCCAATTATTCCAATTAACCATATGCACCATGGCCTCCCCTATGGACCATCCGCACGTCCTGGCTACTTTACGAGCGATGCCCAGTTCCGCACCTAGTGCGTTCGTGGCCAGGTCATCCTCTAGCCCTCGCCAGCAGAAGGGCCACGGAGTCGGCACGTCCAACGTCCGATCCCGTTGTCGCCCGGCAACAACCCAGGGGGTGTCACTCAGTATATTCCGCTCCCGAGTGACCAGAGGAGCTCCACCGAGATAATGCCCCATCTCAGCTTGGGGTCGTGATACACACGCACCCATAAATCCAATTCTTATGAAAATCTAGTTTTCAAAATAATCACATGAACATGAATGCAATGCATGAAAACCCAATTTTCCATTTACAAACATGCCATGTGTGCAATATGCAATAAACCAGATCAATCCTCACAACCAATGATCAACTCTCAAAATCACAATATAACCAAAATATCCAATATCCAAATCACATAACCAAACTCCAACAATTAATCCAACCACAATTAATCACACACAACAAATACTCCGATCAATCCATCCACCCCCGAACTCCTCGGACTCGGTCCGGAACCAACCAGGATACATATATATAAAATATAGCAGTTAATTAAAAAAATATAATTAAATCTCAAAGAATTGTTTAGGAAATACTTACAGCGTTTTAAAACTATTTTACGGAGGATCCGAGGTACAGGAAATCGTCAAAACAGCAAATTCACACAGTGTAAAAACACTGGCCGAAATGCAGTGAAATTAGAATTTTACACGGGTTCAAACGGAGACTTGAAATTGATAGGGTAGGGCCTATGGAATGTGGTGAATCTAATGGTGGTGGTGGTTGGCCGAGAATAGCGGCGGAAATGGGCGGTTTACGGTCGAAAGTTTCGAATCGGGTTTGAAACTCGTACGGGTGGCTCCGGCGACGGATCGGGGTCGGGTTTGGGTGGAAAAACTTGGTACTGGGCCGGTGAAGATGTGGTGAAGAAATGGTGGTCGGACGGCAGCAGAATGGGGAAAAACCCACCGCGGACTCGATCGGCTCGTGGCGGCTAACGGTGGCGTTAGCCGGCCGGATATTGGTAGGGTAGACTCACCGGCGGACGGGGAAGGGGCTGGTGCCGGCGGTGTAGTGCACGGCGACCGGGAGGCAGAGCAGCGGCGGTTGATCCGTTTCACACGGTGGAGAGAGGAGAGAGAAGAAAGAGAGAGGGGTCGGGCACGCGGGGGAAACAGGGGAAAAAAGAAAAAAAAGAAAGAAGAAAAAGGAAGAAAAGGAAAAAGAGGAGGGAAAAAGAGAAGATCCAGTCTTTCAACCTGGATCCCGAAAAATCCAACGAAAATGAAATTAAAACCGAAAGCTAAATAAAATAAAACAAACGCAGTGAAATATTTTAAATTCAACAATAAAAAATAAAAATCCAAAAATAAATCAATTAAAATTAAAAATCATTTTAAAATCCAAAACAGTAAAAAAAATCTAGAAAGCACATGAAAATAATTTTCACAATCTAAAATATTAAGAAATAATATTTAAAAACTCCCAAAATTTTAAAACAAGATAAATAATCATAAAATAAATTAAATAAATCCACCATTAAAAATATACTAATTCCGGGATGTTACATTATTAGCAATGAGGGACTCACTTTTGCAACAAGCAATTTGAAGCTCTCTTATTAAAATACGGAGTTAGACAGCAGACAACATTTTCTTATCATCCTTAGACAAATGGACAAGCAAAGGTATCAAATAGGGAGGTGAAGCAAATTCTAAAGAAAATAGTTAACATCTCCCGGAAAGATTGGGCTAAAAAGCTAGATGATGTGCTATGGGCTTATCGGACAACATTCAAAACACCTTTGGGAATGACTCCCTGTCCGTTGGTCTATGGGAAAGCATGCCATCTTCCTGTAGAGCTCGATCATAAAGCTTATTGGATGATGAAGCGCCTAAACATGGATCTCCAAGCGGCAGGTGAAAATCGTTTTTTGCAAATTAATGAGATGGACAAGTTTCGTAATGAAGCTTATGAGAATGCAAAAATAGTTTCGTAATGAAGCTTATGAGAATGCAAAAATCTACAAGGAGCAGACCAAGGCTTGGCATGATAAGCACATCTCAAAGGAGTTTGTACCTAGACAACAAGTTTTGCTTTACAATTGACGGCTTCACCTCTTTCCAGGAAAGCTCAAATCTCGATGGTCAGACCCATTCACAGTTGCTAAAGTTTTTCCCATGGAGCAGTAGAAGTCACTCATGATGAGAAGGGGACATTTAAAGTGAATGGACAACGTCTGAAGCCTTATTTGAATGGTGGAGTTGACAGCAAGAAGACCACCATTCTCCTTGATCCGACCTAGAAGAAGAGCAACAGTCAAGCTACTGACTATAACTAAGTGCTTCTTGGGAGGCAACTCGAGCATTCTAAACTTTTGTTTTGTTATTTACATTATATCCTGCAATTTGTTTGGTTTTCTAATTCTTCTTTTCCTCAATTGCTTCTTTGTGTTCTGATTTCAGTGTTTTTTTTTTTCTTTACATGGGTGTGGCAATGACATAGTTCCCCACTTCCTTGTTCCAGAACATGAACACATTGATGAAGATGCTGAAGGAGAGGAAGCTTGATCCATCTCTGCCTTTGGTCAGGGAAGTTTCTTGTTACCCTGTATTTACTTTCTTTGCTGCACATTGGCGACAATGTGTCAGGTTTCAGTTAGGGGTGTTGAACATGAACATATGCATGTCTGTTTGCATGAATTCAGCTTTGGTATTCTATCTTGATTACAAAGTATTTTTGCTTGAGTCAAGTTTGCTATCTTAGTAAGGTATTGAAACACCTCTGAATTTCTCTTTTTCATGCATGTAAGCTAAGGCTCTATGGTTTGATGGTTGCTGAACACATACAATTAGAGAACACTTAGATTTAAGTTGCAACCTACTACAATTGTGAGCATTTGGGCCATTCTCATTTTTGAGAGAGAAGTTGTCGTATTCTTTATCTTACTTTCAGCATTATCTCGTTGTATGATCTCATTACTTTTCTAATTGGGTTGACTATTGGGAATGCCATTATATGGTTGTGGTATGTTGGTTTAATTATACTTAGGAAAATATGAAAGTCAATTTAGGATGCAGTTTGAGCCTTTCACAAGCCGACCCATGTTTTATCCAATAGAAGCCACTTTGAGGCAAAATCTCAGCCATTTCTTTCTTAATCCATTTATTTCCTCACCCACTCCACATTGGAAGTTGAGCCTAAGTTGAACATCTCCTTTACCTTCAAATCTTAAATATGCGGTATGGGGAATACGTTGTTGATAATGAAAAGGAATGAGAAACCTTGGAAGTGAATGAAGAAAAGGTATGAGAAATCTTTTGAAGCGAGGTGTATTATTGTGAAGTTAAAAATAAAATAAAAATAAAAAAATAAAAAGAAGAAGAAGAAGAAGAAAACAAAAAAGGAAAAAGAAAAGAAGTGTTTTGAATTGAGAAGAATTACGAAAAGAATAACATCTAGTTGTGGGAAGCCATTTTAAGTGTACAATTTGGTGGAGACCCTTAGTATATACTTGAGAGTTGAGATTCCTTTTCAATCCTCTTATCCTTCCTTTCAATTTGACCTCAGCCCCATTACAACCTTCGTATTGACCTTTTGATCCTAAGTGGGTTAGTGGTTAGAATGGTTGAGTTCCCATTAGTTGGCATCTTCTCATGAGATCAATTCTTTTGTTTCATGCTTTTGCTCATAGACACTTATTCTTTCCATATATTTGAGTGGCAACCCTTCTCAACCTCTCTCTCTCTCTCTCTCTCTCTCTCTCTCTGTATATAAATATATATATATATATATATATTTGTCAATAGCTTTTATTATTGAGTATTACACCCACTATTTGTTGTCAGAACTTTTTTTTTGGGATGTTCTTGGCATTGTATGAGTTTGGGTTTGATGGAAAGATGGTTAAGGGCTTAACACACACGCACGAGTTCTGGAAGTGCGTTTTGATAGACAAACTTTAATAGCAATATTGATCTCTTGTGAATGCTTTGTTTGATGTGATTGAATATTTCTGCTTAGTTCATGTAAATTATTTTCATTTGGGACTAAGTGCAGCTTACTCTTTCTTTGCTTGAATTGATAGGGACTAGCAATAAGCTAGATGTGGGGTGTGATAGAGTGCATATGAGTGCACTCTTAATGCTACGTTTTCCTTGTCTATGTGCTAAAACATAAGTATAATTGGGACTTTTAATGATATCATTCTAATTTGAGTGCTAGTTTACCAAGTGTCCAATCCTAATTTATTTTTCAATGAGTTTATTGTATAAATGAAGCTAAAAATAATAAAGCCCAAGGCCCAAAATATAGAACTCAACTCAAGTGGGCTTGACCCAACCCAATTAGAAGGGATGAGATGCAAATGAACGGAGAAATGAGTCGAAGGCATTATGGGTTGAACGTAATCTGAATTGGAAGCCTCTCTGCAGAGTCTTGAATATTCTATCCATATCGCTCATGTCAGAGATCAAATTCAACTGATTAAAAAGGCATTGGAAAGATAACTTAATGGGCTACAATTGTTCCTGAAATAGATCTGTTGTAATTTCCATATTTTCCAAGCAAACAAAGTCCCACAATGTAAGCCTTGAAATCCACAGAATTGACACTTGGATTGGGGATTGATTTTCTTTTCTTGTGAGTAAGGCTTCAAGGAAGGAGGGCATCAAGGGTCTATGACTGGGATTTGGAGGGGAGTAGCCGACATCAAGGAAGAGCCGAGTTTTTGAGTTTTTTTTCTTTATTCCAAATCTCTTTCAACTGCTGGATATTAAACTCTTTAATTATGTTTTTATTCAGTTTTATTATGAACGAAATTCTATTTTCTAAGGCTTCGATGTAGCCTCACTATGATTATGTGAATCTTTCTTTAATTGAATTAATTTAGTATTTGTTTCATAATGTTGATTATTTCATTCTAAACTTAATGCTTATGAATGATTGATCACCATTTACATGATTTGGGATTCAATTTGAGACTGAGAAGTGATAATTCAGCCTACGTTTGAGATATCATAAGGAATCCATATGATAGAGATTTCTATGGATTTGTGTAATCTTTATGAGAGTTTCTTATTCTTAATGAATTTTGACAGGTTTGGAATTTTTACAGAGATGTAGAAATTTTGCTTATTGGGATATTTTGTTAATGCTTGAGAAAGATTAATGAATAATTTAGAGAGACTTGATTATCAACAATATGAAATAATTATAATTAATTCAATTAGGAAATTGGCATAGGATTAGTTATGGTGAATCGGAAACCCTAGAATCTTGTTTTCCTAATCTCAACTTGCTTATTTAAATTTGGTTATTTTAAATTTTCTGGTTCAACAATTCATTCTTATTTGAATTATCAAATAGATCATAATTTAATAAATTTTGGTACTTATTAATAATTTTTCAATACTATTGGGACGATACACTTACTCATTCACTTTATTACTTGTTATGATTCATACACTTGCGATTTCAATCAACAGTCACCTTATATAAAATAAAAATAAAGAAAGTGATCACGGTACATATCTCCGAACCGTGAGTACCTTATCCAAAATAAAAGGTTTTTGCTACACAATCTTCTATTATTCATCCACACTCCACACTCCATATTTTTTAATATTATTTTAAAATTTTTTTTTGAATTTATTTTTTTAAAACTATTTCAAATTTTTTATTTACTATTTATATAAAAATTATTTAATAAAAAAAATTTTAAAAAAAAATTTAAAAAGATGGAATGTGGAGTGTTGGAAGTTTGAAGATTTATTATTTTAAAAAAAGAGGAAAATGTACTTGTTGTTTAATTAATTCTACTTTCTTACGTAGCTTTTTTTTTTTTTTTTTTCTTATTTTATGTTGGAAGCAAAAGGATCCAAGACGAGTGAAGAGGAATATACGAAAAAGAGGGAGGAAAAGAAAAAATTAAAGAAGACAACAAGAGGTAAATAGAATAAATCCCAAGTACCTAAATTTGATTGAAATTGTATGAGAAAAAGAAATGTTCAGTTATTTTTTTTAAGCTGTATTGTATCATTTCAATTTTTTTTTTTTTCTCTTGGAGAAGTTCTGTACAATAGTGGCTTTGCTACTCTTTGTGTGGAAGTCTTTTTTGAAGAAGTGGATATTGTAGGATAAGGTTAATTAGAATTAACTTATGTGAAGCGGAGACTCCAGTACTTCTTAATTTTAAGTGTCTTCTGATGAATTGTTAATTAACTTTCCTAAAATTAAATTATTTTTTATTGATGAAGGTTAACTGATGGAAAGTTAATTAACTTGTGAGAAAATAAATAACAAGTGGGCAGACTATTTTAATGATGGAGTTACCAAAGTTATTACTCCCCAAAGTTATTTATAATACCTTGTTCCTTCTTTTCTTCTGACGTAAGTAATTATGTCATGTGCGTCAACCTGCCCACCCCTCTCTTTAGTGTCTAAGAACCCCGTTATACGTGTTAGACTCCGATGACGTGTTTTAAAAGATATTGCATAATTTATAAAACTAGTTTTGTATTTTAAAGTAAGGTGTATTTTAAATAGAAGATTCATATTACTATTTAAATAAAGAATATTTTAAATAACTCAATTATAATATCTTTGAAGAGCTCCAAAAATATTATAATTATAGGGAATCATTTTATATAAATGATTCCAGTTATTTAAAATATTAGGTGATTTAAATAATGATGGAAGCTTTATTTATTTAATAGTTTTACTCTTTTAAATATTTTAAGTAAGATTTCATCATTTTATAAATGATGAAGGAATATTATTTTAAATAATATTCTATCTTAATTCCTCTCAGTGCTTTTAAATAAGTTAGCTTTTACGTATTTTCAAATCAGTATTTAAGGGTCATCGTAGACCATTTTTATAGATCTCAGATGTCGGGTTTTAGGATAAAACCCCACCCCTCTCTCTTTTCCCTCACTTTTCCCTCCCCTTTCTCTCTCCTCCCTCTCAGCTTGTAGCGTACGTGACCCTTCTCTCTCTCGCCCGATCTCCTCCACTGCCCAGCCCGACGCCGCCATGCACCGGCGTGCCTCACCGCCCCTCCGACCGGCTTCCCCTCCCTCTGGCGAGTCCCCCCATGCCGATCTCCCTCGGCCACGCACTCTCCTCCTCCTCCCTCGGCGATGCAAGCCCGAATGGGCTTGGAAGCCACAGCGCCGCCGTGCGTCGTCCTCCGGCGCCACTACCTCCAAGGTAGCTCCTCCAGCCACCGACCGGCCTCCCTCTCCTTGCCGGTAGCCTCCCATGCACGAGCACAAGTGTACCCACGCACGGGTTCACTATGCGTGCTCCTAGCGCCGTCGTGCGCGGCCATCTCGGCCACCGGACACCACCACGAGATTCCTGAGGTCTCCCCCTTCCTCCTCCAATAAACCCACGGCCAGTAGGCCTCTCCTCCACCCCCCGGTGTTCCCCTCTCCACCGCACGGGTTTAGCCCGATCCGCCACCGTGCGCCGCCACCCACGGCGAGCGACCACCCTAGTCGGCACCCTTAGACCACCACGAACCCAACAGTACCACCCACGGCCCCGATCTGCCACCCACGACCCCACACTCTCTCTCACTCTCCCACGGTTTCTCCTCCCTCACAATGCACAGCCAGTCACAGTGGACCACCGTGCCGACCACCATTGAGCCTCCACGGCTCCACTAGCAACCTCCCCTAGCCTAACTAAAGCTTAAACCACCACTTTATATGGTGGGTAATCACTGCATGTGATGGACAGTCACTGCGCGTGACTGACCGCACTGTACACGGCTAGATCCGTCGTATTACGCTCATTTCCATCATCATCAAGGCCACCTTAGGCCCTTCCAAGACCACACCTAGCTATCAAAACACTTAAACAGTCATTATACGCGGTGTAGCCACCCCGTACGTTCCTCCGGCGTATTCGCTGTAACGGTCAACAAGCGACGCACGGGTTATCCCATCGATGGTATAATTCTCTATCCCTCGCTATTTATGTTAGATGTTAGCTAGTTGACTAGGTTGTGGACTGTGCTGTTAGTATTATAGGATTTGCTGTGCAGTATGATGGTGGTGTGATGGACTGTGGCGTGAAGTGTTGGGCGTATTAGGAAGTGTGTTGTGTAGTATTGTGGACTGTGCTATGTAGTGTGGTGGACTGTGCTATGTAGTGTTGTGGACTGTGCTGTGAAGTGTGGTTGTAGTGCATGTGCGGTAGTAGTGACGTGGTGTAGAGCTGTGAGTGGAGTACACATGGAGTGTACTCCATGTGGTGGAATAATGCACCGTATGACATATATGCCGTATTGGTGATGTGGCGGAGTGACGTAATGGAGTACACGTGGAGTGTACTCCATGTGATAGGACGATACACCATATGGCGTGTGTGTCATAATGGTGATGTGGCGTAATGTTGTGAATGGGGTACACGAGGAGTGTACTCCATGTTGTGAGACGACGCACCGTATGGCGTGTAGGCCATAGCGGTGATGTGGCGTAGTGTCGTGAATGGAGTATACACGGGGTATACTCCATGTTGTGAGACGATACACCGTATGACGTGTAGGCCATAGCGGTGATGTGGCGTAATGTTGTGAATGGAGTACATGAGGAGTGTACTCCATGTTGTGAGACGACGTACCGTATGGCGTGTAGGCCATAGCGGTGACGTGGCGTAGTGTCTTGAATGGAGTATACGAGGAGTGTACTCCATGTGGTGAGATGGAACACCGTATGGCGTGTATGCCATAGCGGTGATGTGGCGTAGTGTCGTGAATGGAGTATACGCGGGGTATACTCCATGTTGTGAGACGATACATTGTATGGCGTGTAGGCCATAGCGGTGATGTGGCGTAATGTTGTGAATGGAGTACACGAGGAGTGTACTCCATGTTGTGAGACGACGCACCGTATGACGTGTAGGTCATAGCGATGACGTGGCGTAGTGTTGTGAATGGAGTATACGAGGAGTGTACTCAATGTTGTGAGACGACCCACCGTATGGCGTGTAGGCCATAGTAGTGATGTGGCGTAGTGTCGTGAATGGAGTATACGAGAGTGTACTCCATATGGTGAGATGGTACACCGTATGGCGTGTATGCCACAACGGTGATGTGGCGGAGCGCTGTGAATAGACTACACGAGGAGTGTACTCCATGTTGTGAGACGATATACTATATGGCGTGTATGCCAGAATAGTGATGTGTTGTAGTGATGTAATGGAGTACACGTGGAATGTGCTCCATGTGATGGGATGATGCACCATACGGCGCGTGTGCTGTAATGGTGATGTGTCGTAGTGTGTAAAGGGAGTATGCATGGAGTGTACTCCCTAAGGTGCAACGATACACCGTATGGTGTGTTGCAAGGATGAGGATGGTTGTGTAGTTGTTAGGGGAAGAACTGATGTATGGTGTCGGGAACTGTGGAATAGTGTCCCGAAATGGCTGTGAAGTATGGCGGTAGTCCAAGGCAACGGGTGTCGCCATGTGATTGGCTTATGGCCGGGAATAAATGCGAAGTGGCTAAGAAGTATTAGAGCAGTGCATTGGAAGCATGATTGGGCAACGTCATGAAGTGACGTGGTCCATCATGGAGTTGCGTTGTGAAGACCTAAGATGTATGTGAGGTGATGTGACAAGGTCACGATGTAGTTTGGGAACAGTCTCGAGCTTATGGCGTGACGTAAAGTGTAGTTATGAACAGAGTCCCATCATGTCAAATGTTGGGATGAACTGTCATGAGAGTCGGGTAGCACGAAGAGTCGTGCTAGCCGGTAAAAGAAGGATGGTATCGGAGTATGGTGCTTGTCCGTACGACCCGATGACCAATGTAAGGTATGTTGGTCTTAGATGATAAAAGGGTAAAATACGTGTGTTGTCTGGTTAGACACATGTGTCGGACGGATTTACCGTATATAATGGATAATCTGTCCTATGTATGATGACGCGGTACTCAAGCCTCAGAGTGGTTTAGAGCCATGTGATGTGTACGCATGGTCATGAGAAGTAGAGTGAGCTAAGATACATGAGGGTAATGGTGAAGGTACTGTTTAAGAATGGGATGCATGACTTGGTTAGTCTAAGTCATGCGTCGGAATGTGGTTAATAAGAAGAATAGGACAAAGGTCCTAGTGTCTTAATCCTAAGGTGAATCATGAGTTCACCCTAGTAAGCAAGCACTTGAAGTAGAACATCAAGGTTGAAAGAAGTAGAGACCGTAATGGGTCTCTAAAGGTTTTATCATAGTAAGAAACGTGAAAGAACACGGGATAGAAGGAGAATGTTTTAGGTAAAGCATAGCTCTATTTCTAGTTAGTTGCTTATGCACTAGATAGAGAATAACGTTAAGGTTATGTATGCATGTAGGTTGCCATCTGACGCGCGCATGAATCGACTGTACGGTATGAATGGACTGTATGGTATGAAAGTAGCATGGAGTCCAGGTAAGTGTTACGTTCATACTCTTCTAGAGTTTTCTAAAGATAAGAAAAAGAAAAAGAAAAGGAAATATTTTTCCTTACGGAAACAAAGAAAAGAGATGGTCTTCCCTTTCAAGGGCAGACGTTTTACGAAAAGAAGAACGAAAAGTAACGCATTTAAAGTATAAGTATGTACGGCCTCCTTCGGCAGCCCCTATTTACACACCCAAAAGTATTGATTGTATGCATGTGAATGAATGACTATACGTAATATTTATTGTATGTATTTTCAAAGAAAAGACAATGAACGAAAAGATGTTTTTCGGGCTCTCGCCCCAAACGAACGTTTTCTCAAGAAAAGAATGTTTTCTCACGAAAAGACGCTTTCCATAAAAAGATGTTTTTCCATGAAAGCATGAAAAGAAACAAAAAGAAACGAAAGGCATGCTCATGCACGTGAAATGAATGAAAGCCGCAGCTCTCTAGAGCTGCCATGAATGGACGAACGTAAGAAAGAAAGAAAGAAAGGCATGAGCATGCATGAATGTATGAAAATACGTAACGACCACATGAAATGAATGAACGGGGTACCCAAACGAATGAATGGGCAGATTGCAATACCGGGCGGTAGTATCTGGTAGTGCACCCAGTGCTACATCCCTGATGGAAAGGGATTCCAACCCATGGCCACGGGCGAATCCATCGGCTCAAAAGGCCGCTAACCCTAGCACGTGGGGTGTAACAGTATGCACTGGCCTATGAAAGTGATCAGAAAAGAATGTATGAATGCACGGCATTCTTTAAGAAATGAAGGCAGTAACGGGGAAAGGTTTACTAAAAGAAAAACACGTTTTAAATATGAAAACCCCCGTCTACTGATGTTTACGAAAGAAAGCATATATGCATGTACGTATAGTATGTATGGAATGATGAATGCATGACTAAAACCCTATAGTTTTATATTTTAACTGTATAAAGTAACGCTTATTGAGTATTCGACTAATTTTAGTTTTTATGTGTGCCCCTCCCCCGACAGGAACTGAATGAGCAGTACGCTCAAGAGGGACACGGCCAAAAGAGAAGGGCACGGAAGTCTAGGCATGATGGTCTTAAATGTAAGAAAATACCTTTTTATTTTAAAGATTTATATTTTCCACTCTCTTAAGTCCCAAGCCTCTTTTATTATAAAAGCACATTTTATTTTATAACGTAGAGTCTTGCACCTTGGGAAGAACAGTAAAAGTGTTTTAAATCGGATGGTAATTCCCGTAGTATTTTCTAAAATATTTTGTAAAAATACCCACCACAAGGACGGGCGTTACATTATTACTCCACACATGAACTAAAGCCATGTGGACACAACATAGTTCATGGCTTTTAACCCATTTACTAATGTCTCTCACTTGTCTACAATGAGCACTATGTCCATAAACTATCTTATTGGATCTTTCAAGAAATTATTCCCTTATAAAAAAAAAAAATAAAGCACTAAATCTTCTTATTCCTTCAAATCCAAGAAAATAAATAAAAATATGTAAAAATAAAATAAAATCAATAGTATTGAAAGGAAAATGACACTTTTCATCAATAAAAGAGTGATAAAAATCACATAAAAATAACACTTATCACCTGGAGATGAGGGGTTCATTAAACGATGATTGTTTTGATCCCATGCCACCTTCAGATAGTTATCCATGGTATTGGCGATGGGTTGGATCCTTTTAATACCGAGCTGAGCTTCAGGTAGTGAGATAGGCTATGGGCTTGATTAACTGCCCATGCCCATCTGGGATTAGCCTTTTAGAATATCCTCTCCAGTCACCTCGCGACGTCTCATCATGCGTTGCGTGATGGGACTTAAAAGCATGCCATTTTTCATCTACCCAAATCCAATTGGCAGGGTGTCGTTTCTCTTTTAGAGAATTACTTGTCAGTGCCTCGTTTTGCATTCGTGCCTTTTCGTACCTCAACTGGCAATCCCATTTAAGGCTCTTGGGCTCTTACTTTTCCCTTCTCTCTTGAGTTCTTGGCATGCTTGGGTTCTTGTCTTTTTTTCTGGGCAACCTTCACTTTTCTTGCGATATTTTACTTTCCTTCCATGGCTTCTTCTTCCAAGGGCAAAGCCATGGCTTCTACTCATGGTCTTTCACCAAGATTCCTCCCCTCGCGTCACTGCTGCTTCTGCAAACCTTACTGGAGAAGGGGGTAAAAGGGGCATATTTCGGCATCCATATTCGTAGGTCATTGATGGTCTTCAAATGTTTCTTCTCACGAACTTGAGAACGCTCGAAACAATTTTAACATTCTTGATTTTGTCCATCTAAAGGCACCTACCCCAAACCAAAGGGTTGTTGATGCAAAAGGTTTTTTCTGTTGCCCTTTATCTTGAGATATTTACTATGGGGCTTTGATTCCCCCTTGTTTGGCTAGTCCGCGATATGTTAGATGTCCTAGGGCTTGCTACAGCCCAACTAGTGCTCAATGCCTGGAGAATATTGATGGTTTGTTACGTGTTGTGGCGAAGGATACTAGAACCCATGGGCGATGATTATCCTGACTTAACAGGCTGCAAATTCTTGTTGCTTCATGGGTTCAGGCATTTGGAGGGGAACCTTTGTAGTTTTCGGTCTCGTAGTAAGCTAGTCAAATTAGAACACAAGTATTCTCATGCTAAAGATTGGGGAAATAAGTTTTTCTTCGTTTCTGGTATGGGTTGGGAATTTCCTGCATATGAGATTTCTAGTCGAAAATTTCCCCTTAGAGCTTGTTGGTCCCTTGTTCCCAATGAGGATGATTTTGAGGTTTTTCTTTCCCCTCGTGAAGAGGCTCATGTGCAGTTGGTAAACTCTTGGGTTCAGAAATCATCCCCAATCATGTTTTTCATATGTGATTTTAACTCCTAGTAATATCGAAAGGTTTTTTATGGTGCCTAGTCGAGCCCATATATTGGGCCATGAGTTTTTGGGCGTCCCCTCGCCAGCGAGTATTTTGAAAAGGAAGTCTCGACTTGGTGCTGGTGGGGACAAGAAGAGAGAGGCCAAGAAATCTTGGATTTCGCCTCGTTTGGACAAGTCTATTTCGTCAAAACGTGATTCCTTGCCTCTCCTCAGGCAAATGTTATCATTAAGTTAGTTGTTCCTCAAGAGCAACCCAGCAAACTAGCCCCCTTTGTGGCTTCGCCATTGTTTTCTCTTGATGATGTGATGGCTTTGGCTAATGAAAATCTTGAGGCCGTGATTTCCACAAAAGCTACTACCAAAGGTACTTCTACGACTATCACCGAGGGTAATGGTGGTAACGCCACCCAGTCCTCAGTTGTATCGACTAGTATTGTGCATCTGGAATGCGATGATATTCACTTGGTGGAAGATGATGATGTTGTGTGTTTGAATCTTGACTTGCTTACAGTGCCCTCATCCATGCTTGCAACTTTCCAATCTTTTGATGTTCCCTTGCCTATAATGCCTTCATCTGCACCTGCGACTTTTCAATCCTTTGATGTTCCTGTGGGGTTACTCCTAATTTATCCTTCATCTTTTTGGCAGTCTCTCTGGCCAGTGGGAGTTGCATTTCGATTCCATCTCCGCCATTTAGCATTTCTTCTAAAGGTGATGGCGTACAATCCTTGATTTTCCCTGAGGGGAACCTTCTAATTAATCAGGCGTATCCTCGTTGGGATGATGATGTTGAAGTGTGTTCGAGTCCTCATGCCGACGTACCCACCAGCATTCCTTCTTTTGTCCCTCCTAGATCGACCGAGGGAGCTTCTACTCGAGGGGTTTTTGCTAATGTCTGTTTCTGAATCCCTAATCCGAGAGGTTCTTCTAGCTCTCGCCCATCAAGCTCTTCACTGTCCCCACTTGCTTGTCTCGAAGAGGCTTTCAACGCTGCTGTTCAACATCTCAGGAACATTTTTTCCCTAGTAATCTCTTTTTGTTTATTCCACCCTTTTCTACATATGATTATTAATTCTAACTGAATATATATATATTTTTAGGGAGTTGACTGCCTTGTTGCCGACTTGGTGGAGGATCGATTACAACTAGAAGAAGAAAACCAATCTATGCAATCCTTCATTAGTCGGGCTTACAGTGCCGTCTACATGGCTCGTGCAAAGAAGGATCAAATGGCCAGCGAGTTGTCTCAACTCAAAGCTCGTTCCCTCATGGCTGACAGTGATTTGGCTTCTCTTCGTGCCCAGGTTGATTTGCTTCGGGAAGAGTTGGAGAGCTTTGCTTTGAAGTGGCAACGATTGGGAGGTAGCGAGATGATCTTGTCATTTGCCTAAACCAGGCAAAGGTAGTCGAGCGGAGTGAGACGACTTGGCTGCTCACCTTAGCCAGGTAGAAGCAGTTGTGAAAGAGCAAGATGATTTTGCCGCCCAGATGGAAGCTTTTGTCAAAGAACGAGATGACATGGCTGCTCAGGCAACAATTACCTTAAAAAAGTGAGACAATTTGGCCGCCAATCTTGATTGGGTGAAGGCAGAGCTAAAAGAGTTAAGGAAAATCAAATCTAACTATGCCTCTCGTTTGGTTTCTCTTGAAAATGGGCAACGAGAGCTAAGCATGAAGCTGGGCATAGTGGAAGGGGAGAAAGTCCTAGCCAAGAAGAAAATGGCCTAAGTGAAGAGCCATCGTAAAGATAGCGACCACCAGTACCTTCAACTTAATGAGGTTGTTGAGTCTGCCAAGAAAAAAATTGCCCTTTCAGAGAAGAAAGCGACAAAGCTGAGTGTTGCCTTGGAGAACTCGCAACGCAACCTTAATCAGGTCCTTCCTCAACTAGTGATGGCTCCCAAGGTCTGGTCATGAGCTTAGGGCTTAGGTTTCAAGCTCGGTATTAAGAAACTTCATGAGTTACTCCTTCGTGAACCATAGACAAACCTGCATGCCTTGGATTGGAAAGACATTGGTGCCAACAAAGTTGCCTTCCATGTTCTTGACTGCTTTGGTCGGGCTGAGATGTCGAATGTTTATGTGCTCTTGGTGTTTTGAAACCCATAAGGCAACAATTTCAATTTTTATAACATTTTGTAACCCATTAGGGAACAATTTTCTTATTGATATAATGTTACTTTTCTTATTGAAGATAGGGAAACATGTGCAGGCATTTATTATTGAAGAAACAAATAAACAAGCTGTAAAAATTTACATATCTCTTCTTTAAACGTAATATTTCCTTAGATGTTATGCATTCCATGGATGAAGTAGTTCACGCTCTATGGTGTCCTTGAGATGGTAAGCTCCCGGTCTACGACTTACTACTACCACGTAAGGGCCTTCCCATTGTGGGCCCAATTTTCCTTACTCTTATATGGTGACACATGTTTCCTTCAAAACCAAGTCACCAATCTTGAAAGATCTGGGCCTCACTCTTTTATTAAAATATTGTTCCGCTTTCCTTTTAAAAGCTTCTATGCCGGCTTATGCATCCATCCTTGTTTCCTCTAGCAAGTCTAAGCTTTCTTCTAATCTTGCCCCATTTGTTTCTAGGTCAAAACTCTCTCTCCGGTGGCTATGTAATCCCACTTCCATTGGTACCATGTCTTCGCTTCCATATGCCAAAGTGAATGGTGTTTTGCCTATTGAAGTTTTTGGTGTCGTTCTGTAAGCCTACAAATCTTTGGGAGCTCGTCGGCCCATAACCCTTTCTTCTTGTGTATTTTCTTTTTTAATATCCCAACAATGGTTTTGTTAGTTACCTCAACATGTCCGTTCACCTAGGGGTGTCCTAGGGAAGAGTACTTGACTTTGATTCCTAACTCGAGACACCACTGGCAATAATATTCAGAATGGAATTGCCTACCGTTATCAGAGATGATGCACTGAGGTATTCCAAATCTACATACTACGGCCTTCCACAGAAATTTTGTTACACTTTAGGCCATTATTGTCGCCATCGCTTCAACCTCTGGCCACTTTATGAAATAGTCAATAGCTACAATGATGAATTTGGTTCCTCCTTGCTTGGGGACGTAGGAACTATTAGGTCTATTCCCCATTTGGGGAAAGGCCACAGTTAAGTTGTAGATTTCAATTCCTAAAAAGCAATTGTTGGGATGACTCTCGGTTTTAAGAAGAAATTCCTAAAAAGCTTCAATTTTTTAGTTTTATTTTTAGAAATATTCCATACCTTTTCAACTATCTTTGTGGATGACTTTTGTCGGCATTTTCTTATTGGCCACGTAGTAGACGAGTTAACGTTTCACACCCCCTAACTTATGATTTTGATAATATGGCTATAATTAACTTTACTTGTAAACCTTCTTCCACTCTTGTCTTTCATGCTCTTGTAAGTTTGTGACTTTGTGTAAACTTAGTTCTCTTGAAAGGTAAGGAAATAACTATTTAAGCTCAAATAGGGTTAGGGAATATGAGGTTGACAAGAAAGAAAAATATAAGGCTAGAATATAATTCAATAAAGCTCAAAAGGGTGGCTAGGGATAATGATAATAAACAGGTAAGCTTGAAAGGCACAATCGGTCCAAAGAATGCCTTAATCATTTCCCCAATAATATTTTGTCTAGGATTTTGCCTCGAGTGTAATCAAACAAGTTCTAGATTAAGTTGAGACCATACAAATTCACAAAATTCACATAAAATTTCTCTAGGTATGTAAAATGATTAATGATCATTATAAGCATTCATTGAACATAGAAGATATTAAATTAATCAAGATCAAGTAAAAAATTAAGAACTAGACTTAAGCAAATAATCAATTTCAATCATATTCTTATCATAGGCTTTTTAGTCATCAAACCATACTATTTTTATTATCATTATTATTATTATTATTTTATTTTATTTTATTTTTAGATAAAAGAATTTTCATTTCCCCAAACTTAAATATCACATTATCATCAATGGGAAAAAGGAAGAAAAACTAAAGTAAAGGATGAGAGAAGGTAAGAGATACTCTCCTGATTTTTTTCCTATTCTTCCAATTGAATATTTTCCTTGAAGGTGCAGCCATGTACACCTTGGAGATCTCTCTGGCCTCTTCATTCCTTAAATTTGATTGAAGTGGTTTGAGTTCAATCTTGGGTGGTTCCTTACTTGGAGATGTCAGTCGTGATGAGTTTAGCTCTTCCACTTTTGATTTTATTGAAGGAGGAAAAGATGGTGTAGCTTCCAAATATCTCTCACACTCCCTAACCTCTTCATCTTCGAATTCAATAGACATAGAGTGAGTAAGACATACCTCAAGTGGTAGCTTTGAAAATTCAGCTCCATAAATTTCATCAGCCATGACCACGTCTCGATCGCTTATTTAAAAACAAGAATGTACCTCAAAAGGAAATTCCATAGATTTAAATACGTCAAAAGTGACCTACTTCTCGCTGACCCTCAAAATGAGTTTCTCTTACTAGACATCAATTAAGGTTCTCCTCATCGCAAGAAAAGATCGGCCCCATATCAAAGGGATCTCCTCGTCCTCCCCCATATCAAGCACAATGAAGTCCGCCGGGAAAATGAACTTATCAACTTTCACCAGTACGTACTTATCAACTCATGAGTCCTCTCAGGTATTTAATAGATCTATCCGCTAACTGTAGAGAGATGGTGGTCAGTTTTGCTTTTCCAAAACCTAATTTCCTAAAAACAAAGAGAGGCATTAGATTAATACTTGCCCCTAAGCCGCATAAAATTTTATCAAAATAGGAATTTCCTATAGTGCAAGGGATCGTGAAACTCCTCGGATCTTTCAACTTAGGCGGTAGCTTCTTTTGTAAAATTTCACTGCTCTCCTTAGTCAGCATTACAGTCTCATGCTCCTCCAAATTCGGCTTGTTAGATAATATATCCTTCTAAAATTTTGCATATTTAGGCATTTGCTATGAAGCTTCAATGAGAGGAATATTAATGTGCAGTTGCTTAAATATATTCAGAAATTTAGAGAACTGATTATCAATCTTATTTTTTCTTAATCTTTGTGGAAAATGAATTGGTGGATCATAAGTTGAAGGAGAATAAGTTTCAGATATAAACTCCCTAGATTTCTTGGGTTTTGCAGCCCTTTTATTCTCCTTAGTCATTTTATCTTGCTGGTCGGTCACATCTCGCTCTGCTTCTTTTACCTCGGACTCATCTTCCTTCATCTTAGATTCCATGTTTTTTGCAGCTTCTGCGTCTTGCTCGGTATTTATTGTCTGTGGCTGGTCATATGTCCATCCACTTCTCAATGTTATGGCTTTGACATGTTCCTTCGGATTGGTCATAGTGTTGCTTGAAAAAGTCCCTATTGTCCTCTTGGTAAGCATGTTAGAGAGCTGACTGATTTGTGCCTCAAGATTGCATATTGAAGCTAAGTTATTTTTGGATCACCATATCAATCTTTTGCATGTACTACATAAACATATCCTCAAGTGTCAGTTTCTTCTCTTGTTGTGGAAACTATTGAGGTGGTTTAGTCGGCCCTTGATTATTGCTCCATAAAAAGTTAGGGTGATTTCTCCATCCGGGATTGAACTTGTTTGAATAAGGATTATTTTGACGTTAGAATATGGACAAATAATGGGCATGTTCAATACTCGGTTGGACAATAGAATTCCCCACTTGGCAATCTACACTTGAATGATTTCCTGCGCAATGATCACAAATAACATTTGTTTGAATAGCATTAATGTTCATCTTACCTAGTTGTTGTAATAGATTTGCCATTTGTGCCGCCAATGTGGTAATAGAATCAAGTTCAAAAACTCCAACCGTCTTTTTTGGCATTGCTCTCTCTGCAGACCATTGATAATTGTTGGATGTCAATTCTTCTAGAAGTTCATATGCGGCTTCATGGGTCTTACTCATTAATGCTCCTCCCGCATCAACCATAGATCGATTTGTGGGTCCCAAACCATTGTAAAATGTTTGTACTTGAAGACAAGCAGGGAGGTAGTGATGTGGACACTTGCGCAATAAGTCCTTGTATGTCTCCCATGCCTCATATAATGATTCACCCTCAAATTGGGTGAAGGTAGTGATATTATTCCCTAACTTCGTTGTCTTGGCCGAAGGAAAATATTTTGCTAAGAACTTTTGTGCCAATTCCTCCTAGGTGGTGATGATGCCAGGCGGCAAAGAGTTCAATCAAGGTTTTGCTTTTTTCCAAAGTGAGAAAGGAAAAAGTCTCAATCGAATCGCATCATCTGTCACTCCATTGTGTTTAAAAGTATCACAAATTTCTAGAAAATTTGCAATATGGACATTAGGATCCTCTTGTGACAGCCCCCTAAACTGGACGGTTTGTTGAATCATTTGAATGATGGCCGCCTTATAACACCTCTCCTTCTTTCTTACGTAAGCAAATTCCATCCGATGTAACAGTCGGCCCCTTCTCTCTAGCGACTGCGAGCCTTGTTATACATGTCGAACCTCGATGGCGTGTTTTTAAAGATACTAAGTGATTTTTAAAGTAAGCCCAATATTTTAAAGCCCCCGAATATTTCAAATGTCCTTGAAATATTTATATGGGATATTTTCAGTGTTATTGAACTAAACCTAATTTTAAATAAGACAATTATAATATTTTTGAAGAGCTCCAAAAATATTATAACTGTAGAAAATCATTTTATTAAAATGATTTTAGTATTTAAAATATTATGGGATTTAAATTATGTTGAAAACTCTAAATTAATTAAATGGTTTTATTCTCTTAAAGATATTAAACAAAATTTCATCATTTTATTAATGATGAAGGAATATTATTTTATAAACTAAAGTTTATTTCAAAATAATATTCTATCTTAATTCCTCTTAGTGCTTTTAATTAAGTTAATATTTACGCATTTTCAAATTAGTATTTAAAACCCACCGTTAGGTCGTTTTGAAGACCCCAAGATGAAGGGTTTGGATTAAAACCCTAGCTCCATCTCTTTCTCCCTCGCTTTTCCCTTTCCCCTCTCTCTCCTCCCTCTCCCACGCGGTTTCCTCCTCCCTTTCACCCAATCCGTTCCTTTAGCCACCACCGGCGACTTCCCCTCAAGCCAGTAAACACCTTCCCACCACCGGTGAACCCCACGCAGCCCTCTCTCTCCTCCTACGGTAGCCCAACTGAAATGGGTTTCACCCATTTATCTCCTCCTAGCGCCACTGCCGTCAACTAAGGCCACCACCGAGCACTACCATGAGCACCCCCTGACCTCACTCTTCTTCCTCCCCTTGACCCGAAGCCAGTAGCCTCTCCCTAGACCGCACGCATGAAGCTCCTCCACGCACAGGTTCTCCATACCCAATGTTGAGCTCCGCCTCCCATGGCCACCGTACCACCACTAGAGGCTCCTCCTCCCACCGGTGATCTCCCCTAGCCACCCCCATGTCTAGCCGAGACCACCATGAGGCCTTCCAAAACCACACCTAGCTATCCAAACACCCAAACAACCACCATGTAGGGTGAATAGCCACCGTAAGTGGTTTAGCCACCACGTGCGACCCTTCTGACTTCATCGACTGTGATGGTTAGCAAACAACGCAAGGGTCAACCCCGACGATGGTATAACCCTCTATCCCTCATTATTTATGTTAGATGTTAATGGATTAGTTAGATTATGGACTATGCTATTCGTATTTGCGGAGTTCGCTATGTAATGAAGTGTTGGGCATAGTTGGGAGTGTGTTGTGTAGTGTTGTGGACAGTGCTATATTGGTGACATGGCATTGTGTGGAATGGGAAGAGTATACGTAGGTGTACTCTGTGTGGCGTAGCGTGTGTGAAGAGAGTACATGTGGAGTGTGCTCCATGTGATAGAGTGATGCACCATATGGTGTGTATGCTATAGTGGTGATGTGGTATGGCATATGTGAATGGAGTATACGTGGAGTATATTCCAAGAGGTGAGGCAATACACCATGTGGCATGTCGCGAAGATAGGGATGATTAAGTAGTTGATGAGCGTATTGTGTGGTGAGTAGTGTCGGGAACTGTGGAACAGTGTCCCTAAGTAGCCATGATGTGGCCTATAGTCTAAGGTGACAAGTGTCACTATGTAGATGACATATGGCTAGGAGTATGTGTGAAGTGGCAAGATAGTATCAGAGTAGCGCAGCGAAAGCAAGACAGGAAAATGTCACGAAGTGACATGGTTAAGTAAGGAGTCATGCTTGTGATGGGTGAGGAGTTAGTGTAAGAATGACATAGCAGGAACGTGATGAGATGTCACGATGTGACAGGAGTATGTGAGAAGCAGTACTCATGATGAGTTAGGAGTTGGCGTAGAAATGACGTAACGAGATGTCAGGTGACATAATAAGGTCACGGTGTAGCTTGGGAGTAGTCTCAAGCTATGACGTGACGTGAAGTATAGTTATGAATGGAGTCTTGTCGTGTCAAGTGTTGAGATGAACTATTAAGAGTGACGGGTAGCATGAAGAGCCATGCTAGCTGGGTTAAGAGAAGGTTGGTATCGAAGTATGATGCCTGTCCTTACAAGCTAGTGATCAACGGATTATATGTTAGTCTTAGGTAATAAAGGGGTAAGGTACATGTGTAATCTGATTAGACATGTGCTGGACAGATTCACCATATGTAATGGGTAATCTGTCCTAAGCATGGTTACACAGATCTTAAACCTCAGAGTTGGCTTAAAGTCGCATGGCGTGTTTGGATGGGAATGAGAATTTAGTGTGAGCTAAGATGCATGAAGGTAGTGACGGGCGTATTGTCTAGGATTAGGATGCGTGACTTAGTTAGTTTGAGTCATGCATTGGGATGTGGTCAATAGAAGAGTAAGATGAAGGTCTTAGTGTCTTAACACTAAGGTGAATCATGGGTTCACTTTAGTGGATGAGCACTCGAGGTAAGACCTTGAGTTTGGAAGAGGTAGTGACCGTAAGTAGATCCCGAATGTTTTAGCATAGTAAGGGACATGAAAGAAGGAGAGTGTTTCAAGTGAAATGTAGTTTTATTTCTAAGTTTAGTTGCTTTTGCACTAGATAAGGAATAATGCTAAGGTTATGTGTATGCATGTAGGTTACTATCTGACACGCACATGAATGGACTGTATAGTATGAAAGTAGTATGGAGTTCAGGTAAGTATTACGCTTATACTCTTCTAGAATTTTCTAAACGATATGAAATGAAAATGAAATGCTTTTTCTTTACAATACTTTACGAAATGATAAGAAAGATGTTTTACGAAAGCATGCTAAGTGTTTAAAAGTATAAGTATGTAACGGCTCTTCTTGGCAGCCCCTTTTTATCCAACCAAAGTATTAATTTTACACATGTGAATGGATGAGTAAACGCAGTATCTATTGTACGTATTTTCTACGAAGAGAAATGTTAAGGCTTATGCCTCAACCTTTAAGCAATGCTTTAAATGACACGAAGAAAGTGTTTTAAACGTCCCTATGAACTGACGTTTTAAGGATGCCATGAACTTATGCTTTAAATGATGCCTTGAAAGATGATGTTTAAGCTCATGCTTTTAAATGACGTTTTTCCATGGATGAATTGATAAATGAAAAGGATTGAAAAGGAAAGGACTGAACTAAAAGAAATGACTGAATATTTTAATGCATGAAAATATGTAACGACAATGACTGAATGAAAGGGTACCAAAGGACTGGACTAGGCAGATTGCAATGTCAGGTAAGCAGTACTGGTAGTGCACCCAATGCTGCCCCCTGACTGAAAGGGGAATCCCAACCCGTGGCCATGGGCGGAATCCGGGTCCAAAGGAAGATCACTAACCCCAACACATGGGGTATAACAGTGTGCACTGGCCAAAGAAAAGTGATAAGAAAGAATGTATACATGCATCGCACTTTTTAAGAAATGAAGACACTGGTGGGAGAAAAGTTTTACGAAAAGAAAACCCATTTTTAAGAAAAACCCCGCCTAGTAATGTTTTCAAAACAAATGCATGTCTCATACGTATCATACGTATCATATGCCATTAACATCTATGTTAGTATATTTTAATGGTATGAAGTAATGCTTACTGAGTATTCGACTCATTTTAGTTTTTATATGTGCCCCACCACCCAAATGAATTGAATGAGCAGAACGCGTCAGGACGAACATAGCCCAAAAGGAAGAGCACGGAAGTCTAGGCATGAAAGTTTTAAATGCATAAGAGACCTTTTTATAATAAGATTTATGTTTTTCCACTGTAAACCTCTTTCATTGTCAAAGCACATTTTATTTTATAACGTAGGCTGCGTTTGGATGTGAAACTGAGTTGAGTTGAGTTTTTTATGAATAGTAGTGAGTTGAGATAATTGAGTGGGTTTTGTGGGGTCCACTTAAAATGAGTTTATATTTGTTTGGATGTTAAAATGAATTTAGATATATTTATAGAAAGTTGTGAAGTAATTGGGGCCCACCAAAAATTCACTGTTCACTTGTTAGTTATGTCTCCTACGCAGCCTACGGTAATTCCAACAACAAATTTGTTATTTATTTATCTATTGTTCACTTTTCAGATCTTCACATAAATATATTCTTTTATGCAAATATTTGCTTACTCTTTTATAAAAATTGAATAAAATAATTATGAATAACGGAATGGTACAAAAAAATAATGCGAGTAAGAAATCTCTGCATTCTTGAGGTGTCCCCTCTATATACAGTAAACAAAATGAGTGTTTTGCTTTTTCCAGATGAAACTGGCTCAAATTTGTGTTTGGATTGCAGATGGAGTTGAAAATGGAGCTAAGTTGAACTACTTTCATCATCCAAATGAAGCCGTAAAGTCTTGCACCCTAGGTATGGAAGTAAAAAGTTTTAAAACGAATGGTAATTCTCGTTGTCTTTTCTAAAATCATTTTATAAAAAGTCTCACCACATGGACGGGCATTACATGGCTTGATATCGAAGTTATTGGCTTGTATAGCTGGCCACCTTATACTAGATGTTGCCCCATTGACAGAGGGCATCGCATAGTCTCTTAACGCCTTGTGCTCCTGGTTGGCCATATTAAATTTAGATGTGGTGACCTATTTCTTTTTCTCTTTATTAATCCAACGTATGGTTCTTTCAATCTCGAGATCGAGAAGTGTATGCTCTAATGATTTCGATCAGGGCATGCACTTCTAATTCCTGAAAAGAAGAATCAAACTGAGATCTAATTTAAACCAATCAAATAAAATCCAAAGTAGTAAAAATCTAGCTAGTATCAATATCAATAACAAATAACTAATCCCTAGCAATGGCACCAAAACCTTATTGTACTAAAAATATCTACAGGTGCACATGATCGTAACAAGTGATAAAGTGTTTTAAAGAAAACAGATGTCGAACTCACAGGGCTTAATTATGCTATTGAGACTGAAATTTACTAAATTAATTACTGTTTAAAAAACCTAAATTTAAAGAATAGACTATCTAAATTAAACTAAAAAAATAGCATTAAAATTAAGATTTTAAAGATAACAATGATAGATTTAGAGCGTTTGATTTTACCTAACATATCTCACACAACTTATTCTTCCTTGTTATAGACCTCCAATTATCCCAAGTTGATGATAAAAATCTCTTAATTATTCAATATTTTCTCTCAAACAATACCAAAAATATCTCCAACTAATAACTCCATATCTCTATATGAATTTAACTAATTGGAGACTCATTAAGTTCTTTGAATTTTTCTTGAAAATTACACTAATCGCAGTAAAGTATCTATACTCTCGCTCCACTAATGGTGCATAATCCTAGAGCTTTAATCACAAATCACCTTTCGGTCTCATTGTGATTTAATAAATCGAACAGTAGTTATCTAGAAAATTGCAAGCATTAAGAATAAGGAATAAACACTCAATTATGGAAATATTGAAAATACGATAACTTAGAATATAAATTGTGTTCAATGCTAGACTACATCAAAACTCTAGAAAATAAAATTAGCTCATAATGAAATTGAAAAGAAAAACATTAAAACTAGTGTTCTTTGTTGGAGTCGATTGATGAAGCATGCGGCTCTCGCCTTTACCCTCCAAATCTGCCTCCTTAAAAGAAACTCAAAAAATAAACTCTCGAATATTATTAGTCTAAACTCCGACTCTCTAAAATTCAGAGTCTCCTCTTCTTCATCCCACAAGCTGGGATTAAATAGACGTCAAAACTTCAAATGGGGAAACATGATAAATGCGGCTAAAATCTAGCACAAAGATCTGGAAAATGGTTTCTAAAGATAGGTGTTAACATAAAAGAAATTATCCCAAAAATAACGGGATTGTCTAAAATGGAAGATTCAGTAATATGCGGCTTGAATTGCGGAGTTTGGGAGGATTTCATGGTCAGCAAATTGATTGCAGAACTGGGAAAGGTCTCACCAGGTAGATGCTGTGTGCACTAAATATAGTTGGTCTCCTCGCCTACTGAGAGGAAAGACTCCTGACCGGATTGATAGAACCCGCTCGCCAACCAACTGAGCGGTAAAACTGCTCACCTTTACTAGTAATTGCCCATGATGTCGTTTAGGTTGGTTGTTTAAGTTGGTCATTTAAACTAGTCGCCCAATCTAGTCATCCAGAGCCTTGCACTAAGTCTTCACGCCTAGGAGGTAAAATCTCTCGCTTATCACCTAACTCTTGTCGCTAATTCTAGTTGCGACTTCTGGTCAAGAGTCTCATCACTCTCTTCAGATCTCACTGCCTCTCATTGGTATGGATTGTAGCCTCTTCTTTTATACCAAAATCCTCTCATTTTGCAATAAATCTTCTCATTCTTTCAAATCCAAGAAAATAAAGAAAAATATATAGAAATAAAATAAAATCAATAATATTGAAGGAAAATTGACACTTTTCATAAATAAAAGAGTGATAAAAGTTACATAAAAATAACACTTATCAGACAACTACAATGATGAATTTGGTTCCTCCTTGCTTGGGGACATAGGAACTATCAAGTCTATTCCCCATTGGGGGAAAGGCCACGGTGAAGTTATGGATCTCAATTCCTTGGGAGGTGCACTTGGGACTAGTGCGTGCAACTGGCATTGGACACATTTCTTTATAAACTCATTTGCATCTTTAAGTGCATTTGGCCAATAATATCCTACCCTCACAATCTTTACGACGAGCAACCGTCCTCCTGAATGATTTTCACATTTCCCCTTGTGTATTTCCTTCATCACATATTTTGTCTCCTCTTTTGCTACACATCTCAATAATGGGTTAGAAAAACCTCACCTATACAATACCCCGTCTATTATAGTCAACCTAGCCGCCCTGCTTTTTATCTTCCTTACCTCCTCCCCAAATGGAGGAAGGTTGTCTGTTTCTAGATATTTTCTTATATTATTAGCCCATCCTCACGTGCAAATTTTCCTCATGTGCAAATTTTCCTCTCTTACAGTTGGACTATCCACCATTCGAAGGCTAACCTTCCATGGCAAGGTGTATTTTTGCTTTGCTAATGCTGCTCGTGCTAACCGATCAGCTTTAAAATTATATCCCCAAGGTATTCGCTCGATTCAAAAGTACTTGAGGCATTTGAAGTGTTCTTGAACTTGTTGGAGATATTTTATTAATTTCACTCCCCTCGCCAAATATTCTCTTGTGATATGCCCGACTACTACTTGCAAATCCACTTTCATTGCGAATCCATATTCAGCTTGATTGTTTGTAACTTTGAAATTTAACTGTATGGTGTGGTATAATTCTTCCTCTTCATTCGACACCATATATGCACCCATGCCTCCTTCTGCTCGGTAGGATGACCCATCCACATATACTCGCCATGGCTTCTTCTCAGGTGACTTATGGAAATTTGAATTCTGCTACGAAGTCAACCATGATCTACCCTTTCACAATGCTTTTAGGTACATAACTGATGTCATACTCACTTAGCTCAATAGATCACTTGACCAATTGTCCCGAGGTATCAGGCTTCTGTAATACCTTCTGTAAAGGCGATGAGGTAGCCACCTTTATTGAGTGGGCTTGGAAATAAGGCCATAATTGCCCTGCTACTATCACCACGGCAAAGGCGACTAACTCGATCTTCGGATACCTGGTCTCAACTCCTCTCAGGGCCTTACTTACATATTACACTAACTTCTATTCCTTCACCTCTTCTTTTATTGATGCCGATGATACGACATCCAGGGTTACTACCAGATACAAGGACAGAGGTTCCCCTTGTTTGGTGTGGCTAAGTAATGGCAGATAGGTCAGGTACTCTTTCAGCTGTGTAAATGCCCATTCGCAATTGGTATCCCAATCCTGAGCTTTCTTAAACACTTGAAAGAAAGGAAGGCATTTATCTGTTGTTCAGGACACAAACCTGTTGAGGGCTGCTATTCTTCCTACTAGTTTCTGTACTTCATTTAAATTTATAGGCAACTTCATCTCTATTATCACTCTTAGCTTTTCGGAATTGGCTTCAAGACCATTTTCTGACACCAGAAACCAAAGGAATTTTCCTGATTGTACTCCAAAAGCACAGTTGGTCGGGTTGAGTTTCATCCAGTATCGTCGCCAAACTTGGAAAGCTTCCCTAAGGTCTTCTATGTGCTTGGCAAACTCCATGCTCTTCACTGGCAGATCATCAATATACATTTCCATGTTCCTCCCGATCTGATTCTTAAACATCTTGTTTACTAACCTCTAATATGTTGCCCCATCATTCTTCAAGCTCAAAGGTATCACTTTATAGCAATACAGTCCGCGGTCTGTTATGAAAGCAATCTTCTCCTGGCTAGCTTTATTCATCCTAATATGCTTATATCCTGAATAGGCGTCCATAAAACTCAACATTTTAGGTCGTACTGTCATGTCTACTATCAAATCTATCCGCGAGAGTGGAAAACTATCCTTCGATCAAGCTTTGTTGAGATCTACGAAATCTACATACATTAGCCATTTTCTGTTGGATTTCTTCACCAATACTAGATTCAACAACCATTCCACACATTGTGCTTCTCTGATGAACCTAGCTACCAACAACCTATTCACCTCCTCTGTGATTGATTCGTACTTCTCGGTGTTAAAGTTTCTCTTCCTTTGTTTTACTGGGCACGCTTTCAAGTCTACACTTAATCTGTGTTCGATGATCTCCTCGCCTATTCCAGGCATACCCCTGTGACTCCATGCGAACACGTCTTTATGCTCTAGGAGGAAGTTGATCAATTGTTGACTTTCCTCTTTCATTAGTCTAGTTCCTATCTTCACATAACTCTCTAGGTGACTCGACTCAAGAGTGATTAGCTCCAGAAGTTCATTTGCTTCTCCCTGCTTCAAGGCGTCTTCATCCCTAGTTTCTGCTTCAATCATCAATATTTGCAGCGGCAATGGAAAGATCACACTCGCCTCCTCTCCTGATTCTATGACACTCACTTCTTTTCCTTGCCTAAGTTCTTGTACGTAACATTCTCTAGCCAGGACCTGCTCGTTGCGCACCTCACCCATTCCAGCCTTTGTTGGGAACTTCATTTTCAAACGATGTGTCGAGATAATTGCCTTTAATGCATTCAATGTGGGCCAATCTATAATTGTATTGTATGCTGATCGAGGTTTTACTACTAAGAACTCAGTCATAGTAGTGGCGACAAGAGGATCCGTGCCCACAGATACTAGCAATGCAATAGATCCCATGGGCTGTATCCTGTCTCCGATGAACCCTTTTAATGTAGTTGGTGCCGGTCGCAATTGATCCTCACCAATTTCCATCTTTCTGAAAGCATCCCAAAATAGGATGTGTGCTGAATAAGATGCCATCCGAAGTGAATTGTTTTATGGGAAGAAGCCATATGAAGTGCACTATTTAGTTGGGGTTCTCATTTAGAACGAATCGTTTCGTTAATTGTAATACGCAGTAGATCTACTTTTCTATTTTGTAGTCTATTATGTGGAAATCCACGTTAGTGTCTGCCAATAGAGTTTGTTAGTCTCAGAAGGAATATAGGGGAGAATGCAAGGGAAGAAAAGGCATCGAAAATGTTGTAAGAACTTTGGAAGCTAGGGTTCCTCAGAAACCCATATCATTTACAATGATATTCAGTCCTTTCATTCTACATTTCATTATCATTTTCTTTCCATATTTCACTATTACAATTAGATACATGACAATTGGTATCTAGAGCCATTGTTCCTAATGGTTGAAGGTAGCCGATCCAAACAACAGCAAGAACTAGTGCAAAGGTAGGTTGAATCGCATGAGCTAAGTATCTAGGAAATTCGTGAGCAGCTGAACCAGATGACTGATATGATGCACACCATGGTTGCAAACTAAAATCAAGTAGCCCACTGAGACCCACATCTAGATTTTGAGCCAGAAAACTATGACCACTTTAGGCAAGAGGAATCAAGCTGGATTTTCTCCATTTTGATGGAGAAGACCCAGCAGAGTGGATCTTCAAGGCATCCCACTACTTTGAATTTAATCAAACACCTCCTGCTCAAAGGTTACTCATGGCCTCATACCACATGGATAGTGAGGCACTGATCTAGTACCAAGATGCAATGGATACTAGGCAGTCCACTTGTTCGCAGTCCTTCAAACAAGCCCTCCAACTGTGATTCGGACCCACAGCTTATGATGAACCCATGGAGGTGCTCACAAGGTTGAAGCAAACCACAATAGTGGTAGAATACAAGGGACAGTTTGAAACTCTTTCAATCAGATTAAAGGGGCTCTTAGACACACACAAGTTGAGCTGCTTCCTTAGTAACCTCAAAGATGAGATTCACCTTCCACTTCGTTTGCTCAATCTTGAAAACCTAAGTGCCGCATTTGGCCTCACAAAAGAACAAGAAGAATATCTGAACGGTCCAAAAAAAGCAATAAGATCTAGGGTAGAAAAGAGCAGCACATCTCCATCAGCAAGTGGTGGTTAATGGGCACCTCCTAGTGAAGCCCAAAATCAAGCCCCTATCCCCTACTAGGATGATTTCATGAATACAAATGGATGAAAAGAGAGAGAGAAAAAAAAAGGGCTTATGATACCATTGTGACGAAAAATGGAACCCCTCCCATATATGTAAGAGCCCCAAAATCTATTTGTTGCAAAGATTTGAAGAAAAGGAAAATGAAAAGTCAGAGGAATTCTATTACGATTACACGAAATTTGAGGAAGGGAATGTATTACCTACTACCCAAGGGGAGCCCAAGATTTCAATAAATGCAATTACGAGAACTCCTGTTGCCAACACTATGAGGATCCAAGGTCAAATTAGGGGAGAGATGTTGGTGATATTAGTAGATTCAGGTAGCACCCACAACTTCTTAGACTATTCCATAAGCAAGAAAATAGGCTTATGTACTAAGCCAACAATCAAGTTGTCAGTCAGGGCTGCAAATGGAGATACCATTAACAGTGAGGGACTCTACAGGGAGGTCACCACCAGAATTCAAAGTAATTCATTCTGCCCCTCTTATTATCTACTACCTTTGGGTGGGTGTGATGTTGTTTTAGGAGTCCAATGGCTAGCCACCTTAGGGCCCATTATGTGGGACTTTTCTAAACTGTTAATGAAATTTAAGTGGGAAGGGAATGAGGTCCAATTATGGGGAATGAGGTTGAGTAGCTCTACCTTTGAGGGTGGAAGGAAATCATAGTTGGACAATGTGAGTAAGGGCAAGGGACTATTTTTACAGTTAGTCATAGCTACTAAATAGAAACCACAACAACATATATGCCCTAAAATCCAAATTTTACTCAAGGAATTTGATAAATTAAGGGCCATTCCAAGTGATTCAAAGGCTGGGTGTGGTGGCTTACCACCTAGACTTACCACTATCCATTTTAATTTACCTAGTATTTCACATATCTTGCCTCCAAAAGAAGTTAGGGAAAAGGATCCAACCACTTCCCTCTCTTCCACCAATCAATGCGAATGGGGAGATCTAACCCGTACCAGAGTGCCTCATAGATCACAGTGTCAAACACCATGGTCACCATGCCATCACAGAGGTCTTTATCAAGTGAGTAGGAGCCATAGTGGAAGACAACACTTGGGAACCCCTTTCAAAGTTTCAAGAACTCTACCCACACCTTGTGGGCAAGGTTCTTTAACTTGGGGGGGGGGGGTATGTTATGATCTGGAGATGGCTCGATAAAGGAGAGAAGGAGTTTAGTTCTGATCTAAAGTAAGAGAAGCCTTTGTTAAACGGGGTCGTTTTCGATATGGAACAAAGGAGCAAAACATAGCAGTAGCAGTAAGAAGCCATTCGAACTGCACCATTTTATGGGAAGAAGCCATCTAAAGAGCACTGTTTAGTTGGTGGTCTCATTTAGAATGAATCATTTTGTTAATTGTAATATGCAATAGATCTACTTCTCTGTATTGTAGTCTTTATGTTGAAAGCCACGTCAGTGTCTGTCAGTAGAGTGAGTTAGTCTCAGAAGGAACATAAGGAAGAATGCAAGGGAAGAAAGGGCATAAAAAAACTTGTATGAAATTGCATGAACTCTGGACGCTAGGGTTCCTCGTAAACCCATATCATTTACAGTAATATTCAATCCTTTCATTCTACATTTCATCATCATTTTCTTTCCATATTTCACTATTACAATTAGGTTGGTCTCTTTTCTTAGGTGGGTTACCACAACCACAGGTAGCAAAATATAGCTACTAGCTATTGTCTCAATTCTCAAAGTCATTGGCTTGATCTCTATCTAGTCAAGCATGCATCAAGCTTATCTAGAATCTTACGTGCATTATTGGTCGAGATTACCTAATTTGGCCTTCACCACCAATCACATACATGGTCAAGATCGCATACTGGCATGTGGTTTTGGATCTTGCTACATGAATGTGATCATGAGGTGCTAATTTGCCTAAGGCATCCTCGATTAATTAGGGTCTCAGATGATATTTTCCATTATATGTATGTCATCAATATTCGTAGTTTTGCCAAAGAATTGCTTTAATTTGTTGATTTGCATAATTTTGTGTCGCTGTTTAGGCCAGATCAAAGCCTATATGGGACTTTTCATGTCGATATCCAAGAACTCTTGTAGTACTGGAGGACTGGGTATGTAACGCTCCGTACCCGAAAGTGGTCAGAGAGTTACTATCTAACACCTAAAATCATCTCCTCAAAATATAAAAAGCATTCCCAAATATTTCAAAAACAAGAGTTCATCTATTCCAACTGTACATATATACAATCCTCACAAGGTTTTCAATGAAATAACCCAACAAGATAAATTAACAACTCTACAAATTCTCCATAATAATAATAGGACAAGTTTGGGGGTGGGATGAAATGAAAATTTTATAGTTAGTAGTATGATAGTTTGTGAATAGTAGTGAAATAGTTTGAGTAAGGTGGAGTTTGGATAGTGAGCTGAGATGAGATAGTTTTAGATAAAAGTTGAAAGTTGAATAAAATATTGTTAGAATATTATTTTTAATATTATTATTATTTTGAGATTTGAAAAAATTGATATATTTATTGTTTTTTATGTAAGACTTTGTGAAAATTGTAATAATGAAATGAGATGAGATGGGTTGAGATGGTTTTGGTATCCAAACTGAGCTGATTTTGGAAAATGAGAGAAAAAGTTGAATAAAAAATATTATAAAGCTAAAATATTGTTTGAATATAGTTTTTTAATATTATTTTTGTTCGGAAATTTCAAAAAATTGAATTATATTTTTTATCTTTTGTTTGAAAGTCTAGGAATGTTGTAATGATTAGTTTGAAAGTATTTGTATTTGAGTAGTATTTGGGAAGGAGATGAAATGAGATGAGATGATAATTTTGAGATGAAATCTTTTTCCAAACAAGCCCTAAATCTCCTAGTAAATCAGATCAACATAATAACAACATCATCTACGCTAAATAAATTCTCCTCATAACCACAGTACCCTTAGGCACTCGATAAATAATCCACGGTTAACCCCGCCCATGCTTCCTAATCTTGGTTCTCAACTGCATCATCAAAATCATCTAAAAATATTTTGAAGATAAGGGGTAAGTTATCAATAACTTAATAAGTAGAAAACATATACCAGTATGTAAATAAGAGCATTTATAGAGTATAGGATACATAACAAAATATTTTCAGTGTCAGCATGCAAAACAAAAAATGCTCACACTACAAGGAATAGTAGTTATTGCGGCGATATGTGGAATGTTGCAAAAGAAAACGTCGAAATTAGTACTTTTTTGCAATGGAATAAATGCCGCCATTAGATTTTACAGCAGATTACAGTGGGAGCAGTCGGTTTACTTGTTATGGCGAATTTTTTTATCTTTTGCGACGATTTCTTCGTCGCAACTAGTAATCATTTCTTTCGTCGAATACTTTCCATCGGGATATGGCTAATATGGGAATAATATTTTGTCGCAACAATAACTACTAGAAGAACTTTCGACGTTTTGGGCATTTTCTCCTCTAATTTGTGACGTTTTGGGCATTTTCTCCTTCGATCCCCTTTCTCTATCTAAACCCTACCTCATCTTCTACAGTTCATGATTTTCCCCACCACCATGACTGAATTTGGATACCATTATGAGGCAAGATCTCCAAATCAATTGTAAGTTTCTCTCTATTTCGCATTTTCAATGGTGTCGTTGGAAAAATCTAGGTTAAGTTTTTCTGTCTACACCAGGCCATTTATCTCATGCATCATGCACGGGTGGCTCATCAATCAAACCAAGTTTTTTTTTTTATATATGAATGAATTTACCTTTTTAGTGACTTTGTATAATGTACAAGGACCCGACATATATATGCTATCGAACATCCAAACCTCCACTTGTAAGTCATTGATGAAAAGTTAGAAGATTTGCATTTGAATCAAGGTATTTCTTTTCCCCTAAAATCTCTACCGTCAAATTATAGAGATATCTATCTTCCATTTTTGGATTTTTAAGCTTTAAACATAAAACTCAATTTTTGGAAAGAATATACAGTGTTTTGGGAAGAATTGTTGGGAATGCATTCATTCTATCTGATTTTCTTATATAATGTTTATCAGTTCTATGAACTTCAAACTTGGGCCATAATATATCAAATTCTATGATCAAGGGGCAAGCCACATGGTTGGAATTTGAGTGTGATCTTCTTTTGTATCAACTATTCCTAGTGGTTAATAATATCTCATAGCATCTTGTGTTTGATAGAAGTAAATTGCAGTGACATATTTAACGAATTATAATTTACAGTACTGACTAACCTTTTTCCTATTCTGACATGTGACTGTAGCCCATGGATTTAAGTTGTTTAATAATGATAGACACACAGTTTTTTGTATGTCACAGTCAATACAGACCACTGAGTATATTTGAAAGTTTTTTCACTGATGTGAAGGCAAACCACACCCCTATTTCACTTTTAGATGACAATTTTCACATAAAAATCACACACCCGTAAATGTGTGGATGACATATATATATTGGCAGGGTTTATTGGAAGACACAGATTGAGTTGTCATATTGTCCATGTGTGGATGACATATCATTTTACATATGAAAAGATGCACCACATACTTAACGGATACAAATGTTATGTTTTCATCGAGGACCGTATGCACCTATATATATATATAAAGTCCACACATGTAAGAGACACACACACACACACACACACATATATATATATATATATGGACCCCTGCAGGTAGCAAAAGCCCTTGGTCTTATTGTCTTGCTTCTCGCCAATGCGAAGAGACTGTATTCCCCACCAATTAATTTATGTGGTCTTGCAAGCACCCCTCAATCACCAACCTCCAACTCCTACGTGTTCCACCTCATTGCTCTTCATACACACACACACACACAAATCAAATTAAACTTTCATCAAAGTTGTTGGACTTCCATCTCATTGACCTAATCCAAATTTTGATCTTTCCTTTATCCATTCGACTTTCCACTTATTAGTCACCTCCTAGGAGTTACTGTATATGGTCTTTAGCAAGACTATGGCTTTAATTAGTGCATGTGTTTATAAGGATATAACACAAAAAGTTAAATTTTAGAATACGTGATATCATTTAACATGTAGAATACGTGATATATATTACGTAAGTAAAGCCATAGTTTGGATGTTCATATGTTAAAGTGGTGTGCTGATGTTATGTTTAAATGGTGAAAAACCATGGATGGAGCTAATGACATGCAGTGGATAGTCCAAAAACCTATTTGTGAATTAAACGCGATAATGTGCCTCACCAGTTATAGTAATTTGATAGTTTTTAAATAATTTTGTGGCTACTAAACTTCAACATTGTTTTTACCTCAATGTTTGTGTACATCAATTGTGGATGCAATATCGATGCAGCAGTAATCATGGAGAACTTACTCACAGGTAATAAACAAATTCTCAAGCTTATTGCATGACAATAGCTATACAATGGACATTTAATTGTAATGGATGTGACAATAAGTGGTCCTATTGTGATATTAGTTGATATTGAGTATATTCGATTGGTTGTGTAAATGCATCATGTCCATTATTTGTGTTTACATGATTAAATACACATTCTTTGCCAGATCCTTGTATAGAAAATGCTATTAATCCATAGCAGTATCATTTTTATGTGCGCGGTACAAATATTTTGTTTCTTGCATAATCTCTTTGGTCCTTGAGTAATAGCTTGTAGTCATAATGCGTGGTTTATGATTGTTGGATTAAACTATTACTGCACTATAAATATGTATTACCTACATATTGTAGTTTGGTTTTTGTTGTTTGTTCATGGCTTGAACTTAAGATTAATAGAACCTGGTTTGCATATTGTAGGGATGACAGGTAGCATCTCGTCACTTGTTTTCATCTATTACTTGGAACTGAGGGTAGCTAAAAAATAACTAGCCTTATCAATCATATTCAAGGATGATTGATAAGGAACCTATCTGATCCAACAGCCCAGCTTATCCTACTGACCATAAGGTTAATTATGCTAGCATGTTAAGATAGTTGGGATTCTGGAAATGATTCTCTAAATATGATGTACTTAAGTTATAGGATAATGCAAAATGTATAAGCTGTTACACTCCTAGTCAGCTATTTATATGGGATTGTCATGATATATCATCAAATACTATTTGTCTATTATATATATGTTCCCTTTACATTCTCTGCCACGTTATTACAAAATTTTCACACTATCAACGCTGCAAAAGCTTATTTCCAACAACAAATGTATACCGACAAAAATAAAATACAATATGTTTTTCGACAAAACACAATATTTTACAACGAAGGTGTTACACCACGAATACTTTATTCCAAAGGACTAAACATCACCACAATAAACTTTCCAGACAAAAAATTATTTGACGCAAATAACATATCAATTTTTTGCGCCATCATAAATGTCTTTTTGCGGCGCTTTAACGTCAATCTCAAACGCATGAAATTGCCAAAATTAGTTTTTGCCAACGAATGATCTGGTCGTTGCTAAAACTTTTCCAACAAAATTTATTTTATTTGCTGCCAGAAAAAGTTATTTGCAACGGGGTGGGCAGCTTTCCAACAAGTTTTCCCATCGAAATATTTATCCATTTGCAGCCAAATTTTAGTGCGAAAAATAACATTTTTTATCAACAATTTATAAAATTCGCCGCTTAAAATTATTTGCATCCAAACGTTGGCGCAACAAAATATTTTGGTCGGCAAAGTTTAATTGTAGGGAAAAAATGACTTTTTGGGACGTTTTAGTGTCGCCACAAAAGGGGTTGTTTCTTGTAGTGCCAATGTTAACATAGCGATGATTCAGAATATTTATATTCCAAAATCCTTTGGCATAGCATAAACTGAGTATCATTACATCATATCAAAGCATAAGATCATAACAGAGGTCATGTTTAACTTCCCATGGTAGTGTTTTACTATCCCCGTGGCCAAACCAAGCAGAGACAAAAGTGAATTTTCCATTTATTATTCTCGAAGCTCCAAATATGCACATAGGAAAGACTACACAGAAAATCACATTGTTTCCGAAGTCGGTGCACTTGGAGACAAAGAAGTTGGTACAAACCTAAACAGAGGCCACAGTTTCACCCATGGTAAGGTCAAAACAAAACATAGAAGAATTAGAATCAAATACATTGTCGGGATGTCATGCCAAAGGTTTTCAGATGCTTCATCATGAAAAAAGAAAAGTACAAAGCAGATTCAAATCATTTTCACATATCCAAAAACAGATTTAGAGCATCCTCACATAAATATGCACAAATATCAAATTTCATAATAGCTATTTCATATATCAGAAATCTAAATGTCAAAAGTTGTTCATGTCTACACCAGTCATGACAGAAAATATTCTCTTTAATACAAATTTCATGAGTAATGCAGAACACATAATTATGATTGTTTTCACATTTCTTTTCAAGACAGTGTATGCATTTTTTATAAAATCAACCTTAGAATATTAGTTTTATGAAAAGTCTAGCAGAGGAATCTCGCTTACCTGACTCTTGTAATATATTGTCTAGTTTGAACTCAAGCCATCTCAACATCTATATCAAAGAATAATCACTGACATATTAATAACCTACACAAACACCAAAACTACTCAATACAACAACTACCTGATTCTAACAGTGGAACAACAAGAGCCCATAATTACTAGTTAATTCATCATACACCCGTTAAGCAAAGTCACCACTTCAAGCCAAACAACTCACTCCCAACATGTCAAATAACCCAACAGCCGTGATTATTACGTCACACACAGACATCATACATAACAACCACATTTTTCAGCAGTTAAAACAGCCCAACCAGCCACTCCTAGCTACACAGTATGCATAAAAACTCAACGAACCATACACGTAAAACCAAACAGCCACATATTTACCCGGATAGGCCACACATCAACCCCGAATATTTACACCACTCACGACATGTCTACACAACCAGCCCAACAATCACAACCTATCACAACATTGACAGCCCACAATCTTTCACAAATCCAACAGAACCATCAATTACTAATGTCAAAAATCCGACTTCATATAGTGGATATCATACTGAAATGGCTAAAATTTAATAACATTCGGGAGGGATTACCTTGGAGGCTGGAAATTATATCTGGTGGTCTAAATTTGTTGATGTCTAAGTTTGTTGCTGTCGAATTTCTAGAAAGAGGGAGAGAGACCGTAACTGAGATAAAATAAGGGGAAGAGAGAAAGAGAATTAAAAACAGAGAGGCTAAAGGTGAGGGATGCCTACCGACGCAAGGAGGGAAAATCGAAGATGGCATTGGACAGCAGTGATGCACCACATGGAGGGAAATGCTCTGTGATGGGAATCTGTGAGTGTGAATCTGTGGGGCACATAGAAAACGAGAAGAAACAGAGTATGTGAGGGAGACACGGCCAGTGACTACTGTTGGGCCCTTTGCGTGAAAGGAGAAAATCGACTATGACACTGACCGTAGATGATGCTGCACAACTGGGCGGAGCTCTCTGTGAAGAAATATTTGTGAGTGAGAATCGGAATGTTGGAGTGCGTGTGTGTATGAGTGAAACTACCGTGTGTATGAGTGAAACAGGGAGTGAGTGACGAGTTACCGTCGTCCACCACCCACTCCGATCAGGAGGCATGGTGGCGAGACCAAAACCGTGTAGACCCACGCACGGAAACACCCTAAATCACAGTTTCGTAGGAGTGGTAGAGGAAGATAGAGTGAGTGAGTTTGTTAGGAGTTTTGGGAGAAATGAATAACTTATTTGAAGAGGGGAAAGTGGATCGGGGAAGAGAAAATGGGGGGAGAAAGAAAACTGGAAGGGAGGGTGTGAGAGCCCTAAGTTTGCTAATAGGTGTCTGTTTTTCTTTAGTTTGCTAATTGTGCTAAAATTGTGTGAAGCGGGTTCTTTTATTTAGTATGAGTTGGACTGATTTTAGTGTGAAGCGAGTGGATTTCGGCCCAACCCGTGTGGAAGCCCAGCTGGAGAGAGAAACCCAGCCCCTTAACTCATTGGAATGATGCCGTTTTTGTGTAAGACTATTACTAGTGGGCTCAATAAATTTTAACTAAAATTTGACTAAGAAATCCACTTTTACAAATTTTAGCTAACTAATTTTCACAACATCAAATAACAGGCTTCACAAATATTTTACTATTTTATTAAAATATTGATTTTAAACTTTTCATTTATTTTAATTTTAATTGCAATTTGAATTTCTCCAACGGTTATATTTTTTAACGGTTATATTTTTTAACGGCTATATTTCTCCAACAGCTATATATTCTAACGGCTATATATTCTAACGGCTATATTTCTCCAACGGTTATATTACTCCAATGATTATATTTTCTAACGGCTATATTACTACAACAGCTATATATTCTAAAGGATATATTTCTCCAACGGTTATATTTTCTAACGGCTATATTACTCCAACGGTTATATTTTGTAATGGTTATATTTCTCCAATGGTTATATTCTTCTACTATAAAACATAACATTTCATCAACAATTTCATTCACTTCAACTCAAGTATCCTTGTGAAACATTTTTTTTTTTTCATTTCCTCTTAATGGATCGTTCGCTTTTTCACAAAATGACACTTATCGATTCAGATTCTGATAAAAAATTTGTGATAGCGAGACAACTTTTTTTGGAAGAAGAAGGATCAACCTCACGTGGTTCTTCTAAAAAATCACATAAATTCATAAGGCGTGATCGATTGCAAGCCCACCAAAATCTTTTTCGTGACTATTTTGCTGATCTTCCAATCTATCCTCACAAATATTTTCGAATTAGATTTCGAATGAATTGTTCTCTATTTCTTTATATCCAAGCTGCAGTAGAAGCTCATGAACCTTATTTTGTCCAAAAACGAGATAATTTTGGAAGGCTTAGTTTTTCTTCCCTTAAAAAACTAACAGATGTTTTAAGGACGCTTGCATATGGTGTCATGACTGATTTTATGGATGAATATTTGAAGATTGGAGAGACTACCGCATTAAGAAGCCTAAAAATATTTGTCAAAGCAGTTGTTTCAATTTTTTCTGAAGAGTACTTAAGGAAACCTAACAATGATGACATTGTTAGACTACTCGCAGTTGGTGAAAAACGTGAATTTTCAGGTATGTTAGGGAGCATTGATTGTATGTACTGGAAGTAGAAGAACTGCCCAACTGCTTGGCATGGTATGTACTATCCCCGAACCAACAATTATTTTAGAAGCAGTGGCTTCTTACGATCTATCGATTTGGCATGCTTTTTTTGGATTACCAGGATCTCATAATAATATAAATGTGCTTGATAAATCATTTATATTTTCTAACATTGCCCAAGGTCTTACTTTGACTGTTAATTACACTATTAATGGTCATAACTGTGCAATGAGATACTATCTTGCTGATGGCATTTATCCGCAATGGGCAACATTTGTAAAGACCATCTCAGCTCCCCAAGGAAACAAGAAAAAATATTTTGCTGCAGCCCAAGAGTCCTGAAGGAAGGATGTGGAGTATGCTTTTGGTGTGCTTCAAGCACGATTTGCTACAATTTGTGGACCTGCACGATATTTTCACAATGAAACGCGCAACGATATACACCATCATGCTCTTAGGGATAGGAAAATTCATTGTCAACTCCAAGCAAATCTCGTCGAACGCTTATGGCAACAATAAAATGCCTCATAATGCTTTAAAGTCTATAGTTGTATTAAAGTCTATGGTTGTATTAGAGTTCATGGTTATATTAGAGTTTATGGTTCTTATTCTATGCTTGTATTAAATAAGCTAACAAACATAAATGAGAAGATAACACATCAAGTAAAGGTTACTTCATAAAACATAATCAACAAATCACAAATAAAACAAACATCAAACACTCATAAGTTCAAATCACAAATAAAACATTACTCCGTAAAAAATATATTCAATTAGTTTTTCCAAGCACAACTTGCAAGTATTTCCATTTGTCTTTGAAGATAGTATTGTTGTAGCATTGGAGGTATGATACTTGTATTTAACGTCATAATTCTTTCATCTTCTTTCTTTTCTTCATTTCCTACCTTCTCCTGCTCAAGTAACACCTTCTCTTTTTGAATATGCACTTCTTCCTGCCTAAGACTCACTTCTGATTGTTTAAGACTCACTTCCCCTTGCCTAAGACACAACATCTTATTGTCATGATCATGTGCTTCTTGCATAAGTACGAGTTTACTCTTTCTAATTTCTTTCATCTCATTTAGTGCAACGAGAGAATCAGATTCCGTCATTTCTTTTCTCTTTCGTTTCTCTTTTTCTGCTTTACGGCCAATTGGTTGATCCAAATTTGAAGAAACTGCAGGAAAATCCTCATCTTCGCCTAAATTTATTGAATTTGGTGTCGAACCATTCGAACTTGGTTTTTTCTTTGGCTTCACTATTTTCATATGTTCCACCCACTTTGGATGGAATCTCAACACCTGCCAACAATGATCAAAGTTAAAAAATTTCTTCTCTAACTCCAAGAACATAACCTTTGCTTTGCCAATCTACATACATAAAGCACCATAGTTACTCCATAAGATAAAGTATTTTAAAAAATTACTAGCATATTAAAAAGTCGAAATAAAAGGTGGAGAACATAACTTGTCTTGCTCATTAAAACCGCTTGGATGCATTCCCTTGACTTGTGCCAAGTAACTACAAAACTTATTTACCGCTTGTTGAATCGTCGACCACCAATTCATTAAAGATGAGTAGTTACGTAAAGTGTCAAATTTCTTGTTTTTCTCAAAATATTTATAAATTATTTTCTATAACATTGTGTGCTTTTGATCTTTTCCTTGCACCACATCTAATGAAATTTCAAGCCATCCCTCCACAAGCATCAAATCTTCCTCGTTAGTAAAATTATTACCTTGTTGTAGTTTTCGTCCACTTGGTTCAATCTCAATAATCTCAACCCAAGTGGAGAGAGTTACTATCCATTAATCTTAGTTGTGGCACTTATCAAAAAGTCATTGTTGTTTAGAAGATTTGTAAAGTAGGCATCACAGTGAATAGATGGATCCATTCCTAACAAGAGATGTGAGAATTGATAAAATTTACAACTTAAAAAAATGTCTTATAAAATGAAAATACATCAAAACAAACACATGGAAATGCAGAATAAGGAAAATTTCATCTTTAGCAAAGTAGACACTACTAGTAGAAGATTTGTGAGAGGTGGGAGTAATTGCTATGGGAGATAGTATCACGTGAGAGATTGACTAAATAACTCATATAAGTATAAAATAAATAATAAATTAGGGAGAGAGAGAAGCAGGTGCTTTCACATATAACTCATATAAGTAAAAGGAAGCAGGTGCTTTCTCATATAACTCATATAAGTATAAAATAAATAATAAATTGGCATTGCTTGAGAAAAAATAAGTATTGTTCCTGGGAGGGAGGGAGGGGAGAAAAACAAAACAAAAGCAAGCAAGCTAAGATGAAACAATTTTTAGCATTATTTCCATCGACGGATTCGTTGAAGATCCAACACAAGTCAAATTCCTATTACTGCAGATCAGGTATGCATTTGACATGGCTTGGACATTAGAACATCACATGCAAGCAGGATCTAAAACCTTGTTATGCAGAGGATAAGATGCACATATAGAGATCACTAATACCAGACTTAAAAATCTCATGCAAATCTTAATTAGTTCGTGATAAGGATGATTGAATTCCAATAGTTTTCAGACTAGTACAATTATGTTCCAAACGGGAAAAGGAACTGGACTATCTCGTTCATATTATGGACAAATGAAGAGTAACGTCCACTTCAAACATAATAATGCTACGGTACCCCATTGTTGAGGCTTCAGTCATGACACTAGCCTGTTGCCCAGAGATATTATTCTTTCTCATTTTCAAAAGTGATCCTATGGAGCATTTTCACAAACACAAAGAAGGCACATGCGGTACTCCACCAACCAAAAGTAATCAATAGCAGAGTTCTCTCAATGTACAAACAGACACCAAGGATTCTAGAATACAACAATAGATGAGAATGAAGAAGAAGTTGACAGATTCACAAAACAAGCAGAAAAAAAACTGAAATATCAATTAAGTTGACCATTTCAGCCTACCTGGGAACAAGTTGACAGAGCAGTGGCTTCTTGAGATGAGAATGAATAAGTGTTGCGATGGTCTGCATCCAAAAATGACGTTTTTGCGATGGTTATGCGTCCATAAGTGTTGTGGTGGTCTGAGAATGAAGAGAGCTGGGCTTTTGGATTTTTTCTACTGCGCGAGAGTGCAAACCAGCGAGAAGGGAAATATTTTACTCAAAAGTAATATTTGGCCAGGTCCATTTGGCTCAACAAATTTAGCCAATCCCTTCATCTGAAGTTAAATTTACAGTACATTTAGCCAGCCCAATGTTGAGCTTTATTTTGCATTTTAGCTATTCTTTGGCTAAAATTTGATTTTAGCTAGCCCACTACTAGTGCTCTAAGGGTGAGAAAACCCTGAAATCCTTCATCTTCCTCCCACATTTTCCCTACGACGTACCCCCCTTCCTTATTCCTTCCCACCCTCTGCAAATCCGGCTCCCGTCGTCCATCCCTTACTATTGCAATCCATGTCTCGCCACCTCAAGTCACCGGTAAGCCCTCTCCTCTCATCTCTCAATCTTGCTTTCCGTCCTCTCCGTTCGTCTCTCTCTCTTTTCTTCCCTCAACTTTGGTGTTACCACCACTAATGCTCATCGCTGTTAGACCTCAAGGATGGTAGACTAGGGGTCTTGACCAACCTCTCAAATCCACCATCGCATAGTGACCGTATCCACACTATTTGCCGTCACTTTTCTTTCTCAGATCTGTCGACCATTGTCTCTCTTAACTCCACTGCCCCGCCTTTTGACAACCATGGTGGGCTTTTCTATCTCGACATCCATTCCTCTTATTCCCACTCTTCTCTTTCTCAGATCCTTTCCCTCATTTTGTTTTTCCTTACTAAGGTTCCACCACCGCAAGCCATTGCTCACAATCGCTCTTCAGTGGTTGTTCGACCACCTCTTGCCCCTTTACCCTTTACCCTCTACTCAAACTTGTTTCCCTTAAAATCTGCCTAACTCGTGCCCAAGCCACCCATTTTGGGCTCTACTCCACTGCCAGTCGCTACCCTCTATCGTGAGATTCCCTTCATCCACCATTTGTTATGTTGGATCTGCCACCCTATAAATTTTCCTAGTTGTAGATATCCTTGCCGTGTCTAGATCCGTATCTGTCACTGCGCATCGCCACTACCGCCGACGTGCTTCACCCTCTAGGCACCACCTTTTGATGCTCACGCACACACACTCACGAGATCTTTTAAGCAGCGTGCTCGATCATCCAAGATTGCATTCTGTGTTGTAAGTAAAACCCGCAGACTGATCCTTGGAATACTAACACTAGAAAATTGTGCTCATATTGTAGTTTGGTTGTGTTCGGTTATGTATTGCCCCGTTCTCTGTTAGGTCGGAAGAGTTAGCTCATGTCACTTAAAATCATCTTTAACAACATATTTAAAACAACGTAGAATCTTCATAAAATCTTAACCTATTTGTTCAACACAAATATCCATGTTCCTACGTAAAGACACAACAGAATTATCTCAATAATATACATTAACATTTCTACAAAGATTCAGAAATATCCGTTACTCAAAATACCAAAATAACATAAAATATCAACACTAACAAAAAGACTCTCCAAAAAGTCTTTGTATCCTAAGGCACTTTAATCTTCTATGATCAACAAAACTTGCTAGTACTCCTTATTTTTGACTTCCAGCTAATGTATCAAAATTATCTAAAAAATATTAAGGAAATAAGGAATAAGTTATCAACAACTCAGTAAGTAAAGAACATATACTAGTATGCAAACATGACCATTTACAGAGTTCAGAATGCATAACAAAATACTTTTTATTTTCAAAATGCAGAGTCAAAACATGGTATAAAAAATATCATAGCGGAAGTTCAAAAATATTCTTATTCAAAATTCTTTTGGCACAGCATAACTAAAATATCATATCAGAACATAATTCCATGTTTAATCCCCGTGATAGGGGTGCAGACCTCAAAGGCCAACCGAACAGAAACAGAATGTGAATCTTTAAAAGTACTTTGACATAACATATCTGATTCATCATCATCATCATATCAGAGCATCATATCAAAATAGAGGCCATGTTTAACCCCCATGGTAGGGTTGTGCATCTGTGAATAACCAAGCAGATGCATATCAGAACTGAAATAGAAAACCACTATTCTTTCCCCTAGCAAGGCCATATCATTTTTTTTTAAAGAGAACGAAACTTCAAATTTATTTATTGCCCTCACTTATGGCGGAGGAATACCGTGGTTACAGAAGATGACTCATGGGGTATACAGACATTCAATGAAGCATCCCATGTATCAAACTTAAAAAGAAAACCAACATTAAAATTCAGAGCCCACAAAAAAGGCAAAAAATTTAGACCGCAACAAAAATAACTAGAGAAAGCATAAGGAAGGTGGCAAGGTCATATCATATCATAACAGAAGTCATGTAAAACTCTCGTGGTAGTGTCTGTAACTGAACAGAGCAGAAATAGAATCCGATACAAAACCAGATAGTCATGCCCAAAATTTTTTCAGAAATCACATCTTATCAAATTAGAGTAATGAATAGAATCAAAACATAATATAATTAGATCACAAAAAACTTAATTTATGCACAAAATCCATATTCGCTCTTTTTTGCACAGTTCATAAACAAAATGCCAAAATAGCTCATGTTTTCACCAGTCATGTTAGAAAATATTTTATTCTTACACAAAATTTCATGAGTAATGCAGAACAAATAATTAAGGTCGTTTCAAAATTTCTTTTCATAAAAAAACTTGCATACTTTTCAAAATTGACCTCAGTTCATTTTATTTTTATGCAAAGTCTAGTAGGAATCTCACTTACTTGAACTTTTTAGCTTTTCACAATTTTTTCACAATAGCGTTGAACGAATATTAACTATCACCTATAAAATAGTCATGTAACTTTCAAAAATTTCCAATCCACATATTTCAATATCTAAACCTAAATTGCTTAAAAAAATATATATCCTATTTTAATTCCTCAGAATCCAAAAATTCTCATAATTCTAAAATGTCATCATTTCTCAAATTCATCAATATCTACTTAATTTACTTAATCCTAATTTCCACGCAATCACCCATCATAACAAAAAATAAAACCAACACTACAACAAAAAAGGTTTTTTGGAACGAAAATTTTTGTCCCAAAAAATCTTTTGAGATGAAAAAAAGTGTCCCAAAGTTATCCCAATAAAACTGTCCCAGAAAGTATTTTGGGACGGATTTTTTTTTCCTTGGATGATTTAAAGTTGTCTCAAAAAGTCGTTCAAACTTTTAAAATATCGTTCGAATAAGTATGTACTGTTCGAACAGGTATTTAATGGCCGGTCGATCGATTACAATCCGTTCGAGCAAATACACATGAAGAAACGTTTGAACAAAAAAATTTGCGGTCGAACGGTCATAGTGAATTGCCTATTCGAATGGCGCGCAACTTTTTTACGGTTCAAACTTCAACATGTGATGTTCGAACAATTATGTCCGATAAATGTTCGAACGTTTTCTGAGAGTTCGAACGGTTTTTATTTTCATGGATAATTATAATTTAAAACCAAATAGATATTTATATTTCAAAAATACATTACAAATTGTTCAATATAAATAAAACTAATCTAATAAGTCATAACAAAATAAAATAAAATACTAATAATACTAATAAAATTATCAGTACATAATATATAATTGTTCAATATGTAAAAACACTTCTAAAGAAAATTAATTACTTGGAGGCCTGAATTGCATAAGCATCTGCATTTGAAGCTGCATCTGTCTTTTTTGTTCTTGCATCTCTCGTTGTTGTTCTTGCATTTGGAGTTGCATCTCACTTTGTTGATCTTCTTGCTGTTTTACGCGCATCTCCATGTCTGCTTGTTTCGTCAATTGAGCCTCTAACTCATGCTGCTTTGCAATCAATTCTTCAATTCTAGAATTTGCATTCTCTAATGCAATGGAAGTAGTGCTTGACATGGATGAAGAGCCTGATAAAGGCTTTACACAGCGACCTAAACCCCTCAAATATCCTGAGCGTTGACCCAGAACTTGTGTAAAAATTTCAACATCAGTTGTTGATGAATTCTGATCTGATGCAGCTTCAGCATGTAGGGCGACCATTTTATCCTACATACAACATATAAAATTAATATTGACACAATAATTTAAATATGTTCAATTAAAAGAAATTATAATACTTACATAATTCTCACGAGTATCGGGATGAGTCCATTCTCCATTGCTATTAGTATGTGATGCAGCATATAATTTTGTCAGATCATAATTGGTGTCTAACTCTTTCTACAAGAGACATTGTTAAGATATAAAGTCAATATTAAAAAAAAATTATATAAAAAAAAAATACATTACCAATTTATGAGAGAGGCAATGGAAAGATCTTGAGCTTGCATGATGATGAATCTTCAACTTTGATTTATTCATTTTGTTTATAGAACTGCACTCCTGCATAGAAGTTGTAAAAGTTAGTAAGTGAAAATTACAAATCTGATACAAAGAATTCATTTATTTTACCTTATATGATGGATCATCAAACATGTTGTAAAGTTTTTTCCATTCTTCAGGTCAGACATCCTGAAAAGGATGCTGGCGTGCATCTTCCTTATTCTCGTACTTTTTGTAATGCTCGTAACACCTCGCCTTATACTTACGAAATGCATTACACATCAACTCTTCGACAGTCCTACACTCCTCTCTCCGACCAAAATTTAGTTCGAAGTCATCCTTGAAAAAAAATATACACAAAGATATTATCATGTAGAATATTAAATAATATCAATATAAATTTATTATTTAAATATTACATACCAAACAAAGCTTCCTTATAAGCTCTTTCACATCTTGTGGGACTTTATACCATGAACTCGAAATCAAAGGTGCATAAGTCCGTGTAAGAGCACCCACATGCGATGCAAGCCAAGCTGCTTGTTGTCCCTCGCCTCCGTTATGTTCGTCAAGAATGTTAACCTTAATCTTACCTACTTTACGATATTTCTCCAACGTCACACCTCTAGTAGTGCCTCGTCCATGACGAGATTGTACTATTATCTCTATAAAAAAATATTAGTTTAAGTACCCCGTATTAATTGTCATATATCTTAATTTTAAAACAAATGAGTATTAACTATTTACCTTGTTCAGTAGAGTCGGTCTCCAATGGTGAGTTAGACGAAGAGCTAGGAACAGGTGGAGATGGGATGCGAACTTCCTTCCTCTTTGGCGGCATAATTGCGAGATACTGTATAATGTGAACACAAAACCGGTCAATCATTTGTATTAGTTTCATCTATAGATTCGGTCTCATCATCTGTAGATACTTCAGATGACTCAACACTTTCATCAACTGTCGCCTCAACTATTTCAACCTCAATATCTTCCCTATGTAATGGGATCATCTCATACTGGCTCAAATCCACAAATAAGTTAAAGACAGGTTGACTCTCTTGGTATGCTTCTTGGGTAGATGGATCTTCTTCTTCTTCTTGTTCCACCGCCTCAAGGATAACGTCATAAATATTTCTAGGAGAAAATTTTTGTACTACTTGCCATTGATTTCCTAATTGAGGATCGTTTAAATAGAATACTTGAGATGCTTGGGAAGCCAAAATAAAAGGATCATCTTTATACCATTTTTTAGATGTAATAATACTCAGAAAATATTCATCCTAGCATTTTCTCCTTCGAGGATTGCTTAAATCCCACCAATCATACTTAAATATATAAACCACAAGCTCCCCCACATATCTCAGTCCAGTTATATCTTCGATAACTCCATAAAAATCAACATTGTCTCCATCATGACTCCCTTCAACAAGGGCACCACTATTTTGTATTTTCCTATAAAGTTATCGACTAATTATGTGATATCTACTTCCTCGAGAAATACAAGCAGAATATCGAGCAGTGCATCTCGAGGGGCCACGCGCCAGTGCATATAGTTCGTCTGATATATCATTCGGATTAGAGGCATGCATTTGTACAACCTACATATTAAATAAAGTAAAAACATTCAACCGTGAACAATCCCCTCTATTTATACTAATGTTAGTGCGAACTTGCAAAACTATTAGTTTCATTATCCGTTGTTCGAACCATTCCGAGAACTCCTGTTCATGTCTCTGGTCTATATCATTTACTCCCAATTCTTTGAGCACGTTAATATTGTAAAGAACATGTCTCACTTCCCATCTGCAACCACTAACCTACACAAGGATCAAAGTGTGGTCGGCATTGCACGCCTGGGCAAACTCGGATACTTAAGTCAGTAAGAGTTTCAAATGATTTCAGCCAGTAAAAACCAAAGTAATTATCTCTTGTTCTCGAGGGTTACCTGGTATAAATAGGATTTGATATAATGTTTATCTAGTACCAAGTTTATTGGTTGAACTGGTCACGTATCTGCATGAGATCCCAACTGAACAGATTGTGTATCTGCATGATTATCCTCATCTCCTCGTACCTCAACGCACTTGAGTATATGATTTTATTGGGTCCTGGACTTTCTGACTTCTTTGGCCTTGCATATTGGGCTTCTCTTATTCATAATGGGCCTCATACAAGAGTAGACGCTCTAGCTACCCCACTAATTCTCTTCTCCTTATGACGTAGGGAATTAATAATTATGGGTTCTCTACTATGGGCTCATGAGGGGTTTTTGGCATTTAGGATGTTATGTGATTGTCCTTGTAGGGCTAGTCCGTTTATATATCGTTGGGTTCCCGCCGACTCTTCACATTCTTTTCCTAGTAACGTTTTACTTTCCCTCCTTTATTGTGGTTACCTCTTCGGTTTTTGTTGACGTGGCAAAACGAGAAGGAGTTTTCATGTGGCGGTTCACTTTTTTACTCCTAGTGTCAGATCATGTTGCTTCTGACTGTTGACGTTCCACATCCTTTCTCTTTAAATATCCCTTCCTTCTTTCTTCATTCTTTCTTCGCTCGTTCTCTTCTTTGTGTTTCTTTTCTGGTTCTTGCTACTGCCCATCTTGCTTCTTTCATTTTCTTGCATTTTCTTCCTTTTTCTCTTAATGGCTCAACAAGGTGATACCTCTAACCCACCTTTCTTCGTCTCGAAGGGCATCATTTTCAAGGGCTCCCAGTGGCACTCTATTCTTCAAACGAAGCACCTTCCTACTCTTCGGGAAGAACTTGGCATCCCTGAAGGGGCAGTGATTGAGGCTCCCGAGTCGGGGTGCTGCGATAACGAGAGTTTCGCAGGTAAAAATGCTCTGACCACTGCCATGTTTAACCATGGATTGAGGCTCCCCTTTTGCCATCCTCTTCGCGATATCCTGGATTTGCTTGAGTTGACTCCCGCCCAACTCCATCCTCACTCTTTGAGGACTTATCTCTGTGCTTGCATTGTTTTTCGCATGGTTTTAGAGCATCTTGGGAATTTCTACCCTTACCTGACCGCTCGAGAGTTTCTGTCTTTTTAGTACTTGCGGCTGGGCAGAGGTAATACTGTTAACTTCCACAAGAGGGACAGGGAGCCATCTCTGGCTCATTTAGAGCCTCATCATTCCAATGCTAAGACTTGGAACACTAAATTTTTCTTTATTTTTGGTACAAACTGAGACTTTCCCGCCGATGAGGCCTGTATTCAAGATTTCCCTGTCAAGGCGATTTGGCGCCCTATTCCTGATGAGAAAACTATTTGGTCTACCATGCCGCCCCTATCACGGGAGCTATCCCGGATCGAGATCGTTCGTACTTGGGCCGAGGCCCATTTTGATGATGTGAAGACTGACCTCCTGCTGACCTCCAAGAATATTGACCCTTTTTTTATGTCCCCTAGTCATGCCCATGTTCAGGGGCGCCAATTCATGGCTTCAGACCTGATTCCTGCCCCTGTGCCGAAACCTTCTGAGAAGACCAAGAAGAAAGGTGGCGAGGAGAGAAGGGAGGTCAGGAGCAAGAAGAAAAATGATGAAGCGAGCCAAAAGAAAAGGGCTCATACTAAGGGTTCCCCTCACTTGTCACTACTGGCGGTGGCCAAGGATGAGCAACTGGTCAAGAAAAGGAGCAAGCTTATTGCTGCCCAGACTGAAATCGATCGGCTGCGAGACCAACTAACTTGTACTCCTGACGTAAGGAACCGTGCCTTCGATTACGGTTACTAGCATCTTAAGGCTCAGGTCCCTTCTCTTGATTAATCCGATCACGGACCTTGTGAATTTGGACCGGGAATTGTTCCTCCCAGAGGAAAACAACCTTCGTCGAGCTTATACTTTTGGGCGGAGAGAGATGCCTGATGCTTTTGCTGGAGTTCCCTCGCTGCCACTGCCTGATGAGGCTTCATAATACCTAGCTCCTCTTTTTTGTTTTCTTTTTGGTTTTCCTGCCAATGTACCTTTTTATTTTTTTTAATTGGCAATGGACTTTTTGTTTTGTCTTGAAGCGTGTAATGATTTTCCCTTCTTGGTTTGCTTACTTTTATCTTTTGGCTTGTTCGAATATCGTTCGTTTGGGTGGCATGGTCTGAGGACCTCCGCCCCATTTTCTTTCTTGGCGCCACAAGCTGCTAAGGCTTGTTTTTTGGTCTTTAGGGTCGGCGTGGTCTGATGACCTTTGCACCCTTTTTCTTTCTTGGCGCCACAAGCTGCTAAAACTTGTTTTTTGGTCTTTAGGGTCGACATGGTCTGATGACCTCCGCGCCCTTTTTACATGGCACCATAAGCCACTAAGGCTTGCTTTTGGTGTTTAGGGTCGGCGTGGTCTGATGACCTCCGCGCCCTTTTTTGCATGGTACCATAAGCTGCTAAGGCTTGCTTTTGGTATTTAGGGTCGGTGTGGTCTGATGACCTTCGCGCCCTTTTTCTACATGGCACCACAAGCTGCTAAGGCTTGTTTTTGGTGTTTAGGGTTGGTGTGGTTTGATGACCTCCGCGCCCTTTTTCGTATGGCACCACAAGCTGCTAAGGCTTGTTTTTGGTATTTAGGGTCGGCGTGGTCTGATGACCTTCGCGTTCTTTTTTTACATGGCACCACAAGCTGCTAAGGTTTGTTTTTGCTGTTTAGGGTCGGTATGGTCTGATGACCTCTGCACCCTTTTTTTACATGGCACCACAAGCTGCTAAGGCTTGTTTTTGGTGTTTAGGGTCAGCGTGGTCTGATGACCTCCGCTCCTTTTTTCGCATGGCACCACAAGCTGCTAAGACTTGTTTTTTGGTCTTTAGGATCAGCATGGTCTGATGACCTCCGCACCATTTTTTACATGGCACCACAAGCTGCTAAGGCTTACTTTTGGTGTTTAGGGTCGGCGTGGTTTGATGACATCCGCGCCCTTTTTCACATGGCACCACAAGCTGCTAAGACTTGCTTTTGCTGTTTAGGGTCGGCATGGTCTAATGACCTCTGCGCCCTTTTTTTACATGGCACCACAAGCTGCTAAGGCTTGTTTTTGGTGTTTAGGGTCGGCGTGGTCTGATGACCTCTGCACCCTTTTTCGCATGGCACCACAAGCTGCTAAGACTTGTTTTTTGGTCTTTAGAATCAGCATGGTCTGATGACCTCCGCACCCTTTTTTACATGGCACCACAAGCTGCTAAGGCTTACTTTTGGTGTTTAGGGTCGGCGTGGTTTGATGACATCCGCGCCCTTTTTCACATGGCACCACAAGCTGCTAAGACTTGTTTTTGCTGTTTAGGGTCGGCATGGTCTGATGACCTCGCGCCTTTTTTTACATGGCACCACAAGTTTTAAGACTTGTTTTTGGTGTTTAGGGTCGGTGTGGTCTGATGACCTCCGCGCCATTTTTTCATTTTCTTTGTAAAAAGTGACATCACAAATTATGAGAAGCAACAAGTCAGTATAGATGCTACTGCATTCGTGAACATGAAATGTAATAATCTGAATGCGGACAAAATAAGTCTTTACAGGGATAAAAAAAAATGAGGCAAATGAACATATTGTTATCTCTACTGATAGAATTTCTTCAAGTGCTCTGCGTTCCATGGATGGGGTAGCTCCTTGCCTTGGCTGTCCTTCAGTCGGTAAGATCCTGGCCTATTGTTGGCTACTACCAAATAGGGTCCTTCTCATTGGGGTCCTATTTTCCCTTCGCTTTAGGCGGTTACCCCATTTTTCCTCAGAACCAAGTCTCCCACTTTGAAAGTTCTGGGCCTTACCCTCTTGTTGAAATACTATCTGGCTTTAGTCTTTTCCTGCAATACCTTGACTTCCGTCATTTCCCTTTCTTCCTCAACCAAGTCGAGATATTCTTCTATTTTCTTATCATTTTGGAAGGCTGAGAAATGACTTGTTCTTTAAGTCGGGAGCCCCACTTTGACTAGAGCTACCTTGCTTCCATACGCCAATGTGAATGGGGTTTCTCCTGTCGGGGTTTTTGCTGACGTTCTATATGCCCAGAGTACCTTGGGCAGCTCTTCCGCCCATTCTCCCTTTTTCTCAGCGACCATTTTCTTCAAGATTGAGAGTAATGCTTTGTTTGTTGCTTCCGTTTGACCGTTTGCTTGGGGGTGGCCTGGCGAAGAGTACTTTACTTTAATCTTTAGCTCTGCGCACCATTCCCTGAAATGGTTGGAGTCAAATTGGCGCCCATTGTCCATTACAATGCTTTGGGGATCCCAAACCTGCAAACATCATTTTTCCATAAGCACCTTGTCACGGTCTTGGTTGTTATAGAGGCCAAGGGTTCTGCCTCTGCCCACTTTGTAAAGTAATCCCGATCATGAACTTTACCCCTCCTCTTCCTGACGGGAAAAGGTCTACACCCCACCGGGTGAAAGGTCAGGGCACGGTCATGGATGTCAACCCTTCTGGAGGGGCATGCTGTATGGGCGCATACGCTTGGCACTTGACACACTTTCTTCTGAACTCTTGAGCATCCTTTAATGCATTGGGCCAGTAGTACCCTGCTCTTACCGCCTTCCTTGCCAAAGTTTTTTCACTCGAATGGTTTCCACATATCCCTTCATGTATTTTTGCCAAGACATATTGAGCTTCTTGTGTGGAAATACATCGCAGCAGTGAGGTAGAGAAGCCCCTTTTATAGAGGACTCCGTCAATGAGTAGGAACCTTGCCGCCCTTCTCCTTACTCTTCTCGCCTCCTCCTTCTCTTCTGGTAGCTTTCCCTCATCCAGATACTTAACCACTTCGTTCGCCCATTCAGGGATGCTGGCGCCTAGAATGCCTACTTCTGCCCCAATAGCTAGGACTTCGATAATTCTTTGCTCTACTTCCCATGGGAGTAAAGCTTCTTCCATACCCAACGCTGTTCAAGCGAACCTATCCGCCACCTCTTTGTTCGCCCTCGGGATTTGAGTTATGCTGAAATACAAGAGGAGATCGCGAGCTTCCCAAACACGCTCTAGATATTTCTTCAATTTTCCCCTTTCGTTGAGTACAGTCCTAGAACTTGGTTTACAATTATCTACGAATCTAACTTTGCCTCTACCTCGGTCGCCCCCATTTTGGCGGCTATGGACAGTCCTGCCACGAGTGCTTCATATTCTGCTTTGTTGTTCATCACTTTAAAAACTAGTGTTGCCATGTAGTACTGCTTTTTGCCATTTGGATCTATCAAATATATACCTAGTCCTCCGCCCGCCTTACATGACGAGCCATCAACGAAAACTTGCCACGGTTTTCCCATTGGGGTCACCGCGTCTTCCTGAGGGAAACCTGAGAATTCTGCTACGAAGTCTACTAGAGCTTGTCCTTTAACCGCCCTCCTTGGTTGGTATTCTAAGTCAAATTCGCTTAGTTCTATCGACCACCCAATCAGAGCTGTCCGGCTTTTTTAGAGTTTTTGCTGAAGGGGCCTCTGTGAATACTCTTACTGTGTGGGCTTGGAAATACAGGCGGAGTTTTCTGGCCGCCGTTATTAGAGCAAAAGCTAGCATCTCAATTTTCGGGTATCTTACTTCAGCTCCTCTGAGAGCTCGACTAGCGTAGTACATAGGACACTGGACTGCCCCCTCCTCTTTTATTAGGACTGTTAAAATGGCATTTGGGGAAGCCACCAAGTAAGCGTAGAACACATCCCCCTTTTGTGGTTGTCTTAGGAGTGGCGGGCTGGCCAGGTACTGTTTTAGCTTTTCGAATGCTTCATCGCATTATTTGTTCCACGGGTGCACCTTGTGTAGTACCTGGAAAAAAGGGAGGCATTTGTCCATTGAATGGGCAATGAACCTCCCTAGGGTAGCTACTCTACCTGACAACTGCTGGGTTTCGTTCAGGTTTTTTGGCGGCTTCATGTTGAGTATGGCAGCTATCTTCTCAGGAGAGGCTTCAATTCCTCTTTCAGATACAATATAACCCAAAAATTTTCCCGACTCTACTCCGAAAGCACACTTTGCAGGGTTCAGCCTCATTTTATAATGGCGTAGGATTCCGAATGCCACCCTCAGGTCATGGAGATGCTGGGTGAATTTCTTACTTTTGATTAAGAGGTCGTCCACATAAACTTCCATGGATTTCCCGATCTGCTCCTTAAACAAACAATTTACTAGCCTTTGATATGTTGCTCCAACATTCTTCAAACCAAACGGCATGATCTGGTAGCAGTACAACCCTTGGTCAGTAATAAATGAAGTTTTTTCCTCGTCTGCTGGGTGCATCTGTATTTGGTTATACCCTGATTAAGCATCCATAAAGCTCAACACACGGTACCCTACTATTGCGTCCACTATTACATTGATGCGTGGTAAGGGGAAACTATCCTTTGGGCAAGCTTTATTTAGATCAGTGAAATTTATACACATTCTCCACTTCCCATTCGCCTTCTTCACCATTACTATATTAGATAACCATTCTGGGTAGTGAGCTTCTTTGATGAAACCAGCAGCAAGCAACTTCTCTACCTCTTCCTTAATAGTAGTATACTTCTCTGCACTAAACGACCTTCTTTTCTAACGTACTGCTTTGTGGGCGGGATCCATGCCCAAGCGGTGTTCAATGATCTCGTTGTCTATGCTCAGCATTTCCTCATGGCTCCATGCGAAGATGTCCACATTCTCGATCAATAATTGCCTCAGTACTTCCCTCTCGGCCAATGGCACATGGGTCCCGATACATGTAGTGGATCCAGGGCAGTTTAGGTTTAATGTTACAAGATCCAATGACTCGGTAACCTCGGCATGCTGCTAATCCTTCTCGCCCCTCACTTCCACATCCTCCAGTAAGGTTACCATTGGTGAGGGAGGAAAAGGGGGGGTTGGTACCTCGCCTTGCTCAGTTGTAATGCAAACTTCGCCGTGGCACTTCTTCAGTTCCTGTACATAGCATTCTCGTGCTAAGGCTTGTTCGCCTTGCGACTCTCCTATCCCATTATCAGTCGAGAACTTCATCTTGAGGTGATATGTGGAAGTGACCGCCTTGAGTTGGTTAAGCGTCGGCCTTCCTAATATAGCGTTGTAGGAAGATGGAGCTTTTACTACCAAGAAGTTGGTCATGGTAGTTGTTGTTCGCGCCCCTGATCAGGCAGTCACCGGGAGGGTGATGGCTTATACGGGTTGGATTGTATCCCTAGAGAAACCCTTCAGAGGTGTTGGAGAAGGTCTCAGTCTACTAACATCAATACCCATTTTCATGAATGCTTCCCAGAACAGTATATCTGCTTAGCTCCCATTATCTATTAGTACCCGCTTAGCCGTGTAGTTGGCTATCACAAGTGTGATTACTAGGGCATCATCATGCAGGTATAACACTCCTTCACAGTCTGCCTCCCCGAAAGAGATCATCTTTCTGTCGTCGCCAAACTTTTGTTATTGGGGAGCCCTATCCACCATATAAATCTCCTCATACTTGGCCTTTCATAAATCTCCTCATACATACCGCCTCCTGCAAACCCTCCTGCTATGGTCTGAATTTCTCCCAAGGGCGGCACGCCCCTCTCGCCTCTTATGGGCACCCTATTCCTGTCATCCCGGCATCGTTGCTCAAGACTTCTACTTCTTCTCGCTTCTTGCCTAGTTTCCTAGCATTTTCTTGGCTTTGAACGTTCTGCAACCACCCGCTCTAACTCCCCTATTCCTACTAACTCCGCCACTCTTTTCTTCATGGTCGTACAATCTTCTGTCCAGTGAGACGCCGTTTGGTGGTATTTGCAGTAACAACCACCGCTTGTTTTGGACAGACGCCTTTCCTCTTTCTCCTTCTCATCTTCACAAACATTTAAATTATTATGTATAAGCCTAGGATTGTAATTCGGCCTTTTCTCTTGTCTTTTTTCTTGTCGACTGCTGCTAGTTTTCTTTTCAATCTGCCCGCCTCTTCATTCTAATCTACCACCCGCCTTCCATGGGTTCACTAGGGCTTGTAGGGTATCTTTAGTATTGACAAAGTTATCCGCTTTGTCCATGAATTCTCTAAGAGTGGACGGGGTCTTCCTGGCGAGTTCTACCATAAAGGGGCTCCGAGGCCATATCCAGCCTAGGAGGGTGGCAAGGGTGATCTTTTCATCTTGATCGTCAGCTGTCAGACGCTCCTTGTTGAAATGGGTCAAGTAGGTCTTCAAGTCTTCATCTTCTCCCTACTTAACTGTTAGCAGGTAGGCGACCGAGCGCCGGCGCCTTCTGCTGGGCATATACTGTATCAAGAACTACTTAGCCAGCTCTTTGAAACTGTCTATCGACCGTGGCTTGAGGGTCCCGAACCATCCTCTAGCCATCCCTTTTAAGGTCAAAGGGAAAGCCCAACACGCTATTTCCCCTGGAAAACCAGTGGAGCGTAATATGGGCTTTGAAGTTCTCCAGATGGTTGACCGGGTCCTTGGATCCATCATACATATCTATCTAGGGCACTTTGAATTTAGGGTGGAGGGGCATGGCCATAATTCGCTCAATATAGGGAAGATCCGTTTGATTGAGTAAACATTCCATTGAAGAAAATCCCCCTATCTTTTTTGCCATTTCGTCATATTTTTCTGCCAGTTCCTTTAGTTCTTCATGCATCTTTTTTTTTACCGTTTGCCCCAAATTCGACTCCATATTAGACTGCTTCTCCTCACCTTGCCCGCTATGGGTGGGTACAGTGATGTTACTGGACTCGGCATTCCTCCGCCACAGGTCTTCATTTTCCTTCTTCAGGGCTTCCATTGCTTCAAATACTTACTTCAACTTTTCCTCAGCCGTTATTATTATTAACTCTATTATTATTATTGTTATTATTATTATTATTATTATTATTATTATTATTATTATTATTATTATTATTATTTATTTTTATCATCAGAAGTATAATTTTAGAGTTTTACCAACATTAAAATTCCTAGACCTATACTCACGGTTCCACTCACATTCACATGCACATGCACATGCACGTACGCCTCTTACCCTCAGTTTGTATATTGATCCTCCTAGTGTTTGTATCCTCGTAGGATTAAGTCTTCTAGGTGTAGCCAACTTCAACTTGAGTAAACTTCCTGTTGGTTCACGTCTTTCACCTCCCCCATTGCCTATAAAAGCAACCCGAAACCTCCTGTAACACACACACAAACCTCATACACAAAACCAATGAAGCTAGTTTTCTGTGAGTGTAAACCGAGAAACCACATAGCAGAGCAACCCGAGTCCTCCTATTGCCAATCCGTGAGCTTCACTCACTGGCATCACCGCTGCCCAGTACCACCGAAGCCTCCCTCCCAGTAACCAGCAACCACCCACACGGAAACCACCCCAAACTCCTCCACGTCACCTCCCCAGCACCAACCATCACCCACGGCATCTCCACTCCCCCAGCCAACGTGAACCGTAGCCCCCTGTTTTTGCACCCATAAAACAGAGCACCAAGCAAACAAGCCGAGAACCCACCTCCCTCAACCAAGTCAACCACCCCTCCGGAAACAACCACAGAAATAGCTAGCCATCTCTGCCCCGTTGAGCCCACTTCTTCCGGTAAGCTGTTGCAGTTTGCCACCCTCTTCATCCTTTGTTGATTTTGGTTTAATTGTTTCTCTCTCTAACTCCCTATCTCTCTCTCACTGCATCGAGCCCCCATGTCAGAGAACCACCCAATTGCATGCCGCGACCCCCCGCTAGTCGCCCGAACCGCCGCACGTCAACTCTTCCCTCGATGAGTTTCGGCCCTGCACCTCGCCGTTACCTCTGCTCTCTTCACAATATCAGTGCGTAGGCTTGGTTTTAGGATAATGCATGCAGACGTGTGTGTTTACACAAATACCCTTGGCTACCTCTAACACCTTGCCGTATAACTTGCTTTGTATTTCACTGAAGATAATTTTTGGTTTCGGTTTCGGTACACTGCATGTGATAACTAAGTGTTCTTGATGTAAACCGAGCCCTCTGTTTTCTCTACAGAACATTTAGTTGCTTTTAGGTTTTTATTTATGAAATGCATGTGTTAAAAAAAATTACTTTTATGCCTTTTTTAACCTGTGTTTTAAGTATAATTACATGTATAACCTTATGTTTAAATATACGTTAATTATGAATGTTAGTACTTCATTTTATATTGAAGTCGAGTTTAATATTTCCAGTTGAATTGAGTTTAAATTCATTAAATAATTATATGAATCATAAGATCATTGTTATAAGAAAGTGTTTTAAGAATTTAAAATATATTTTTAAAGTATACTATCAACCCTAATATTTTGTTAATATTCTTTTATGTATTTAATAGAAGTTTAATGAAAATTATTATGTTATACTTTAAACAGAAAATAAAGCAATATGTTAAGAGTATTTAAATAATATTGATAATTATTATATTTCTTATAAGATTAAATAATTATGTTAAGAAAGTAAATCTATTTTAAGAATTTAGATTTCTATGACTTATTTAGAATAGCCCAAGTGTTTTATTAAGTTATAATATGTTATTAGTATTTTTTAAGTAATTTAAAAATATCAGGATTTATTTTTTATAGTGTTAAGCAAAATATTTATTTGACTATCTCCTAGACTATGAATTTAATTAAGTAGGATATTAGGATATGGTTTCCTAGACAAATTTAGTGACGTTTAAATATTGTGTATAGGTGACGAGTTACGACTTGAGATTCAGGAAAAAGCGCAGCAATGTAAGTTATTTAATCATAAAATTAGGATCATCACAGTTTAACTTATATATAAGTATTATTCAAGCCAGTTCATTGATAGCCAATTTTTATGTATCACTCATGTCATCCAACATAGTACACAATCAGCTCATTCCACATTATGTTCAGATTTAGAAATTATAATTATGTATGTATTATGTCATGCATCTCATGGTCATAAGACACGTAAGCTATCTTAAGTTCAAGTGCAAGATAAAATCAGTTCAGTTAATCAGATGGTCATTCAAATGCATGTACCAATGCAGTCAGATCAGGGTGGATGTGCAAGCCACGGACTCAAGCGTGGTCTACCATAGTATGCCAGAATACTATCAATGGCTCCCCTCGCGGCCGCGGGACGTGGGGCCGGTGCCCAACCTCGCACACAGGGTTAAGTATGTTGGCCAATCAGTTTAGTCAGTCAGTTAAATAAGATCAGTAAGTTAATTTAGATAAATCAGTCATACATAGCATAAAAATCAGTATGAACATTCATGAATTTTAAGTTCTCAGCATGAAAACTTTTATGAAAACCTTACGTTTAGTATGTTAACGTTGTGATGGATTTCTTACTGAGTATTCGACTTATTTTAGTTTTTTTTCATGTTTTTAACCACCCAGATGAGGATGATGATTACGAGCAGCAGGCCAGAATTAGAAGGAGCAGTTATTTTAATTTCAGACCTTTTAGAATAAATTTATTTTTATTGCTTTATGACATGACTTTTATTTAGTTTATTCATTTAAGTTTTTTAAGACATTTTTATCAGACAAAGTTTTATGAAATAAATTCTAAATTATTTTTTTTATATTTAATATATGATCTCTTGTCAAATTTATTTTATGAAAAATACGTGACACTCCTAGCCTACGGGAAGGGGGTGTTACAGAATCTCACAAACGGTGCCAATGTAAAGGATGTGTCTCACTTCCCGTCTGCAACCGCTAACCTGCACAAGGATCAAAGTGTGGCCGGTGTTGCATGCCTGGGAAAACTCCAATGCTTAAGTCAGTAAGAGTTTTCAGATGATTTCAGCCAATTAAAACCAAAGTAATTCTCTCTTGTTCTCGAGGATTACCTGGTATATATAGGATTTGATATAATGTTTATCTGGTGCCAAGTTTATCGGTTGAACTAGTCACGTATCTACATGAGATCCCAACTGAACATATTGTGTATCTGCATGGTTATCCTCATCTCCTCATACCTCAACGCACTTGAGTATATGATTTTATTGGGTCCTGGACTTTCTGGCTTCTTTGGCCTTGCATATTAGGCTTCTCTTCTTCATAATGGGTCTCATACAAGAGTAGACCCTCCAAATATGATCACTGAAATTAAAAATTATCAACAATAAGTATATTCATTTAATTGTTTAATAAGTATATTCAATAATTAATAAACAATTAAGTTGATCTTACTTCAAGTGGCTCTCTATCTCTGGGCAATTATTTAGCACGTACCACTTAGTTTTTTTGAACTCGCTTTCACAAAAATCATAACCATCTTAAGCGCCAAGTGGACGTACTTGTTGGAAAAATATGGAAAATCCTTTCCGTTGTCTTGTTTGGTCAATATCAAAGTTTATTTCCGGCCAATCAAACGTTGTGTCAACACCGTGGAAGTATTTGGAACAGAATGTATCCCATTCATCATCAATATATGTTTCTACAATTGATCCTTTTGGACGGGCATTATTACCCACTGTGCGTTACAACTTTCCAAGAAACCTTTCAATGGGATACATCCACCTATACTGGACTGGTCCTGTAAGTTTAGCTTCACGTGGCAAATGAATAGCTAAGTGAACCATTATGTCAAAGAATGACGGTGGGTAAATACTCTCCAATTTACACAATATTAGTGCAATTTCTCGTTCCATACGATCCAAAGCTTCAACATTCAATGTTCTAGCACATAAATCTTTAAAAAAATACACCAAACTCAATTAACACAACCCACACATCTCTGGTCAAGAACCCGCGGATACCAACAGGCAAGATACGTTGTAAAAATACATTACAATCATGATTTTTTAGTCCAATAATTTTTCAGTCATTTGTTTGCACACACCTTATTAGATTCGAGGCATACCCGTCCGGCAATTTAATCTTCTGCAACCACTCACAAAATGTAGCACTTTCATTCCTTGACAATGTATACCACCCAATTGGCATGTAAACAGACGAACCATTTTGTTGCAAATGCATTTCAGGTCTAATTCCCAACCACTTTAGATCTTTTCGTGAGTTTATATTATTCTTCGTTTTACCTTCAATTGACATTAACATTCCTAACACGGACTCGTATATATTTTTTTCAATATGCATACAAGACTATGCCGCAATTTTAAAGTCGACCAATAGGGGAGTTCAAAAAATATACTCTTCTTTATCCAATTCAACTCATTCGCACTTCGTTTTCTCTTCTATTTTTTTTTTTAACAAAATCATTACTTTCGACATTCACAAGCTGTGCAATAACATCTTCTTCAGACAAGAATGGTGGAGGGTGCCCCCATTCCGAAGTGCCATCAAACATCCTACCATTTCTATGCCATCTATGGTCACCAGGTAAAAATCTACGATGACCCATGAAGCATAGTTTCCTCTCATACGTAAGCCATTCAGATTGGGTATATTTGTTACAAGCCGGACATGCCAATTTCCCCTTAGTGCTCCAACTTGACAAGTTTCCATAAGCAGAAAAATAATTTATTATCCATAACACCGCAGCATGCATCTTGAACGACTTGCATGTTGATGAATCAAATGTTAATATCTCATTCTCCCACAAATCTTTCAATTCTGCTATTAGTGGCTGTAAGTGTATGTCTATATCATTACCCGGTGATCTCGGACCTGGAATGAGCAAACTCATCATGAAATATGGATCTTTCATACACTTCCACGGTGGTAAATTATACGGCATAAGTACAACTGGCCAAGTATTATGACTAGTACTCATGTTCCCAAAAGAATTAAATCTATCTGTTGCTAACCCAAGTCGAACATTATGAGATTTTTCAGCAAACCATGGGTGTTTCAAATCAAATTCCTTCGAAACTTGAGATCCTGTAGGATGCGACAAAACATTATCATTCTTGACTCTAGATGATGAGTGCCATGTCATATCCATAACCATTGAACGTGACATGAATAACCATTATAATCTAGGTATCAATGGAAAGTGATGTACAACCTTCTGCGGCACATTCTGCTTCGCAGTTGTCCATCTTGATTCATGGCAAATGGGGCACTCGTTCAACTACTCATTCTTTTGCCAAAATAACACACAATCATTCTTACATGCATGTATTACATTGTAATCAAACCCGAGTCCTCTTTTCAACTGTTTTGCTTAGTAGAAGTTATGGGGTAAAATATTATCTGATGGAAGTGCCTTTTCAAACAGCTCGAGTAGCATATTAACAGCCTTAATAGATATTCGGCATATGGATTTTATATGAAGAAGTCTAACTGTAAATGACAACTTACTGTGCCTTTTGCACACTGGATATAACTCACGCTGTGAATCATTCCACAAGCGAGTAAAAATGTTATGGCATGGATCATTTGAATTTGATGGATTTGTTCAACTTTTATCCATAAGCATTCCCGCACCAATGTCACCCAGCATTTGCTCCATATCCTCTTCGGGATTGTCATCAACAACCACAGGATGTACATCTTCATCGATATCTTCTTCTTCATCTCGATGTTCAAATGACGTTGGATACGGTTCTCCATGTAAGACCCAATCAGTATAACCTTGGTCAATACTTTTGACAACTAGATGCTCCCTCACCAACTCTATCTTATGAGAACGAAAATTTTTGCAAAGTCGGCATGGACATCTAATACGACCGTCACTACCAATTGTACAGGATGCTAACTCCAAAAATTTCTTAACTCCTTCAGCATATACATTGTAATCCTCACCCAACTGATCTCTAACTCGCATCCAACTCTTATCCATGTCTCATATCCTATTACAAGCAATCGTGTGCATCAACAAATAATCAATTATTTAACATATTGTACAATTTCTTCATTTCATCAGGTAGTTGGTCCTATCCCATTCGGGATTGTAAGATTATAATCGCTAACCTACCAACTATTATCTGTCACATCCAACAAAATTTCGGCAGCATCTCCCCATAGTTCTCCAAATATGCTCGTCTGGTCATGCACACCGATGAGTAATACATCGATGCACCATCACCGAAACTGCATATCCAGAGAACAATAAGGGATGAATCTACCAAAATCATAATGTCGGCTGCAACAGATATAGTTTGATACTTTGCAAGAATGATCTTACAATCCCAAACTGTCTACTCTAGACAATTCAAGAGTTATCAATCAGCCGTTCAATATAATTGATAACTCTCGAATGGGTCTAAGGTTTATTTCAATGGAAAGTATAAGATATAATATTAAAACACAACAATAATAAAAAATTTCAGAATACAAGATGAGTCTAGAATAAAATATACAAGATTTCCCAATTATCTTTTAAGTATTAATATGAGTTTAGGTAGTATATATATTATATTAAAATATTGGATTATAAATATAATATAATATAATATAAATTTTTACTAAACTTGAAACAAAAACCATTCGAACTATAAATAATAACGTTCAAAAGGTTAATTAAAATGTTTGAACGTTTTATATAACGTTTGAATGCTCGCACATATAATTACGTTTAGTCGAGCAGAACCACCATTACGCTGCCGTCTCTCCCATTCGAAAACGACTTCCAAGCGTTTGAACTCCGTCCAATCGCTACCGTCTGCTGCCGTACTCACAACCTACTTCAAGCACTATTCCTCCTAAGCGAAAATATGCGCTTTAAACATTATTTTACCGTTTATTTTGTTGGTTTTATTGTTTTATTCATTTTTTCTATAAAAATTGTACTTTTTCATCAATAATCACTGTAGAACACCACAAATCCACCGTAGGATATTTAGAAACGAAGTGTATTATGTATTTTGTCAAAGAAATCTACGGAAACGAAGGATTTTTAAGCATTTCCATGCCCGTTGAGTTGACTTAGCCATGGGCGAGTCAAATCTGTTTTCCGTTCAAACACATTATAAAGCGTTCGAATGACGTTTACCTAACCTTTTGAACCACTTATTAGCCATTCGAACGTTTGAACTATTATGTTCGACCGCAATTTTAGAGTGTTCAAACGTTAACATTTTATTTGTATTTCACTTATTAAATTGTTTTCATCATTTCATTAAATTGTTCTGTCAATTAATTTATTAAATTGCTCTTAGTATATAATTTTGTAAATCTTTTCTCATATTAAATTTTTTCACTAATGTTGAATACGTATTTTATTTTTCAAATTTCAGGTTCATTAAAATGTCTTATAGGGGCCGTAAACGTGGGAGATCAGGAGAACCTTCCATCCAAATAGTTCAAGAGCGGACTGTTTTACTTGAGCGGGAGGTAAAACTATCTGATTTTGTGGCTCTTACATGAGAGGAAATATCCCTCCCATCAGTATTTAATGATCGTGGTTGGGCACCAATTTTAGATCAGCGAGAAGAAGGAAAGGAGCTGATTTCTTACATTGAGATCGTTGCTGAGTTCTATAAAGAGCTCAGTGGTGCCAGCCCAGATGATAGAGGGGCATATAGGATCAGTGTCCGAGGAGCACCTATTATCTTTTTAGTAGACGAACTCACTACTTATCTTGATATTCCTAGGCTGGTCGATGCTTATCCGAACCTGCCGCCTAGAGAGTCTGATCCTACAGGTGATGCAGAGTCTCATGATGATAGACCGCCTTACACAGATGAGGTCGATGCACTTGCTGATCACAAGGTCAGAGACTTAGTTGTTGGTCCAGATGCCCCAGTGTATGATGGGACAAAAAGCATTAAGCAAGTAGATTTATCTTCTTTCTTTAAGATTATGAATCTGATCATCGCAAAGAATATTGACCCTCGGTAGCACAAGACTGAGGTTGGCATGGATCGAAACAGATTTATGATACGGGTCGCTCGGGGAATTCTGATCGACCTTGTGGGATATATTTTTGAGAGGATTCGATCAGAAGCTCGGTACATTACGACAGATATACTGCCATTCAGGATCCTAATCACTCAATTTTTGCTACATTCCAGGGTCATACCAGACATTGCCGAGCGTTCACGACAGCCGATGAGACCAATCAACAGCATCACCCTGTCACAAAGCACAAGATACTTGAGATTCCGTTTATGTGGACCTGTTCCTGATGACAGGGCTGATATTCAGAGAGATGCACAGCCAGGAGATATCGGCGTATTGGCTGGCGAGACATCTATACAGGCAGAGGCATCATGCACATCTACTCGGGCGGAGATGGCTGACATACTGCGTGCTGAGATCAGCATACACACATCAACGATGATCGATGCAGTGCATACTGCCATGACTGAGTTGCGTACAAAGATTATGGCTAGCGTATCTGAGTTACGTACAGAGGTTAATGAGTTACGTACATAGATTATTGCCAATAATGCAACTCAGGTCATGCTTAGTACTCGACTGGCACAGGTAGAAAGACAATTAGCTACAATCAAGGATGTGTGCAGAGACCTCGCATCATAGTCGAAGGTTCTATTTTTATTTTTTTATTTTTTGTTTTGTTATAATTATGGATAGTATATATGGTGTTGTATTTAATTTGCTTTAGTTGTAAATTAAATATTTTGCCTTTTCTGGAGTAATTATTGATTAATATTATGTGGTGTATGACTGATAATATTTATTTAACTAAAAATCTTAATTAACATAAAATAAATCATTAAAATATTTTAAAATTAATTAAAAAAATTAATTAATGAATTTGTATATATGATATATATTTTTTATATTTCGAGTTACGTATCGAGATTAATATTATACGTTTGAATGTACAAATGTGGTGCTTGAATATGTTGGTACTAAATATATTTTGTTCGAACGGTTTATAAATCTTCCTGCCAGGTTTTGCCACCAAATATTTTCTATTCGAACATAAATAATTAGCGTTTGAACGGTTTTGAACTTTCCCTGCCATAGTAAATTACTTTCCCACCAAGATTTTTCTGTTCAAACGGTTTTTTTACCGTTCGAACGGAAAAATATTTTTGGGATGCTTTAATTCGTCACAAAAAAAAGTGTTCGAACGGTTATTTTTCCGTTCGAACGCTTTTGTTAAGTCATCAATTTTTTGAGACGAAATTTAAATTTTGTAACTGACTTTTAGGGATAAAATTTATTTCATCCCTAAATAATTTTGTTCTTAAAAATCGATTTTGTTGTAGTGCGAATCCAATTAAAAAAAATGCGACTAGTACATATCCAAGCCCAACTTAAAAATACTTATCCAGATTTTAAAGTTCAAGCCCAGTCCAAGTCAAATAACAATTCTGTTGAGACTTAAGGGCAATAACATAAAATCATTCAAAAGAAATTTTCAGTGCTTTACGCAAAATCACCTCACAAAAGGCTTGATGGCCTTTTTCATAAATACTAGGTTTGATAGAGGTTATTTTTCAAATACTCAAAGCACATAGTGGTTGTTTTTGAAAAAACAAGAAAACTAAACAAGATGAAGATAAGAAACCGAAAGAGAACAAACCTAACATCGGGATGCAGAGTTTATCTAAAGGCAGATGCGGTGATCGTGGGTGAAGCAGGGTCTGAATGGAGGTTGAAGGTGGTGAGCTTGGTGGTTGGGCACTGGGAGAGAGAGATGAGTGAGAGAGAGTGTGATCACAGCTTGAGTAAGGAGGTGTTACTGAGGGGGAGAGAGAGTTGTGGCTTGAGGCAGTAGCCGTGCAATTTGGTGGCAACATGGAGGTGGGAGCTGGCAGCGTGGGATGGTTGGTTTGTGGCACTCGATGGAGATAGAAATTCCTCTGTTTCGGGTGTATGGAAACAAAGGTACATTGGCTGGTCTTAATGGGTTGCGGCGTGCAGGATGACTTCTGTGGTCGGTTCCCTCCATGAGATGGCCTTGATTCCATTAGCTTGGGTCTTCTATGGAATTGGCTTGTGGTGACTTTACAAACGGCTGCTGATGCAACCATGCTACACACAGAGGAAGGGTGTCAATGACTTGGCACCATGCGACGGTGAATATAGTGGTGCAAGGGCTAGGCAGTGGAAGTTGTCCCACGACGGTGCATGCCTACGACGGTGGTTTTCGCACCAAGAGGGAGACTGTTGTGTGTGACTAATTGTGGTGGTTTCTGTGTAGCTGCACAGTGGTAGAGCAATGGATGGTTCTCATGGCTGGCTATGGTTATGGAAGGGGCCAAGGTTTTTGCTTCACATGGGGCTGGGCAGCGTCATACGGTATCCTGGACACGTGGGGACATGCATGCTGGGTGTTGGATGTGGAAGGTGTGGAGATACTACTGAACGTGGGCTTTGATGCAGTGCCCTGGCGGCTTGGTACCGTGTGTTTGTTTTCACCAAATAAAAAAAATACAGGCGATGGCAAGTTTGCATGAAGGACGGGTCTAAATATACAGTGGTTTAAGCGAAGGAGACTCTAAAATCGAAACTCTAGTCTGCTTGAAATTGGACACATTAATGAGCTTGAACTCGATAAATAAATTGGGTCATAATTCTCGTGTCTAAAATAAATCTCTCGTCCAACAGTATTTTTGATGTTTAGAAAAATTTTATTGGACAAAGTTCTATTTATTTCTGCCCATAAAAAGATTTTCTATTTGACCTAAAAAATATTTAAGGAAATTATTAAAATAACAAGGCTATTTAAAAAAAAATCAATATCTTCTAATACAATTTGGATCTGCCATCAGTTTATAAAAAAAAAATAATACTCAAAAAATAATTGGGCTCTTCATACATATAAATCCAGAAACAAAAATTTTAGAAAACAGCTTGTTGTTGGACCCGGGTATTATAGGTTAAGTGGCTGAGGGTAGTGGAGCATTGGGATAATAATTGTAATTGGTGATGAATTGTTGGCCGAGAGCTGGGTGAAGCGTTGGGAATCATATGTAGTTTTGAAAATGTGAACTGTGAAATTTGTGTTGTTATACTATGTTTGTTGTCGTGCTTTGCTATGCCATGTCATTCAATAACTGTTTGTTATATAATTGCATTTTATTTATTACATGTCAATAAATTTTATGAATTGTGCTATGTTTTGTGGGTGTGCAAATCACGACCCCAAGTTGAGATGGAGTATTATCTCAGTAGAGCTCCTCTGATCATTTGGGAGCGTGTAAAACTGAGTGACGTCTTTTGGGTTGTCATCAGGCGACAACAGGCTCGGACGATATGGTAACACTTTCATATCGACTTCGTGGCCTCTCTGCTGTCGGAGGCTAAAGGATACCTGGTCACATACGCCTTGGGCGCAAAATTGGATATCACTCGTTACGAAATTACATGTACGGTCGTTATCGGTGGTGTGACAAAATGAGTCAGGGTGTGTGCACGGTCTAAAGGGAAGACCATGGTGCATGCATAATTAAATGGATGCTTTAAAATTGGAAATGTTGATTTTGGCATGCATGGCATTTTTTGTAAATTGTTGAGAAGGATATTGGTTTCGTGCACTATTGAAAATTCTTATTTTTCAAATAGTGTGATATGTCCACTTTTTCTATATTTGTATTTTTGGGTGTCATTGTATTTGTCTTTACTTAGTGAGATTGTGAAATCTCACAATGGTGTCCTCACCATAGACTTTGATGTAGAGGATGGTCTAAAGCTTGGAGGACCGGTGCCACTTGAGAATTGAAGACTTGAGGAGACTTTTCTCTTATGTTGCTTGTTTTAGTATTTACTTTTTAACTAGTCAGATGAATGCATTAATTCATGGTTTATTTTGTTGGAGTTTGTAATTTGAAATTCTTGTACTATTAGCAGTTTAGACTGCCCTTTTTGTTTTTCCGCTACGTTATAAACTGTACACTTATTGTATGCTAGCACACACTTGCACTTGGTGATGGGTTGTGTGACCCGAGTGGCCTTCACTCCAGTGTCGTGACTCCTACCAAATCACACGTGGGGGTTGAGGGCTCCGCTGAGAGAAAATTGGGGAAGAAGAAACTGATGAAAGGGAAAGAAAGCTTACCGCATGGCGCCGTTTTTGGGTCTTCAAGGGCTAGGCCACGAGCCTGGGTTTTACATCCTTCCCCTACTAAAAATTCTATCCTCGGAATTTGCTACAAGCTATCAAAATTCCCATCGAACAAGCGTGGGTATGTAATCACATCTCTTACTCAAATTCTCAAGAAGCTTTGTTAGTAGGGATAGTTCAAGTCTATAGCACTTGTTCTTTCCTGTCTAAAATCTACACTGGTTCCTCACTATAGGTCATATTCTCTTGAATCTAAAGTGGTTCATAATCAATAATGTGAGTGGGGTCAGGGATGTACTTCATCAACATAGAAACGTGAAATATGTTGTACACCTACGAAAGTACTGGTCGAAATGCCACCTTGTAAGTCACTGGTCTTTGGGTGGGACTTCCTGCATGTATATCATTAATGCTAGTTTGAGGATCCTTGTCGAGGAGGCCTCAGCCAAGGATTTACCCTCAGCATGCTCAAGTGCCCTTACTGGCCGGGAGGCCTCAGTCAAGGACGAACCCTGTGTGCATGGAGGGAATCAATCTCCTTAATTTTGTCGATGCGAGAAACCTTGTCGAGGAGGCCTCAATAAATAAGGATTTACACCATGTGGGACTGTCGATATGCCAATGTCCAAGGAGCAGTCATACCCCATGAAACAAGGGCCAATGGCTATAAATTAATTAGAAACAGGCCGCAATGGCGATGGTTTCAATGGCTATAAATAATTTGCACATCTCGAGCATGTCTATGCTTTTTCCCCATTCGTTGTTTGTTAAAAAGTTGTTTTGTACTTGAGCGACGCTACTTACGAATTAAACACTTCAATTACTACGTACTAGTAATGATCCAAATGCATATTGCTTATTTACAAATTAACATGCATCGAATGTATTTGAAGACAATAGATCACACGAGTTCCTCTAGCTCAAAACAAGTACTCTTGAAAGATACGTCCTATCAAGCACATCCCATGCATTTCTGCTTGCATTGATCAATCGATCCATAAATCGTAGCCAGCATCAAGGTAAACATATGGATACATGGGCTCTTGGAGCCACATCACAGTAGTTGGAACCATAAATTCAGGGTCTGTTTCCAATATGCACATGTCCTGAAACGAAAATGGCTGCTCCCATATACTTAAGACATTTTGATCAGATGTTTCGGATGAACTAAAATTCTCCTCTATATGTTGGACAATTTCAACGGCTGGGTCAGTGCGTGAAGAAGAGATATCATTAATGGGCATTTGTGTTGACATCGGTATACCTTTAGTGGCAATATCCAAGTTTGGCAAAATTGGGGCATCGCAAAGTAGGAGATCTTGAATCCTGGAAGCATGATTCTTGTTAACTTCAACCTCGGATGATTTCACCATTTCTGATATAGTCGTTGACGACGAAGTGTTGATCTTACTGCGCTTTTACAAGTGCGCGTGCCAGTAATTTTTTATTTGGTTGTCAGTTCTTCCAGGAAGCTTTGCAGCAATTGCAGACCATCTGAAATAAATTAAAGACGATAAGGACATTACACTCAAGCAATTGCAGACCACTTTTAACACATTAGGCCATCTCATAAAAGGATTATAATTTGTGAAATTAGAGCTATATGGGATGAATTGCTTTTATGCCTAAAGTCAAAGATTCCTGCCATATAGATTTGAGTCTGATTCTAATTTGTTGTGTATAGTTCGAGGTTTGTACACAGCTAATGTTCCATTTGATTTTGTTGAGCTTTGTATCCTGGTGTTTACTCCCCACCCAAATGAGAGCGATGCATTAATGATTATTCATATTTGTTAAAAAAACTCGGGGGTATTTTTAAGATCCAAAACTTTAATGAGTTAATTATTGTTAACTTCCAAGTGATACTAAAAACTCCTTCAGACTTAAATAACCATCGGCCTGTAGTTATGTATGTAAATTCTATTGAAAAGACTGATACGATCGAGTACGTTATGATGCAACTAACAGTACGTACGTACTAAACATCCGTCTGCTAAAACGTGCATAGGAACGAGCTAGCATGCATGCATTTTAACTTTGAAGTATGATCATGCAAGAAAAACGAATGAGAAATAATAGGTTTTTTCTTATAGCAAGTCCACTTGTTCCAAATATCCATTCATCTGAATCAAAATCCCATCAAATAAATTGATTAAAAACAATGTTTTTCACGTAAATATGAATTTTACTTTATGGAATAGCAATATTGTTTTCCAATCACCGGTAAATCTTCCGTATAGAATTTGTAACGTACTCACCGGTTTCCCAGCAGTTCTTGCCATTTGAGTATAGTTTCGTCGTCTTCCCGGCTGAAGTTTCCTCGCTTAATGTTAGGCCTGAGGTAATTCATCCAACGGAGCCTGCAACTTTTCCCAGATCGTGCCAAACCTAAACGAAAAGTAGAAATAAAAGCAAGAAAAATTAGGTTAATCAAAGTATATATAAACAGTACCATACCATGCACGAATGACAATTCCTACCGGCAGCTTCTGGCATCCGACACCAATTCCCAATGCCATATCGCTTAATATAGGCTTTCAACTTCTGGTCTTCTTCAGGACTCCAAACGCTTCTTCCCTCAGGCATTTTTTCACCATCCGAATTAGTCTTCACCATCTCTTGCCGTACCTGCGTATATATAGCTCAATATTTTGACTTGCAGAGACCTCAACCCTATTAATGGTACTTGCGAATATTGCTGCGTACGTAGTGACGTCATAGAATTCAGTAAAAAAAAGGTTTTTAACTTTTCATGTGATAATGATTTCCATAGATAAAGAGAAATTAATTAATTAGCTCACTCGAGGTCCGGTCTGGCCTTGATCAACACGTCTTAGTTATACTTGTCAAATGCAATTCGATTTCCGTTGGATTGAGATATTGAGCAAATTGATATATGTTTCATTCCGTCAACGAGCACATACACTGCAATATTATAAAGTCAATCGAATCATGGTCGCCATATATATTAATAAAATGGAATATCGTGTACTGGAATTAGGAGGATGCATGACTCCAAAGTTTATTATGGAAATTTTCTTTAAAAAATAATATATACTTTAGGCACTTCTACAAATCGACGTAGTTTGATTTCATCAAATTTTGATGCCATGGGAGCATCATTGATGACGTTGCTTCATAGCCTCGTACTTTCCCGGATATTTCTACTATTCAAAGATACCAATTCATACTATGATCGACTTCAAACCACGTGGATGACTTAATTACGAACGGTTACATTCTCAAACTTATTACACATTATTTATTTTTTATTCTCGCACGGGAGCCGCCGAAGTCATGGGTGATGCGACAGATCAGGTAAGCCGTTGTTTCTCGGCTATTTTGCAGGGCTTGGATTGATGCACGTATGCTTAATCCACCCTTTCTTTCGTCTTTCCTCTTCGCACTACAAGAAATTCAATTTTTAGGGACGAAATTAGTTAGGGACGAACTAAATTTCGTCTCTAAAAGTCATTTTTGGAGATGAATTTTTCATTTCGTCTCCAAAACTGCCTCAGATACAAATTTCGTTCGAACGGAAAAATATCCATTCGAACGGAATATTTTGTGACGAAAAAAATCGTCTCAAAAAGAAAAACCGTTCGAACGGGGGATAAAGTGTTCGAACCACCAATTAATTATGTTAGAACAGTATATGATCTGTTCGAACAGTAATAATATTGGTGGGAAATTAAATTTGTTTTCCCGGGAAAAGCTAATAACCGTATGAACTTAAATTTATTACTTCGAAAGAAAATTTTTTTCATTAATTTGTTTATCATTATTAATTTGTACATATATTTTAAATTTTGTTTTTCCGATAAAAATGATTTATTTTCTGTTAAAGTATATAAATATAACTTTAAAGATAATATTATTTTGTATATTATCATGAACGCCAAGTAAAATGAAAAAAATAAATAAATTAGCAAACACGAGAAATAAAAATTATACATTAATTACATCTCAACTATATAATGTTCAATACAATATAAAAAAGTAAAATAATAACTAAAAAGACTATTTGGTGTTGAGCAGATCAACATCCTCTTGTAAAAAGTAGGCGATCGCCTACTTTTTCCCGAGTTTTTTTTTTTTTTTTTCCCGAGCATTGGATCTGTAATCTAGAACTAGAAAGGAAATTTGCAGTGAAGAGAGGTAGACTTGTCTCACATGTCTGACTGTTCTAGAGTAAACAGCACTGTTCATTGTTGAATTTTTTTTTTTTTGATAAGAAATTCTTTTTTAAATTTTACTCATCTTTTCAAAACCTTATACATTCCGCTCTATATTTGTCAAACTGTTAGAGCCAAACGTTAAATATTAATTATCAACGAGTTCGATGAGCTTACATGAGAGCAAACGAACCTCAGAAATGTCTTTGTTACTAAAGGTTAAACCAACATATGTGCACTGAGGGGAAGGATATACCACTCCATGGTTTGAGAGTTTACATGAAGATGTGCTCCATGCCTCAGGATGCATCCTTTCACACCATAACTATACACGGTCTTCAGTTCAAGGTTTCAGCAGATGTCATTGCCGAGCTACTCGGGATCCATTGCGTATCTGAGACATCAACTGCAGCCGATGCTCAGGTTGAGAACACAATAGATGTAGGCACATCAACATCATCTACTAGCCTAGTCGAGTCTATGGCCAGAGATGTAGACCAGTCGGAGGGCAAGGATACTGATCAGCCTATGGATGATGACCGCAATGAGGATTTCTACATCCTCATTGTGAGAGACCGCACACCATTCGAGAAGAACACGTTCTCCCAACATTGCTGCTTCTATTTTTCTGCATGTTGCAACAAACGTAGATACTGTGGCACATAAGGCCACATTTAGTCTAACTCGTGCATATAAGTAAATTGTATATTATAGATATAAGGGTAAAGTGATCTATAAAGTAGTATAGTATATATCATATAAGTAAATTGTAATCTATAGTTTTAATTAGTTGCTATAGTGTGTATATATATTATAGATTACTGTATTATATATTATAGATTATTAAAATAATATATAGAGTGTATATATATTAATTTACTATATTACTATATTACTATATTTATTAACGCCCACTGTGGGGCGTTAATAAATATATTTAAGAAAATATGCAATATAATATTTATATATAAATATAATATATATAATTCATTTTGTATATGTTCAAACGTAAAAACAACCTACGTTTGAATGTTGCGGGAATTAAATAACGTTCAAACATACATGTTGAAACCTTCGAATGTTACGTGCATATAAGATGAGCGTCCGAACGCAAAGCATCATTTCAACCCACCTCAAAATCCTTGAACTGATGCATTCCACCCTCGAAATCGTCGTTGTCGCCATCAATCACCACCACAACCATCACAGAAGAGGTTAGTGTCCCTTTCTCTCCCTTTTGTAGTGTTTTTTTTATTGATTATAGGGGTCTCGGTTCATACCGAAACCCATTTGGTGGCCGGAACTTCTTCTTGATTTTTTGGCTACTATGAGTAGCCAATGGCGACCGTAGATAGTTTACACTCATTGTTTACTTCTTTTCGACAATGGCCATTATAAGATTAACATTATATTTGAGGAAATCAGCAATGGTTGAGTCAACTTAGCCATTTCTGGGTCGTAACGTTTAAACATCCCACATGTAACGTTTGAACGTTGTTCTGTACTCCAAACATATGTTATAATACGTTCGAATGTACTTTTTATGTTTGGACGTTGTACTATAAAATATTCGAATGTAACGTTTTCATGGCCATTTGACCGTAACCATTATTTAGTTTGAACGTTTGTTTTACATTCGAACTGTATGAACCAACATTTGAATGTAAGACATTTTGGCTTCTGTTAGTCAAAATAGTTGAACAGCCTTAACTATGTTCAAACGTCTTAATAAACACATTCAAGTTCACCCTCAAGTTTGAACATATTTATATTGTACATTCGAATGTAAAACATTTCGGCTTATTTTAGTCATAACATTCGAACGTAGACTTAGTTTTTTCGAACATCTCGTCAATTACATTTTGGTTTCCTTTTGTAGGATATGACTCATCTTTTGACAACTAGGAAACGAGAGAGAGAAGGAATCGACCAAGACACTTCTCGAATAGGATGTCGAATTATGGCCAAACGCAAAGTGTTTATCAATGAGTTCGACGAGCTTACACTAAAGCAGACGAGCCTAAAAAACTTCTTTGTTACTAGAGGTTGGACCAACATCTGCACACTGAGGGGGAGGATATATTCTTCCATGGTTTGAGAGTTTTACATGGAGATGTGCTCCATGCCTCAAGATGCATCCTCTCACATCGTGACTGTACGCGGTATTCAGTTCGAGGTTTCGATGGGTGTTATTGCCGAGCTACTCGAGATTTGTTGCGTATCTAAGACATCAACTACAGTAAATGCTCAGGCTGAGGACACAGTAGATGTAAGCACATCAACATCATCTACTGGCCCAATCGAGTCTATGGCCAGAGATAACTGGTCAGAGGGCGAGCGTACTGATCAGCCTGAGGATGATGACCACGATGAGGGTTTCTACATCCTCATTGGGAGAGACTGCACACCATTCAAGAAAAAGAACAAGTTCTCCTAGACGTTGTTGCCACCATTTTCCGCATGTTACATCTTAAAGTTGCAAAAACGTGGATCCTGTTGCACATAAGGCCACATAAAGTCGGACTCACACACAGGTCCTCATACGAGTGGCACGCAGAGAGCCCATCGACTAGCCACTGCAGATTTTTGAGGGGATCCATTACGAGGCGAGCATCATCTCCACAGACAAATCCCATATGGAGTGATCATTACTCGACTATTACTGGACCGAAAAGTGCCACCCTAGGCGGAGGAGTGGTTGATTGAGAAGTGAATTGAGTCAAAATATGAAATCAAAACATTTGAAATAAAAAATTTACTAAGTATATAAACTCACCAGTACATGCTCCGAATTTGATCATTTACCTCATTCGGAACATCTCTATATGATCCCACATAAAATGGGATATAAGCTCGGACTAGTGTGCCAACATAGAAGGAAAGCAATGTTGTACTATCATCCACTCCTCCAGTAAAATTTTCAAGAATGTTGACCTTGATTTTTTCGTGCCTTCCATTTCTTTCCAGAACAAGGCCACGTGTGTAGCCATGCCCGCAACGTGACAAGGCATCAGCTTATATTTTTAAAATTATTAAATATAGTTGCCAAAGTATTGAAATATGATTAATTATCAACAAAATTTCCTTACTGGTAGGTGTCAATTGATTGTCTATCTCTTGTGTATTTACTTGTTTAAGAGCATAGTCCTCAGTTGGGGAGTCTTGAACGGGTTCAGAACTTGGGGGAGGATGCACATTTCTTCATTGTCATGTTGGTGGCATTCTTGAAAATGATTAATATTTTCAACAAAATTAGTATAGAATAATTTATAAAAAAAATATATTGTACTATCACCTATGTAAATAAAATATTTAATACTTTTATTCTCCATATCTAGATGTATTCTCCATGCTTGTTTTAGAATCCACTTCAATAGCATCTTTGTGATCATCATCTTCATCTTCATCTTCGTCTTCTTCATCGACTTCCTCTTCGGACTCTTTTTCTTCTTCTTCACTTACTTCATGAACTAAATGATTATTTAATACGGATGGATTGAGATGTATAGGCGGGACTTCATCTCTACATAAAGGGATTAGTTCAAGTGCACCAAAGTCAACAAATAAATTAATGCCCTCTCCATCTTCTTGGTAGGCCTCTACAATCAAAGTGTCATCTTTGCCTTCACTATGATCGTGATCAACTACTATTCTTGCATCATATATATTCCGAGGCACAAATTTTTGTACTACTCGCCAAGTTATCTCTCCACTATTTTCATAGGCCATTTTCATTGGATCAACCAAGTAATAAACTTGGGTAGCTTGACAAGTCAATACGAATGGATCATCTTTGTACTATTTACATGTATTATTGACACTTGTAAAGTGATTATCCCTATGTATCAAAACCCGACCACCGCCTATATCCCACCAATCACATTTGAAAACTTATGTTACATTCCCACCCAGGTATTTTAATCCGATAATGTCACATATGACACCATAGTAGTCAATGTCATCTATTCCATGACTTTCCTCAACCAACACACCACAATTTCATCTTTTGATTACATTCACAGTCCATAGTATAGAATCTATAATCTCGAACCGTGCATACAGTGTATTGAAGTGCTCTGTGTGAGAGACTAGGGGCCAATGCATGCAATTCAGAAGAAACCAATGTAGGATCATTAGCACATTGTTCCAAAATCTAACAATTGAAATATTAACAAAATTATTAAAAGTAAACAAGAATTAAAATGTTGTTATTATGATTTTAAGTCATGGAACATCCAAAATGCATATGCGTTGTTCAAACCATCCGAGAAATTCGTCTTCGTGTCTCACCTCTATATTCTCTACTCCTTCTGTCCTAAGTTTGTCCATGTGCTCATTATATAGAAGTATAAAAGAATAGAATATGTGCATTACATAACATGTTATATAATAATTTTTTTAATTAGAATTATTCTAAATATGCAGCGACATACCTTAGATAGTCATCAATCTCATGGCAATTATTCAACACGTACCACTAATTTTTTCCTAACTCTCCACCAATTAAGTTGTATCTTATCTGTGCACCCAAGGGTTTTACATTCTGAAAAAACACTAATAGCTCATGAGGGGGAGGAGCAGCAAGATCACCATTATGCTCTTCATGATTAAATCTTGTCTCAATACCACGAAAATATAGAGAGCAAAATGTCAATCATTCCTCATGTATATAAGCCTCTGCTATTGAACCCTCAACTCGGGCTTTATTCCCAACAATGCGCTTCAATCCACCCAAATATATTTCAACTGGATACATCCAACAGAACTGCAACGAACCACCTAATAGTACCTCCCGTTGTAAATGTATTGCTAAATTGACCATTACATAAAATAATGATGGTGGAAAGATCTACTCAAATTTATACAATATGGTAGCAATGTCTTCTTCCAACTTTTGTAACATATCTCGATTTAGGACCCAAGAGTACAAATTATTGAAAAACATGCAAAGTTCGGTTATAGCGACATGTATATTAGAAGTCAATTTCCCACGAATTCCCAATGGTAACAATTTTTGTAAAAATACGTGACAATCATGACTTTTCAGTTCACTTATTTTCCAATCATCAGGGCTCACGCATCTACCAAGATTGGATGCATAATCATCTGGCAACTTCACACCTTGCAACCATTTGCAAAAATTCATCCTCTCATCCTTTGTCATTGTAAAACATGCATGCGGCATAACCACCATGTTGCCTTCCATTCGCAAATGCAAATTATGTTTAATTCTCATTCTCTCAAGATCTTTCTTTGTCTTAATAGAGTCTTTCATCTTTTTGTTAATGCTCATCAATATCTCTAGAATATTATCACAAATATTATTCTCTATGTAAATTACATCTAAACTATGTCGCAACATGCATGATGATCAATATGGCAAGTCAAAGAAATACTACACTTTTTCCAATTCAATTCTACAGCACCTCGTTTTCTCTTGTGCTTTCCCGGACCTTTGCCAAAATTGTTCTCTCTAACTTCCAGTAACTGTTCAACTATCTCGTCCTCAGTCAACTCCTCCAGCGCAATTCTGTCCTCTACTCTCCTATCAAATTTAGCGTATTCCATTCGCCATGCATGATTTGCTGACAAATACCATCAATGGCCCATGAAGCACATCTTCCGCAAATATTTTAGCTACTCACTTGTAGTTTCTTTATTACACTTGGGACACGCTAACTTCCCTTTAGTATTCCAATTGGAAAGGTTCTCATATGCTGGAAAATCATTTATCGTCCATATTACTGCAGCATACATCAGAAAAGATGTCAACGTATATGCATCAAAAGTTCTGACTCTTGTTTCCCATAAATCTTTCAATTCTTCAATTAATGGCTTCATGAATATGTCAATTGATTACGCCCAAAATATAACGCAGTAGTTGTAGCACAGCTTTGGGGTGTCAATTCCACAGGGAGATAGATTAAAGAAAATACAACAAATAATAAAAAAAATTAAGGAAAAATATTAAATGATCAATTAAAGAAAATTGGCTTTGAATGCAATTTAACAAATAAAATTACAAAGATAAAAATAAGGATCACTCAAATTATAAATAATAAAGCATCAGGAATTCCTTGCACAAATTGGGTATTTATGTTTATTCTTAATTCAGTGAATTACTCAATTGGAAATTCATCACCCAGAGTCCCCAATTGGAAGATATAGAATTACAAACCATTTTAGTCGAAAGATAACTCTTTGATAAATCATTCTCTACTTTTTAGAACTCTGTGAATTATCATCCTTATTGACAAAACTCAGCGACGACAATATACCCGGAGATAATACTGCAGTAAAGAATTAAATCAATAAAGACAATAAATTAATCCAAACATAATCAAGGATCTTACCATTCTATAGAAAAAGCATGACTGAATTTATGAAAGGAATCAATTCCAAAATTATTCGGAGATAAAAAAATACTATTGATAATTAGAGAATGATAAATAAGAGTTTACATTAATAAAGAACAATCACATAAATAAAAAATAAACTAAAAACATCCTCAATTGTGCAAGTTCATCCCTAGTTTTACTTGGACTTAACAGTCCACAAGCACAACAAAAATCTCTTGAATTAATTTCCTAAAATCTGATTTTTTTCTTCGTCCATTTACAAGCCTTATATAGGCTTCAAAAAGCCTTCAACTATCTTCACTGCCACTTCTTTCTTTATTTTATTCTTCCACCGAATGAATTATTGCAGTGCATGTTCAGCTAGCCGATTATCTTTCGGTGTCCCTCATATCTATTTCTTTTCATTGCTTTCAGCATCACAACATACATCCGTAGTGCGTCTTCCATTTATTTTTCTTCATTTCTTTATTCTCCCACCCAACCTGTTTCTTTCTTTTCTTTTCTTTTTAGTCCTTTCGGCGTCACATGCATGTTAGTGCTTCTTGTTCCCCACGTGCAAACTGTGCATAGCTGGCTAGAATCCATTCTCCCCCAACGTGTTTCTTTTCTTCTCCATCGTTTCGTCGCCCAGCATGTTCCAGCGTGAGTGCAGTGTCATAGGTCTTGATCTGGCAAGATGACCTCAATTGTAAACTGAACATAATGGCGATTTAGTTGCTCCAACTATTTTCGGAATAATCTGAGCTCATCATGGGCAGCTTGTATGTGTAGTTGGGTGATGGAAGGGAGGACGTTTCGGCTCGAGGCTGCGACCAGTGGTGATGCAGTGTGCGTGGAGTGACGCTGAGGACTGCAGCAGGTAGAGTTTCAGTCGGTGGTTGCATGTGAGCTGCAGCAAGTGGAGGCTGAGCAGAGTGTGGCTGGGCTGTGCATGGATGGTGGCTGCTTACATGCTTTGATTTTGATGTTAAAAACAGAGGAGGCGGCTTGGCATGCACAGGTGCTGTGAAGGAGCTTAGGTGGTGCAGGCGAGGTGGTTTACGGCTGGTGGAGAGGTGCAGCTTCACTAGCATGGAGCTTCAATGGGAGGAGGTGCACTGTTGTTCTTGGACGTGCATGTGCTCTGCAAGATGCAGAAGCAATGAGCTGTTGGACGTGTTGCGGTAGTGGATGGACTGGGCAAAGAACGTGTGCATGTAATGCATCGTGGAGGTAAGGTGGAGGCGATGGCTTCGTGCATTGGTGCTAGGCAATGGGTGGAGGCCGTGCGGAGGAGGTAGCTTCGTGGTGATGGAGTGCTCTCGGCATGGCCTGCGTGCATGATGAGGCTCTCGGACTGGTGGTTGCAAGTGGAAGAGAATGGTGGTTCACAGCGGGGAAGATGTAGAAATGGAGAGGTGGTGCACTGTATGCATGGACGTGGGTAGCGATCTGGGATTCTGGAGGTTGAAGATGAACAAAAACGACAAGTCGTTTTTGTCTATCGACTAAACGATAAGTCGTTTAGCAGACGGGGCTTATAATTTCGACGGTAAAACGACACATCGTTTTCGTCCGTGGACTAAACGACAAGTCATTTAGCAGATGGCCGAATGCATTTATAACTCGAAACGACATGTCGTTTTGGTTTGTTGACCAAACGACATGTCATTTAGCCTGCGCTGAAAAATAAAAAATAAAAATAAAATAAAATAAAATAAAAATTTAAATAAAATCAAACAGGCAGAATAAATAAAAATAATTAAATAAACAAAAATAAAACTGAAAAAAGAAATTAAATAATTAAATAAAGATAAAATAAAACTAGACTAAAATATTAAAAGTGTATTGTGCATATGAATAAATATTGTACAATTAAATCACAAGTTATAAAAATAAGCATAAATTATGATTTTAATCAATTTAAATCACAACTTGGATTTATGCTTCTTAATCATTTTTTCATCTAAAATCAATAATAAAATTGTAAAACAATTAAAAATGTATTGATTTTAACTATATAAACTATGCAATAATGCAGCTCAATTATCAATATCATTCCAAGGTGATCTTGAGCCGAGGATAAGTAAAGTTAACAGAAAGTTTGGCACCTTCATGCACCTCCATAGTGAAAGATTATACAGAATCAACACTACAGGTCAAGTGTTATAATTTGTACTCATATTGCCAAAGGGGTTGAATCCATCCGTTGTTAGTCCTAGACGCACATTACGAGCTTCGTTGCCAAACTTTGAGTATTGATCATCAAACATTTGCCACGAAAGTGAGTCAACTGGGTGCCTCATATATTTGTCATCCTTAACTCTTTTCTCCTTATGCCACCTCATATCTTGAGTGGTCTTTTTACATATATATAGCCTTTGCAATCTTTATTTCAATGGAAAATAACGCAAAATCTTCACTGGAATACTTTTCTTGCCCTTCTACGCATACAAGACAAGCCTGTTTTTCCTCATTCTCCATCCAAAATAATACACAATCATACTTGTATACATGTATGGACTTGTACTCAAATCCTAACCCCTTTTTCAACTGTTTTGCTTCATAAAAATTCTTCAGCAATACAGAACTTTCAGGAAGCACCTCATTAAATGAGTCCAAAACCATATTGATTGCTTTTGTTGACATCCCACACAATGATTTAATGTGAAGCACCCGTACAGTAAACAACATTTTGTTGAATTTTGTACATCCAGGATAAAGTTTATGTTTTGCATCTTCTCACATTATAGAGAAATTCTATGATTCAGTCTCTCAGCCACTTGAGGCATCCTCATCCATTTCATCCATAAATATTACAACTTCAATGTCACTTAACATCTGCTACATCTCATCCCGCTCAGTATCTTCATTCATGTGCCGTATATCAATGCCATAAACAAACATTAGTTGAGCTGATTGTTGGTATGGCTTACCATGCAATACTCATCGGGTATACCCCAAATTCATACCATTCATAAATATATGACTGTCTATTTCACCTAGTTCTATAGCGTACAAATTTTTGCACCCTCAACATGAACATTTAATATAACTGCGACTATCAGTAGAGGCTCAAGCAAAATCAATAAAGGCTTCAACTCCACATGCATACGCATCATAGTCCTTTCCAAGTCTATCGCCAATACACATCCAACTTTTATCCATTTCTAAAAAAACCTATCGATTAGTATAATGCAAACTAATTTCACATGCATCACATGCTCCAATTCTCACTGCTCTTTAGATCTTTGGTAGTTAGTCATATCCCATTTGAGATTATATCATCCATATTGCACAAATATTTTTACTTTTCTACTTTCCATATCAGTAGAAATTTTGACAACACCTCCCCATAATTCTCCAAGTATACATGCTTACATAGAGAGATTCTCATTTTATGAATAGTATAGCCAAAGAACAAATGAGAAAGACACCAAAATTTCATACTAAACGTATAAAGTAGGAATAACAAAAATGTGCAATATAGATAATATAATCTTAAACTGTCCACATTGGACAATTCATGAATTAGTGAACACCTGAGTGTATACTAATTCTTAAACGGGTCTAATGTTATTCATGCAATGTCACACAATAACAAATAACAATTATCATTTTCACAAGTATTTACTAAGTAAGTATGTTTTTTCTTACTTAGTACTCGTTTATCTAATATTAGTATATATAAATTAAATTCAAGTTAAAGATATTATTTATTTATTAGTTATTTTACTTTTATTGGTTATTTACTAAGTATGTTATTTCTTACTTAGTACTCTTTTAAATAATTTGTTTTATTTACTAAGTATGTTATATCCCAAAATTACTTTATGTATGTTAATATCTTATTAATTAATTTATATTAGTATATATAAATTAAAATCAAGTTAAGAATATTATTTATTTATTATTTATTTTACTTTTGTTAGTTATTTACAAAGTATGCTATTTCTTACTTAGTACTCTTTTATCTAATTTGTTTTATTTAATAAGTATATTATATCATGAATTACTTTGTTAGAGCTATTAGTTACCTAATTGTATCCCTACATTCACAATGTATTCACAACATATTCTTATCAAAATTCACAACATGCATATTCACATATTTAAAATCAATTATCTAACAACATATTCACAATATCCAAACATGAATAAAATCAATTATCTAACATATTCGCAATCAATTATCATTCAACATATTCACAATATATATCCAAACATATTCACAACATATTTTTATTAAATTCACAAAATGCATATTCAGAACATATTCAAAATTAATTATTTAACAAATTCACAATCAATTATCATTCAACATATTCACAATATCCAAACATGTTCACAACATATTCTTATTAAATTCACAACATGCATATTCACAACATATTCACATATTCAAAATTAATTATCTAACAAATTCACAATCAATTATCATCCAACATATTCACACTATCCAAACATGTTCACAACATATTCTTATTAAATTCACCAGATGCATATTCACAACATATTCACATATTCAAAATTAATTATCTAACAAATTCACAATCAATTATCATCCAACACTTTCACAATATCCAAACATATTCACAATATCCAAATATATTCACAACAATATTCTAACCAAATTTAGAAATATACCTAGCTAGCAATATCTCTTTACAAATGTCAAGCTTCAAAAATCTCCAACAAATAATTCTTCAAACAAAAACACAATATAGTAAGTATAAACTAAATAATGCTAAGAAAAATCACAACATAATTCAAAATTAACAAAAAAATATAATACTAATCTTACTCTAACTCTCTCTCACACTCTACCGCTCTCTCTCTCACTCTCTCTCACACTCTATTGCATGGGTTGAAGGCCTTCAACCCATGCGATTAAAGACGCCTCAGACTTTTCTAGGGCGTCTTTATTTATTTTTTTTTTTTTTAACTTTTGGTCGCTAAATAGGTGTTCTCGACTTATTGCAACGACATTTTAAATGCAAAGTCGTCGCATCAAATTAGCGAATAGTTTGAACGTTACAACATACGTTTGCACGTAACGTGAAATTTTAGTTCCCACTGAAAGAACTGCCTAATTTTTAATCCTCTCCATGTTTTTTTTTTAATAGAATCTGATCTCATTAAAACAAAAGCATAGAGATTACATCAATCCTCTACAACAGACTTATATCACTCAACCGATGAACTATCTGTTTCAACTATAGCTAGTACGCATGTTGGACATGTTCCGAGGTCTATTATATCTTCATCACAGTTAAGCGCCTCTTTTGCTAATTGATGAGCTGCCATGTTTGCCTCTCTGTATGCATGTAGGATTGTCCAACTAGCCACTGCCTTCAGCACTTGTCTTGCATCTTCAATGAGACATCCTCCCAAACTCCAATCCATGACCAGGCTTTGGAGTTGATCCACCACTTGTTTCGAGTCACCTTCAAGACAGATATGCTCCAATCTAAGGTCTCTGCAGAAAACCGATGCTAGTAGCAGTCCATATACTTCAGCGTCATGTGTACTACCTCGCAGTTTCCTGACAGCTTGCATTGTGCCTAAAACTTGACCAAGATGGTTTCTTGCAATGACTCCTATGCCAATTCGTCCCTCCACTGTTGTGACCGCTGCATCCCAGTTGACCTTTACTTGGTTAGCCTCAGGTCTGGACCATTTTTTAGGAGCTCCATTGCCCACTGCTCTCGGTTCACGTGCATCCTTGGTTGCCTCCTTGTAGTGTATGCATTCTGCTCTTGCCTGTTGGTACACTAACGTGGGATGTTTGAATTTCTCCTGGTAGATAAATTCATTCCTTCTAGTCCATATGCCTCTTAGAACGGCTGCCACCTCTGCAAGGTCTTCAGGTTCCAGTCTATGCACAAGTTCTTTCCAAATGACTAGGAAAAGCTCATTCTGAACTGACATTTTTTGCACCCTTTTTCCTCCTTGGTTCCAAACATCTTGGGCAGTAATACACCCCCATAAAGCATGGCCTGAAGTTTCAGGTTCTTGACCACAGATCCTGCATAAGCTTTCCTTTGTTACTTTCCTCCTACTGAGATTAGCAAAAGTTGGTAAGGCCTCGTTGCAGGCTCTCCATAGGAACATCCTTGTAGCTGGAGGTACCTTCAGTTTCCAAAGGTGTTTCCATGTGCTCTGATCCCTATTTCTGCTAGATGTCTCACCTTCCTTAGCTCTTTCTGTTTCTCTGTTGAGGTGATATCCACTCTTGACCGTGTCTATATTGTTATGAGTATGTTGCCATACCAGCCTGTCTTCTCTTCCACTCAGGCTAATCGGGACTGCTTGGATTGCTTCACTATCTTGCGTAGAGAAGAGGGTCCTAATGAGTGGTACCTTCCATGTTTTCAGTTGTGGATCAATGAGGTCACTCACGTTTACCAATCTGCATTGACTCCTCTAGGTGTCTGAACTTTGTGTGATTGGGAAGTTGGGAGCCACTTATCCTTCCATATATCCACCTGCTTGCCATCACCTACTCTCCATATTACACCTCTTTTTATTAGAGATAGTCCCTCGTGAAGCCCTCTCCAAACTAGAGAAGGGCCTGACCCTAGGTGAGCATGCAACATATCCACCTTTCTGAAATATTTCTGTTTAAAAATCATAGCCACCAGCGAGTTTGGGTTTTGTAGCATCCTCCAGCCTTGTTTGGCAAGCAAAGCTAGATTAAAGCTTCTGAAATCTCTGAAACCAAGCCCTCCTGCATCCTTGTTGTGGTTAATTTGCTTCCAATTTACCCACTGTATCTTAGCATGGTCCTCATTATATCCCCACCAATATTTCCTAAGCATCTGGTTCAGCTTTGTGGTAATGGATCTTGGTATCAAGAACATACCCATAGTATAAACAGGAATGGCTTGAAGAACTTTTTTTAGTAGTACTTCCTTTCCTGCAGCCGAGAGAAGCTTTGTTTTCCAGTTTGTCACTCTAGTCCATGTCCTATCCAACAATGAATGGAAGGCTGCAATTTTACCTCTTCCCACCAGTGCGGGTAGGCCCAAGTATTTATCAAAAGCACCTGATGACTTAATACCTGTCAGCTTCAAGAGATGGTTTTGAGTTCCTTGCTTTGTATTTTTGCTGAAAAAAGCTTAAGACTTCTCTTTATTCAGTACCTGACCCGATGCCTTTTCAGACAAAGCTAGAATGCTGAGCACACAGGTGAGTTGTTCAGATGAGGCTCGACGGAATACTATGCTATCATCTGCAAAGAAAAGGTGATTCACACTAACTGGACCCCTTCCTACTTTAACTGGAGTTAGAGTCCCTTGTTTTTCAGCTTGGTTCAGGAGTGCTGTTAGAGCTTCAGCACAAAGTATGAACAGGTAGGGGGAAATGGGATCCCCCTGTTTGAGGCCTCTAGATGGACTGAAATTCTGCTGGGGCTCACCATTTACTAGAATAGAGTAGGATACTGAGTTTAGACATAACTGAATAAGGGTGATCCATTTCGGGGGAAACTCCATTTTAAGCATAACCGATTCCACAAACTTCCACTCTACTCTATCATAGGCCTTGCTCATATCGAGCTTCAAGGCCATACATCCTTTCTTCCCTTTCATTCTAGAGTTCATGGAGTGAAGAACCTCATATGCTACAAGGGTGTTATCTGTGATTAGTCTTCCAGGAATGAAGGCACTTTGGTTGGGAGAGATAAGCTTTGGCAGGATCAGTTTCAGTCTGTTTGATATGGTTTTGGAAACAATTTTATACACTACATTGCAGAGGCTTATGGGTCTATATTTAGTGACTTTTTGGGTTCTTGATTTTTGGTATGAGGAATATGTGAGTATCATTTACCTCATTTAAGGATCCCCCTCGGTTGAGCACCTGAAGAGCATACTTACAGACATCTTTCCCCACTACCTCCCAGTGTTTTTGATAGAAGTGTGCAGGGAATCCATCAGGTCCAGGCGAGCCTAGTGGGTTCATTTGGAAGGTAGCTACCTTGACTTCATCTTCAGAGAAGGGATTTAGGAGCCATTCTTTCATGTTCTTATCCAGCTTAGTGCCCATTGCTGCTAAGCATTCCTCCATTTGAGTTGGTGTGGAGCTAGTGAATAAGGAGGAGAAGAAATTAGTAAATATCTTCCCAACTTCTGCCTGGTCAGTGACGTTTTGACCTTGTTGATCCTCTACACATTTAATCCAATTATTCTTTCTTCTTTGGGTTGCATGTGCATGGAAGAACTTTGTGTTCTTATCGCCATGTTTACACCAGTGCTGTTTTGCCCTCTGACGCCACTTGAGATCATCTACTAGTAATGCATTCTCAACCTCCTTCTGTAGCTTCTACATGGTTGTTATATGATCCTCCACCCCTTGGTTTCGGAGCTGACTAATTCTGTCTAGATGCTGAGTTAATACTCTGTGGTTTGTTTGACTGGTACTTTGTTGCCAATTCATCAATCCCCTTTTGCAAGCTTCGAATTTTAACCTCATTGATTTTGCTTCCCCAACTATCAGGTTGTCTTTCTTCCATGCCTCTCTCACTGCCTCACTGCTATCTTCTCTTGCTTCCCATGCCACCTCATACCTGAAGGATGCTTTCCTTCTGTACTTCCCAATTTCTGAGGTCTGCTTTGAGATGTGGAATCCTCTCCATGTTTGAATGTACAATAGTTACTACATGCGAACGTTTATAATCCCCACAACAAGCACATATCATGCGGATTAGATTCGAATGTATCATTCAAAACATTCACACATTTTGTTGATGATCTTACAAGTGAGGTGACCCATAATTCACATGGGAAATATCTCGCAAAATTTTTCATTTACATTTGCACATCTAGGCTTTACATACAACATCATTAAAACGTTACATTCTAAACGTTTGAATGTAACTATCTCAATTTCTCTAACAAATAACACTGGAAAAGATCCTACCAACTTTTTAAACACATTCGCATGTGTATATGTATTGTTCACACGTGAGAGAAAAACATGCACACGTATATTTGTAATTCACATATTTATATATTTTTTAAATAATATTGGTTTATATGACAATAATGTTTATATATTTATAACTTTATATATTATTAGCTTATAATATGAGGTGACCCATAAAATTAGTCGTTAATTACACTTTATTAAATTAATTAACAATACTAGACTAGCATATATATAGTATATATATTATACTATAACACTAATGTACGGCTATAACTTATATACTAGTACATTAGTGTTTATATATTTATAACTTTATATATTATTAGCTTATAATATGACGTGACCCATAACATTAGTTGTTAATTACACTTTATTAAACTAATTAACAGTACTAGACTAGCATATATAAAGTATATATATTATAATATAACACTAATGTACTAATATAACTTATATACTAGTACATTAGTATTTATATATTTATAACTTTATATATTATTAGCTTATAATATGAGGCAACTCATAACATTAGTTGTTAATTACACTTTATTAAACCAATTAACAACACTAGACTAGTATATATATAGTATATATACTATACTAAAATACTAATGTACTAGTATAAGTTATATACTAGTACATTAGTATTATATAGTATAACATATATTATTAGCTTATAATATGTTAGTATATAACATTAGTTGTTAATTACACTTTATTAAACTAATTAACAATACTAGACTAGTTTATATAGTATATATACTATACTAGTGCACTATGTACTAGTATAACTTATATATTTGTACATCAGTGCTATATAGTATAACATATATTTTTAGTTTATAATATGTTAGTACATAACATTAATTGCTAATTACACTTTATTAAACTAATTAACAACAATAGACTAGTATATATACTAGTACATAATGCATAAGTATAGTGTATATATAATATATTGTTTATAATAAATTATTTAAATTTTATTATAGACATGTTCGAACATTTTAATATAACATTCGCATATCTTGGACATCTAGTAACAAATGTTCACACGTACCAACAACACATTCAAATATTACGAGGAATAAGCTATTCAAGTCCAAACGCAAAACGGCACTTTCAACTTTCTCCCCCAACAAACATCCGCTTGAACCGTCGCACACTGCCGCTAGAACCATCACTGTCACCATCAAACTCAACCACAAATATCACAAAAGAGGTAGGCATCCTTCTTTAACATTTTGGTATGTTTTTTTTAATGTTTAATGGAGGTTTCGAGGGTTCTCGAAACCCATCAGTGGCTTGACCTTCATCTTCATTTTATAGGCACCACGGATTGCCAATGGCCAAACAGCCACTGTAGAAAGCTTTCTTGAAGTTTATACTTCATTTCTATGGTAGCTTTTGGCCAATTTCATTGTGTTTGAGGTGTTTTGGAAATGGCTGAGTCAACTTACCCATTTCTATATCGTAACGTTTGAGAGTTAGCTTTGAACGTGCGAATGTTATGTCTTCCAAATGAGGAAGACGACATACACGTTCGCACGTTAATCATATAACGTGCAAATGTTATATAGTACGTACGAACATATTTAGTATGTATGCGAATGTAAATATTACATGCGAATGAACGTTTATAACGTTCACACATATGATCGTTAAAATTCTTGAGCGGCACATACGTACAAACATTAATATTACATGCAAACGTTATTTGTAATTCATGCGAATGTAAAACATTTCAGTTGCCATAAACTAAATATACATTTGAACCACTAGTTATATACATTTGCACGTATTATTAAATATGTTTAACAGTTTCTTACATGCGAACGTGATATGTATTATACGTTTGCACGTGTATTTGAGTCATCACATTCATACGTTTGTCAAATTATGTTGGAATGCTTATACTAGATAAATCTAATGTGTGAACATCATTACCAAAATGTTCGCATGGATCAACTTATCCTTTGAACCTTATATTTTACGTTCGAACGTGTACCAGAAATAATTTAGATTATAGTACATAATATGCATCATAATATTAGCTCAATTTTGTTTTTCTTTCTTTCAGGATATGGCTCATCTTCTGACTACTAGAAAAAGGGGGAGGGAAGGAACAAGCGAGGACACATCTCGAATTGGCGCTCGAACAATGATGTTTGAATAAGAAGTCATGATCAACCACTTTCACGAACTCATATAAGAGCATAAGAGCATTCGAGACGTATTCATTATAAGAGGTTGGATAAGTGTCATGGTTCGGGGATGTTCTACATGTCTAAGAATGCATCCTCTCACACCGTGACAGTGCATGGTGTTCAGTTCGAGGTCTCGACCGATGTCATTGCCAAGCTTTTGGGGATCGGTCGTGTAGTTGAGGAGGATGGATCCCGAGTAAATGCAGATGTAGGCACTTATGCATCATTTACTAGCTCAATTGACCAATCAGAGGCTAGGGATATTGATGAGGAGGATGGCGGGCAAGATGAGGATTTCTACATCCTCACTCGAACTGACCGAGAAATGATCGATAGGAAGAACTCCTTTAGCCAAGTACAGCTCCTCCATTTTTTTCGCATGTTGCATCTTATTGTTGTAACAAATGTGGATCTTGTGGGACATAAGGCCACATTTAGCCCGAGCCACGCATAGTTCTATATACGAGTAGCACATGGAGACCCCATCGACTTGCCGCTTCGTATTTTTGAGAGGAATCGTTATGAGGCGAGTATCATCTCCACAAACAACCTCCCATATAGAGTCATCATTATCAAACTATTACTAACTCAGAGTGTGCAACCCAAGGTAGAGGAGTGGATGACTTACCATATGAGCCACATCGACATTACCACAGACTGTCGAAGCATTGGACAGGGGAAGGAGCATGCTCGACATCAGTCTAGCCTTGTACCAGATCTTGTTCCTCTGACCTAATCTGAGCCTGGTGTTGGGAGTACTAGTCAGCCTCCGACGGGTACATCTATGGGAGATGCGCGGCTAGCTTGGGTTGATGAGATGGTCTCAGAGATTACTTTGCACATCGACCGAAAGATTGCATTAGTAGAACAAAGTGTTGGAATTTTGTCGCCGATGTTCTCCATTGAATAGATATCTTAAACACAAAGGTCAATACATTGACTAATGATTTTAATAAATATGTAACAAACAACTTATGAGTATTTTGTACTTTATTTTTATTATATGTAATGAACAATATTATTTAATATATCTACTATTTTTGAATTTCAATTCTCAATCTTTTGTAATGATAGCTTATCAACTTTAATATTAAATCACTGCATTTCAGATCTCAATCTTTTTTAATTTGAAAAATCCAACTTTAATACTAAATCAATTAACGTTCGCATGTGAGAATCAATAACGTTCGAAGTGGGCGCAAAAAATTTTCACGTTCACAAGTAAATAGCCCCCATGTTCGAATGTCTAGGGAACGTTCTAACGTTAATATGTATACATTCGAACGTAATACAATTTTACAGCTGCCTTCAATGATGGTTTCCTCAAACCGTCACAGAAAATGCTTTTTTGTGACGGCTCTGTGATTGTTTGTGCACTGTCACAATTTCTAAACCGTCACAAAAACTAATTTTTGTTGTAGTGAATATTCAATCAAGTTTGGTTACTACTACTTTCATTGATTTTATATATTCCGGTGACAATGGAGTTTTAAATTGCATCTTCTTTTTTTAAAAAAGAGGAAAATGTACTTGTTGTTTAATTAATTCTACTTTCCTACGTGGCTTTTTTTATTTCCTTATTTTCTGTTGGAAACAAAAGGATCCAAGAAGAGTGAAGAGGAATATACGAAAATGAGGGGGAAAAAGAAATATATAAAGAAGACAACAAGAGGTAAATATAAAATATAATAAATCCCAAGTACCTAAATTTGATTGAAATTTTATGAGAAAAAAGAAATTTTCAGTTATTTTTTTTTAAGTTGTATTGTATCATATCGTTTTTTTATTATTATTATTTTGGAAAAGTTCTGCGCAATGTTGGCTTTGCTACTCTTTGTGTTGAAGTCTTTTTTTTTAAGTGGATATTGTAGTACGAGGTTAATTAGAATTATCAAGTGAATTGGAGACTTTAGTATTTCTTAATTTAAGAGTCTTTGTTAATTAACTTTCCTAAAATTAAATTATTTTTTATTGGTGAGGTTTAATTGATGGAAAGTTAATTAACCTATCATAAATTAACTTATGAGCAAATAAATAACAATTGGGGAGACTATTTTACTGATGGAGTTACCAAGTTATTACTCCACACATGAACTTAAGCCATGTGGACACCACATAGTTCATGGCTTTTAACCCATTCACTAATATCTCTCACTTGTCTACAATGAGTACTATGTGTACTCCTCTGGCGGAGTCGATCCTCCAAGCTCATAACCATCCTCTGTATCCAAAGTCTATGGTTCCGTAGAGCAAAATCGCAGATGGGGACACCACAGTGAGATTTAACAATCTCAGCAAGTAAAGGCAATAGAATGACATCCAATAATACAAACATGGAAAAATATAAACATTACACAGTAAATGGGAAAATTGACATCTTTCAGCATTACCAAAATTGTGCCAAACCAATTTCCTTCTCAATAATTCTAGAAAACTACTCTCTCAAAAATCAACATTTCAATTTTTAAAGCATCCATTTAATTACGCATGGATCATGGTCTCCCCTATGGACCATGCGCACACTTTGACTCCTTTAGTCACATTACAGGTAACGACCGGAAGTGTGAATTCATAACAAGCGATGCCCAGCTTCGTGCCTAGCGCATACATGACCAAACATCCTCTAGCCTCCGCAAGAAGAGAGACTACTGAGTCGGTGCAAGAGCGTTACTGTCTCATCCTAGCCCATTGTCACCTGACAACAACTCAGGAGATTTCACTCAGTTTCACACACTCCCGAGTGACTAGAGGAGTTCCACTAAGATAATGCCTCATTCCAGCTTTGGGTTGTAATATGCACACCTAAAAAACGGAGCACAATTCATATAATTTAATGACATGCAATAAATAAAATCAAATTATGTAACAAATAGTTATTGGATGACATGGCATAGCAAAGTACGGCAACAAACATAGTATAACAATACAATTTCACATTGTCACAACTACAATTTCATAGTTTCACATTTTCACAACTACATGTGATTTCTCAACGTTTCACCTTGCCCTCGCCCAACAATCCATTACCAACTACAGTTTTATCCCAACACTCCACAGGGCCCCCGACCACTTAACCAATTAAAATCAGACTGTAGTGACAACACGGTTTATCATTTTCAATTCCTAGGGTTTTACTTACCAACACGGAATGAAGATTCTGGATGCTCACACTTGCCATATAAGAGATCTTGCAAGTGTGCTAGTGTGAGCGTCGCCACGAGTGGGAAAATCTATCAATAACTAATAACGCCAACTACAATTTAAAATAAACACGTAGGGTTACACAACTTACAAAGGTGGCTACGACAGTGACAGCACACTATGGAGCAACACCTAAAGTGAGCCTTAGCTCATGGGTTGGGTGAAATCAAGGGAAGATGAGGTTGGGAATGGAAAAGGGGAAGGCGAGGGGTGGTCGAACGAACACTGGAACACGGCTAAGAGTGGTGGCTCATGGTGACGAAATGTGGTGGATGGCGACGACGATGCTCACGACAAAGTTGAAATAGAAAGGGTGAAAGGGAGGGGAAGAGATCGTGAGAGAGAGAGAAGGAGAAATGGGGGAAGCGTGAAGCCGAGAAGAGGGAGCCACTGAGGGTGGCACAGTAAAACAAAGTGGTGGCAGCAGCTAGGCTTTTCAAGCCCTTTAAACCAAGGCTTCATGAGGATGGAAAAGAGAGTGTGGCCATGTGCAGTCGTAGGGTGAGCTAGAGGTGGGGATCTATGGCAGTGTGTGTGCGTGTCAGGGTGGCAAATGACAGGGATAGAAGCCTTAACTGGGAGGAACAAAGGACGGGTGTAATGACCTGGTCCAATAATTCTATAATTTTATTGGGTCTATATTATATTTTTTAATGGGCCAAAAAGCCCAAGCCCATGATATTTGTTTCAGAGTACATGTACACGATCCACGTCTGTGTTATTCACTTATGCATGGCTCCAATACACTTCCATTCCCACTACATGCACGCCCCTTTCTTTTTTCCCCTAGGGTTTTTCCCATCACTTATTTATAAATGCATAATGCACATAGATTGATCTCCTCTTATTTTCTCATGTACAAACATTTTGCCGCCTTCATGATGCGGAAACTGTCGTGCACCAAGCAAGCTAGACGTAGTAAGGATCATAGCGAATCCACCATCAACCCAGCCATGGCTCCTCCACGTTCAACATTTGTACCACCATCACAGAAGGATAGATTACTTCCCAGCCCCACGAAGGAACTGCAACCACCTTGCAGAAACCGTCAACCGCAACCTGCACCACATACGTACCGTGAGCCACCCCATTGCAAAAACTCCTCCACACCGTGAGCCCTTCCCCCACTCTCAGCCACCGTGCAAGGCCAAGAGCCCCCCAACACAGTAAGCCTCACCGTGCGCCACCCTCTTCACGGACTCATCATGGTGAGCCTCTGTTTTACACTTCCGGAACAGAGCAGTCATGCCACTTCCACCCTAGCCACTTGCTTCGCTGGATTCCACCATAGAAGACGTCGGAATGCCACCACCAGCCACCACAGAAGACTTCAGACCATCCTCAACTGCCAAGGCACGCCGTAGTAGCCACGGACGTGAAGCCTGAAGCCTCTGTTTCTCTTCCACGGTAGCCACCTCCAGGGACGTCGAACCACCTCTCCAACGACACAGAAATTTTCGGCCATCCTTGTTCCGTCGACGGAACTCCCAGCCACCCAGGACCGCCATCGCACTCAGCCCTCTCTCGGTGAGTCTTGCCGCAAGCCTCACTCCCACTCTCCCTATTTCTCTACAGAATATATATATATATATATATATATATATATATTTGTTACTTTAGGTTTTCGTTTACTAAGTGCAGTTGTGAACAAGTTTACAAATAGGCACTTTTTTATTTAGTATCTTGATGGATGATTTTAAGAATAAATTACTTTATAAACTTACACTTAAGTATATGTTAATATTTCAAGTTGAGTTTAATTGTTTTAAATAAATATATTAGTCAAGGTTCATTTTTTATAAAGAAGTGTTTAAAAGAATTTGAAATGATTTTAAAGTATATTTTTATACTATTGAACTGATTATGTTAATTAATAATTCGATTGACTATTTAACTAGATTTTTAAGATTTCTTGTGTTATATTTTAAATAGAACAATTAAGAAATTTTAAACTATATTATTTGTTATTAATTTTACAATTAGATTTCAATAGTAAATAGCAAGTGTTTAATCGTTTATTTTAAATACTAAATTTATGGGATGAAATGAATCTCTAGTGTTTTTATAATAGATTTTGATAGATTTATGTTATTGAAGTTGTAAATTTTTAAAATAAAGAAATATGTTAAGAGTATTAAAATGATATTAGTATTTATTAGATTCCTTTTTAAATTAAATAATTATGTTAATCATGAGAAAGTAAATCTATTTTTAAGAATTGAAATTTATGACTTATTTTGAATAGCCCAAGTATTTTAATAAAGTATAATATGTTATTAGTATTTTTAAGTAATTTAAAATATCAAGATTTATTGATTATGATGTTAAACAAAAGATTTATTTGACTATTTTCCAAATTTTGATTTTTATTAAGTAAGAATATGCTATTAGTATTTTTAAATAATTTAAGATATAAATATTCATTGATTTTATATTAAACAGAATATTTTATTCATTATATCCTACAGTGTGAATTTAATTAAGTAGGTTATTAGTACATGTTATTTCTAGACAGATTTAGTAATAGTTAATATTGCGTATAGGTAACGAGCTATAAAGTAAGATTCAAGAAGAAGAGTAGCAAGGTAAGTGATAAAGTGTTAAAACTGCATGATTAAGTTGCTTAGATGAATAAATTGTCTAACTAAAATTGATTTGAGCACTTAATTATGTAGTAAATCATGACACTTGAGTCAACTGATAAATTCTGATATTTTTGCATTTAAAAAGACTTATATTACAATAGTTTCACATCAGAATAAATATCCAAATTTTACCCCCCTAGTATCATGCCGATGTGTTGCAGAGCATTTATTCTTCTAGACAGAAATTCATAGTTGCTGACATCCCTTTTTTTTTTAAATAGATAGACATTATAACAAAGGGGCACTCTTGGAAAGTCATTACACAACCTATGAGGGGACCAGCAATTGCAAGTTGAAAAGAGGAAAGGCACTGGATGATAGGGACACGTAGGGACTTGCTACATGATGGAGTGCACTAGAATTAAGGCAACACACGCAGAAGTAAGAGCTGGAAACTCATTCACGTGGGCAGCAAACTCTCGCAGCAGCACTGACCCACTTGGAACAAAGCTGTCAAAGGAAAGTGGAGCAGCAGGTTCACGCCTGGGATTCTTTTTCTTGTTAATTGGCAATCTCACATGCGGTAAACACAACAGCAGCAAACCAGACTCACGTGGAGCACACCCAGCAGCTGACCTCAAGGAGAAGAGCAGCAAGCAGCTGCAGATCGTGGCCTCGAGCAGTTTAAATTATTTTCGGATGGCAGGAGCAGAATCACAGCAGCTGGCCTCACACCCAGCAGAAAACACAGCAGAAACATGTAGCACGAAGCAGCAGAGCATCTACGGGAACAGCAGCAGGAGCTGGAAGCAGGGGATGGCAGACCAGATGCACGCCTGGGCTTATTTTTCTTTCGGTTGGCATTCACGTGGGCAGCAGCTGCAAGCAGATGCACGCTGGTGCAGAACAAACCAGCAGCAGAACGTGGCCTCCCATGCAAGAGCAGAACGTGCGTGAAGGGGCTCTCTTCAGCAGTCTTTGTTTTGATTTGGGGGATACATGTATACATATTCGGTTGGCTCTTGAGGAAGGGGGAGTTCAGAGGTTTTCTGGGAGTTCATTCGATTTTATTTCTTCTGCAGTTTTTTTTATTTCTTTAGTTTTTTCGGCCAGCTTGGGTCCTCATTTTCAGAACTTTACTTTGTTTTTCCTCTACTGCAATTTTATTTTACAGAGCAACTGAAAATGTTAGGGTTCATCCTTTTAGGCATCTTCATTAATTTAGAGATGCTAGGCTAGACTTTTGTACTTGGGATTCAAGGAGTAACCCATAACTGTTTTAGGTTGAATTTACTTCAATGCTGTGGAGTTTTGATGATTAACTTGTTGGATTATATTTTAATTTGCATTTAGAAAAGATTGAAGTTCTATGTTCTTGGTTTAGCTCAATTGTAGACGTAAAGGCACAATTGATTCTTGAACAAGTAGCAAGACTTTGATGGTTTTCTTTCACTATTTTACAATTGAGATATAATCTGTCAAGTAGTTTTGTTAAGCTGAAATTTGTGATTTTGCTATATTAACCAACCATGATTTCTAGGAATGGGAGAATAGTTGAGAGGAGATGAAAAGAGAAGTAAATTCATCACAAAAATCAGTGGGTGAAACTTGCATCCCAAGTGTTTGTTTTATTGTTTCTCACAAGTTTAACTAAGTTTCTATACATTTCCTCTAAATCCCTTGGTTCTTGATAATTTTAGAAGCTTAGATGCACACTTATTTTCAGCATTGCTTGTGCTTGAACTTCCAAAACAACCCCCATTTTAGTATGGATAGAGTCATTGGATGACCTTTGAAATTCGTTTCCCATTTCCTATTTTGTTTGTGTGTGTTCATTGTTAGATCTTTTAGTTTAATATTTTCTTATCTTTTCGGAATTACTTGCCACCTCAAACATTATCTTGAGAATCTAAAGAGTTTGCTTAATTCTCATTGTCCCTGTGAATTCGATCCTGGGATTTACCCTTGTATTACTTTGACAGCTTCTGCGCTTGGAAGTAGGAATTATAAGCTGATCAGTAAGTAATTTGTTCACAAATTAGGATCATCACAGATTAGCTTATATATAAATATTATTCAAGCCAGTTCATTGATAGCCAATTTTTATGTATCATTCATAGCATATGCAAACATGTCATTCAACATAGCACACGATCATGTCATTCCGCATCATGTTCAGATTCAGAAATTATAATTATGTATGTATTATGTCATGCATCTCATGTGTATAAGACACATAAGCTATCTTAAATTCAAGTACAAGATAAGATCAAATTAGTTAATCAGATGGACATTCAGATGCATGGTACCAATGCAGTTCAGATCAAGGTGGATGTGCAAGCCACGGACTCAAGCGTGGTCCACCATAGTATGCCAGAATACTATTAGTGGCTCCCCTTGCTGCAGCGGGACGTGGGGCCGGTGCACAACCTCGCACACAAGGTTAAGTGTGTTGGCCAGTCAGAACAGTCAGTTAAATAAGATCAATCAGTTCAGTCAGTTAATTCAAATAAATCAGTCATGCATAGCATAAACATCAGTATGAACAGTCATGAATTTTAAGCTCTCAGCATGAAAATTTTTATGAAAACCTTATGTTTAGTATGTTAACGTTGTGATGGATTTCTTACTAAGTATTTGACTCATTTTAGTTTGTTTTTATATTTTTAACCACCCAGGTGAGGATGATGATTACGAACAGGCAGACCAGGATTAGAAGAAACAATTATTTTAGTTTCAAACCTGCTAGAATAAAATTGATTGTTTTTATGACATAAATTTATTAAGTTTATTCTTTTAAGTTTTTGAAAACATTTTTATCAGACAAAGTTTTTATGAAATAAATATCAATTTCTTTTATCAAATATGAGATCTTTTGACGGGTTTATTTTATGAAAAACACGTGACACTCCTAGCCTACGGGAATGGGGTGTTACAACGGGGAAGAAAGAGAGAGGTCTACTAGAGGTGGGAAAAGTCAAGAGAGAGAGAGAGAGAGGTCTACGAGAGGTGGGAGAAATCGAGAGATGGTGGCATGGCGAGGCAATGACGCCAAGCGATGGTGGCACAATGTTGTGCTCCAAATTGGCTATTGTGAGAATGGCAAGGAAAATAGGAGAACGAAGGTGATATGGAGAGAGAGATACAAAGGATACTACCAACTGACAGCTTCATACGACATTGCTGGCAACCAAGGTGAGGGCTCGAGCTGTGGTAGTGCACAGGGAGAGAGGACAAAGAGAACTCAAAAGGGGGTATACGACACTAGAGGGAGAATAAGGGAGAAGAGAAAAGTTTTAAGGTTTTCTTGCTAAAATGACTTAGTTTAAGAGAAAATGGGTTGGGTTCACTTGCACGGGTTAGGCTAGCTCACACACGGGCTGGGCCTGTCTCTCACACCCACACACAATAAAATCCACTTAAACAACATGTTGGGCTTCATCTTACTAAAGGAAACACATATAGACTTACGCTTCACATAGTCCATGAGAGCATATTAATCATGGCCTTGAGATAATATGTTAAAATAGTGACATCAAGTATTCATTTCATGACATGGTTCTATCTAGATTCAAGGACAAATGAATTAATCATCTATTGATCTATTAGGGTTGACATAGTGATGGAGTAGGAATCCATCCCATCACTCCCTCTCATGGTAGTTTATAACATATACAGTATGAAATGTATGTTACAGAAGGTAATTGGGTTAACCACATTCAAACACCATAGGAATCTTAGTCTAATTTCCATAAGGCGCCCTAAATTGGGTTTTTTAGTGCAATCACTTATCTAGCACTTGTTTAAGGTCTAACATTCCATTTTAACTAAACTTCATAAAGTTGTGCAAATACTTTACGTGCAACACTTGTAAGTCTCATATTAGCCAAACTACAGTTTGAATCCATTCTAAATGTTCACAAAGCATCAAGATGTTTACTTGCTCACTTTCAAGCACAAATGTGATCACTTTATCTCATCTTGCTCGCTATTCAAGCGCCAAGCGATCATTCATGTAAGTGGACTGATATTAGCCTAATGACACATTTTAATGTGTGCTTTTCCCATAGTATTGATTAAATCATAATATAAGATATAAATAATAGTCTTACTAATGCAATAGATACTAATAGTCTCAAACCTACAATAAGTCTATAAGGTATCCTTAATACAATATATCAAATCTGATGAAGTCTTAAACTCCAAGCATAAGTTTGGAAAATTTTTCTACTAGTAGCCATGGTAAAAGGATTGACTGCCATCTTGCTAGTAGAGATACATTTTGGGATCATCTTTCCTCACATGACATCAAAAATATATTGAACAAAATGTCTATGTTTTGGATTTACCGTGGTACACTACAAGAAAGTTTTCCATCTCTTAAACTTGTGGCAAATGCCAATTTGGCAACCACAATAACCATTTTTGGGCTTTGTTTGTTGCTAATAAAGGATGGGCCATGGGTGTTATTTAAGATTCTTAACATATAACAAAACTATCATACTATTACTATATATCGTAACAGCTTAATCTGTGATAATTGTAACCTATGGCGCTAAAAGCATCTCCTTAAACAAGCAATTGCTTGTACCGCTACTAAGGAAACAACGTATTCTAACTCTATCATGAATAAAGCAATAGTTGATTTTTGTTACTACACCAAGAAACAACTTCTCCACTAAGCATAGTTGTGTAACCCATCGTGGATTTATACTCATCTTTGTAACTAGTTTAATCAGCATCACTATAATGTTTCAATCTCATGTCTCCACCCTGATTGCCAAAAAATAAACATGTTGCCCTCACTAAGGTATCAAAAGGCCTTTTAATTGCTTGTCAATGAACATGTGTCCTAAGTTAACTTTGATAATGACTAACCATTCCAACCGCAAAGGAAATGTCCAATCATGTACATAACATATCACACATTAGACTTCCAATTGCACATGTGTAAAGTGTTTTAGTCATCTCTTTCTTTTCCTCATCACAACTAAGGCAATGGTAGGCTTAGTGTATAATCCTTTTTGATTGGAGTGATCATATATTTGGAGTTGTGCATACATAATCATTCTAGAATATTCTCAATGTAAGTTTCTTAAGACACATGAAGGAGTTTCTTAGACTAGTCTCTCAAGATTTTAACTCTAAGTACATAATTTGCTTTACTAATTTCATTAATCTCAAGAGTATGGGGAAACCATTTTTTTTTTTTTTTTTTGTGTTGAGTAGCATCTCCATATCATTTATAGCTAATAGAATTTCACATGCATAAAGGCAAAATTAGAAAACTCTTCCATATACATCTAGACAATTGTTTAAAAAAATAAATGAAACATTTCAACAAGCATACTTTGCACTGTTATTTCTTGACTTCAAAATCAATACGTTGATCCATATAGATCTCCTCGTGATGTTCACCATTGACAAATGTTACTTTCATATTCATTTGGAACAATTCCAAATCTAAATATACGACTATAGGTAGAATGAGGCAAATGGAAGCAACTCACCACATGAGAAAATGTAAATTGATCCTTCTGTTTACTGCTTTATTTTTAAAATTAATTTCTTTCTAATGTACTTGGACCCTGGCAGAAAGATCAACTAGAGTAATGATATACATACAACACATTCGCACAATACATTTCACAACATTAATGTTATAAGATGAGGGTATTTTTGTAAAATGATGTTACTTTTATAAGGTGTTTTACAAAAATAACCCTCATTTAAAACTTAATTATGTAAATTGTTGTGTAAATCATTTTCCAATCAAGTAACTCCCTAGATAGGACTAGGTAGATTAACATATATTTGAGTTGAACTTCAGATATGATGTTTGGTGGACTTTAATAGTCATTGATAATGATTTAGGTTGCCCCTCGAATAAATGGCAATTACAATTGAGGTCATGAACTTTTAAGTCTATGTTGCCAGGAGTAGTTGCATTTATTTATTCGGTTGGCATGATTTTGGACCTATGGAGCTTGTTGCTTATTTTATTTTGGATGTGCGTGTGACAGCCCGGTCGAATATTCCGAAGGCCAAAATAAGGATAATTTTAGTGGGTCTACATTATGTTTAATGGACCATAGGATAAGCCCACGAGCTATTTTTTTTTCATGTTGGATAGGAATTTTAATCAGCTCATTGACTCAAAAGTTTATTTTAAGACTAGTTTAGATTTAGTGGATGATTTTTTATGTTATTAATGGCCCAATATCTTTGGGAAAGGTTTATTGGACAATCTTGAATAGGATAAAGGCCGAGACCTTATTATGGTAGATTATGGAATTTTATTGGACTCAATAATTGAATTAAAACTTATTTAGGAAAGGTTTAGATGACAAAACAAAATATAAAATTTTCATCTCATCTCATCTCATTATTACACTTTTTTCAAATCTCTATACAAAATATAATAAACAATTCAACTTTTTCAAATCCCAATACAACTTTTTTAAATACCAATTCAATTTTTTCAAATCTCAAAACTAAAAAAAAAATATTTTAAATTTTAAAACAAAACACAAAATTCTCATCTTACCCCCCAAACCTATCCTTAATATTTAGGACCCCTATTTAATTAGTATTAGCCTCAATAATTTATTTAAACTTCAAAAGTTTTTATTGCCCGAATTGGGCTCATTATGGGATTCAAGATTGGCCCATTAATATTGTTAAGCGATCTGGCCCATGAAATTATTAGCAAATATTTTAATATATCTGTAAATAGTAGTGAAATGATTTATGAATAATAATAAAATTATTTGAGTTAAGATATTTGCTAGGTTTTGAAAAATGAGAGGGAAAAAGTTGAAGAAAATATTATAAAGTTAAAATATTGTTTGAATATAATTTTTTTAATATTATTTTTATTTTAAAATTTGAAAAAACTTTATTTTTTTCTATTTTTATTTGAATGCTTTGGGAAAGTTGTAATAATTAAGTAATTATTAAATGAAAAATTTTAAAATTTAAAATTGAAAAGTATTTTGTATTTGAATGATATTTGAAAATGAAATATTTGAGAATATTTGAGAATATTGAAAATAATTTTATGCATAAGCGGGCCTTAAGTAGGTCAACCCATTTGTTAAAGCCCAAAAAGGACCCAACAGAAAACCCTAGATCCATGGGTCAAGCCCAAAGTTTAGCCCAAGACCCAAGAGCCATAGAAAAGGACACAAGATATAGTTGCAAAAACCCTACCCGAAACCTTATAAATATACCAGACCCGCACGGATTGTACTTATGCATGTAAAGACCATCGGCATCGTTGCTTCTAGGGCGTTGTTCCACTTGTTGTCGAGTTCCACCACCATTGCCATCTTACCAGCTGCCCAACCTCCTCCATGCAAGCAGTTACGTCCAAACCAAGAGCCATAGCGGATCAACAGTCCCACGAACCAGCCAAGCTTACATCGCACGGTAAGCCTATTCAAGTAAACTCTTAACTGTGAACCACCATACGACAGCACCTCCCTCACACCCAGATCACCACAAGCCACCCACTATTAGAAGCAACAATCCTACAGCAGCCCAACACCACAAACCGAGAGCTATGGAAGTCACCAAGAGCCTCTATTTTATAGTCACGAAGATAGAGTCCCTCAGTAGCCCATCGTGCACCACACCGCTCTCCTCTACGGACGAGCACCACTGCGACTCCCCACCATCGGATGTCAAGATTCACCTACCTAGCCACTGTTTGACACCAACGAACGTGGTTTTGTTGGCTAACAGCTTGAACAAAGCTAGCTTTCTTGCTCCTCCACCCTACATGGTTGTCCACCACCGGGAACCACTCAAGTTCTCAACCACCATGGGAAGTGCCGCACTTTGCATTGCCCATGAGCCTAGCACTGACGCTACGTACCTAGCTCCACCCATATATAGTCACAGTCAGTCCCTCCTCTCTCTTGGTGATTACTTCTAGCAACGGAGAACTCCCCATCGTGCACATGCATGACTAACTTACACCACGAGTGGGTAACAATGGAGATCACAATGGGTGCAGAGTAATGGGCCATAGAGTGGGCGTACTTAAGTATGAGGTTACAAGCTATATATGGGTAGGAAAACTCTATTCAGCCACCGGTCTAATATCGCACTCCACACACCCACGAGGCGAACCCGGTTGTGGCCCCACGTCACGGTTCTTTCCTCTCACCCATCTCCCCCAAGCTTCTCCCTCAGCCATCCTTTTCTCTTTCAGATTCGAGCCTTCTGAGTTACAGCGCCTCCCTCAACCCATCTCTTCTCCTCGCCCAGCGCCTATCTCTTCTCCTTCAACTCGATGGACCGATCGTACTCTTCCCTCAACCATCATCCCGACTCACCCCTAAAACCCGAGAAATATTCATTTTGTCCTCAACGAAGACCCCATCTCCCTCACCCCATTCAGTCCCGATCTTTCTTACTGATTCCTACCTTTCAGTGGCCTCTCTCTGTCTCTCTCACCGAGCCGTCACCCCTCGCCCGAGCACCTGTCATTTTTGCCGTTGATGCGAAGCTTCTCTGTCACCACCCGCGAGATCCAAACTAGCCAAGCACCCCTCACCCGAGATCCCCATCACCCCCTTCTGTCTCTCTCCGCTGTAACCCTAGTCCAACTGATTCAAATTTGTGACGCCAAATCCTTCAGAACACAGCTCACAGATTTCGCCCCTAACTAAAACCCAACCCCATCTCCCTCACCCCTTTCATTCAATGCTTCGAGCCCCTCAGTCACTGATTTGGTTTTCACTGTCACCGTGGTCTTTGTCTCCCTCAACAAGCCTGTAAGGATCCGTGCTAACACAGATTTGGTTAAATCTTTTTGCTGCATTTGGTTTAATTTTGTTACTGTGTGTTGGCTGATTCGGTTTAATGCTGTTGCTCCTATACACTTTTTGTTCTCCATGGCCTTTGTCATCCTCAATTTCATCCATGTCTCTTTGTGCACCAAGTAAGTTAATGAAAATATCATTTTTACCTGTTGTCTACTCACAGATCTAGAAGATTAATATAACCATTGTTAAAATTCTGAGATTGGCGTATTTGGAGTTTGTTCAAGTGTCCATATCCTTATTGATGTTATTGAATTTTGCAGAGATGTCATTGCATACACTAGCGACGTCAGATGCTTTAAAAAATCTGGTGTGTGCCATTGCTTTGTGAAATTTCTAGCTCTCTTAAATTTAGTATATCTTGGGTTTTCACATGCACAAAATGCTATGAAAATAAAATGATGCATAAGAAAAACATTTTCCTCATGTATGCGAGACGTTTGAGTTGCGACTTCTGCACTTATCAATAAAGATTTATTACTTAAAAGAAAAGGATGTGCGATGTTGATTGCCATATTAAAGAATAAAGGATGCAAGCAAACTGTTTGACAGAATGCCAAAAAGAAGTTTCCTCTCATTCACAGTATCACATTTCAATCGTATTTCCTTACTTACATCACAGTCCAATTTATACACAATGAATAACAACCTAAGAGATATAATTGGTACATGACATTGGCAATTGTCAGAAACAAATTATTCTAGTGTCTTCTGACCATTGTGAGAAGATTCTGCAGGTACAATGAGGGTTGCACGTCCATGATCCAGGTCACCTTCAGTGACTATTTTAGCTGCTGAGGAGGTGGAATTGCTGTGATCCAGGTTAGCATGATTGACTGTCTTAACATTGATTATTTATGAAAATGGAAGTATTGGTGGTGTCTAGCGTGGTGCAATCCAGATTTGGCACTGATTCATATATTACAAAGGATTTTATACAAATATGAAAAGTAACATCATTTACATTTACATTTACATTTACATTATTGGTTTTTTTCCGTTCCCACATACCATTGCAAATACAAAATGTTAATTGAAACACATGCACGCACACACCAACATGTTAAACAAGTTTTCATCGGATTAGCATTTTGATATACCAACATGTTAAACAAGTTTTCATCCATGCCTTTTCAGATGCTCTCAGGTGCAGCGTTAAGGAACAGCTCCACTTCCTCGAGGGGATTCCTAGGAGTGAGGACATGTCCCTCCGACACGCCATATGCAGTTTCTTAGAGCATTAGCATTGGATTGGTTATTTTATTCTTCAAATTTTGACTAATATGTAACTTTTTTACTTTTAGCTAATCATTCAAAACTTGAAGTCTACATTGGATTAGTCATTCTATTCTCTATAATAATAAAATATTATTATTTTTTATTAATTATATTTTTTTAATTAATTTTTATTTTATTTTCATAATCTTCAATAACCTCCAATAATCATATTCATTTTCATTTTCACAATCCAATAATCTATAATATAATAATCTCATATGAATATAGATGATAAAATCTTATATGAATAAAAATATCATATTTATAATATAATAATCTTAAAAAGTACTTTTAAACTTTCTATAGTTCTTTTCATATTTGAAAAGAAGAATAGATTTACTATTACTCATAATTTGGATGAAAACAATTTAGCTAATTCAATGTGGAGCAAATATGGATGATATTGGCTAAATTTGAAGATGAAAAAGTATTTGACTAATCCAATGCCAATGCTCTTATACTGGATTTTGGATGATGGTTTTGGGGACAAGGCTAAATTGTCATTTTGTGTACTTTGGAGAAAGCTTTATTGGTTTAGATACCAACTAGAAATTTATTTTATTGGTTTACATTACCGACACAAAAAATAGATCATGTTTTGATTTTTTTGTGCAGATTTTTTTTTGTGCATATTACTTTTGTGTTGATGAGTTGTTGGTTGTGCAGAATTTTTGTGTAGATTTTGTGCGTGCTGATTATTTTTTGGTGGCGGAAAGTTATGTGAAACTATTTTAGGATTTATTTTCTCTTCTTTTTTTTGGTTCCTCATAGGAATATGTTCCTTTAATTTTTCTTGTTTCTTTTGTTTCTTTTGTTTCTTTTTAATTCTTCAACTTCTACGTCTTTAAAAGTGTCATTTTCCACATAAACTAGCATTTTATCTATGAAAATAGCCATTTTTGTCATCAGTGTGAATTACAACAGCTATTGGCCATGTTTGTCACCAGTGTAAATGTATGAGCAAGAGGTCAAAACTATTGGCCATTTCTTCATATGTTACTGCTAGTGCTACTACCTCAACATATGTTACTTGATTAGTCTGACGGTCACAAGATAAGCACCCCAGAAATAATATTGATGTCTAAAATTTTTGTATTATTTTGGATTATTTTTCTGAGGGCACTAGCATTGGTTTGGCCAAAGTTAAAGATTAGCTAAAATTTAGATAATATGCACTAAAAATACTCCACATTGGATTGGCTAAGTCTAAAATAAAATGGACTTTTGCTATAGTGATTGGCCAAAGATGGAGAATCACTATTGATTCACCAAACATTAAAATATTAATTTCTCACTTCAAAAAAATATTAAAATATTAATTTATCACTTCAATTAAAATACTATTTAGTTTGTAATTAATAAATTTAGATGAGTTTAATTAATATTTTATATTATTAACATTAAATGAATTTTAAAAATATTAATTTTTTAATATTAATTTAATTAGAATATAATTATTATTAATATTCAATTGGTAGAATTATAAAATGTGATACAAATAAATTAAATAAAAAAATTATTAATTTAATAATATTTTATTATTATATAGAGGGTAAATGGCTAATCCAATGTGGAGATTGAATGTAAATAGAATATGCAAATGTAAAAATGGGTGATATTAGCTAAAGTTTAGAGATGTATTTGGCCAAGCTAATACTAATGCTCTGAAAAGGAAAAAGGGTCCAGACATGTCCCAAGCATATAAGATTAAATTTGAGGTTGGACAAATGTGCAACACATATTCATTTCCTCTTTATATCAAGACATTTTCTTTGCTCTCATCTATACTTTGATGGAGATTTTAGCCTCTTCACATGAATACAAATAATTTTCAATCCTCAACCTGTCTCCCCCCTCCATTCAGCCCCTCTCTCGCACAATCCCTCTCACATCAAAATAGTACAATTTAATGGTGTAAGATAAAATACATATTGAACAACTAATCTATTTTTGCCTGAACCAATATAGAGGATCTTCAATACCAATTGAACCAACCAAGATCTCAAACTCTCAAAAAGCCACCTGGTCTTGCCATTAAATAGATGTGAATATTATGTAAGATTGGTAACCATAACCTGAAAGATTGATGATCTTGCATAAATGATCAACTAAACCATATTTACAATCATTTCCATACCAATTCACAACAAAAATTACAATCATTTAAATTCCCCCCTCTAGTAACTCATAACAAAAATAATTTTCATACCCCCATCCAACCATTTACAAATACACATTTATCCATTTGTTATGCCAATTCATCTAAACCAATTGTTGTCCAAACTCGACCATTGATTTGCACCAAGTCCCATGGGGCATGCACGGAATTTCCTGGAGATATGCAAAATTGAAAAATTAAAACAAAGCCATCAAGATTTGAAGATTCCAAGAATTAAAAATTAAAAATTACTCAATCTCGGTAGAAATTTAAAAATTTGAAATGTATGGGGTAGTCTACTTGTTATTATGAGCCAATTTCAAAAGACAAACCTATAATTTAGACTTTGCATGTTGATGTAGCAGCAAGCTCGGGAAACCCACAAGACAGAAATAATAGAGATTTCCTTTTGTGCCTAAGCAAAGGCTAATATATTGGCATCCAGCATATCATTTACCCGATCCCTTCTCTCTTTTCCTGTTGTTGGGGGGGGGGGGGTGTGATCTGCTTCTGCTAATTCAATTAACAAAAATAAAAATAAATGGGCCAAGAATGAAGTGAATTGTTTAGGTTTTGAAGCAACACTGAGGTCATCAAAACCCCACAAACTCACAGATCAACCAATGCCATGATTTCTGGACTCGCACATCAATGCCATGTCTAATTCCAGTCTTTAACGTTATAGACAAATATATATTGAACACAAGTCACAGATCAACCAAAAGCCCCAAAAAATTGCAGAAAAATCTGCAAGCTTTCCGATTATTTATGCAAACTCACAGATCAACCAAAAAACCCACAAAACACACTTTAGTACCACACAAAACACAGATAAAAAAACAAAAACAAACTCACAGATCCAATAAATACAAAAACACTCAATATACTAGAAATGGAGAGACCTCATGTCAAAGAGAAAAATAAAAATTCCTTTCTTTCATTCCTCTTACCCTTGTCGGCAGAGCACCCAGACAGTAGATGGTGGGTATCGGTAGCAAGATCAACCAGTTGGGCGGAAGAGACGATGAGCTGGGTGGTGGGGGGAGAAAAATGCTGAAGAGAAAAATGGGGGGAGAACAGCGTGGGGGGGGGGGGTGGGGGGTTATATTTCGAAATGGTCCTGGCCTAATGAAATGAAACGCAAGCTGCACAGTTATTTAAAAAAAAAAAAAAAAGAGAAGAGCCACGTAGGCTGGTGTGCGGAGGATGGAGAAAAGTGGGAAGTTGTACAGCACGACTCGTATGGGTATGAGGTTACAAGCTTGTTATGGGTTGCATGGAAAATAATAGGGATCACAAGCTATATATGGGCATGAGGTTACATGTTTGCATAGAATAATTAGGTTCATGCATGGTACGTGCCTTCATGCAAATTACATGTCAAGTTTAGAGTTGTAGGACGTGTTGGATTTACGTAATCTGCTGGGTTAATATTACATTTTATGATAACTTGTATAAAGTTTTATTGTAATATGTTATTTTTATTCTGTCCTTATATGTAATTACACTCATTTTGTCCTTACATGTAATTGCACTCATTTACTTTACTCTTTGTAGTATAAATACCTTGTATTATTCTACAGGATGATTAATTCGAAATATACACAGATGTATTTTTCATTCATGTGTTTTTACATTTAATAGTTAACGTGATTTTAGGGTTTAATGAAGCTATGATCGATCACTGGGACAATATAGTGCCAAAACTTCATGCAAAACCCAAGTTTGCGGCATGTATTTGTTAAATCACTACTTGTCACAAAAGTTTAAACTGATGGGAAGATATATATTTAATTATTTGTATTATATTCTTAACACTCCATCTCATATGTGGATCAAATTCTCTCTCAATGAGTGAGCCCAACAAGTGAAATATTTAATTAAATAAGATAAACTACAAAATCAGGATTCAAACTCAAGAGCCTTTGACTGACGCCAAGCTCAATCCTATGAACTATTTCTTCTAAAGTTATTTCGCTACCTTTACCTCTTACAAGATTTTTATCGTCATTCAACCATGTTTCGTCTGAAATCCATACATTTAGAGTATCTTTATTAGTTGTGAGCCCTTTTATTGAGTTTTGATATGTTGTGAGCATTGTTTGAAACCTGAAACCCATTTCTTGCCTTTGTTTTTGGTCTTATAGTTGACTAAGGGCATAGTAGCCCATTATCAGCTTAATCTTTCAGCCTATTATTTAGACCTTTGTTGGTTTTGGCCCATTATCAACCTTGCCACAAGATTTGATGTTTTAGCTGCTTAATCACTAATACCAACTTTATCATGCCATCGATGATTAATCAACAGATATGAAGGCCACATTTAAATTTCAAACTAAACATTTTATAATTCTCCACCTTGAATTCAATGGGGGATATTGGAGTTAATAATCAAATCAAATTATTATCCTGATTTGATTTCATAATTATAAAATCAGATTATTTGATTTTCATAATTATCAAATCAAGATATTTGATTCTTAAAAAAAAGATGTAACCATTAAAGCGTTTGATGATGTCCCTTTTCTCTTCTCCATTTCCATTTATTTTATTTAAATTTCTATCATTATCTTAGTAATTGGCATGTATATGATGGAGACATTCCAACTAATGGCAGGGGAAAGACCAGAAGTTGGGAGAACTGAATCAAATTTGTTGAATCTTAGAAAGATAATTTAGGAAAGGCTAGCATTAATGTAGGAGGACTCTTCAGAAACCATATAGCTGAAGTTTTACTTCTTTTATACTGAATCCAAAAGAAGAACCAATGGTATAATACCATTACTTTGCCGAACTGGCCGCATTTAATAATTTGTAGATCAAATCTTGAGTGTAAAGGACATGTTTCACATCACTAGCTATTCGAACGACTTGCAAAGAACAACCCGACGGCACTGGTTGCACAAGATAAACTCTGATGCCTAAGTTAAAGAAGTAGTGTCAATATAATATCTTAATAGCACTTCAGAGAATATTTGTTATCTTTGTGTACCATATAAAGAGATGCACAGGAGCATGTTCAGGAAGTCAATAACCATCTATTTCCTCTATTTATATCTACTTATCCCTTAACTAGGGAGCAATGAGATAACTACTCTAATTTATAGTGGTTATCCATCTCAATATAATTGCCTTCGTCTTGGGTCATTATCACCTTGCAAATGGTATGGCTTACTTAGTTGATATCGTCCTCCCATGGGTTTTTAGACCCAGGGCCCTATAGGTCAACATAGCAATTTGGGCCTATTTATAGGCTTAGTATCCAGTGGACCTAAATATCCATTCCAGTTACCCTACCAATTTTATTTATGCCACCACATAGGAAATTCATTAATTTCGCACCTTATGAGTCCATATGGTATTTTTACTACACTGGTTCGCAATAGGTAATTTTCCTACTCCGCCGAGAGTCCATAGAGATAATGTACAGGCTTAAATTCAAACCTATTCTTCAAAATGTAGCCCACATCAGCCATAGACATTTGCGCTAATTTAATGTCCCTTATTTAAAAGAAATGACAACTGTTGGCGCAGCCAACCTTTCAAATTCCCAAGAACCCTCATGATTACTTTTTTTTATCATCTTTGATTCGCTTACTTCTGTTTGTACTCCCTTTTTTTGCGTTTCATTTCCCTTCCTCATTCACATTTCCTTTCCCTACCTCATTCGCATTTCCTCTGTTCATGTCACCCTTAAGAACTCATTCTTCTCTCAATGGCCAATCGTGGTTCTTCCTGTACTCCCATCCGTTCTTCTGGCCTAACTCTTGTGAAGGGCTCTCCTCCCTTTGCCGCTGAATCTTCCCTCACTCAAATCCCTTCCTCCTTTGAGGGATTTTCTTTCCATTCTACCCTATCTGAAAGGGATTTGGTGAAACTAGGGTCCACTTTCCAAATCTCAAATTCGGTGAAGCTTTCCATCCCTACTGTGGGATGTACTAATGAAGGGTTCACCAGTGATATGGCCCTAACAGTGAGTGCCCTAACGTATGGACTGCAACTCCCTTTCATAAAAGCCCATTCATGACGTTATGGATTTTCTAGGATTAGACCTTGCCCAACCTCACTTGCACGCTTGGCGTGTTCTAATGTTTTCGTGTGTAGTCTTTCGCATGGTCTTCGAGCCCCTGGGGGATACTTACCCAGATCTGACAGTGAAATAATTTCTTACTTTCTATGGAGTGAAGTCGTTGCCAGGCAACGTGTAACACCCCGCTCCCCAATAAAGATATTTTAGAATTTTTCGGGGAGCCAGTGTACTACTATTGAACTTGACTAAAACTTTTTCTTTTAAATAACGAGCCAGATGCAAAAAATTTTATAAATAAAATATAATTTAATTAATACTTAAAATCCAACATAGAGTCTGCGGAAGCACTTATTTAACAAAAATATGGAAGTCTAGTGTGCTTATCAAAATAATTTACTTAAATCTTAAACCATAAAAGCTAATCATATCATAATCTGTCTAGGCCTCTGTCTCGCCTCACGGGGTCAAGTCCTGTCCTGCAGTCTCATCTTCATAAATTTAATCACCTGGGGTGGTTTAAAAACATGAAAACAAACTAAAATGAGTCGAATACTCAATAAGCACACATCATACAGTAAACATAATAAACATAAGGTTTCTTGAAAAACGTGTTTACTTATAAATACATACGTAAATAATATGAACATGAACATGAGCTTATCTTTCACTTGTCATAGGCCGTTACCCACTGTTAACCCCCGTGAGTTAGGGTTAGTGAATCTAAATAGATTCTGATTCCGCCCGTGGACGCGGGTTGTGGAATCCATACATAAGGAAGACATACTTGATGCACTACCAGCATGTACGACCTGGCAATGCAATATGCCCATAACATAGGTACCATCTTTATATCATAACATAGGCCGTTACGTATCTTATCATTTATATTTCATCATAATCATACTTGCATACTTGTCATATCATAGATTTCTAAAGAAATCACATTCATACTTGTCATATCATATCATAGATTTCAAATGAAATCACATTATTTCATAACATGTCGTGATGCATGACTTCTCACGTAAAATTATGATTTTTCATGAATACTTTAATGCTTAAATCTTCACATAAAATTATGCATGGCTTTTCATAAATTATTTTAATGCATAACTCTCACATAAAATCATAACTTTTCATAAATCTTTTGATGCATAATTTCTTCCATAAAATCATGAGTTTTCATAAATAACTTGATGCATAATTATTTACATAAAATCATAGATTTTCATATTTTTATCATGTCTTGGGTACGTAAAAAGGGGCTTCCAATAGAGGTTATTCATGCATAATATTTTTATAAAAGACATGTCGTTTACCGCACATACGTGTAAGGGTATGATCATACTACTTACCTTGCAGCGCTAATCCACTATTTTTCGCAGATAATCGATCACCTATACAATAAACGTGTAATATCCGTAAATATTCCAATCGAACCCGTATTTAAAAGTCACTAAACTTGTCCAGGAACCCGTATCCTAATATCCTACTTAATTAAAATTCATAATCTAGAAAATAGTTAAATAAATATTCTGCTTATAGCTAATAACAATAAATCTTAATATCTTAAATTACTTGGAAAGTACTAATAACATATTATAACTTAGTAAAACACTTGGACCATTTAAAATAAGTCATAAAATCTAAATTCTTAAAATAGATTTACTTTCTTAACATAATTATTTAATCTTATAAGAAATATATAAATTATCAATATTATTTAAATACTCTTAACATATTTCTTTATTTTATTTAAAGTATAACACAATAAATTATTATTAAGCTTTTATTAAATATATAAAAGAATATTAACAAAAATTATTGGGCTTGATAGTATATTAAAATATTTTCAGTTTCCTTCAACACCTTATTATAAAGAAAAAGTCTATGATTAATACTTATAAAATTAAACACAACTTAAAGTATTAAGTTCAATCCATCATCATTTACTTAAGCCCAACAAAAATTACTAAAACAATAATATAAGATCAAATCCAATTTAAAATACAAGTTCATTTAAAAACTTATGAGGGGTTCATAACCTATAGAAGGCTCGGTTAAAATGTCGATAATACATAGCTATCATAAGCAATGTATCGAACCGACCCAATCCTATTATACCAAGTGATACTCAGTGCAAAATTAAGAGCAGGCTACACGGCAAGTGCTAGAGGCAGCCAAGGGCATTTTAGTAAACAAACACTTATGCATGCAATTAATCTAACCAGCCTACGTACTACATTTGCAGAGAACCGAGTGTTGTACGAGGGAACGGAGGCTCACCGAAGGAGGTGTGTGCGACGGGGGATGGGCTGGACGGTGGCTCAAGGTGGCTGGAAGTGGAGTTGGTGCAACTGGAGACTTCACTGCGGTGGTGCAAAGTCGAGAGGGGAGGGAGAGTTCGGTGAAGCTGGGAACGACCGAGAGAAAGGAGGAGGGCAGCAACGGTCTTGGTTTACCGGGATGAAGTGGCGACGCCGGGGTTGGGTTGGTCGGCGGTTTCTGGCTTCGTGGTGGTGGTCCGATGACCCAGTGTGGTCGGTAATGGCTGGGCCGAGAGAGGCTTACGGGGAAAACACCTCCCCTATTTCGGTGCAGTAAAACAGAGCAATTTTTGGTGTGGTTTTTTGCCGGCTAGGCGACGGCTTCAGCAAGGTGGTGGTTGTGGCTTGATGGGCAGCAGTGATGTTGATGAATGGAGCTCACGGGTTGGCAACAGGAGGACTCGGATTGCACTGCAATTGGCCTCTAGATTTACACTCTAGAAACTGGTTTTGGTGTGAGTTTTTGTGTGTGTTTTATAGGAGGTTTCGGTTGGCATATATAGGCAAGGGGGAAAGAGGAAGTTGGCTGCACAAAGAAGACCCAATCCTATGAGGATACAAACATTAAGTCGATCGGTACAAGAGGTGTACGTGATGTGCATGCATGTGAGTGTGACACGTGCGGTGTGGGGAAGCCGAACGTGACTAGGTTGGTTTAGTCTGGTGTTGGGAGTTGGTTTCCCATTAGGAGTTTAATCAACTAGATAGGGGATAAGCACTTCAAGTCTACGGGTGAAGATGGGAGGAGAAAAAAAAACTGAAGGATTCTAGAGCTTACACGAATCGGTTCACACTAAAATTCTATTAAAACAATCAATAATAATAATAAAAATAATAATAATAATAGAATAATAATAATAATAATAATAATAATAGTAATGGAGGCTTAATTCTAAGTTTAAAAAAAATAATAAGTTTGATAAATTCTTTTATAGTCTTAAACTCATTTATTGAGCCTAATAAAATTATCCATAATTTATCCATAAAAAAAAAAAAAAAAAATACTGGGTCGGGTCGTTACACAACATTTGCAGTTTTCGTGTTAGGTCCCAACTCTTGGCAGCCTTCGAGCCTTGCTATTATAATGCCAGGCAGTGGCAAAATATGTATATTTTTTAATTTCTAGTAGTAATTGGGAGTATCTCGCCAACAAGATGCATCTTTAGGACTACCCAGTCAGTGCTAATTGGGGAAGGGTCTTTGATGACAAAAGCTTGTTGTTGGATTTGATTGACAATGAGCTTTCCCATGTTGAAATCTTCCTTAATTGGGCGAATGAAAATGATAGGAGCAGTTTGGCGACGGAGGACTTGCTCTCTGCTGCCAATATTGAACAATTCTTGGTGACACCCCGTCGGGCCCATGTAAGGGGTCGTAAACTCAAGGTCGTTACACCCCCGGCAAAGAGACGTGTTCCCCAGCTTGGGGGGAAAAGGAAGGCTTCCCAAACTGACGATTCTTTGCCCAAACTCCCTCATGGCGGCATTGACGCGAGCAAGGTTGCTGGATCCACTATGGGGCCGGAGGTGGAGGCAGATCGAGGAGTATGCTGCGATCTCAACCTTGTTGTTGGTGACGAGGTTCTTGATGCTTCCCCCGAAGAGAAAACGGCCTCCTCAATAAGGGTTTCCCCCCCTTTTGTCGCCAGGTCTTGACGACCTTACTGGCTCATGGGCCAAGCCCACTCTGACCTGACGTCGACTTTTGATTTTGACTTGCCCGCCAAGGGCATTGAATCCATGAGCACGCCACCCTTCGAATTTCCTTCTCTTCTCTCACCGATCTCAGCACCTGGTGTCGGCGACCTTTTCTGCATATATGTACAAAACTTTTTCTGTGGGCATGACTGGGGCTTGGGTGGCTAAAGCTGTCTTAGTTGGTAGCGTCCAAAATAATATTGAAGACGACCGCAGGGAGTAAGGATTTACCCTGAGTTCTCTCCCTACGACTATTTCTGGGGGTGAGACCCATACTACTGACCAAGAGAGGGTCTTCATCCCTTATCCCTCCCCTTTCTCATTCGGTGGTAAGGAGGATTCTCCCACACTTCCTGAAGGGAATGGGTCCTATTTAGAAGACAACGTAGTTGAAGGAAGGGATGTGGGCGATGGGAACTTGGCCAACTCTAACCTTGGGAGGTAGGTTGAAGGCTCAAGGATGTCTGCGATTGAGTTGGGGAATCTGACCACCCCTTCCCTTAATGGCCCCCATGCCGGAGGACGGCCCTGCAGTTGAAGGAACAAGCGGGGTCAAGGAGGTTAGTCCCCGGTGTGCCCCTTCCCCTTTGGAGTCTGTGACGCCTCGACTCCCACGTACGGAAATGTGGGAATCCTGACGTCAAGATAATGACAACACGGGTTACACATCCCAACGATAAGTGCTCAAGTTTGTACAACATGCAAAAAGTGTACAACAAAAGTCGCAGTGGTTAATTAAAAGTTAGCCAACTAAGTACCAGAAGTTTTAAATACAGATATCAAAAAGAAATTGCCTTTAAAAAGTTATACAGTTATCCAATATAAATATAATACAAACCAAATACATAGCCAAATGTGGAGACAAATCTCACCACACGAGCAAGTGATCCCGAATCACTTCTCCAGCAAAGCCGAATCCCAAGGCTCGACATCCTCATCTGTATAAAAAATTACGGTACTGTAAAACGATACTGCAGGGTATCGAATACCATGAGATTATGAATCTCAGCCAGTAATCAACCAAGCAACCCAAGAGATAAAAATGTATTAATGCAACCAACAAATATTCGTACACATGACGAAACACGAATGTAACCCAAAACCTCATTTTTCTCAAAAATAATTATTTTTCAACACACGCCAAAAATCTCATTTGACCCAAAATAAATCATGAACAATATCCGCCATTTTCTCAGAATATGACCCAACATAATAATTTATTAAACACTTTAGGCGGGAATCACAGGCGGGACTCTACCACCATCCCTACAGTATGCACCGTAGGTGGGATTATACCACCATCCCTACCGCGTGCACCGTAGGTGGGAATCACAGTCGGGATTATACCCATCTATGCTTACCTCCAACCCTAAAGTTGCTTTCCACACAAGAGGTACCTATCAGAGCATTGTATAAGGGAATCACAAATGGGACTAACCTCATCCCTGTTTACCACCATCCCAACCGCATGCACCATTGACGGGAATCACAGGCGGGACTATACCACCATCCCTACATTTCCTTTCCACACAAGGGGTACCTATCAGAGCACTGTTGGGGGAAATCACAGGCGGGACTCTACCACCATTCCTGTTTACCATCATCCCTACCGCATGCACCATAGGTGGAAATCACAAGCGAGACTATACCACCATCCCTAAAGTGTGCACCGTAGGCGGGAATCATAGGAGGGACTATACCACCATCCCTACAGTTCCTTTCCACACAAAGGTACCAATCAGAGCATTGTAATCGGGAATCACAGGCAGAACTCTACTACCATCTCTGCTTACCACCATCCCTATCGTATACACTGTAGACAGGAATTACAAGCGGGACTATACCACCATCCCTACCACGTGCACTAGAGGCTGGAATCACAGGCGGGATTATACCACCATCCTTACTTACCATCAACCCTATAGTTCCTTTCCATACAAGGGGTACCTATCAGAGCACTATAGGCTGGAATCATAGGAGGGACTCTATCCCCGTCCCTACTTACCACCATTCCTACCACGTGTATCGTAGGCGGAAATCACAGGCGGGACTATACCATCATCCCTGCTTACCACCATCCCTACAGTTCCTTTCCACACAAGGGGTACCTATCAGAGTACTATATGCGGGAATCACAGGCAGAACTCTACCACTATCCCTGCTTACCGCCATCCCTACCGTATGCACCATAGGCAGGAATCGCAGGCTGGACTATCCCTGCTTGCCATCATCTCTACCACGTACACCATAGGCAGGAATCACATGCGAGACTATACCACCATTCCTACAGTTCCTTTCCACACAATTGGTACCTATCAAAGCATTCTAGGTGGAGATCACATGGGACTATACCACCATCCATGCTTGCCACCATCCCTACAATTCCTTTCCACATAAGGGGTACCTATCAGAGCACTATAGACAAGAATCACAGGCGAGACTTTACCACCATCTCTACTGCATGCACCATAGATGGGAATCACAGACAGGACTATACCACCATCCCTATATTTCCTTTCCACACAAGGGGTACCTATCAGAGCACTATAGGGGGAATCACAGGCGTGACTCTACTACCATTCCTATTTACCATCATCCCTATCGCATACATCATAGGTGGAAATTACAGGCGGGACTATACCATCATCCTTACTTACCACCATTGCTAAAGCGTGCACCGTAGGCGGGAATCACAAGAGGAACTATACCACCATTCCTACAGTTCCTTTCCACACAAGGGGTACCTATCATAGCACTATAGACAGGAATCACAAGTGGGACTCTACCACTATCCCTTTTTACCACCATCCCTATAGCATGCACCATTAGCAAGAATCATAGGCGGGACTATACCACTATCCCTACTGCGTGCACCGTAGGCAGAAATCACAGGCGAGACTATACCACCATCCCTACAGATCATTTCTACACAAGGGGTACCTATCAGAGCATTGTAGGTAGGAATCACAGGTGGGACTCTACCCCCATCTCTGCTTACCACCATCCCTACCACATGCATCGTAAGCGAGAATCATAGGTAGGATTATACCACCATCCTTGCTTACTACCATCCCTACTATGTTTACTGTAGGCGGGAATTACAGGTGGGACTATATCACCATTGCTGCTGACCACCATCCCTACAGTCTCTTTTTCTCTCTCTCAAACTGATCCATCCAATCATTTCTAACATACTCAAAATCATCTCACACATGAAAACTCAGTTTTCATTCACAACACATGAGGATGCATGAAATGATGCAATAAATGTCATAATGCCAAACACAACATAAATGGATGCAAACATAATTCAATTAAATAAACAGCCCTTCCTCACATCCAACCGACCCCATACTCCTTGGACTCAATTTCGGGTACAACCAACCAGACTGTAGAAGATTTGTTAGTGCAAAAATATATTTAAATCTCAAGAAATTCTTTGAAAAATTACTTTCAGTGTTATAATATAATTTTTGAAAGATCACACAGGTGATAGAAGTGGCAGCACAACAACGAAGCAGTGCAATTTGCACTATGGTCATGGGTCTCAAAATGCTAGATTTTGAACGAGGACTCAGGATGGCTAAGGAATGGCTTAGAGGTGTTGGTGAAGTTAGTGGTGGTGGTGGTTGGCCGTGGGCGGCGGTTGGAAGCTAAAACACCCAAATCGAAGATGGAGATGGATGGGCTTCATCGTTGGCAGATCAAGGCTGAGAATGGGTGGGTTAGGTAGCTAGGAGGCTGCCAATAATGTAGTGAAAATATGTTGGCTAATGGTGGTGCGACAGCGGTGCTAGAGCACAAAAACCACTTGGGTTGAAGTCGTACATGGAGGCTAATAGTGGTGAGGGAGGAGTTGGTAACAGGGAGGTGGTCACTGGCCAGAGGGGAAGAAAATGGGAGGGGTGGTCGAGGCCACGAAGGGCGCACGACGGCTTTGTGGGAGGAAGAAGGAAACGGATGGGGGAGAGGGGAGGAAACTTGCGCGGGAGGTAGGGGAGGAAGAAAGAAAAGGAAGAAAAAGAAAAAAGAAAAAAGGGAAAAGAAAAAGAGGAAAAAGAAAAAGGAAGGAAAAAAAATTAAGGTCTAGACTTTCAACTCGGGGTCTCGAAACTGATCCAACAAAAATGATTTCAAAACGACAATTTAAATAAACTAATTTAAGCACAATGACTATATAAAAATAAAATAATTAAATCCAACAATAAAATAATTGAAAATAAGGAGCAATTTAAATAATGAACAATAATTAATAACAAGACAATACATTAAATTAATAGTAAAAATCTTAAAATAATATCACGTAAATCATCTAAAATGTAAAATAAGAAATTCATAATCTTAATTAATTAAATAATTTACTTACTTAAATTATACGTAAATACATGGTATCACATCCTTCTCCCTTTAAATAAAATTTCGTCTTCGAAATTTGCAAGGTCAAACATCAATGCTAAGGTAGTTATAAGATACAACCTAGAACACGATTGAGACAAACATACCTTCACATTCGCATTAGTCTCCCAGTGACACATCACCCCCAGTACTCCTAGAGTGGCCATGTTATCCAAAATCTCATTTTCCACAAGAACCTTAGTACAACATCCAGTAAATTCCAATGATTATTATCTCCAAACAATAATCTCTGCTAACCTCAATCGACTCATATGTTATAACTTCCAAACCTTCATTGTATTATACCTTTGGTAACCTAATGGTCACTTCCAAAGTTAACCATCAATAACATAATTGGTGCAACTGAGTGATTAATCTCCAATTACAAGTATCTTCTCAAAATTTCAATTCACCACTAATTCCCCAAAATCGACACAAAATTTGAACTCCTAATTTATCACAAAATAACACCATTGAGTACAAGGTAGCTCAACACCAACTAACCAAACAAACTCTTACCACATTTTGGTAGAAAAATCTTGATCTCCCAAAACCATGAATTATTACACACTTTCCTCAAAATCACCAAGAATTCCTTCCTAAATTTGCACCAACTATTATCCTTAAAACTGATATAGATCAAATCCCAAAATCTGCCACTATAACCTCAAACTAATAACAATCATTATCAAAACTAGATCAATACCTTCAATCCTCAAAGAAACACTCTCCTTAAAAATCCCTATATCAATAACTCAACTCTGATCAATCTCATTTTAATGGTCACAGACTAACCAGTCTCCAAAATAAATCAAGCTAGCACACCACGCATGCGGAATTAAAAACTCAAATCTTATTACAAACTAGTCCTTCAGATCTGCAATTCTAAAACCTTAAATTATATAAGAATCAATTTCTAGAATCTATAAGATCGATGAACTTATATCCAATAATAAAACAATCAACTCCCGAAGCATTCAAAATCTAAAACATTAAATGATAACAAATCATTTCCTAAAGTCTACAAAACCTTAAACCTTTGGTGAAATTCTCGTAAATCTGTACTTAAAGTTTGTTGAACTTACAACCTCCTATCCTAAAGCCTCATGTCATATTTTCACGAAATCTAAAACCTCAATTATTCTACTCCCCAAATGAGATCGCCCAGACCATGCCGTTCCCTTCAAGCCTCGATATTATAAAAGCAACACAAGTCGATAAGAGTTCAAACATACTTCACTAAATATTAATACTTATCAATGACATCCTCGGTCGTACTATCTTTTTGCCATAGCGTAACCTTTAACCCCATTCTTTGTAACACCTCGTATTTTAGTGTATTTTTTAAAGAAGGATTATTATAATTTATTTTAAAATTTATTCTCTTATTTTAAAATTTAGGGAGTTTTGATATATTATTTTATAATATTTTTAAGTTGTGAAAATAATTTTTTTAATGGATTTTCTTTATATTATTTATTATTTTAGATTTAAATTGATTTTTAATTTAAATTGGCTTGTTTTTGGATTTTAATATTTTTATTGTTTTAATTGAGCATTTCATTGAGTTTGAATTATTTTATTTAGTTTATGGTTTTAAAATCTTTTTCATTGGATCACTTTTGAAATCCAAGATAAAAAGTCTGGATCTCTCCTTTTTCCCTTCTCTTTTCCTTTTTCTCTTTCTCTTTTCTTTTTTTCTCTATCCTCCTTCGGATCCCCCCAGCTCGACTCCCTCTCTCTCTCCTCTCCCATGCTCAGCTCGGCTTTAACCTCCCCGTCGTCGTTGCCGGCTACCGTGGTCGACACCGTCTGCACCACCGGACTCCCCATCGACCGGCGACCCTACCCCTCCATTCTCAGCCCACGCCTTGCCGCCGTTAGCCTCCACGGCCTGTTTGAACCCGCGACGGTTTTCTCTTTGCTGCGCCGCCGTCCGGCCACCTCCGGCCATCTCTTAACCACTTCATTACCGGCCCCTTGCCGTCCTAAATCACCCAACCCCGGCCTCGATCGGTCGCCGGAGTCGCCCCCACGAACACCCACTCCGATTTGGATTTCTTGGCCTTCCACCGCCATTTCGGCCGCCACCCACGGCCAACCTTCGATACCATTAGCTTCCCCACCTTCCATAGGCCCTACCCTATCGTTCCCAAGTCTTCGTTTGGCCCCGTGTGATTTTGGGTTTCACTGTGTATTCGGCCACAGTGTTTTTACTCTGTTGTGTTGCCTTCCAGCCACCTTTTGCATCTCCGTGATCCTCCTATTATTTTGATAAAGCGCTGTAAGTATTTTCCCGAACATATTTTAAGATTTTAATATATTTTAGCACTGACTTGTTTAATATGTCTATGATTGGTTATATTATGATCTGGATTGATTGTGGAAATTACTGTTGGATTGGTTGTTGGAATTTACTGTTAGATTGATTGTTGGAATTTACTGTTGGATTGGTACATTGCATGTGCACGCGTGTTTATGTGTAATGAAAACTGGATTTTCATTTGTAGGAAAAAGGAAAGAAGATTGTAGGGATGGTGGTGAGCAGGGATGGTGGTAGAGTCCCGCCTGCGATTCCCGCCTACGGTGCACGTGGTAGGGATGGTGGTAATCAGGGATAGTGGTAGAGTCCCGCCTGCGATTCCTGCCTACAGTGCTCCATTGGGTTTTTGTGTTGTGTGGAAAGGAACTGTGGGATGGTGGTAAGCAGAGATGGTGGTAGAGTCCTGCCTGCTATTCCCGCCTACGATGTACGCGTAGGGATGGTGGTGTTGTCCCGCTTGCGATTCCCACCTACGGTGCACGCGGTAGGGATGGTGGTAGAGTCCCGCCTGTGAATCCCGTCTACAGTGTCCAATAAATATTTTGGTGTAAATAAGTTTCTGGGAAAATTGTGGATTATGTTTCGGGCCAAAAATTAGATTTTTGGCGTGTGTTGGAAAATATTCATTTTTCAGGAAAAGAATAATATTTTTGAGATTTGGTGCATATTTCTTCATATGCATGCATGTTGGTCGCATTAAATGTATTTTGATCTTTGGGATCATTTGGATTATTACTTACCTGCGGTACCATTTTTGGTACCGTAGATTTTTAATGCAGATGAGGTTGAGGATGGTGAGTCTTAGGGATCGGCTTCGTGGATAGTGGCATGTGGATGCTGCTGTTTTGGATTATGGAAACTATTTATCTCTCGTGTATGTATTTGGTTTTTTATCTTATTTTCGGATATTTGTATTAAATTAAAAATTCTGGTACTTAGTGACTTATTTATTATTTATCCGCTGCATTTTTTTGTGCACTGTTTATTTGTTGCACACACTTGACACTTGTCGTTGGGACGCGTGACCGTGTCGTCATCATCCTGACGTCACAATTCTCGAGATTTTTTTTTTTTGTACGTGGGAGTCGGGGCGTCACACTCTTACTCAAAACAAATTAAGATATAATATAGTAAAATAAATTAAAATAAAGCACAATATCACAAAATAAAATAAAACCTGTAAATAAAATAACATACGACAAAATGAATAATACAAATGAAGTAGTACATAATAAATAATTAAAACAAATAAAATAACTGACCATAAAATAAAACAATGAAAATAAAATAACATACGATAAAATAAATAAACAATCAAAGTAGTATACAATAAAATAAATAAAACCAATAAAAATAACATACTCTAAATGAGGTAATTTCAAATCACAATTTCAAAATTTTTTAGTACCGCATTTAAGGGACATGTGGGTTTACCCAGAGCCGAACTGCTCTGATACCACCTATGATGCCCCGACTTCCACATACGGAAATACAGGAATCGTCATGTCGGGATGATGAAAAGACAGGTAACGCATCCCAACAATAAGTGCTTAAGTGTTTGTAACATGCAAAAAGTGCACAACAAAAGTCGTAGCGGTTAATTAAAAGTTAGCCAACTAAGTAGTAGACGTTTTAAATACAGATATCCAAAATAAATTGCCTTTAAAAAGTTATACAATTATCCAGTATCAAAATAAGACAAACCAAATACATAGGCAAATGTGGGAGACAAATCCCACCACATGAGCAAGTGATCCCAAATCATGTCTCCGGCGAAGCTGAATCCTCAGGCTCGACATCCTTATCTGCATAAAAAACTATGGTTCCATAAAACGATACTGCAGGGTATCAAATACCGTGAGATTATGAATCCTAGCAAATAATCAACCAAGCAACCCAAAAGATAAAAATTCATTAATGCAACCAACAAATATTCGTACACATGATGAAACATGAATGTGACCCAAAACTTCATTTTCTCGAAAATGATTATTTTCCAATATATGCCAAAAATCTCATTTGACCCATAACACATAATGAATAATATCCACCATTTTCTCAGAAAAATGACCCAACATAATCATTTATCAGTTACTATAGGTGGGAATCACAGGCGGGACTCTGTCACCATCCCTACCGCATGCACCATAGGTAGGAATAATAAGCAAGATTATACCACCATCCCTACTTACCACAATTCCTACCGCGTGCACCGTAGGTAGGAATCACAGGTGGGACTATATCACCATTCCTGCTTACCACCATCCTTATAGTTCCTTTCCACACAAGGGGTACCTATCAGAGTACTGTAGGCGAGAATCACATGCGAGACTCTACCACCATCCTTACTGCATGCACCGTAGGCAGGAATCACAAGCCAGATTATACCACTATCACTGCTTACCACCATCCCTACCGCGTGCACTGTAGGCGGAAATTAAATGTGGGAGTATAGCACCATCCCTGCTTATCACCATCCTTACAGTCTATTTTCCTCTCTCTCAAATCGACCCATCCAATCATTTCAAATATACTCAAAATCATCTCACACACAAAAATCCAGTTTTCATTCACAACACATGAGCATGCATGAAATGACGCAATAAATACCATAATGTCAAACACAACATAAATGCACACAAGAAAAATTCAATTAAATAAACAACACATCCTCACATCCAACCGACCCCCATACTCCTCGGACTCAATGTCCGGCACAACCAACTAGACTGCAAAAGATTTGTTAATACAAAAATATATTTAAATCTCAAGAAATTCTTTGAAAAATTACTTACAGCGCTATAATATAATTTTTGAAGGATCACAGAGGTGCTAGAAGTGGCATCACAACAATGAAGCAGTGCAATTTGCACTATGGCTATGGGTCTTAAAATGTTAGATTTTGAACGGGGACAAACGAAAACTCGGAATGGCTAGAGAATGTTTTAGAGGTGTTGGTGAAAGTAGTGATGGTAGTGGTTGGCCATGGGTGTCGGCGTGGGTAGCGGTTGGAAGCTAAAACACCCAAATCGAAGATGGAGATGGATGGGCTTCACCGGTGGCGGATCAGGGCTAAGAATGGGTGGGTTAGGTAGCTAAGAGGCTGCCAGTGATATGGTGGAAATATGGTGGCCGATTGTGGTGCAACAGCAGTGCTAGAGTACAAAATCTACTTGGCTTGAAGCCGTGCATGGAGGCTAACGGCGGTGAGAGAGAAGCTAGAAATAGAGGGGGGTGGTCGCTGGCTAGAGGGGAAGAAAATGGGAGGGGCGGTGGAGGTTGCAAACGACGCACGAGAAGAAGGAAACGGATTGGGGAGAGGGGAGAGAGCTCGTGCGGGAGGTATGGGAGGAAGAAAGAAGAGAAAAGAAGAAAAAAGAGAAAAAGAAAAAGAAAAAGAGGAAAAAGAAAAAGAAAGGGAAAGAAATGAGGTCCAATCTTTCAACTCAAGATCTCGAAACTGATCCAACGAAAATGATTTCAAAACTACAATTTAAATAAACTAATTTAAACACAATAACTATATAAAAATAAACTAATTAAATCCAACAATAAACTAATTTAAAATAAGGAACAATTTAAATAATGAACAATAATTAATAAGAAAACACATTAAATTAACAGTTAAAAATATTAAAATAATACCACGTAAATCATCTAAATTTTAAAATAAGAAAACCCATAATCTTAATTAATTAAATAATTAACTTACTTAAATTGCACGTAAATACAGGGTATCACAGAGTCAGTCGTAGAGATGTCAAAGCACTTAAGGAACATGCTCTCCTCGGTACTGTGTCTACTTTTATTTAGTATGGTTACTTTTGTATTGGGCCATTTTACTTAGTCTTTTGCTTGTGTAGGGTGTTGACGAGTTGGCAACTTGGATTGATTATCTTTATATTGAGCTAGAAAGATCCTTTCCCGTTACTATTAGAAGACTATGAGCTACAGGATGAAAAACCAAACGTTGAAGCCATTGGGAAATTCATGTTAGCTGATACAGCTTCTTAGTCTAAATCGTGGTTGGAGCGACATAAGCAGCATCTTCGGCGCAAGAGCACTCGATCAGTGAGCTATTACGCACTCTTTCAAGGGTGGCTGCTTCTAGGCAAACCTCCCGGCTGTCTCTGCACCCCTACCTCCTTTATCACTAAGTGGTCATTTAGGGGCCTTAGCTGGTGATCTAGGCTATTTCCCTCTCGACGATGAAGCTTATCCCCCATCGTCTCAAGTGTGCCAAATTAGAGGTTGAGGTTAACGAGCGGTGAAAGTTTGGATAGTACGCCAAAAAAGAAATGACCAGGCTTGTAGCTGAGAAGACTAAGATGGAGTGCTACCTAGAACAGGTCGATGGGCACATCTGCAACTTGAAGACTGACCTTGAGTTCCTCCATGATGAAGTGTGCGAGCTTCTTGGCAAATTGCTTTGAGCTCAATCCATCCAGGCGCGTGACAATTTTTCCTTGCAAGTGGCTGAGTCTGAAAGAGCATCTGCTCGAGCTCAGGTAACTAGGTTGACTGAGGCACTGGCTGCCTCCCAGCGATTGCAAGTGGATGCCAAGCGGCGTTCCCAAGAGTCTGCTTAAGCATTGACTCCCTCTGAGAAGGAGTGTAAGGGGCTTGCCCTTGAATTGTCAAAAGAGAAGGCGTCACATGTGGAGGAGCACAAGCAGCTCAACCTCCAACTGTTCGAGACGGATGGAAATTATGAGGAGGTGTAATCCAGGTTTGCTGCATATAAGAAGATGCGGGAGGATACTGATGCCGCATAGGGTAAGATAGCTCAAAGTTTGCGGCATCTGAACACTATTGTTAAATAGCAGAAGCAGCAGTTGGAGGGGTTAGGGCTCAGTTAGCCTCCGCCAAAGGGGAGTTGGTCTGTTTACACCCTCAATTGACCGCCGCCAGGGCTGTTAAGGATCGTGCGTTAGGGTACGGCTACGGGGTTGGTATGGGTCACTTGCGGGCCCACGTGTTGGCTAACCCTCACACCAACTTGAAGAAGCTGGACTTGGAAGAGTTTTAGCCTTATGTAATTTCTTGCCAGTTCATGGACACCCCTAGGGTGCAAAGAAATGCCTGACGCCTAGCCTACCCCGGCATCCTCAGCTCGCCCTGGTGGAGCGTCCTCCTCATGAGATTTTTTATATCTGTGACATTCGTATTTGATTTTTGTTTTTGTTATGGATAGTGTTTGGACCTTAAATTGGCCTATTTTTGTGTTGGCTCTGGACAATTTTATGCTTTATTACTCCATGTGGTTTTATTTTTTCCCCTCGGGTACTTAGTTTCTATGTGTTTCCTATGTTGGTTCTTAGCCTCTAACCTCCACGCTCATTTGCTTGCAAATCGAGTTAAGCTCGGTGGTTGCAGCAAACAGTTGGTCTATTGTGGGGTCTGCTATCCTCCACGACCTTTTAACTTGCCTCGTGAACTACTCTTGACAATTGTAGCTAGCCGTTGGCTGGCTGTTTGGGAGGTTGTGTGGCCTTTTGATCTCCACGCTCGTTGGCTTGCCATGCTAGTTGTACTTGAACTTATTGGCTAACTATTGAGGGGTCATGGGGTCTTTTGACCTCCACGTCCCTGGTGTGCATCAAGAGTTAGACTCGTCACTTATGGCTAACTGTTCGTGGGGTCGTGGCATCTTTTGACCTCCACACCTACTAGTTTGCACCACAAGTTAGACACGTCACTAGTGGCAAACTGTTCGTGGGGTCATTTGACCTCCACGCCTGTTGGTTTGCACTGTGAGTTAAACTCGTCAATGGTGGTTAACTGTTTATGGGGTAATGGGGTCTTTTCACCTCCACGCCTATTAGTTTGCACCACGAGTTAGACTCAACACTAATGGCTAACTATTTGGGGGCTCGTGGGGTCTTGTGATCTCCACGCCTGTCCACTTGCACCGCGAGTTAGATTGGACATTGGTGGCTAACCGTTGGGGTGGTCGTGGGGTCTTTTGACCTACACGCTTGTTGGTTTGCACTGCCAGTTAGACTGGACACTAGTGGCTAACTGTTTGGGGGGTCATGGGGTCTTTTGACCTCCGTGCCTGTTGGGCTGCACCACGAGTTAGACTCGACACTGGTGGCTAACTGTTTGTGGGGTCGTGGGGTCTTTTGACCTCCACGCCTGTTAGTTTGCACCATGAGTTAGACTCGACACTAGTGACTAATTGTTTGTGGGGCTTGGGACCTCCACGTTTGTTGGTTTGCACTGCGAGTTAGACTCAATACTGGTGGCTAACTAGAATCTCCATCTATTTTATTTATTTGTCTTTCATTTAAAACATACATCCTTGAAAACATGAACAGTAAATGCTTAAAAATAACTTCCTAGTGATAGAACCTCTTCAAGTGCTCAGTGTTCCATGGGTGTGGCAATTCCTTTCCCTGATTGTCCTTGAGGCAGTAGAAACCTTGCCGGTTGCATGCTATGACTATGTAAGGGCTCTCCCATCGTGGGCCAAGCTTTCCCTTGCTCTGGGTTGTTATGCCTGTCTCCCTAAGCAGCAAGTCGCAGACTCAGAAAGATCTAGACTTGACCTGTTGGTTATAGTAACGCTCGACCTTCCTTTTGTTGAGGATATTTTGGACTTCTACCTCCTTTCTCACCTCTTCCAATAATTCGAGATGCTCTTCAAGCATTTCATTATTATCTGCTAGGTTGAAGTGGCTAGCTCAATGTGTGGGCAAATCAACTTCTACTGGGGCTACTGCTTCACTTCCACAGGCCAAAGAGAATAGTCTTTCCCCTGTTGGAGTTTTAATTGTTGTTCTATAGGCCCATAAGACCCCTGGAAGTTCCTCCGCCCATTTTCCCTTCTTGTTGCCAAGCTTTTTCTTCAATATTCCTAGCAAGGTTTTGTTCATAGACGCTGTTTGTCTATTTGCTTGCGGATGTCCTAGTGATGGTACCTTACTTGGATACCCAACTCTTGGCACCATTCTCTATAATAGTCTGAGTCAAATTGCTTCACATTGTCAGAGACTATGTTGTTAGGGATGCCAAACCTACACACGATATTCTTCCACAAGAACTTAGTGACGACCTTTGTTGTGATGGTTGCGAGAGGCTCTGCTTCTGCCCATTTCATGAAATAGTCTACTGCCACAATTATATGCTTACCCCGCCTTTCCTTGGTGGGAAGGGGCCGACCAAATCGACTCCCCATTGGGTGAAGGGCCACGGGGGAGTGATAAAGAGTAGTTTTTCTAGCAGACAGTTTGGGATCGGGGCGTAGACTTGGCATTGGGTACACTTCTTTGCGAAAATTTTAACATCCCTTAAAGCGTTGGGCAATAATATCCCGCCCGGAGAGCTTTCCTTTCCAAGGCCTTTCCACTAGAGTGGTTACCACAGATGCCCTTATGTATCTCCGCTAGGATATACTGTACTTTCTCAGGTGAGATGCACCTAAATAAGGGAGTTGAGAAACCTTTTTATACAAGACTCCATCAATTCTGGTGAACCGCGCCGCATTCCTTCTTACTTTCCTTGTTGCCTCCTTCCCATCTGGAAGTTTGTGAGCTTCTAAGTATTCCAATATCTCTTTGGCCCACTCTAGCCCAATATCTCAATCACTTTCTTCTGTACTTCCCTTGGCAATTCTATGTCCTTTCCTGTAGAGGCGGCCTTCACAAGCCTATCGACTATCGTGTTATCCACCCTTGGGACCTGTTCTAGTTTGAAGTAAGCAAATTGGCCGTGAATTGTTAATACCTGGTTTAGGTACTTGTTCAGTTTTTTCATGGCATATGCTCCAGTCACTTGGTTCATGACTATCTAAGAGTCGGCTTTTCCTTTGACCTCTTTGGCGCCAATAGTCTTGGAGATTGTGAGTCCTGCTATTAAGGACTCGTATTCTACTTTAGTTTTAGTAATCTTGAAGGTGAGTATGGCCATATAGTAGCATTCTTGTCTTGTCTCCCCAATGATATAGATCATGATACCTCCTCTTTTGGCAAGCTGACCCATCAACAAATACCGTCCAAGGTCAGGTGGGAGGTGTTACTTCAACATTTGTTAGGAAATTGGTGAACTCTATGACAAATTCCGCTAATGCTTACCGTTTAACTACATTCCCAAGCATATAGTTAAGGTTGAACTCGCTGAGCTCTATTGACCATGGGACCGATCTTCCTGAGCTATCTGGTTTCTGTAATATCTTTCCAAGGGGATGTTCCATCAAAACCCTTATAGGATGGGCTTAGAAGTAAGGTCGCAGCCTCTTAGTGGCTGTCACTAGTGCAAATGCTAACATCTCCATCTACGAGTACCTGACCTCGGCGCCCTTCAATGCACAACTCATGTAGTAAACTGGTGCCTGTGTTGCGCCCTCATCTTTGCATATATAGCTGAAATGTGGTGGGGGGATACTGCTAAATACACATACAGGATGTCCTTCGAGTTGAGCTGTTTTAGCAGTGGAGACTTGGCCAAGTACTGCTTTAATTCCTCGAAGGCTTGGTTGCAATCCTCATTCCACGGATGAGTCTTCCTCAAGACCCTGAAGAAAGGGAGACACTTGTCCATGGACCTTGATACCAACCTATTTAAGGTGGCTACCCGTCCTGCCAATTGCTGGGCATCATTAATGTTTCGCGGTGATGCCATGTTCAAGACAGCGTTAATATTTTCAGTGTTTGTCTCAATGCCTCTCTTTGATACTATAAATCCCAAAAACTTGCCCGAGTTGACTCTGAAAGCGCACTTAGCAGGGTTCAACTTCATTTTGTACTTGTGTAGCACTGCGAAAGATTCTATGAGGTTCACCAAGTGTTGCGCAGGTTCCTTACTCTTCACCAGCAAGTCGTCGACATAAACCTCCATGGTCTTGCCAATCTGGCGCTTGAACATCCGATTCACCAACCTTTGCTATGTTGCCCCAGCATTTTTCAAATCCAAGGGCATTACTCGGTAACAGTAAAGGCCTTTGTCAGTGATGAATATCGTCTTCTCCTCATCTATCTTATTCATTTGGATCTGATTGTATCCTGAATAGGCATCCGTGAATCTTAGAACTTTGTGCCTTGTGGTGGTGTCTATAATGACATCAATCCGTGGAAGCGGATAGCTATCCTTTGGGTAGGCTTAGTTCAAATCGGTGAAGTCCACACATATTTTCTACTTTTCATTTGCCTTTTTGACCAACACCACATGGAGAGCCACTTTAGATAGTAAGCCTCTATTTTGAACCCCGCCGCTAACAGACGGTCTGTTTCTTCAGCTATGTCCATGCATTTTTCTGTGTGAAAGACCTTATTTTTTGACATACCTTCTTCACTTTTGGGTTGACACATAAGCTGCGTTCTATGATTGCATTGTTGATTCCTGGCATATGTTCATGGCTTCATGCAAACACGTCTCTATGCTTAACCAGAAAATGCTTTAGCACCTCTCTATACTTGGCAGGAGTCTTGTTCCAATCCTTGTAGTGGCGTTTGGGCATTTTGGGTGTAGTGCTACAATTTCTAGAGGCTCGTTTGTGTCAGCTTGCATTAGGTTGTCTTCATCCCTAGATTCTACATTCTGGCTATCTTTGTCCAAAGGTAGGGTAGCAGTTGTTTGCCCTCACCATCCACCGTGCACACAGTGAGCGACCCTACTTTGAACTCCTGCACGTAGCCAGGATCTGCTCACCACGAACCTCGCCGACGCCTGCTTCAGTTGAGAACTTCATTTTCAAGTGGTAAGTGGAAGTGACTACCTTCAAGTCGTTGAGAGTTGGTATTTCTAATATGGCATTATAGGATGACGGAGCTTTAACCATCACGAAGTCTGTCATCCTAGTGGTGGTGTGGGCGCCTTGGCCAACTGTAACTAGCAGTGCAATGGTGACCACAAGCTGAACACCTTCTCCCGAGAACCCCTTCAACGAAGATAGTGATGAGTGTAGCTTGTCAAGACTAATGCCTATCCTTGTGAAGGCATCCCAAAATAAAATGTTGACTGAGCTTCTGCTGTCTATCAAGATTCATCTGGTCATGTAGTTGGCTATCAGCAAAGCGACGACTAGGGCGTCATCATGAGGGTACAACACCCCTTGGCAGTCCTCGTCTCCAAATGAGATGGTAGGGGTTGCATTTAGCCTGGGATGTTTAGGGGATTTGTCATCCATGTATACCTCGTAGTATCTTGCTCTCGGGCTTCCTGTTGGCAACTATTACACCCCCACCGGCGAAGCCTCCTACTATGGTACAGTTTTCACTGAGGGGTGCTTCATCCTAACCCCTTGGTAGTCGGGGGGTATTATATATGTCTCTATTCCTCCTCCAACCCTTGGCATTTGGGGCTTCTATTTTGCCTACTCTCATGCTTACGCCACCCCTCATTTTCTAGTTTGAGATAATTGGCGAGCTTTTTCTTGAGTTCTCCACTTCCTGCGAGGCTGGCAACCCTCTTCTTCAATGTGGCACAATCTTTTGTCCAGTGAGTACCCGACTAATGGTACTTACAGTATCGGTGCCCCCTTACTAGGGGATGCTCCTCCTCCCTTGCTGCCTTATTTTTCTCCTACACGTTTAGATTATTGTGAATGAGGCAGCCCCCCTGGTCTCGTTGACTGGAGTACCTTCTTGCCTCTCATCCTGATGACCTTGCCTAGTCTTCTTATCTTTAGAACTATTCTGGTTTTTAGTCCCCATCTTGACATCCCACTTGCTTGGTTCTAGGAAGGCCTGCAACGTGTCTTCAACATTTATAATGTCTTCAACATTTACAAAATCGCCTGCTCTATTTATAAACTCCCTTAATGTGGAGGGGGTTTTCCTGGCCAGTTCAGCCATGAATGGGCTTCATGGCTAGATACCCCCTAAAAGGGCAGCTAGTGTGATCTTTTCATCTTGGTCGCCTGTGGTCAGTCTCTCTTTGTTGAAATGGGTCAGATACATTTTCAAGCTCTCCCCCTCTTTCTGCTTGATGGTCAATTCGTAGGCGGCTGGTCTGCAGCACCTTCTGCTTGCCATGAATTGCGTAAGGAATTGTTTAGACAGCTTCTCAAAGTTATCGATTGATCCTGGGCACAATGTTCTAAACCAGCCTCTTCCTATTCCTTTCAACGTCATTGGGAAAGCACAACATGCCACCTCCTCGGGAAAGTTGTGGAGGCTCATGTGTGCTTTGAAGTTCTCAATGTGGTCCACTGGATGTTGTGACCTGTTATACAAGTCAATCTGAGGAACTTTATACCTTGGTGGGAGGGGAACTGCCATCACTTCTTCACTATAAGGGAGATCAGTGCGGGTGAGCAACTGTTCCACCGAAGAGGATCTTTCAATCCTTCTTGCTATCTCTTCGTATTTATCAATAAGGTTGCGTATCTCATCATGTAGGTTCTTCTTTTCCAGCTCTTCCATATTTACACCTCCTGCACTATGTGCATCTCTTTCCACCTGCCCATTCTGAACAAGTGTTACAGCAGCATTCTATCGCTTTAATTCTTTATTCTCCTTTTGTAACTACTCCACTACAATCACAACCTCTCTCAGCTTTCGTTCGGCTTTTGCTAGCCTTGCTTCTATCCCCGCTGCATTCCTCCCTCGATCACGAGTTGCTTGAGATTGCGCAGTAGTTGGCATGTGAAAATCACACTGAAGTCTGTAAAGATCCCACAGACGACGTCACTATAAAGAACACGTTTCATACCATCAACTACTCGAACGACTTACAAAGAACAACCCAATGGCACTGGTTGCCTAGGATAGACTCTGATGCCTAAGTTAGAGAAATAGTGTCAATATAATATCTTAATAGCACTTAAAAGAATATTTGTTACCTTCGTGTACCATTTATAAAGATGAACATAAGCATGTTTAGGAAGTCAATAACTATCCATTTTGTGTATTTATCTTTACTTATCCCTTAGTGAGGCAAGGAGATAATTGCTTTGATTTAAAGGGACTATCTATTTCAGAATAACTATCTTCATCTTAGAACATTATTACTTCGCAAATGATATGATTTGCTTAGTTGATATCGTGCTCCCATGGGCGTTTAGAACCAGGGCTGGTCCTGTAGGTCAACATAGCAATTTGGGCGTGTTTATGGACTTAGTATACAGGGGACCTAAATATTCCCTCCATTCAGTTTGTGGTTGAAATGATCGGAAGGACGTGTGGCTTGAAGGAGATAGCTAGGATCAAGTCCAAAAGGCATGCATGCTAGTGATATAAACCTGATTACAGTACTGGAGCTTTTGAATTGCAACAGAGCCGCAGATAAATTGGCCGATCAGATCATCGGGCATCATTTATCCATTTGGATAAGCCTAGGATTGGGTGCCACACTCCACGCACCAAGATCATGTAGTTTTGTAAAGTACTGTGCATGCAGAAGATGCGGAGGCCGAAAGATTTCTCTTCGACGTAGAAGATAATTAATTAGTAGATCTATATAATTAGTACTAGAGCAGCATCAATATATTTTTCTTCATTTTTTTACGTGTAAGATCATGCTTAATATCTCTAAGTATCTTTCAACATATTTATCTCGTAAATGCAGTTTATTCATGGATACTGCGCGCAAGAAATGCATCAATTAAGTTGAAGTTCTTGCAGTATATAAAATTGTACAGAAACGTGATACTACTGTACGTCACGTGCAAAACTGGTCTATGGGGCCTCATGTTCCAACGTCATATTTCTCATGCAGGTCATAAATTCCAGTACCTCACGTTTATAATTTTGAGTTTTTATGAAAATTTAATCAATTTGCATGGTGCTAGCTCGTGCTGTTCCTCGCAGAAAAAAAAAATGCAGTATATGGCTTTGAAATGTCGTTAGTTTTCGCAAGTTTTGCTTAGAAATATAACTCATTTTCGAGTTCCATTAATTACCATCTTCCTTTTTTTAATTCTGATTGGGAAAAAAAACTGACCTTATACGCGTTAATGATATGCATGTAAACTAAATAATTTTTCTATTTTTTTGTAGATTAATTTCCAATTACAACTCCAAACAAATTCATGCCATTGTCATTACGAACACAGGCGCTCTTGATTAGGATGCATGGTGTTGATTGCCTTACCCGTTGGGATATTTCATGCATGCATTATATAGCCAGTAGTACTACTGTTATATAATGCCATAATCTGCAGCGCCGCTTCATTTCATGTATATTATTTTAAATGCAGATTGGCATGCAGTAAGTTAATTAGGGCATAGATTAAAGGTATTTTTGCACCATAGTTTGAGATTTTCTAAGATTAATTGTAGCCTCCCAGGTGCTGGGAATTGTTACCGGCCACTGTATTAATCTTCCATTTTAATTATGGATTTATAATTTTTTTCGTTAAAAAAAAAAAAAGCAATTTTTAATGATCAGCCTTGTAGCTGACGGCATGCAGCAGCGCCTCTGAATCTCTGGTCGGTGAAAATGGTCGTACAAATCAATATATACAAGTCGATGGGTGTAACAAACACATTGAATCTGTACATATATAGGGTTTGAAGAGACTGCATGATGAGTAGTGCAGCCGGATTGAACAGAAACATCAATGAGTGCATGCAGCATTGATGGAAGTCCTATTCCTTGGTGTTTGACAACTTCGATAGCGCTGTACTCAATCATGTTAATTTCGGATATAATTTTCAAGCGTGAGATCGTGCGTAAGTAAACATCACATGCAGGTGATCCATTCGATCGTTTTGTTTTAGGGTAGAAAATCTGGAAAATCATGTTATATTGGAAAGCCATCTTTCTGCCGTACATTGTTGTTGATGCAGAAACAACATAATTTTAATTTGTTGTTATCAACAAAATTATAAGAAACTCAGGCGAAAGCAGACAACTGATAAATACAGCTTTAAAGCATCAACGTACGTACGTACAAGTTCCTTTCCTAGATCTCATTATATTTCAATTTTTATTTTGATTTTTTGAAAGCAGAAAACTGGGTTCTTAATGCAACCTCATACATATCTATACGTACATTAATTAATTCAGAAACATATTGCTGTTTCTCTTCATTTTCCAGATCCAAGATGAATATATGCATTGGTCATACATATACTAGTCAAGAAGCATTAAATATTGGAGCCGGCAATAAATGAACACTTTTTTACTTTCGTGTTGTTTTGCATTATTACTGTAAGTTCGTGGGTACGAATTATTCATTTCTACTTCCCCCCCCCCCCACCCAAAAAGCACTGAACCGATCATGGAATGCCACTGTAGCAAAAACTGTCGTTTAAGAATGTGGTTCCTTAATTTTACAGCATGATCATGATAATGTTTTGCTAGCTATCTGTCTATAATATTGGGACATCCATTTGGCTACTGCATGCACAAAGGCCACCTTTGAATTATAGCAGTCGAAGTGGACATCATGGGTTAAGAATTAAGCAGCATCAAATTGGAATTTAGCACAAGCTTTGAACCCATTACACAGGTCACTTGGCTAACCCTATTAGGCACTACTTTTCTAGGCTCTTCTGCAATATAATGACAGCGGCATGCAAAAAGTCCTGAACAAGATACAAAATTTCGAGCATGAATTAGACCAATTATAACTTTTGACTTCACGGAAAACTTTAGAACAAGATCCATGAAAACGGGATAAAACATGATCTGGCATTTGTTGGTAACTTCCATGCAAATTAAAAAGCATGCAGAAGTAGAACCATATATAGGGCCAACATAAGAGTCTGATCTACAAGAGAAGGAATTGGTAGATGCTAACTAACTGTGTTGTTAACAGCCATTGCTCGTGGATTGCAGTCAAGCCCTTTAGCAGGCCTGCCCAAAGAATTATTAATCCAAGTTAGCAGACATTTGATTACAATTAATATAGCCCATGATGCCTATTAATCAAATTAATCCAGCTACTCTAGCAAACAAGCCCTTCAAAATACTGATCAACATGGACACTTTTCTAATGGTTTTGATAAGTAATATGCAGCAAATTAAAGCCACTTCTTTTGCATTTCGATCGAAAGCTACTGCTTTCATTTCTGAAAATAAAAACAAAGGGGACCAACAAAAAACCCAAAATAAAGAGGAGAACATTAAAGAAAAGGGAACTATATATGATCTATCTGCTTTGACACTGATAGAATCTTCTGCAGTCTAAGAATGTTAAATGGTTGAAGACATCTATCCCAACCCAAATGCTGTAAAAGATTATATCTAATTTTCTGTGTCTGCTACAAAAACCCAACAGTTCTGATGCTTTGGCTTGATCGGTAATCATCCTCATCTGATTGTGACCAAATCGAAGAGTTCGAAACTACATTGGACTCTGTGTTTTCCGTTAATTACGGTCTATGCCATCTCGTTACGGACTCCATTGCATTTGCCCCATTAAATATACTCATTGAAGAAACAGAAAAAGGAAGAAAAGGAAAAGGAAAAAGGAAAATAAGAGAAAAACCCCTTCTCTCTCTGGCTCCCTATCTCTCTATCAAATCCCAATCCCCGAAACATCACAGCAGCCGCTCCTGGTGTCACACTTACTCCTAGCATTTTTTCTCAGGAAAGTTCGATTTTCCGAGAAAATTAGAAATCTTTTCTTATGGGGGAAGAGGAGGCTCTGCCCGACCATCTACGGTGCAGCCGTACCGACGGTCGGCAATGGCGGTGTAAAAGAAGAGTGATGGACGACATGAAGCTTTGCGAAATTCACTATCTCCAAGGTCGTCACCGACAGAACAAGGAAAAAGTCCCGGATTCGCTGAAAATCTTGAGGAACAGCAAGAAATCTCCGAACAAGGACTCGGAGCTCCAAAGTAGGGCGCAGAATGTGAAGAAGAAGTTGTCGAAGCCGATGAAGAGGAAGAATAAATCGGTGAGGGTTTCGGAGGCCCTGGACGAGGCATTGCGGAAGATGAAGTTTAAGAAAGGCAATCTGCAGTTGGAGCTGATAACAATGGTGCTCAAGAGGGACTTGGAGAAGAAGAAGAAGGAGACGAGGACGAAGAAGACGAAGAACAGTGATTCAGTTTCGGGGTCGAAGAAGAAGAAGAAGATGAAAAGGGGTGAGATGGATATAGAGGAGAATTGTGAAGGAGAGGAGTTGACGAGAGAATTGCCCAATGGAGTGATGGCAATCTCCCCCGCACCGTCGCCTTCTCCACGAAATTGCAGTAATGCGGGTGCTAACTGCGATGTGAAAGTCGGAGTAGACACAAGCGTTGTCAGGCGACGGTCCTTTCGGTCCAAGAACATTGAGCCGCTCCCTACTGGCACAATGCAGGTTCTAATTCTTTTGTCAATTATAGCTAATTCTGGTTCTGTGCTTCGTGTTTTCGCTGCCTTGTTGCATCACTGAACGTTTTTGTTGTAGGTTTTACCCTACGGGCAGAGTGAGGACAAGTTGAGGACGGGAAGGAGGAGAAGGTGCCATTGGTGTCGAAGAAGTTCTTCCTCGAGTCTCGTTAAGTGTTCGAGTTGTCAGAAAGAGTTTTTCTGTTTGGGTTGTGTCAAAGAAAGGTTTTTTCTATTCACTCCTCGTTGTAGGTTCTTTTTAAATCTTAGATTACTTTCTTGGGCATGTCTGAATTCTTGCTAAATTGTCGTCTCATTCCATCTTATGGTTGTGTGTGGGATACTTTGTCAATTAAATCCCAGAAGCAAGACAATTTTGATAGTGTATAAGAAACAAAGCTTTAATGTCTAGTACCTTGTTGAGACTTAGAAGAAGCATGTTTTAATTAGCTAATTTTATCAGCAAATGATCCCTATAGTTATATAACCTCTGTCGGATCATGGAAGAGAGATGCAACCAGTTTGGAACAATAAAAACTTAGGCTGAATGCGTTTCTTAATGGGAATTGAAATCAATAACAGAGCATAAATTACAATATTACACACCAAAAACGTTCTCCTATTTCCTTTTACACTTGTATATCACACTTCTAAAACACCATGGTTCAGGAGATGATTTTGCATCCTACAGTTGAAACCTCTCTCTCTGGGTGTGTGCCGCACACGCATGTATCTGAAGCTTAAAATGATTTGTTTTAGCATTGTGTCAAGGAAGATGCATGTCAATTTGTGAAAGCTTGGTCAATAACTGGATAAGCCTCATACGAACTCAAGCAGAGAGGAAGAACTTTTTAGAATGTGTTCCCCATTCACTAATTAAAAAAAAGACAGAAAAAGGAATAATGGGTTCCCAATCCAAAACAAAGTGAAAGTTATCTAAACCTCTCAATCTTTTAGCCTAGAACAATAACTTAGCAGAGTAGGGCGACACCAACACACGTGCATGTGCACAGAGAGATGAGAGGTCAAATTTTGTTTATTGCAGCCAGAAAGGCAAAGAAATCAGTAGACATTCCCACAATGGAAGGCCTTTATAGGATCTGAAGGCGGGGATGATAAACATGCAATCTTTGTAGCTCTTCATTCACAACTGTTATTTATACACGGCAGCTCCTGCTTTCTCCTGTGCTTTTCTACAAATGGCTTGGTACTTTTTTCTTTAATTCTTGACTGAAACATCTTTATGCTCCCTATCTCCATTATCTAAAGTTTTTTATTGGACTCTGAATCGATTGATTTCACTTAGGTATTTTGATACGCAAGAAGAAGTTAAGATGGCTTGTCCGGTCTGTCGAGGAACTTGCACCTGTAAGGATTGTTTGGCTAATCAATCTAATGACAGTGAAAGTAAGGTCTGACATCAAAGTTAGCTGGCACGTGAATGAGCATGCCCGTATCAATATTCAATGCTGATACTTCAATTTATTTATATGCCTTGTTTCAGGATTCTCTGAGGGAGAAGTGTAATGTTGAAAAAATATTGCATTTCCATTATTTGATATGCATGCTTCTTCCTGTATTAAAACAAATAAACCAAGACCAAAGTGATGAGCTTGAAACAGAGGCAACAACAAAAGGTAAAGGCCATTATTCTTCTCTTATTAGTGCATCTTTTCAATAATAGGCTATAGGCTTTTTCTGATGTCTGTTTGTCAGGGAAGAGACCTTCTGAAGTTCATATCAAGCAGGCTGAATTTGGCTGCAGTAAGCAACAGTGCTGGTATGTTGTGTTCTCCTTGAAACTTTTCATACCATTCATAAAATTTAACTAACCAACTTCTGTTGCCTTTCTTTTAATGACATTTTTGGTGCAGCAATAGCTGCAAAACTTCAATCGTGGATCTGCATAGAAGATGTCCTAGTTGTTCTTATAATATCTGCTTAAGTTGTTGTCGAGATTTTTGTCACGGGAGCTTCCCTTTGAGTGTCGACACATTTATCTCAAAGTACTCAAATAGAAGGAAAGCTTGTATGTCTGGTAACAAGCAACTTTTACGGAAGAAGCTTGCCAAGAGAAATTCTAGCACATCACTATCTCCATCACAATCTAACAGGAAAGCCTGCAAGACCATCGGAAGAATATATTGTCCTCCCTCAAAGTTTGGTGGTTGTGGCAAAGGCCTCCTTGATTTGAGAAGCGTTTTTCCCTTGAGTTGGATCAAAGAGCTCGAGGTAAGTGCAGAGGAAATAGTGTGCAGCTATGAGTTCCCGGAAGCTCTTGACACATCTTCATGCTGCTCACTATGCCTTGACATGGATCATAAAGCTGTTGGAATTGAGCATTTGCAAGAAGCAGCTGTAAGGGAAGATTCAAATGATAACTTTTTGTTTTACCCCACACTTCAGGAGGTTCATGGTGATAACCTTGAACACTTTCAAAAGCATTGGGGTAAGGGCCATCCTGTAGTAGTTCGTGATATGCTTCAAACCACATCAGATTTGAGTTGGGATCCTTTAGTTATGTTCTGCACTTATCTTGAGAGGAGCATCGCCAGATATGAGAATAATAAGGATTTACTTGAAGCTAGAAATTGCTTAGATTGGTGTGAGGTCAGTGCATTTCTACTAAATCATGTCCAGTGTTAGAATTTGATGTCCTTTTCTCTCTTTTTTTTCTTGCGTTTATTTAAATCATGTTGGATTATATTGCGATTATTTAAGTCAGCTTGTATAATTATATCCTGATTCTGTTACGGCAGGTAGAAATCGGTATCAGGCAGTATTTTATGGGTTCTCTCAACGGGCAGACACATACGAATGCGTGGCATGAGATGTTTAAATTGAAGGGTTGGCTGTCTTCTCATATACTTCAAGAACAATTTCCCTCTCATTATGCTGAAATAATCAACTCTCTACCACTTCAAGAATACATGAATCCCATGTCTGGACTTCTAAATTTAGCTGCAAACTTGCCACCGGAAATTCGAAAGCCTGACCTAGGTCCATGTGTCTATATATCATATGGCTGTGCGGAGGAACTTGTACAGGCTGAATCTGTGACAAAACTATGTTATGACTCGTATGATGTGGTATGCAATATTTCTTCCAATCTCTATTTCAGGCAACTCTTCTGTTAGAATATCTCAAGTTTGGACTCATGCTCTTTGTTTTAATTGTTTTATTTACCTATTTAAGAAATAAACGCTTTATTATTTACAAAATCAACATCGTGGAGCCCACCCTTTTCCCAAAGAAAAGAAGGTGTATCATTTGTGGACGATCACAATTCAATGAATATTCACCATACAAACACAATTGAGCGAAAAATCTTTGAGAATTAAGCATCATCTGTAACTTGTATTCTCTTTAGTATGAACTCCTTATTCCTTGTGCATTCTCTTTGCAACGTGTACAAGTCATGATGTCCAATAAATTGCATAGCCAAGCCATGATGTGTATGGATATGCCATTAACCTTCCATTCAAAACCAATTGTTGAAGAATCCCAAAATTATTTATTTTTATTTATTCTGCCAAGCAGTTTTATTTTCTACAAGAATAGACTTGGTAAACCAACCTAACCATTACTTTATGAGAGAATAAAACTTTCTAGTTTTCTTTCTGGAAAGAAAAAGCATTTTCATCTCCATTCCACTCATGCTTTCATTTATCGTACTGTATAGAGAGATTCACCGGCATGTATTTAGTCAATGGTTCTATTGTAAATGTGAGTGATCCGTGCCAGATATTTGTTCTATCCTAGGTTAATATTTTGGCACATACTACGGATGCCCATATCTCGACGGAACAGCTGACAAAAATAAGAAAGTTACTGAAACGGCACAAAGCTCAATGTCAAAGGGAGTCTTCCTTGATTACTGCAGATAAGGGAATGGCAAATGAAGTGAATGGAAGATCATCATTAAATGGTGAGAACAAGGAAGACTCAAGATTTCAGAATGTGACTGAGGATGAACTGCGCTTACGCAAGAGAGTCGCTAGAGTATTTTCCTCTTCTGCTACTTCTCATGAAAGAAGTGCTATGAGTCCCAAAACTTGTAACAAGTCCTATGGTGGGGGGTATGATTCTGAAACTGACTCTGATTCCGAAGCCACTTTACCCTGCTATGAATCTGTGTTGAGCTCTGACACATCAGATCAGAGAAAGTTTCGGGATCACACCCAAAGCTCTAACTTTTATAGAAAGAAAGTATTTTCTGAGTCTTCTGGTGCTCAATGGGACGTCTTTCGCAGACAAGATGTTCCAAAGCTTATAGAGTATCTGCAGAGGCACTCTAGTGAGTTCAGCCATATGTATGGCTTTCATAAGCAAGTAAGTCGAATAAAGAAAAAAAACATTTTGTTAGCAGTTCAGAATTAATATTAATCGATGTGTGCTCTTCTGCAGATGGTTCATCCAATTCTTGATCAAAGTCTCTTTCTTGACACAACTCACAAAATGAGGCTTAAGGAAGAGTTTGGTAAGTATTAGGTGCACGGGTTTCGTCTTTTCTTTCAATTAAGAATGAGTGAAATAACCAACTTCCACTGCTATCAGAAATTGAACCATGGACTTTTGAGCAACATGTTGGAGAAGCTGTCATCATTCCCGCTGGATGTCCATACCAAATTAGGAATCCTAAGGTCAGATGTGCAACAATATGCATAAATCACCCTTCTCATGCATATAATTGACAAACTTGTGAGTGCACCATTATAATAATAGAGGACCCACTTGGCGAAACTTCAGGATGATTTTATGCGCAGTGGACTCTGCCATGTATTAAATTTTGAGTAAATAATGATTGAAAAACGGTGCATGTGTTTATTCTGTTTTTATTCTAGATTATTTGGATTATGGCTTATTGGAATTAGTTGATCTGAAGCTTAAGTATTTTACAGTTTCTTTGTTGAATTTGGAATGAAATATATCTATCTATAATACACCATCATAATCTTGTACCTCTCAATTATATTCGTCTGCAGTCTTGCATACATGTGGTATTGGACTTTCTCTCGCCTGAAAATGTTACCGAGTGTGTCCAGTTGACTGATGAAGTAAGGCTGCTTCCAGATGACCATAAAGCAAAAATAGACAAGCTAGAGGTAGTGTTCCCTTAGAATCTTATTTGGTAACATATATTTTTCCTTTCTTGCTCCCATTGTACACTGGGTAGAAATTTTGATCAATAATAGAAAATGGGCTCTACTTTTTTCTGGGAACAGGTGGAGAAAATGGCCCTTCATAATATTAGTGCTGCAATCAAACAAATTCGTGAGCTTACATGCAATATGTAAGTGATCCAGCTGATTCTCCACTGCTTCTCTGTTATCTCCACTACATGCATTGGTATCAATTGGTTGATTTTGAGTTGAGCACATTAAGATTTAGTAGGATAGTTATCAAAATAAAAAAGCATGTGGAGTATCCACTTCATGTTTATACATGCAGTATTCTTAGAAGTTTAGGTGCGTCTCCGGAAATTGTAATTAACATTTGTTGGTTTGGTTGCACTACTCTCTACATGCGTACAAATGTGGGTGGAGTACTCTTTAGAGGCTTGAAGTTGATACCCCATTGTTTTGCAAATACATTGTTGATCAGCTCTGTTACAAGTTCATTCAGCTCTGCATGTCTCTGGCAGGTGTTAAGGAGTAATGCTAGATATCCCTATGGTGTGTAAGACACACACTCCCTTCGAAAAAAGTGGAGTCCATCATGAAAATGTTAATTTTTTCATGTGAGTACTTTTTTCAAATAAGTGTGCAAGATTTACGTACTCTAGAACTGCACAAATCAGTTTTAGTGTTTAGAGGACTGAAATACCTATCAAATATAGAACAACTATAGTTTAGAAGCCCTAATTTAAGAGTAATTATTAGTTAGTCCTGAAGTACAAACACGTGGTACTCTCATTTTATCATAGAATATCGTGTCAATTAAATTGATGTTTATATAAATAATTTTAATTCCATGGTATATTTATTTTATTATGATAAAATGATAGTACGGTGTCATCCATACTCTTAAGAGTACCTAACAATTTTTCCTAATTTAAGCCACAACCAAATGAGTCATCTGTTTTGATTTATGGGAAAAAGATTTTGCACCCTCGTATTTATATCCAATATCTAAACCATCAAAATTCTGATAAAACAATTTCAAAAAGTTCCAATGCACACTCTTCTGAAAAGGTTTAATTGTCAAAATTGCACAACATTCGTGGTCTAATCAAAGCTTAACTAATTATAAAAATGCTATTTTTTATTAAAAAAATAAAAGAGGTGGTTGAGGATCTAATATCTTGACTTTAGTGTTAACAATGTTTGATGTACTAACCAGAAAAAATTAAGGGTATAATTGGTTCGATTTGGTTCAGTCAAGTTTTGAATGTATTTTACAATTGAATCAATCTAAGTCGGTTGTGAAATTCTAAAACTGATACAAACTGGTTCATCCAGAAAATAAGAATTTTGATTTTTTCAAGTCCAGTTCGGTTCGGTTTAGTTTTACAAGTGTAATTCGGTTTTGGGCTTTTTTTGTTGGGTTAGTTGGTTTTTTTGATCCAAATGAAAAATGCTATTTGTATTTAAGAAAAATAAAAAAACTTATTCCTCCACGTGTTAATTATTGATATTCTGAAATTTCTGAAATTTGAAATTTAAAATAAATCTGACAAAATGAGTCTTGTAAGTAAAAGTATAAGTAAAAATTATAAATATATGTAGCACTTATATTAAAAACATGTAAAAATATACTTATAAAAAATGTGTAACTTAATATATAAAGATAAATAATAACATATTAATATTCATATTTAAGAGTAAGTACATATCAAGGATGCATAAATGATAAGATGAAAATTTCATGTTATATTAATTTTATTATATGTATAATATATATAGCATATAATATATATAATATTAAAAAAATTAAAATATATCAGTTCGGTTTCAATTTTCAAAACAGGTACCGACCAATTTTCAATCAATTTCAATTCCTAATAATCATATCTTGTGTGTGAGAGGAAGAAAACTCGGAAGTATAGCAGTAGAGTATTGGTAACGGTACGGACATATGTGACACTAATAGGCTAGCGTAGTTATTGTTCACGTGTCTATCACTGATAGTATCCTTACTTTGTTTTAGGGTGGTATGTTTGGTGTTTGAAGAAGAAATCATTGAAAAAGTAAAACAAATATGAAAAGAGTTTGAATTGAAATTACAAAATTACAATCAAGATTTCAAAAAATTACAAAATAACCACTAAACCAAAATTACAAGATTGCTATCATTTTATTCAAAACTAACATGCGCTACAAAAGGAGGTTCCACATGAGATAGTGCAAATTCTTTTGTTTGGAAAAGCAACAAGACGGTCCCATAAATAAATCGGTCTATATTGTTCATGGTTCCATCTTATTATAAAAAAGAAATTATAAGTCTTGTTTGGATATTTATAGAATTTGAAGCCTTATGTTCTCTTAGACAATCATAGCTTTATTGGGGGGTTAAAACGTACATTCGACAAGCATGAGACTTAGGCTTAGTTTGGATACACAATCTTCTTATTTCATCTTAATTATTATAATTTTTTAAAATTCTCGTACAAAAATATAATAAATAATTTAACTTTTTCAAGTCTTAAAATAAAAATAATGCTAAAAAATATATTCTAACAATATTGTATTTAACTACTATTCAAAATATCTCATCTCATCTAAACTGTCTATCCAAACCCAACCTTAAGATTAGTAGATAGTTGCCCCTTCACTTAAGGTTGTGTTGAATGCTGCACAATTCAAATCATCTCTTGATTATCCTATAGAAGATTGCAATTCGACATTATATCTGAAAAGTAAAATGATAAACACACAACCTTTTTCTTAATAAAAACACACAACCTTTTTCTTAATTTTTATTATTGCTATATTTGAAATAAAAGACGTTTTTGTAAAATAATTTATAAAAGTATCGTCCATTTACAAACATTCTCATTTAGAACATAGGGTTAATTGCAAAAGCAGTACTTGATTTTTCACGTTTTTGCAACTTAATACCTCAGTTCTCAAGTTTTGAAATTTAGACCTAAACTTCAAGAAACTGACAATTAGTTAATTCCGTTAATTTATCGTTAGAACATTAAAGGCAACATAGGTGTTTGGCATCAATATGTCACGTGTAAGCCTTTAATTAGCTGATGCCACGTGTTAGCTAATCAAATATTGACATGCGACTGTTAGTTTTCTAATAAAAATTTGACGGGGTACTAAATTACGAGTTTCTTAAAATTTAAAATTGAGGTTACAAATTATTAAAATGTGGAAACTCATGCTCATTTTGCAATTTAACCTAGAAAATAACTACAAAAAGCTTATGAAAAGGGTGTGTCTATCATTGATCGTCTGAAAAAATGTGAGTGAAATATATGTATCTTACCTCCCATAAATCACGTGCACTAACCACAGTTGCTGGCTCAAGGCCAATGTCAGACCAATAAGCAGTAACTGTAGCTTTTGTTGGGCCTCTATTCCACGACACTACGGCTATCATGCTATCACTGAGAGGACCAGCCCAAACCTACATTTTATATTTAGAAATAAATATGTAATAGTTATCTTCAAAACATGTTTTTGGAACTCCAAGTAGGAAGGAGTATTGATTGGTCAAATAATAACATATTTAATAGTTGTTAGACAAAATTGAACTACTTTATTTGGAGCATCTTTTGGAAGATCATTTATGATTTGAATAATGTTAGAGACAGTATTAAAATATATAACTTTAGTACGCTCCTTCTAAAAAAGACGAAAATTCATTATTAAAAGGATTGTGCGGAACTCATACACTCTAAGACTGTAAATATTATTTTTTCAATAATTTTTGTATGATCTTATTATTTATTTATTTTTTTGAGATATTATTATTCCTATCTTAGCCATGGTGGAAACTATTGGCAAAACATTGATTTATGAGATAAAGAAAAGAAGATCCTCAAGATCCCCATCCTTCTTAACATTTTTCCCTTGGACCCCCAATTTGTCGATCCAAAAAGTACTAAAAATAAGCAATTTTTAATATAGTGTTTCTTATTTTCAAAAGACGTGTTATCTATTACTTACCTTGATTAACTGCAATAACTTCCTTGTTGCTTTGTAATTCAAATGTCACATTGTTCATTACTCGAATGTCACACCCAATCAACAAAGGAGCCTATGCATATGCAAATATTAATTAATTAATAGTATTTTCAAAGATATGAATACATTTAGTACCCACAAATTATTAAAAACAACTTCGATCAAACTATTAAAAACTTTGCAATGTGCACTTTTTGTTGAATTTGATTGTCAAGTTTGTATCATATTTACCTATTTTTTATCCATCTTGATGGTTAGAGTAAGATAAATATGCCATTTGTTAGTTTTTGATACTTGGAGTGTAAGGAGATTAACCCCTCCCCCCACACCCCGGCGATCGAGCAGACTTGAGAATAACAACCAAGGGAACTAGAACCGAAGGCCTAGTCCAGAACGAATAAAGTCTCCAACCCGGCCCATGTGTAGGGTTCTCTAGACGCAGCTTGCATGAGGAAGCGTGCTACAGGGGATGATACTCGTTGATTTGGAAACCCCTCGAGTAGTGTCTAGCTCTTGAGTGCTTGCCTGAGTAGTGAGCGTAATGTACTGGGAACCCTCGATCCTCTAACAGAAGGGGTATCAACTAACCATCAAGGATACTAGCTGGGAGAAGAAATAAGAAAACCACGTCGTATTAATGGCCCAACTACCCGAGCTACACGCTACATTAATGACATTGTTGCAGAGTCACATTGCATTAAAGAACTCTGACAAAGGAAACTGTACGAAGGACAAGGACTCCATAGGGTCAGACACGATCTGTACCCCCAGACTTATGGTATAAATAGCAAGTTCTAGGTATGAGAAATGGCTTTGATCCCTAGACTATTTCACTTATTTACAAATTTTCAAGTGAATTTACGAACTTTGGCATCGAAGACTCTCTGATCCGAAGGCCGCCATCTCCTAGTTGTCTTCCCCCATATCTTTAATAGGCCTATCTCTGAAGACCTGAGTTGTCAGAGCCTGGTTCAAAAGCATGCAAAAAATGATGTTAACAGTGGCGCCGTCTATGAGATCCTTATAGATTTTACATGTATTTCACATGCCTGCGACAACCCTTTCTGGATAGGTCAGAAGAGACACGAGGGAAGCCATGGAAGCAAGGTTGAAAGACATGGAGGAGTGGGTGACGAAATTAACTGACAAGGTGCAAAAGCTTCATAAAGAAAACGAGGAGCTCAGAAAACCTCAACAAGTGCAAGATGAGAAAGCAAAATCTGGCGATAGTGAGCATATGGGGTCCCAAAACACACGAGTTGGACCAAATAGGGAGGAGCAGAAGAACATGCAGGATGAGCTCTGTCATCTTAAAAGAAAATATGAGGAGATAGCAAGGAAGGTGGGCACATCTTCATTAGTGGACCAATTGCTCACAAGCACTGGTCTACCCTACACAAAGGTGGTGATGGCCTTGCCCTTACCACTAAAGTTCAGGGTCTCGACCATGAAAATGTACAATGGATAAAGGGACCCTCTTGAGCACTTCAGGGCTCATACGACGCTGCATGACTTCCCGGGCAAGGTGGCATGAGCATTTTTGCTGACCCTAAAAGGGCCGGTATGCTTATGGTTATGGTCTCTGGTGCTTGGATTCGTAGACAGTTTTGGCAAGCTCGCCAAATTGTTTCTAACTCAGTTCATGTCGAGTCAGAGCAGGTGGCGCCCGACAGCGTACCTCCTCACTATCAAACAAGGGGAGGACGAAAGCCTAAAGTCCTACCTAACCCGATTCAACAAGGAGCGCATGACCACTAACAACCAAAACGAGAAGATAACTTTGACGGCGCTTCTAAGTAAGACTGTTCATCCGGGCCAAATTTTTTCTTGGCCCTGTTCGAAACCCGTATAACCAGATTCCGGTTCCTGGTTTCGGCCCGGATTTGATCCAGGCCGGAACCCGCATTACAAAACCAGGATTAATCAAGGCCGGATTCGGTTATGAAACCTGGGTTCCAAATTTAACATCCGTTACCCAGGTTATATATATATATATATAACCCTCATTCTTCGAATCTTCCGTAGCTCTCCATCTCTATCTTTCGGCCAAAGTGTCAAACAGAAACCCTAGCTCTCCATCTCTTTCTCGTCGCCGGTGTTATCAGAGGCCACCGTCCACAGAAGACAGAAGCCTTTTTGCTACTCTTGGTATGTTCCTCTCTCTCTCTCTCTCTCTGTTTTGAGCATTTAGATCTCTTCTCTTAGGGTGAGGTTTCTTTCGTATCTAGACTGTGTTGGGAAAGCCAAAACCCTAGCCATCATCGTCGGTGACTAGTAGAGTTGCCGTTTGGCTAGATCTGCTCTTTCCTTTTTGGGTTTTATTTCGTCGCCCAGATCTATAACCTGTTATGTTGTGGTAGTGCGTGAGTGGTGTTTTGGTTGGCCAGATCTACTAATTACTCGAAACCCTCACTCTCTCTCTTTGTTGAGCTTTTATAACTCCTGGATTGTTTGGGACATTGGTGTGTGGTGGTATTTGTTAGATTTTTGTTTAGCTTAGATTCTTTGTTGTTATTATTTTGTTAGTTGTGATTGGTGGTGAATAGGGTTTTATAAACTTGTTTTGCTTGACTATTTCATAGAAAAGCAAATGCTGTTTATAGATGATTTGTGAGTTGAAGTTTTTTATTTTTTAAATATGGTTACATACTTTTATTCATTGAAAACTATTAAGTTCAACTCATATAAAATGTTTGATTCTTGCCAAACATTATTGCTGCACCCAATCAATTGTACTTATAAAACATTATTACCAAACACTAGCACATGCATTTGCAAGCATACAATGGACTATTTTGGGTGATATTGAATCTTATATGCATCTTTTCTATGACTGCCCTTTAGCTAGCTAGGATTGTTTGGGTGCATTTTTTGACATTATTTTGATGTATCGTCATTAATTTCAAAACCATTTTGAGGTGCTGCAATCTTTATACATAAAACCATCAATTTTTATACTCATTTTTAATATTCTATTTGAATATAATATGCAAAACTAGTTAATGAGCTTTTTGATTTCTTGGTTGTAGGAATTGACAATGGACTATTATTTGGTGTGAGATTAAATCACTGATGGGCAGATCGTGCTGCTGATTTTGTAACTCATTTCTGGTAATTTTGTGTTTGGTAATGTAATTTATAAATACCTTAAGTGTAATATATAGTGGATTGCATTGTGATGCATGCATAGATGAATATTGTATTTGTTTTTTTTTTTTTTACATGCATTTAGTATTTTTAGAACACAAATACTATGCGTATCAAGAACTTGACTTCTTAGAAAAAACAATTAATAAAATAAAGGCTTTAGGCCAAAAAAAAAAAAAACGAGTACAACCCGAAACCCAGATTTTCGGGTTTCAAAAAACCCGGATCCACCTGGGTTTCTGCCCGGGTCTAACCCGGACCAACCTAGTCCGGGTTTTGGCCCAAGTTTGAAACCCGGGTTTCAGTCTGGGTATACCCGGGTTCTCAGGTCGGAACCCGGATGAACACCCCTACTTCTAGGAGGGGTTTGAGGGCGATTCCAATTTATGGCTTGATTGGAAAAGAGGACTCCCGTGACATTGTGGGAGTTCATGGATTAGGATGACAACTTCATCAATGTAGAAGACACTTTTTAGACCCTGATGGAGCCAAGAAGGAGGGAGTAGGAGTGAGCAGAGAAGAAGGCGAAGGCCTCGGGTAAGGCTAAGGCCCATGAAAAGCTGAAGAAGAGTTCCCAAGACAAGAGGAAGGAGGAAGTCCTGACAAAGGGACCAGGACCTCGGTTCGACCGGCCTACACTTCGGCCACTGGAGGAGAGGATGACCGGTGTAACGCCCCGCACTCGGAGATCCGGAGAGTTAGCTCTTGTAACCTAACGTCATCTTCCATAATAGATTTCTACACTTCGATATTCCATCCAAATATGAAATCCATTTATTCAAAACAAAAATATATGTTCCTCCATCAAGACACTAATTAATTACCTCAAAGAAATAAATTAGAATTCCACATAGTCTCGAAATTTCCACAAGTTACATTACAAAATAATATAAAATCATAAATCATCTAAAGAGACTCCCAAATAAATACTTGTACCCTCGGATACTTATTCTCCTACGAACTTCACAACTTCTCTAACACAGCCTACTCTTACTCGCCAGCAGGACCACTATAATCATTTGAAATATATTGTGGAGATAAAGGGTGAGTTATCTATAGCTCAGTAAGCAGAAAACATATACTAGTATGTAAACATGAGCATTTTCAGAATTCATAATACAAAACAAAATATTTACTTTCATAATGCATAATCAGAAACATTAGCTTTCAGAATGCAAAATCAAAACATGTAGAATGAAGTTTTCAGAAAACTTTATATTTCAAAGTCCTTTGGCAAAACAAAATCTGAAACATCATCTTCATATCATATCAGAGCATCACATTGAGATAAATACCATATTTAACCCCCGTGGTAGGGTTATAAACCACCATTACAACCCGTGGAAGGGTCGTATCCACTATTATCTCCTGTGGTTGGGCCGTATACCATGTTTAACCCCCATGGTAGAGATATAAACCACAATTATAACCTGTGGAAGGGCTGCTTCCACTATTATAACCCGTGGTTGGGCTTTATCAGAACATAACAGAACCATCAGAATTAGACTTTAATCAGAATACAGAATCAGAAACTCATGCCAAGGTTTTCAAATGCCACATCATATCAAAAATCAAATACTAAACAGCTTTAGATAATTCCACATGTTCGAAATAAACAGAATCAAAACATCTTCATTTATTCACAGCAAAACTTTTAGCTCTCATGCATAAGAACATCTTTATTTCATCAAAACAAAACTTTCAAAAAGAAAGACTCATTTTCACTCTTTTCAAGATCAAAAACATAATGTATAAAAATCAGCTCATGTCTACACCAGTCATGACAAAAATACTCTTCTCTTTCTTATAGATCTCATGAGTAACGCAGAGCAAATAACTGAGGTTATTTTCACATTTCTTTTCAAAACATATAATGCACATTTTCATAAATTAACCTCAGTTCATTTTTATTTTATGCAAAGTCTAGTATAGGAACCCCGCTTACCTGAACTTCTTAACTTTTCAGAATTTTTCTCAAAATGCCAAATCAACTAAAAATCGTCACCTATAAAATAATCACATAATTTTCATAAATTTTCAATCAAACACGTATTTCAATATTTAAGCCTAAGATGCTAAAACCTAATTTCACTTAATCCTAAAATATCGTCACATTTCTAAATTTCCTTGATATCAATTAATACTTCCAACTTATACATTAATATAATTATTAATAAGATCCAACAAAAATGAATATCATTTAACAAAAAACCTTTATTTTAATGTAGTCCATTATAGCAATTGGTATCTTTGGAATATAATCCAATTAAACACAGTTTAATTTAAAATAAAATACCATCTACACGAAATATAAATTTTTGAGACTTAAAACAAAGTCCATAAAAATATAACTCTGCCATGAATTTATACTAAGGATAAAAATGTAATTAAAACTCTTGGTAGTTTTATAATTGGAAAGGCAAAATTGTAAAAACACTTAAAGGAGTAAGAGTTGTGCTATGTATAAACTATAAACCATAAATAAAGCCTTGATGGCATTTTCGTAAATACAAGGAGATATGAGTTATTTGTAAAACAAGCTAATATTACGTGAAGTACGTATGCGGGCATAGGCTCACTGTGCGGGAAGGAGTTGTGCAAAGTGCTGGGAGGTGGATAGTGGCTACGTCGTCGACAGGGTGTCCAAGTGCAGAGAGATAGAGTGATGAGAGAGCCAAGGTGATGATCAACCGAAAATGGCCATCTCGGTTCTGCTCAGTTTATGGAGGAGCACGCAACGGCCTGCCTCTATGGAAAGCTGCAGTTTCAGAGCGATGGTTGAGTAAAACCGTGAAGGTGCAAGCTGGTTGCGTTGTGAATGGTGGGGCTTTGGCTTTGGTGTTGATCGCTAAACGTGGAGGAGCAAGGTGGTTCTCATGGCTGGTTGTTGAGGAGTGTAGATGAGGGGCGATGGTGGTGCAGGTTGGCTTTTGGCCGAGTGTGGGTGATGCACGCCGATGCTGAGGGCTGAGGTTGCACGTCGGCTGGGTTGTTTTTCTAAGCAGAAGGAAAAAAAAAACCTTTGCTTCTATATATAGGTCAAGTGGTTGAAAAAACCTAGAGGAGAAAAAAATAAGAGGCGTGTGTGCATGCCAAGGACATGAAGAATAACTCTAGGGGAGAAATAGAAGGAAAAGAAAACGTGTGTGGAAAGGGGCTGGAAAAAAAACTTCTCACGAAAATGGGCTTCGTCTCACATTCTAACTAGCCTTGTTCCATAATTTGTTGGGCTAAAAGCTAAAAAATAAATCACCACTTGATCCATAAAATATTAATCGAAAATAATCTAAATATCAAGCTCAATAAAAAGTCCATTCCATCAATACAAATTCTAGGTCCGTAACATATTCCCAAAATTACTCGCTAAAATCCTAGTGGGTTTTTCATCCATATTTTTTTTAAAAATCGAGCATAAGTTTCGTGTCGAGCCTAGGTGTTACAACCGGGGTGTAGCACACTGCTACTGTACATACCATAGGTCCACCTCGCATAACATCGAAAATTTCTTTTCCTAGCAAGGGAGGAGGGAACATGAGGAGCAGACAAGGCAGCACTACCCCCGATCTGAAACTGGAGCACGTAAGAATGGGAAGGTCGAGAGAAAGGAGTAGGGACCGGGTTGACCAATGTAGGAGGGAAGAAAAACCCCGGCATCGACCACCGGCACGGAGACCACCAATGGGAGGACCTCCACTCAGAGAAATCTGAACCATAGCAAGAGGATTTGTGGGTGGGGGGTGTTTCCTCCTTAAGCAGAAAAGCATACGCCAAGCAGGTACCATCTCACCAAACATCAAAAGGGTGAGCCTACCCTTGTCATCTCCTTCATGGAGGCCGACGAGGAGGGGGTCCTATATCCCCATGACGATGTGCTAGCGGTGACTATGTTGGTCGCCAACTTCACCAGTAGCAGAATCTTCATTGACAACGGGAGTTCTGCAGACATCTTGTTCTGGGAGGCCTCCATTAGAATGGGAATAGATGTTTCTTGATTGTGCCCGGCCCCCATGACATTCAAAGGCTTCTCTGGGAATATAGTTCAACCTGTGGGAACCATCACACTTCAGTCCTTACTACAAGCAACCCCTGCATGGCTCCTGTCATGGTCAACTTCCTGGTGGTGAGGACCCCATCGTCGTACAATGCCATCATTGGAATACCCACCCTCAACAGCTTACAGGCCATCATGTCAACCTACCACCTTAAGATGAAATTCCCAACTCCCCAATGAGTGGGAGAAATCTGAGGCGAACAGATCTTGCTAGAAGAATGCTACCTCCAAGAGTTGAAGCAGAAAGATGGTTGGCTTACCTAGGATGGCACCTCCTAGAAAGAATAGGCCATGCGCCGTTTGGAGAGCCCTGGCAGGCCTTTGACTATGACTTGTCCTATTGGGCTTGAGGGGGAGTGAGAGGGTGCATGGCCCCATATGGCAGAACGAATGAAAGCTCCCTAGACAAAAACTCTTTTCCCCCTTATTTTATAGTATGTCATTTCAAATTTGTAAATTCCTGCTATTTAATGAAAACCGTGATTTTCCAAGACAGTGCAACATGCTTACTTTGAATTTTTGTATTATCAACAAGACGCTGACAAGACAATCTACGATTAATGAAATCTGCAACGACAAAGTCATCAACGGATTAATGTTTACCTTCCCTATGGTGTCAGTCCCAAATTGTCTGAACAACATACCTCCCACGGGGTCAAAGGGAATGACTAGGTCGAAGACCATTCTATCCCTCCCACGATGGAGAGCGGGTCTTGCCCCCAGCAATAGGAATAGCTTACCCCAAACCCCATCGTGGCGAAGAGCAGACCAGCCACATTGTTGTCCAAATAAATTACCTCCCTCGTGGGATACGAAAGGGAAAGGTAGGTCACGGGGTTGCCTTATCCCTCCCACAGCATAGTGCAAATCAGCCTTTGTCGACCAAAGACGAAGGCTTACCTTCCTTGTGAGCGTCAACAAGGGGGTGAGCGTCCAGTCACAAACTGTTTGAATGACGTACCTCCTGCAGGACCAAAGGGGAGAACTAGGCCAAAGGCTGTTCTACCCCTCCCACGATGGAGAGTGGGTCATGCACCCTCGGCGGGCTAAATAACTTGCCCCGACCTCCGCCGTAACAAAGAGTGGGATCAGCGCTAGCTTGGTGCAACCTTTACCTTCCCTGTGATATCAACGAGCGGGCGTGGGTCCAGTTTCAAATTGCCCAAACAATGTTCCTCCCGTGGGATCAAAAGGGAGAGATAGGCCGAAGGCTGTTCTACCCCCCCACGATGGAGAGTGGGTCATGCCCCCCAGGCGACCCGAAAAACTTACCCTGACTTCTATCGTGGTGAAGAGCGGACTAGCTATATTGTTGTCCAAACTTACCTCCCCCACGGGATACAACAGGGAAAGGTAGGCCTAAAGGTTGCCTTATCCCACCTGCGATGAAGTGCGGGTTAGTCCTTAATTACCCTAAAACAAAAGACTTTACCTTCTTCGTAAGCGTCAAGAGGCAGGAATAGGTCCAGAAACCACTCGGACCTCCCGTGGAGGAGAGCGCTCCTAGCTTTTAGGCTGCCGAATACTTATCCCGACCTCAACAGGGGGGTTTGAGTCCAGTCACAAATTGCCTAAACAATGTACCTCTCACGGGACCAAATGGGAGAACTAGGCCGAAGGCTGTTCTACCCTTCCCTGATGGAGAGCGGGTCATGCACCCCTTGCGGGCTGAATAACTTACCCTGACTTTCGCAGCAACGAAGAGTGGGTTTAGCGTTAGCCTGGCCTAAAATCTTACCTTTCCCTCTAATGTCAATGAGCGGAAGTGGGTTAAGTCTGAAACTATCTCAAAAAATTACCTCCCCGCGAGATAACATGGGCAAGCCAAGCCAGAGGCCCCCTGGACCCTCCAGCGATGGTGAGCGGGTTCAGCCTTTAGGCTACCCGAATACTTATCCCGACTCCCACCATGGTGAAAGAGTCGACTGGCCCCGTGACAGTCTGAAGAAGTTACCTCCTTGGGGAACCAAAGGGGTGAGTTTGACTTGAGGCATCCTAACCTCTTCCTAATGGTGTGCAGGCCTAGTCTTTCGCCTACCCGAGGCCACTCAGACCCTCCAGTGGAAGAGAATAGAACTAGCCTTCAGGTTACCCGAATACTTACCCCGACTCCCAATGCAATAAAGAACAAGTCGACTAACAGCCGACTGAAGAAATTACCTCATCGGGGGTTTGAAGAGGTAGGTCGGCCTAAGGCATCCTGACCTCTCCCCAGCGGAGAGTGGGCTGAGTCTATGAATTGCCCAAATACTGGAGCGAAAGGCACGGACAACAGCAGCATGGCAGAAAACAACAAGCACAACACCATCTAGGTTGAGAGACCTAGGTTTATGAAGTTAACTCTTGCCCTTTAGAGAAAAATAATGATAATGTCCTTATCTTCCGACCAAGAATCGAATACAGGATGCTAATGGAGGAAGATGGGTACAATTTCAAACTACCAGGATAGCTTACCTCCCCGCAGACCAAGGAGGCAAGCCAAGCCCAAGGCCGCCTTGTCTCCCTGCTGCGGAGAGCAGGATCAGCCCTGCAGCTACTCGAAAAGTAAACTTATGCTAATGGAGGAAGACGGGTACAGTTCCAAATTTCCAGGATAGCTTACCTCCCCACGGACCAAGGAGGCAAGCCAAGCTCGAGGTTGCCTTGTCTCCTTGTGGCGGAGAGCGGGATTAGATATGTACCTAAAGACTAAACTTATGCTAATGGAGGAAGACAGGTACATTTCCAAACTGCTTGGATAGCTTAGCTCCCCTCGAATCAAGGAGGCAATCAAGCCCGAGGCCACTTTATCTCCCAGCAGCTGAGAGCGGGATCAGGCCTACGACTACCCAAAGAGTAAACTTATGCTAATGGAGGAGGGGTATAGTTCCAAACTGCCCCGACAACTTGCATCCTCGCGGACCAAGGAGGTAGGCCAAGCCCGAGGCCACCTTGTCTTCTCGTGGTGGAGAGCGAGATAGGCCCAACTAGAAGGCTACACGATAAAGTCAAGGTAAAGTAGAAGAGTAAAAAAATTAGGCGGGGTAAAGCTCAAAAAGAAGACAGACAGAAAAAAAGAAAAAAAAAAGAAAATGATCACAAGAAGAATGCGGAGAATGTCAACCCCATTAAGAAAAGTTGTTAGAGCCCTCGATGAATGACTACATGATAAAGGTCAATGAAAGTGGCGTGAATAGGAAAGCGGCTGTCCAACGGGGTAGTCAGGTGTAGGCCGAGCACTAGCGGGGTGGACCATAAAGCCCGATGTGGAGAGTCCTTGCTGCCAAAAACCCCCAGGCCGGCCACAAAAGAAAAGAAGAGGGAAGTAGTAAAATGAAAATGCACAAAGATACATGGCCAAACACAACAGAATATAAGGTGATGTCGTTGAACATCACTAAGTTACAACATAAAGCCGCAGAGTCACAGAGGGCAAGATGCAACATAAGGCGGCTCATCACGACTACATACAACTAAAAGCAGTTACGAGTGAACAAAAAGTGACAAAGCCAAGTAAGATCGCATGGAGGTCTCGGGAGGAAGACTATCCAATAAGGACAAGCCAGCGTAATGCAAATGAATAAATGGGTGGTTAGCAGGATCTTCAGGAATCCTATGATTTCTTGTGCCAAAACTCCCCCAGCCTGGCCTCAAAAAAAAAGAAAAGAAAAGAAAGAGGAGAGAATGCACGAAAAGAAAACGTAATGGGTAGCCTGACACGATAAAAGTGCGAAGTACTTTCATTGATTAAAGTTGTATACAAGTCGTTGGGCGACAACATATAGGTACATACATTCAGTCAAAAAGAAAATGAAGAACAAAACTAAAGAGCAGCAACAACATCGAGGAGCTAGGGCATGGCAACGTCAGGTCTCGGCACTAGAAGTACCAATCTCAAGAAAAGGATCACTCGACTCTGGAGCAGCAGGCTCGGGAATGACTGAACCCAGGGAAGCATTAGGGATCTCTTTCCTCCCCAAGTCATGACTAAACGCAAAGGCCGCCTCATTGACAGGAATGTTGGCAAAACCCTATAGCTAGTTCCTGAAACTCCTCGAATGCAACTATGGACTCCCAAATAGGTGGTCTCGCATCGACCTACAACCCTCTGCACACCCATGCCCCCACGCTTGATCACGAACTCCTAGAACCAACTTCAGCTACCTATCCAGGCGGGTGGCAACCTCCTATACTTGAGATAAGTTGTCCCGAAGGTCTGCGTTAAGTTGCTCCAACTATTCCCTCGCCTTCTCTTGAACTTCCTCGGGTAGCGATCCAGTTTATTGTTCTTCCTGCGCTCATCCTTCAAGACATCCTCTTCAACTCTCGCTCCAGCCTCTCCCTCTCCTCCCTCTCACTACGAGCATAGCGAAGGGTGGTGTGGGTCATCGAACGAAGGTCTAGGTTCTCTTGCTCGACGACCTCTTGGCTATCCATAATAAAATCCACCTACTGAGAGATACCCTGACGACAAGAAAGGCCGACATACAACTATCAGTAAAGGAAGACTAAATAGCGAGAGAAAGGAAAAGGACAGAAAGAAATGGTTGAACCTCATAGAAAAAGTCAAACAAACACTTGAAAACCTGGCTAATGGCCTTTGCATGGCTCCCTCTCGTTACCAGCCAGGACAAAGGAGGGATGAATTCTACTAAGCCCTCAGCCTCAAAAATTTGTGTGGCCACCTTAAGAGGAGCAGTTAGGCCTTTGTACGAACCTCTCAAACCAAAGCCGACTACAACATCCAGAAGGGAATTACTCTCCATTGGACTCTCCGCTTTGGTAGGCGGTTCATCACGTGGACTCCTCGAACCCGAGCCAACAACATTTATAAGGGAATCACCCTCCTCTTGGTGCTCTACCTGGGTAGGCGGGTCGTCGCATGGAATCCTCGGACTCGAGGAGACTACAACATCCAAAAGGGAGTCGCCTCCCATACAACACTTTATCTCAACACGGTTGCTGGAAGTAGCAGCTGTAGCCCCCTTATTAGCAGTGTCTAAACCTCCCGAGCAAGCCTCAGCCTCGTCCCCAAAGGAGCAACTACTGGCAACAGAGTGAGCTGAGGAAGGAGGAGAAACCCATGAAGAACGTTGCTCCTCAACAGCCCACCTAGAGACCTCGTCTGTAAATATTTCCCGGAGTAGGGCATCTATCTCAACCACGTATGGGGACACCTCAACAGCACCAGTTGGCGGTGGCATCGCAGAGGGAAAGTCAGCTGGAGGACCCCTTACAAGCAATTCCACCGGCATCACCATGGCGGCGGGACGATGGACCTCGGGGGTAGCTGACTCCCGCCGTGGAGGAATTAGGGCTCTAGAAGGGGGCTTGCTCTCGACCTGGGCACCCTCTGGGTGAGGATTCTTCCCCTTACCCTACGCAAAAAGGTTCGAGGGATGCTTTCGACTGGGAACAACCCAGGGCCGGGCAACGGTCACCTTATCGTCGAAAGGAATGTGGTTAAGGGGAGACAGAGAATCCTTTAGGCTCTCCTAGGAAAGAAGGACTTCTGAGAAGATGCTATCGAGGTTCTTCTGCACCCACTACTGGACAACTGCAATGACCCACGCCTCATTGGAAGTAGCCAATGGGTGTACCGCCTTGTCCTCCGGAATCGTCCCCTAATTTGTCTGTATCAGGAACTCGCGGCGACTAACTTGGCGTACTTGGAATTCCCACCCCTGGCTAGATATGAAGAAGAACTTCGTGGACCAGTCATTCACCTTGCGATACTTGGGCTCTAGGTTAAGAAAGGCATGTATCTCCCTGAAATTACAGATGTTCCCTTTTTGCTATAGCACCTTGTGAGTAAGAAAGAACTCACGGTTGGTAAGGTCAGCATCGTCTGGAGGTGACTCGTTCGAAAATGAGCAGCCCAAAGGCTATCCCAAGTGCAGGAGCGTGTCGCGTAGTAATTAGGAATAAATTCCTAGATCGTCTCCACAGGGAAAGTGCTTAAAAATCAAACTCGTGTAAAATGGTGGAAATAGTTACAATGAGAGAATAAAAATAAAAATGATGATATGTGCAATGAATGTGGGAATGCAATGGAAATGAAAATTTACTAGTCATGGACTAGATTCATGTTTGTTGATTTTGAGTGGATGATGAAAAGTGAAAAAAAAAAAATATTAAAATACAAGATAGAAAATTAAAATTGTTGGAAATTAAATAACTGAAATGTAAATGGACAATAAAATTTAAATGACATAAAAGTAAATTGCAAAAAATTAAAGGTGCAGAAAAATTAAATGACAGTAATTAAAATTGCAGGAAATTAAAGGTGCAGAAAAATTAAATGACAGTAATTAAAATTGCAGGAAATTAAAAGTGCGAGGAAAATAAATGACAGTAATTTAAATTGCAAGAAATTAAAATTGCGAGAAAATTAAATGACAGTAATTTAAATTGCAGGAAATTAAAATTGCGAGAAAATTAAATGACGGTAATTTAAATTGCAAGAAATTAAAATTGCGAGGAATGTAAATGACAGTAATTTAAATTGCAAGAAATTAAAATTGCGAGGAATGTAAATGACAGTAATTTAAATTGCAGGAAATTAAAAGTGCGAGAAAATTAAATGTCATAATTCGAAATAAAAATAAAAATTGTACGGAATAAACTCGATATTTGGAAATGGAGACTGTGTTCTCCAACCCAAAAATCTGAACTTCCAATTAATGTAACCTCTCAAAAATAAAATGGACTCTCAACATTTATTGAAAATTTACTCACTAAACAAACTCAAAACTGAAAATAAAGACTTACAAAAATAAAATTCACTGAGCCATACATTGAAACTGACTGATGAATAAATTACAAGACATTAAAAATTGAATTCAGAAAAATAAAAATTGACTATAAAAATTCACTCACTATTTTTTTCTGAATTTTTTTAACTCTAAAATCACACTAAAACATTCTAACTCACTGACATTCTAACACCACGACTGACTCTCTAACTCTAACTTCAGACTCCCTAATTTCTCACCACTGCTGGCTCCCTTCTCCAGTCCACGTACAGCCCTTATATAGGCATCAGAGAAAAGACACCAATAAACACTACTTAGCTGCCATGTTCCCCACTCGGAAAGTTATTCCATTTGTCCCTGCATGTGCGTCTGTCTTTGTTTGTTGCTTCTCCATTTATTTCATTTTTAGTGTTTCGTCCCAGCGTGCATCCGTGAATTCTTTCGTCCGTGATTCTTCTTTCGGCGTTACTGCATTTTACTGGCCCCGCGTGCGTCCTCATTTCGTCCGTTGCCTATTTTTTTCTTTTCTCTTTTCTTTCCTTCCTGCCTGCTACACCGAGCGACATGCATGCACCGAATGATTTTTTTTTCTTTTTCTTTCCTTCCTTCCACTGGGTCTAGCCGAAACGCAAGTGCATCATTTTCTTTTTTTTTTTCTTTTCTGTTGCAGTATGCGTGCATGAGCTCGAGCAGAGGCTTCGGTGATGGAGGAGGAGAGCTTCGGTCATGGCGTTGGGCTTCACTGGGGGGCGAAGCCTTGGTCTCCGGCATTTTCTGTTGACCACTGGCGGTCATTGGAGGTGCATGGTGGCGTGGAGGAGTGCAGAGGCAGCGGAACCGGGTGGCTGCATGCTGTTGTGCATGGGGTGGAGCTGGCCGTGGCGTTGGACAGTTCTTGGCCGTGCATGGGGTGGAGGAATGATCGCCGGCGTCGTCTGGTATTGCTAGTGGCTTCAGGCGGGCAGAGGACGGCTCACGGTGGCGGCTCGAAGCTGCTGTGCACGGTGGCACTGTAGCTCGAGACGCAGTGCGGGAGGTAGACGACGATCAAAACGACGTGCCGTTCATGTCGAAACGGCACGTCGTCGGCTGCAAACGGCAAGCGATTCTCTTGTTCAAAACGACATGTCGTTTTGTGAAAACGACAGGTCGTTTGCCTCAGACGACAGAAACGACCAACGTGCAAAACGACCTGTCGTTTTTACTAAACGACATGTCGTTTATGACCTGCGCAGAAAAATAAAAAAAAATAAATAAAAAATAAATAAAATAAAAATAAAATAAAAATAAAATAAAATAAAATAAAATAAACTAAAACAAACAGAATAAAATAAAATAAAATTAGAAAAATAAAATAATTAATTAATTAAAAATTAAACAAAAACTAAACTAGAATATTAAAAATGTATTGTGCATGTGAAACAATAAAATCACAAGTTATAAAATATAAGCATAAACTATGCTTTTAATCAATTTAATTTATAACTTAGATTTATTACCTCTTGATCATTTTTTCATCTAAAATCAACGATAAAATAATAAAATAATTAAGAATACATTGATTTTAAATGTATAAAATATGCAATAATGCAGCTCAATCACACCCCCCAACTAACCTTTTGCTAGTCTCTGAGCAAAATAGTGAAAATTAATTGAGATGAATATTGCATAAAGCTCGAAATCCAAACAAAAGCAATCAAACACAACAACGAATTCTCACAAGATGCGACACGTGACTATCAACTCCCAGGGGCTATATTCACAAAGACTGTCTCAATAATCTTTCATTAAGAGTGGGAAAAAATCTCAGAACTCATATGTGTGTGTAGCTAAATTGTTCTTCATTACTAACCATGATTCGTCATAGGATTTTTCAACTTTAAGATTAATCATTTCTGATTTTGACTACCTCAAAGCCTAAGGGACTAGCAGTTTTCACGCAAACTCTGTTTAAAAATTGAACACTCAACCCCCAAAGTTTGGGTAACTGTTTCTAGCCCTTTTCTTAGGAAAGCTCACTGCTTCATCCTTTAATTTTTTTTTATTTTTTATTTTTTATTTTTTTCAAACAGATTCGATCAGTGGGGAATCGAACCCAGGACCGTGCGCCTAATCCACACATTCCCAAGTTCGCCCTTACCGCTAAGACAGATCCATGCTTATTCTTTTTTTTTTTTTTTTTCGAAAGGCTCGGTAGTCCTGCAGTTTACTTCTCCAGTGTTAAATCAACGAATAGTAATGAAGAACACTACAAGTGTAAGCATGTGTAGACCGTTATTCAAGATTTTTCCTTCATTATATAAATCATGCCAAGTCTATCTCAATGAATATAGCATCCTGGTGTTTCAAGTCATACATCAAGCAAAATATGATGCATCAGGAATCATGTTCTATGCTCAGGGTTGAAAATAAATCTTCATAAAATGATTCCGCTCAACTACACCACCAAGGCGCTCAAATTTCACAAAATAATAGAATAGAGTATGTGTCAATCATGTGTATCTCAGTGCATATTGCATTGTGTAATCCAATGCACACATACTAACAAAGAAAAAATGAGCAATAAAAGAAAAATTAACACAGAAAATAAAGAAAGAGAAACAATCAACAAACAACAACTTAGAAAATAAGCAATTATGTAATCCATCATACACACGTAAAATTTAAACAAACAACATAGAACAAAAAAAAAAAAGCACAAAATAAACAACAAGATGCAATAACAGAAACAGTATTTAAGTAAGTATGAGAGTAGAGAAAACTCCCTCGATCAGTGGGAAATGCTTTGGGGTGAAAACTTTTCTTGCAAAAATTTCTTCATGCGCTCCATTCCAGTGTTTAAATATTCTCAGCAATGAAACACTCGAGTTGGATCAAGTTTGAAACAAAGATGATCTGCCAACTGAGTCAAATGAGTGTTCATCCAATTGTAGTAAACTTGGAATTTAACAAGTGTCATAAATCCCGAGATCCGACAGTTGCCATGAGTCACGGAGCCTTGGATCTCATGCAATGGAACCGTTATGACAAACACTTTAAGCCTCGAGCTCCGTCCTGGGTCCATATCGTGCTGTAAATTGCAAACGGACAATTGCTTTATGGCCTCGAGTTGTGCTCCGGGTTCTGCCTGAATCAATCTTTGCTGAGCCTTTGAATGCTTAGAGCCTCTATATAAAGGACCATCTCCACCCTCTTGAAACACATAACAATCTCTGCATCTCTCGTTTTTTTTTCTTTTTTTTTTTTTCTTTCTTTTCTTTTCTCATACCTCTCACAGCTTCTCTCATTTTCTTCAAATGGCTGAGCAGCATTCTGTCAATAATATCCCCGATTTGAATCAGGTACCAATTACGCCTCAACAATTGCACTTTTGTCCTGATGCCGTCAACACCATGGTTGGGGCAGAGGTATATTTCTCTACCCGGTCCGATGCCGAAGTTGTTTCAGGATCGAGAATGCTCGGTGCCCAATATGCTGCTTCTATTGCAACCATATCCCGGAGGTTACTGTTACGAGTGAGTGAAACTGATCAACTTAAATCTCAAATTTCTAAATTGCAGCAAAAAATTGTTAATAAACGCAGAAAAAATAAAATATTAAGACAAGAAAATAAGCAATTAAAAAAATGTGCGGACTGGTATGCTCAAAACCTGCAACCACGAATAACGGAGCTGGAACGAGAGAAGGAACAAATACTCAGCCAACATCAGCAATTAACAGTAGAGGTCCAACGTTTGAAAGAAACAGGAAGTCAGTCTGCTGTTTAATCTTTGCTTGCTTATTATAGAGCTTGTTTTGTTCTTTATTTCCAACTCTATAAAATTAGTCTTGAGCATTAAGGTCTTTTTTTTTTTTTTTTTTTATTTTATATGAAACAAAATCAGAAAAAGAAAAGACTCATTCAAAACGGGTTTTCTAAGACTCAATATCCCTAAAGAAATACCATCAAACAAATGGGATAACTGGCAAGATAACTACTCTGCCAAAGCGGACACTTGCGATCATTGTGCTATCACGTGTCGGTATCACTTCATCATGCCAGGAAATCCTGAACGCTGACATGGTATTTTTATTTTTATTTTTTTATTTTTATTTTTAGAATGCAATTTCCTCCCCCCAACTGAACAATGCAGTGTCCTCACTGTTTAATGAAAAAGAAAATCAATGCAAAGAGAAAATAATGCAAAACGGAAGAGAGAAATGAATAATTAAACAATCATGCAACACAAGAAATAAACATAAATAAATAAATAAACAAATAAAAAACACTCAAAAATCACAAGGTGTCTGGATAAGAAGAGTTTCACCTGGATCATACATTGGAATAAAAGGTTTAAGGCGCTGACCATTCACAGTGAAAGGGGTACCGTCATTATTAGAATTTTTTATGTCCACCGCCCCATGATAATGAATTTTTGTTACCACATAGGGACCATTCCAACGAGATTTCAATTTACCAGGAAAAATATGTAAACGAGAGTTGTAAAGAAGTACTTCCTGGCCGATTGTGAATTGCTTGGAATGAATTTTCTTATCATGCACATTTTTCATTCTTTCTTTTGCTATTTGGGCGTTATCATAAGCATCTCGACGCGCCTCATCCAATTCGCTGATCTGCAATTTTCTCAACCCTGAAGCTTCATCAAGTGACATGTTAACATGTTTTATTGCCCAAAGAGCTCGATGCTGAATATCAACAGGTAAATGACAAGCTTTACCATAGACTAATCGATAAGGGGACATCCCTAAATTAGTTTTGAAAGCTGTCCTATAAGCCCACAAAGCATCAAGAAGTTTGACTGACCAGTCTTTCCTGTTAGGATTGACAGTTTTCTCCAAAATTATTTTGATTTCTCTATTTGCCAATTCAGCTTGCCCATTTGTTTGGGGGTGATAGGGGGTGGAAACTCGGTGTGTGATACCATATTTCTTTATGAGTGTGGAAAATGGTTTGTTGCAAAAATGAGAACCCCCATCACTAATGATAACTTTGGGCATGCCAAAACGAGCAAATAGAGATTGCAAAAATTTAAGGACAACACGATGGTCATTAGTTTTGCAAGCGATGGCCTCTACCCATTTTGAAACATAATCCACAGCTAGTAAAATATATGTGTTTCCAAAGGAAACCGGAAAAGGTCCCATGAAGTCTATTCCCCAACAATCAAAAATTTCTAAAGTGAGAATGGGGGAAAGAGGCATCATATTTCTTTTACTAATGGATCCCAATTTTTGACAAGGCTCACAAGCTTTACAAAAGTTGTAAGCATCTTTAAACATGGAAGGCCAGTAGAAACCACTTTGCAAAATTTTAGCAACAGTTTTCTTTGCTGAAAAATGACCACCGCATGCACCCATATGACAAAATCTTAGTACAGAAGAAAACTCATTATCAGGAATGCATCTTCGAATCAGTTGGTCTGAACAATATTTAAAGAGGTATGGGTCATCAAAGTAAAAATGTCTTACCTCTGAGAGGAATCGGCGCTTATCTTGGATGGACCATTCAAAAGGCATTTGTTCAGTCACCAAATAGTTGACTATGTCAGCAAACCAGGGAGCTGTTTGAATTGCAAACAACTGCTCATCCGGGAAACTATCATCAAGAGGAATGATGACTTTTGAAGTGGAGGATGGTGGTAATCTGGAGAGATGGTCAGCCACCACATTTTCGACTCCTTTCTTGTCTTTTATGGTGATATTGAACTCTTGGAGCAAAAGAATCCAACGAATTAACCTGGGCTTGGCATCCTTCTTTGCCAACAAATACTTGAGAGCAGAATGGTCAGTAAAAATGACAACAGGAGACCCAATAATGTAAGAACGAAATTTATCTAAGGCAAACACAACAGCTAGCAACTCCTTCTCTGTGGTGGTATAATTTTTTTGTGCATCATTTAAAGTCCAACTTGCATAATAAATGACCGAAGGCTTGTTGTCTACTCTTTGGCCAAGAACGGCACCAAGAGCAAAGTCACTAGCATCGGTCATAATTTCAAATGGCAAGTCCCACCGAGGAGATTGCATGATTGGGGCAACTGTTAAGTGTTCCTTCAAAGTCTCAAAGGCTTGTTGACACTCATTAGTCCAAACAAAAGCAGTATCATTTTGCAATAAGGTACATAGTGGTTTTGCAATGGTACTAAAACCCTGAATGAAACGTCGATAGAAGCCAGCGTGGCCAAGAAAAGAACGAATGTCTCTCACTGTCTTAGGAATAGGCAGTTGAGATATCAATTCTATCTTGGCTTTGTCAACTTCTATGCCGTGTTTAGAAACCAAATGTCCGAGTACCAAACCACTAGTTACCATAAACTGGCATTTTTCCCAATTTAACAACAGATTTTTCTCCTCACATCTTTTTAAAACAGCAGCAAGATTTTTTAAACAGATATCAAAAGATTTTCCAAACACAGAAAAATCATCCATGAAAACTTCACACATGTCATCAAGCATGTCAGAAAAAATGCTCATCATACAGCGTTGAAAAGTGGCAGGTGCATTGCATAAACCAAATGGCATTCTTCTAAAGGCAAAAGTACCAAAAGGGCAAGTGAAGGTTGTCTTCTCTTGATCCTCTGGTGCTATGGCAATTTGATAATAGCCAGAAAATCCATCCAGAAAGCAATAAAAAGAATTACCAGCCACTTTCTCTAAAATTTGATCTAGGAAAGGTAATGGGAAATGATCTTTTCGACTAACCAAATTTAATTTTCGGTAGTCGATACACATTCTCCATCCCGTTACCTTCCTAGTTGGAATCAATTCACCATTGGCATTTTCAATAACAGTTAAACCAGATTTTTTTTGGACTACCTGTGTTGGACTTACCCACTTGCTATCGGAGATAGGATAGATGATGCCCACAGCTAGCAATTTTAGTACCTCTTGCTTCACCACCTCCTTCATGGTGGGATTCAACCTTCGTTGTGCATCACTAGTTGGTCTCGCATCTTCTTCCAGAAAAATGTTATGGGTGCATATTGAAGGATCAATGCCCTTGATGTCTGCGATAGTCCACCCTATCGCTCCTCGATGTTGTCTCAGCACTACCAGTAACTCCGTTTCCTGCTTTGAAGTGAGTTGAGAAGAAAGGACTACCGGAAACGTGCCCTCAGCTGGCCCCAAAAAAATGTATTTCAAGTCCTTGGGTAGTGGTTTCAACTCCAATGTGGGGACTTCTTCCTTTGATGTCTTCATGACTTCTGGTAGATTTAGAGCCTCAAAGACTGGCCTACGCCAATTGCTCATGTAACTCATATTTGACATCTGAGAAGGCCTGTCTTCTTCTGTTAATCGTTCCTCTGAATCTGCCAACTCTAATGACAAAGGAATTGTCTCAAGAGTCTCAGATTGCTCTTGTGGGTCATCTCCAAATATATTTTCAGAATCAAATGCTGATAACAGTTCTGAAATATCGAAATCATATACCATATCAACTGCATGTACTTCTGAATCATCGCACCCACTAGGCATTTTGCAGGCGTTGAACACATTCATTTCCAATGTCATATTGCCGAATGTGAGCTTCAGTACTCCACTTCGACAATTAATCAGTGCATTGGAGGTGGCAAGAAATGGACGCCCAAGGATGACAGGTGCATGGTAAATGGTGGAGGTTGGTTGCTGCATGTCAAGTACTACAAAATCTACTGGGTAGTAAAATTTGTCTACCTGAACCAACACATCTTCCACAATACCCTTTGGTACTTTGACTGATCTATCAGCCAACTGTAGCATGATGGAGGTCTTTTTCATCTCTCCCAATCACAGCTGCTCATATAATGAGAATGGCAGCAAGTTCACACTGCTCCCTAAGTCAAGTAGAGCTCTCCCAATGCGTGACTCGCCAATCATGATGGAAATGTTGGGGGAGCCGGGATCACCGTACTTTTGCGGAGTCTCGTTCATTATTAGTGCGCTGACTTGCTCCGTTAGGAAAGCTTTCTTCTTTATATTCAGCTTCCTCTTCACTGTGCACAAGTCCTTCAGAAATTTTGCGTATGAAGGAACCTGTTGTATGGCATCCAAGAGTGGAATATTAATCTTCACTTGCTTGAAGATTTCTTGGATCTCAGTGTGATATTTATTTTTTTGGCTAGCTGCTAGTCTCTGAGGGTAGGGAACCACAGGTTGGTACCCTTTACTTGATTCAGCCTCTGCAATTACAGGCTCTTTAGATTCTGGTCTCACCATCTTTGGTTCTTTTTCAGCTTCTTCAGGCTTTGATACATCTTTAGGAGTAGGAGCAGCTTCTTGTTTATCCATGGTCATCTCCGGTTGGAGAACTTCTTTTCCACTTCTCAGAGTAAGGACGGCCTTTGCTGTCTCAATAGCATCTTCTGAGACACTATGTACCTGATGTGATTGTTGCTGGTACACTTGAGGATTGGGTTGAGGCTGTGCTGGGAACTTCCCTTTCTCCAGAGTGCTCAGTGCTATGTTCATTTTATTCATGGTGCCTCGCAATTCATTTATGGCCTGAGTGTTTTGATTGTTTGTGGTGGCCTGGATCTGCATGAATTGCTGAAGTGTATTGGCCATCTGTGCCATACTTTCATCTAAAGATTTTTTTGCAGGGGGTTGTGGCTGAGAATTTTGTGCAGCTACATGAGGCTGAGATCCTGGAAGTGCTGCAAAAGGATAGCTTTGAGGATTCTGATATGGTTGCTGCTGAGACTGGGGTACAACCTGATGAAATGATTGCTGGGATTGAGGAACAATCTGATGAAATGGTTGCTGAGGCTGAGGAACAACTTGATGAAATGGTTGGTGGGAAGAGGAAGGGGATCGGCCAGGCTGATCATTTCTCCAGGAGAAATTTGGATGATTCCTCCACCCAGGATTATATGTATTTGAGAAAGGTTGATTTTGTGTTCTGTTGACCCAGTTAGCTGATTGCATCTGTTCTGGTTCATTCTCCTGAATTACGGGCATAATTGGGCAGTCTTGAGTTTTGTGGTTTGAATCAGCGCACAAAGAGCATGCATCTACAGCTTTTATGGCCTTCACTTTTTCTGTCTCCATGACCTCCAATCTTCTGGCTAATGCAGCTATTCGGGCCTGAACATCAGTGTCCTCCTTTATCTCATATTTGCCTCCACCAGTAATGGCTCTTAGTGGTTGTGGTGTCAATGAAACTCGATCAGTCCGAGTGTTCCATTGTAGGGCACTCTCAGCAAGATAGTCAAAAAATGATAGTGCTTCGTCAGGTTCTTTGCTAAAGAACTCTCCGTTGCACATGGTTTGGACAAATTGCTTGCATTCTGGAGAGAGACCGGTGTAAAAGTAATTCACCAGTCTCCAGGATTCAAAACCATGATGTGGGCAGATGTTCATCAAATCTTTAAACCTTTCCCAGCTGATATGGAAAGTTTCGTCAGGCTTTTGGTTGAACTGACTGATTTTCTCTTGTAATGATTGAGTTCTTTGAAAAGGGAAAAATTTCTTTAAAAATTCACGTTGCATATCAGACCAGCTGGAAATAGAATTAGACTTCAAAGAATTAAACCAATTTTTGCTTTGTCCTTTAGAGAGAAAGGAAATAATCGAAGTCTAATGTATTCATCAGTATTGGTCCTGTTGATGAACGTGGTGCAAGCCAACTCAAAATCTGTCAGATGTTGGTAGGGACTTTCAGAATCCATCCCATGGAACTGAGGTATTACTGACATCATGCCATGCTTTATGGAAAAATTAGGTGCATCATTTGGCAACAAAATGCATGAAGGTGTAGTGGTGCGAGTGGGTTGCAAATACTCTTTAAGAGTGCGTGGTGCAGGCGCAACTATTGCTTGCTCGGTTTCAGAGTTGTCGCTTGTAGAGGAGACAAAAAGGGTGTCTGTCTCTAAGCAGTGTGAACTACTATTGGTACTTGATGCAACTCTACACAATCTATTTGAACTGTCTCTCACCCAAAACATGAAACATCAGTCCAAAATAGAAAAGAGAAGATCCAAGCAACTTTATAGTAGGTAAAAAAAAAAAAAAAAATTTTTTTTTAATTTTTTATTTTTTTTAATAAAAAAAATGAAGATGAAAATCACGAGTTTAAATTTACGACAAACATCTTTCCCCGGCAACGGTGCCAAAAACTTGACTCATTCGAAAATGAGCAGCCCAAAGGCTATCCCAAGTGCAGGAGCGTGTCGCGTAGTAATTAGGAATAAATTCCTAGATCGTCTCCACAGGGAAAGTGCTTAAAAATCAAACTCGTGTAAAATGGTGGAAATAGTTACAATGAGAGAATAAAAATAAAAATGATGATATGTGCAATGAATGTGGGAATGCAATGGAAATGAAAATTTACTAGTCATAGACTAGATTCATGTGTGTTGATTTTGAGTGGATGATGAAAAGTGAAAAAAAAAAATATTAAAATACAAGATAGAAAATTAAAATTGCTGGAAATTAAATAACTGAAATGTAAATGGACAATAAAATTTAAATGACATAAAAGTAAATTGCAAAAAATTAAAGGTGCAGAAAAATTAAATGACAGTAATTAAAATTGCAGGAAATTAAAGCTGCAGAAAAATTAAATGACAGTAATTAAAATTGCAGGAAATTAAAAGTGCGAGGAAAATAAATGACAGTAATTTAAATTGCAAGAAATTAAAATTGCGAGAAAATTAAATGATAGTAATTTAAATTGCAGGAAATTAAAATTGCGAGAAAATTAAATGACGGTAATTTAAATTGCAAGAAATTAAAATTGCGAGGAATGTAAATGACAGTAATTTAAATTGCAGGAAATTAAAAGTGCGAGAAAATTAAATGACATAATTCGAAATAAAAATAAAAATTGTACGGAATAAACTCGATATTTGGAAATGGAGACTGTGTTCTCCAACCCAAAAATCTGAACTTCCAATTAATGTAACCTCTCAAAAATAGAATGGACTCTCAACATTTATTGAAAATTTACTCACTAAACAAACTCAAAACTGAAAATAAAGACTTACAAAAATAAAATTCACTGAGCCATACCTTGAAACTGACTGATGAATAAATTACAAGACATTAAAAATTGAATTCAGAAAAATAAAAATTGACTATAAAAATTCACTCACTATTTTTTTTCTGAATTTTTTTAACTCTAAAATCACACTAAAACATTCTAACTCACTGACATTCTAACACCACGACTGACTCTCTAACTCTAACTTCAGACTCCCTAATTTCTCACCACTGCTGGCTCCCTTCTCCAGTCCACGTACAGCCCTTATATAGGCATCAGAGAAAAGACACCAATAAACACTACTTAGCTGCCATGTTCCCCACTCGGAAAGTTATTCCATTTGTCCCTGCATGTGCGTCTGTCTTTGTTTGTTGCTTCTCCATTTATTTCCTTTTTAGTGTTTCGTCCCAGCGTGCATCCGTGAATTCTTTCGTCCGTGATTCTTCTTTCGGCGTTACTGCATTTTACTGGCCCCGCGTGCGTCCTCATTTCGTCCGTTGCCTATTTTTTTCTTTTCTCTTTTCTTTCCTTCCTGCCTGCTACACCGAGCGACATGCATGCACCGAATGATTTTTTTTTTTCTTTTTCTTTCCTTCCTTCCACTGGGTCTAGCCGAAACGCAAGTGCATCATTTTCTTTTTTTTTTCTTTTCTGTTGCAGTATGCGTGCATGAGCTCGAGCAGAGGCTTCGGTGATGGAGGAGGAGAGCTTCGGTCATGGCGTTGGGCTTCACTGGGGGGCGAAGCCTTGGTCTCCGGCATTTTCTGTTGACCACTGGCGGTCATTGGAGGTGCATGGTGGCGTGGAGGAGTGCAGAGGCAGCGGAACCGGGTGGCTGCATGCTGTTGTGCATGGGGTGGAGCTGGCCGTGGCGTTGGACAGTTCTTGGCCGTGCATGGGGTGGAGGAATGATCGCCGGCGTCGTCTGGTATTGCTGGTGGCTTCAGGCGGGCAGAGGATGGCTCACGGTGGCGGCTCGAAGCTGCTGTGCACGGTGGCACTGTAGCTCGAGACGCAGTGCGGGAGGTAGACGACGATCAAAACGACGTGCCGTTCATGTCGAAACGGCATGTCGTCGGCTGCAAACGGCAGGCGATTCTCTTGTTCAAAACGACATGTCGTTTTGTGAAAACGACAGGTCGTTTGCCTCAGACGACAGAAACGACCAACGTGCAAAACGACATGTCGTTTTTACTAAACGACATGTCGTTTATGACCTGCGCAGAAAAATAAATAAAATAAAATAAAATAAAAATAAAATAAAATAAAATAAAATAAACTAAAACAAACATAATAAAATAAAATAAAATTAGAAAAATAAAATAATTAATTAATTAAAAATTAAACAAAAACTAAACTAGAATATTAAAAATGTATTGTGCATGTGAGACAATAAAATCACAAGTTATAAAATATAAGCATAAACTATGCTTTTAATCAATTTAATTCATAACTTAGATTTATTACCTCTTGATCATTTTTTCATCTAAAATCAACGATAAAATAATAAAATAATTAAGAATACATTGATTTTAAATGTATAAAATATGCAATAATGCAGCTCAATCAGGAGGCCAGATAATGCTGCAACAAGTCAAAAGCCTCCAGACATTCAGATGCAGTTGGGAGGGGGCCAAGCCAAGATGGTCTAGCAAGTTGCGAATAGGACGAGGGAAAGGCAACCTCAAGCCGCACGAAAGCATGGAATGAAATAGGACCACCAGTGTAGAATGACCCTCAGCGTCGACGACACCTTCATTTGGACCAGGAACCTTGAAGGGCACTGATTTCGGCACCTATTAAGTGAGGGCCAATGTGACCAGCATCACCATAGATGCATTTGAATGCCAATTGCTGCCTTCGAACAACAGCCCGACGTCGGCATCACCCCTACCGGAAGCCTTGGGTTGAGTGGATTTCTCAGAAGCCATCAATGCATATGAGAATGAGCAAAGGAAAGAGAAGTTGGAAGAATAAGGTTGGCAAGAAAGCTACAGGATAATGAAAGGAAAGGGAACTCTAACCCTAACCATATTTATATAGGGGAAAGGCAACGGTTGGTCTCTCCCGTGGCAAAATGGAGAAGTATGAGTCGCTTCGAATTCTGGGAGTATAGTCCATGAAGTGATGCAAATGCGAAGAGCCATCTGACACCCCCAACATTAATGAGTCGCTTCAAATTCTGGGAGTATAGTCCACACCAAAAGAAAAGTTTAGGTACTTCTCGTATTTGAATGGAATCCACATCCCTTTTCCATTGAATGTCATGGTTCTTCCTCTCACTAGAGCCTTCATCAACTCACACTCCACTTTGAACCTTAAACATCGACGCCATGCCACATTATCGTCCTGGACATCCACCTCAAATACCTTCCCAATCAAGCCACCAGTTTGTTCACCCAACTGTCTGTTCATAGCACCCAGTGGGAGATTATGCATCTGGATCCAAAATTTCTCTCGAGTGAAATCCATTCGGTGAATCTGAGTTGATCCATCAAAGGATTTTAGAACAAATAGGTAGTTATGAAATAACCAAGGGCACCCATCGAGCACCCTATTCTTATCTTCCTAATTCACAAAAGTAATAATGAAATAGTTAGCTCCCATCTCATGAAAAACCATCGGTTTACTTACTCTCCAAATTTTCTCCATCGTCAATCTTATAACTTCATTTCCTACTAATCTCTCAGAGCAAATTTTCCCTACCAAGCTTCTCTCCCCCTTTTCCTTCCAGACTTCCTGTTTACTTGACTGTATCTTTATCTGCTTAATTTCTTCACTCAGCTTCAATCTATCCCAAATCTCTTCTAAATCCTCCATTCTCCCTTTCTTTGGCCACCGTAGTGAGCAGAGACTCCTCCTCCTTGCTTCCCCGAAGTAGGATAGACTAACTAACTTCTCCTCTATCGCTTTCTAAAAAGTGCTAGAGAGAAGACTACCAATGCATTTTAAATTGAAGAATCATTAGAGGTTAATAAGTGGTTGGAGGGTGTAAAACTAAGTTTTATAGGTACTCTGAAATGGAAAGCTCCATTGCATGTAATTGAATTTATTGAGCCATACAAATAATAATACAAAAATATAAATTACAAATCTTGTTCAAATATTATTGAATGCGAAGCCTTTAGTTCTCTTGGACAATCATAGCTTTATTGGGGAGTTAAAACGTACATTCGACAATCATGAGACTTAAGATCAGCAGAGAGTTGTTCGTCCACTAATGACTCTATTGATTGCTGCACAATTCATCAAACAACCTCTTGATTACACTATTGAAGAATATAATCCCTTTTTTATGTTATATGTTACAATATGTGAGTGAGTTATATGTATCTTACCTCCCATAAATCACGTGCACTAACCACTGTTGTTGATTTAAGGCCAATGTCAGACCAATTAGCAGAAACCCTAGCATTTGATGGCCCTCTATTCCACAGAACTATAGCTACCTTGCCATCACTAAGAGGACCAGCCCAAACCTACATTTTTTATTTAGAAATAAATATGTAAGAGTAATTTTTAAGAAAAATATTTGGTCTACACACAAATTTTATACAAGAAAGTTTGCATGCTAATGTGGCTTAATGCAATTAATCATATTGTAAAACTCTTGTTATTATAAGGTAAATTTGACATATTACATTAAGACCTGTCAGCAAATAAACTAATTCCTTATATAAAATTTGTGTGTAGACTTAATATGTCGCCATGTTCAATGCTTGTTTTAATTTGGAACTCCAACTATGGATGGAGTATTGATTGATCAAATCTAACATTCAAAACATATATAATCACTAAGAATTGGGTTTTTTAGAACATGTTTGGAATATTATTATTCTTAAGTGATTTTGGAATTGATGGGAAAACATGGACTTTTTATGAGATAAAAGAGAAGAAGATAAAAACAATTACCTCCAGATCCCCATCCTTCTTGACTTTTTTCCCTTGAACTCCCAATTTGTCTGTCCCAAAGTACTAATGGTAAGCAATTTTAAGTTTTCTTACTTTCAAATGGCATGCATTATATCGATATTAATTACCTTGATTGACTGCGATAACTTCTTCATTGCTAAGTAATTCTAATGTCACATTGTCCATAGCTCGAATGTCGCACCCAATCAACAAAGGAGCCTATGCACATGAAAATATTAATTAATTAATAGTTTTTTTCAAAGTCATACATTTTACAACATCAAAATATCAGTATGTGCACATCATCATACAAAAACATTTTAGCTAAAAGCTCGAGAAAAATAGTTACATAAAGTGAATCTCACAATATTTATTATGCATTTAAAGTTGTCCAAGCAAATCATTCGAACAGCTAAAATACTGAGAGGTCTACTTTATATATCTGTGTCTCTCATACTCTAGGCCTTGGAGTTCGATAAAAAAACTCTATGGAATTCAAATCCTAGAACCTTTACTCTCAAACTAGCAAAAAAGTTACAATGTGTACTTTCTATCAACATTTGACCGTCAAGATTGTGTCACGTTACATATTTAGTTTTGACAATGATGCCATTTATGAATTTGTGGAAGTTGAAAAATGTAATGTGTTAGTTTTAATAATTCACAATATGTGTACCTTGGCTATTGCCCAAATGCTAAAATGAGCACGATACTCGTCTGTTGTCATGCCTCCATTTCCAACTTCAAGCATGTCCGGATCTGACACCAATTAATTAGATCAATATGGTTCTTACAATATGAGTAAGATTACCAATTAATCTATTTTAATTCACACATATAAAGAAGATGAAAATAGGGTTTATTAATTACCATTCCACCCTCCGGGTCCAGCATAAGATGCCCATTTGTCATTTTGATCCGCACGTGATGTCATGCTAATAATTAGAAATAAGTAAAAATAATATTAATTTTCCTTAAAGAGTCATTGGAATATATAAGAACAAACAACATAGAACCATTCCATTGTTGAAGGGATTCTACACAAATATGAAAATTGCCTACGAATCAATATATCATTTATGACAATTATAAATCATGGTTATTTTGGCCAATTGATCTCATTTCAATAATTATTATTCTTTACATTTCTTTCCTGCGACTAGGCCTGTGGTAGGTATCTGGTTCAATATAGGTTTTTCTATCTTGAACTCGATCTAGGTGCTAGTCCATAATGATCAAAGTCGAATCACGAGTTTAGATTTTCATTTGGAGTTCATGAAAAATGATTAAATAATGATGATGATGATGATGATAAGAGATTTATTAACCAGGTTTGTTGATACAAATTATTTTAAGATGTTTAATAGAACCTTTTTTAAGAGCCTGCATATATAGAACAACTAAGCACACAATGAAATAAGTTTTGAAATGATTAGTGCATTATCTATTTCAAGCCACGTTGTTAATACCAATGCTGACAAATAATTAGTAAGAAGAAATTTACACTTTACAAAACCTCTAATTGAAACTAAAAATAGAACAAAAAATACCAAGACTATAGTATTCTCAAGGTTGTGTTTGGAAAAAATGGTGAGAAAAAGAACACTATAATCAGCAACTTACCTTTCCCACTTATCTTTGATGTCACCTGTTGTTCTCCAGCTATTTCCTATTTCTGCAGCCCAAGTGGCTGGGTCTTCTTCTCCCCTAAAATATTGAAACCAACCATTTACTTCCATATATTCACTTCAATGGTAAAGCAGGGGTTCAATAACTAATAAGGAATTATATTTGCAGTCGTGGAGTGCGTAAGCACTGTGTAATCTCTTTGAAAAAATAATTTTTTAATAATGAATTCCACTCTTTTGCAAAACGATTGCACGGCGCTGACGCATTTCACGATTGCATGTAGCATTACTCATAACTATTGGGTTGCATGTGGAGACTGGTCAATGAGCAGGAAATCAAGAAATAGAGAGTTCGCTCAACTGTAGCTCGCCCTAGCACTCTAGCGAAACTCAACCTGTGAGTTCACTGGAAGTGTGCTTGACGGTGGGCTCGAGCAAAGCTCAACCAGAGAGTTGGCTCAAGTCTCGTGCGACATCGGGCTCAAACGAGACACAAACCCTAGTGTTCGCTTGAGTTGTGCTTGACACACCTCTCGAGCCAATGTTGATTGGCTATTCGCTTGAGGCATGCTCGACACTCCACTCGAGCGAAGGATCTAGTTTTTGCCAGATTAGGGTTTCCAGCACCATTTCTATTTATATGTCAGATTTTGACTTTATTGTTACAATTTTCAGCATATTTTCATAGTGAACAATAGTCAAGTTAGTACATATCGTGTGAGAGTGAAAAAGCCCTAAAGATAGTGAGTTGTGATTGAGTGATTGTAATCTCATCTAGTTAATAAGATTTCTGCAGCTCTGTAGATGTAGGCAAGTTATCGAATCACATAAATTGTATGTCATCATTGGTGTGCTTGATCGTGCTTGCTTTTATTTGTTTGTCATCATTGGTGTGTGAGTGTTTTGCACAACAATTGGTATCAAGAGCTAAGGCCAGATTCTGTAGGAGAATGATGGCTAGAGACAAAATCAAAGCACCTGGGATCGAGAAGTTAGACGACACTGATTTTGGTTACTAGAAGATGCAGATCGAGGACTATCTCAATGGGAAGAGACTCCATTTTCCACTGTTGGGAAAGAAGTTAGAAAGCATGGATAATACTGAGTGGACCCTGTTAGATCGACAAGTTTTGGTACACAATATCAGTAAGGAGAGAACCATGGTGGATCTCATGGTGGCTTTGTCAGGTGTGTATGAAAAGTCCTCGGCGAATAACAAAGTGCACCTGATGAAGAAGTTGTTCAATTTGAGGATGTTTGAAGACATGTATGTGGTCCAACAATTGAATGAATTCAATACGATCACAAATCAACTGTCTTATGTAGAGATTGAGTTTGATGATGAGATTAGAGCATTGCTCTGTTGGTATCATTGCCAAATAGTTGGGAGGCCATGAGAATGGATGTGAGTAGTTTAGCCAGCAACACAAAACTGAACTATGATCACATACGTGATATGATCCTTGTTGAAGAGGTAAGTAGAAGAGACTCTTATGAGTTCTCATGTTCAGGATCTGCCTTGAATATTGACAATCGGGATAGAGGACATGACAAGTCAACCTCCAAGAGCAAGACAAGATCTGTGTAGCAGATCACATGATGGAGTTGTGGCAAGCTGAGCCACATCAAGAGAAACTGTAGGAATTAAGAAAGTGTTGAGGATGATGTGGTGAATGTAGTGGCTGAAGAAATACATGATACCCTAACACTTGCAATGCACAGCCCGATTGATTGTTGAGTGTTGGATTCAGGAGCTTCTTTCAATAGCACCTCACATCGAGAGATTATGCAGAATTATGTTATTGATAATTTTGGGAAGATGAATGCAACTAATAGAGAGGCACTAGATGTAGTGGGAGTGGATGTGTACATCACACTTCCAAATAGGGGTGTGTGGACTTTATAACAAGTTAGACACGTTTCAAATCTAGAGAAAAACCTGATCTCTATGAGACAAGTTAATGACAGTGGTTTCAGTACTATTCTCTGGAAGAGCTTGGAAGATCATTAAGATTGCGCTAGTTTAGCGTATGGTAAGAGATCTAACTCATTGTATTTAACATCAGGGTCCAATGATGTGCAGGAAAATACATGAGTGCAAAACGACAGGCTTGATCGAGCAAAACATATGAGGAAGCCAGAGGGAGTCAGCTTTTTCATTCCTCATCTAAGCCTGGGGAAGTTCGCAAACGGTGCCAAGATTGGTTAGAGACTGGATAATCCTAGTGCAATTTGAGTTGTGAGTCGCTCAGTGGATGTGCTAACTAAGGGCGATGTATGTGGAAGACTGAAGTCAGGCTCGACTTCAGTGCATCTTCTGGCTTAAATACGGGATCTGTGAGCTGCAAACCTGATAGGGCTTGGCTGGAAATAGTGACTAGCATGTAGAGAACCAGTCTCCAAGCATGAGATTGTTGGGTTGCATGTGGTGACTGGTCAGTGAGTATGAAATCGAGAAACAGATAGTTCGCTCGATTGTAGCTCAACCTAGCGCTCGAGCTAAACTTAACCCGTGAGTTCGGTCGAGTGTTGTGCGACATCGAGCTCGAGCTGTGTCTCGCTCGAGTTGTTCTTGACACACCGCTCGAGCCAATGTCAATTGGATGTTCGCTTGATGCGCGTTCGACATGCCGCTGAAGCAAAGGACCCAGTTTTTGCCAAATTAGGGTTTTCAGCACCGATTCTATTTATATGTCATATTTTGACTTTATTGTGTATGATTTTCAACATATTTTCAGAGTGAACAATAGTCAAGTGAATGCATATTGTGTAACAAAGCAAAAGCCCTAAAGAAAGTGAGTTGTGATTGAGTAATTGTAATCTCTTCTAGTTAATAAGATTTCTGCAGATTTGTGGACGTAGACAAGTTGCAGAACCATGTAAATTGTGTGTCGTGAGTGTGCTTGATCGTGCTTGCTTTTATTTATTTGTCATCGTTGGTGTGTGGGTGTTTTGCACAACAATAACTAATGGGCTAGGTCTTAGCTTCTCTTGTAATATTATTTTTCTAAATGGCAATTATTGCTTGTTGGGCACTTCAAATCAAGAGCAATGTCAGGTATAAGTCTAAAGTGTGCAAGTCTTGCCGCAGACCCTTTGTAAAAGTAGTAGATCCCACTTAACAAAAAATACATTTTTTCATAATGAGATCTACTTTTCTACAAATGGACTACAGCATGGGATTTGTACAAATCATTACTCTAAAATCAATGATCCTAAATTTTTGTACTACCGTTTATCTTTGGTTCCAGTTGCTTAATTCCCAAAAACATAGAGCTTGATACAAACAAAAAAACTTTCAATTATCTACTCACCATTCACAAAGAGAAAAGAAGATGGATCTCCCAGAATTCAATAAAGCTTGGCTCATTGTTGGATACCTGTTGCAACACAGGTTGAGAATGCCTTATTATAATTTATAAACTAACTAAAATCATGATATAGAATGACAATTACTAGCTAATACCTTTCCTTCGGACTTGTGCCATCATTGTTACAATTATCATACTTCAAGTAGTCAATACCCTATCATGTGTAGGATAAATTACCAGTTATTAGTATCTCAAAATGGCACAAGTTAATATTTTTATAGCTAAAAATCCCTCAAAATAAAATAAAATAAAAATAAATGAATGTTACCCAGGAAGCAAAAGTTTTTGCATCTTGTTCCTCGTGGCCTAGAGATCCAGGCATAGTCCGACTACAAGTTTGAGTTCTACAAAGAATATCAAGAAATAAATTGAGTACTGATCAAGGTATAGACTAGCTAGAATTAAGATCATTCTGGTAAATGAGCAAACATTAATTTGATACCCAGCATCAGAGTAAATCCCAAGCTTTAACCCTTTGCTATGGACATAATCTGCTAATGCCTTGATTCCAGATGGAAATTTTGAAGCTTTTGGCACCAAATTTCCCTGCCATAATTCAATTTTATGAGAATATATATATTTCCAGTACTTACATGTAATCTATAAACAAATTATTGAAAAATAAATGCAAAATATATACACATTATAATTAATTTTAATTTATTTGTTCACAAATGCATCCACTTATTCAGGAGAGGACTCTACATGATTTAGATCGTAACATATGTAGAAAATAAAATTCTTGGCTATTTATGAAGTATATGCATAGAGGGAACTGCTTGCTATGTTTACACAAGCTTTTACCTGTTGCTGTACATGTTAAGAATGAGTTTTGGCTTAGCAAAACGTTAATTCAAAATTCAATTCAGAATAAAATTGAATGATGCGCGCATCAGTTGGTACAATCACTTTTATAAGATTCATGTGTGTGTATATATATATTGAGAGAGAGAGAGAGAGAACGTACGAGTAATTCTCGTGTATATATAGAAGAGATATATACCTGGGAGTCTCTATTAAGTTCAGCCCAGCAATCATCTAAAAGACATTTAAAATTGTAGAGGGTTAGCTTAATCGTAATTTGTACTACACATCAGTAGTTGCAAAAATACAGAAATTCGTCGACGCCGGCTTACCTAGATTTATGTACTCGTACCCTATTGCGGCGAGTCCCGACGACACCATTGCATCCGCTGTAGCCAGAGATTTTGCAGCACAAAGCTAGCTATGTGAGGAACTTCATCAAAGTCTAGTTTTCCCAAACAAATATTGATGTAGGTGATGACTAAATTACCTGTTTCTCTAATCAATTTCTCCTCAATTTGACAGTGAAAGTGGTTCCAACTATTCCATCTGATCAACATTTAAACTTCATAATGAATCGGCTAATTTACATGTAAATAAGAAATTGATGACATTAATTGACAAAGAAAAATTAAAAAGAGTCAATCAAGTGTTTCAACTTTCCATGGTAATGAAATAGGTTGTGTACGAAGGAATGATAATTTAGTAGCTTACAAGTTAGGAAAACGTACTTTTAAGATTTTGTTCAAATTTTATGAAAATTTCGAGTTCGAGTAAGAGGGAGATAGACGCATGAAACAGGCCCTTTAGCATATACGCGGGTTAATGTTGTTTATGTAAATTTTTTCGAACAACATTAAATATTCATGAATAGATCTTGTAGGACCCATTTCATAGATAATTGTCCAAAATTTTGCCAAGTACTGCCAAGCATAAAATCAACTTCAATAATTAAATTGAGGAAAAAGAAATGAGGATTAGTGTAACCTAATCTATTTGGTCATGATCAGTCTTAATTTATGTATGACTTTGAACCAAAAGACACGTACGAGTACTATTAATGATTATTTTATGAGGGAATATTTAAAGGTATCTTTGCATTTCTTTACTCGGGAGGAAGGATTGGTGTTGGGATCGAAACTTGTCGATCGGCTGGGGTTTATCAATTGAGGGTGAAAAAAAAAAAATTGCAATTAATTTAATAAATGACAGAAATGTGGGGGTCATAAAGAAATTAGAAATGAAACTACTTAATTATCTATTAGCTAGGTTTATAATGATAGAAATTAGGGAAAAAAAAAAGGGTCCGAATTAAAATGAGTTTGATGGATCGAGAAGCATGCAGGAAAGATTTTTCATGTGATTCCTGAACCATATATTCCCTAACCACTTGGTAGTTGGTGAAATGTAAGCACTCGTGAAATAGAGAAATGATCAACTACCATCTAACGTACTATTAAACTACTATTGAATAAAATAATATTTAATTTATTTTTTATTTTTATTTTTATTTGGATTTGATGTATCTAAAATTTGAAAAAATTATATTTTATGAGGAAGTAGTAGATAAATTGTAGATGGGTTGTTACCGTATCATTGCTCCATGAAATAATGGAGACATTTTTTTATACTCTTAAATATTTAAAAAAAAATAAAAAATTCACAACATCATTAAAAAAATAATTTCCTAATGATTAAGTAAAAAAAAAAAAACAAAACACCTATCAGGACTACCCACTATTGGAACCCAATATCGATGGGTTTACTATTTTCATATTTTTATTCAACATTTTCTCTTTCATTTCCTAAAATCCAAAAAAATATTTTAACTCAAACTATTTCTAACTCATCTCCTCTCAACTCAAATATCTCACTATTATTCTCAAACTATTTCAACTCACTATCCAAATCAAGTCTTAATGTTGTCTCAAGAATTCATCTAGAGGTTGTTTGGAAGATTGGATAGTTTCATTTCATCTCACTTTCTTGCCAAACATCACTTAAACCACTTTCAATTTTTCAATTTTTCATTTAATCATTACAACTTTCTCAAACTTCCAAACAAAACACAAAAAATAATTCAACTTTTTCAAATCTCAAAATAAAAATAATATCAAAAAATTATATTCTAACAATATTTTAACTTTATATTAATATTTTTATTCAACCTTTTCTCTCATTTCTCAAAATCCTATAAAATATCATAACTCAAACAATTTTACTACTATTTACAGATTTCTCACATCTTATTCCCCAAACATCCCCTAGGAAACCATATGTGTCGTAGATCAAAGTTGAAGCAGCTTTAGAAAAAATCAGCAGTTGACCGGCCGAAACCCTCTCCCTCGAGTGAAACCCTCTCCCTTCTCCCTAAAACTTCCCAAAATCCAGATCTAACGTGAGGGGGAGGGAGCTTCAGCTCCTCCCCCCTCCCCTGTGTCTAGTTTATTTTCGAGTTGGTTTTTGTTTTTTTCAAGCCAAATAAGGGAGAATCGCCGTTCTAGTCGTTCCAACCGTCGACCGTATACACACGCCTCACCGGCATGACGCCTAGCCGCCGATCTTCAAGTCTACCAAATCCGACGTCCATCGGAGTGGCGCGTAGCCCGCACGCGCGGGACGAAGCTCCGGATCTAGCCGGCGCGTGGCCATCACGCACCACGGCCTTTGCCGACGTCACGCTCGGCTTCGGTGGAACCTCTGACTCCGGGACTTCAAAGTTTGATCGACGGTTTTCCTCTCAGTGTGAACAGTATCCGCACGTAACACTGCCGACTCTAGTGCACTGTTCATCCATTTTTTGATTTTGGCTTTTCCGTTTCAGTGTTTTTTCTTTCTAGTATTTGGTTTTGTTTAGTTTCTTTGGTTTGCTGTTGTATTGTTGACCCGAGTGAGCTACGGAGCTTTTGGATTGGACGTAATCCGAGGTAAGAGTTGTTCGAGAGTGGTGAGCGATGTTACGTCTGGTCATTGCACGGCCGGGCTGTTGTGGTCCATGCTTTAACTGGGTACTCGCTCAGTCTGGGCTCGAGATGCTGATGCTTGCGGTAGGCGTGTCATCCAGAGTCTCACCAGTGCTTGCGGTCTTTTTGTTGTGAATGTGTTTAGTTGTAATTTTTTTCAGTTTAATTTAGTTTTTAATGTAGTAGGAATAGGCTATTGGATTTAATATCCATAGCTGTGTCCCTAACTCATTCTTCTTAGGATGATTGAGAGAACCTGCAAGTTCTGGTTTACAGAACGCTTTCTCTGTTTTGAGAAAGTTTTAGAAGTTAAGACAATGTCCGCCACAAAGCAATTTGTGTGTAGGGAAGCCCTAGAGCTGTTGCGTTAGATTGGCTTAAGGTGTTTGGATTTTCCATGTACTGATCAGTCAACATTTGTAATTTCGGATCATTAATGAAATATGACTATTTCCATCAAAAAAAAAAAATGTGTCGTAGATCTTACTTTATATGCCTATTTTACTCCCGCTTTAGATTCTAGAGTTCAAACAAGAACTTTATCTAATCTAAATCCATATGAGATATTTTCATTAATTGAATTATTAGAACCATCTTCTTCTGTTATCCTTTGATTCATGCGGCCAAACTGATCAACTATAGAACTGAAAATGGGAGGAAAAATTATCAAAACTTAGTTGTATTTACAAACCGAACCTTTTGTCCCTGAAATGGAATGCCTATATGATATTTGGATGTCTTAGAGTAAGAGAGATCATATGACATGAGGTTGGTGATCCTCTAGTAATAATTATTAATATATATCTTTGTGAAATTTTCAAATAGTGAATTTCATATGTTTATATATTTCTCTCTCAATACAGAAAACATATTCAGTTACAGGAGAAAAAGAAAGACAGATATATTTTGATTCAACTTCTTTGAAATTCAGGATTCAAAAGAAAATAAATTCAACTAACTTCTTGATACAGTATAGTATGAAAACTGGATCATATGAATTAACATATGACAATTGGATTATACTGATCAGTATTAAATATATATATTTATATGAATAATGTTAAATACAGTTTTAAAGTATACAAATATCATACTTTTCTCGTTTTTAAAACAAATGGGATTCACCAAATAAAAAATAATATTTTTTTTTGTGGGTCTTATATTTATCCATATTTTCAAGGAGAATGGGCGTGGCTGGCACAACCTAAGATTACAAATATCATTCTCTCTCTCTCTCTCTATATATATATATATAATGGTTTTTGTGGGCTATTTTGATATTACCACGATGCACGACAAGAATTAATACTCCCATCCCTAAACTCGTATTACTGATCCTGGATGTGCCAGATTCACACTAGTGCATCATCATAGGCTTTTAAACTACATCTCATGCCAACCAGCTATAAACTGGCTAATGGAAAGAACAACTGATCTGCTGTCAATCTGAAGATTTCATCACTGAGCAACTGATCAAAACTAGCAGAAAACAGGGAATCTTGGATGGAACATTTCTTTCAGATCTATGTATATACATACAGAGACCAAGAGCAGGATTCTTAATTATTTCTTAAGACTAATATATAAAAGGAACAGACCAAAGGAGCTTACCCCATAGGAGGAGTTTTTCCAAGTCCATTGGCAAGAAGATTGGTCGACAGAGTACTGGTGGTTCGGAGCCGAGCAGCAGCCGCGCCGCCGCCACAACCAGCATTCGAGAGCAAAAAGATGGATACATAAGCCAGCATGACCACCCCCATAGCTGACGAACCTCTATGCAGAGATAGATAAGCCATATCTTGTTTATTAGCTTGATCTTCTATATGCAGCGCCCAATAATAATATATATGGTGAAATACATGAAGATGAACAAAACGGGAGGTGGTTGATCGTTGATGATGAAGCACTAATGAATATATATATTTATATATATATAAGTAGGAGCTCCGAAAGCGTATGAGCGCGAGAATATGGATGGTTTTACAGCTCAGCTGGAGTTTGGACTAAGGCTACCCCAATTCCAAAGTCGTTGGATTTCTTTGCTAACGCGTAATATAGAATAGTGGCCTATTTTCTTTACTTAATTAATGCGTGTGCCTGCCTGTATATTGAGAATGATGTGCACAGACTAGAGGATCACACACATCATTGGTCAAATGAAAGTAAAAGATCATGACATGTTAAATTAATTTGAGTTTTACTTTTTGTTATGCGAAACTGCATGAGTTGTCAATTTTCGTAAAATTAATATTGTAATTCGAGGCCGCTATCAACCTCTCATTTGAAAAGTAAAGGGAGGTTTGTTACATGGCATCATTATATCACGTGTCAACTTTTGATTAGCTGACATGATTATTGATGCTACGTGCTAGTCAGTTAGAGACCAACGCGTAGCCAGTTAGTTTTCTAACTAGAGATTGACGGAAATTTCAAATTGTAAAAAATGTGAAAAATCAAGTATCAATTTTGTAAGAGTCAAAAACTGAGGCATTGAATTGCAAAAAGGTAAAAAATCTAGATATTGATTTTTCAATTAACCCACTAATATATGAGAAGTGAAAAGTCTATATAGAAATCTTACAAAATGAAGTTTATAAACTAACGAACCAATGATACGACTGATCAACTTTACAATTAAAAAAATTTACTATCAGAGTTTTGAGTTATATTAGTTATAAGTTTCCTTGCGAAAGAATACCGACTAAACCAAACATTTGTCTTAAATCAATATATAGATTCCTTATTCTTGGAAGTCTTTGTTGGTGTATTATATGTAACAACAAGCTGGGAGACGTAGCCTTATCATCTATGGCAGCTGTTAATTCAAGCAAGATAATTATTCTTGGTATTGCGGGCACTCGACCGGCAAGACCTTGTAGTTTTCTTGGACGGTTGTAAGTTCATGCTTCGGGGTCATCACCATGCAGATCATCTTAGCAATTGTTTCTACTTCTTTATCTGTTGTACCGTTTGTGAATATCATGTTTACCTAACTCGTTTGTTTTTATAGATGAGATGAGATAAGTTGAGATTAAAGTTAAAAGTTGAATAAAATATTATTAGAATATATATTTTTTAATATTATTTTTGTTTTGAGATTTGAAAAAGTTGAATTGCTTATTTTATTTTGTGTGAAAATTTAAAAAAATTATAATAATTCAATAAGATGAAATGAGATGAGTTGAGAAGAATTGTAAAACCCAACGAAGAATTGTTTCTCATTTATCATGCATTTTACGAAATCCCAAAAATAAATATTAATCTCGTAAACTTCGTAAACATTAATTTTTTAATGAGATTTACTACTTAATTCGATAAATCTCAATAAAAATGTGTTGCATCTTTTGAATGGCCCCATTATCTTTCGCAAAATCCCAAATTGAAACGTAACGTGTTCTAACCATGTAAAGATTAGCAACCAGATCAGCACTCATTGGTCAATTTTTCTAGATGATCATAAGTACGTACTACAGTCATAAAGGGATTTTATAAAAATAAACTCACAAACTGATGTGATTTCAAGTGATATATTATATCTATTTTACAATTAAAATAACATTACAATCTGAAGTATTATATCAAGGCATATCAATTTGTATGCTTACTTTTGTGGAATCCTTTTATAACTAAAGTATTTCTCTTCCTCAATTGGCAATAATATATATGTAATGAATGAGTAGTGGAACTATTTTTAAAGGGCCCTGCTACATCCACTGAGAAACCTCACTGAGGGTTTCTACCGATAGTGCAAAAGAAAATTGTTTTTTTTTCAAACATTTTTTAAACCCTCTTAAACATTTTGAAAAAAAATTAAATCACAAACTCTTTAAAAAACCACTTCTTTAACCTAAAAGAAAATGGGTACACATACTCGATAGGATTTATAGGTGGGGAATATCATTTCCCATTTTTGAATATCTAACTCAATAACTTAAATGCATGGGTCAGGCTTTTAAACTAGATTGGCACCCTATTAAACAAATGAATTAGTTTAGAAGAAATATGGCTATTTTTCAAAGCAAACACATTACTGCATACGTTGTTGTTCAGAATGCTTTTAATTTGCTTAGAGAGAGATGTCTATTGTGGCAAAATCCTCCTCCTGCTAGAATTATATTGAATGTGGATGGGGCTCCTTTTCCTGAAATGGTTCTCAAGACCCAATCCATCAAGGGGCTATCACTAGAAGATAAAGGAAGACAGAGATAAAGGAGACAGAGAAGGGACAAGGGAAGACAACAGGTAATGTGTAAGGAGAGAAAATGGGTGATATGATGTAAAATAAAGGGAAGTAACATAAAGCAAAGGGGGGCAGGAGATAAAAGGGATAGGGTGCCTACGGTTTCAGGGACTTTACTTTTTGGATGCTTAGAGGGATTTTTGGTCAGGCTTCTTGGGGGACTTCTTTGACTTTTTCTTCAACCTCTAGACAGAGACCTCCAGGGAGAACATTTTCTCCAGCAAGTAGATCTCTACCTCCTATTGTACAGAGAGAAATGAGAGGCAATGAGAGATAGTAAACAAGCATATTATAGTGAAATCTCTTCTCCCCAAACATAGGCTTAGTGCTGAATCAAGTAAATTTGTGTGTCCGTCTTCTTTATTTTCTCTGCATTTAAATATTGTTCACCGATATGGACGTACGTACGGACACAGTATAGCCGCACCAGATCATCCTCAGGTGCTCCACACCTCACAGATCGAGACCCAGCCCACCTTAGTGCATTTGGGAATGAATCTTTCTCCCATTTCGGACTACACCCTTTTTGAGCGTTAACAGAGTAGTTTCTCAATTTTTCCTCAAACCAATTAGATTGGAGAGATAGCACAAAATCCAAATCTGCTTTGATTTGGGTTTAAACTAGGGTATAAAGATTGAATGAATTATACTTGGTCGCAGGAGGGATTGAGATAAATAGTTGAGGAGCGTGTAGCATGAGAATGACTCCCAACAAGACCATTTGGTCTTTTTTATTTGTTTTGATTTTATTTCATTAATTTTTTTCATGTCTTTAAATATTTTTAAAAAAAATCCACATCATTAAAAACACTTCATTAATCATTAAGTAAAAAAAATAAAATTAAAAATTTATCGGGATCCATCTTCCGGATGGATCCTTGGTGGGATTAACTTTTCTCATAGTTGAGAGCCATTGAGAATTAATATGGTTAATATTGACATTGCTGTATCTATTGAGTTCAATGAGATTTCCAATTTTGAAAGTAGGGGATAGAGAAACTAAGAAGTGGCAAAGAGAGTCCACAAGTATTCTTAGCAGCAGAAGTGGCAATTTGGTCAAGTATTTATGTGATATATCATATTGACTGATAAGTGATAAGAGAATAAATAATATTTGTAGTTATAGAGTGGGTAAACAATACTTGGAGATAACTGAGAATTGAAGGATGCTTTAGTGATTTCTTTGTTAAGGTCATTTTAGACAATACTTGTTATGTTAAAATGTAAACAAGGAGCTTGATACTCCATTGTCGAGAAGTTTGATTTAAAACTATGAATGAAGAAGTTGGGATATTAGTTTATTCTGGTATAACTTTTAAATGACTTATTCCGCTACGATTTATTGCATACTGCTAATATACACAGGTGCATTGCATCTTATCTATCATGTACGAGGTGTATGTAGCCTTGTGTTGCATGTCCCAGCTTTCCAGTCACTGTCCAATCCCAAGTAGGGGCTGGAGGCGCCACAAGTAACAAAATGAAAGAGATAAGCAAAGAATCACATAAACCAAACAGCCTCTAGGAGAACACAAACCCCCTTGCAGCAACCTTAGTTGCGTAAATTAGCCTCAAATCATCATGTAGAGGATGATTCCAAGGCTCTATATAAACCCTAACAAAATTCTGTAATCGGACAAACAAAGAACAAAGAAAATCCTTAAACTATTCCAAAAACAACTCCCTTTCACGATCGTGCCTTTGCTCTTTTATTCCCTTCCACTTTCACCTCCATTTCGCTCTCCTCTAACTGCCTTCTCCTTCTATCATAATTCTGCCCCTTTGGTGAAAACCTTATCTCTCGAAGTTTCCGTGTGTTCCCTCGATTTCCTCTGCGATGGATGCGAGGTAAAGTGATTGTGGGAGTTAGACCATCCGAAGAGACCTAGGCCTTATGGTAAGGCTAGGCCTTATTTCCTGCAAGCAAAATATAGCTATGAGTCCAAAGAAAAGTTTTAAATCAAGTACATCTTCTATTTTTGTAATCTTTGAAACGAGGGCCATCTTCTCAAAATGTATCATTATATTATCCTTTGTAATACAAGTCAACCTCCAATTAATTCAATTTAGCAGGTAAATTAATCACAATATCTTGGCAATCAACGACCATCAACACACATTGTAAGCATCGTAAAGGAAGCCACGTACCTCGAATAGTGAGCGTTTACTAAGCCCAACCTTTGGCGGATTGGCTTTCCAACAATCGAATCATGGCCTCAAGCATCCAAGTGTCCGTGAGCTTAAGCTTCAGAGAAGTATGGTTCCTTTTTCTAAAGAGGAAGTAGAATGAACGAGAGAGATATAGACAAAGAAAAAAGTCAAGTTTTCATAAACATTGAAAGTGAGTGATGGAGATGGCTGGCAAGGATAATAAACGAGAAGAGAAATCTTCACTAGTTCTTTGTCACAAGTCTCGGTACTAGTCCATTTCTTGGCAAGCTTCCAACTATCCAAGTGTATGCCGGATTAAGGGACTGACAGAGAAAGCAATGATGCACTCTGTTGTGCCCCCACAAGCTCGGCCAAGGAGAGGCAAACTTCACAAGTAGGTTTGGTCCTCTAGTTTGCCGCTTATGAGTGTCGCACATGTGATGATAAAACATCTACGCATAGTAGAGTGGAAGGTGAGTCTATAATTCTTCTTGCAATAATGTCTTATTGGCGGAATAAGTATTTCTTGAGAGTACTTGGTACGTTTTCGAGCAAGTGGTTGGATTGAGTTACTTCTGAGCACTCCCAAAACTCTTTTGCGCACCCACTATGGTTTATATCTGTAATACCCCTCTCCTTCTTTTTGACGTAAGCAAATTTTGAGGACAAAATTTATTACAAGGAGGAGAGGATGTAACAGTCCGCCCCTTCTCTCTAGCAATTGTGAGTCTCGTTATGCGTGTTAAATCTCGATGGTGTGTTTTTAAAGATATTAAGTGATTTCTAAAGTGAACCCAGGGTTTTAAAGCCCTCAAATATTTTAAATGCCCTAGAAATATTTATATAGGGTATTTCCAATATTATTAAACCAAGCCTGATTTTAAGTAAGACAATTATAATATTTTTGAAGAGCTACAAAAATATTATAATTGTAGAAAATTATTTTATTAAAATGATTTTAGTTATTTAAAGTATTATGGGATTTAAATTATGCTAAAAACTCTAATTAATTAAATGGTTTAATTCTCTTAAAAATATTAGGCAAGACTTCATCATTTTATTAATGATGAAAGAATATTATTTTATAAACTAAAGTTTAGTTTAAATAATATTCTATCTTAATTCCTCTCAGTATTTTTAATTAAGTTAATGTTTACGCATTTTCAAATCAGTATTTAATCTCACATCGTTAGATCGTTTTGAAGACCCCAAGATAAAGGGTTGGGATTAAAACCCTAAGGCCCTTAGCTTTTTCCTCACTTTCGTCTCTTTCCCTCTCTCTCCTCTCTCTCCCCTTGAGCCTAACGAAAGCCCCTCCTCCCTCTCACCTGATTCACTTCAGCTCAGCCTGTCTGCGCCGCACGCCGCCCAGCCTCACCGCCACCACTGCTAACTCCCTCTCATGCCAGCAACCAAGCCAGCCACCACCAAGCTCCCCCACATGCAACTCTCTCTCTCTCTCCTCTAGCAATAGCCACCACCAACGACTCCCCTCACGCCACCGTATAAGACCAACCATGCCACCGAGCACCACCACGAGCACCCCCTGACCTCCTCATTCATCCTCCTCTTGACCTAGCCACCATAGCTCCTCTCTAGGCCACTCACGAAACCCACAGGTTTCTCCCTTTTTCACCACCATCCATCATCTCCCAGCCATGGCACCACCACCAGGAGCTCCTGCTCCCACCGGTGACCTCCCCTAGCCACCCCCATGCCCAACCGAGCCTCCCTCCTCCCTCACACTCTCTCCCTCTTTCACAAACTCTCCCTCACACATAACCCAGATCTACCGTCTCCACCTCGCCACCACAGCTCCACCAGAAACCCCCTAAGCTCCTTCATGGCCAGCCATGACCAACCAAGCTCTCTCTCCAAATTTCCTTGTTGAAACCCACAGCCTAAACTCCTCCACAAGCCACTGTGTCTCTGACGTGTGCCACCTCGGCACAACCACGAGAAATCCTAGATCTGGTTCCCGAGATAGTCCCGTTGTAAGGTCACGGCAGTGACCACTATCGCCCAAGCTAGTGGCTTCCAACACCACTGGCCATGCCAAATAGTGAGCAATGCACAGGTTATCCCATCGATGGTATACCTCTCTTTCCCTTTATCCTCGTTATTATGTTAGTTGGTTGGTTAGGTTGTGGACTGTGTTGTTAGTATTTGTGGTGTTCATTGTGTAGTGTTGTGAACTGTGTTGTGAAATGTGGCTGTGAAGTATGTGCTGTATGGGTGACATGTCGTTGTGTGGAATGGGAAAAGTACACGTGGAGTGTACTCTATGTGGCATAGCATAGTGTGAAAGGAGTACATGTAGAGTGTACTCCATGTGGTGGAGTGATGCACCATATGGTGTGTATGCCGTAGTGGTGATGTAGCGCAGCGTGTGTGAAGGGAGTACACGTGGAGTGTGTTCCATTAGGTGAAGAGATACACCGTGTGGCGTGTCACAAAGATAAGGATGATTGCGTAGTTGATGAGCATAGCGCGTGATGAGCATAGCACGTGATGAGTAGTGTCAGGAACTGTGGAACAGTGTCCCAAAGTAGTTATGATGTGGCCTGTAGTCTAAGGTGACAGGTGTCACCATGTAGTTGACTTATAGCTGGGAGTATGTGTGAAGTGACAGGATAGTGTAAGAGTAATGTAGTGAACGCATGATTAGGGAATGTCACAAAGTGACATGGTTATATAAGAAGTCGTGCTTGTGATGGGTGAGGAGCTAGTATAATAATGGCGCAACAGAAACTTGATGAGATATCACGATGTGACAAGAGTACTTGAGGGACTGTACTCATGATGAGTTAGGAGTTGGTGTAGAAATGATGTAGCGGGATGTCAGGTAACGTGACAATGTCATGGTGGAGCTTGAGAGTAGTCTCGAGCTATATGACGTGACGTAAAGTATAGTTATGAATGGAGTCCTGTCATGTCAAGTGTTGGGATGAACTATCAAGAGGGACAGGTAGCATAAAGAGTCATGCTAGCCAGGTTAAGAGAAGGTTGGTAACGAAGTATGGCGCTTGTCCATACGAGTATGTGATCAACGGATTATATGTTGCTCTTAGGTGATAAAGGGGTAAGGTACATGTGCAATCTGGTTAGACACATGTGCTAGACGGATTCACCATATGTAATGGGTAATCTGTCATAGGCATGGTTACATGGTACTTAAGCCTCAGAGTTGGCTTAGAGCAGTATGACGTGTATGGATGGGCATGAGGATTTAGTGTGGGCTAAGGTGCATGAAGGTGGTGACAGGTGTATTGTCAAGGATTAAGATGCATGATTTCGCCGGTCGGAATCATGCATCGGAATGTGGTCAATAGAAAGAGTAAGATGAGGGTCTTGGTGTCTTAACCCTAAGGTGAATCGTAGAGGTTCACTTTAGTGGATAAGCACTCAAGGTAAAACCTTGAATTTGGAAGAGCTAGCAATCGTAAGTAGATCTCGAAGATTTTAGCATAGTAAGGTACATGTAAGAGCACATAAGTCTAGGCATAAGAGTTTTAAATGTATGAGAGAGGCCTTTTTCTTTTAAGATTTATGTTTTCTACTGTAAATCTCTTTTATTTTCAAAGCACATTTTATTTTATAACATAGAGTCTTGCACCCTGGGTGTGGAAGTAAAAGTTTTAAAACAAACGGTAATTCCCGTCGTCTTTTCCAAAATCATTTTATAAAAAATCCCACCACAAGGCCGGGTGTTAGATAATGGTATCAGAGCAAGGTCCAGGTTATGCTAGACTCTATAAAATTCTTTTGATAATAAAAGAGATAAAACTTTTTCCAAAGAGAGAAATTTTTTGAAAAAGGGAACTACAAGTGAAGGAAAAACCTAGACTGACGTCTTCCCAAGGCATGTCTCATCCTGCAGTAAGTATAAGAAAGTATTTATTCTAATGCTATGATATTTTCAAAGTATGACCTAATTAATGCATGCATGTTAGACTGGCAACTAGTGAGAGGTAGTAACGCTAAGTGCATAGAATGTAAGGGGTATCAGAGACTGAACATAGTTAGAGGATAAGGAATGGACGATGGAATGTTAGGACATGTAGAAATGGTTGCTTGCTAATTGAGGAGCGGATTAGAAACGTTTGAGAGACTGCAATAGTTAAGAAACGCATGAACGACCACGAGCTAAGCTAGGATCGAGATGGATCAAGAGAGACTACAATTGTTAAACCATGTGATGTTTTAGTTTGAAGATCTCATCTTTTTAAGCTATGGATCAAGAGATTGATCAAAGCTAGTTAAGGAAAAGTTTCTGTTTTTGGACAAAGTGTAGAACCAAAAACTCCTAGTGTTGTTTTGTGATTTTTGATGACTTTTATTTTTATGACATAAAGCATGGTTGATCTTAAGATGATCTTAAGATGATGTTATGAATATGGTAGATGTAAGATTTGATTTTCTTGGAATTTTTGGAGATGTTTTGAATAAGGTCAAAACTTGTGTTTCAAGAGTTTGTTTTTGGTTAAAAAGTTTTGATCTTTTTACTAAAACGTTTGGTGGTGATGATTAGTATTTCTTTATAATGGATGTTTGAGTATGTTTTTAAACTTAGGATAGGAAGATCTTTGCTGTAAAATTTTGGTTTAATCTTGAGTTTTGAATTTGAAAAAATTGCAACAAACATTAAGGGAAAAAGCTTATGCATGTTTCAGCCCCTATAGAGTTTTCATGGTTGTGTTTCATTTTAAATTTTTCTGATTTTATATTTGAGTCTAAGACAACATTTACATGAGATATGAAAATTTTGGTGATTTTTGGAGTTAGGACGTAAAATCCTTAAGTTAGGGGTAAAATGGTCATTTTTCCACATGTAGAGGATAAATGGTAATTTTACCCTAAGTTAATATTTTTTCATATTTTTAGTTGTTAGTAGTTAGGTTCTAACTTTTAGAAATCACTACTTTCAATTACTCGTGATCACCCTTGAGTTTTTGCTTAGAAACGCAAAGATCGAGGTAAGTTAGCTTTTAACTTATCAGTTTAATGTGTATGGGTGACAAGTAAAGAAACTACAATGTATGTATGTATATTATTTTATGTGCCATGCCAATTCATTACATAGTCATCTATCACAGAATTTATTCTGTCATGAATTGTTCATCTATTACGCAAGATAATATGTCAGGTTTTACTATACATTGCAAGTACGTCTTGTTAAGTATGTCATCTGTTACATGTATGTCATATCATGTAATATTTACTGTTGCATGCTTCTCATGTTAAGCATGTTGTCCGTTATAGGTTATGCCATGTTAAGTATGTTGCCTGTTACATGTTATGTCATGTTACAAAATGTTCATTTCTCAAGTAAGTCGTATCTTTTGAGTTACTTTCAAGTCATGTTGTGTTACGTTAGGGCTTCTGTCCTTTCATATTCGAGTCACATTTCATCTTAAATACATTTTTTGTATTTCGAGAACAGTCATGTTAAGTTAAGTTCATGTTTTCAGTTAAGTTGTACTACGGTCAAGGATGATACGTGCTAATTGGTATTGTGATCAAGGCTTATGCACTGCCAAGTACTATGATGAAAGAGTAAAATCTGTAGTACTACAAAAGGGTATATCAGTTAAATTATACTACGGTCAAGAATGATATGCGCTGCCTGGTACTATGGTCAAGGTTATGAGCTGCCGAGTACTATAGTGAAGGAGTAAAATTTGCCGTACTATAATCATCAAGTTAAGTCTAAACCGTTAAAGAACAAGATTCCAAGTTCATGTTAAGTCAAGTCTCAGATCAAGTTCATGTTAAGTCGAGCCTTAGATCAAGTTCATGTCAAGTCAAGTCTCAGTTTAAGTCCAATTCAGTTTGAGCAAGTCAAGTTCAGTTCACACTTCAATTTAAGTTATGTCAGTTATGTTATGTTGTACACAAGTTATGGTATGATTACTTATGACTTGATTATGTATTCATGTTTTTACTACCATTTATGCATCATTAATCTATGTTGAGGTTTTCTATTAACTTGCTGAGATTTGTAATCAAATCTCACTGTGGTAGTCCTAACTACCATTCTCCCCAAATCGTAGATCTTGTTACATGACCCAAAGGAGAACTGAGATTCGACCAATTGGACACAGTCGACTGAGCGACGGTGCAACATCAATGTTAATATAGTAGTTAACTTGAATTACTACTTGTACTATGAAGTTGCATCTCCAATATTCTTTTGATCATAGCCATTTTGGACTAGCATTATGATCTTAGTTGTTTAGTATGTCCTTTTGTATGAAGTATGTTTTAAGTGTTTGGGATATTTTTAGTTTGGTGCATAATATTACTCAAAAAAAAAATTATCTACTGTGAATATTGCATAATGCTAGATGCATGTTAGGAACATTGCATTTTATATGTCATGAACAGGGGTAGGTAACCTTGTGTTTCATATCTCAAAAATCTGGGGACGTCACATAGTTAATTGCTCGTCGTTCGGTTTGATCGACACCTTGCTTGCCCAGTGTCATGCCTACGTATCCTTTGTTATTACTCACCTTTGTTATTGCTCACCCTTTTCATTGCTTGCACAATACTATGCACGCTTACTTTACTCGCCCAACATTGTGTTTGCTTAAAACTTTGCTCATCCTAGGCTTTGCCCATCTACCTTTGCTCGCCCAGCAAGACTATTCCTTATGCTTGAGATATGATGTTGGGCGTGGTTCTTACATCCTCCTCCCTCCCCTTTAAAAGATAATTTCATCCTCGAAATTGGATAGTGCTAGTACGACCACAATTAGTCAAAGAGAGGTTAAGAAATTTACCTCCATTGTTGTCCTCATTGCTAGTAACTGGCTCGAAGGATGACAGCGAGGGAAGTTTTGACTCTTCAAACATGGTGCTCTGCAGGTAGTAGTGGAACTTCTTGTCATCCAAGTCAAAGTAGGCGTTGATGAACTCATTTGGATCTAGTCCAGCCTCTACCAGTGGGTTTGGAGGCCCCTCCACTAGTGTTCTCACTTTGAGTTGAAGTCGTTCATGATTCTGGAAAATGAGGCCTAGATCTGGCACATCTTCCACGGGCCTTAGTTGGGTAACTGGACTCAGCCACGCATCTTGCCTCATTTTCATCTAGGAACTCTCGTTCACATGTTCTGAGCCTTTCCTTGTGGGACTAGGTTGGTCAAGTGAATATGACTCCATTATGGTAGTCCAAAATTTCATTGCGATGCCTTGCAATTCTGGCCATAGCTCATTGGTGCTCTTCCTTAGCTTGTTGGTGCACTTCCTCAACTTCTTGTCGCCCTTCTCATTTCTTGTCCACTTTTTATCTCTCTTGAATAATGCATTTGATAACCTCTAGTAGAAGAACAGACTTGTGCGTGGTTCGCCTTGTTCTTACTAGGATTATTGCAAGTTGTCAAAAGACATTAGGACAAGAATGCTCAATCATGCATCATAGGGAAATGATGTAGATCCAAAAAACATAATTAGTTTCATCCATCTAACAAACATTCAAAAATTGTAATAAAGTTCTATATTTATTACACATATATTTGTTGGGTCACAAAAACCCAAACAAGTAAGAGAACTGCCCCCCCCCCCCCAATTTTCTTCCATTTCCCAGGTGAGTTTTTGAGCTTCTGAATTTTGCCACAATATCTTATACCAAGGATATTGTCTTTGACCTTAGCCTTTGTTCCTTCTAGCTACAATTTAGACCGGCATTTCTTCATATGTTAGGTTGGGCTGAAGTTGGATATCACAAGGATGACTATTTAGGGCTTCCTTAAGGTGGAGACATGGAGCACATTGTGCATGTCTCCAAAATCAGCCAAGTGCAACCCTATAGGCCACTATGCCTATCCTTTCCACCACTTTGAAGGGTTCAACATATCTCATACTTGACTTTTATTTCTTTCCAAAGCATCTTACTATCTTCATGGGTGACACCTTGATATACACCCAATTGCCTTCCTCGAAGTTCAAGTATCTTCTCCATGTGTTAGCATAACTCTTTCGTCGACTCTGCACTGCCACCATCTTACCTTTTATAATCTTAATTGGATCCTTCATCTTTTGGATTAACTCTGTCCCAATGATCTTACTTTCCCCGGCTTCATAAGGTGCCATTTGGATGGTCGCTTAGTTACTATTGTTGTAGGCAAACTCGATGAGGGATAAGTGATTCTCCCAACTTCCCTTGAATTATAGGGCAAATTCCCTCAACATGTCCTCCAAGGTTTATATGATGTCCGTGTTAGTAATCGGAAGAAAATGAGCACTCTTGACCAATATGTCCAATACCACCCATACCAAATTCTACCCACTTGGCATCCTCAACAATCCAACCACAAATTTCATTGTTGAGTCATCCCATTTCCATTCAGGGATCGACAGAGGTTGTAGGTTCCCATCGAGTATTTGGTGTTTTGCATTCACTTGTTGACAGGTGTAGCACATTTCAACAAACATCACTATGTTCCTTTTCATTCCTTCCAACCAAAAATCTTTCTTGAGATTTTGGTACATCTTCGTGCTTACAAGATGTATTGAGTATGGTGTGGCATGGGCCTCACCTAGGATCTTTTCCTTGACCTCTAAATCCCTAGGGATCACTTTTCAGTTCTTATATAGTAGGGTGCCATCCCTACTAAGGTTGTAATGCATGGGCCCTTTTGCCTTTCTGACAACCCTTTGTTGAATATCCATTATTTTAAGGTCTTTTCTCTACTGGGCTTTTCATCTTATGAAAGTCTATCACCCTTGCCTCCTATATCGAGGCTATGACCTTCTCTTGGTGGGAGCTGTCAAGCAACAATCTCCTTATTTCACTGAAGAGGAAATACATCTTCGAGGGTTCCACTACACCCTCCACTCTTGATTGCTGACTCAATGTATAGGCAACCAGGTTGGCCTTCCCTGAGTGATACTTGATTTCACACTAATAGTCGTTGATTATCTCCAAATTTTCAAGGAAAAACCCACTACTACTAGCTCTAGATCATGCATGGCCTAGTTCTTCTCATGGTCCTTCAATTAACACGGTGCATACGTTACTACTCGACCTTTTTGCATCAAAATGCATCTAAGGTCATACTTAGACGCATCGCTTAAGGCCCCAATTTCTGAACACATGGTTAGCCTTCTCTTAAATTCTTGAAAAAATCATTCACATCTCTCGATCCAAACGAACTTGGCTTTCTACTTGGTCAGGGCCATGAGTGGACCTAAGAGTCAGGACAAATCTTCCATGAATCTCCTGTAGAAACTTCTGATCTCGTGGACTTTCGTGGGCTATTGCCTATCTACTATTGAGTCAATCTTGCTAAGGTCCACTACAACTCCATCCTTGGATATCACATGATCAAGGAACTTGAATTCTTCTAGCCAAAAACCACACCTACTAAGCTTTGCCACAAAAAAATAAAAATAAAAAATAGCAGTGCTCACTTAGTGTAACACCCCGGTCTAGCACCAAGCCACTTTCTAAAATTTTGTTGGATTTATACGTATGAAGAGCCCAATTAATGTTTTACTATTCTTTTTATATTTATTGTGGGTCTGAATTTTATTTTGGTAGATATCAAATTTTTTTAATGGGCTTGCTATTTTAGTAATTTTCCTTAAATATTTTGGGTTAGATGAAAATTTTTTTCAAGCCAAGAAATTTGTGGGACAAGTTGGAATTTTGTAGAGTTTGATTCAAGGCCCAAAATTCAAGGAAAAAGCCCATTTTTATATATTACCAAAAACGTGTGCCAAAAATTTTGAAATGGGCTCTACTCCCATGCCTATTTGTAGTAAACTGGGAGACCTAACGTGTAGTGTTTTTAAAAAACTCCCCACCATGCACAACTCCACTCTCATGCACATGCACGTCTCCTCTCCCTATGGTTGTCCCATCACCTATATATATACATAGGTAACTGTATGTTGATAGTACCAAGCTATGTTTGCAGCAGCCTAAGTCTTCAATGAAGCACCTCCTACATGTAGCTGCTGCTAGCCACTACCCAAGGCCTAGACAATTGCAGCTCCACAAGCTACCAGCCCACGTACTGTGACCCAAACTCTGCCGCAACAACCCACGCTCAGCAGCATCTCCACACTTCCTTCCACAACTACACCATGCTCTGCCCCCCACCGTGCACTTCTGCAGTGCACCACCCACTACCTGCACAGGATGATCACCACCATAGGTAGCACCACGTGAGACGCCAACCACACCGAGAGGCCGACCCACCAAGAGGCACTTCACAAAAAACCAGCTGTACCGCTTCTCTTTTTCTCACCTCAACCACCAGCTGCTTAAGCCTCCACCCTTTGCCTCCGTGGCAAGCCACCGAAAACCATTGATGGGTGTGCTCTGTTCTCACCATACCAAAATAGAGCAGCCCCATTCCCCTGGCTCACATCTCTTTTGTGAAAATGAGATGGGTAATAAACCTCCATAGCTCCATGTACTTGGCAGCATACTATCCGACCATCATATCACCCTTAGAGTTGGTTGCTAGTTCATGGCCTCTAGCGAATCCATAATAAGCAATTGTTGCTTAGTGTCCCACCATATAGTTGTTTCTCCTCGTAATAGATATCCAGCATGTTGCACCTTCTGTTCCTCAATACATCCACAAATCTCGAAGGTCCAATCAAGATCAATGATCAACCTCCCAGACTTCATGGGACCTTCGTTCCAGCTAAACCCAGGGTAGGCTAGGAACAATTCGTAGGGACAACCCCTCTACTTAGCACATTGATGTTGGGCCTACTACTATTGTTCTGTGTGTGCCCATTGTTGCTGAAAGAGTTCTTGTTGCTTTGCAGCATATCGTTCATGCGATTGATGGCCTGATCAATGACGTAGCTCTCTACGTGGATATTCCTCTTCACGTGCCTCCTTGGGTTGCTAACTTTGGGGTAGGCTAGGTCACACCAAGATGACTCTCCTGCCATAGGACTCAATTTCACCACTTTTGCCTACCTTGAGACTCCCAAAAATTTAAGCCTACCATACTAAGATTAATGCCTAATCTATGAAATGTTCCTCCATGAATTATAGATTTATCCAAAAACATAAATCTCTGATACCACCCAAGGCTATGACACCCCCAAACCCCACTTGTGTTTTGGCAGTAAAGTCGTGGCATTGAGATGTGCACCAAACATGGCACTCCCTCACTTTGTGTGAAAAGTTGTGTGCTCACTCATGCGTGTAAAAAGATTCACAACGGAAAAATATTAAGGTCCTGTAATGAAAATATAATTGTAGTAATAGAGATAACATTAAAAACACCAAACCCGGTATCATAAACATCCATAAGTCACCATGTCCTAAACTCTAACTTAGCTAAAGTTATTACAATTCATACTTCTATTCATCAAATCGCTTAAAACATAACAAATTAATCAGTAACAAAAAAGTAGCCCTACGGAGGCAATCCTCTATCTCACTCCTCAGGTTGTGATGGGTCTTCCTGCTCATACTTGCCTCATTACCTAAATTTTCATCAATGTTTATGGTTTTAAGAAGTGAACCCTTATTAGGGCTACCACAGTGAGATTTTGAAAAATCTTAAGTTAAAACCATGACAAAGCATATAATGTATGTAATGATAGTAAAAAATACAACAAAGAAACATAAGGAATCCAAGCAATGATGCATACTTACAGAGATAACATAGCTCGAGAAAATGATATTTGGCTTCTGGGGGTAGCCAGCACCACCGAGCAACACTATGTAAACAATGTATATGCACTGAGATTTAAAACAGAAAAAGCAGCCAAGCAATAGATATACACGATCTTAAATCCTTTAAATAATTGGAAACCCTCATCGGGCAACATAAATAACATTTCTTCAATACAGTAAACTTTTTCAAGAACCCAATGCTCAAATATCAAATCCAAAGCTCATGAGTCTAAAAACTCTAGGTTCTCAATTAACCACAAGATCAATTTGAGAACCCCACGCCCTCCATTACCCAAATTCATTTAAAGACCCTAGGTTGTAATACCCAAATTCTACTACATAGGTTCTTACGTCATTTCTTTAATTTGATTTCTTAAGTCAAATATTTTTTAGGTAGGATTTTTATGATTTTAATATTTTATTATTCTATTTTAAGATATGTGTGCTTTTATTTTTATGTGGGTCATTAAAATAATCTAAGGGAATATTTTTAGATCTTATAATATATTTTTCTTAAACCCCTACCTTTTATTTAATTGAAGAGTGGCCCAAACTTTCTCCACCGTAGGATGAGCATCTGAGAAAAAAATATCTCCCATGACTTAATCTCCATCGTCCGTTCCTTATCTTCCAAGGGAAGCTTTGACTCACTTTTCTTAAGTGATGACCGACTTATCCATTAAGCCATTCAGACCCCTTTATTCTTCTCCTACACAACAACCTCAAGTTTCCTAGATAAGCCAAAAAGATCTCCTTCAAGCCCTAAAGTGCAGCCATTTTCAACTACATGAAAAGGACCCTCTCGGTTTCCTCTAGCACTGAGCGACTCCATCTTCCCTTTCTCCAAGCCGATTCTTCCATCTCTCTTAAGCTTAGGGTTTCGGTTGAAGCTCCCTTCAAAAGGATGAATTTGTGGCTCGAATCTCTGGATTATTCTCCTCCTTTGCATTGTGGCTGTTGAGCTAGGTGATACTCCATTTATTTCTTTTGATTTCTTGTGAAATCTGGAACCATGCTTTGTGGGTAATGCTTCGTATTTGGGGGTTTCGGGTTCCATGTGCAGACCGATTACTGTGTAGCATTTTCTGAGTTGATTTCCTCTTTGTTCCTTCTATTTCATGTTTTAGCTAAGTGGTAGTTGGATGGAGGGATAATATTGTTGCGTGTGTGTCGAACCATGCTCTATTTTCTGGAATTCCAGCTGTGCGTGTGCCCTATTTCTGGGTTCCAGCCGTGTATTTGCAAGGCACCTTGTGGTAGTGTTCTCTTGTATTTTTATCAAGTTAAGCCATGATATAATTTTGTTAAAGCCATGCTTTTATGTGTTACATTGATGGAGTTAAAGTTACAATTTTAAACATATCTTTCCTTTGAAATTATGGCCTAAGTAAGCCACTAAAAGTTTTAATCTAAACTAGTAAACTTACTTTGGAAACCTTGAGTTTGCCTTATACTATACCCATGTTTTGTGATCTGTTTTTAGAAGATAAGAGATGTTTTCCTAAGCTTTTTACAACCTAAGTGTGATTTAATTATGTAGTTGAAGTTGGATTAAGTAAAGGATGTTTTAAGAGCATGAAAGTGCAAAGGCTATTGGCCGTCCAAGGGTTCCTAAAATTTTCTGCTATGCTTTTGTTAGAACTTAAATCAGCCCAATCCATTCCTTTGTTCAATCTTTCCTTAGCTCAATTAAAGATGGATTTTAGCATGAAAAACCCTTGAAGAGAAGTGATAGAAATTAACCCTTTGTAAACATTGGCTCCTTGTTGGATTTACCTTCCAAAATGATATTGTAAAACTGTCAAATGCCCTTTTTTAATGAAAATTTCAGATTTGAAATGCCTTCTCATTTCCTTCCCCTTTTTATTTAAATTCCTACCAATGGTGTGTTTTAACCTATGATTTCAACCCATCCTTTATGTGGTAAACAATGACCGTTTTAAAAGGGACAACCAATGGGTAATGTGCTTTCATGAGTCTCTTTAAATGGTATAGGATGAGGATTTTAAGGTTGTGATCTAATGCCTTGTATGTTGGGTAGATTAATGGGTTAAGGAAACACTTGATTCCAAGCTGGAATCTAAGTGGGCATGTAAGAGTATCGATTAGCGAAGCTTCTAGTAAAGTGGATATTAATGTATCTATCTCATTTTATTGAATAGGAGTCTATTTGCACGATCAAAGGAACCTATTAAGTAAAGCTCATAGGTAAGTAGCTACGACCATGCTCCTTACACAAGTTCTTTTATGAAAGAATGTATCTCTTTCTCTTTCTAAATGCTCTTATAAAGATAGAATAAGTATGGAAATATATTATGTATAAGCCCTTCTTGATAGCCCTTGTTAAGCACCCTACTACTTATAATTGTGTGTATGGTATAAGGTAATGCATCATGAGATTTTTATGCATGCTCTCTCTCAAATAGCTAATGTCTTATTTATTTATATAGCATGACATGAAACCTTTTTAATAAATGCATATGCATCGGACTAAGGAAAGACAATGAAAATGAATAAATGCAAAGGAAAGGAAAGAATGAAATGAACGTTCAATGTATAAAAATACGTAATGGCCACTTAAATGAAAAGGGGTACCCAAATGAATAAATGTGTAGATGGCAATGCCGAGTAGTAGTATCTGGTAGTGCACCCAGTGTTGCGCCCTAACAGAATGGGATTCCAACCCGCGGCTACTAGCGAATCCATTGGTCCAAAAGACCGCTAACCCTAGCATACGGGGCATAACAGTGTGCAATGGCCTAAGAAAGTGAAAAGACGAAAAGCATAAAAAGCATGTTTATGAATGAAGTGTATGGTTTATTTCCTAAGAATGTTTATGCATGAAAGCATTGTCAAGAATTTGCATATGTTTATGTATGCATGTTTTCAAAGAAAGATATGTGATTAATAAGTTAACAGCATGGTGTACTGCTTACTGAGTATTAGACTCACTCTTGTGTTTATGTGTTAAACATCCAAGTAATGATGAAGAAGCTGTGGAGCCCGGTGCTGCTAAGAAGGGAGGGGCTGATGCTTAAGGTTCCCCGGTTCGTTGTTTGGATGATGATTTTGGTTATAGATTTTAGGTTGGGTCCCATGTTGGGGACGTTTTGTGTTATTTATCTTAAACAATGTGGTCCCTTTTTGGGTATGTTGTAAACTGTATGGTGGTGTGATGGTAATGGTGGGACCTCTATAGAGGGGTGATGGTAATCCCTCATGTGATGGTCCGACACCCTTTTTGGTTTGTAATGAGGGGACTGAGTTCCCTCTCGTTTAAAACTAATTATGTTAATGTTTGAACGTCAGACTCTGAGAGTCCTCTATAAAAATATTGAATCAAATGTCTATCAAGTGTTCCATCCCTTTGATTAGAAACCTAGAGTGCAAGCATGTCATGTCCGCGCGTACTCCATGTTAACACCGTAGCATAGAACAAAAAATATATATATATATAATATCCCGTAACTATAATAATATATATATATATATACAGATGTAAAAAAAATGGAAGGAAATGAAAGAAGAAAGTAAGTGTCCCGCCTCGCTCTATTTATTAGGGCGGGGTGGTGACATAGGTCCTTCCATAATCCAACATCTAAGGACCCTAGGCACTTCCATTAACCAAAATCCTCTTAAACCTTACATCATTTTTAATGCATGCACCACAACGTCCCCTATAATGGCCAAGCCCACACCCTGGCTCCCTTCGCCACACCGCAGGTAACGACCGCACATTTAACTTTGTTACAAGCAACGCTTGGCTTCGCACACCCATCCTTCTCCACAACGTCCTCTAGCCACCACCAACAGAGAGGCAATGACTTCGACCTGAGAGTATAACCCGAGAGACGCAATTCTTCTGTAACTTCGACTTTGGTCGACTACCCACTCCGATAGAGTTGAAGTCGAAGTTCATGTTGCAAAAATGGTCGGAGTTGAAGCCTATGTAAGCCTACTTCATAATTCATATGAAAACAGATATCCAAAAGTTACTACACTTATCCAAAAGGTCTGTAACAACATAAGTACTGGAAACAATGCTCCATAAATACAGTCTGAAAATGAAATCTATTATACGAAATTGTTGAGGTGCTCATGCAGCTTAGCTATTATCTCCAAAATCGGGTCTAGGAAATGGATAACCATAGTTATCAGTTCTTCATCATCTCTTTATGGACTAGTCAGCCTCGTCCAATCCTCTAGGCTCGGGTTTTTGATATCCTAACATAGTCTACCATTTCGAGAGAAATGGTAGTTAGGACTACCAAGTGAGATTTGTTCACAACTCTCAGCAAGTGAACTATCAAGCTACTAACAATATACGTATGCATGCATGACAATAAAATGATATGAATATGAATATGCATGGCATGACTTGGAAAATAACATGATATGTGTTGGCCTAAAAATAACGTGACTGAAACATGGACATGATGTGCCTAGACTTGAATTGAAAATGACATGAACTAAACTTAACATGAACTGAACTTGACATGAAAGTGACATGAACTTGAAAATTTGTCCAACATGTATATGGTTGATTAAACATGAACATGAGGATGTTAAACAGGTCCCCTTGAACTGTGTGCCCCTGCTAGTACCGCCTCACATCATAGGTAATTGGGTCATTTGTGAGTACATCAATATAATCGAAATAAAACTGATAAACATGATGTTGGCACCACCGGCGTTAGGTGCCTAATTTCCCTTCTGTAACTAGTTACTTAGGTCTCATTCAAACATGCTGATGGTATTTTGTCAACCCAGAGAATTTCATACCAATTTAAACACTCTAGCATGGATAATGGAGTTCTACTAAGATAACACCCCATCCTAACACATGACGTCGTGATAAAAATAAAAGACTACTAACTTGAAAAGTATTTTTCATGACATACTTTATACATGTGATTTTGGTTGGGATCAAGCCCAAATCTAATTATTCATGGCCCAATGTGATTACCAAGATGCAATAGAGTGGTTAAAGGTGAATAATTTCAAAATTGAGTGATTAATAATATGCTGAAGTCATTAATCCAAGTGATTAAACCCTAAAAAAAAAAAACTAGGCCACATAGGGTTGAAATCATGGTTTAAGGTTTCAGCCTTCATGAGGGTTTTAGGGTTTCAATTGAAATCCGATTATTAAGAATTTCACTAACGTTGAAACCTTATTTGATTCATCAAAAAATATTTCGGGTAGTCAAAATAGTGTTTGCATAGGTGGCACGATCATATGGTTTGAATTGCCTCCATTCCATCACACTTAACTCACTAAGTGGCAAGTGTCCTATTACTATTCCAATGAATGGCTAAAAATGTGCCAAGTGTCCATCTAGGAAGTAATCCAAGTGATTCTAAGTAGATTTGGACATTTCACAAATCAATTTGATAATCGTTTGAACTGAGTGCCACGTGACGCTATCCCATGTGTTACTATTCATCCAAAAAATTACGAAAATTATTATTACACTATAAAATTCTAAATAATTATACGAGTCTAGTAGTGTAATTTATTTTGCAAAACTTGACTCCTAAGTGCCTCAATTAAATAAAACTGCACTCTTGGGTACTATTTACCCAGGACATGGAAAATGTAACATTGTACTGTAAAATCCTAAATATTCAACCGAGACAGTGGTCTATCTATCAAGCTCGATTAGTTGCCTCCTACGGCATTCTTCTCTCATCTCCCATACTCAATGCACAGAAAGTGTTGACTTCCTTGCAGTATTTCGTTCACATGCCTTAGAAACTGCAAAAGATAAAGTTAATGACATAAAACAAAACTCACAACGCAACCCAACATGGGTCTATAAGAGATCCGAGACAAAACATATACTTTATTTGATATCCCAACAAATGAAGTATAAGGATTGAATGATGCAACGCAACTTCGTACAAAAGTGAATACAAAAATCAGTTGAGTCGTGATCATAGATAAAACAAAACTATACTATGATCCAAACAGGTAAGGGTACTTGGCTTTCATATCAACTTATTTCTCCCAAGTTGCTTCCTAAACATTATGATTCTGCCAAAGTACTTTGACCAGTGGAATCTTGCGGTTACACAATTCCTTCTTTTTCGAATCAACGATGTGCATTGGTTTTTCCTCATAGTTTAGGTTTGGTTTGGTTGCAGAGGTATACTCTCGGGGTCTATGACTGCTGGTGTTTGATCTCCAAAGCTCTTTTTCAGCGAGGACACGTGGAATACATTATGGGTTCCATGGAGCTAGACGATACACAACTACTCCCACTTTTTCCAAGATCTCGTAAGGTCCCACGTATCTCGAACTCAACTTTCTCTTAATGCCAAACCGGGTCACTCTTAGCATAAGAGATACTTTCACATAAACCCAGTCTCCGACTTCAAAATCTAGATTCCTTTTTTTGTTGTCAACGTAGCGCTTTTATCAACTCTACTCCGTCTTCATTCTTTCTTTGATCACTAGGTTTTGGTCCTTTATTTCAGACAGAACTTCCGGTCCAATCACCTTATTTTCCCTGACTTTGTCACAATATGACAAGGATCTACACTTTTGACCATATAAAGCTTCATAGGGTGCCATTTGAATGGTGGCCTGGAAACTCTTGTTGTAAGTAAACTCTACCAAAGGTAGCTGAGGCCCCGTTTGGAACTTAGACTGAACTGAAGTCAACTTAGTCCAGTCTAATTTTAAGCTTTTAAGCCGAGTTTAATATCCAAACATCCAACTCTAAAATCACTAAAACCATCTCAACTCAAAACCTCTTTACACGTGGGACCCACAACCTTTTTCAACTTTCCATAAATATATCCAAACTCATCTTAACATCCAAACGCATCTAAACTTATCTTAAGTGGGCCCCATAAAACTCACTCCACCATCTCAACTCACTACTATTCATAAAAAACTCAACTCATCTCAACTTAACTTAACGTCCAAACGGAGCCTAGTTCTCCCAATTTCCTTGATTCTCCAGAAAAGCGCCTTAACCATGTCTTCCAGAGTCTGAATCGTCCTCTCGATCTATCCATTTGTATGAAGATGGTAGGCACTGCTGAAATTTAGACTGTTGCTAATCAAACTCTGCAAACTTTGCCAAAACCAAGACTTGAAACGAGGGTCTCTGTCTGACACAATCGTCCTTGGCACTCCGTGCATTCTGACAATCTCTTACACATAAACCCTTGCCAATCTCTCCAAGAAATTAGTATTCTTGATGGGTATGAAGTGGGCGCTCTTGGTTAAAGGGTCGACTATCATCCATATAATGTCATTCACGACTACAAATCTTGGAAAACCCACTACAAAATCGATCGAGATACCTTTCCACTTCCATTCTGGGATTGGCATTGGCTGCAACACACTTGCCAACTTTTGATGTTCTGCTTTAACAATTCTGCAGACAGAACACTTGTTCACAAATTCTACCACGTCTTTTTTCATTCATTTCCACTACAAATGATGCTTCAGATCCTTGTGCATCTTTGTACTACCAAGATGGGCTGTATAGGAAGTGTTTGTTATGAGCTTCCCTTAACACCCTATCTCAAAGTTTGATCATCTGGGATCACTCTTCGATCTTTGAAATATAAAGTTCTGTCTTCCTTGACATTGAAGTCCTTTAACCCTTCAGACTTCTCATTGTTTCTGATGACTTCCATCAATTTTTTGTCCTCCCTTTGACGATTCTCTAGGACTTCCCAATCCAATGAAACAAACTCTTGGACTAAGGTAAGAACAACTTCCTACTATGGTCTCCAATCAATAGTTTAATCATACTGTTTAAAAAATGGGTCTCACTTTCGATGATGAAGTAGACAAATCTTCTACTCTACTCTTGCGACTCAATGCATCTACTACCACATTGGCCTTACCAGGGTGGTACTTTATGTGGCACTAGTAGTCACTGATCAACTTAAACCATCTCCTCTGCCTCATATTTAGGTTCTTCTGCTCAAACATATACTTGAGACTTTTAAGATCTGTAAACACTTTTCTCTATATAAGTAATGTCTCTAAATTTTCAGAGCAGAAACCACGTTAGCCAGCTCCAAGTCATGACTAGGATAATTCTTCTTGTGATCCTTTAATTGACGTGAAGCATAAGCTACCCTTCCTTCCAGCATTAACACACATCCAAGTCCTACTTTGGATGTGTCACTGTAGACCACAAAAGACTTATGAGGCTCTGTAGCATAAGTACCGGTGCTGTTGTAAGTCTTTTCTTCAACTCAAGAAAACTCGCCTCACACTTATCGCTTCAAATGAAATTCGCATTTTTCTTCGTTAGGGCGGTAAGTGGTCTAGACAAACTTGAGGTCACCATATTTCACAATCCAAGCACTTGCACTAGTGAATATGAACATCACCAACATAAACACCAACATGCATGCCAAGGTTTATAAGGTTAAGTAAGGAATTTTATCAAATTATAATACATGAAAAACAATTCTTAATTTCAGCAACTTCAAACACTCAAGAACATTGTAATTTGGTTTCTAACCTACTCTTTGATAATATCTATATGATCATGTATAAACAAAGCATTCATGTATAAATGTTGATTTTGAGCATGAATTACCTTGCATATATCGCAAGAATATTCAAATTCTATGAGGCATGTGATATTTTATTAGACTTTTACATATTCAAGCATTCTTATAAATTGGCATTGTCAAAAGTTATGATAATTCATGTAAGTTTGATTTCTCAAACAAAAACACATGTCATTCAATATGTTTGTCATTTGCATAGCATGGAAAATATTTTATCACGATCCCAAATACTAGGATGGGAAAGTATCCTAGTGGAACTCCTTGGTTCACTCTGGAGTGAAAACAAATGGATTGGTAACCCCTAAGTTGACGAAGAATAGTCAACTGACAATGGTTGGATCTTCTCACACATTAATTTCCTCTAGGATAATCATTTCAACGTAAGATGAGTAACATTTGCACGGTTGACGAAGAATAGTCAACACACGTTCAAATTAAACCAAATATACGTTTGCAAGGTATTAATAAAGTAAACAGAAAATTATTACATTCGAACGTACAAAAAAAATACATTCACACGTGAGGAAGCTCTTAATCGAATTTATTAAGACGTTCGAACGTACATTAATTAGTTCGAACGTCTATGACCTTTCTAGTAACTGAAAGGTTTTACATTCAAATAAATGTTTAATAATATTTGCATGTAATACATTCGCACGTATGTGCTGCTCGAGAATATGAACCATCATACGTGTGAACGTTACTAACATACGTTTGAATGTAAAAATACATTTGCACATACTCTTAATATGTTCTCACATACTGTAGAACGTTCGCACATTATTTGATTAACGTGTGAACGTTTATGTTGTCTTCCTCATTTGAAAGGTATAATGTTCAAACGTGAGGAACTAAAGTTGGAACTTTACGAGAAAGAAATGATTGAGTCGACTCAGTCGTTCCTGATGGAGTGTGAGAGCCACACGCCAAACGTCTCCCAGAATTTCGTCCCGTGCGTGCGGGCTAATGGCAGCTCCGTTTGGTGTCGCAGTCGGTGGACTTAAAGATCGGTCGCTGGGCTACATCGTGGAAGGGCACGTGCGGGTAGATGGCCGCTGAAGGTTCCAAACCTGTGATTCTCCCTTATTTGGCCGGAAAAATACAAAAAAACAAAACAAAACAAAAGAAACTAAACAGAACACTACACAGATGGAGAGGGAGGGGGGAGGGAGGGAGGGGGAAGGGAGCCGAAGCTCCCACCCCTTCTAGCCGGATTTATAGTGAAGGTTTATAGAGAAGGGAGAGCCTTTTTTCTAGAGAGAGAGAGTCGGAGCCGTTCAAAATGTAAAACTATGTGCTAGTATGTTATACTAGTACATAGTGCACAGTATAGTATATAAAATATACTAGTCTAGTATTATTAATTTATTAATAATAATTTATTAACAACTAATGTTATGTACTTACATCTTATAACCTAATAATATATGTTATACTAATAACACTATGTTATATGTTATACTAGTATATATGTTGTACTAGTATATAAGTATATATATGTGTGTACATAGTGTACTATATAGTATATATACTAGTACATAGTGTAATAGTATACTAATATTATACTAGTTTTATTAATATATTGTTGGGGTATATATTATAAACTACTATTTTATATCAAAAATATATTATGAGCTTTTTTTCTTTTTTCTACATTTATACTATACATTACTATATATACTAGTAAATAATATATAATACATACCCTATACTATATAATATATACATTACTATGTCATATACACATTACTATTTTTGATAATTTTGTTACATATTGTGTGTAATTAGAATATTATATAAACCACTATTGTTTAAAAAATATATAAATATGTGATTCACGTTCAAACAATTCAAATGTACATTCGCACGTGTTGTGGTGACGTGCGAACATGGCATTTCACGTGCAAACGTCTTTACAAATTTGGCAAGACTTTTCCCGCGTTAATTGTTAGACAATATATGTGGAACCTAAGTTTATTTAAGTACGAACGTGTACAACGTAACGTTCTAATGTCATGCCTTGATTTTCGAATGTTAAACTTGGATGTGCGGACGTGAATGAAAAACTTGGCGGGATCTTTCCCACTTGAATTATAGGTCACCTGACCTGTGACGACATCAACAAAACATTCGAATGTTTTTAGTGGGCATTCGAACTTAATCCGCATGATCTATGCTTGTTGTGGGGATTATTAACATTCGCACGTGAACTATTGTATGTGCGAACATTCGTAATTGTTAAAAATTAGGCGGTTCTTTCAACGGGAATCCAAACTTTCACGTAATGTTCGAGGTCTCTTTAACTGATTTAATAATATCTCAACACATTAAAACCAACAATCCTCTAATTAGTCTCTTTATGTCCATAAAAAAAAAGTCATCCTCCAAGTCATACCACCCTCTGATGTAACCCAGGAATTGATGTGTTGATGAGAAGAACTTTGAATTGAAATGGGAATATCATCCTTCCAAAACAGTGCTAAACCCCCACCTTGACCAACTCTATCAATAGTAAATAAACATTGAAAACTATAGATGGCTTGTTGATCTTGATCATACAACCAAGATCACAAACTGTCTAAGGGTTGCCAATCTCTCGACAGTTCTAACTTAGGATTTTCATTCCTCCCGATGAGGCTGTACCACAAACTCCACCGATACATCAACATTATGGTTTTCCTATAAGATTTGAAAGGAAAATCAGATGGCAAGTCAAAACCTTTTGGATAAGTCTTCCTCTTACGACCATCAACTTGAACCAGAGAATTACATATTTCTTCCTCCACCCCCCTCATCTGCCTCTTCCACTTCACAAGAGATTTACAAAGAACTCTTTCATCACAAGATTTAGTACAAAGCACTTTCTCATTAAAAGTTAATAGGTCAGCTTCAGGAGATAGTACACCTTCCTCTATAAGGGAAACATCATGATTTTCATATGGAAACAAGCTAGAGAAAGGATGAAAAGTAGAAGATGAACCTGGACCCTCAAATGATTGTGCAACAGTAGGAAAAGGGAGATCAATTGTGGTAGTTGTTGCAATTCTCACCTCTGGTGGAATAGTTTGATTAATACTATGACACGTGGAGGTAACTACCTTTCCAGCTAATCCCTGCATTGACATCTCAGGGCCACCTAGTAATTGATCAAAGCAATTACATGTCCAGATAGATCCTTAGAAACTGCCATCTTTCCAGCATTGGAGAAGGAAGCAAATCCTTTTGGAAGAATAGGAACAAAACAACTTAATCCAGTATGTTGAAAAAAACTAGGAGCCCTCAACCTGCCGCCATATTGCATAAATGATGTAGACCCTTAAGAACCTACAATATTTTTTTGAGATCATCCCATAGTAGAATGAGATATCATCCCACAAGCAAAACAGAAATGAGGGAGGCGTTCATACTTAAACTGGACAAATATCCTTTTTCCTTGAATTCTAATCATCTTACCTCTCATCAATGGCTTAGAGAAATCAATCTCAACAAGAACACATAAGAACTTCCCCCACCCAGTTCCCTAATTGTCAACTTCCACATGAAGAACTTGTCCAATTGAACCACCAATTTGCAATCCAACCTCAACATTTATGCTTCCAAATGGTAAGTTATGAAGTTGGACCCACAGATAATATGTGTAAATAATAAATTAGAGGGTGGAGTAAGACCATCAAAATACTTAAAACAAATATGTCATTGATCAAACAACCAAGGCTGCCCATCCCATATACGTAGGAGTGCAACATCTGAAGCAAATTCAAAGAGAAATAGATTCATTCCCACTTCAATAATATTAACGGTCAAATTAAGTTTCCAAATTTTCACCATAGTAGATTTAAATGCTTCCCGATTGACCCTTTTGTCCGTTACAATCTTTCCAATCAAACAAAATTTCGCCCTTTCCAGAGTTGCATGGATAGTCTCATCCTTAACAACTACAACCTGAGTCTCCTCCTCCGTAAGAGATAACTTTGTCCATAGATTAGCAATATCCTTTGCCATAAGAGGATAGGAAAAGAAACAAGAAATTCCAAGTAAGCAGATACCAACAATAAACATGAGTACATATAGCAAACGACACCCTTCACTTTATAGGAAGGAAACCAACTTTCGCCTCATGAGGATACGAGGGAAAGACAAGTTATATTCGAGTGTGTGTGTGTGTGCATGTAAATGATAATATATATATATATATGATAATATCCACGGTTTTGCCCCTCATTTTGATTGCTCAAGTATTCAATTTTTTTTGCATAATGCTTAAGGAAGTGATTATTAGTGTATTAGTGTATTTTTTTAATTTTTAAAAATATTTAATGATTTTTAAAAAATGTTAGAAAGAAAAAAGAAAAAAAATCATAAAGTGCAATTGGCAAAAGGGGGCCCGCCCAATAGTCACCGTTGGGCGACATAGTAGCAGTGCCCATATATATATATATATATATATATATATATATATATATATATATACTAGTTGCAAAGTGGTTAAGTGGTTAAAACCGCCATCGGGATGGTACAAATTGAATACACATGGTAGTAGTCTAGGAAACCCGGGCACTTGTGGCATTGGTGGGGTTATTCAAAATGACTCAGGTCGACTTGTCTAGGCTCAAGCCTCTCATATTGGTTTCGGTTCTAATAAAAAAGTGGAACTTCTGGCGCTCCTTCAAGGTTTGAGAATTTCTAAATCTTTACATATTTCTAATGTGATAGTAGAAATGGATTCGATGGTGGTTATTTCTTGGTGGAATAGTGGAAGATGTGGTGTGTGGTACCTTGAGGATGTTTTAGAGGAACTTGTTGGGTTGTCTCACACTATGCATTGTCGTGTTCAACATGCGTTTTGTGTAGGTAATATGGTGGCGGATTGGTTAGCCAAGGAAGGGGCCTTAGGCACTGAGTTGGTTTTTTCTAATAATTGTGATATGCCTCGCATTCTTAGAGGATTGCTCCATTTAGATTTCTTAGCCCTCCCATCTTTAAGATGCTAATTTGTCTAGTTTTTGTGGTTTTGTTTCTTTTTCATTCCTTAGGATTGTCATAGAATGTTTTTCTTAGTTGCAGCGTTGTTGGGTTTTCCCACGCGCCTTGATTGTTACTATGGTATTCCTCCACCATAAGTGAGGGCTTTATTAATAAAATCAGGAAGAGGTTACTATTAGACATGTGACTTCCCGCTCTTCCTTAAAATATATATATATATATATATATATATATATATATATATATATATATATATATATATACACTAGTGAAATTATGAAACAAGTAACAAATTAGTTATTTGGATATTGAGATAAGTTGAATTGAATTTTAAATAGTAGTATTTTGTGGGTCTCATTGAGATGGCTTTAACCTTTTTAGTTTGATATGAGTTTAACTTTTTTGGTTGAAAAATGTATGAAGTAAGTTGAAATGAGTTTAACTTTTTTATAGCAAGTTGAAAAGGTAGTGGGTCACATCAATGTTTGGTTTGAGATGAGCTAAGATGTGTTTGATTCAACAACCAACACAACCTTAATGTTTAGAACTCATTATTTGCAATCATAATAGAATACGCATTGCTCTACTTGTTATAAGTTCGGGTGTAAAATAAAAACCAAAAAAACCGGTTAAATCGGATCGAACTAGACTGGACCGATGGATACGGTCCAATTTGTAAACAGTCAAGCGCGATAATGGCTCTTAAGAACCAAAACCTGTTCTAAACTGGTGCGGTACCGGTTTTCATATTTTGAAAACCTGTATAAACCAAACCAGACCGGTATATATATTTATAATTTTTTTTAATAAGTAAATTCTTTTTGAAAAAATATATATTTATAATTTTTATATTATATTACATATATTATATGTTAAATTGCTAATTCATATAACATGAAATTCAATCTTATTATTTAAGTCTATTAATCTTATAACATAAAATTTTAATCCTAAAGATAAACATTAATATTAAGTTATTAATATAACAAAAACGCTAGATGCAAACGCCACTAACGTGGAAAAAGGAAACGACGCCGTTTATTACATTTTATTAAGTTTGCCCCATTCTGTGCTTCTCCTTCCCCGGAAAAGTTTCTGTGTTTCGAAAATACAGTAATGGCCTCCGTTCTCACCCATCATCCACCACATTTTTCTCGTTTTGTCTCTCACTATCTCACAAAACCCTGTCATTGCACTCTCTTAGCGATGAATAAACCAGATCGAACTTGGAGAAATTGACTCAAAATCCAGTCCCACACTACAGCCGGAGGCAAAGACGGAAACTTTCTAGATTCAGTTCAGTCCTTCGATCTATCTTCTCTCTTCCACCTTCTCTATATTTTTTATTCCCATAGATGAACAATAATAAGAAATTTCAAAACCCCAGACCCAAGAATCGAAGAACACTAATGTATTTGAGAGAAAAAGAATAATGATAATAACAGCAACAAAGAGCTTCTAATCTACATAAACAAAAAATATTTAGGGAAACTCTGCGGCCTCTGTGCAGAAGAAATGGGTGGCAATTGTAAAAGACTACCCACAGATCATAGTTACAAATGGAGCCATTCACCTTTTTTTTCTCTCCTTCTTGCCTTTTGTCGTCTCTTTGTATTTCTCCCCCTTTTTTTTTTAATATCAACTGACGTCGCGTCAGCCAACTACATGAGACGACTGTCTATAGAACTATTGTTAATATAAACTTACTTTATATATATATATATATATATATGATACATTTTTGGCATTATAAGTTATAATATATATATATCATTTTTGTAAATACATTTTTATACATTTGATCATATATACTCATATAAAAAATCTAGAACTTATATAGAATATAGATAACTTCAATACTATACTAGTATGTGTTAATTATTATAAAATAATATACTTATACTATAATATAAATAGACTAACAGTTTAGCATATGTAAACATAATATTATTACTAACATAGATAATCCATAAAACTGGAAAATCTGGACAAAAATCGAAAAAATCGAAAGTTCCAATTTTGGTAGAAAATTGATTCAATACCGGTTCTTAAATTTTTAAAACTGGTACATACTGGTTCAGTTCTAAAAAATGTACAAAATCTAACCAAACCATACCAGTTACACCCTTAGTTATAAGGCTAATTAGACATGTACAAAATACTAATAAAAACAATTTTCTTATAAATGAAAAATTAAAATAAATGCAATACAATTAGATCAATCTCAAATGTGTTACTATAGGGGGGAAAACAAAAACAATGATAACAATATTAGTCTGATGACTATTATTTGCTTTTATGAGTTAATGCACAAAATAAGATGAAGATAATTGTTATTTATTTTCTAAACAATATTATATAGGAATAATAATAATATTTTGAAATCTAAAAAGATATTTAAAAATTATTTTTAATGAATTATTGTGCATAGAATGCTCACACCAAGACGAGAAAAGAAATTTGCATTGAGGTGAGCAACCTGAAGAGTAAGTGCTTTCCCCAAGGCAAGCACCACTGGACGATTGTAAAGCTCACCCCAGGCAAGTCAAGTACAATGGGAGGGTGCTCGGTCCAGGGAGAGAAGAAATTCAGACTCGAGGCGAGCATAAATATTGGCACTCGAAGTGAGCAAAGAGTGCTCATCCCGAGGCAAACAACAACATCTCACACCGGGGTGAGCATCTTGAATTGCAACAATGCTCACTCAAAAGAGGGCACTGTGGTAGGAGTGTGAAGCTCGCTCGCTAGGTGAGCAGAGTGGAAATCAAGAGTTCTCAACCTTAGGAGAGAACAAGTTCACTCACAAGGTGAGCATAAGTGCTGGCACCAAAGCTAGCAAAGAGTGCTCACCTCGAGGCAAGTAATAGCAGCTCGCACTAAAGCGAGTCATAATAGCTCGCATTGGGGCGAGCACCTTGAAGAGGAATAATACTAGCCCCAAGGCGAGCACTTTTTAAACATACATGTCGACCCAATCACAACAATCTAGTTATAGAGATTTCATTGTTTTTTCATCACTAGAGTCACTTCCAATACTACCTCAAGTTTTGGAGTTTGAGAAGCAAGAGATGCAACTAAACCTGATAGTAATTGTGTTGCAAATATGGTGTTGTCACCGTCCATGAGCACCAAGAAACTCAAACTTGCGAAAAAGAAGAAACGAGAGAAAAATAAACAATAATTTTGTTTTGTATACAGTTCCCTCTAATAGTGGTGCCTTGGCCATTTGAGATAGATAAATTGGGAGTCAAAAAGTTGGGCTTCAAATTTTTTGGTGTGAGAACAGTTTGGGATCTTAAGGAGGGAAGGAAACATTTCATAATTAAGAGAGCTGAAAATTTTATGGAACCAAAAAAAAGAAAAAAAGAAAAGAAGCATGACAAAGAAAACAGTGGAAGAGATGATTTTGTAAAGAAAAGTAAAAAGTAGTGTAAACGCATCAGAAAGAAGGCATTGAGGTCTCCAAACACAAGGCAAGTAAAAGGACCAAAGAGGCCTCAAAAGCACATCCCTGCTACACAACTAGGGATACTTCAGGCAAAAGCCACACGTTTCACACCGGCAAAGACAATCACTCAATTTCAAATCCGCTACAATTAAGTATCAGACACGTGGCATCAAGGATACCAATATCCTCCTCAAACCAGCCAAAATTACCACACACAAAGGAAAAAGTCTTATAAAGATGAGGGGCAATTTAGGCCAGCATTCAAAGAGAAACCAAGATTGGTAATAACATCAGGCAAAGTAAAACAGATACACATCAGTCATAGGGATATATGTGTTCCCCCAAAACATAACCTAATTAGATGATGATAATGATGACCAAATTCTGAAAAACGCCAAGGAAAATTTAGACCGGATAGTCAAATAATGATAAAATAAAGCCAAGAGAAATTAATTTCTTACACCATACAAGCTATAAAACCTAACTTATCATAAAGTTTAAGGGTGAAAATGTAATGTAGCCATCAAACATAAATTACTATTCATGGACGATAGTCACTTTTATTGTATAATATATGTTTATTTATTTATTTAAGGGTTCCACCGGTTGGGAAACATATGGTTAGAGTAATGGCATTAGGTTAGCCAAAACCTATTGCGACACATATTTTTCCAAATTTGAGCTTAAAATACTTTACATTGTATTTGCCAAATATTAGTCATCTAAATTTTTAGTTACAGTAGCCTGATCCACTATATGTTGACGGGTGGCCTCACCTGGCCAGACGAGCGGGCAGATCAGCCCCTGGTCGTTCGACCACCATGGGCCTCAATTGAGCCCAAAACTTGTTTTGAGGGCTATTTTATAACCCTATGGGCCTAGTAATTGTTTTCAGCCCATATAATAAAGTATATGGTTTTCAAACTAAAAACAAATAACGTTTACACATCTAAATTATTACAAATTAATCTAAGAATAATTTCAATCCGTAGATAAATTTTATAAATAAAAACTAAAAAGTATTACAAATTAATCTATGATTATTACAAATAGATTGAGGACACTAAGAATGAAAATTCTATTACAAATAGTCCTTCTATGGCACAAGACTCCAAGATAATCGTACAATAAGTTAATAGCCATGTTACCATATAGAACATGAATAAGAAAGGATGAAAAACATGGATAAAAACAATAATATGATATCTGAAAAATAAAGGAACTTGAATTAGAAAATGTAAGAAAATAAATACAAGCCTACAAGGAATGAAGTAACAAACAATGTGTGTATCAATGTGGGCTTGGAGCTGATTAAGATTGAGCCTCTTTTCTCAAATTTGAACCTACATCAATTGAAATCAAGATTAATTCTGGATATGAAACATAAAATCATTTACAACAAATAATTAATTAAGAGTAACTACCATTTCCATCTTACTCGTCTCCTCCTTGCAGTAGTCCACATAGTCCATCACCACCCGAGCCTCAATCTGCTTACCTTTGATCCAATTATGAGTGTAAATCAAATCCTTCATAGTAGTAAGTGGCAACAAACTCTTTAAGGGATTCAATATGCACCCTCAATGTTGTAGAAATAAGGATGGAGAAGATACTACGAGCTATCTCCACGAGAAGATATTTGGTAGAATTTATCTCCCACCAAATTAAAATATCAAACTTCTCTACATAAGGGTGTAACTTCGCCGACAAGTATCTTTTCAAGTCCATTTCTAAATTCTCCTTATGTTCATGTGTATCAGCAAACCGCAGCCCCACTTATGCTTTCTTGTCTTCCCAACATTGGTAGGAGGTAAAGTGATGGTGGATCATGGAACATTGGTACTAACCTCCCCTGAATGAGCCAAACTCATCATACAACCTATTGATGGTGTCCTTAACCCTCAACACAAGTTGATCCGCCCATCCCTTCCAACTAGTACATTCCAACCCATACATCATTTCATCAATCTTGTAGCGTAAAGTAGGATCAATACTTTTACATAGATAAAATTGTTCATCTTACTCTAATCTCGTAATATTTCTCATACTTGAACCTCATGTTCAATGTCATAATATGTAAAGTAAGATCAATACTTTCACACATCTCATCTAATTGCTCCTTAACACATCTCATGTGCAATGCCATTATAGATGATTTTCGGGTTTCAATCCAAAATCCTAAATTAAGTTAGGGGTTTGGATTCCATCAACCTAATTTAGGGTTTTATATAGAAATCTTAAATCATCTACAGTTTCAATCCAAAAACCCTAAATTAGGTTAGGGTTTCAAATTGAACCTCTAACTCAAAACACAATGATAGATTCATAATCTAGAATCTAACATCAAATTAATCAATGAAAGTGAAATGTCCAAATGACAATCCAACTCCACAACATCCATAATCCAATAGAGAGAGAGAGAGAAAAAAAAACCCCCATCCTCCATTGAACATGTAAACATAATCTAGAAACTATACGATTTAGGGTTTCAAGCTAAAGCAATGGAGAGGACGAGAGAATCTCGGATAGACGGCAATGGTGATGACGAGGGAACTGCAATGAAGATGAGGCGAGAGATGATGAAGAGAGAGTGAAACAGAGATTGAGAGTTGAGAAAGGCAGGGGGAGATAGGGGAGAGGGCTGTTCTAGAACCTAAAATAATGTTGTCTTGGGGAGTTTTCTTAACTATCCAAAAAAATATTATTTTATTAAAAAAATGAAACATATGTAAAATAATATATATTTATATAGTATATATAAGCATGGGTTAAATCTAGACAGGGCAGTGCCCTTTTTGGCACCCACCACAATTTTCACTTAGAGATGACACTCGCCCGCCTACTTGCCTAATGCAAGGGATTTTCTATCCCACCTCATACGGGCTCAGACAGACCGGGTATGGGTACCCAGCTAGTACCCATCCCTAAACATGATGTACAATTGTCTAAAACCCTTATATTGTAATGGTCACACGCTGATGTACAATTTTCTAAAACACTTATTGGAAATTTTGATTATAAGTTTCTTGTGCTTTTGGTAGTTTGAGATTCTATCCATTTGCCATTTTTTTGTATTAAGTACTCCTTGTGCTATTAAGTTTTTTAGACCAGATCCATCCGTCATATTTTCTATTCATCTCAGTTGACGTGATAATTAATGGCGTAAAAAAAACCAAAAAAAGGACCAGACTGCCCGAACCTGTCAAATCGGTCCGGTTTTGGACCAATCCTGTCCGGAACCAGTTTCCATAATGGCAAAACCAGCCAGAACTGGTCCGATTCTAATTCTAGGCTTTTTAGGCCCGGACCATAATATATATTTTAAATTATTTTTTTAATATTATATATAATATTTTTTATATATAATAATATAAATTAATTTAAAAATAAACTAAAATTGTAAAACTTTAAATTGAAATTGATAAATCACATTAATTGAAAAAAAAAATCCTAAATATCAAAAGATTTGAATTTATATTCCAAAGTTGTAAATAAGATCACTAAAATATTATTTACCAAAAAAGAAAGAAAATCACTCAAATATTATTACATGGCCTAATAAATTCTCAATATATTATTTTTGATAAGTACATAATACATTAGTATATAATGTATATTAATTATAATTTACATTTTATGGCCTACTACTAATAGTCTAATACTATATTACAATTAGTAATATACTTTAAGTCTATATATAAATTAGTATATATACTTTAAAACCAGAAAATAAGACCGAACTGGTAAAAACCGGATGTACCGGTTTAAGGGGTAGCTAGTGCGTAATTGATTTTAAAAAAATGTAAAACCGGTACATATCGCTTTGATCCTAAATGTTATCCAAAACTGGATCGATTACACCCCTAGTAATAGTTTCCCAAGGTCAGAACCAAGAGTTTTTTGTTGGGGGGCCAACTGACATAAATATTAAAGCATGTAAGTTCTTGTGATCTCCCTTTATATGAGTATGTGAGCATTATCAAATATATGTTTAAATAGTTGAAGTAAAAATCAATACCATACTCACTCACAGTCGATCAAATAATAAAAAACCAGCATTGTTCTACAAATACATTATAAAAGCATTATAAGCAAAGGGTAAATTAAGCAAACAAAAATAAACTTCTTTGTTAAATGTAAGATTGAATATTGTAGGTTATGCTTGGTAGATGAGATAAGATGAGAATTTTTAAAAATTTTATAAATAGTGTTAAGATGAAAGTTTAAAATATTATTTTTTAATATGATTATTGTTTTGAGATTTGAAAAAGTTAAATTGGAATTTGAAAATGTTGAATTGTTTATTATATTTTGTATAGGAATTTGAAAAAGATATAATGATTAGATGAGATAGAATTAACATGAGATTTTTCATCTTGCCTCCAAACATAATCTAAGAGTACTAAAACAGGTTTTTGAAAATTTTTGAGGGGCCCAACCCTCAATGTAGGTCCGCCCCTATATATAGCTGCCAGTGGGAGGGAGGTCTCTTCTCCCACAAACCACTAATTTTTTTTTATTTTTTATTTTCTAATATTTTTAATAAAGAAATTATTATATTTATGTTTTTATTTTAATTTCGAGTTTTGAAAATAAGAAAAAAAAAATTGTATGAGACGTGGCATGAGGAGTCACGGGGTGGCACATTTCATCTAATTGAGATGGACGGAAAATCTGACTGAAGATCTAGGATATTATCAGTCATTAGTAGAATGAATGTAATTATCTGTTATAATTAGTTTGAATCTTTGATGATGTTGATAATTTGGAAATCTTGAAATGAGCAACTCATTGTTCCCATGTTCAACACCAGCAAAACAAGTACAAAAATGCTATTGACCTAGTTTCAGATAATATAGGATGAAAATTGGCTTCTTTCAGTCATTTATTTATTTTACCTAAATGATGTGCTAATTAATTAAAAGAGATTAGTCGCTTGATAGCTCTGAAAAGCTGTCTAGTCAAGAAGATATAGATCAGGTATCATAATCATGAAACTTTAGTACTCGATTGAAAAGTTGAGCATGCAGAAATTGTGATGAATTCCATGTCGAAAAACAATTCTAAGTCAATAAGGCTGTCACCCCCAAGAAAAGAGAAAAGTGTTCACATTGTCACTTTCGCCTCATAGCAACCAACACACATGGGAAAGAAACAAAAACAAAGGAAGTTGCAAGAAAGAAAGTCGAGAACAAGGAGAAATGAGAGACTCATGAGGCTAAGACGTAAATCCGCTTTATGAGTTTTTTATTTTTTCTAAGCAAGCAAATTTCATTAAAAATAAAAGATGATACAAGTTAGAGGGGGTGGGGTTCCCCAACATGATACTCCAAAACAACAAATACAGTGCAAATGCGATAAAAAAAAAAAAAAAGGGTTCTGAGACCAATTTCTTGGTCTCTACCCTGTCCCTACTAAGAGGGAACCGTCTTAAAAGACGTTCCAACAACAGTGACTGCACTGTTGTTGGAAGTCTTGAGGTATATGTTGGCCAGGTCCTTAGTGTCTCTCATAAGATCACCGGTTAGGGAAATCAATAATCCGGATAGATCGACAAGGGAGGAGCAGATCTGCAGTGGAGGAACAGTCGACCCACGCTTCTGGAGTGGCGCGTGAGGGCCACGCGCCGGTGGAATAGAGGAGGCGTTTGACAGATCTGAAGGATCGAAAGGTGGGGAATCTGCTGGTCCGGCGCGTGTAGCCATCGGAGCTGTCGGAGCGCAGAGGCGCGTGAAGACCACGCGCGGAAACAAACCGCGCGTGAAGGCCATGCGCCGACATTTTAGGTGCGATTCCGCGTCGTACCAGTAGATCGGCGGAAGGGGAACGTTGTGGTGAGGCACGTGTCGATTGTTCATGGTCGGAGAGCAACAGATCTGAGAAAATCCGTGTCGGTGAAAAAAAAACTACCATAAAAATATATTTACAAATAAATAGTAAAAATGAAGAGAAAAAAAAAAAAGAAAAATGGAGAGAAAGGTGGAGCCGAGGCTCACACCTTCCTCGGTGACAACACTCCGCTTTACGAGTTTACTTATTCAAAACATAATTAATTGATCGAATAGATTTTCTCTTTGGGCGGCAGAGAGGGAAAGCGATCGAGAGACAGGGAATTAAGGCATCTATCTCTATCTTTGTTTATGGTCGGCGAGCCGTGAGTCAAAGACGAACCGTACCCCTTTATACCACATACTTGTATGTATATCTTGACACGTGATAAAGCTCTAAAATCTTGTCTTTTGTCAATGATTATATGCAGCTTAATTACCCTCTAATGCGTTTAAGATCACAGAGAGAGAGAGCGAGAGAGAGAGAGAGGCCTGACAATATGTCAATTATATACTCATATTGGTACATAAATTCACAATTTCCGTGACGTGTAGATGATGTCTGGCTTACATGCATAGTGGGGCTTTGACTAGAGAATTTGTTAAAACAAAGCTGATAAAGGACACCTGTCAACTGGGGCAATTTATTGAAATGAGTCTGTATATATCGGTTCTTCGATCAATGATGGAGGGTGGACTTTATATATAAAACTCATGCATGATAGAGAGAGATAGAGACCACAATTTCACAGATATAGCAAATTTAGAAGCTGCCGTGAGGCTGTTTGGCGCCTGATATATACTGCATGCATGTACACAGATCAGCAATTTCTTTAATTTTTACGTGTAGATGAGGTATGGCTTACATGCATGGTGGGGCTTTGATCACCTAGAGAATCCATAGAAAAGATATATAGATCACAGCTTAGAATCGTACATCATGAAGTAGATGATGATCATAAAGATCGAAGACTGGCCAGTTGTCTGTTCGATCTTCATGCATGGGATGTACATATTGACATTATTAATAAGAGTTGTACTGTTGGTTCTTGCATTGGTTCCGTGATTTAGGGTTTGACTATAAATAGTACATAATTCATGCATGCATGATTGAGATTTGAGAGGCCACAATTTCATAGAGCAAATTAGTTAGTTTCCGTGACAATATCTAGGCCCCTTCTCAGATTTCAGAAGGTCAGTTAGATTTAAATAATCAATAGTATTAAAAATAATAATAGTAATAAATAATAATAAAATAATCTAAAAATAATTGTGTTGTCAAACAAACTCAATCATCTCAAACTTAGATAAAATTTAGAATGGCTCGCAGTAGTACTGCTTGTGATTTCATTCAACAAAAGACAAAAATTAAACCAGGTTAGACCTAGTTTGGGTACTGAGAATATATCAAGTATTATTAGAATATTTTACTATTATTTATTATTTTATTATTACTTTTCAGTTACTTTTTATTACTATTCACTATTATTCAATATTTTATAATTACTTTTTCACTAAATCACTTGCTTGGTTGCACTCATGCATGCATTACTTTGCTCAATGAGAAATGATATTTATAATCCTAAAGTGTGTAAGTACTATATAATCTTTTTTTAAAATGTGAATAAATGTGAGATTCACATTAAAAAAATTAATTTTTTAATAATAAACTTTACTTTTTTCAAAAGAATTGTGTGATATTTACACATTTAACGATTATATCTATCGTTACTCTTTTATACCAACAAGTTAGCTGTTAGGTACAAATTAAGAACAAGTGGGCAATGACAATGTGAGTTCTTGTACGTCTCTATGTGACTGGGCTTAGTTTAGATTGAGAAACACTTTCAATCAATCTCATCATATCTCATCTCATCATTACAACTTTTACAAGTTCTTACAGTAAATACAATAAACAATTCAACTTTTTCAAATCTTAAAATAATAATAATATTAAAAAGTTTAATTGTTTATAAATCTCCTATATAGAGTCCATTTTTTGTTACGCACTACACTAATGTGATTGTGCAAATCAGTTATTTTATATTAAAAAAGTGATGCAACCAATCATATTAGTAGAGTGGGCAAAAATGACTGCACATAATATTTTTGAATTTTTTTTTTTATATTTTATATGAGAGTTTGAAAAAGTTGTAATAATTATATAATCTCATCTCATCTACCAAACCAAACCAAGATTGTTGAATTATATTTACACAATATTTATCAATTTCATATATCTATATTCGATGAATAGTATTGTTTAGTCATGCTCATTTGGATTGAAAGATGAGTTAAGATGAGTTGAGATGGTTTTAAATGAGTTAAATAAAATATTATTAGATTATTATTTTTAATATTATTATTGTTTTAAAATTTAAAAAAAATTGAATTATTTATTATATTTTGTATGAGAATTTGATAAAGTTGTAATGATGAGTTAAGATAAGTTGATATGAGTTTGGAATGCAAACGAAGCCCATCTTGCAAATTAGATCAATAAAATTTTTTATAAAAATTAAATTTATAAACTTATATTAATAATTTCTTGTAAAATTTAGCTTGAGGACAAAATCTTTTGAAATGAAAAGTGTTAGCATAAAGGGATTATATAAAAATAATCTTATAAATTAAAAAGATTTTACGTAACTTATTAAATATATTTTATAGTAAAAATAATGTTATAATTTAATAAATCAAATCAAAGGTAATTTATAAAATTATTTTTTATATAATTATGACAAGGGTTTTCTTTAATTATAATGACTTTTCTGGCGGAACGTCTCCTGCCATTGCGCACAAAAGTCAAAGATTGCTAAGAAGATAAGTTGTGTTAAAGAGTCAGATCAACCATAAAGGAGGACCCACAGTACCCTACCCTGCCATTTTCATTGTGCAGTATACCTACCAGGCAATGATTGTCCTGATAATGCGACAACTCACATTGTTAAGGCCGCATCATTTCACAAACATCAAGGCCGAGTAAGTAACGGAGATTTCCATGGAGGTCAAAAGAATTTACTGTTTGTTTAGGTTATGCTTGGAGATTTGAAAAAGATATAATGATAAGATGAGATGAGATTTCTTATCTTTGTTTCCAAACATATCCTTAAGAATCGGTGCAATCATAAGAAGATTGATGTTCTTACTTGGGAGCATTAGATATTTTCAAGTATAAAATTTGATCAGAATTTTAACTTTTAGAAATGGTATCAATTTTTAGCTAGATAAATTTATATTAAATTATTCATTTTAAAGTTAAAATAATAATATAATATTTTATATTTTAATAATATTTGACAAATCTTTTTTTTTATATTTTGCAAGTATACTTCTTTTATTTTAATAATATTTGACAAAAACAAATTTATACAACTCTTAAAACCAAACAAACTAATTTTTACCCACCCATCTTCTTTTGCCAACTTTAAGCAACGAATGAATATTATTAACATTTGGAAACCATATCTTTCTCATGCATTCTTTAGACATCTCGTACACAAAATCAAAATCCCCTTCCTATAGAGATAATGAATCATGGTTTGATAAATTTTAATGTTGGATTTGCACCCCTTGGCATGTAAGGCAAAATAGATCCTTTTGGCCATTTCAAGATACCCAGTTTGGCAAAATCCTTTGATCACCAAATTATAGGTAACCTCATCAAGTGTGATCCCAAGCTTCTGCATCATAACCATTAAACCATTTGCTTGTCATGCCCGTCTCCTATTAAGCAAATGTTAGATCTTAACATTAAAAGTTACAAGATTTGGTAAACACCCCTTTAGCATCATTATATTCCACAGCCCATTACCAATCTCCCACTAGTTATCCTCATAAATGCAGGAATAAGGGTTGTGTACGTAATCACATCCAGCTCTAATCCCAACTTTTCCATCTCTACCATGATTAAATATGCTTTATCCCAAAAACCCATATCACAAAAAGCCTTTATAACAATGTTAACTGAATAAAAGTCCAATTTAACACTACCTCACAGAGCAGCGTTAAGGAATTCCCCAATTGCTCTTAAGTCACGTGTTCTCATCAAAACCATAAGGGCGACATTGAAAGATTCAACATTCCTTCGACATCCATACAAATGCATATCATAAAAGGTATCGATAGCATGTTTAGTCATTCTAGCTTCCATACAATATTATGATCCTTACAACGAACCCTTCACGCTGACCCTGTGAAAGAGACTTCTGATGCTCAAGCAAATGCTCAATATAATCAAAGTGGCCCGCACCAACTAGCCTAGACATTGTATCCTCAAATGCAAATCAATTTTCAATGACAAGGGGATTGTGTGAATTGGCCTAAAACAAATGGAACAACTTATCAGGGCCTCACTCGTTTTTAAGCTTCACAAGGGTAGGTTCTTCTAGTGGTTTCGAGTCTCGAATGAAATTTGATACTATTGCAGAACTTTTGGTTGATGCAATGGTGCTAATAGCATGAAAGAATCTGCGAACGAATCGCAAATAGAGCATATTCTAGAAATCTCCTCATATTGAAACATATTCATCCATCAAAACCCAGATTCGATGCAGGAATGTCGTTAAATTTCCCCTCTCTCACTCTTCTCAGGCCGAAGTGAGGAACCTCACCCTTCAATCCATCTTTGTCGGCCGAAGTGAGTTAGCACAAGAACTTGTAGTTAGGCTTGATGTAGTGAGCTTAGGTAAAAGGATGCCCTTTTAATTTATAAAAATAATTTAGTGTATTCTGAAATTAAAATTAATTTTACAAACTCATTATGAAATTAATTTTACAACACATTTTGAGCAAACAAAAAGCACAAAATTTTGAGGTGGGCTTAGGTAAAATTGGCGACCACTTACAGAGATTTTGAGGTGAGCAAACCTAAGATTTTACCAAGTATTAAGCCCCTTACAGTGAGCTTAGGTGAAGTCGACAACCAAATGGAGGTAGAACACCGATTCATGAGATGAGAGAGAGAAGATATTGAGGTGGACTGGAGACGAGAGAGAGAAAATGAAACAGAGGAAGAAAATGAAAAGGAGTGGGAGGGGACTCAAATGAGAACAACTCACAAATTAACCCAAACAAAAAAGAGTGAGAGAAGAGCGAGGAAGAGAGACTTATCGTTTGGCTTGGAAAAAGATTGGGAAGAAGACGACCGACAAAGAGAAGAGGGACAAACAAGGAGAAAGGGTTAAAGAAGAGCGAGGCAACAATGAAAAGCACCCAAGAATTAATGTAGCTCATATGTTGAGCTTTGGACCATTTGCTAGTCCCATGTGGAAGCTTTTTGACAAATATAGCCAAATTAAGGACTTCCATTGGCATTTGGCTAGGCCATTGCAAATGCTCTTATAGTAGTTTAAGGCCCAGTTTGGATATACAAAATCATCTCATCTCATCTCATTTCATCTCATCACTACAACTTTCTCAAACGCTCATACAAAATATAATAAACAATTCAACTTTTTCAAATCTCAGAATAAAAATTATATTAAAAAATTATATTCTAATAATATTTGATTCAACTTTCAACAAAGCATGTCATCTCATCTCATCTGAACTGCGTAACCAAATGAGGCCTAAGTATTGCACAATTGTTTTAAAGGTAAGTGTCTACCATGGAGGTTTGGTGCTCTTGAAAAGTCTGGGATGCCGAGAATCAACTGTAAGTGTAGACATTTTTAAAACACTAAACGCTCTGCTTTTATGTCTAACAACTTTAGTCTGCACTGTGTTCTCGAGAGATTTCCCCAAGCTTACATCAGGAACTGCAAACCTGACTTCCTTTTGATTCCTTATATTATGCATGCAATCAAATTTGTATTGCTACAACTTTGCATTTACCTACACATCACTGAACCCTAATGTTAAATATAAAGTACTAATCTTCTTACCACGCGCCAAGACCAGTGCACCCTTTGTGACATTCAACGTTCTTCCAGAAAACATTAATGTATGACCTTTATCATCAAACTGTCCTAAAGATATAAAAATTTTCTTCATATTTGGGACATACCTGACTTGCTACAAAGTCCACATGCTCCCATTCGAAACTATGATGCATACATTGCCCACTCCCACTACATCCAACGCCTCTCCATCAGCTGTGTACATATTTCTAAATTATCAGCAACATACCTCTACATGATCTCCCGATGTGATGTGCTATGGAACGAAACGCCTGAATCCATCACCTAATTTTCAACCAGACTGTGCACTACAAGAATTAGAGCGTCCTATATTTCTTCAGCCACCTAGTTCACATCGTCATCATCAGTACTTTCCTGATTCTGGCAGTCTCTCTTGATATGACCCTGCTCTTGTCTTGGAGATTGACCTGTCATATCTCCTCCCTCAATAGTCAACGTTTAGGGTCAAGCGCGAACCCAAGAAGTCCCAGAGTCTTTTTTGCATACCTCCTCAGCAAAAATCATGTCATGTGCATCATCGTAATTCAGTTTCATCTTACCGGCTGAATTACCCATCGCCATTCTCATCGCCTTCCAACTATTTGGCAACGATGCCAACATAATCAACACTCTGATCTCATCATCAAACTCAATCTCTACAGAAGATAATTAATTTGTGATCGTATTAAATTCATTCAAGTGTTGGGCCACAGACACACCTTCTGATAAATTTAACAACTTCTTCATCAGATGCACCGTGTTAAGTGCCGATGAATTTTCATACATACTTGACAAAACAGCCATGAGATTCTTCGTGGTTCTCTCCTTAATTATGTTGTGCACCATTGATATGGAAAGGGTTAGCCAAATAACCTCCAAAATCTGTCAATCCAATAGATTTCACTCAGTATCATCCATGCTCTTTGACTTCTTTCTCAAGAGAGAAATGTGGAGCCTCTTCCCATAGAGATAATCCTCAATATGCATCCTCCAATACCTGAAATCAGTACCAACAAACTTCTCTATCCTAGGTGGTTTCACTTCGTCTCCAACCATCGTTCTCTGATACTAGTTGTTGTGAGAAACCTACGATGACAAACAAATAAAAGCAACAATCACACAACATAAAATTAACGTGATTTGGAAACATACCTACATTCACAGAGTTACAGAAGATTTTATTCTAGAGGAGATTACAATCACACAATGCATTACAAGAGCACCAGTACTTTACTCACAATCTCAACCCTCACTCTTTAGGACTTTTCCACTCTCTCAATATGCATTTTTACCTCTTTAGTTCACTCTAATTTACTGAACATAGTCAAAAAAGAAAAAAATATATTACATATATATAGTGAAAACGGTGATGGAAACCCTAAATGACAAGACTAGGTTCTTCGTTTGAGCGGGTGTTGAGTGCACCTTGAGCGAACAACCAATAAAATATTGGCACGAGCGGTTTGTCGAGTGCTACTCAAGCGAACACTAAGGTTAGTACTTTGCTCAAGCCCAGCATCATGCGAGCCTTGAGCAAACAATTTATTTGTTCTTCACTCAAGTCCATTGTCGAGCACACCTCGAGCGAACTCACGGGCTGAGTTTTGCTCAACCTAAGGTCAACCAAAAGTCGAGCAAACTCCCTTTTTGAGAGCATGAAAAGAGGCAAAGGTGCATATTGAGAGAGTGTCGAGTGTTTTCATATCCTTTCTTAAGTTCCTTCAATCAATCTTTTACTTACCGAGAAGAGTAATATTAAATACAGTCCTAGGGTATGTCAGCCATGCACACTACTTTTGAAAAAAGTGAGGTCCATCATTAAAAAATTTATTTATTTATGTAGATTCTAGATTTATCCACTTTTTAAAAAGGAATAAGTGAGGTTTGCACATTTTAAGACTGCAGATACATAAATAAATAAAAAATATAGTTTGATTTATTATTTTAAAGAAAAATTTAATATGGTTGTTGGGGATAAAGTCGATTGGTCCAATCCATAGCTAATAATAAGGGAGGAGATAATGCAAAGAATCTAGCCCAGAGATAAAGCCAGGGATATGGCAAGGTGACTCAAATCTTTAAAAGGAAAAAGATTCACAAGACAATAGATCTCTATAAAATGAGCAAATCTCTACAAATTTGGGATGTTCCCTATGTACAAACTCCATCATGCACAATATTCCAAAAGATCTTCTCTCAAAGTAGGCATCATATTCAACCACCTGAAATTTTAAATTTCTCCATTATATTGTGAGATATGTGAGATTATGAGAGCTTGTAAAATAATCCATGGTAGTGGATTCTGCACCCAAACAATTCGCAGACGTAGGCATTAAGCCAAACCACATAAATCTCTATGTCTCTCTTTATTTATGTTTATTTGCTTATTTACTATTTATTTTTATAGATGAACGTGAAGAGTATCGTATAGAAGCCTGAATCACCATTGTGGGTCGAGAATAACTTTTTCCTCCCTTCTGCCTTATGCAATTTATAACATTTTTTTTAAGATAACATATTCTGTATTAATAATTTTAAACCAGAGTTTGAATGCAAAATGGAACAAATGAAAAGGAAATGGTATAACCATTGATACTAAGAGTATCATTGCTTAAGGCATGAGTAACAGAATTATTTGCTCTAATAGTATGCCTTGCTAACCAAAAATTAAAGGAGTTAAGAGTTGTTCTAGTGTCTGTTATCAACTATCCTGCATAGGTGATGGACTTTGTTGTTGAGTTGAAGCCTGATACAACCTGCAAAGAATCCCCCTCCATGATGATTTCTCAAAAGCCAAAAGACTTGCAAAACAAAGATGCTTGTAGTGCAGCATAGGCTTCTATTGTTAATGGATCGGGGTACAAGTCATGTTTCATTCTTAGAGTAGCTAGCACTCATCCCTCCCAATCTCTAATTACTGCACCAACTCCTAACTTGCATGAAACTTTGTCTAAGGCCACATCCCAATTCAGTTTTAGCTTTCCTTGAGGTGGGGCTTCCCATTGAGTGTGTTGTTGGCTATTGGATGACTGTGCCCTCTTCTGCTGAGTGATCTGTTTTAGCTTCTCCACCATTTGGCTTGACTGCTAGGCAAAGTTGGTTGAGTGTGAGAAGAGTCCCTTAAACACCATGTCATTCCTCCTTTTCCAAATGAGCCACAATGTGATTGCAAAGGACATCAACGACTCTAGTCCCAGGCACTCAGCAAAACCTTCTACTAACTCTGCAAAGTGAAGATAGAAAGGACTTGTTTTCTGCAATTTTCTAATGCTCTGGGCCCAATTATCTCTTGCTGAGGGGCAATCCCAAAGAATGTGTTCAATGGATTCAGGTTGTTGCTTGCATATTGGGCTGATAGGGTTTGCAATGACCTTTCTCTTCAGTAAATTTACTTGAGTTTGTAAGGCATTGAGGCAAGCTCTCCAGAGAAAGGTTTTTGTTGCATTTGGGATGTTAAGATTCTAGATTTTTGTCCAAGAGGTCTGTGAGGTGTTGGGATTGGAGGGTTGTCCCAGCTTTTGAGTCTCCAGCTTAGTGAGCAGATGATAAACAGTCTTGATACTAAATTTTCTTGACACCAAAGTAATCTATCAGGTTTAGGGTAAGGGCTTAGAGGTATTTCTTTGATTAGGTCTGCTTCCTCCTGTGTAAACATAGCTATGACCAAGTCCTCTTTCAATAGGTTTGTAGTTTTGTCAATGAGAAGAGAGACTTTTGTGTAAACTTGCAGAAATCTAAGAGAGTTTTGAAGCTTAAAGGTGGTCTATCTAGGGAGCCATTTTTCATTCCAAATTTCAACTGTTTCACCATCTCCTATTCTCCAAATTAGTCCCTCAATGAGCAAGGATCTAGCAGCTAAGAAACTCTACCATAGAAAGGATGTATTCTAGCCTAGTTTTGTAAAAAGAAATGATTTGGTATGAAAGTATTTCTCCTTAAGCACCTGAGCAACAAGAGAGTCAGGGTTAGAGACTATTGTTCAACCTTGTTTAGCTAGAAGGGCTAAATTAAAATTTGCAAGGTTCCTTGGTCCCAAACCACCTTGACATTTTCATTTGGTTCTAATGGATCCAGTGGATTTTTTATTCCTAAGGTTGCTGCCCCCACCAGAAATTCCTTACCATTTTGTTCAGTTCATGGACAAGTTGCCTTGGTAACTTGAAGATCCCCATGCTATAAGTTGGGATGGCTTGAATGATGGCTTTGATGAGTACTTCTTTGCCTGCTTGGGAGAGAAACTTGTTCTTCCAATTTGTGATCCTTGCCTGCAACTTGTCTAGAATACTTTTGAAAGAGTTAGCTCGAGATCTTCCAATAAGTGCTGGTAGGCCTATGTATTTCTCATAGGAGTTGGTACTCCTTATCCCTGCAATGCTGGTGATGATTCCTTTGGACTCCTAACTAGGGGTGTCAAATTGTGTTAACGGGTCGTGTTCGTGTCGTGTCGAACTATGTATATTACAGTTAATGGGTCAACACGAACACGACCCGTTAAGGGTTTCGTGTCAAAAAATCAAACACGAACACGACACGGTAAGATAACGGGTTGACACGACACGACCCGTTATGACACTTTAATTGAATCAAAAATAAATTGACACGACACAACACGACCCATTCCGTTTCAACCTGTTTATGTTAATGGCTTGAACAAACACGATAAGCCACGACACGACCCGTTTGACCTGATTGATTTTATATAAATATTTAAATATAAATAATATTTATAAAAAATTAAAAATTAACTACAAGTCTAAAATTACAATCTAAACAAATATGATCCACACACATTGTAATAACATATTAAAATTACATTCCAAATATAATAAACAAAACACACATAGTAAATATATTAAAGTTACAATTCCAAATATAATAAAAACATAAATCTAAGCAAATTTAGAACTTGAAGAAGGAGGTGGAGCGCCCTCCAAGTCCTTGCCCTTGTTGTTCTCCAACTCTATTACATCTTCAGTTAACTCGTCCAATTGAACTTTTTTTTATGTTTCTATTAAAAAAAAGATATCAGTAAAGTTATCAAATAATATTATTGTATTGAAAAATTATAGTCATTCAATAAAATAAAAACAATATTACCTTACTCTTCGCCATATAACCAATCTCTAGTGCGGACTAATGCTTCAACAATATATGCTTTTAGTGCACTCCTAAACTGATCAATGATACGCCCACCAACACTAAAAGTAGATTCAGATGCAACTGAAGAAACTGGAACACTCAAAATATCACGAGCCATACAAGCAAGATCAGGATAACGAAATTCATTTCCTTTCCAAAAGGAAAGAATGTCAATTTTTGCATTTCTATCTGCACTAGGTTCATCCAAGTAACGATCCAATTGACTTTTTCTCATATAGGCAGAAAGATCATCATATCTAAATGAATCAAATTCCTATACACAAAAAATAAATAAAAATATTTCAAACCAATATGTGATATGAAACAACAATATAATATAAATCATTAAATTAAAAATATTATTGATATTACCTGTAATAAATCATTATTATATGAAGACTGACTTTCCGCGCTACTAATAGTGCTATCAGAAGTCATGGTAGAACACGTCATTGTGGGAGCACTAGAAGAAGTATATTCCATGAAAATATATGATATTTTGCCCCAAACATTCATATACTCGATGGAACATTCTCCATAAAGCTTTGTCTAAGAGAATTCAACAAAATGAAACTTGTATCGAGGATCCAATATAACTGCTATAGCCAATAATACATTGAACTCGGACCAATATTTCTCAAACTTGGCAAGCATTTTACAACACATTGTCTTCATGTAGTCATCTTCACCCTCAGAGTGCTGCTTTAATTTAAAATAAATCGAAAATACTGATGGAAATTACAGATTGGCTGTAGGGTATTTGGTCCTAGAAAAATTACAAGTGGCTTGATAAAAAACTCCTAATAAACCGTTAATCTTCTGTACTTTTTTCCACTCAGATATTGATGGACAATGCTTATAATTGGAATCAGTCAACTCCAAATGACTAAAGGCACGACGATAGAAAAGAGCACTCTCAAGTATAAGAAAAGTAGAATTCCATCTAGTAGGGACATCCTGTCTCAACCCTTTCTTGCTATCCAAACACATTTGATTTGTTGAATCTAAAAATTTTACTTTCCTTGTTTGTGATCCTTTGACATACTTAATACTTTCACGAACTTTTTGGATAGCAAAATCAATCTCTTTTAACCCATCTTGTACAATCAAATTCAGAATATGAGTACAACAACGAAGATGAAAGAACTCACCATCACAAACAAGAGCTTTCTTAATGTTCAATTGAGTTCTTAACAACTCACTGAAACATCATTAGAAGAAGCATTGTCTAAATTCAATGCAAAAATTTTATGCTGAATTCCCCACTCACATAGCAAATTATAAATTTTTTCAGATAAACATATGCCATTATGTGGTGGTGGCATAAAAGAAAAATTCAAAACCCTTTTCTGCAGAACCCATCTCTTATCCAAAAAATGTGCTGTAATGCACATATAACCATCAGTGGTTATAGAAGTCCATAAGTCAGATGTTAGACTAATTCTACCAGGAGAATCATTTAACATGCATTTAATCCTTTTTTTTTCTCGATTATACATCTTAACCAAATCAGCCTTGGCAGTATTCCTAGAAATAAGTGGAACATCTAGACGCAAATATTGTAATAAATATCTCACTCCCGAATATTCAACAAACCGAAAAGGCAATTCATGCTTCACAATAGCAGCTACCAAAATTTCTCTATATTCTTCAGTATCAAATTTATTAGAACTTATCGAAATATTTCCACTATTTTGTGATAGCATCATCTGACCAATATCTCGTGAACTTCTCCTAGGGCATGTGTCAATGTGACGCTTCATATTTCTGGTTCCATATTTGCTCGCTGCCATGTAAGTAGTTCCACACATCTTGCACTTAGCTCGTGGCTTACCATCATTGATCTCAAAATCAGGAATCATTTCAAAAAAAGACCACACGTTTGACTGTTTCCTTTGTTTTGCTTTAGATTCCTCATTTTGAATACTTTCTGAGTCAAACAGGTCCAAATCAATCATATCCTCATTTCCACCTGTTGCCGAACTCATCTGACAATAAACAATAATTCTTTATTACTAAAGGCTTTAGTACTGAAAAAGCTTTTCAATGGAAAGAATAAATTAAGACATCATATTTCTAAAAGCATACATACATATTACATACATATATATTAGAAATTAAAAACCTTGATGCATTAATTTATAAGTAATTCTTGTAAAATGCCACCTGATCTTATTTAAGAAAAAGATCTAAGAAGCCTATCACCTAATTAATTAGAAAAACAAGTTATCTTTATATTACTAGGCATATTGGTAGGTGATTTGGTTGCTCCCCAATTCTCAAATCTCACTAGGTGACTTTATATTATTAATGCTGCTGCTTGTTATCACTGCTGGCCTACTCCTCTTTGAAACTAGTTAACGTCTTAATTTACTGCTCTTCTCAAACATGCATGGGTTACTTTCTTACAATAATCGTTCCCTCAATTTAATGAAAATGGAGTTAGGATGTTCAAGATCTGGCTGCCTTTAAAAGGAAAAAGAAAAAATTATAGGATTATTACTACATACAAATAGTTGCATCGATTCATGGATCAAACCTATGAGAATAATTATATAGACAATATTGTATTTTCAATTACCAGCCAATATAATAAATTAATAATACCACTTCAAGAGCAAGGCAGCAAGGCTGGATTTTTCAAAAAAAAAAAAATAGCATTTGCCCACAGTTCTCAATGCCTTGTTGATTTTGTCCTGTATAATCTCAAATCAATAAATAAGCATTGTTGCATGCATGCCCTTGTTCACAATATATAATATGTATTTTCACTGCGCTTGATCAAGTTTGGAAGAGATCGATCGATGACATATTAATTATAAGTAAAATTGTATTGGGAGCAATCGGTTCTCTTAAACAGATTCATCACATAATCCGAGCCTTTAGAAAAATTGTATTGGGAGCAATCTGTTCTCTTCAACAGATTCATGCCCTTTAGCTTCTCTATTTATGTTACAAATAATTTAATAAAGAGTACACAACACAAATTCTATGAAATAAAACTATTAGTTCAACAAAATTACTCTGTTTTTTCGAGCAATCAGCTTTTCCAGATTTATATGGATATGGAAAAATCCTAAAGAAAATCAGGTGCATCTTCACTGCTTATGCATCGGGCTATGCAGATCTAGGTTGGAATCGTTGGATTCACTTACAGTAGGTGAAGCGGCGTGGGCAATGGCGTTGGCGACGGGCGTGGGCGATGGGGCCTTGGCGGTGGGAAGCTTGAATCGGTGGCTCTAATTTCTTGGGTGACTCGGCGTCACCGTGAAGATTGGTCACAGACTCACAGGGGGGGGGGAGCCGGCATTACCGTGAAGAGAACTGGACTAGGGGGGCTGCGTCACCGTGAAGAGAAGTAGGGACCTAGAGAAGTGGACTCGTGGAGGGGGCGGCATGGCTTGAGATTCGCGAGTTGAAGGAGGAGGAAGAACCGAAGAAGCAGCCAACAATCTGAGAAGATTCAAAGTGAATTGAGAGAGAGAGAGAGAGAGAGAGAGAGAACGGGGGGCGGCAGCGGGCAAAGTGCACAACACTTAAGTTAGGGTTTTTTCTTTTTATAGTTTCAGCCTTTTAGGTCTAAGGGGTATTTCAGTAAATTTGATTTTTATAACGGGTCATAACGGGTTGACCCGTTAATGACCCGTAAAGCAATCGTGTCTTAACAGGTCAACCCGTTTTAACCCGAACCCGTTAAGGCCAAATCCTAATCCACTTTTATCGTGTCGTGTTCGTGTTCGTGTTGGGTTAACGGGTCGTGTCACATATTGCCACCCCCGCTCCTAACTGGTGTTTTTGTTAAAATATATTGAAGTTTTCTCCTTATTTAGTCTTTGACCTGAGGTAAGTTCATAGGATTCAAGCAAGTAATAGTTTGCTCCATTCAATAGAGCTGACTTTGCAAAAGATTAGAAAGCTATTATCTGCAAAAAATGAATGGTTAATGGAGAGTTTATTCCTTCTTATAGGTAACCCAATGATGATCCTAGACCTTTTAGCCTTATTGAGCATGCAACTAAGGACCTATATGCACATGATGAACAAGTAAGGGGATAGTGGATCCCCTTGCCTAAGCCCTCTTGTGGGTGGGAAGCTATCTTGAGGAAACCATTAAGAATGAGAGAATAGGAAACTGTCCCTGTAAATTTCATTATCAAGTCCACTCAGTTTGGTCAAAATCAAACTGCTTTAGAACAGATTTCAGAAAAGCCATTTTATCCTGTCATAGGCCTTACTCATGTCGAGTTTAAGAGTCATGAAGCCATCCCTTCCCTTTAGTCTAGCCTTCATTGTGTGTAAAGACTCAAATGCCACTATGATATTGTCTGTTATCAACCTACTAGGGACAAAGGCTGTCTGAGTGGGGGATATTATGATTTTATTTTTGTCGGGACACACTTTAGTCTATTACCCAAAGTCTCGGACTTTGTAAAAAAACATTGCAAAGGCTTATAGGACTGAAGTGAGGGGGAAGGTTTTTTGGGAATTAAAGCAATGTTGGTTTCATTAAGGGGATTAGTCCACCTACCTCCATTTAGGGCTTCTAGCACTACTTGAGTGACTCTAGTTTCCACTATGGACCAGTGTTTTTGGTAAAACACAACAGGAAATCCATCTGGGCCAGGTGATCCTAGGGGATTCATGCTAAACAAAGCCTCTTTGACTTCAGATTCTGTGAAGGGTCGGGAAAGGGTGAGGTTCATATCTGTTATGAGTTCCTAGGCAAAATGATATGCATTTAGCAATGCTAGTGGGACTCGAGGAGGTGAATAGGTTTTGGAAAAAATTCTAGAAAATATGACTTATGTCCTTCTGACTTGTAAACTCTTGTGTAGACTCATCTCTGATCTTAGTGATGGTGTTTTGCTTTCTTATTTGATTTGCACATTTGAGGAAGAAAGTTGTGTTTTTGTCCCCCTCTCTTAACTAGTTTTGCTTAGCTCTTTGTTGTCATTTTGTGTTTTCTGCCTTAAGAAGTAAGTCCACTTCTTTCTGTAGAACTTGAATTTCATCATACAATTGGCCCTCATTTATGTCTCTAAGAAAGTTAAGCATATCAGTTTTGGCTTTCAAGATTTCCCCATGGCTTCTGTGCATATCCCTGCTCCACCTTTTCAGACCTTCTTGGCAATTTCTTAGGCCAAGGAGGGTGTTTTGCAAAAGGTCTGGCTGTCCTATATGACATTCCCAGGACTGTTTAATCAAAGCCTCATATCTCTCCTTGCTACTCCAATGAGCTTCATACCTAAATATTCTTTTTTGTTTCTTCTTGGCAAACTTTTTTGGATTTGAATAAAGAAGGGGCCTGTGGTCTGAGGTGGCAGCTACCAGGTGTTGGACTAATTGATCCTCAAACTTTGCAATCCAATTAGAGTTTCCTTGGGCTCTGTCTATCCTTTCTTTTGTGAAATGCTCTCCCTCTCTATTATTAGCACAGGTAAAATTGTCTCCTTCATAACCAAGGTCATTGAGATCACAGTGTTCTGAAGTCTTCCTGAAGTTTAAGATCTATTTGTAAGGTCTAATAGCAACTCCAAGTTTTTCGTCTAGACTCATGATCTCATTGAAGTTCCCAAAGCATAGCCAAGGAACATTCATTGCAGGGGTTAAAGCTTTTAGGAGATGCCAAGTAGCACTTCTTTTAACAATATTAGGGTGCCCATAAAAACCTGTTAATAACTAGGAAGTCTCATCACTAGATGTCTTGACAAAACCTGAGATATGCCAACTGGTATAAGTATCAACTTTAAAGTCCACTGTGGAGTTCCAAAGGAAGGCCAATCCACCACTTCTTCCCCTACAATTGGCACTAAAACAATGGTCAAAACCCAGCTTGATTTGAGTTCTCTCCATCTTGTTATTGTTGCATTTAGTTTCTATGAGGAAAACCAAGTGTGGTGACTTTGATTTCACCATCAGGTGAAGTTCATGAATTTTTCGGGGGCTCCCAAGCCCCTAACAACTCCAACTTAAAATGTTCATTTGGAAATGTGGAGCTGTTGAGCAACCTCGACCACATGTGCCTGAGTTAGTCTCTTGCAGGTGTGAAATTTGTTTTCATTTTCTTAAGGCCATGGGAGTTGGACCAAGTTTTGTTAGGAGGCCTTCTAGTTCGGTGAGTTATGGAGGTAAAGTTCAGATCTTGGGGTGCTGAAGAGAGAGAGTATCGAAGACAAAAGGGAACTGAGAAGATGAGATTGGGGAAGGAATTTGTATATGTCTGGGCAGAGTGAAACGACACAGCAGTGGAGGCTTAGTGGAGAGAAGATGGCATCGTTTAGTAATAGCTGGGAACGGCACCGTTTGATCTATTAAAATGATGTATTTTGGTTTTAGTCTTTATTTTACTTATAAAGGACTTTTATGTAATTGCATGTTGAGGCAGTTAAGTATCACGCCAGAATGGGTTTCTGGATTCATTCTAGAGCATTTTCCTAGCTTGAATTAGTAGTTGTCTAAGGAGGAAGTGGGGACCTCGAATCCCCCACTGCGTATGAATTTGAGATATTTTTCTATCATCATGTGTGCATCTTCTTCATTGTGATTTACTGTTCATTCATATACTGTTACTGTTCATCCGGGAGAATCCTTACAAGTGGTATCAAAAGTCACCGATCCTAACCAGTTCCATTACCCAGCCATTACAACCACATTCCATTACATACCCTGCCTTATTATTCCATTACCCAGCCATTACAAGCACATGCCATACAGACTATCAAGAGTATACGTATAGATTCCATTACAAGCAAATTTTCACAACCATACGCAACCCAGACACCAGCCAAACAGAGCCATACACAAATCAGAAACTAGCCAAACAGCACCATACACAACCCAGAAACCAACCAAACAGACCCATACACTACTATGGCCGATAATACCAGATCCAAGCACCAGCAACATGAGAACCTTCAACATGAAGTTGAACACCACCATCAAGAAATCTTGGAATTAAAATCAGATGTCAATACTTTGAAAATTGATGTTACTACTGTCAAAAGAGATGTGCAAGAAATTAAAGACATGTTACATACCCTTTATGCCCGTCATCAAAACCAACCACCACCCATCAACCATGAATTTCATCTGGAAGATGAAAATCCAGAACCAAGAAGATTTAATCCTAGGGGGGTAAAACTTGATTTTCCTCATTTCCAGGGGGTTAACCCGGCTGCATGGCTTTTCAATGCCAACCATTACTTTGACTTCCACCAAACACCATTACCCCGGCGATTGTTGATGGCCTCTTATCACATGGAAGGAGAGGCTCTTGTGTGGTTCCAAAATGCAGCAGATGGTGGCTTATGCAGGGATTGGGATGCCTTTTCCAGATTGTTACTCCTTCATTCGATCCAACAGCATATGACAACCCTATGGAAGCGTTGACAAGGCTTAAGCAGACCAGCTCAATTGCGGGTTACATGGCACAATTTGAAACATTAGCCAATCGCTTGAGGGGTCTCTCAGATCTCCATAAGCTGAGTTTTTTTCTCAGCGGCCTAAAGGATGAAATCCGCATTCCAGTTCGGATGTTGAACCCGATGAATTTAAATGCAGTGTATGGTTTGGCAAAGATGCAAGAGGAATACCACCCAAGTATAAGAAAAGTTTCTAAACCTATGGGGGACAGACTCACTTCCATGGGAGGGAGGAATTTTTCTGCAGGTTCCTATTCTAGTGACTATTCCAACAAATGGCGAAAGCCTATGGGGGGCGTTAAACCAATTTCTTCCGAGAAAATTAATGAAAAGCGCCGCAAGGGCTTATGTTTTAATTGTGATGAGAAATGGAATCCTTTACACAAGTGTAAAACTCCTCGCATTTATCTATTGAAGGTGGACGAGGAATCTTGTGAGGAAGAAGAAACACTGCCAGTGGTGGAAAGCGAAGAAAAACCAGCGCTGGAAACTCCAACCACACCAACCAGCAATAAGGAAGAGCTGGAAATTTCCTTGGCTGCTATAGCAGGCACTCCTATGGTGAGAACAATGAGGATGGTGGGGAGTATAAAGGGAGAGCAAGTGGTGATTCTAGTTGACTCGGGCAGCTCACACAACTTCATTGATTCAACCTTGGTCTCCAAGTTACAGCTGCCAGTTGATTACTTAGTCAATTTGAAAGTCCGGGTAGCTAATGGACAAGGCCTAAGCAGTGACGGGCTGTGTAGAATAGTGCAACTGAAGGTACAAGATAACTTACTCCAACTCCCTCTTCATTTATTAGACCTCACGGGTTGTGACATTGTGTTAGGAGTCCAGTGGTTAGAAACCTTGGGCCCTATTACTTGGGACTTTTCCAAGCTACTGATGAGCTTTTGGTTGGAGGGGAAAGCCATTGAGTTGAAAGGGCTGAAACTAAATCCTTCGATTGTAGAGGAGAGTGAAAAAGTTTGCAAGGCCACTATGGCAAAAGGGAAGGGAATTTTCTTATAGATTATGTGTGTTGGGGCAGAAGAACAAGATGATGGGAATGTGGCTAAACCATTTTCAGACCTGTTAGAAGATTTTAAGGAGGTATTCGATGAACCTCAAGGCTTACCCCCACCCCGTCCCCATGACCACCAAATAGTTCTCAAGGAGGGTACTCAACCCGTAGTAATTACGCCATATCGATACCCATATTACCAGAAAACAGAAATTGAAAAGATGGTGGCTGAGTTGTTGAGATCTGGAGTGATTAGGCTGAGTTCTAGTCCATTTTCTGCCCCTGTTTTGCTGGTACGTAAAGCCGATGGAAGTTGGTGGCTTTGCGTAGATTATAGGGCACTTAATAAGGAAACGGTAAGGGCAAAGTTTCCTATTTCAGTTATAGATGAATTGCTGGATGAACTCTTCGGAGCGGTGATTTTCTCTAAACTCGACCTACGATCGGGCTATCACCAAGTTAGAGTGGTGCCTAGTGACATTCCCAAGACGGCTTTCCGTATACATGAGGGACATTACGAGTTTTTGGTGATGCCTTTTGGCCTCACCAATGCTCCAGCCACATTTCAAGGGTTAATGAATGATATATTCAAACCCTATTTGAGAAAATTTGTTCTCGTTTTTTTTTACGACATCTTGGTCTATAGTAAGTCCCGGGAGGAGCATGAAATTCATTTGAGGAAGGTCTTGGAAGTGCTGAAACAACACTGCTTGTATGCCAAAAAATTTAAATGTCGTTTCGTTGTGGAGGAAGTGGATTACTTGGGTCACATCATTTCTGGCCAAGGTGTTAAGGCAGACCTTTCAAAAATTCAATCAATGTTGGATTGGCCAATCCCTAAGACACCTAAAGCCTTGAGAGGGTTCTTGGGGCTAACAGGGTACTATAGAAAATTTATAAGGCACTATGGGCTGTTAGCAGCCCCACTGACTCAGTTGTTGACAAAAAATGGGTTTGTGTGGACCCAAGAGGCATAGCTGGCCTTTAATAAGTTGAAGGAAGCAGTGACGAGACCACCCGTACTTGCATTACCAGATTTCTCAAGGCCCTTCACAGTAGAGTGTGATGCTAGCGAGAAGGGAATAGGGGCTGTCCTTATGCAGTCGGGGCAACCTATTGCTTTTTTCAGTAAAATGCTAAAGGGAAAGGCTCTACTACTCTCAACGTATGAGAAGGAGTTTCTGGCCATTGTAACAACAGTACAAAAATGGCGGCTTTACCTTTTGGGGCAATCATTTATCATTAAAACGGACCAACAAGCGCTGAAATTTCTGTTGGAGCAGAAGGTTGGAACGGAAGCTCAACACAAATGGGTGAGCAAGCTTATGGGCTATGATTTTAAGATTGAGTATAAGAAGGGAAGAGAGAACGTTGTGGCTGATGCACTGTCACAAAAAGAGGAGATTGAAAATGAAGAGGTCACATTGCTTGCCTAGATCTCATTTCCCACTTCTGATTGGTGGGAGAGCTAAAGCTCAACTATAAGAACAGTACAGAAACTTCGGGATTGATGGAGAGGTTGCTGAATCAGCAAGATGTTCCTAAGGGGACAACATTACAGCAGGGGATAATTTTGAGGAAGGGAAAAATCTTTATAGCCCTAGATTCCCCCTTCAAACTGAAGGTACTCCAATTCATTCATGCAGACCCTATGGCGGGACATTCGGGGTACTTAAAGACCTATCAAAGGGCCAAGAGGGATTTCTATTGGCTAGGTATGAAAAAAGACATTAAAAGATGGGTGAGAGAGTGTGAAATATGTCAGGCTTCTAAGTATGAGACGCTGCCCCCAGCTGGTCTCTTACAACCACTCCCTATACCCCAACAAGCCTAGGTCGATATTTCTATAGATTTTGTGAAAGGGCTGCCAAAGTCAAAAGGGTGCTCTGTAATTTTTGTTGTAGTAGATCGTTTCACTAAATATAGGCATTTCATGGCTCTATCTCACCCCTATACAGCTCAGGAAGTGGCCAAGGTACTTTTCGGGTCAGTGTTCAAATTGCATGGTTTTCCAAAAACCATTGTGTCCGACAGGGACCCGGTGTTTTTGAGCTCCTTCTGGAAGGAGTTGTTTGCCCTCCAGGGGACTTCCCTATACTATAGCTCGGCTTATCACCCGCAGAGCGACGGTCAAACGAAAGCGGTGAATAAGGTGGTGGAAGGCTATCTAAGGTGCAACGCTGCATCTAAACCTACAGGGTGGAGCAATTGGCTACCATTAGCCAAATGGTGGTACAATAGTACCTATCACAGTTCCACAAAGTTAACCCCATTTGAGGCTCTCTACGGTTATTCTCTCCCAAAATTACTGGACTATATTCCAGGAACATCAAGCAACACAACAGTCGACCAGCTACTACACAACAGAGCACAAATTTTGAATCTCTTAAAAAGTAATCTCACGGCAGCTCAAGCTCGGATGAAACATTATGCTGATAAAAAGAGAACGGAAAGACAGTTTAGTGTGGGGGATTGGGTTTACCTCCGCCTACAACCGTACCGCCAGAAGACGGTGGCTCTGCGTCAGAATATGAAACTTGCTCCACGCTTCTATGGGCCATTCAAAGTGCTTCAGAAGCTTGGATCCGTGGCCTACAAGCTCGAGTTACCCCCCCTCTTCTCAAATCCACCCAGTTTTCCATGTTTCCTACTTGAAGAGGAAACTGGGTGATCGTATTCAACCATTGCCCACGCTCCCACCCACCAACAACGAAGGCGAAGTGATCCCCGAACCAGAGGTAATGCGTGATCGGCGCATGAAGCAACATGGAGGACGAGCTGCAACAGAGGTGTTGATTAAATGGGTAGGGCTTCCGGAAAAGGATAACACTTGGGAAAATCTCTGGAAACTTAGGGCTTTGTATCCACACCTTGTGGACAAGGTCTTATAAGGGAAGGGGAATGTTAGGAGGCCTTCTAGTTCAGTGAACTATGGAGGTAAAGTTCAGATCTTGGGGTGCTGAAGAGAGAGAGTATCGAAGACAAAAGAGAACTGAGAAGATGAGATTGGGGAAGGAATTCGTATATGTCTGGGCAGAGTGAAACGACACAACAGTGGAGGCTTAGTGGAGAGAAGACGGCATCGTTTAGTAATAGCTGGGAACGGCACCGTTTGATCTATTAAAATGATGTATTTTGGTTTTAGTCTTTATTTTACTTATAAAGGACTTTTATGTAATTGCATGTTGAGGCAGTTAAGTATCACGCCAGAATGGGTTTCTGGATTCATTCTGGAGCATTTTCCTAGCTTGAATTAGTAGTTGTCTAAAGAGGAAGTGGGGACCTCGAATCCCCCACTGCGTATGAACTTGAGGTATTTTTCTATCATCGTGTGTGCATCTTCTTCACTGTGATTTACAGTTCATTCATATACTGTTACTGTTCATCCAGGAGAATCCTTACAAGTTTCCATCACAAAAGCTGGTCTTGTGGCATTATGAAGTTAAGAAGGGGCATTTGAGAGATTGGTAATGTCTAAAAGGATAGAGGACTCTCCCGTAGCTTTCCTTTTCTACTTGCTGCCTTTGGTAGGTAGAGGTGGGGTTGATCGAGGTTTAGACATAGTGGGAGTTGACTTGTTTGGGGAATGAAATTGTTCAGTGATGCTGTCAACTGCTAGCCTATTATTCTCTTTCATTGTAAAAGGCAATTTATGGCTTTTGTTACCAACATCTTGCTCTGCATCCTCAGGAAAAGATGGAATTACCTTATTTGGCTCAGTAGGAATCCTGAAATTCTGGGGATCCTCAAACATACTCACAGGACTGCTGACCTGCTTAGAAGACAAGTTGCTTTCCTGATTGATCTGGCTTGAGTTTTGCTGGTGCATGAATGGCTCCTGGAAAATAGTTGTGGTATACTGACTTGCAGCCTCTACCTCCTCTACTCATCGTGACTTCTCACCAACAATATTCCGATCACCTACTTCCTCTGAGTGCCCCCGGGGAAGAGGTCCTTGAGATGTGAACTTTGGTGAACCTCCATATTTCCTCACAACAGAAGGGTGAAAAGGGACAGATGGTGCTCTTAACCATTGTCCATATTGCTCTTGAGACTGAAGGATGAGATTGAAACTTGGACACTTCCAATTTGTATGCTTCAGTAGATCACACTTGAAGCAGAAGTTAGGAAGTCTTTCATATTTGAAATAAGTCTAGCACTGTTTGCCTCCTAGGTTGATCATTCTGCCTTGTAATAAAGGCTTGGTGATGTTCACTTCCACTCGGAGTCTTAGGAAATTCCCCCATCCATAGACTTGGTCATCTACTTCCACTGTGTACACCTTGCCTATGGCTACACCTATCATTTTCTCCAGCTACTCATTCATGCCTATGAATGGTAGATTGTGTACTTGAACCCAAAATGGTTTTGAGGTGAAGTACACCTCGTTTGAAGATAGCTCCCCTTTAAAACCCTTGAAACAGATCAAGTGTCGATCAAAAGTCCAAAGCCTCCTCTGTAAGACCTTGTTCTTATCAAACAACAACTGGAACTCTAATAGAAATTTGTTGGTGCCAAGTTCTTTGAAGGTTAGCCAACCTGCTGTGTTCCACACCTTAGCCATGGTGTTTTTGATGGCTTTACGGTTTGCATTCCTGTCATTTAGAATAAGAGCAAGGAGACAATGACTACCCTTGAGTTTGGTAGATAAAATCGCTTCTTCTGGTAGAATTAGTTCTTGTTGTTCTTTTTCTGTGAGCTTCAAGGTTCCCCAACGTGCAGTAATGTCATCCTCCATTGTTACAAAACTCTATAAGCTTACGTCTAAGAGACAGAACTTTGTCAACAAACAAAGCGAAACATCTCATGCATGTACCCTTCGAGAGGAGCGGACCAACTACCTCCGATTTTTAACCTTAACAGTGATCAATTATCAAGTTCACTCCACCAAAAATGTTTATTATAAATTAAAGGATTATAAGATTAAATTGCATCTATAATATATAACAATAAAAAAAATGTATAATATAATAATATATACCCATGCAAGCGTCTCCTCATTGCAATAGATAAATATCCAGTAACTGATACGAGACATCCGTTTCTTAATGCACTGATTCTGGTGACAGGAAAACCCCGTCTTGCTACCGGGTCAACCAATTAACCCGATTAAGCAAACTCTTAAATGGGACCCATCTAATAATGATGGGCCCACGTGTAGCAAGAGCTGAGCCAATCATTTGTTTATCTTGTTTTATGGCTCTGACTCTGAGGCAATTAATTTAATTTAATATATGGGTCCTGACTCCTGGTTTGACGCTCAAGTAATTAAGGGGAAGTATGTTTAAAAAAAAAAAAAACACACAAAAAGATATGCACGAGAACCACGCCATTATTTTTCAATAAAGCAAATAACTTTTCTTTGCGGTCCCCATTGTTTTGGAGTCATCGCTCGATTGATCATACCTCGACACGTATCCTCCAGGACCAGAACCCTTTTTAGTCAAAGTCACCCATTAACATTAAGCGGCCAATGCAAAACATTACTTTATTAGTACGTGAAGAGCAGCCTTACAGGTGGCATGCACTGGTGTCACCCCCACCATCTCCGGCCGGCTGTTCTCTTCGGCCATATCGCCGGAATATTATATATTCAGTGTCTGGGAACGGATTATTGAAACCACAATAGTCTCTCTTTATGTCCATGAGACTCGATGAAAGATAAGACATTAGTTCGTCCAAATAATAAGTTATTATATGTATATATATATATATATATATATATATATATATATATATATATCTGTATCTTTTGATTGATTCAAAAAAAGACTTTATAAATCATGTAAATTTATAACTTGATGTAATTTTATGTTTCAGGTGGAATCAATTTTACATTTTGATATATCATAACAAATAATGTCAATTTATAAATTTATTTTTATCAAATTCATTTTATAGTTAAAAGTCTCTCTCCTTCAGCTGAAGTTCATAATTTAGGCTCCGTTTAAATATAAGAAGTATTTCATTTTATCTCATATCATCTCATTATTATAATTTTTTTAAATTCATATACAAAATACAATAAACAATTCAATTTTTTCAAATCTTAAAATAATAATAATATTAAAAAATAATAGTAATCTAACAATATTTTATTCAACTTTTAACTTCCATCTCGACTTATCTCAACTTATCTCATCTCGACTCACTATTTAAACGGCACTTGACAATCGAATTTGTCTGGTAATATTGATCTTAATTGTATGATTAAGGAAACGACCAGGAGAAAGGAAAAGAGTACGTTGACATATCTAAAAGGGAAACTCCAGATCGAGTACTAAACAACAAAGACTAGATATCTCTCTTCTTGATACGGTAACATTAATAATTAACAATATTATGCTGGCAAATTAATTATATGAGCAAAGTATGATCATCAACTCCACAAAACCCAAATTCCAGAAAGTTTTAACAACCTTCGCTAGCTAGCTTCTCCATCAGTGGGCATTACATCATGAATTGATTAGCATATCCAACATATCTGGGACTTCGAATTTCAACATGTTGGTCAAATGGCTCTCCCTGCAGCTTTCATCTTCAGTGCTGCTATTGATCATGATATATGTTGAATTCGAATTCAATGGTGTTGGGCTCGATGAAGGTGTGAAGCTGAAATTCTGGTTGCTGTTGTTGGAGTACTGGAAAGTTGATGATTCTGAAGAAGGATCCATCATAGTTTGATGATGCTTAGAGCCATGATAATAACTTGGTAGAGGAACGTAATCTTCAGTAAAATCTGCAGGCATCCCTTTGCTTTGCCACTCGAGTGGTTGGGAGTTGGAAGAGCTGAAATCGGTGAAACTTGATGCGAACAAATCTACATGATTGGTCTCCAAACTGACTTGTGCTTGATCACTTTGGAATGAAACACAAGAGATAGACAATTTGTTGCATGGTACTGGAATTTCTTGAACAGGTTCTTGAAGTTCATGATTCGGTTGGACAATTTGTGCAATTTGGTTTTGTTTTTGGGAACTGCAAAGCTGGTTTTCATGGAGAATTTGAAGAACTAAGTTTGGGTTTTCACGGCTTGATGACATTAGAGATTTGGCTAGCCTTAAAAGGTCTGGATCATGATTCACTAAAGATTGAACATCAAGAAACCTTGATGACATCATGTGCATCTGAGATGAATTGCAGAGAGATGAACTTAGAATTGAGGAGAGCTCAAGAAGATTGAGGCGTGGACTGTGAGTAACCGGATCGATTCCCATTCGTAGGAGCCTCTTTCTAATGTGTGTGTTCCAGTAATTTTTTATTTCGTTGTCTGTCCTTCCAGGCAAGCGAGCTGCAATGGCAGACCACCTATGACAACCAAACATATATGGTTGAAAAAAAAAAGCAAAGAGTACTTTGAGGAATGAAGATCGATGACCCAAAATCTCAAAGTTCGAGGTATTCAAAATATTTATTGAATATTTTTGTTAAACGTAGAAAGAAAGCCTTACCTGTTGCCCAATATACCATGTAGCTGAATAATTGTCTCTTCTTCTTCGAAAGAAAATCTGCCTCTCTTAATATCGGGTCTCAAATAGTTAGTCCAGCGAAGTCGGCAGCTCTTTCCGCACCTTTCAAGTCCTACGCAATTGAAAAATGGTAAAAAATGAAAGAAGAAAAGAAGAAAGATACATGTAGATCAGAGTAGTTAAGAGATCAGTTATGAAGAATTCTGAAAATACCAGCATTCTTTGGTAGCGTTCTCCAATTGCCATACCCATGTTTCTGAATATAGTCCATGAGTTTCTGATCCTCCTCCGGGCTCCATGGTCCTTTTTTAAGGCTATTAATTTTCTCACAACACGGAGCTCTTCCCATGCTAGATCTGCAACGATCGAGCTAGCTATGCTAGTACGTGTTGTTTGTTCTAGGTACTATGTAGTAGGTTTGTTTGAAACGAGAAAGGCACGTAGAGAGGGATCAGATTACCTAGACATTGAGATGTGCGTACTATGTTTTGATATGGCCTTGTATAAATAATGGTAAGGGATCGAAGAGAAAGAGTAAAGAACCACGAGAGACATGCAGTAAAGAGTTGAAAAAAAACATTCAAACTCAATGCATGCATGTATTATCTAAAATACAATTCTAACTTTATTTGTTTATTTTCATAACTAATCTTAACTCATTTTATATAATCATTATAATTTTTTCAAATTCACATATAAAATAAAATAAATAATTCAACTAATTTTTAAATCTTAAAATAAAAATAATATTAAAAAAATATATATTAATAATATTTTATTTAACTTTTAACTTTAATCTTAATTTATCTCATCTCATCTGTAAAAACAACTGAAACCTTAAGTGATCTTTGTCACAATCCTAGCTAGCTCTTTCACCTCAGCTCTACAATACAAGCTTTTAAAAGGGAAATAATTTTTAGTGTATAATAGAAATTATTTTAACTTTTATTCAGCATAATAATTATAGACTAATCTTGTATTTTCTTTGGTAGTAATCATACTTTCGTATTTATTGGGAGAAAAAAAAGGTAAGAGTCAAAGGATTTGGTACCGTCCGCGATTTATCTCAATGTAGACGTGTCCTTGTGCACATATCTCTCTCTCATTAAATTGCACTAAATTTCTGGAATCTGGATTCTTCGTATTAGCTGTCATCGACGAGGTCACAAATAATGCCACGTACGTACCACATTGAAGCGACGCCTTCCCAAGTGAAGTCGACCATACGACGTTGTTACAGCGATTGCACGTACGTACAGATATATTCATTCCTCCATGCACGAGGGCAGCTCCGGCTCGTGCTTAGCTTGCCTCCTATATATATTTTTCTTTAAAAAAAAATTATACTTATAATCTCCTGATAAAATTTATCACACATCAATATATAATTTAATGTTACGGAAGTTGCGGAAGTTTAACGTTGGCAACTTTGTTATCTTACTGCTAATTTTTTGCTTTTGAATAAATGTTCTTAAGGGCTGGCTTGTCTTTTTGAAAATAAATCAATTAGCTACAATTACATTTGAGTTTCTTTTTTTGTAATATTTTTCTTATAAACCCATGGTTATTAGTTTGGTAGGATTCAATAAAATGAGGTATCTGAAAAATATTCAAACAATTTGTTTGTAGAGGTGGGATCCTCACTATACAATCTACGTCTTTTATCCTAATTTATCTACAATAGGCAGAGCATGCCAAAGTGATCCAGCCAGGGGCAGAACTACTAAGGAGTTCCCCCCCCCAAAATTTTCAAAATTTGATAAAAATTAAATTTTAAAAGTTGTTTTTATAAAGTAAATTATATGAAAATTAGTATTTGACCCCCCAAATTATTTTTTTGTAACTTAGCCCCCCCAAACTAGATTTCCTGGTTCCGCCCCTGGATCCAGCATCTTTTTCTGTTGATCCACCAATTACCTGTTCAATTACTCGTACTCGTAATATTTTGGCATCAGAGTAGGTCATGGTGGATCCCAGAATTGAGCGTTTGGAATAAAAGTTGGCTAACTTTGAGAGTATTATGGAGAGACATATGAAAAGATTTGAGGAAACTAGCACGAAGGTAGATTCACTGGCCGATAAGAGTTCGAGAGAGGCGGAAGGCTTGGGATCAAGAAATAGAAACGGGCGGAATCATGGAGGAGGGAACAACTCGGCAGTTCCAAAATTGGCCAAGTTGGACTTTTCGAGGTACAACGGTTTGGATGATCCAACCAGTTGAATTTATCGGGTGGAGCAATTTTTTGATTATCAACAAACGGATGAAATCGAGAAATTACCATTGGCAGCATATTACTTGGAGGGAGAAGTGTAGATGTGGTATCAATTATTCAAGGATACCGAAGAAATTAATTCGTGGGAGGCATTAAAAAGGATATTTTGAATCCAATATGAACCAACCATGTTCGAAGATCATTTGGGCACATTGAGCAAGCTGCACCAAACTGGAACTGTTCGTGAATATCAGTTGCAATTTGAGCAACTGGTGAGTTGTGTTGGAGGGTTGGCCCCTACACATCAATTGGGGTGTTTCATAAGTAAACTCAAGGAGCCCATATGAACTGATGTGCAGGCTGCACGACCAACATCCATCACGGATGCCATTGGACTATCCCGCTTGTTTGAAGTAAGGCATGCAAAGAGGCCAGTAGCTATGGAGGTCATGAAGCGGTCAATGAATGTGGAACCTACGCTACCCCCGCTACCTTTAGCAAATTTGTCAAGAAATAAAACACCACCCATACGGCATCTTAGCCCGAGTGAGATACAAGAAATGAGGAAAAAGTGACTGTTTTAATTGCGATGAAATTTTTGTACCTGGTTATCGGTGTAAAAAATTATTTTTTATTGAAGGAATATTTTTGAATGAAGAAGAAATGGAGGTGACGCACAGTGGATGGATAGCGAGCAACAACCAATGATCTCACTACACCCGTGGTTCTCACTACGCATAGTGGTTCTCACATTCATGGGAACCACTTCTCCACAAACAATGAGGATCAGAGGCGTCGTCAAGGGGCACGATATCACAATACTTCTTGACTTTGGGAGTTCCCATAATTTTATTTAACACATCGTTCGCTAACGCAATGGGCTTACCGCTTGACATATGCATGGAATGAAGGTAATGGTAGCCAATGGCAAGAAGTTAGATTGTAAGGGAAGGTAAGATGGGGTTCAAATATTTTTTCATGGCATCTTGTTCTCCATTGATATTTTTTTGTTAGCAATTGAAGGATGTGATGCAGTTTTAGGCACTCAATGGTTGCGCACTTTGGGACCAATATGTTGGGATTTTACCATGCTAGTGATGAGCTTCGATTAAATGGGAAGTCGAATGGAGTTGAAAGGGATTAAGGGCCCAAAGCATAAGGTGGTGGAAGGGGGAGTTGCAGCAAGGGAGTTAAGGCGGAAAAAAACTGGGCTACTATGCTAGTTGCTTTCGTCTGAACCTTTGGGAAGTGATGTACCAGCCTCAATTTTTTCAATCAATTTGGGTGCTAATTTTGCAGGGCCTACAACAACTTCGGCTGGTTTGAACAAACTATTGCAGGAGTTTAAAACAATATTTTTGGAGCCAAGGGGGCTTCCTCCAGACTGGACCCACAATCATAGAATACCATTGGAGCATGGCTCAGGACCTGTCAATGTAAGGCCTTACCGCTACCCTCATTACATCAAAGGAGAAATTGAGAAGTTGATCACAAGCTTGATGCAGTTAGGCATGGTGCGACCAAGTAGCAGTCCATACTCTTCGCCGGTATTGATGGTTAAAAAAAATGATGAATCATGGCACTTATGCGTGGACTATAGAGCCCTCAACCAAATTATTGTAAAAGATAAATTTCCTATAATCGTCCCTGATGAGCTATTGGATGAATTAAATGGAGCAAAAAAATTCTCGAAATTAGATCTTTAATCAGGATATCACCAGATTAAGATGCACGATCCGGATATAGAGAAAACAGTTTTCGCATGCATCATAGGCATTACGAGTTTCTTGTTATGCCATTCGGACTTACAAACGCTCCAGCAACATTTCAGTTGCTCATGAATGAAATTTTTAAGCCCACGTTGAGAAGGTATGTCTTGGTTCTTTTCAACGATATATTGATATATAGTCAAAATTGGGAGGATTATTTATCGCACCTCAAGGTGGTTTTAAGCATGTTACAAGCTAACAAGCTTTTTGTGAGGATAGAAAATGTCAATTTGGATAGGGGCAAGTGAGTTACTTGGGGCATTTGATATCTGAAGGACGTGTTTTTATGGAGCCTGACAGAATTGCAGCAATGAACAAATGGCCTTGACCTCAGTCCGTTGAGGCTCTACGCGGGTTCCTCGGATTGACAGGATATTACCAAAAATTCATCCGCCACTATGGGATGATTGCAGGTCTTTTAACCTAGCTCCTAAAGAAAGATGCTTTTGTTTGAAATGAAGAAGCTAAATCCTCCTTTAAAAATCTTAAGCAAGCCATGACTACCGGATCGGTGTTAGCACTTCCGAATTTTTCCTTGCCATTTGATTATGCCTAAAACATAACGCGGTAGTTGTAACACAGCTAGGGGTGTCGATTCTACAGGGAGACAGATTAAAGAAAATACAACAAATAATAAAAAGAACTAAACGAAAATAATTAATAATCAATAAGAGAAAATTGATTTTAATGTGATTTAGCAAGTAAAATGACAAGGATAAAAATTAAGATCACTGAAATTATAAATAGTAAAGTATCAGGAATTCCTTGCACAAATTGGATATTTCTAATTATTCTTGATTCAATAAATTACACAATTAGAGATTTATTCAAAGTCTCCAATTGGAAGATATAGAATTAAAAATCATTTTAACTGAAAGATAATTCTTTGATAAATCATTCACTACTTTTAAAAATTTTGTGAATTATCATCCTCATTGACAAAACCCAGCGACGACAATATACCCAGTGGGCAATACTGCAGCAAAGAATTAAATCAATAAAGATAATGAATTAATCTAAACATAATCAAAGATCTTAACCATTCTATAGAAAAGCATGATTGAATCTATGAAGGGAATCAATTCCTAGATTATTTGGAGATAAAAAAAATACCATAAATAATTAGTGAATGATAAACAAGAATTTGCATTAATAAAGAACAATCACATGAATCAAAAATAAATTAAAAATACCCTCAATTGTGTAAGTTCATCCCTACTTGAGGACTTAGCTGTTCATTTCAAGAACAATAAAAACTCTCAAAACAAACACTGAGTCCGAAACTCTCTCTCGAATTAATTCTCCAAAGTCTTATTGTGTCCTTCTCCGTTCGTTTCAAGCCTTTTTATAGGCTTCAAAAGCCAACAAGAATTAGTTGTCGTGTAGTCCACTTCCATTTCTTTATTTCATCTGGCCGAACCTTCATTATTGTCCAGCCGTTTCTCCTTTGTTCATTGCCCATGTGTTTCGGTGTACCGCATGCATGTTATATTCTTTTTCTTCCCCTTTTTTTTTTCATTTCTTTCGGCATCCACTGATCGGTGTCCCTCTCCTTTATATTTTTTTTTCTTTTCTCTTTAGCTTGCATCCACTGATTCAAGTCCGTTTGTTGTTCATTGTGTCCCACTTATTTCCTTTATGCCGAAAGCTCATGTGCATTTATTTCTCCATTATTCCACCAAGCTATTACGAGCTGTCCGCTTCCCTCATTTTTTTTTTTGCTTTTTCGTTCAGCCCATGTGCAGCAACATGCACCTTCATTTCTTTTTTTCTTTTTTTTTTCTAATGTATTTCCGTCCGAGGCTTTTCTTTTGCTTTAGCCCGCAATTCCTCGCTTGAATGCTCTGCTCTTGTTTGCAAGTCATGTTATGGAAGTGAGAGAGAAAGCAAACCCAAGAGGTGGAGACCACGTCGAAGCAGCGAACTGGGCGGTTATCTTATATTGGTGAGGGTGGTGGCAGGCCGTATGGTTCTATGTTTCAGGGAGGTAGAACAAAGGTTGTTGGTCATGTTGAGGATGGCTCACAGTGGTAATGCTGCATAGCTCGGTGGTGCTCGGAGCAATGCTGCTGGAGGAGGCTGCACGGTGGCTCTCGATGATGCTGGGCAGCGAGGGTGCGACTGGGTTGAACTGCTTGTCCGAACATGCATGGCGTGAGGTTCGTCTAGGTGCAGCATGGTGGCTTCGTAGGAGACTGAAAAGTCCAGGCAACAGTTCTTGGCCGTATATGGAGGTGATCATGCTAGAATGGTGGTTTCGTGGAGGAGCCTGAACGCATGCATGGAGTCTGCGTAGAGGCTGGACAGAGGTTGAAGATGACGAAAACGACTTGTCGTTTTCATCTATTGACTAAACGACAAGTCGTTTAGAATAGAGGAGTTTTTAATTCGACAGACAAAACGACACGTCGTTTAGCAGATGGCCGAATTCATTTATAACTCGAAACAACATGTCGTCTTGGCTTGTTGATCAAACGACATGTCATTTAGCCTGTGCTGAAAAATAAAAATAAAAATAAAATAAAATAAAACATGCAGAATAAATAATAATAATTAAATAAACAAAAATAAACTTAAAAAAAAGAAAATTAAATAAATAAATAAAGATAAAATAAAACTAGACTAAAATATTAAAAGTGTGTTGTGCATGTGAATAAACAATATCAAATTAAATCACAAGTATTAAAATCAAGCATAAATTATTCTATTAATCAATTTAAATTGCAACTTGGATTTATGCCTCTTAATCATTTTTTCATCTAAAATCAATAATAAAATAGTAAAACAATTAAAAATGTATTGATTTTAACTATATAAACTATGCAATAATGCAGCTCAATTACCATTCGTGGTGGAATGTGACACTTCCAGGGTGGGCTTGGGAGCGGTACTCATGCAAGAAGGGAGACCGGTGGCCTATTTCAGCAAGGCCCTTCAAGGTCATAATTTGGGCAGGTCTACGTATGAAAATGAAGTGGTGGCATTGGTAGCAGCCATCCAAAAATGGAGGCCTTACTTGGCACCAAATTCATTGTCCGAACTGATCACAAAAGTTTGAGACATTTGTGGGATCAAACTATTGCCATGTAAGCTCAACAAAAATGGCTTGTGAAATTAATGGGCTATGACTTTGTGATTGAATGTAAAAACGGACGGCAGAACACAGCTGCGAACAGCTTGTCAAGATGCAATGAGCAGGCAACAGAGTTGCAATTGTTTGCAATTAGCAACCCACTTCCCAGTTGGACAAAAGCAATAAGGGCGGAAGTTGAAGAACAATCTGAATTGAAGAAGCTAGCCGTAAACATTCAAGCAGGGGAAGCAGTAGGACTGGTGCAAATTCAGTATTTAAAATACTTGGTGGAACTCTATAGCATATTTACACCAAATAAAAAATAAATAAAAAACATGTCAGCGTCCAGGATTTCCTGGCATGATGAAGTGATACCGACACGTAATTGCACAATGATCGCAAGTGTCCGCTTTGGCAGAGTAGTTATCTTGCTTGTTGTTATCCCATTTGTTTGGCGGTATTTTTTGAGGGATATTGAGTCTTAGAAAACTCGCTTTTGAAGAGTCATTTATTTTTTGTTTTTGTTTCATTATGTTTTTTTTAACCCAAAAAAAAAAATTAGCGTGTGCATGTGATAAATAATATTTTGCCTTAATGCGATATGCACTGATATACATAAGATTGACACACACTCTATTCTATCATTTTGTGAAATTTGAGCATCTTGGTGGTGTAGTTGAGCGGAATTATTTTATGAAGATTTATTTTCAACCCTGAGCATAGAACATAATTCCTGATGCATCATATTTTGTTTGATGTGTGACTTGAAACACCGGGATGCTATATTTATTGAGATAGACTTGGCATGATATATATATAATGAAGGAAAATTCTTGAAGGATATTTTACACATGGTTACACTTGTAGTGTTCTTCATTACTGTTCATTGATTTAACACAGGAGAAATAAACTGCAGGACTACCGAGCCTTTTGAAAAAAAAAAACATGGATCTGCCTCAGTGATAAGGGTGAACTTAGGAATGTGTGGGTTAGGCGCACGATCCTGGGTTTGATCCCCCGCTGTTAGAATCCGTTAAAAAAAAAAGTAATAAAGGATGAAGTGTATAGAGCTTTCCTAAAAAAAAAAAGGGCTAAAAACAGTTACCCAAACTTTGGGGGTTGAGTGTTCAACCTTTAAACAGAGTTGGCGTTAAAACTGCTAGTCTCTTAGACTTTGAGGTAATTAGAATCAGCAATGATTAATCTTAAAGTTGAAAAATCATGAGACAAATCATAGCTAGTAATGAAGAACACATAATCTATATACACACATCTGAGTTCAAAGATATTTTTCTCAATTCTTTGTGAAAGATTGTTGAGACAGTCTTGGTGGATATAGCTCCCGGAAGTTGATAGTCATGTGTTGCATTTTGTGAGAATTCATTATTATGTTTGATTGCGTTTGTTTGGATTTCGAGTTTTATGCAATATTCATCTCAATTAATTTTCACTATTTTACACAGAGACTAGCAAAAGGTTAGTTGGGGGGGTGTGATTGAGCTGTATTATTGCATATTTTATACAGTTAAAATCAATTCATTTTTAATTGTTTTATTATTTATCATTAGTTTTAGATGAAAAAATGGTTAAAAGGAATAAATCCAAGTTGTGATTTAAATTGCTTAAAAGCATAGTTTATGCTTAATTTTATAACTTGTGATTTAATTGGACAATATTTATTCACTTGCACAACACACTTTTAATATTTTATTTTTTATCTTTTGTCTAATTTTATTTTTATTTTCAATTATTTATTTATTTATTTATTAGTTTTATTTTTGTTTCTTTAAATTATTATTATTTATTCTTCCTGTCTTATTTTATTTTATTTTATTTTTATTTTTATTTTTTAGCACCGGCTTAATGACATGTCGTTTGATCGACAAACCAAAATGAAACGACATGTCGTTTCTAATTGGACTGAATTCGGCTGTTTGAGAAAATGACTTGTCGTTTAGTTCACAGACAAGTCGTTTAGTTCACAAACCAAAACGACTTGTCGTTTTGTCTGTCGAATTAAAGTTCCCCTATGCTAAACGACTTGTCATTTTCGTCATCTTCAACCTCTAGCACGCAGACTCCATGCATGCGTTCAGGCTCCTCCACGGCACCACCACTCCATATAGTACCTCCTCCACCTGCTGCAACTCAACTGCATCCACCACACGAAGCTCCTCCACGGCACCAGCACACATCCAGCAGACCCACACATGACAACGCCATCACCGAGAGACCTCTATTTTTCTACACCCCCAACTAACATTTTGCTAGTTTCTGTGCAAAATAGTGAAAATTAATTAAGATGAATATTGCATAAAGCTCGAAATCCAAACAAAAGCAATCAAACATAATAATGAATTCTCACAAAATGCAACACATGACTATCAATCCCCAAGAGCTATATCCACCAAGTTTGTCTCAACAATCTTTCACAAAGAATTGGGAAAAATATCTTTGAACTCAGATGTGTGTATATAGATTATGTGTTCTTCATTACTAGCCAGGATTTGTCTCAGGATTTTTTAATTTTAAGATTAATCATTCCTGATTCTAACTACCTCAAAGCCCAAGGGACTAGCAATTTTAATGCCAACTCTGTTTAAAGGTTGAACACTCAACCCCCAAAGTTTGGGTAACTGTTTCTAGCCCTCCTTTTTTTTCGGAAAACTCCATACGCTTCATCCTTTATTACTTTTTTTTTAAACGGATTCTAACAGTGGGGAATCAAACCCAGGATCGTGCGCCTAACCCACACATTCCCAAATTCGCCCTTATTACTGAGGCAGATCCATGCTTTTTTTTTTTTTTTTTCAAAAGGCTCGGTAGTCCTGCAGTTTATTTCTCCTGTGTTAAATCAATTAACAGTAATGAAGAACACTACAAGTGTAACCATGTGTAAAATATCCTTCAAGATTTTTCCTTCATTATATATAAATCATGCCAAGTCTATCTCAATAAATATAGCATCCCGGTGTTTCAAGTCACACATCAAACAAAATATGATGCATCAGGAATTATGTTCTATGCTCAGGGTTGAAAATAAATCTTCATAAAATAATTCCGCTCAACTACACCACCAAGATGCTCAAATTTCACAAAATGATAGAATAGAATATGTGTCAATCTTATGTATTTCAGTGCATATCGCATTAAGGCAAAATATTATTTATCACATGCACACATGCTAATTTTTTTTTTTTTTGTTAAAAAAATAATAATAATGAAACAAAAACAGAAAAGAAATGACTCATTCAAAAGTAGGTTTTCTAAAACTCAATATCCCTAAAAAAATACCGCCAAACAAATGGGATAACAACATGCAAGATAACTACTCTGCCAAAGCGGAAACTTGCGATCATTGTGCAATCACGTGTCGGTATCACTTCATCATGCCAGGAAATCCTAGACTCTGACATGGTTTTTTTTTTTGATTTGGAGTAAATATGCTATAGAGTTCCAACAAGTATTTTAAATACTGAATTTGCACCACTACCCCCCAACTTAAATGAAACATTGTCCTCAATGTTTTAAAAATCAAAATTGACTGAGGAGTAGCAAAAAATGGTAGAATATACCTGAAGAGTGACGTGGGTATCTTGCTAAGCACCAAAGATTGTCACCTGAAATGACAAAATGAAACTAACTTGCAAAAAAAAAAAACAAATAAAGCAACATCAAACAAAACAAAAAAAAGGAAAAGAAAGAAAATAAAAAGAAAAATAAAATAAAAAGTGTAGCAGCTAAAAGAGGGAACGAAATTACCACCTTTACAAACTACTGAAATTTATTATTATTATTATTATTATTATTATTATTATTATTATTATTATTATTATTATTATTATTATTATTATTATTATTATTTATAGTATTTTTTACACCGTCTCCCCGGCAACGGCGCCAAAATTTGATTACACCCAAAGAATAACGCGGTAGTTGTAGCACAGTTTTAGGGTGTCGATTTCTCAGGGAGACAGATTAAAGAAAACACAACAAATAATAAAAACAACTAAAGGTTTTAATGCGATTTAACAACTAAAATTACAAGGATAAAAATAAGGATCACTCAAATTATAAATAGTAAAGCATCAGGAATTCTTTGCACAAATCGGGTATTTATGTTTATTCTTGATTCAGTGAATTACTCAATTGGAGATTTATCCAAAGTCCCCAATTAGAAGATATAGAACTACAAACTATTTTAATCGAAAGATATTTCTTTGATAAATCATTCACTACTTTTTAAAACTCTGTGAATTATCATCCTTATTGACAAAACCCAGCGACGACAATATACCCAGGGGCAATACTGTAGCAAAGAATTAAATCAATAAAGATAATGAATTAATCCAAACATAATTAAGAATCTTAACCATTCTATAGAAAAAGTATGATTGAATCTATTAAAGGAATCAATTCCAAGATTATTTGGAGATAAAAAAATACTATTGATAATTAGATAATAATAAATAAGAGTTTCCATTAATAAAGAACAATTACATGAATCAAAAATAAACTAAAAACACTCTCAATTATACAAGTTCATCCCTAGTTTTACTTGGACTTAACTGTCCACAAGCACAGCAAAACTCTCTCAAGAACCGAACTGTCTGTCCGAAGTAATGTGTTTCCCCTCTCTTCCTCATCCCTTTATATAGAACTCCATGCCTTCCCATATCTTCGCTGGCCACTTCGACAATGGTCTTTCTTTATTTTATTCTTCCACCGAATGGTCTTGCATGCATGTGCTCCTTTGAATTATTTCTAGAAACCGAATGAGTTGCATGTTTTCGTCCACCACCGAAAAGCATGTTCCGTGTGTTTCCTTTTTTTTTTTTCTTTTCTTTTCTTCTGCGTCTTCCGTCTGTCGTTGGCCCATGTCTCCCACTTATTTCTTTCACGCCGAAAGCTTCATGTGCATGTGTTTCTCTATTATTCCACCATGCTGTGTCTTCGTTGTTGCCCATGTGTTGTCCCGCATGCATATTTGTATTTATTTCTTTTCTTTCTTTTTCATTATTCCACCCAGCTGTTAACTTTCCAGTATGAGTCCCAGCATGCATATGAGTTTTTATTTCTTTTCTTTCTTTTTCCTTCTTTTTGGTGTAATGGAAATGAGAGAGCCCGAGAGGTGGCTGGGTAGACAAGGCTGAATGGTGGTGCTGTCATGGTTGTGCTGCTGCGTCGTGGAAGCTGAAGACGTGGCTCACGGTGGCTGGGCACGGCGGGGTAGCTACGGTTCACAGTGGCACCTCACAATGATCTGTTTTGGTGTAGAAAAACAGAGGTCTCTCGGTGATGCCGTTGCCATGTGTGGGTGCTGCTGGATGTGTGTTGGTGCAGTGCCTCTCGTGTGGTGGATGCAGTTATGCTACAGTAGGTGATGGAGGTGCTGTATGGAGTGGTGGTGCCGTGGAGAAGCCTGAACGCATGCATGGAGTCTGTGTGCTAGAGGTTGAAGATGACGAAAACGACTTGTCATTTTTGTCTATGGACTAAACGACAAGTCGTTTAGCATAGGGGCAGCTTTAATTCGACAAGTCGTTTTGTCTATGAACTAAACGACAAGTCGTTTTCTTAGACAGCCGAATTCAGTCCAATTAGAAACGACATGTCGTTTTGGTTTGTCGATCAAACGATATTTCGTTTAGCCGATGCTGAAAAATAAAAAAAAATAAAAAGTTAAATAAAATAAGACAGGAAGAATAAATAATAATAATTTAAAGAAACAAAAATAAAACTAAAAAAAATAAAAATAAAAAAATAAATAATTGAAGATAAAAATAAAAATAGACAAAAGATAGAGAATAAAATATTAAAAGTATGTTGTGCAAGTGAATAAATATTATCCAATTAAATCACAAGTTATAAAATTAAACATAAACTATGCTTTTAAGCAATTTAAATCACAACTTGAATTTATTCCTTTTAACCATTTTTCCATCTAAAACCAATGATAAAATAATAAAATAATTAAAAATGTATTGATTTTAACTGTATAAAATATGCAATAATGCAGCTCAATCAAGGACCTTAGGACTAAAAGTTGGGAATGAATTTTTTTTAAGGACCGAATTTACTTGCACAAAGAGTCCCCTCTCATTCAGCTTATCCTCAATGAGTTCCATGTCGGTACCCATGAAGGATTTCACAAGATGTGGTAGCATCTAAAAGCCGTATTTTATTGGCCTGGGGCGAGAACTCAAGTAAAGAAATTTATTCGAGAATGTGACGTATGCCAATGGCATAAAAGCTAGCATAGCAAACCAATGGGACTCCTCCAACAGCTACCTATTCCAATGGCTGTGTGGTCAGATATATCAATGGACTTTGCAACGGGACTTCCCAACTCTCATGGAAAAAATATAATTTTTGTGGTGGTAGATCGCTTGTCGAAGTCCGCTCATTTTATGTCACTTAAGCATCCATTTACAGCAAAAACGGTGGTCTGGATTTTTTTTTGAGAATGTGCTCAAATTATATGGACTTCGAGCGTCCATTGTGTGTGATCGTGACCCTACATTTACAAGCAGATTTTGAGTTGTTTCAGTTACAAGGCATCAAATTCAATTTTAGTTCCTCTTATCATCCGCAAACGGATGGTCAAACCAAAGTGGTAAATCAGACGTTGGAAATGTATCTGAGATGTTTTATTAGTGAGTCTCCAATTGCCTACAACAATTTAGTACATTTTACAAGATTTCTTAGCCCAAAAAGAAGTCTTTAGCAGATCATAAGCACTTTTGCCAAAATACACAAAGCACCATAAAAAACTAGTGGAAATCACATGTGAGTATCAAAGTTTAATAATCCCAATTGATGGAATTCCTCTTTGAATAAAACACTAAAGAAACATTGCAAGAGTAGTTACATAAAAAATACATAAGCATAACCAGGCTCTAAATAACCCAAGTAAAGACTATGAACTCAAGAATAACCAAATCGTATCCAACATTATTGATTATACAGATCAAGTCCAAACCTTATAGATATCTTCAAGAGATTTAGGTTCCATAACCTCATTATCACGAGCAAGTGTAAGATAACCTTCGCTTAACTTGGTGTTGTTTATTATATCCTGTAGGCTATAACGCCTCCCGATCATCATCATCTGCAACCATCTCATCGTCTAACTCAAATGTAATACCCTGCATCAAAGAATAATAATATGCAACAACTACTAAGTGTAAAAATTTGATGTGTATGAGTAGCTAAATTGGTGTCTTCCGAACAGAGGGCAAGCGAAAACAATGTTGGTAAAAGCAGGCCTGAACACCAAGAACGAAGCACTCACCAAAAGTGAAGCCCCCTATGTGATTTTTTAGTGAGCTTAAATCGTAAAAAGCACACTTCTATAGTTTTATGACGAAAAATATAAAAACATAAGTTTTTAAGTATTCTAGACCATTTATTTGTGGTACAAATAAGAACATATAGTATTCTACACTATAAACAATATAACAAGGAAAAAAATCAATTTTGCCTCTCTGAACTGCACAACAGCTCAACACTAATCCACCAGGAGCAAGGAACGCTTAAAAATTTGCAAATTGGAATATGCTTGAACAAGCCCAAACACTGAAACATAAAATGGGTCTTCCCAAATAGTGAAAAACCAGAGGGAAAGTGTGGGGCTTACTTGGAGGCACGAGAGAGGCGTCTCAGTTGGCTGTGTGTGGTGGCGGCAGTGGCAGCATGTCTGTTATTTTGCCCAAATCGGCGAAACTGGACATAGATAGAGGAGGGAGAGAGAGAGAGAGAGAGAGTGAGTGAGTAAGTCGATGACACCGAAAATAGTCTCGTTTCGTCGCCGTTGACTGTGGCTCTTGGGTGCAAAGGGAAGAGCCCAGGTTGGGGAGGGGAGGATGGGCGACGCTAGCTGTAGGGAAAATAAGTTTTGTTTTTGGACTGGGGATATGCGCGCTGTTTTTGAATTTTGTAAATTGCTATTTCTGGCACTTTTGTCTCGCCGCAAATAAGTATTAATTGGCTGCAAATAAATGTTGTACTTGTTATTCTCTAGTCAAACAAAAAAAATTAGTCGCCAATCTCTTTTGAGCCGACAATAGTGACTTTTGCGATGCCAATGTTCACCGAAAAAAAGCATATTTTGAGTGATTTTTCTATTTGATGAAAAGAAAATGCCGCTACAATAAAAATATTTGTTGTGACAACAAAAACTATCACAATAGGTATAAAAGTCGTCGTAAAAAAGTGAACAATGAATTCTCCCTCAACATTTTCCAACTTCGCGCTGGAATTCAACGGTGAAATGGAAAACATTGCAATTAAGGACTATTTGCAGCGATTTATTTTGCGGAGTGTGGGGTTATGAATAGTGGCTAATGAGAAAAATTTTTCTTGGTTATTAGAGTGATCTCAATTTATCTCAAACTAATCATTAATGAGATCCACTACTTTTTTAACTTTCCATTAAAAATTAAGCATATCTCAACCTACTTCATATATTCAAACATATATCCCAATAGCCTATTTCCATTTAAATATATCTCAATAAAATTCATAAAACACTACTATTCATAGATCAACTCAAATTATATGAGATTATCTCAGCATCCAAATGCAGTCTTATTATCTGAAAAAGGTTAGTAAAGTCATCCTCGAAGAGTGAGTTCTATAATGATAATTTCTTGTCCATTTCATACCAAAAGAACAATTCACATAGACAATAATAAGTACTTTAAAATATATTTTATATGTCTATCCATTTTTAAACCTTTTTAGATAGAAAAACTCTTTTACAACATTTTATCTATATTTTAAATGAAGATTTGTTTTTTATAAAATAATTTATAAAAATATTATTAATTTTGCATAAATATTTTTATTCTAAAACTTAATTATATAAAAGATGATGAAAATGTTATGTTTGAGAAATGAGATGAGATGTGAATTTTGTGAATAATAGTAAGATGATTTGTAAATAGTAGTGAGATGGTTTAAATTAAATATTTTTTAGATGTTGGAAAATAAGAGAGAAAAAAGTTGAATAAAAAATATTATGAAGTTAAAATATTGTTAGATTATAATTTTTTAATATAATTTTTATTTTGAAATTTTAAAAATGTTAAATTATTTTTTATTTTTTGTTTGAAAAAGTTGTAATGATTAATTTAAAAATATTTGTATTTGAATGATATTTATAAATAAAATAAAATAACATGAGATGAGACCAAATTGTTACCAAAACTTTTAGCCATATTTGGATAGTAAGATAAGATGAGATTTTTTAAATGAAAATTAAAAGTTGAATAAAATATTATTGAAATATTATTTTTTAAAATTATTATTGTTTTAAAATTTAAAAAAGTGAAATTGTTTATTATATTTTGTGTAAAATTTAAAAAAAAATTATAATAATAAAATGGAATGTGATGAGATAAAATCATTTGTATATTGAAGGACAAAAGTCACAAAACAACACAATTTTGATTGAATAATGCTAGAGCCACCGTTGGGACTCCCACTAGGCTCTAGCATGTATTTTTTTATGTGGTTTTTTAGTTCTTTTTTATATATAGATTTTTTTAACAATTTTAAATATTTTTTAAAAATAAAATAAATTTAGAACATCATTAAAATTAAGAAAGTGTTTTTTAAATTTTTTATGTGGTTTTTTAGTTCTTTTTTATATATAGATTTTTTTAACAATTTTAAATATTTTAAAAAAATAAAATAAATTTAGAACATCATTAAAATTAAGAAAGTGTTTTTTTAAGGAAGTATTTTTTTAATAATTTTTTTACTTTCAAATTAAGAAAGTGTTTTTTAATTATATCATGATTTTTTTTTATTTCTTTAAAATATTAAAAAATAACTTAAAAAAAAGATACATAAAACAAAAATATTAGAGCCAGCAAGCGGTCGCTCTAGCATTTCTCATTTGAGCACCACTACGACCCCGCTCCCAATTACTGCTGGAGCTACCGTTAGTGCATTTGAGGTTTTTATTTTTTTATTTTGTATTTTTTTACATGTATTTTTTTAATACATTCAAATATTTTAAAAAAATTATACAATATTATTAAAAAATATTTATTTAATTATTAAGTAAAAAATATATATTAATAAAAAAATCACAACAGCAAAAATTATTGATAAAAATTATTGATAAGAGAAGTATTAGGGCTCGTTTGGATCCCAAACTGAATTGAATATCCTCCATTTTTAAACTCGTTCAAACATCCAAACATCCCAAAACTGCATCCTGTCGATAGAATTCGGTGAATTCATTCCTGTAGATGAAAATGACTAAAGGCTATACTTTTTACCAAACCATTAATGTCAACACTCTCTTTCTCCTAACAAATTTCTTTATATTTTTTTGGCTATCATCTCTCTCTCTGTTTGTGCGGGAAACAAGAGAAAATTTTCATCAAACTGCGCGTGGGAGAACAAAAATGTCAGGTCAACAGTAGTGGATTTTAATTTTTTTACAATTTTTTATAAATATATCTAAATTCATCTTAACATTTAAACACAATAAAAACTCATTTTAAGTAGACTCCACTAAGCTCATTTAACAATCTCAAATCACTACTATTTATAAAAAATTCAACTCAACTCAACTCAATTTAACATCTAAATGCAGTCTTAGAGTGCGTTTGGATGTTAAAGTGAGTTAAATTGAATTGAGTTTAGATGATAAAATATTGTTAGAATATAATTTTTTAATATTATTATTATTTTAGAATTTGAAAAAATTGAATTATTTATTATATTTTATATTAAAATTTAAAAAAATTGTAATGATGACTAAAATAAAATAAGTTTAGTTTGAAACGAAACGAAAAGGCTACTCTTTTCATTTTGAGTTGTATCCGACCAGTATTCGTCCTCTCGGTCTAATCATATGTCATGTCGATTGTCGTTTCGGTATGGCAGCATTGGCAGGTTCTCTGTCTCTTTCACCCACATTTGAAAAAGCCGAAATTTTATTTTATTGGCAATAGAAACTGTCAAGAATACAACGTCATTTTGACTTATGAGAGAAGTAATCGATTGATCATTGATCTGTGTAGGCTAGCTGTTGGATTTTACCATACTTAATGGATAATTAGCTATGAATTGTCAAACAAGATTTGAATCTTGAACTCCGAGCAATAATTTTGACCCCATCCCTTTTGTAATCCAAATAATCTTTATAATCTTCTACTATTTATTATATTTCATATTTTATATTTTTTTTAATTTTTTTATCAAATATTTTTTATATAAATAGTAAATAAAAATTTTGAAATAGTTTAAAAAAAATAAATTCAAAAAATTTTTTAAAAAAATATTAAAAAATATAAAATATAAATAAATTGTAAAAAATTGTATAACAAAACCTTTATATTTTTATTCTTTTACTTTTTTTTCTTTTGTATCCGTTGATACGAGGATATAAATATCTTTTGAGATTTTTTTTCGGATTTATATAGTGGATCAGTGTCAGTGCATCATTTTAGTTATGGGGGAGGGGATTTGTGTCAGTAATTTTATGTTAAGTGCTTGTGTCAGTGTAATTTTATTTTATTTACTCTTCTTTTCATTATTCAAATCTCTCTCCCTCTCTCCCTCATTCCTATTTCCCTCTCTCTCCTGAGTTCTCTCTCTCTACCCTCTCTTCATTTAAATAGAGAGACAAAAGAATGAGAAGCAGGACCAGGAGAGAGAGCGTGGGAGGGATAGGCATGGTTTCAACGAGGCGAAGTGGATCTATCTCTGGTAACAACAACAACAACACTTGAGGTTTTATTCTGGAACAGTAAACAGTTCTTTCTCTTGTCCTGTGGTTACTATTTTATCTGCCTACTTTCTTGTTTTATGTTCGTTTATACGAGGCCTTATTTGTCTTTTGAATTCCTGTGTCAAGGTTGGGCTGTGTCAATGGGTTAGGATTTATTTTATCTTTTTTGTGTTTTACGTTTGCCGGTTGTGCCAGTTCAAAACTCTCTTATGTGCATCTGTCAGTCCATCAATCGTCTAGGTATTTGAGTCTTTTATTTTTTATTTTTAAATTGGGTTTAGCTGTTGTTTCAGTATAACTTTGCATTTTTTTTTCATTTTCCTAAATCTCTGTTTCTATTTTTACCCATGTCTGCCGAATGTTTTTGTTTGATCCATCGTCATTTATTCTATGTTTTAGGTTTTTTTAGGTTAAAATTGGTTTCCCGAGTGTAGTGATATTATGATTTGTTGTCTCTAGAAAATTTCGGTCCACACAAAATTTCATCTCTCATATTCTCGGATCTCCCTCCCTCCCGAGTTCTCTCTCACAACTCAAAGCCCCTCTCTTTTCTCTCCACCTCATGATCCTTGTAGTCGTAACAGTCGCGGAGCACGCCGGACAAAAGGGCTTTGTCATCCCTCCCCATATCACTTTTTGTTCTCCATAATTTATTTTTGGCTTCCAAATGTATTCCTAGAGCATGACATAATCCGCCTCTCCACGGTCAACAACAGCCTACTCTGCGAAAATTTGCTTAGAGGCTTCTAATTATATTCAAAGAATAATGCGGTAGTTGTAGCACAGTTTTAATGTGTTGATTCTACAGAGAGACAAATTAAAAAAATAGTAGAAGGAACAAAGAAACTAAAAAAAAATATTAAATGATTAATAGAGAACAAATATTAATTTTAAATACAAATTAAAATAAAGTAAAGTGATTAACGAAAAAAGTACTCAAATTGAGTGAACAGTAGAGCGTCGATAATCTCTTGTACAAATTCGATATCTTAATTATTCTTAAATCATTAAATAACTCAATTGGGAACTCAATTCTCAAAATTCTCAATTAGAAGGTATAGATTTATAAACCAAAATTAAACCAAATGTAACTCTTTGAAAAACCATTTATCACTTTTGCAATACGTTAATTATTATCACTATTGAGAAAATTCAACGATGACAATATACTTAGAGAGCAATATTGCAGCAAAGAATTAAATTAATATAGATAAATAATTAATCGAAACGTAATCAAAGAATTAATCTATTCAAAAGAAAAATCATAACTGAATCCATAAATAAAATAAAATTTATTATTATTCGGAAAAGAAAACATCAACAATGAATTGAGAATGATAAAATAAAAGAGTTTTAGTAATTAAAAATTAAATATATAAATTAAAAATACCATCTAATATACAAGCTTATCCTTAACTCTACTTGAAAATTTAATTATCTATAAATATAATAAATAACGAAAATCTCAAGAGAGACATAGAGTAAACGGCAACCATAAAAATTAATTTTCTTCATTTTGCAGTCCGTATTCTCCTCGTGTCTCCACCACCAGTAGGTCAAGACAAAACGCCCTTTCAGAATATATATCATGAGATGCCGCGTGATACATGAAAGTGTGGCTTCAATTGTGTGGGCTCCCCGTCTTGTGTCATGCTCCCCCACATGTAAAACCATAAAAAATAAATAACATCTTCATAAAACCCAAAAAGTAAAACTCAAAGTGGCCCCCACGTGTTGCATGTCTTCTATTCCTCCCAAGACCCTTCCTTTGGTCAACTACCCAAAGACTTGTCTCCAAAATGTGAGAATCCCACGTCCAAAAGAAAAGAGCCCACTTGCCGCACGCATGGGTCAATTGAAGTTGAGCCCATGTAAGTGTAACCCAAAGTGATATACGGCTGCTCCAATTCTTTTCACCTATATATATATATATATATGTTGCCATGCATTTTACTCCATGCGACTGCCATCAAAATAAAACTAAATGTAAAAGCCGAATAGTAAAGTTTCAAAAATGTGAAGTTTAAAACCCAATTGCAAATTATCTCTCATCAAGCAATAATGCAATATTTGAGATTTAAAATATTATAAAATCATGCTCAAATATATCTCAGTGTAAATAGATATTAAATTCAACAATATAAATTATATCTAATTATTTCTATTCACATTTTAGCATTTTAATCCAATAATAGGATATTTAGAGTGCACTTTCGTACATTCATCACATCCCCCAACTTGCTTATTGCTAGTCCCTAGCAATTTTCATGCCTAAATAATGAAAGAGACTAAAGAAAATCACACACAAAGGCCACCAAATCACACTTCCAAATTCACATATTAAAGCAATCTTTGGAATCCAATAACCCATCAAGATCAATCCACTTATAGCAATTCACAGAATGTGTGTGTTCCAAACTATATTCATCTAACTAGAAGTTTTGATACATGCAACATTAAGAGTATCTCAAGCGAAAGGTTCAACTCTATAACTCACGAATATAAAAGTGTTTCGTGGGAAGATTCTCTATGGAGTTGACAATGGGTGTACATACACTCTCATGGGAAATTAGGCAATTATGTACAAGAAACAAGTAAACATTGATCTTATGATAGTAACACTAACAAATGAGACTTCCACCACTCTTTCCAAAAACTTACTTAGGGTCAGAACGGTCAACACAAAAGGTTGTAATATGGCTTAGGTTCGGGGCTATATGGGAAAAAAAAGGGTGAAAATGATTCAAAAACTTCGAAATACATGCAAAGGGAATCTCATTAAACCTTTCAATAAACCACATTTCTCACTTGATGTACTCTTCAACCTTTCAAATCATCGAATAATGCCTCTTTTTCTTGTTGTTGTTGTTGTTTTTTTTTTTTTTTTTTAATAATTTGGTGAACAATTATGTCACCCTGGTATTTTGCTATTTCTACCAAACCTTGGTATTTTTGCCTTTGAAACTCACTCACTTGAACACCTTGTAATTCCCTTTTCTCTCTCCCTTTTTTTTATTCCATGCAAAAAAAAAAAAAATACCACATCTAGTACACATTTGGAAGTAATAAGGGTAGAAAAAATCAGTTGATAGGTTCTACTCCAATGTGGAGAGGTATGTATGATGTGGGCATATGAAAAGAAAAAGTTACATGTGTTTATTGGCTCAAAGTTGGCTACTGGGGGTCTATGATGGAAATGGTTGCTTGAAAGGCTCAAACATTGATCCTAAGTTGACCTTCGTCATATCCCAAGTATATTCACCATCTTACCACAAACCATGTAATAATATTCTCACAAAAAGTGTCCAATTCAACATATCAATGAACACTTATTACAATTTACAGCATTTGAAGGCTCTCAATCCTCTCCAAAACTCACATGAATACTCAAGTAAAAGAGTTCTTTAGCTACATGTGTCAAACCACCATCTTACCACAAAGTTTGGACGAGTGCATGAGGGGTTCTATGAATGCTTAGCAAAAAATGATTATGGTGGGTTTGATGAATTCACGAAAACGGCTATGAATGAGAATGAGTACACATGTGAAAAAGATGCATGTGGTGTACCAAATTAAAAAAAAAAAAATTTGACACATGAAAATATGCCACAAAATTCCGACAAGCATTTGACATATTGACTTTGCACCACCAACTCCCAGCTTAAATAAAACATTATCTTCAATGTTTGAGAATTAAATTTGAATGAGGAGTAACTAAAAATGGTAGAATACACTTGATGAGTGACGTGAGTAGCTCGCTAAGCACCAAAGATGGTAACCTGCAAACAAAAAAAAGAAAATAACAACAAACAAAAAGAAAAAGAAAGAAAATAACAGAAAACAAAAATAAAACAAAACAAATAAAGAAAAAAAAATACTTGCGTGGTGTGGTCATGGTTGATAGACCGGATCCATAAGTGGAATGTCTTCCACTTTCGGACCTTGCCTATCAATTAATACTTTAAAGCGTTGACCATTTACTTTTAGCTCCTTCAATTCAATTGCCTTTCCTTCCAACCAAAAGCTCATTAGTAGCTTCAAAAAGTCACAAGTGATAGGGCCCAAGGTCTCTAACCACTAGACTTCTAATACAATGTCACAAACTACGAGGTCTAATAAATGAAGAGGGGGTTGGAGCAAATTACCTTATACCTTCAGCTGTACTGTTCTACACAACCCTTCACTACTTAGGCCTTGTCCATTAGCTACCTGCACCTTCAAATTTACTAAGTAATCCACTAGCAGCTGAACTTGGAGACCAAGGTTGAATCTATAAAGTTGTGTGAGCTACTCGAGTCTACTAAAATTAGCACTTCCTCTTCATTGATACTTCCCACCAGCCTCATAGTTCTCACAGTTGGAGTTCCAGCTGTAGCAGCCAAGGAGATCTTAAGTTTGGCCTTGTCACTAGAGAGTAACTCTAATGGCTTGTTCTCTTCATTTTTTTACCTAGACTCCTCTTCTTCCTCTTCCACTCTTTCTTCATCCACTTGCAAGAAAGAAATTCTAGGATTTTTGCAAGTATGTGGTAGGTTCCATTTCTCTTCGCAATGGAAACATAGGCCCTTTTTTCTTTTCTCATCCATATACATGGATGTCACCAACTTAGTAAAACTCATAGGTTTCTTCCATTTGTTGTAATTATCACTGGAATAAGGACGCTTGCTAGAATTGCCCCCATAGGTGTAGTGGTCCTTTCTTCGATTGGTTTGTTGTACTTCCTAGTACTGATGTGATCCTCCTCTTGTATTTTTGCCAAACCATACGCTGCATTTAAATTCATCGGGCTCAACATCTGAACTGGGATGGGAATCTCGTTCTTCAAGCCGCTAAGAAAACAACTCAGCTTATGGACATCCAAGAGCCCCCTCAAGTGGTTTGGTAATATTTCAAACTGCGCCATGTAACCAGCAACTAAGCTGGTCTGCTTGAGCCTTGTCAAAACTTTCATGGGGTCATCATATGCTGTTGGACCAAAATGAAGGAGTAACGATCTGGAAAAGGCATCCCAATCCCTGCAAAAGCCCCCATCTACTACATTTTGGAACCACACAAGAGCCTCCCCTTCCATGTGATAAGAGGCCATCAATAATCGATGGGGCAGTGGTGTTTGGTGGAATTCAAAGTAATGGTTGGTCTTGAAAAGCCATGCAGCCAGATTCACACCCTGGAAACAAGGGAAATCAAGTTTGACCCCCCAAAGATTGAACCTTCTCAGGTCTGGATTTTCATTTTCTTGAGGAAAATCTTGGTTGATGGGTGGAGGGGGGGTGGTTGGTTGTGTTGTTGGGCAAAAAGGGTACGTAACATGTCTTTAATTTCTTGTACATCAGCTTTCAAGGTACTAACATCTTATTTTAATTCCAAGATTTCTTATTGGTGGTGTTCAACTTGATGCTAAAAATTCTCATGCTGCTAGAGCTTGGATTTGGTATTGTCGGCCATGGTAGTGTATGGGTCTATTTGGTTGGTTTCTGGGTTAGTGTTTGGCTTTGAAAATGAGTAGTAAAAATGTACTGCATGGGTTAATTCAAACGACAATATCTGGATTGGATGGGATTGTAATGGCTGGGTAATGGAATGTGTATTTAATGGATTGGTTTTGTGTGGATGAACTGGGTAGGATCGAATGAATACTGATACCACTTGTAAGAATTCCCTTGATTTCCAGATTGTATATAAAATGATAGTAATAGGAACAGAAAAGAAGATGAATACTGATGAAAATACCTCAAATGTTTATACGCTTTGGGGTATTCGAGGTCTCCAATTCCTCCATAAAAGACAAACAGCTGATAGATGAAAATGCTCCAGAATAAATCACAGATTCATCCAGGCGTGATACTTAACTAACTCAAAATAAAATTACATAAAAGTCCCTGGTATAACAGGTTCTAGAGCTAATGCCCAAACACACCATTTTATACTAAACAGAGCGTATTACAACTGAGCCCCATTAATACTTAAACTACGCCGTTTCCCTCAATTAATCAAGTGTCGTCGTTTAACCCCTTAAGATGTTCTGAAGCTACATCGTTTGAGGATCTTACCGAAGACATAATCCTAAGTCCCGAATCTCCTTTTCCATTTCGCATTTTGCCACTCAAGTCTTCTTCCTTTTGAACCCTAAAGCTCCCATCTTTATCTTCAGAGATCTCCAAACGCACAGCTTCCTAACAGTCACCGTCGGGTCTTGATTATTATTTTTTTATTTAACGATTAAGGAAATGTTTTTTAAAAATATTTAAGAAGATTAAAAAAATACATGAAAAGAAGGGAAAAAAAAAAGGAATTATACTTGCCGGGGCCATTATCGGGCTGTACCCGATAGCACTACCGTTAATGATTACATGTAGGGCTTTAAAATGAATAGGCTACTCGACAGGCAGCTCGAATTCGAGTCGATTAAACTTATTAAATGAGCCGTTCGTAAACATAAAATTAGACTCGATTATTAAATGATACAAACTCGTATAAAGCTCGACCAGCTCAATTAATGTTCGTGAACAAACTCGTATAAAGCTCGGCTCGACTCGTGAGCTCGACTCGTATATATTTATACATATATATAATAATATATATATATATAATAGCCAAAATTTATATATATAATTTATAATATAATATTTATTCTTAAGTGTATAGACTTGTCACTTAGTCTTATAGACTTATAGTCTATTAATCCACTACATATACTATATATAAATTTATAATATTAACTTATAGTCTTATAGAACTATAAGTTATGATGAAAATATGAGTCCAATAAATATATAACATTATAAATTTACAAATTACACCATATGGTCCATATTATATATATATTCATATTAGTATATGTATATGTATATGTATGTTAGAAAGTTGGTATATTGATATTAGTAATAGTATATGTATGTTAATATGTTAGTGGTGTTAGAAACTTAGAAACATGGTGGACCGGTGGTGTTAGAAAGATAATACATTCATATACTATTACTAATGTATGGTGGTGTATGATATACTAATATGCTAATATAGTAATATTAGTATATTAGCATATTATTAATAAATGTATAGTATTGTTAATTTATTATTAGTATACTGTTACATAATATATAACATTATAAATTTACAAATTACACCATCTCCTTACCATATTAGTACAATAGTATTAGCATATAATAGAACTATAATATTATATTATGAATTTATGAGTAATAAATTATAATGTTTGATAAAATATAAAGTTTTTATAAAACAAATATATAAAGTTAGACAATGTTATCTCTATGACGAGTATTATTATTATTATTTTATATATTTTAAAAAAAATATGAACTTGTGAGTCTGTGACTATTTACTATTATTAATCTTATTACTTTATATATGATTAATCAATAATCACTAAAATCTAGTAATATTGTATAATTTGTATTCATAAATTATATAAACTATAGTAATATACATGTTTAGTGTTAATGTCTATTATTATGTTTTTAATATACATGTTTCTAGAATACTAGACTAGTGTCTATTGAGTATTGTTGTGTAGTGACTCTAGTGACTAGTAGTCTAGTACTAGTAGTAGTAGTTTAGTATTGATTAATACATATGTATTATAAGTTATAACTGCAAGCATAAATTTTTTTATTTTATTTTATAACTACAAGCATAAATAATAGTGTTATTATATTATACTAATTAATATAACTAGAATATTATTTTATGAGTACTAAATTATAATGTTTGATAATTTATAATGTTAGACAATTTTATATAACTAAATACTATAAATAAATATAGTCTTTTTTACAACACTACTTGCTCGTTTTAAAAATTATAGTATATATAATAATATAGCAATTAATATGTATTAAAATTTATAGACTATAGTATTTTTTTAAGTAGAATAATATTTAAATTAATTTAGACATGTATTATTTAAATTTTTACTTAAGGTAAAATGGTAAGAAATGTTTTTTGACTGTGAGGACTGTAGACCGTTGGATCAACCTATAGATATCTTAGATGCCATTGATTCGATTACCCTAGGGTTACAAACTTAAGTTTAACCTACTCTTTGCGCCGTTTCACTCTCAACTCTCAAGTCTCGACTCACTCACACTTTCACTCACTCCTTCAGACTTTCTCGAGAAACCCTAGACTCGCACTTCGACTCACTCCTTCCCGAATCTCTTCTCTCTTGTTTCTGGAATGATGGAATCAAGGATTCCTGAATGCTTTCTTGTTTCAGCCAGGGGTAGGGATTCACGAGGGGCCTTTTGTGATACCGTTTCGGTCCGTCTGTAACTGCGAGAAACCCTAGCAGTTGCAAATGCAGCCGGCGGCCGTATTTTAAGGGAGCTGTGGCTGTAATCTCAGCCTCTGAGATTGCAGCCGGTCCTCGAGAAATGGGTCATTAAATGCATGCATTTATGACTCCCAACCAACTATTTCCCTGATTCTTTGGTTTGTGGTTCTCTGGTTCGTCGATTCGTCTGTCTATGAGTCGATTACCCTTGTTACTTTCTTGCTTCTAGCCATTTGGTTAGGATTTGGGAACTTGGCAGATTTGATTGGTCTCATCTAGTTTTAATTTATAAATTTATCTGAGTATTTTCGAATATTCATTCTGGTTCTATCCTAACTCTTTATACATTGTAGTATTGTTAGTTGTTAGATTTTAGATTTTGTAGATCTAGATCTAATCATCTAAGTACAAAGTACGCCAAACATGCTCTGTGCTCAGTGGTGTGACATTGTTCTGCCATACGGTTTTGATAGCTTTGTGAGTCTATGACTGTCCAATGTCCATCACTCTGATTGATAAGTTTATGGAGTGTAATCTATTTTTTATGTGTAATGAGAGAATATGCCCTGTTAGGGATTTAGGCTGTGTTGCTAATATGCTATTGTTTACAAAACAAATATATGTTTCGAGCTTTATCCTTCATATATGAGAATTGTGGGAAAACAAAACTCTGAAGAGCTTGCCTACAGATCTGTGCTTGATTCCTTGAATCAACATTTACAGTCCACTGTGAGTTTAACTTATTCCCCCTCTTACCTGGTGCTATGTTCTATTTATTTACTATAGATTTTTAATTTCTCATTTGCTTCTCTGAGTTGTCTCGGGTTATTTGTGTATATTGTTGATTGGAGTGTGGAGATTTGATTCTGGCTGTATGATCTTGCTCCCAGTATTTAAATATGCTTTCTTTTAAATGTTTTTAGTTAATTAATCTGACTCTATTTGGTTCTTGCTTAATGCTTGTTGTTCTTGCTTGAAGTATTTAATGATGCTTTATTGTTCATGTTTGGTTATTGTCTTGAGTATTGAAAGATGCTTTATTTAACATGTCTTGGACTTGGTTGGTTAATCTTATCCAATCTGTTCTATGTTTATATTCTTGCTTCAATCTGTTTTGTGTTTATGTTCTTACTTCAAGTCTTTAAATATGCTTTCTTCAACCTGTTTTTGTTTAATTATAAATTATCATATATGGTTCTTGCTTCAACTATTTAATTATGTCATCTTCAACATGTCATCTATGATTAATCTTTTACAATCTGTTTTGTGTTTATGTTCTTACTTCAAGTCTTTAAATATGCTTTCTTCAACTTGTTTTTGTTTGATTATAAATTATCATATATGGTTCCTGCTTCAACTATTTAATTATGTCATCTTCATCATTCTTTGGTTGATTAATCTATTTTTTACAATATGTTCTGTGTTTATATTCTTGAGGTGCCTTGCTTTTGGAGGCATATCGAGCCACCAAGGCAAGAGTCTACTGAAACTGTTTGAGTCAAAATTGTTTGACTCTTAACATGTTTTGGTTGATTATATCAACTATACCAGCCTTGCCTTTTGGAGGCACATTGAGCCATCAAGGCAAAGCTGCCAAGGCAAAACTGTCAAATGTTCTTGACTTTAACATGTTTTAGTGTCCTTGCTTCTGGAGGCACCTTAAGCCATCAAGACAATGTTGTTTTCATTTTAGTTGATTAATATAACTTGTGTCTTATATGGTCAATGTTAATATGCTTATTTTGTGTTTCTGGTTTTGTGTTTTAAAAATATTAGACCCTAGCAAATGGATGATCGTATGAATTTACTGGTTGATGCGGTGGAGGACTATGAAAATGAAAACTCTATTGGGATTAGTCATGTAGACCCCATATCTGATGATGGTGGAGACACTGCAAATACTGATGCTTTAAATACTGTCTCTACTGAGGGCCCAACAGATGTTCAAACAGTAGCCAATGAAAGAAAAAAGAGAAAGAGGACTTCCAATGTATGGAATGATTTTGTCGAACTTGAACGAGATGGAACTAAACAGCCTCAATGTAAGTGGTGTAAATCTTTGTTCAAAGCATCTCGATCAAGTTCTACGACTACACTACGTAGGCATTTGCTAACTTGTATGCCATACATGGGGTCTAAGAAAAAACAAAAAGTCTTAGCAGTTGAGTCTAAGGATAAAGATGGTGGCTTCACTGTCTCAAATTTTACCTATGATCGTAGTAGGATCTGAGAGCTTGCCTCTCATGTGATACTTTACCATGAATATCCATTTTCTTTAATGGAGCATGTGTTATTTAATAAGTTCATGAGTGCAAACACTCTATATTGGGAAAAAATGTCAAGGGCTGCTGCAAAGAAGGAATGCATGATAACTTATGAGGCTGAAAAGACAAAGTTAAAGGTTTTGCTTAAACCTGTTAACAAAGTCCATATCATAACTGACATGTGGACTTCTTGTCAAAAACTTTCATATATAGTAGTGACATGTCATTTTATAGATACTGATTGGCATCTTCAAAGGAGTGTTTTGAACTTTTGTAATGTGCCTCCCCCACATACTGGCCTTTTTATTGCTGATGCTTTAGAAAAGTGTTTTCAAGGTTGGGGAATTGAGAATAAAATAAGTTCAATTACTGTTGACAATGTAAGTTCTAATGATGTTGCCATTAGGATCTTGAAAGATGATTTTAGATTGAAGAAAACACTGTCTGTAGGTGGAAAATTGTTTCATGTACGTTGTTGTGCACATATTACTAATTTACTGGTGCAGTATGGACTTGGGGAGATTAGGGAGATTGTTGATTGTGTGAGAGATGGTATAAAATATCTGGTAGCATCAGAGAGTAGGCTAAAACAGTTTAGTGAAATTGCAAAACAGTTGCAATTACCCTCAAAAAAACTGATTTTAGATGTGCCTATTAGATGGAACAGCACATATTTAATGTTGGATGCTGCAATTCAGTTTAAAGAAGTTTTTCCTAAATATGGTGATAGAGATAGTAGTTTTGAATGGGTTCCAACTGTTGAAGAGTGGGGGCAAGTTGAAAATGTTTGTCAACTACTTGCTATTTTCAATTAAGTAACCAATATTGTATCCGGAAGTGATTACCCAACAGCAAACTTATTCCTTTCTGAAGTATGGAGAATGAAGGACATCTTAGGTAAGAAAAGTAGAGATGAGAATAAATACATGAAATCAATGGTAAGGAAAATGAGTACTAAGTTTGAGAAATATTAGGGGGAGTGTAATCTATTGATGGCAATCGCTGCGGTGTTAGACCTTAGATTCAAGATGGTCATAATCCAATTTTGTTTTCCATTAATTTATCAAGAGCCGGACGCTTCTAAGAATATTGATCATGTCTCTCAAGTGTTGCATGAGTTATATGATGAGTATGTTCGTGATTACAATTCGACTCTTAAGGCACAAAGAGAGCAGGAAAGTGCTCGAACAAATTCAAACAGTTGTTCCTCAAGTGCTGGGAGAAACATGCAGAGTGGCCAGTCTTTATTTAAATCTTTTGTTAGAAGTGTTGATACCGTGTAGCCTTGTAAATCAGAACTCGACAATTATTTAGAGGAGAGTATATATATCTGTGAAGAGGGTTCAGATGCAAGTTTCGATGCCTTGGAATGGTGGAAAGTAAATAGTCTTAAGTTTAGAACTTTATCCAAATTGGCCCGAGATATATTGGCTACACCAATTACCACAGTTAGCTCAGAATCAACATTCAGTGCAGGAGGCAGAGTCATTGATCCTCATCGAGCTTCTTTGTCAACTGAAACTGTCCAGATGTTGTTATGTGGGTCTGATTGGGTTAGAGCATTATATGTGCTTAAAAGATCATCAACAAATTCTGTAAGTGTAATCTATTTATTTTAACTGTCTGTTGCTATTTAACTATTTTATACTTACTATTATTAATTTATTTACAAAAATACTAATGCCCCTTTTTTTCTTGTTAATAAAATAACGTTCCATCAGAAACTCAGATTCTCTTGCCATAGCCATAGGCCCATACAGACTTAGATTCTGTTTTTTTATCATGTTTAATCTATGGAGCATTTTCGCAGCTTTCTAGTTTTATGATTTATCTAGTTTGTATTGTTTAATCTACATGATTTGCTATCTGATATTTGGACAATTTACTATGTAATATTTGGACAGTTTGGTTCTATTTGATTTTGTTTTGGATGATATGAGTCATGACAGTTCAGGTAATTTCTAAGTTCTAACTCCTCACCATCCAGATTTCCTAAATTTCTTTAAATGACAAATTAAATTTTGCATTGCTAACATCCCTTGACAATATTACTAAGTTATTACTTGAGTAATGATGCAAGGGAATAAAAATTATATTAATATTTTTGTCTGTATCAGTGTGTCTGTGTGCAGGTTTTCATGGTGATTTTCTTCAAGTTTGGGAACTTGCTGACTTCTATTATGGTTCACTCAGATTTTGTATAAGTTTGGTATTTTCCTGTCATTATGATTTTCTTGAAGTTTGGTAAGTGCAGTCTGCAGTTGGCTATCTGATTTTGTTGGCATTTGGTAAATTCTTGTGAACTTATTTTGGTAAAAACTCAAGTTGTCTGGCTTTTATTTTCTAGCTGTTTGTGTTGAACTGTGGTAACTTGTGAACTTTTTGGTAACTGCAGTTGTCTATCTTGGTTGTTTGGCTGATTTTGTTGAACTTTGGTAACTTGTTATGAACTTGTTACTCAACTTGTAACTTCTTTGGTAACTTCTTTGGTAACTTTTTTGGTAACTACCTGTGGTATTATGTATTAGTGTATGCCTATTGAGTATTGCATACTGCTACCTGCTGGTTGGCAGATTCTTATATCATATGGGCCTGTGGCTGGTAACTGCCTGTTGTATTAGTATATGCCAATTGAAGTTGTCAACTTGTCTACCTAACAGTTTGTTGTCTTGGTGATATGAGTCATGCCTATTGCTGGGTCGCTATTTTGGATCTGTTTTGTGGTAGTTCATTTAGACCTTTGGTGACTTAGCTGAATCCCTAGGGCCACATCTTTCTATCTGATTTTGAGAACTTACTGACTTCTGTGACTCTGTCATTTGTTCATTTGGACCTAATTCACATATTTGTTTATGAGATTACTTGTATTTTTGTAGTGTAATTTGTGTAACTTTTAAGATATAACATTGATTTTTTATGCAAATTAAGTTTTGCATTTTCTGTCAAACATCCCTTGACAGTATTACTAAGTTAACAGTACTTGAGCAAGGGATTAAAAATCTGCCTAACTTTTTTATTGTATTAGTGTATGCAGGGCAACAATGTCAAGATTTCTAGCTCCATTTATCAACAAATGAGAGCTGATTTTGTTTACAGCCCAATTTTTTTTTTTTTTGAAGTTTGATGTATCTTATATCATAATTTATTGTTGTAAAGTATTTTTTGATTCACTAGTTCCATTATGATGTAAAAATTAAACATGTCATTTAATGTACCATAAGTCCATAGCAATAATACTCTTGAAGGTGATATGATGTAAATTTGTATTTAATTTGTTATTTTATTGATGCATTTATTTTAATGTTATATTATAAATATTAGTCTTTAAATTTAGTCTTAAACGAGCCAAGCTCGAGTCGAGCCTGGGCTTGGCCCGATAATTGAACCGAACTCGAGCCGAGCTCAAGCTCATTTCCTCACTACACGAGCCGAGCTCGGACGATATAATGAGCTCGGCTATAAACGAGCCAAGCTCAAGCTCGACTCGAGTAGTGAATGAGCCGAACTCACACACCCCAAGCTTGCTCGAGTTCAGCTCATTTACAGCACTAATTACATGTCATGGCAGTGTCAGATTGTAGATTTTGCCAGAAAAATGGTAGCCTTATGCACAGCTCATTGATGCATACAGTTGGGGCGAGAAGGGAATATTAAAGGTCGTAAATGGATTGTCAGCAGTTATATCTATCAGTTTTTTTATATAGTAATAATAAATAATTAAGATTAACAACACCCTAATCATAGTCTAATGTCTGCCGGATCGGTAACACGGAAACAACACCTTGTTTTTCAAATAAACAATTATCAAAATTGAAGATTAATTAAGGATCTGAACCTATATCAAATTAGGAAGGCGATTACATGATTATATACATCTGATGCTCGCAATAATTGCAATTATTATTATTATTATTCAAAGCCTAGTCTATTCCTATATAGAACAAAAAACACCTGACCCTCTTATCAGACAACAGCATTGACAAAATAGGTCAGGGTACTCTAATTTACTTGGGTGTTCAACGTAATCACATTAACACGTAGGGCTTGTACGACCCTCAATGGTTTTTTTTTTTTTGGAAAAATCCATGAACGAGCTCAGATTTAATAGTATTCTATGAATATTAGTGAAAAAATAATGATAGAATATTAAATAATAATAAAAATTAGATAAAAAGTAATAATAAAATAATTAATAATAATAAGATATTCTCAGAATACCTTGACACCCAAACTAAGGAACGTGTCATAAGTTTAACATCATAGTCTCTTACTTGACTTCGCATGCACTAAACTAATGAGATTCTTACACATTAACGGCTCATGCTAGCGTAGTAGGGTAATGTTATAATATAGAAGGGAATTAATTATGTGATGCAAAATAATAACATTATATAATTGCAAAAAGATAATATTATTTTATTGGATAGCGTAAAAGTTATAAATTAGTTGGGTCTATGTATTTTTTTATGTAAAAAATATGTTACCGAAACGCCATCAGCCTAGTTTCCTCCATGCAGCTTCTGTATGCGATTTCCTGCACACCAAAAATCCCAACTGGTCGATTTTTTTTTGATAATAACGGACTAAATTCTATTCATAAAAGAAGACATACAAAGTTGACTTAAAAATAAATTAATTACAAACGTTAATAGCTTCCCAGTACACTTCTGTGACTGACATGGTCTAATCCAGACGGCAAATCTCTAAAGACGTCTAAGAGATAGCACAACTCTATCCATAACAGAGTTAACAGTAACCGGGCAACAAAACCCCGGTTAAGTCAACTGGAAATTCACGAGAATGTGTTTAGATTTGACTTTGCATTGAAAATTTGAAAGAGACGCATTACAGCCGCAAAAAAAAAAAATTCATAAATTGATATGGCACTTTAGATTGTAAAATTACTTTTATGTAAAGTAGATCTAATTATCACATGAAACTACGTTAGCTTGTGAGTTTACTTCTATGAAATTCCTTTGTGGCTAAATTATTTCTCCTTTTCATTTCATGATAACTAAACTAGATATCTTTCCGGAATTGTAGAATTAATGCTTTAAACACAAGAAAAGGAAAAATGATACCAAGGTTCTGCCATCAAACACTTGATGACAGGGAAGAGATCATCTCCAGAATCTCATTGTGTAAATTGCCATTAGTCACAAGCACTCCACCTGAAGGAAATATAATTCTCCGTCCATCTTTATCCGCAGCAAGATCCAGTTGACCACCTTTCCAGTCAGTCACCTGGTTTTTATTCCAACTTTTATCAATGAGTCATCAATGCAAGCAAAACATTTGTGGTATTTATAGTTTCTACAAATAACAATCTATCAGAAAGCTAGGCCAAGACATTTGAAGCATACAGACATACCATGGCTAATAACAATCCAAACAGTCAAGGCACCTGAAGAGGTTTCCCAATATAATACTGATCTCAACATGAAACCCACTATATTTTAATTAGAAAGAAAATAGGGTTGACTCTTATTTTTTCCTCCTTATATCATGCACTGTCACATTTATTTAACAAGAAATTGTGTGATCGATTTTGTAAAGGAAAAGATTATTGACAAACAACATGGTATAACTACTCTACATACTGGCTTCCAAAGAATCAAGGATGGCAGGCTTCTTCCTTGTGCTTGTATAAAGTTGATCCTCTTCACTTTCTTTTCTCCCATAAGGTGTGAAAGTACTTCACTGTTAGAGATGATTGTTTTTCATAGATCCAGGAAACACTATCTAAACAAAGTTCCATTGAACTTCCTGTAGATTTTTTTAAAATTAAGTGCTAATTTGGAAGAAGAAATTTTCCTGCATGGCGCTACTCTTGTTTTTATGATTTTCTTACTTTCTAATCACCACACAGCACCCGCTCCCTCTCCCACGTGATCTTGCAGAACCACCATAGCCATGACCTCCCCTGTACCCTCCACCACCGTTTCCAACAACCCTGCCACCTCTGCCTCCACTCGCATCTAAATCAGGAGGATTAATGCACAAACCTCTTCCCATCATTGTTTGGGTGTGACCATCACCACCATAATCGTCACAACCGCTCCCTCTCATACCTGATCTCCCACCACCACCATACCCACAACCATCATGACACCCTTCACCACTTCACCTCTCCTGCTGCCTCCGCCTCCACCGCTACAACTTCCCTACAAAAGTTGGGGCCTTCACCGGGATTGGAACAATGACTTGTACATCCTCCCAACACCATCTCTGGGTTAACAAACTTGAACTGCGCATCTCTTGCCCTTAGGTCCATTTCTTGTTCCTCATCTTTAATCCCTGTTCCGCTTATGCAGAAATTGTTTCTCGACAACCACCACCCACAAATTTTAATTTTAGTGATGGATCTGATTTGGTGTTTGAATCAATTCATGAGGCAGTTTGGATATGTTTTTCAATCCAATTTGTGTTATGAAACTGGTGGGTTTCTTAGGGTTTGTCCAACAGTGGTGAAGATGAGCAAGACGGTGAAGGGCTTTGTTGGCCAATAGACCATACTCCTCATCCATAACATTCATAATCCTCAATCCATGTGCAAGAAAAGAAAATACTGTTCTAAGAACAATGTGGTTAGTTCATAATCCTCAATCTATGTGCAATGCACTTGTCATGAATTTCTTTCTAAATTGATGCTGAGTTTCATTGGAGGGGGCAAACTGAGTCGAACCTTTAAAACAGAGTCCAGGTGTTCTAAATTGCTCAAGGTAAGTTACAAATGAATGGTAATTTATGCAAGAATTTAAAATATAATAACTAAAACTTGTGAACATCACAAAGACAAGGGAGTACCATGAAGGGCGGAGAGAGAGAGATTGCTTACCTTTCCCCCTGCTTCATGCACACATATCATGCCAACAGCATGATCCCAAGCCTGAAATACGCATCATAAATAAGATTAAAAACTAAGGAATGTAATCACAACTTTGGAAGTAATTAAATCTTGAAAACAACACACTACCTTGATAGTTTTTTGAATTTTGGCTCGAAGAACAAAAACAGAAGTCCTGCCTGAAGCCACCATTAGATATTTGCATAAGCTGCATACCCCGAAAAGAATACATGATATACAAATTAGAAAGAGAATCATAAATCCAAGAATAATATTAATTAATAACAGATAGAATAGGAAGCTAACTTATCATAAAGAAGATACAGTCAAAGTAGTGAACAAGAACATAATTAGAGATAATGCACCACAGATTTTACAGGGCTATCAGAATCAGAGAATCATAACAGTAGGCTTTCTTCTCATTGTGTGCTTCCTGCCAAGGCGGGAGGTTATTACTGGCAAGAAAGTAGATACCTCAGACACCTTGAATCCTCTCTTTTAAGGCATTTCAATAGAAACTTCCTTCTCAATTTAAAGATGACCCTATTATTCTTGAACAGAAGTAGCTCAAGATCAAAATGAACAGCAGAGTACTATAGGGCCAAACTACTTAATACTTTCATGGTCTTAAATGTCTTAGATTTTTCTCTCTTAGAACAAAACCCAAGATTAGGAAAAAAGGAAAAAAAAACCCAACTACCCAGTAATCACACCTTGACATGTAGAATGGTAAGCTAAGACTTTAAAGCCAGTAAGATATTTTATTTGTTAAAACTTAATTACTAATATAGGAATAAAAGTTTCATTTGGTTAGCTGGGATAAGATTTGTACTCCTTTGTCGTGTGGTGGGTTGGGGTTTAGAAAGTTGAGTATCTTTAATAAAGCATTGCTTGGGAAGTGGTTATGGGTACCCTCCTTTCCTTGGAAGAGTAAGGTGCCTTCAAAGGTTGCATTCTTTGGCTAGTCTGCTTCTTTAGGGAAGATTTTGAATTTGGACAATCTCAGGAAGCGACGAAGCGTGGCTTAATTGTTTGGATTGGTGCTTCTTATGTAAGAAAGCTAGTGAAGTGGATAATTTATTATTACATTGTGAGGTGACTAGGGTGTTATGGTATGAAGTGTTTAATAGAAGTGGAATGGCTTGGGTGATGCCTAGGAGGGTGGTGGATCTTTTTGTTTGCTGGAGAGATTTAAGGGGTAATTTGCAAATTGTCGCTATTTGGAACATGATTATGCCTTGTGTGGTGTATTTGGGATGAGAGGAATGGTCCATGCTTTGAAGATAAGGAACGCTTGGTGGATGAACTTAGACGTTTTTTCTTTAATACCTTATTTCAATGGCTTCGGCTATAGTATTTAATGGAACTAGTGTCCATGATTTCCTTGCTGCTTTTTCTAGTTCATGACTTGTAACTAAGTTCAGTTTTTGTATACGTCATGTGTACTTGGCTTTGCCTTGCTACTTGTCTCAATAAAATTTCTTATTCATAAAAAAGATATGTAGAATGGTAAGCTAAGACCTTAAAGCCAGTAAGATATTTTATTTGTTAAAACTTGCAATTATTACTAATATAGGAATATAATCTCAAGGCAGAGTAGCACCGCACCTGACAATTGAATTAGAAAACTGAAAAGGACTTCGCAAAAATAAGACCTAAAAGGCTACAAAAGCAAAAGAACTGCAAAGTTCAAATCAAATCGGTCTGCATTTTTTTAATCACACTGTTACTGATGTTCAGCATGCCCTCAAATTGAGTTACAAAAGTTATACTCTAAGAAATAGAAACTCTAAGCAAATGCATTTATGAGAATGATGATTGCAAAAGATTGAAAACCATTGGTTCTTTCAGTGGAAGCTATGAAGTGTAAATGAAACAGCACATAAGAATTCCAGCAATTAGTTCCAGAGCCAAGATACAAGATCTAAAAACAAAAAAATTAAAAATTAAAAAAAGTTCATAGTAGAAAGCATACATAAATCAAACTAGATTCGACGTATTGGACTGAAGTTCAGGAAATTTTGAAATAAACTGATATGCTGTAATTCATCAATTTTTTTAAATTCTTTTTTTCATAAGTTATTTACAAAAGTATTACACACTGCATTGAATTCAATTCAGGAATGAGCATGTAATTACAAGTACACCCACGAACCAGGATTTAAAAAGGCCAGAGCAAATTCCAAATTCACGAATACACCTACAAATGATATTTAGGTATGTATATAGAAGAAAAACATCATCCTACGAGTGCGGGCCAGCAAAGTAAGCGCAATACACTAGTGAGGCACCTTTGTATACTGTATATGGTCTTTTTACCTATATTTATGCAATTATTTTACAAATAGAATACTGACAACCAGTTAACACCACAACATATTACCTATTTCAAGCAGAAGCAGGTAAGAAGGAAAAAATGTCGCTTTAATATTCACGGAATTAAATTAAACCTTCCACAACATGCTGGGAAAAGAAGAATCTGATTATCCTTAATACTGTCGGCATTAGCTGTTGCAGTGAATGTTGCTGAGAGTGGCAATGACTCCCATGTTTGACTTTCTGGAATACAAAAGCGTGCCTTGTGTACTAAGCAGCAATCATCTACGAAGCATCTGGTCCAGCTATCCAGCATATTGGGTAACCTCTTTGTCCATGTTCCACAGCCAATATGAGCAACCATTATGATACCAGATGCTGATAAGTCTTCTCTGTTTTTCTGGACCTCAGTAGTGGATTCACTGGAAAAACCATAACGCCAGTTAGGGCAGCCCATAACACCTAACACAACATCTCCTTCAACTACAAGAGCCAAACCTACCTGAAAAATTAGGAAGTCCTCTTAGCTAAAATCAACATATAACGTAACATACAGGTTCTAAATTAGGGCTTAGAATTATTACTAATCACTATTATTATTATTATTGTTATTATTAGTATTTTTATTTTTATTATTTTTAACATATGTTTTGAGACAGTAATTTGATTTGAATAGGATTCCTCCACTCGGTAGACCGTACGGTCCTTTTATCTCTCTGTTTGATTTCCTAATTTGAATAGTTTCCTAATTGGAAACCAACTCTCACCTCAAAAACTCTCCCATAAATCCTCTCTTTTCCTAACGCTTTTTCCTCCATCAAACCAGCAGCTCCCCACGGCCAGAACCTCCCCACGTGAAAACCAAAATTTCCCTACCCATACAACCACAGAAGACGCCGCTGGTAAGTCTTCCTCCCCTCACGACTTGCGTCAACTCCTAAACCCCTCTCCGTCACTCTCTCTCTATTGTCAACAACCAAACAGGCCCTGGGTATTTCACTCCACCACTGCCGGCCACTGTAGAGGACGTCAAATCACCTCACTGCAGCCACAGAACTCGCCGACCAGGCACCTCCCTCCACCTCGCACTATTCCGAGGGAACCTCTAGTTACGCCGCCATGACTCCCAACCAACCACCCAGGCCCACAATCGCAGTTGGTTCTCCTCTCTCTCGGTCACGAGCTACAACGTGAGATTGTGGAAGCAGCGCTAAGAGGTAAGTAGCGTGATCATAATTATGTGTGCTGTAGTTATTCTGATTGTGCATGAAAAATGTGATATTTACCTATGCTACGCTACAAGCCAAGTCAAGGTTAGGCCCCTTCTCGATGAATCACGATGATATGCTTATGATGCTATGCTGGTATGGATTGTTAGATGGATGAGATGTTATGAAAATCACATGTATGCCATGTAATGTTCATGTAATATTTAGATCATGTATGCCATGTAATATTCATGTAATGTTTAGATCATGTTATGCCATGCACAAAAGTATGCCATGCCAGGTAAATTCATGAAGTCAAACATGTTCTCATGCATAATGAAAGTTAGTAAGAAAACACATGAATGACAAGTGAACTTTAAAATTGGTCTTATGTTATGGGTGGATGTGCAAGCCACAAACTCGAACGTGGTCCACCACATGAAAGATATGATGTTTTGAGGTGACACGGATCCAAGCTTGCTTCACCATAGGTAATGTTATGTGGTGCCACGGACTTAGGCGTGGTTCACTATATGAACCCAAGCGTGATTCACCAGATGTTAAGTGATAACATGGACCCAAGCGAGTTTCACTACATGTTATGATATGTTATATACGGTCAATGACAATTGGACCGATGTACACATGTAATGATGGTCACTAAATAAGTGAAAGACAAGATGAACAAATCATGTATGATTGTTAGGAAATGCATGGAGTCAGTCACTCATGCATCATGTTACATGCAATTCCATGATTTTGTTAATTCTGCATATGTTATTACATTAAAGCTTTATAAATCAAGCCTAATGTTAAACTAAGTTAAGTTTACATTATGATGTGTTATTACTAAGTCTTCGACTCATTTGTTTTATATCTTTATGTTTTAGTGTCTCAGATGTTGAATGCAAGGACGCAGAGCTGGAGAGCCAGGAGTAGATTAGTTCAGAGACTTAGATTGAAATAAATGTTATTTCCACAAGGATTTAGTCTATGATTATGATATTTGAATAAGTGACCACCACATAGAACTAGTTTATGCCTTTTCATTATGTTTTCAGCTTTATGTTATCAAAGACTGTTTTGTTAAGTTAGTTTGATGATTCTATAAATGAGGTATTTTCATGACTTCGAATCTCTTCACCGAGCATTATGTTATGAATGTTCGTAATATTCCTAACCTACGGGAAGTGGTGTTACACATAAAGAGTGATATAGTAAACTAGGGTTCATCTATACACACAGAATTTGTGGTCAAAGAATAAATTTTGGATGAACGGTAGAATATAGAACAATAACCAAAATGTGACAAATGTGCAGCTTCTTATCGATGTTATAATCCAAAGAAAGTGAAGTAGTAACACTGCTAAAATTTGCTCAATGAATCAGATATCACAAAGTTTAGAACAACCATTCTTAACTAGAAAGGCTTACCACATATAAGGCATCACTTCCCTTTAGAAATCCTCGGGTGCCATCTATTGGATCCAGTACCTGCATTGAGTTTTTTTTTTTTTCGATAAGTAAGTACCTGCATTGAGTTTATGGCCTCACTAAAATGAAATAAAGTAAATGTTTGACCATAAAGTATCACGAAAAATAAAAATATGAAGGTAAATGATATTAGACAAACAAATAAGTTCATTTATGCAACTAATTTGCAAACTACTTTGTCATCAGAAGCATAATATAGTTTTTTTTTTTTTTTATAAGTAGAAGCAGTAGTTTTACCTCCTTAATAGTGCATGCAATTTCCAAACCATTGGATCCACAGATATATGTCGGTTAACACAAGCATACAATGTGGTGAACAGTCCAAACAGAAGAAAAGATCTGTTATACCAACCCAATATGTGGCTGGCTTAGTGCCAAATACAAAAGCTCCCTTCCCTCCTCTATCAATTGCTTTTAGTACATCATCATGTGTCCAATATTTATCTTCAACACTTGCTTTATCAGTAACCGCATTTACCACAGAATCTTCTAGATTATTTGATCGTATAAAAGAAGAATCTTCTTCAGCCACCAAAGGAATAGAAGGGAACTGTTTACCCAATTCTGTCACCATAAGCACAAAAGCAAATAAGCAAAGTTAGGATCCTAGACAAAAAACTACAAGATATCAATTTGTACAAATGTTCACTGGATTTTGAGATAGATGAATAGCCAATAATATTATTCATTTGTAGTTATATTTTCTTTGATGAGATTACATGCTAGTACAACGTGCAGTTTTTTCACACAACAGTGTATGCCATAAAACATCCAACAGCATGAAAAGTCTTTTGTAATAGATATGCTCTTGTGCAACACCCTAGTCCCACGTTGGGGATTATGAATAACATGAATAGAGTGGGTAGGTTATAAAAATAGTCACGGATGCCAGTCCCACAGTAGCTACTTCCTAGGTGAAACTGAGTTTTTTAAGTAATTCTAGGGAAGCTTCAAATTGACCAGTCTTTTTAAGGTTATAGCGCTGATGTTGCTAAACACTTTTTTTGAGTCATTACATATGTTATCACAGTTAGGTTGTAACGCCAATCATGTGATACTACATTACTACATGACATGGCCCTGATGAGGACGTTAATAATTTAAGAAGGGTAGTTTGCAACACTCCAGTCCCACAATGAGAATATGAATTATACATATAGATTGGGTAGGTTATAACGGTAGTCATGGGTGCTAAGCCCTATATTGGCTACTTAATAGGTGAAACTGGGCTTATAAGTGATTTTAGGAAGGCTTCAAACTGTCTAGTCTTTTTGGGGTTATAGCACAAATACGGCTAGCGCATTCATTGGGTTGTCACATCCTGGTTCAATGGTTCTCCCATGGCTTGGAGTTATGATTACAGTTAAAAAAACGGTTATAGGATGACAACCTGAATGTTATTACATGGTCTGTTCTGTTCACAATACCAATGCAAGAATGAAGCAGCCCAATGGCACAAGTGCAGCAGCATAGTGCAGTAAACAAATTTTGAGTTCAAATTGTAAACTAGGGTGGTTGTTAGGCTCCAATTTCTGAGTTCCCAACACTGAAATCAAGTGAGTAGCTCAGTAGCTGCAAAAATTTATCTGAGTAACGAAAATATTGACAAATTTGAACAAACAAAAAAGTATATCCATTTTAGAGATACTTACCCAAACTAACCAGAGCCTGCACTCCGAAATCTGCTACCGTGACTGGAGTCTGGTCATTCTTTTCAAAGTTTCGTCCATCACTCGAGAACAAAGATGATTTCACCTGGACATTTTTACTAAAATTAGTAATAAAAAACGTAACGAAACGAATAAAAGAATAAAGAAATAACAATACTCCAGATTTAAGACTTGACCAATGACTACGAGATAATGTTTGGTTTCCAAGAAAATGTTGGAAAGAAATTAGAATTCTCAATGCGTGGGCCGTGTGCTGTTCTTGATCCATCAAGCAAAGGAATTCTATAACTTGCATTGTAGAAAAACAAGACAAGTGCTTCCAAAACTCTATAGAGGCAGCATTTTAGTAAATTAGAAGTTGAAAATGATTTAACTTTCTCAGCAGCCAAAGAGGCAATTAAGGAAGAGAATACGAGTGGAAGAAATTACGTCCACACAAAGACGACAAGCTCTCTCCACGACGTCCACGGCAGCTTCGAGCTCTCTGTAATACTTCCCTTTCTGAATCGGAAAAGGCAGACTCGCCCTGAAAATTTAGAAGGATATATTGAATTTTGTCTTTGACAAAAACAGAAAAAACCGCAAATTTTTTGTCTTTGTGGGAGTCGAAGGGTAGAGTGCAGAGACCTTACGTCCAAGAGTCGTCTGCGAGTGGGTCGAGGGGTAATGGATCGGGAACGAAGAGTGTGGGTGGAACGGAGGGCCCGGAATGAAGAAGCTGTGTAGAGAAGATCCATGGCGGGCTTTGAACGGTGGAGAATGTGGTAACGGAGAGAAGGGTCAGCGACACTCTGTAAGGGTTTGGAGGTCAGGCAGGGGATTCCAACGGTGCTCCTAATTTGAGTTTTTTTTTTTTTTCCACTCCATGCAGTTTGTTTGAAGTTTTTTTTTTTTTGAGAACAACTTCCTTCATTAATATCATGTTATATTACATGATATGATAAAACATGGAGTTTCCTCCATGTCTACTATGTAATCTGAAACATATAAAGCAGCTTTAGTAGATTATGGGCAATAGAATTGCCCTCCCTGTTTACATGACTGACTAGACATGTTTTCAACTGTCATTCTAGTTTGAGTATCATTTATGATCATCCCAAAGTAGCTTCCATTTTGATTCTTTATATTGAGTTAATTGACCATTGTTTTGGAGTCTCCTTCGAGTATGACCTTCCTCATACCCAATTCTAGTTCAAACTTTACTACTATCCCTGCTGCTATGGCCTCTACTAGATTAGGATCAGGCATTAAGTCTTGTTTTTTCCTCAAGGTTGTCAAAAAGTTACCAATTTCATCTCTTACTACTATCCCTATTCATATTTTACAATATTTTTAATCAACAGCCACATCCCAGTTAACTTTACAAAAACCTTGAGATGAACATTCCCATATAACTGTCCTTCTGTTTTTTGCACTGACTTGATGCTTATGTCTTGGTTCATCTATATATAAATCCAGCTGCACTTGTTTCACTCTGTGTATCACAGCCTAGGGATCTATCAAAATGTTTCTAAATACTAACTAGCTTCTTCTCCACCAGAGATTCCAGAGAGTTAAAGAAAACTATCATTTCTTGCTTATCTAATTTGTTGAATATGTCTTCTACTAACTCTTTAAAGCTTCTGTAAGACCACTTGCATTTCTGAATTTTCCTGGATAGTTGGCTCAAAACATCATTTGATGAGGGACACTCCCACAATATATGCTCAATGGTTTTAGGTTCTATAAGATACATTGGGCAAATTGGATTATCCAAAATTTTCTTGTTGTACAGATTACTCTTTGTGAGTAGTATGTTTCGAAAGGCTCTCCAAAGAAAGTTCTTTACTGCTGGAGGTAAATGAATCTTCCATAATTTGGTCCATTACTAAGCTTTTTGATTATTGTTGAAAGAATTCTGGCCTTTTTTCTTATCTTGCAATTCTCCTTGTAAATGATATGCGCTTCTCACTGTAAAGCAACCATTAGCACTGTTCCTCCATATCAACTTGTCTTGTTGATTACTCTGGCTGATTGGTAATTTTTTAATAAGGTCAGCTTCCTTGTTACAAAACACTTCTTGAATTAAAGTAAATTCCATTCCTTACCTCCTGGCATTATTAGTGCTTCCACTTTAGCATCTTCCCCCAATGATTTATTGTCACTTTGAGGTTTGTAAGTTGTTGGTTGTAGCAGCCATGGATTAGACCATATTCTCACTGACTTCCCATTGCCTATTCTCCAGTGAAGTCCTTGTTGTAGAAGCTCTCTTGCTGAAAGAATACTTCTCTAGATGTAGGATGGGTTGCTTCCCACCTTTGCATTAAGAAAATCAGATTTGAAAAAATATTTAAGTTTCAGCACTCTTGATGATAAAGAATCAGGATATAATAGAATTCTCCAACCTTGTTTTACTAACAAAGCAAGGTTAAAATTTTCAAAATCTCTAAATCCAAGACCTCCTATCTCTTTTGATTTTCCCATCTAAGACCAGCTCATCCAATTCATCCTTTTTTCTTGGTTTACCTGAACCCACTAGTATCCTTTCATTATACAATTTAGTTGCCTCAGTAAGGATTTAGAAAGTTTAAAAACTCCCATTGAATAAGTGGGAATTGCTTGAATGACAAATTTGAACATAACCTCTCTCCCTGTTTGTGATAAGAATTTGTACTTCCAATTGCTCATTTTAGCACTTACTTTGTAACATCCCGGATTTTAGTGTATTTTTAAAGAAGGTTTATTTTAATTATTTATTGTGTAATTCTCTTGTTTTAATATTTTAGAGATTTTATTTTATTATTTTATTGGACTTTCCTATTTTTATTAATTATTATTTTTGGAGTTTTAGAATATTTTAAATTGTGAAAATTATTTTATTGGGCTTTCTTATTGTTAATTATTGTTGTGAATTTAAATTGATCTTTAATTTAATTTGGGTTGTTTATGTGTTTTAAAATTATTATTGTTTTATTAAAGCATTTTACTGTGTTTGATTTATTTTAATTAGTAATCTGTAATTTAATTCCTCTTTATTTTAAAGGATGTTTTTGTCAGAGTTTAATATTTCACCTTAGCTAATTTTGAGTTAAATTGATTTATTTATTTTAACTGTTTTAAAAATAGTTATTATTTTATTTAAATGGGCTTGTTTTTGGATTTTAATATTTTTACTGTTTTAATCGAGCATTTCATTGAGTTTGGATTATTTTATTTATTTAGTGGTTTTAAAATTGTTTTCGTGGATCACTTTCGAAAACCCAAGTTGAAAGGACTGGATCTCCTTTTTCTTCTTCCTCTTTTTCTTTTTCTCTTTTTCTTTTTCTTCTTTCTTTTCTCTCTCCCCGTGCCCCAGCCCCGACCCGAACCTTCTCTCTCTCTCCTCACCCACCGTGCGTCTCGGTCTTCACTGCCCAGCGCCGCCTCCGGCCGGCGGTGGTCGACACCGCCGGTACCGTTCGGACCCGCAGCCACCGGCGACCTCCCCCATAGATTTTCAGGCCGGCTAACGCCGCCAGTAGCCGTGCGAAGCCACGGTGGTTTTTGCTCCGTTCCGACGCCGTCCGGCCACCTCCGGCCACCATTTCTTCACCACATCTTCACCGGCCCAATACTGAACTTTTCCACCCAAACCCGGCCCCGATCCATCGCCGGAGCCGCCCGTGCGAGCATCAAACCCGATTCGGACATTCCGGCCTAAAACCGCCCATTTCCGCCGCTATTCTCGGCCAACCACCACCACCATTAGATTCACCACCTTCCATAGGCCCTACCCTATCAATTTCGAGTCTCCGTTTGAAACCGTGAAAAATTCCCATTTCACTGCATTTCGGTCAGTGTTTTTACACTGTGCGAATTTGCTGCTTTGGTGTTTTCCAGTGCCTCGGAACCTTCGTAAATTGTTTTAAAGCGCTGTAAATATTTCCTAAACAACTCTTTGAGATTTAATTATATTTTTGCAATTAACTGCTATATTTTATATATATGTATCCTGGTTGGTTCCGGACTGAGTCCGAGGAGTTCGGGGGTGGTTGGATTGATCGGAGTAATTGTTGTGTGTGATTATTGTGATCTGGTTATGAATTGGAGATTGGATTATTTGTGGATTGATCAATTGTTGGATATTCTGGATTTGGTTATATTGTGATTTTGGGAGTTGATCATTGATTATATTATTTCATTTCATGTTGCACGCATGACATGTTTGTAAACTGAAAAACTGGGTTTTTCGTGTGTTGCATGCATGATCATGTGATTATTTTGAAAACTGGGTTTTCATGAGAATTGGATTTGTGGGTGCGTGTGTATCACGACCCCAAGCTGAGATGGGGCATTATCTCGGTGGAGCTCCTCTGGTCACTCGGGAGCGTAAGATACTGAGTGACGTCCCCTGGGTTGTCGCCGGGCGACAACGGGATCGGATGCTGGACGTGCCGACTCCGTGGCCCTTCTGCTGGCGGGGGGCTAGAGGATGACCTGGCCACGAAAGCACTGGGTGCGGAACTGGGCATCGCTCGTAAAGTAGCCAGGACGTGCGGATGGTCCATAGGGGAGGCCATGGTGCATATGGTTAATTGGATAAATGGAAAAAGAGCTGTTTTCTGGGAAAATAGCGTGAGTTGTTTTTGTGTATCCTTTTCTGGGAAAATGATGGATAATGATTTTTGTGTGCTATTTTCTAGGAAAATGGTGGAAATTGTTTTACTGGAAATGATTTTTGAGCCAATGAGATTTTTGGCGTGCGTTGCACTATTTCATTTGCATCATGGGCATGCATGGTTAGTTGTTTAGATATGGTTATATCTCTGGACTTGGTTAGGTTATAACTTACCTGCGGTACCATTTCATGGTACTGCAGACTTTGTTGATGATGCAGATGCCGAGCCTGAGGATCTGGCTCCGCCGGAGGAGTGATCTGGGATCACTCGAGTTGTAGCTTTTATTTCAGACTTGTATTTTATTTTCTGGGACTTGGCTTTGTTTTTAAGGTATTTGGATTTTGGATTTCTGTATTAATTAAAATTTTGGTACTAGTAGACTTTATTACCTTCCGCTGTGTTTTTAACTGTGCACTGTTTATTTGTTGCACACACTTGACACTTGTCATTGGGATGCGTGACCCGTTGTTATCATCCCGGGTGTCTCGATTTCCGTGCTGGTCCGTACATGGAATTCGGGGGCGCCACATACTTTGTCTAGTATAGCCTTGAATTCTTTACTTCTCGATCTGCCTACCAAAGCTTGAAGGCCTAGATATTTCTCCTGTGAGTTTGTTACTCTAATCCCTTCCATACTAGTTAAGTAATTCTTAGTAGAAATGCTGGTATTTTTACGGAAAAAGAAAGAGGACTTGTCTTTGTTCAATCTTTAGCCTAAAACTTCCTCATATTGACTAACAATTTCCATTGTTTTCCTCCATTCCAACTCTACTGCCTGGCAAGATAGCATACAGTCATCTGCAAAAAATAATGACTGATATGCAGTTTCCCTCTAGCAATTGGAATCCCTGTGCCATCTTTGCCTTATTGAGCATTTGAGTGAGTGCATATGAGCATAATATAAATAGATAGGGTGATAATGGATCACCCTGTCTAACTCCAGGAGATGGCTTAAAACTAGGTTGTGAAATGCCAATGATTAATAGTGAGTAAGAAACTGTTGAAACACATCTTGAAATAAGATCAATCTATCTTTTGTTGAATCTCATCTTCTTTATTACAGTTTCAATGAAAGACCACTCTAATATGTCATAAGCTTTACTCATGTCCATCTTAAGAGCCATATACCCTTTGGAACCCTTCATTTTGGACTGCATTGAATGAATAGCTTCATATGCAACTATAATACTGTTTGCTATCATTCTTTCTGGTATAAATGCCATCTGAGTTGTTGAAATGATGCTTGGCAAAATGTTCTTCAATCATTTTGCTATTGTTTTGGCCATAACCTTATACATCACATTACACATACTTATAGGTCTGAATTCTATTATAGCAATGGGATTTTTGACCTTTGGGATTAACACTATGAAAGTCTCATTAATAGAGCTGTCCCAATTGTTTGTGTTAAGAGCTGTAGTAACTGCCTTACAAACTTTCTTACCTATTATACCCCAATGTTGTTGAAAGAAACTAGCTAAGAACCCATTTGGACCTGGGGAACTCATAGGATTCATATTAAGAATTGCATCTTGAAGCTCTAAAAATTCAAAATCTTTCAGGAGCATTTGGTTCATCTCTTTTGGGACCATCATTGACATTGTCTCTACACACTGCTGTTGACCCTTTGGATTTGAAGTAGAAAATAGATTTGTGAAGAAATCTTGAAAAATCTGATTAATGACTTGTGAAGAAGTTTGAAGTTGCCCCTCTCCATCATAGATGCTGTTAATAGTATTAATCTTGCGCCTTTGAGAAGCACACTTATAAAAGTAACTTGTGTTTCTATCTCCCTCTTTAAGCCATCTTTGTATGGACCTTTGTTTCCACTTCACTTTTTCTTGTTCCAATCTCCAATTAATCTGCCTTTGAATCTGTTGGATTTCTTGAATATCATAACTTGTGTATCTTGCTTGAAGTTGTAAAATCTTTCCTTGTTGCACCTTGATTATCTCAAAGGATTCTTTCTCCTTGTTCTTACTCCATTTCAATAATTGTGTTTTACAATTGTTCATCTTGATTTTCAAACCTTCTAAGGAGTTTGCATTTCTGTTGTGAACATGTCAAGCTGTTGAAATTAAATCCTTGCAATCTGTATTGATGCCCCAACTGTATTTATATTTGAACAACCTTTCTTTCCTTCTTGCAGGTTGTGTCTGAGTGTTCATAACTGTTAAAAGAGGATAGTGATATGAAGAACTTGTTGCTATTGTTGTGACCTATATTGATGGATACATAGTAAAACAAGTAGTGTTTGCACATACTCTATCTAGCCTCTCTTTGGTGAATTATGATCCTTCTCTGTTGTTAGACTAGGTATGTTTGAGTCCATTATAACCCATGTCACTTAAATCACAATCCTATAAAGCATGCTTGAATCCTTGCATTTGAGCAAAAGGTCTTCGAGATTCTCCTCATTTTTCATGTTGATACAAATTTTTGTTGAAATCTCCCATACACAACCATGGGCTATTGTCTTTAGGTTGTAAATATCTAAGCAATTGCCAACTTCCCTCTCTTTTTGCACTTCCTGAATGTCCATAAAACCCTGTGACAGTCCATACCTTTCCAAGTTTTGAGTCATTAACCTTGATAGAGATGTGAAAACTGGTAGAAGTGAGAACCTCTATATCCATAGCTGAATTCCACATCATTGCTAAACCTTCACTACTCCCTTTTGCATTAATAGTAAAACATCTATCAAAACCAATGCTATTCCTATTTTTTCAATCATTTCTCTCGAGCTCTTTGTTTCAATGAGAAAGAGGATAATTGGGCTCTTTTGCTTAACTAAAAAATGAAGCTCACAAACTGTTCAAGGGTTCCCAAGCCCTGGATAGTTCCAAGTTATGCATTTCATTGGGACTAGTGGGAGCAGCCACCACCAGTTGCTCCTGAGTTTGGCTCCTTCCAGAATTGAGCTCCTCTTTTTGTTTTTTGTTGATCATTTGGAGATTCTCACTATCATTTGATGCTTTTTCCCTTTTTCTTCCTCTTGTAATAATGCTGCTAGTGTTATCAGTTTCCATCTCTTCTGTTGTTGTAACATTTAATGCTCTTGCTCTTCTCTTCCACCCCAAAGGTTTAGAAAATACCTGCTTATTCTGCACTGTATTATTTTTAGACACATTTGTATTGCTTTCTAAGATGTCAAAACCTAGTAGGCTTTCTTTAGGTATTGAATTTGAATTACTGAATTTTCCTTGAACTTCTTCCTGTATCTTTAACTCCTTATACCCTTTTCCTTGTTGACTTCTTGTCTATTCTTGTATTAACTCATCTTACCTCTGTTGCTCAAGACAGAATTTTTTTTTTCCTTTAACTATTGCAATCTTGTTGTAACTTCTAGAATGCTGGTCATGAACATCTTCATCAAAATTCACATTTTGTATTGCCTGATTTCGTGTAATATTGATTAAAGCCCCACTGCTTTGACTCTCTCCACTACCTGAGCCATTGTATTGACTTTTAAAACCCCTTTCCTCTGTTCTTTTTTCTCCACTTCCCATTAAATTAAAAGTTGTGGCCCTCAACCATTTACCATATTAGATTTGAGAAGTATCTACAGAATTAAACTAGTTTATTACATAGCACATATACGACCAACATGTTTTATAACCCCACATTGAAAACAGAATAAAGACAATCTTTTGTACTTAAACTCAATCCATCTTTGTTTGACTTCTACTCTAATTAATTTCCCACGAGGAATAGGCTTTGTAATATCCATATTGACTCTTATCCTGAGATATTCCCCCCCCCCCCTAATTCCATTCCCATCCACATCCATAGTAAGCACTTCCCCAAGTGAGGAACCGATTTTCTCTCCTCCATCCACTATCATGGCTGCAAGAGGCAAGCCATGCAGTTGAATCCAAAAAGGTTCTTGATTAAAAATCATCTCAATAGGAGGAGTACTTTTATCAAAAGGTTGTATACATATAAGGTGTTTATCAAAAGTCCATGGTCTACCATTAAGCACTCTTTCAATATCTACATCTTTTTGAAATTCAACCAAGAATCTATGATAACCCACCTCATTAAACCAGACTGAACCCTCAGGATTCCAAACTTTGGTCACAGTTCCTTTAAAAGCTTCCTTGTTTAAGTTCTTGTCCATCAAAACAAGAAGAAGTAAGCATTTGTGAGCTCTGGCATCAGCACGTTTAGTGTCTTCCACAGAAAAATTCACTTCTTCTTTCTCTATTTCTATTAAACTAAATCCTTCCCAAAGCTTTGTTAGTTCTTCTTCCATGGCTATCTGCTACAGTCTCTCGTTTTCAACAGAAAATTTTTCAAAATCCTACTCCACCGCCTAACCCTTCAAAGAAGGAAAGGACACCCACCTTGTGACGCCCCGACTCCCACGTACAAAAAGTTTCGGGAATCGTGACGTCAGGATGATGACAACCGGTCACGCATCCCAATGACAAGTGTCAAGTGTGTGCAACAAATAAACAGTGAACAATTAAAAACACAACGGAAGGTAATTAAGTCAACTAGTACCAGAATTTTTAGTTTAATACAGATATCCAAAATACAAATACATTGAAAAAAAAGCCAAGTCCCATAAAAATAAATACAAGTCTGAAAATAAAATAAAACAGCGCGAGTGATCGCAGATCACTCCTCCGGCGGAGCCAGATCCTCAGGCTCGGCATCTGCATCATCAACAAAGTCTGCAGTACCATTAAATGGTACCACAGGTAAGTTATAACCTAACCAAGTCCAGAGATAAAATCATATCTAAACAATTAACCATGCATGCACATGATGCAAATGCAATAAATGCAACACACGCCAAAAATCTCTTTTGGCCCAAAAATCATTTTCCACCATTTTTCCAGAAAATGGCATACAAAATCAACTCACGCTATTTTCCCAGAAAACAGCCAATTTTCAATTATTCCAATTAAACCATATGCACTATGGCCTCCCCTATGGACCATCCGCACGTCCTGGCTACTTTACGAGCGATGCCCAGTTCCGCACCCAGTGCGTTCGTGGCCAGGTCATCCTCTAGCCCCCGCTAGCAGAAGGGTCACGGAGTCGGCACGTCCAACGTCCGATCCCGTTGTCGCCCGGCGACAACCCAGGGGACGTCACTCAGTATATTACGCTCCCGAGTGACCAGAGGAGCTCCACCGAGATAATGCCCCATCTCCGCTTGGGGTCGTGATACACACGCACCCAAAAGTCCAATTCTCATGAAAACTCAGTTTTCAAAATAACCACATGAACATAAATGCAATGCACGAAAACCCCGTTTTCCATTTACAAACATGCCATGTGTGCAATATGCAATGAACCAGATCAATCCTCACAACCAATGATCAACTCCCAAAATCACAATACAACCAAAATATCCAATATCCAAATCACATAACCAAACTCCAACAATTAATCCAACCACAATTAATCACACACAACAAATACTCCGATCAATCCATCCACCCCCGAACTCCTCGGACTCAGTCTGGAACCAACCAAGATACATATATATAAATATAGCAGTTAATTGCAAAAATATAATTAAATCTCAAAAGAGTTGTTTAGGAAATACTTACAGCGCTTTAAAAATATTTACGGAGGATCCGAGGCACTGGAAAACACCAAAGCAGCAAATGTCACAGTGTAAAAACACTGTGGCCGAAACACAGTGAATTTCAAATTTCTCACGGGTTCAAACGAAGACTTGGAATTGATAGGGTAGGGCCTATGGAAGGTGGGGAATCTAATGGTGGTGGTGTTTGGCCGTGAATGGCGGCGGAAATGGGTGATTTACGGCCGAGAATATCAAATCGGAAGTGAAGCTCGCACGGACGGCTCCGGCGACGGATCGGGGCCGGGTTTGGGTGGAAAAGCTTGGTATTGGGCCGGTGAAGATGTGGTGAAGAAATGGTGGCCGGAGGTGGCCGGACGGCCCGCGGAATGGAGGAAAAACCACCGCGGGTTCAAGCGGCTCGTGGAGGCTAACGGCGGCACAAGGTGGTCTGAGATTTTATGGGGGAGGTCGCCGGTGGCTGAGGGACCGAACGGTGCCGGCGGTGTCAACCACCGCCGGCCGGCGGCGGTGCAGGTAGGAAGAATCCGAATCACGTGAGAGAGAGGAGAGAGAGGGTACGAGCGGGGCTGGGCGGTCCGAACGGGAGAAAGAGAAGGAAAAAGAAGAAAAAGAAAAGAAAAGGAAGAGAAAAGAAAAAAAGAAAAGAAAAGATGAGGAAAAGAAATGAGGTCCAATCCTCACAACTTTTGGGTCACAACTGATCCTCAAAATAATTATTTTTAAAACAGTAAAATAATTAAATCAATTTAAACTCAAAACTAGTTAAAGTAAAATATTAAACTCTGACAAAAACATCCTTTAAAATAAGGAGAAATTAAATTACATATCACTAATTAAAATTAATCAAACGCAGTGAAATGCTTTAATAAAATAAAAGTAATTTTAAAATCCACAAACAAACCAATTTAGATTAAAAATCAATTTAAATCCAAAACAATAATTAACAATAAGAAAGCCCAATAAAATAATTTCACAATTTAAAATATTCTAAAGTAATATTCTAAAACTCCAAAAATAATAATTAATAAAAATAGGAAAGTCCAATAAAATAATAAAATAAAACCACTAAAATATTAAAACAAGAGAATTACACAATAAATAATTAAAATAAACCTTCTTTAAAAATACATTAAAATCCGGGATGTTACAATCTCCCCCCCTTAAAATAAATTTCGTCCTCGAAATTGAAGGGTCAAATATCAATGCTAAAGACAGGCATGAGATGCGACTAAAAATAGTCTTAAAAGACATACCGCCGATCAATCAAACGATTGCTGATATTGTTCCATCATATCTGCTTCTCTTTTCCAAGAGAAATCTTAAGCCAGTAGATCACCCCAAGCTACCTTCTCCAAATGTATCGACTTAGATCTTAACCTTTATTCCTTCCAATTTACAATCTGCATTAGGGCAACCTCCTAAGTAAGGTCAGGTTGATGTTCGATGCGTCTTGGGTTGACAAAGCGTACCTCTTGCTGACCAAAACTTTCCTTCAACGAGGACACATGGAACACCTTAAGAACTTTTCCAAAAAAATACCCTGGCAAGGTAACCCTGTAAGCAACAGCCCCATTCATCTCCAACTCTGAAAAGGTCCTACAAATCTAGGGCTAAGTTTTCCTCTTTTACCAAAACGCTTAACGCCTTTCATGGGAGAGATTTTGAGATAATCCAATCACTTTCCTCAAAAGACAAGTCTTTCTCCTTGAATCCACATAATCTTTTTGACAACTTTGCGCTTCCGCCATATCATCTCTTACAATAACTCGGCCCAAATAATTACTCTCACCAACTTCATCCCAACACAAAGGCGATCTGCACTTTCTCCTAAAGACACATCACAATTATCACTCCTAGAGCGGCCAGGTAAACCAAGATCTCAATATCCACAAAACCTTAACACAACACCTAAGGAATTCCAATGATTACTAGCTCCAATTGATAATCTGAACTAACCTCTATTGGTTCCTACGGTAAAACTTCCAAACCTTCGTTGAATACTAAACCTTAGTAACCTAGTGGCCACTTCCAAAAATTAACCATCAATAACGAAATTGCATACACAATAATCAATCTCCAATTACAGGTATCTTCTCAAAATTCAAGTCACCACAAATTCCTCAAAATTAACCCAAAAATTTTAAACTCCTAATTATAACCAAAGTATCATGCTCCTGCTGCACACTCTGATAATCACCACATACCGAAAATTCATGTCCTCATAAAACAACACCATTGAGTACGAGGTAGCTCCATACCTACTAACCAAGAAACTCTTACCACAATTGGTGGAAATAATCTCTTCCAAAATCACGAATTATCACACACATTACTCAAATAACTCTCGCTACTTTAAGCAAGATCAATATTAATCAACCTCAGCATCCCAAAATACACCCGCTCAACTTAGAAAAGAACTTATATTAAAAGGCTCAAATCCCTTCCAGCCAACCAGTAAGAGCATCTATAAATCCTACTGACAAACTAAACTTGAAAGTTTAACAACTAAGTTCTAAATATCATCTAATCTAGCGGTGACTAAACTCACTACGAACCACCAAAGACTTCACTAAAACAATACAGAAACCTTGGTAACTTGTCCACCTACTTCTACTCCTATAAGCTAGTTTTTGCATGACTAGATCCTTCAATAGCACCTCACTAATAAACCTCAAGGCACGTCCTACTATTCAAATCTTCAATCCATCAAAAACTATTATACAACATCCAAGGATCCTAATGTTTAAATATCTCACATACTTGATTATACTATCCACCGTTGATGCCTAAGTTTCAACTTCCAAGATTCATCAATTAAGTCAAATAACAATGTCCTTAACTCACCTAACTTGATGTTCCATTTCCAAAGGAAAGTATAGTGTCAAAAATTTAAATTCCTATGTGACCTCAAGTCACAATTAATTCCTTTAGGTAATCACAATAATTATTGACAATCATAATTCCATCGAATAACCTGCTTTGACTGTACTCTTCGATCGACTCACCAAACTCTTGAACTTAATACTGTCGTAACGACTTCTTAACAACACCTACCAAAACTACTTCTTCCAAACCAAGAATGAGACTAGAACCTGTACTCTCAGAAATCCCTACAAACTCACAACTGTTACACGTCGATCTCGTGCATCCTTAGCTAGAATCAATATTCCTCCAACGTGCAAGTGATCTATCACTACCATTTCCATCATCTGGACCTATATCCTCGAAATCAACAAGAATCATTTCTTAAATCAACACCATCTTTATCCTTAAAATTGATATGGATCAAATCTTAAATTTACTATTATAACCTCAAGCTAAAAACAATCCCTTTCTCGAATTCGATCCAAATCTACAATCCTCAGAAAATACACGAGCTAAATCATTACCTTCCATCTCCAAAGAAATATTCTCATTAAAAATTCCTATATTAATAATTGATCTCTGATCAACCTCATTATAATGATCACAGACTAAACAGTCTCCAAAATAAAACAAGCTAGCACACCAAGCTCGAGGAATTAAAAACTTAAATATTATTACAAATCAATCATTCAAATCTATAATTCTAAAACCTTAAACCAAAAAGAATCATTTCCTGGAATCCTCAAATTCGATGACCTTAAATCTAAAGAACTCACCTTACAAACCTTGCAAAATTTTTAAACCCGAAATAATACCAAAGTGCTCAACTGAGTCGGCAAAATCTAAAACTTCTAATTTAACTAGTCCCTCAAGGGCTTGTTGAACCTACCACCTTAGATCCTATAAATTTATTTCCTAAAAGTATAGGGCCTCAAACCTTAGATAACTTCTCATAAATCTATCCTCGAAGTTCGTTGAACTTACGACCTCCTACTCTAAAGACTCAACACTTAGTCCTATGGAACTTAAGACCTCAAGTATCCTAGGCGAACTAAACATATTCCCACCTTAGCTGCAACTTGAGCTTCTACTCCATAGTGCTCACCTAAACCATGTCGTTCCCTTCAAGCCTTAATATTAAAACCTACCAATCGCTAAGAGTTCAGGCCTACTACACTAAATGTTCAAGCCTAACAATGACATTCACAGTCGTACCATCTTCCTGTCATAGCGTAGCCCTTAACCCACTTTCCAACTCAAACGGATTAAAATCTAATTATGGAAAAATAAATTAAAACACAACAAAATGCCATCAAATAAAATAGAATATCAACCAACCAAGTATAACAATATATAATAAATTAAAACAATTAAAATAACATACCTCAAACAACATAAGACTAAAACAAACCAAAATCTCACAAATAAATAAAATTCCATAAATAAAATGACATACGATAACTGAGTAAAACCATGAAGAAGTACACAATAAATAATTAAAACAAATAAAATAACCAACCACAGAATAAAAAAATTAAAATAAAATAACATTCAACAAAATAGATGAAATCAATAAAAATAACAAATAATAAATTAAAACCATTGAAATAACATACTTCAAACCCAAAATAATTTTAAATCACAACTTTAAAACTTTCTGGTACTGCACCTAAGGGACATGTGGATTTACCCAGAGCCGAACTGCTCTGATACCACCTGTGACGCCCCGACTCCCACGTACAAAAAGCCTCAGGAATCGTGACGTCAGGATGATGACAACCGGTCACGCATCCCAACGACAAGTGTCAAGTGTGTGCAACAAATAAACAGTGCACAATTAAAAACACAACGGAAGGTAATTAAGTCAACTAGTACCAGAATTTTTAGTTTAATACAGATATCCAAAATAAAAATACATTGAAAACAAAGCCCAAGTCCCATAAAAATAAATACAAGTCCGAAAAAAAAATAAAACAGTGCGAGTGATCCCAGATCACTCCTCCGGTGGAGCCAGATCCTCAGGCTCGGCATCTGCATCATCAACAAAGTCTGCAGTACCATTAAATGGTACCACAGGTAAGTTATAACCTAACCAAGTCCAGAGATAAAATCATATCTAAACAATTAACCATGCATGCACATGATGCAAATGCAATAAATGCAACACACGCCAAAAATCTCTTTTGGCCCAAAAATCATTTCCAATAAAATCATTTTCCACCATTTTCCTAGAAAATGGCATACAAAATCAACTCACGCTATTTTTTCAGAAAATAGCCAATTTTCAATTATTCCAATTAAACCATATGCACCATGGCCTCCCCTATGGACCATCCGCACGTCCTGGCTACTTTACGAGCGATGCCCAGTTCCGCACCCAGTGCGTTCGTGGCCAGGTCATCCTCTAGCCCCCGCCAGCAGAAGGGCCACGGAGTCGGCACGTCCAACATTCGATCCCGTTGTCGCCCGGCGACAACCCAGGGGACGTCACTCAGTATATTACGCTCCCGAGTGACCAGAGGAGCTCCACCGAGATAATGCCCCATCTCGGCTTGGGGTCGTGATACACACGCACCCAAAAGTCCAATTCTCATGAAAACCCAGTTTTCAAAATAACCACATGAACATGAATGCAATGCACGAAAACCCCGTTTTCCATTTACAAACATGCCATGTGTGCAATATGCAATGAACCAGATCAATCCTCACAACCAATGATCAACTCCCAAAATCACAATACAACCAAAATATCCAATATCCAAATCACATAACCAAACTCCAACAATTAATCCAACCACAATTAATCACACACAACAAATATTCCGATCAATCCATCCACCCTCGAACTCCTCGGACTCAGTCCGGAACCAACCAGGATACATATATATAAATATAGCAGTTAATTGCAAAAATATAATTAAATCTCAAAAGAGTTATTTAGGAAATACTTACAGCGCTTTAAAAATATTTACGGAGGATCCGAGGCACTGGAAAACACCAAAGCAGCAAATGTCACAGTGTAAAAACACTGTGGCCGAAACACAGTGAATTTTGAATTTCTCACGGGTTCAAACGAAGACTTGGAATTGATAGGATAGGGCCTATGGAAGGTGGGGAATCTAATGGTGGTGGTGGTTGGCCGTGAATGGCGGCATAAATGGGTGGTTTACGGCCGAGAATATCAAATCGGAAGTGGAGCTCGCATGGGCGGCTCCGGCGACGGATCGGGGCCGAGTTTGGGTGGAAAAGCTTGGTATTGGGCCGGTGAAGATGTGGTGGCCGGAGGTGGCTGGACGGCGGCGGAATGGAGGAAAAACCACCGTGGGTTCAAGCGGCTCGTGGCGGCTAACGGGGGCACAAGGTGGTCTGAGATTTTATGGGGGAGGTCGCCGGTGGCTGAGGGACCGAACGGTGCCGGCGGTGTCGAACACCGCCGGCCGGCGGCGGTGCAGGTAGGAAGAATCTGAATCACGTGAGAGAGAGGAGAGAGAGGGTACGAGCGGGGCTGGGCGGTCCGAATGGGAGAAAGAGAAGGAAAAAGAAGAAAAAGAAAAGAAAAGGAAGAGAAAAGAAAAAAAGAAAAGAAAAGATGAGGAAAAGAAATGAGGTCCAATCCTCACAACTTTTGGATCACAACTGATCCTCAAAATAATTATTTTTAAAACAGTAAAATAATTAAATCAATTTAAACTCAAAACTAGTTAAAGTAAAATATTAAACTCTGACAAAAACATCCTTTAAAATAAGGAGAAATTAAATTGCATATCACTAATTAAAATTAATCAAACGCAGTGAAATGCTTTAATAAAATAATAGTAATTTTAAAATTCACAAACAAACCAATTTAGATTAAAAATCAATTTAAATCCAAAACAATAATTAACAATAAGAAAGCCCAATAAAATAATTTCACAATTTAAAATATTCTAAAGTAATATTCTAAAACTCCAAAAATAATAATTAATAAAAATAGGAAAGTCCAATAAAATAATAAAATAAAACCACTAAAATATTAAAACAAGAGAATTACACAATAAATAATTAAAATAAACCTTCTTTAAAAATACACTAAAATCCAGGATGTTACACACCTTACCCCAAAAAGGAAAGGACTATAACCCGCTGTACTTTCTAATTGTTTGCATTGAAGTTTTAACTCACTTTTATTCTTCCTATTGTATGTATATCAAACGGGAAATCCTACTTTTATTGCTAGCAACTCCTGCTGGTTTGTTTTTTTTACAGTATCTTTTAATAATATTGTGAATTTTTTTTAAAAAAAAATTAAAAGTGTTAAAAAAATATATGCAAAAAAAAAGTAAAAAGAAAAACAAGTAAAATCAACTAGCGGGAGCCACAGCGGGTCACGATACGAACATAATTCAAAATAAATGGATTTGTATTTAATATAAATGAATTTGAGTCAAAATAAATTAACTCGATAAGACACGATTAATAAAATGATCAATTGCAACTCAACCCGCAATCAACTCGTACAATACGAATAAAAATCTATTTTTAAAATTTATAAATTTTTAGTCTTATATGTATTCTTTTATTGTGCGGAATATGTGATATTAAAATTAATATTTGACTACTTTATATCTTAGACTATTAAACTTTCTTTTTATTAATATGTAATTTTATTTATAAAAAATATTATTTTTCTTATATATTATTGGTTTGGATATTGAAAATAAAAGATTTTATCATGAATCAAATTGTAATAATGAATTATTTATATATTTATCATTGTATTATATGTAAAATTATATTAATTAGGTTAAAAAGAATAAATATACGGGTCAGCTCAACCCATTTATATGAAACGGGTTAAACAAGTTGAAGTGGGTTAAATGAGTTAAATGAGTCATGTCCGATTTTAGGATGTATTGTGTCACTCGTTAATTAAATGAGTCAGGTTCTATTTTAGGGGTCTAATTTGTTTAATAAAACGAATTGGGTTCGGTTTGAGTCATATTGTCTAATACTTATAATTTCACATGACACGAATACAATCACGAACACAAATTGTCACCCCTGATTTCAAAATTACCTTAATGAGATATTCTATTTGCAAGTCGTATGGAGAATATCATACCACTTATATCACTTACATAATAATATTTGATTTGTAAAATCTGAATTTTATAATTACTTCTCAAATCAATTATGTCATATAAACACTTTGTAAAGTGTGTTATATAAATAGAAATTATATTTCTTAATATATCATCATCAGGGACGTAAAAAAAGTCAAAAAATCAGTTGAACCGACTGAACTAGTGGGTTTAGTCCTGTTCGTAACCAGTTTGAAACCGATTTTCATATTTTGAAAATCGATTTGAACCGAACTGGAAGTATATATATGTATATTTATATTATATATAAAATGTGTTTTATATAATTTTTTAATATTATATGCTAAATTGTTAATTAATATAATATGAAATTATAATCTTATTATTCATGCTTATTAATCTTATAACATAAAATTAATATAATATTTTGATATAACATAAAATTAATCTTATAATTTTTAATATAACATTTTGTGTAATATATAAAATTTAATATTATAACATAAAATTAATATAATATGAAATTTCCCTAACTAACGATATTTCCCTATTTCTCTCTTACTCAATATTTTTCGTATTCTCTAATCCACTATAGGAGAGAAAAGATTCTCAACGGTAAAATAGTATTTTAGCTCTATCTGATAGTTGATCCGTTCAATTTCTTTGAAAATTGTAGTGCATGTGTCCCTGTGCACTTCTAATTTTACTCTAGACCTTTTAGAGGTTTTTACAATAATTATGGTCTAAGAATATATGACACTTATAATAATCTTTATTCGTTTCCAACTATTGCTCATGAGAAAGATTTATGCGACAATTAAGTTGCATGCACAAATCTCTCGGCTTTCTTCTCGATTATCTCAAAGTTAGTAACATATGCGCATTTAATTGCACAAATATCTAAAAAATTTCCGCGTCAACCTAAGCCAGAACAAAATAATTAACACTTCGCAAGATCGAAAATTCGCTAAGCTTTCTAATCATCTCTTGCGCCACAATGCCTAATTATTAATTTCTAACTTAATTTTCATGCAAATTTATATCGTATAGGAGATTAATTCTAAATCAATATCAGCCATACTCCCACTATGATAAGCAATCTATTGAGTCAGTCACATGCAAAAACAAATTCTTTTCAGATCGATGAAATTCATTTGATCCAATCGTAAGTATGGACTACACATACTCGAACTACTTAATCCTCTATTTATTTACATCCTAAAATTTTGAAGACTAATTTCTAAAATTAACCTAGCAAATACTAATGACAAAATAAGTTAAGACATGTAAACACAATACATGTGCAAAAAATTCTTCATATTTCATCCAAATACTTAAGGTTGTGCAAAACCTCTGGCGGCCTCGACTCTAGCCGACATCCACTCTGCCTCCGACTCTAACGAAGTCGGAGTAGTCGAGATTTAGAGTCGAAGTCAGAGTGACATTTAAATTTAATGTCAGAGTCAAAGTCAGAGTTGGAGCCCATATGGGCTTCGAACTCGAACTCTGCACTTTAACTTTTAAAAAAAAATTAGTAAAACGGCATTGTTTTACATCCAATAGTTTGAAACTAAGTTAACTAAACAACGTTGTTCCATTTGAAATGGAATGAAGTCATTTTGTGCATATTGGGGGTCCAAAATGCAGGACCCCCTTTCTCCCCCTCACTCTTTCGTGAAGCTTTTCTCTCCTCTCTATTTCTCTCTGCCCATCAGTTGCGCCTCGCCTTCTTGTCGTTTCCATGATGCTGTCGCAAGCCTAGCCCCATCGTAGACTACTTCCTGTCAGCCATCGTGACATTGTAAATATATTTTAGCGTCTTAATTTCATTTGTTTTTGTTGTTTGATTTATGAATTTTTCAATTTAGGGTTCCAGAATTTTGGAGATTTTTCTATTATTTTTGTCGTGACTTCAATGTAAATTTAATTTAATTATCCAACTCATTTGTTTTAGGGCTGCCTAATTATGTTGCCCTATTGTGGAATTTTAATTTTTAGGATTTGAAATTTTTTAGGTTTTTTCTCCAAATTGAGGATTTTGAATTGGGGGATTTCATTATTATTAAGTTTATTTTATTGTTTGAGAGCTGCCTAGTTTTGTATTAGTATTGTGGAATTTCGAAATTTTTAGCCTTTGAATTGGGGGATTTCAGTTTTCAACCTTGGTGGAAATTTGTTGGAATGGTGGCTTGATTTTCTATTGAAAGCGCCATTCCAGAGACTTGGCTTGACTATGGCTTGACCCTAACTCGATCTTGGCTCGAGTGAACTTTGGATGCTTAGCACCATAGGTTGCGTGTTAGATGCTTGTCAGAGTTCATTGAGTCCGACCACTGTGGAGGCCCTCATTTGTACACAGAACTGACTAAGTTCAACACCTATTGGACTAGATATTGTTGATGATATCGAGAGCTATAGGTTTGAATCAGGTAACTTTATGCTTTTAGCCTTCATTTTAAATGATTAATTACATATTTTTAATGTTTAAATTTTTTAAGTTATAATCTTTATGTTTTTCTAGATCTAGATGTGAACCCCAAAATAATTGCAGATGATTGAGATGGATGCACCGTGGGATGCAGTCTGGACTGTCTGTTATATCATTAACTTTCATGTGAGGTACTTTACTATTAGTATGTTTAATTTGGCTAAGTAGTATAATGTCTAACTTTTTTAAATTTCCAAAACAATGCAGGTGCTTGGAATTTGAGGTTGATGGTGCTGAAAATTATTTATTGTAAATTGTAGCATTTTGTTTTATTCTAATATATTATTACATTGTAAATTGGTTGAAAACTTTGGTGAAGTTGGTTGGGGTTGGTTGTGATTGTGGTGGACTGGTGGTTGTTTGGTGGTGATTGTGATTGTAATTATGGTAGTTGACAGGTTGTGAACTTGTAATTGTAGAGGTTGTTTGGTTGTGATTGTGGTGGTGGTTTGTTGTATTTTTAATTTACATTGTGTTTGTGATTGTGCATTTTTTTTTATCTTTTGTTTTGAAATGTATGTAATTTACTCATTGATTTTTTTAATTGTTTATAGTATTTTTCGAAAATGGAAAGCCCACTAGGCAATTGGTGAATTTTTCGGCTCACGGGGCTGTATTTTTCGGCCTAACTCCAATTGAAGCTCCAATATCCAATCACCAACTCTGAACTCCGATCAAAGTTGGAGCCAGCCCAGAGTCCGAAAATACCTCCAACTCCTGTGGTACACCACCCCTACAAATGATTATTATTCACAAAAAAATAATAATCTAGACAATTTATAACATAAAATAAAATGCCTAACAAATGTGACAAAATGATCTCACAATATCATGGCATGCATATAGTTAGTAATGATAATCATGCAAACAATATTTCAGAAAAATAATATTCATGTGGTATACATGACATGTTGAATTCGTAAATAATTAGCAAACACCAACAATAAGATCTAGCCCAATGGTTAAACTAATTGCCTTTATGTGTGAGGTCTTGGGTCCAAAACACTACAAACACCTTTAGCCTCAAAATAATTTTTTTTGAGCTCCCTCTAGCGCCATTGGGCCGGCCATAGTCAGTGGGTTGCGCCCTCATGGTTGCACTGCTGCTTGGGCCTCTGCCTATTGGGCTCATGGCCTAGTTTGCCTAGAGGCCCATATTTTTTTAAATAGTTTGATTTAGAAAAGATACAGGCTGGGCTTAAAACACTTAAAAACAAATAGACCCAACAAATAGTCGAAATCCGTTTTGAAGCCCACAACCCAAGTACATAAAAAAAAAATGTTCTTCTTGCTCACCTGTTAGGGCACTGTTCACATAGAGAATTGTTTTCTGTATACAAGCCATTGCCACGCTCTCAGCCAGAGCACGGGGCTCTTCCCTTCATGGCAGGCAACGGCTTAAAGTGCTGCCCCTCATCAGCACCGCCTCTTCCTTGCAGTCAACCTTGCACCTACATGTTGAAGAGTCGTGGAGTTGCCATGCTCCTCTACGTTCAGCAAAGTTCGCAGCACCACCATGGTGCACACAGCTTTGTGGGCAGTATAGGACAACACCTCCATAGTGCATGCATACCTATTCTAAACACAGTGTTATGCACCGTATCGCTTCACCATCAACGCACCTTATTTCGGGCTGCCGCAACACCCTATCACGTTGCAGATCTAGCCAAAACTAGGTGCTTCTAGTACCTCCAAGTAAGCGCAGCTATGTGCTCCTATACTCCTCATTACTACCCAAAGCTAGGTGCTTGCAGTGCTGCTTTGCGAGTAGCAATGCTCCTTTATGAGCACAACACCCTTTAACGCTGCCCCTTATGGTAGCGTGCTGCGCTTGGCCCTCACTGTAGAAGTGAAGTGTGCTGCCTAGGTATTTTGCAACACATTGATGTGTGCCTCGTAGATCCATGTCCGACGCTACATCTAACTGGTGCTACACTGCTCTCGATCGTACGGTGCCTCCACCTACAGTAGAGCACATAGCTTTGCGTGTGGCCCTGCATGCGAATCTGCTTACAACAGATTAGCCTGCGGCACCACCATGGTGCATGGCTCTACGTGAGGCAAATCTTGTCATGCCTTGGTGAGCAGCTCTTGTTGTTGTGCAGGATCATATGTGGTGCTACTCATCATTCAGCACCTAGCACGATGCTACTTGTGGATGGTGGTCGTAACGCCATAGGCACACAATTCCACTAGTGAAGGCTATTGCCTCATATGGCGCAGTGTCTAGATTTGGAGCACCTTCATGCTATAAGATCTATGCTGCTTTGTGTGGCCGCAGCTGCTGCTTATGCAGCGGTGCTACCATCATAACGACCAACCTTGACAACCATGATAATATCTCATCGTGCAAGAAAAAAAATTTCTCATATAACAAAAAAAATCATTTATGTAAAAGAAACAACAACACGCACAACAAATATTAAATCGGGAATAATCGATTTTTTTTTTGCCTTGATACTAATGTTAGAAATACTAGATCAGAGTATACAGTAGAAAAGATATTACTTCGTTGGCAAATCATAGATCTAGTGCGATTATTCCAAGGATTCTTCGTCTTCATTCTTGTTTATCTAAAATTCTCTTGGCGATAGTGGAGTGTGCTATATGTGGTAATATATTAGAGTAACACCCACATATTCCACAGCCTAAGAGCTGGAACTAGAGATAATTGAAGAAATTCATAAGCCTAACCCATATCATAAAACTGGTTTTAAGAGAGGATTGTTCATTCTTTATAAACATACCCAAGATCTTGTCTAGACGCAATGTATGATTATTCCTCAATAATAACCATACTTGAGAGAGAGATATTTACACTTAGTTATTACACATCATTCATTCAAAGGGAGAGGGGCCATAAGTGTAACCCTTAACTGGTTATTAAAGACCAACAATCAAGACTTATGAAGTGACTTAATAACCATTTCATAACCTAAGAGTAGTAGAGTGCCCACTATAGATTCCCTTTATTACATGAAGTTAGAAAACTGGAGGCAGAGGAGTTGGGGTCGGTTATAACGAAGCGGGGTGAAGAGAGAGAGAAAGAGGTACGAAGAGAGATAAAGAGAGACTACTCATTGAGATGATCTGACCACAACAGTGTTGGGTTGATGGAGCAGAGGAGGTGCAAGTGTTAACACAGGTGCGACATTGAAGGACAATGGCTCGGTGTGATGAATGGATGACAATGTAAGGGTGCGGAGCAGCAACAGATGTCCGCAATGGGTTCAGAAATGCTAACTACAGTGGCCTGAAAAGCTAGGATGATTGGTGCCCAATTTAATATCAAGATAAACCATTAAACCAATTTAGTACTTAATCTCACTGTAAAACTCATTTTTGTAGCAATCTATTGATGAAATTACTTATGCTATGTAAGGAATCAGGATACCGCAATAGGAATGTCTGCATTGGTCAAAAGGCTAGGTTGTAACATTCCAGATTTTAGTGTATTTTTAAAGAAGGATTATTTTAATTTGTTTAAAAATTTATTCTCTTGTTTTGAATTTATGGGGGTTTTAAATATTATTTTTATTATATTTTTAAGTTGTGAAAATCATTTTAATGGATTTTCTTAATATTATTTAATGTTTTGGATTTAAAATTGATCTTTAATTTAAATTGGTTTGTTTTTGGATTTTAATATTTTTACTGCTTTAATTGAGCTTTTCATTGAGTTTGAATTATTTTATTTATTTAGTGGTTTTAAAATCGTTTTCGTTGGATCACTTTCGAAACCCAAGTTGGAAAAGGCTGGATCTCTTTTTTCTTCCTTCTCTTTTTCTTTCTCTCTTTTTCTTTTTCTTTTCTTCTTCTCCTTCGGATTCCCCCGACCTAGCCCCTTCTCTCTCTCTCCTCTCCCTCGCTCAAATCGGGTTCACCGTTCCTGAGCCGCCGCCGGCCGGCGGTGGTCGACACCGCCGGTACCACCGGCTTCCCCGTGCGCCGGTGAGCCACCCCTCCAAATTCCAGCCGACGCCGCGCCGCCGTTAGCCTCCGGAAGTCGTGCGAAGCCGCGGCATTCCTTCACCCGTTTCGCCGCCGTCCGGCCACCATCTCTCTACCACACCACCACCGGCCCTCAAGCAACCATTTGGACCCAACCCCGGCTCCGATCCGTCGCCGGAGCCGTCCCATCGAGCACCCTCTCCGATCCGAGTTTCTTGGCTTTCCACCGCCGTTTCGGCCGCCACCCACGGCCAACCATCACCACCATTAGATTCCCCACCTCCCATAGGCCCTACCCTATCGTTCCCAAGTCTTCGTTTGGCCCCGGGTGATTTTAGTTTTCACTGTGTATTTCGGCCACAGTGTATTTTTATACTGTGGTGTTGCTGTTTTGGCGCTTCCAGCTCTCTCGTGATCCTCCGAAAATTATATTAAAGCGCTGTAAGTATTTTCCTGAACATCTTTTAAGGTTTTAATATATTTTTGCACTGACTGGTTTATGATGTATGTGATTGGTTGTGTTGTGATCTGGTTGGATTGTGAAATTTACTGTCGTGTTGGTTATTGGAATTTATTGTTGGATTTGTACATTGCATGTGCACGCATATTTTGTGTTAATGAAAACTGGATTTTCATATGTGGGGAAAAGGAAATGAGACTGTAGGGATGGTGGTAAGCAGGGATGGTGGTGTAGTCCTGCCTGCGATTCCTGCCTACAGTGCTCCATTGGGTTTTTGGTGTTGTGTGGAAAGGAACTGTAGGGATGGTGGTAAGCAGGGACGGTTGTATAGTCCCGCCTGCGATTCCCGCCTACGGTGTACGCGTAGGGATGGTGGTAAGCAGGGATGGTGGTGTTGTCCCGCCTGCGATTCCCGCCTACGGTACACGCGGTAGGGATGGTGGTAGAGTCCCGCCTGTGATTCCCGCCTACAATGTCCAATTAATACTTTTGGGGTTGGAGCATATTTTCTCATATGCATGCTTGTTGGCTGCTTAAATGTATTTTTACCTTTGGGATCGTTTGGATTATTACTTACCTGCGGTACCCTTTTTGGTACCGTAAATTTTTGGTGCAGATGTAGATGAGGACGTTGAGCCTCGGGTTCGGCTCCATGGATAAGTGGCATGTGGTTGCTGCTGTTTGGATTATGGAAAATTATTTATCTCTCGTGTATGTATTTGGCTTTTTACTGTATTTTTCATATATGTGTATTAAATTAAAATTCTGGTACTTAGTAGATTGATATTATTAATATTTCGCTGCGATTTGTTATGCACTGTTTATTTGTTGCACACACTTTAACACTTGTTGTTGGGATGCGTGACCGTGTTGTCATCATCCTGACGTCACGATTCCTGCGTTGTTTTACACGTGGGAGTCGGGGCATCACAGGCTAGGTGATGGCTTTGATGAAATATTTTAGCAATTGCCAAGTGGTTCATGTGGGAAGGAGTAGCAATATCTTTGCTTACAAGTTAGCGCCACTACACAGAGGGCTCTGCTACAGTCACTGTTAGATCCCTAAAATTTATTAGTTATTTTAATTTATTATTATTGGCTAAATTAATTTCAGTTATTATTATTATTATTATTATTAGTTATAAATTATTTTACAAGTTGTGTATTTTTATTTGTTTTATTTTGGTATATTTTCGGGTGGGCTTTAAATATTGTAGTGTTTTATTTTGGTGGGTTAAATATATTGGGTTATGTGTGTGTGTGTTTCTGGTGGGCCGAAGAAGAACCCAGCCCGCGTGAAATGATGACCCGACCCGCGTAGCTTGAAGCCCAGCCCATGTGGAATACAACCCAGCCCCTCTTCTAGTCGAATGACGCCGTTTTGGAAAGGAACCTAGGGTTCCATTGCTTTCTCTCCTGCGCCGCTTGATTGCTTCTTCCTTCTTCTTCTTCATTCTTCTTCATTTATTCTTTTGCAATTAGTTGCTACTGACGCCACCTTAAGCCACGCGGTTCATCATGCATCACTGGCCACCTCCTCCTCTCTTCTCCACCTCCTTCATCTTCACTTTACTGCGTGTCACTCGGCTTTGAAGTCCAAAATCGCACTGTCAAGACGTGGTTCCTCATGGCACCACACATCCACACCATAATCGTCCTCTCCTCCACAGCTTGCACTGCCGGTTTCTACTTCTCCATCCATGAGCCCCGCAGCCGCTTCCACAGCCGTCCCTTCCACCAATCACAGTGAAATTACAATGGCTATTCTGGTCTATAAATAGGACCGATTTGTTCAATTTTGGGGGGGATTGGACTAATGAAATCATCTCAAATTTAGGAGTTTAGATTGAGTTTTTTTGTGAATTTGTGTTGGTAAAAATCCGAAGTTGAGTTTCTGTAGAAGCCGTGAGCTTCATTCGGGTTTTTGAGAAATTTGTTGTGTTTGCTGAGAGTGCATCTTCTCCCTTGCGAACTTCCAGAATTTTTCCCGTCTTCGATTGTGAGTAATTTTTCAAAGTGTAATTCATGTGATTTAAATAGCGTTATTTGAATTTAATTATATTTTGTTGGTGTTGGAAAATTAAATTGTATTTTGTTGGAGAATTTAATTGTATTTTGTTGGGGAATTTAAATTGAATTTTGTTGGAGAATTAAATTGTATTTTGTTGGAGAATTAAATTGTATTTGTTGAAGTGTTGGGTTTTAAATTGTTGATGTTGGATTTGGGCCTTGGGCCGGATTGGAGGATGTGATTACGCGTGTAGTGGTTGTAAAACTGTGAATTTGTAATTATTGTATTATTAAATAAATGAATAAATTACTATGTCATCCAATAATTGTTATCATTCACATTTATTGTCTTAAATTTAATTGTGCTATGAAGTCACACTGTCTGTTTGAAAAATTGGATTTATGATATTTATTGTGTGGGTGCGTGTGTATCACGACCCCAAGTCGAGATGGAGCATTATCTCGGTAGAGCTCCTTTGGTCACTCGAGAGCGTAACAGACTGACGTGACGTCCTCTTAATCGTCGCAAGGCGACGACGGGAACGGACGAGACGGTAACGCTCTCGTACCGATTCAGTGGCCTTTGCTGGCGGGGTTAGAGGATACTTGATCATGTACGCGCTGGGTACGGAACTGGGCATCGCTTGTTACAAAGTCTCATGCATGGACATTACCCGTGGTTTGACGATAAGAGCCAGGGTGTGCCTATGGTCCATAGAGGAAGTCGTAGTGTATGCGTATTATAATAATGAATATATATATATATATATATATATATATATATATATATATATATATATAGCCAAATGAGATTTTGGTGTGAGTGGTTAAATGTGTATTTTTTAAAAATATGTGAAAATTGATCTTTTGACCGTACGTGGTGGTGTTGGTTATATTAATGCATTTTAAATCTCTTGCATGTTATTTTGGTTAAATACTTGCTGAGATGTCATAATCTCATGTGGTGTTTTATCCTGCGGTTCCGTCTTATGGTACCGTAGATTTTTATGCAGGGACTGGGTATGAGCCTGAAGGACCGGCTCCGCCGGAGGCATGATTTGCCGTTATGTTGTTCGGCATTATGGGATTTTTTTCCTCTTATGTTATTTGTTTTCTTTAAATTACCTGTCGGGTGACTGTAAATCCTTGTAAATAATATTTTACTTTTCTAGTACTTAATAAGGAATGACCCTTTTTATTCCGCTTCGACTTTTACATTTTACACTTATTGCATATTATATACACTCTGAACACTTGTTGTTGGGGTGCGTGATCCGTGTGATCAACATCCCAGTGTTACGAACTCCACTAAAATAACACGTGGGGGTCGAGGGCGCTACAGTCACGCACAACATTTTTGGGGTCAGCGATCTCGAAAACTTCAGGATCGATGGTCTGACACACTTCGAGTGTGGTGTGTGTCCTTCACATGCCATTACAGCCTTCTTGCTCAATGTTTTTTCGGTTTTCAATATTTTTCAAGTTTCTGTGTATTCCTTTTTTTTTATATTTCCTATGTTTTTCTGTTTCATTGTTTGTATTAGATAAAACTAAAAAGAAATAAACTATTGGACTTGTTGTCTATAGCAGGAGAACCCTCTCCTCTTTTGGAGGATGGGGGTTGGTTATCTTGTTTTTACAGAGTGTTATATTCTCGGACAAATCGAGATTGAAATCTCTGTTCTTACATAGTCTCATATCTTAAAAGGTTTTGTCATTAGAGAACTTATAGAACTTAAAACAATGTCCGTCACAAAAAAATTTGTGTACGGGAAGCTCCAAACAGATGAATGGTTTAGCTTGTAATCTGAATTTTTTCCTGTATTTATCAGTCACATATTTAACTTCGATTTCATTGAATGAAATGAAGTCTATTTTAAAAAAAAAAAAGTACAACAATTGACTCATAGCATAAAGATTTTAACACAATTGGTCTCATATGTTCTCATATATTTTTTAATTTTAATTTTTCATCTAATCATTACCTAATCATTACAACTTTCTCAAATTTTCAAATAAAAGAAATACAATTTTTTAAATTTTAAAATAAAAATTATATTCAAACTTTATAATATTTTTATTTAACTTTTTCTCTCTGATTTCATAAAATTTAATAAAACATTTTGACTCAAACTGTTTTACTACTATTCGTAAATTATTTTATTACTATTCACAGTTATTTTGAAATATTCTTAGAACCAACTATTTGTGTATTTAATTCCTGATTCTATTAAGTAGAATATAATTGTCGATCCACATTTTTTATGGAATAAAAAGCTTTTTCATGTGTCGGTTATTCTAGCACCCAATTTTTTTTTATAAAACTCAACGGTGCTGAATGAACAGTTGTATTAGTAATAAATCTTGATGAAATTATGATATATGTCACGTAAAGCCAAAAATTCAAATTAGAGAAAATAGATAATATTATTCATCATCTTTGTGATTATTATTGTTTTATATTTTTTAATATGGTATTAAATAATTGAGAAAATATTTATTATCATGTAACTATTTATAATCATTTTATTCTCTATCAAAAAATATAGAAGAATGATTATTAAAAAGATGGAATATGTTGGATACAAAAAGAACTAGGGCCCAACCCAATAGAAGCCTATTGAAAGAGTAAAAAGAAAATATAAGATAAAAAAGAGATAAAACTTTGAAGGACGTTACATTCACCATGGTGAATTTTAACCAATTGTATTTGTTAATGTCGTGTTTTGCACACTTTTGGATCAGGCCTTGGCAGTTCGGGTCTTTTAAGTTGGGCCTCGATCAGTGTTGTGTGGAGTCCCTAGCAATGGTCTAGTGCGACTGTATGGCATCGATTCGTACATCTTTAGCAATGAACAGTATTTAAATCCATAAAATAAAGAGATGTACACACAAATTTTACGTAGTTCGGCACTAGACCTAATCTACAGGAGTTTGGAGAGGAAAAATTCTATTATAATAAGTTTGTTTATAGTTTCTCATGGCCTCTCTTTTCTCACTGTACAATGAAGTTTGTAGAGCTATTTATTGGAGAATAAGTTCTCTCTAGAACTTTCTGGATGAAGAAGAAATATCCATATCCGAAGAAGTCGAAGTCGTCCCAAAAAGAGAGTGTGTCTCCTAAAACCCAAGAGTCCAAGAGATCCCGAATCCATAGGTTTCTCTTATCTGTTATTACCTTTTCCCATTTACTTTTAAGTCATTTCTCTACTTTTTCTCTCTTGACATCTTATTTTATGTCACTTCTTTTCTTTACCTCTCCTGACATTACTTTTTTCTGTCTCGTGACACTTCTATATTATAGTCTCTTCTTGTTCCCTATTCTATTTTTCATATTGTGTCTTCTAATAAGCGCCCCAATGATTAGGCCTAGAGAATTTCATGGGCCGAAAAAAAAGTATCTTTGTAAGATCAAAATCCACAAAATAAGTTTGAGCAAAATACCCTCGCTGGAGGAGCGCTATCAATGATAGAATCGAGCTAAGGTAATATTCCTAACTGGATATCTAGAATTGAACCCCGAGAAGATACCGCCATAGTTGAACACCTCAACTCCTAGGAATACCCAATCAGCTATGTTCTAAAGAGATACTATTTCCCTCTCTAATTTAACTAATTAAACGAGGCCTTGATCCCTCTCTTATTCCAGTAAGTTGATTACTGGGAGAAGTAGTTAGTTCCATCTCTAATTTAACCATTGGAAGTATCCCCAATGGTTTTTCGAGACTCTTGTTCTGTTTACAGGTTGATAAAGTATGTGGAGGGCATCGCTGAAAATTGCATCAACTAATAATTAAAAAAAAAAAAAAATCTAAAAAGGGACAAAATCTTTGGTGCTTTTATCATTGCCCTGCCAAGACCACTTCCGCCCTTTTGACCGCTTCAGCATATCGATCCAATCTTCAATTATAAAGCAAGATGCTTATCTTCCTACTGCCATCTTAAATAAATGAGATCACATGATTAAACTCCAACTCCACGTGATTGGTTTGTTTTTAGGATTAAAATATAAATTTTTGAAATTTTTGAAATTTTTTTATCTTATTATTATAATTTTTTTAAATTTTTATATAAAATAAAATAAATAATTTTATTTTTTTAAATTTTAAAATAATTATAATATTAAAAAATATATTTTAATAATATTTTATTTAATTTTTTAACTTTAATCTCAACTTTAAAAACAAACGATATAGTTGGTCCACACAAAATACAATTCCTCTAAATTCAACAGCAAAGACTTTATCAATATTTTAGTTGACATCAGTGAAATATCCATCTAAGAAGATCAAATTACATCCGAGAAAAACAACTTGGAACAAACTTCCAAAAATCCAACGTGGACAAACCGAGTCCTTATCCAAAATCTTTAAGATATAACCGACACGTGTAAGCCCACAGGTTTTCTTTGCAAAATGGGCTGGAAACGACATCTGCAGCAGCCGGTTGTTTCCCAAAAACCTTTGGCTTTAGTTCGTCTCTATAAATATTGCAGACCTCTTACCAAACTTTGCGAACGAAAACTCTAGAAACCAGCATTTCCGGGAGAACGCTTCATTTTCTGATACTCAGATTTACATATTTTGGAAAAGGCTTGGCTTATAAATTGGTGGATGAGCTTGAGGTACGTGAGCAGGGTGTTGTGGCAGGCAGGGACGAGGGTGATGCAGGGAATGAAAGACCAAGCTTCCAAGCACGATTCCACGGTCAAGTCCTTGAGAGATTGTGCTGCTTCTTCATCCAGGCAGGCAAGGCATTTCAGCGCTGGTGCTGTTGATTCAGCTTCTTTCAAGGCTTCCAACAACGACAAGATTAAGCAGGCAGAGGAGTCTCTCCGGACTGTCATGTACTTGAGTTGTTGGGGTCCTAACTGAAGGGAAATAATAATAAATAAATAAAAAACAACACAAATGGTACTTAGATACTGAAATCAAGTATGTGTAAAAAATGGTTGTTTTTCATGTACAATTTCAATCATGTGTAAAAATGGTTTTGTGGGTGCAGAAATTTCATTTTTCTTTTTCTTTTTTTTTCAATTTTTTTGGTCTTGGATTCAGAGACGCTTTGTCTGCCATGTGCGCTCACTCGGCTAAGCTAACTAAGCTTACTTTTTGTATCGTATTCCTATGAATTAAGCGCAAGATGCTTTATTTAAAAGTAATTTATCAATATTTTATTTTAGATCGAAGAAGAAATTATATAAGGTGGACAAAAAACTTAGTTATTATAAAGCGTACTGGATCATTGATCGGACAAAAAAGTTTTAAGGGCATGGGAGCGAGGGCCTGGAGGTCGAGCACATTGGTTGGATGACGTGGGAACTTGGTTTCCGTGGGAACTCTTATCATCACACACGGAACGACTAAAGAGTATCTCGATCTCTAAAATATCTCTTGATCATTTCGGTTGTAGTTCTATATTTTCATCTGTGCCGAAGTGGCGGTCCAAGTAGTAAATGCGCCATGGTCAATGAAAAACCATGGTTATGTAAGAAGTAGAAGGAGAAGAGAAATATTAAAAAATGAAGAACGAGAAGAGGGTACATGGAGAGGTGAACGCAAGAGAATATGAAGATGGATTTTTTATTGTCATCGGCTGGTTTTATCTAGATATGGGCTGTTCTGTTTAAGAGTACTTTAGTCCATTTAGATATTTGGATGGGACATTTTAACCTAACCTAAATCTCTTTCCGGAGTACTTTGATTAGATCACCTTGTATAGTAAGCAGGTTTGGGGTGAGAAAATTTTCATCTCAACTTATTATTATATATTTTTTTAAATTCTTATGTAAAATATGATAAACAATTAAATTTTTTCAAATCTCAATTAAATTTTTTTAAATTTTAAAATAATAATAATATTAAAACATAATATTTTAAACTTTCAAACAAAACATAAAATTTTTATCTTACCTTCTAAATCTATCCTTAATACAGATGTAAATTGGTTCGGAACATTCTGATGAATTTGTCCATTATTTTTTTTAATCGGATCGGACCAAATATTCATGGGACTAGACTGAACCGATAGTTATTAGTCTGGTCTAGTAAATTTGTCCATCATTTTTCTCGGACCATCTGGTCGATCCCGTTCAGTCCAATCTAATTATTTTATTATTATTTTTAAATAAATTACTAAAAAGAATTATTTAAATTAAAATTAAAATTAAACAAATTATTAATATGGATTATGTAACTAACTCATTAAAAAAATATTTTATTATTATTATTATATTTATGATGTTGATAGTTATTACTTATTAATTTAGATTTTACTTTTTAGTATGCATAATTATTAATTGTTGGGGTGGAGACTGGTTATGGAGTTGAAAAATCGAAAAACAATGAGTTCGCTTGATTGCTGCTTGACCTAGCACTTGAGTGAAGCTCTAATTGTGAGTTCGCTTGATATGCGCTCAATAGTGGACTTGAACAAAGCTCAACCCGTGAGTTCGCGATATAGTTATAGTTATACTAATATAGCTTATATATTAGTATAAATAAGCTTTCCTCCAAGAAAGCTCCAAGAATTAGTGGTGGGATTTCAGAGTTCTGCCTTTCCTTGTACTCTTTATGTAGTGTGGTTGCATGGCAGCCGATACTGTAGAAGTAGGCCGACGTTCTTACGCTGAGCTTGTTTCGACGGTCCCAAAACCATTGCCGGAATTGACAGTGGCACATCGTGGTCCAAAGTATGTGGACGGGGAAGTTTGTTTTCAGTTTACGAAGGAGGAAATTGCAAAATTTGTCGAGCCTTTTCATTATTCCATTGTCCTGAAGTTCCTAAGGCAGAGGCCCTCATTGGATGCGATTCGGGCGTTCATTCATTCCCGCTGGGGATTATCTTGCATGCCGGTTGTTTCAGCAATGCAAAAACCAAGAAACGCTTTTGTTCGCATGTCAAATGAACAAGATTTCTTGAAAGCACTCTCTCGTGAAAATTGCGATGTCCAAGGGGTCCAATACAGTGTGTTTCACTGGAAACCAGATTTTAATGAGGATGAAGAACCATCTTTAGTTCCGGTTTGGATTGTGATGCCGGGCCTTCTACTAAATTTCTATCATGAATCTTTTTTAAAGATTTTTACTGCTCCAATTGGTCGTTATTAGGGGTGTAAATTTAAACCGGTAAACCGGTCCGAACCGGACCGGACCGGACCGGTTTTACTGGTTTTGAATCGGTCCGGTCCGGAACCGGTTCTTATATTTTATAAACCGGCCGGAACCGGTCCAGTTTCAATTTTGAAATTTTTCGGACCGGACCGGACCGGTTGATAAAATATATATAAAAAATAATATTTTATATATAAGTTTTATATAGAATTTATAATTATATGTGAAATATATATATAATATAATTATATATCATATATGAAATAATTTCATATTATAATTTATAAATTATAACATAAAATGTTAATCTTAAATATAAACATTTGTAATTTGTTTGATCATATGCTATTAATATAATTATATATAAGATAATGTTATTATAAAATAAAAGTTTAATCTTAAAAATGAAAATGTAATTGATCATGTATTATATAGTTATACTAATATATAGTTTATAACTAATACTAATATATACTAATATATAGCTATCTAATAGTCTAATACTATACTAATATCAATTTTACATTTTAAAAAAAATAAAAAAACTGGACCGGACTGGACCGGAAACCGGTAAAACCGAAAGTACCGGTTTAGGGGGGTAACCGGTGCGTAATCGGTTTTGAAAAATACAAAACCGGTCATACCGGTTCGGTCCAAAATTTTGTCCAAAACTGGACCGGACCGGACCGGTTACACCCCTAGTCATTATATTAGAAGGGATAATCCAACCAAATGTGCTACTCGCACGGATGGGGCAAGATTATGTGTAGAGATAGACGCAGCTAAAGATCCAATTTCTTTTTTCTGGATCGGGATGCCAGGGTCGGGACATAAACATGAAGTGATTTATGAAACTCTCCCAGCTTTCTGTTCAAAATGTAAAAGACAAGGACATAATTTATGTACGTGCCGATTGAAGAATCAGATAAATGGAGAAAAAGTTTGGGTTCGTAAAATTGTAAAAGATGTGGAAGCTGAGAAAATGGATAAACAAGATGGCACAAATGGAGATAAAGATAACGGTAAAGGAGCGATGACTTTGGTTTCAGGCACGGAACAAGATAATACAAGTGAAAGTTTGAAACCCAGAATAGAAAATCTTTCGGATCAAGTCTTAGTACAACATGAAGAGGAAATTGAGACGGGACAGGTCAAAAGTTGTCAAGATGCAATGGAATGTAACAGAAAGGTAGATCATTTGAATGAAGAAAATAGTGTATCAGGAAATGAGTATCATGTAGAGGAAATACAAAGTCCATGAATAAAAGATATTGCAAATCAGGAAGTGGAAGGGACTCTAGAGGAGAGGGGTGTTGAGAACAATAATATGAGAGAATTTCCTTATGAGATGAATACAGCTGCTGAGAATGTAGAATATTTCCCTGAGCAGAGAGAGATGGCCACGGAATTGGAGAAGATGCTTGAGGAGAATGCTGCAAAAAATAATTTCCTGGATGATTCTGTTTCTGAACCAGATATGGAAGAGAATATGGAAAATCTTTCAAAACATAAAGATTATGCAACAGAAAATGAGGAAGCTGATAAGAAGAAAAAAGGTGTTCGGAAAAATTTTGAAAAGGTTCGTTGTTCGAATCGGGTGTTAGCCCGGCCAAGTAAATCTACCTTATGATTGGACCAATTTTATCTTGGAATATTAGAGGTCTTGCAACTTCTACAAGTCGATTAAAAAAGTTGGTGATGAGGTTAAAACCAAAAATTGTTGCTTTAATGGAACCTTTTGCATCATCTGATAAGGTGCAGCATATTCTACAAGTATTAAATATGGATCAGTTTTTTACTAATGAAGGAGAGGCAGGTAAAATTTGGGTTCTTTGGCAAAATGATATTTCAGTTCAACTTGTTCTGTGCCATGAACAATTTATTTTAACCCGTGTTGAGGATGGAGCTTCAAAATTATTTTGCTGTTTTGTTTATGCAAAATGTAATATGGTGGAGAGAAGAGAGCTTTGGGAGAAGTTAAATAGTCAGATTCTAGGTAATGAACCTTGCATTATATTAGGTGATTTCAATATTATAAGAGATGATTCGGAACGTAGGGGAGGTAAAAATCGTCCGAGGAAAGCAATGGAGGAATTTAATGCTTGGATTGAGAGCTGTGGTTTAATTGACATGAAGACTTTGGGCAGTAAGTTCTCTTGGTGTAACGGGCAGAGAGGTTTAGCTAGGAGTTGGGCAAGACTGGATAGGTGTTTTTTGAATACTAATTGTCTGTCAACATTTCCTAATGTCAGTAACTGTTATTTATCGAGATCAACTTCAAACCATTCACCTATGTTCTTGGGATTTCAGTCGGATCCTTTTGCTTATGGTCCTTCTCCTTTTCGGTTCCAACAAATGTGGATAGATCACCCAGATTTTCATGAGTTTGTGAGGAAAGTTTGGATGGAGGATGTGGGAGGAGTGGGTCTATTGAAACTGCCTTTCAAGTTGAAAAAATTAGGAGGAGCATTGAGAGAATGGAATAGGAGAATTTTTGGAAGAACCGAGGTACATATACAGGATTTAGAAAGCCAAATTGAAGTATTAGAAGCAACTTTACAACAAGATTGGGATCCAGGAATTGAACAAAATTTGGTTTTGAAGAATACAGAGTTAGCAAAGTGGAGAAAGCGGGAAGAAACTAGATTGGCTCAGATGGCGAAACTGAAATGGCGTGTGGAAGGTGACCAAAATTCACATTTTTTCCATGCATATTTATCTTATAAAAGAAAAAAGAGGGTCACGGTAATGAAACTCCAAGATGGTACGTATTTACGTTCGCCTGAGGAAATTCATTCTAGAGCTGTAAATTATTTCTCTAGTTTTTTGCAAAAAGAAAATCGGGAAAGCTTGCCAGATTTATCTCAAATTATCTCCCCAGTTATAACATTGGAGGAAAGTGAGGCAATTAGTGTAATCCCTTCAATAATTGAAGTGAAAAATGCTTTGGACTCCATTCCTTCTAATAGTGCTCCAGGTCCAGATGGTTTTGGAGTGGGTTTTTTCAAAAGTGTTTGGGACATTATTAAAGTGGATATCATGGTAGCAGTTGAAGAATTTTTCAGAGGAGGTAAATGGCCAAGATTTTATACTTCTTCTTATGTCATGTTAATTCCGAAAATGGAGTCGCCAACGGGGTTTGAAAAATTTCGGCCTATAAGTCTTTGTTCGGTATTTTACAAAATTTGTTCTAAGGTGATTGTGAAGCGATTGGCTAGTCTTCTTCCAAAAATTATTTCTTTTGAACAAGGTGCATTTATTCCTGGAAGAAATATATTTGAAAATATCAGCTTGACACAGGAGATGGTTCATTCTATTAATAAAAAAAAACATGGTGGAAATGTGGTGTTGAAGCTCGACATGGCTAAAGCATATGACCGTGTAGATTGGGACTTCTTGATATTGGTTCTCAGATCTTTTGGGTTTTCTTCAACAGTTTGTGATTTGATTAGAGAGTGCATTGCTACGCCTTGGTACTCTATCCTCATGAATGGTACTACAAAAGGATTTTTCAAAGGGGGTCGAGGATTGAGACAAGGGGATCCAATGTCCCCTTATTTGTTTATTATTTTGCAGGAAGTATTATCTCGGCTCATAAAACAAAGTGTGGAGAATAAAAGTTTTGGACAATTTTCACAAGCTAGAGGTACTATTTTGATTTCCCATCTTATGTATGCGGATGATGTGGTCATCTTTACTAATGGAGGCTGTAGATCTTTTTGGTGCATTTTAAAAATCTTAGAGACATATGAGAAGTGGTCTGGTCAATCGATAAATAAAGAAAAAACAGCTATGTTTTTCTCTAAACATATTCCTTTAGCTAGAAGAAGAAAGCTTAAAAGGATGATTGGTTTTTTAGAAGGCAATTTCCCTTTTAAATATTTGGGAGTGCCTATTATTTCTGGAAAAATTAAGATAGGGGATTTGGAGGAATTGGTGAGTAAGGTTCAGAAAAAATAAGTGGTTGGAAAATGAGATTGCTTTCGGCGGGAGGAAGAGTGATTTTATTGAGGCATGTTCTAGCAAGCATGGCTTTACATCTACTAGCGGTTTCGAAAGTACCTAAACAAATTATTTTGGTGTTAAATAGTTTAATGAGCTCCTTTTTTTTGGGGAGCAAGAGATGGGAAGGGAAAAAAAAAATGGGTTGCATGGAGGAAAATTTGCAGGCCAACAGCTGAAGGGGGTTTGGGAATTAGAGACTTGGAGGAGATGCAAAATGCTTTGCATATAAAATTTGCATGGAAACTGGTACATGAAAATTCCCTTTGGGCAAATTTTTTTCGTACTAAATATGTTCGGGACAAGCCTTTGATGCTTCTTGGTCTTCAAAAGGGAACAAGGTTTTGGCATATGATTGTGAAGAGTATACCTATTGTCTTGAATAACTCCAAATGGAAACTTAAAGAAGGAAATGTTTTTTTCTGGTATGATAATTGGCTGAATCAGGGGCCTTTAGCTGAGAATATTTTGGTAAGTGAGCAACCTCTTTTGAAAGTTAAAGAATGTCAATTGAGGAATGGGTGGGATATGGGCATGTTAGAGAGGTTGGTGGGATCTGATATGGCAGAGAGAGCACTTAATGTCCTTGTGAATTGTAAAGAGGGAGAAGATATTTTAGTTTGGACTAAATCTGAAAGTGGAAGTTTTAGCACAAATTCAGCATGGGAGTGTATTCGGGTAAGGGGTCAGATTGTTGAGGGGCATAAATGGATGTGGAATAAGATGCTCCCAAAAAAATTTTCTGTTTTCATGTGGAAGGCATGGCATGGTGCTTTAGCAGTGGATGAGAAAATTAGGAGAATTGGAATTCCTTTGGTCTCGAAATGAAATTGCTGTAGGATAGGAAAACAAGAAGACCAGAATCATGTCTTATTTGAGGGGGAGATTGCATCAGAGATATGGAAAAAATATGGTGCTATTCTTGGGTTACCAATCGGAAGATCTTGGCATGAGACTTGCATTAGCTAGTTTCGGAGAGCTGAAAATGCTTCTCAAATAGGTGTTGTATTGGGTTTATTACCTACAATTATTTCATGGAGGTTATGGGTTAGAAGATGCTCTGCTCGTATGGAAGGTAAAGAGGAATCAGCCCAGGAAATGTGGCATTCTATCAAGCAGTGGATAGGTGTGATCTGTCAAGTTTTTTCCAAACCAAAGAAGATAAATCAGTCAGACTATTACATTCTTAATTGTTTAAATATTATTCCAATGCCAATTCAACATCATTCATTTAAACTAATATCATGGTCTAAGCCATCTCAGGGATATGTGAAGCTCAACACGGACGGAAGTAGTTTTGGGAATCCAGGAGCTTTGGGAGCTGGATGTGTGATTCGGGACAAGCATGGAGATATTGTTTTAGCTTTTGCAAGGAATCTGGGATATGGAAATAGTACTCAAGCAGAATTAAGGGCGCTATTGGAAGGAGTTAAACGGTGTAAAGATTTGAGATTAAATGCGGTAGAAGTCGAGATGGATTCCAAGGTAATACTGTCATGGCTGAAGAATAATAGATGTGGGATTTGGTATTTGGAGGACTATTGGGAAGAGTTGCAGAAAATGCTGTCATCAATGGAAACAAAATTCTCGCACATTTACAGGGAAGGAAATGGTGTTGCTGACTGGTTAGCTAGAAGAGGTGCAATGGATGGAGATGTGGAATGGAAAACAACAAATGAGATGCCTCCTTTGCTGCGGGGACTAATCAGAGTGGATAAGTGGGGTCTTCCAACAATTAGATGTAAGAGGAAAAATGTTGGGTTTTAAATTGAGAAGATGTCTGTGTTTGTGTAAGGTTTCAGTGAGTTTATAGGGACGGATTTGGGTTCCTTTTAACTGGTATAGTTTCAGTTTCCAGGGGGGTTGGTTTATTAGGCGTCCGTGGTTTTGATAGGCGAAGTATGTAGGATATTATTTTTTTTACTTGTTTTAAGGCGTGTTACTTGTTTTGTACTTGGATACAGGGGATGCTTTTTTTTCTTATGTAAATCCCTAGTGTCTTTTTGTCACCACGGTATTCCTCCGCTATAAGTGAGGCCTATTAATAAAATTGAGACGGGATCACTATTGGACATGTGATCTTCGGCTCTTCTATAAAAAAAAAAAAAAAAAACCCGTGAGTTCGCTCGAGTCTCGAGCGACAGTGAGCTCGAGCAAGACATAACTTCAATGTTCATTTGAGCCATGCTCAACACCCCGCTTAAGCAAATGTTAATGAATATCAAATAATTTCTTTGTACATAAATTATTCATGTTTGCTTGCAACTTAGGTATTTAAAAATAATTATCTAATTATTTTAATTAAGTATAAATAGTAGAGTATGTATGAATGTATGATGTATTAATTATTTATATATAATGACATAAATTATCACATGATTTATGATTTATTATTAATTGATTGTATATATTATTTTATATTTTATATGGTCAATAATAATAAATTAGATATAAATTATATTATTAACTTATATAATTAATATATAAATAATATATAAAATTATTATAAATATTTTAAAAATATATATATAGAAGTTTGGTCTAATTTGACCCGGTTCAAAATTTATAGATTCCGGAACGGGACCGAATATTATCAGTCCATATATTTTGAGATTGAGACCAATCGGTCGAAAATTCAATTTGGTCCAGAATGAAAAGTTCAGTCCGGTCAGTTTTGCCCTGGACCAAAATACTTACCGCCCTAGTAGTAAGGGCAATCCAACATAGAATCTCAAGAGAAACATTTTATTTATCTTCTAAGTTTTGTTTAAAAGTACATTATGCTTTATTTAAAAGTAAAGTGAACAAAAAACTTATGTAATTATAGAGCGTACCGGATCATTGGTTGAACCAAAAAAGGGTTGGAGGACGTGGGAAGTCGAGCACATTGGTTGGATGACGTGGGAAGTCATCACCCACGGGATGACGAATGAGTATCTCTATATTTTGGTTGTTTCTTTATATTTTCATCTCCATCGTGGCTGCTGGTCACACAGTGATCACATGCCGTCGCTCCATGGTCAACGAACATATAAGGTTCTGTAATTTCTTTTGAAGGAGAAAGAGAAGAGAAATATCAAAATAATGAAGAACAAGAAGAGGGTAAATGGAAAGTGGGGAGCGCGAGAGAAGTTGAAGATGAAATTGATTATGGAGATTTTTTATTGTCCTTGGCTGGTTTGATTTAAATTAAGGCTATTTCTTACTAAGTTGTAGGGGTTTTTTAGTCGGTTCAAATACATGGCAGAGGCATTTTAGCCTAGCCTACTGTGCCTCAGAAAAGGTAGATCTCTCGTCATTACATCGCTTGGCTTTCTCTCGCATGAAGTCGTTTTGTACACGGTGAACCTTCAAGTTTTTCCTTTGACTCGGTTTTCTTTGAAAATAAAATTCTGTTTGACTAAATCTCATAGTTATAAGTGCTAATCAATATTCTTATGGCTAAATTTACGTTAGTGTCCTTGGTGTGAGGCTTATCCTTATTCATTTTTCTAAAATATTTCATCATTGCCATTCTTTTAGACTTATCTCATATAGTCAAAGTTATGCACAATTTTTATATTAGAGAAAGTCAATTTATGTATAACTTATTCTTTTCTAGTTGCTTATTCTTTTTTGTTATTAGAAAGTCAATTGTTTTGGAGTGTTTTGTTGGGAACTCCACTCTCTCTAACATGTATCATCTTTTATTTTAATGAAATTTGTTTGTTTAGAAAAAAATATATACAGAGAGGTAGATGGTTTTAAACTGATTTTACAAATTTATCCTTTAAACAATACATTTTAATTTATGTTAAAGGTCTCTAGAAGCCTCATGGGCTAACAAAATATGTTGGGTCCGCAGGATCCTTATATGTTTTCGGCTTTTGAGGTGAAGTCTATTTAAAGATTTTTTATTGAAATAAATAGTCAAAAATCTTATTTTTTTTAGAAATAAGTAGGAGTTAAATAATGTCTTTTGGTATTATATTTTTTTTAATAAAATAGATTACTGCAATATTATATAAAAATTCAGATTTTAGTTCTTAATTATTTTGAATACAATTAAATCTATCTTTAATTGAATTTCTTGATTTGTTTAATAAACTTGCAGTAAGTATAAAGTGTGCTAGTAAGTATAATTGAAAGATTTGATATGATGTTAGTATTTAGATATTAAATGAAATTAGTAGGACATTACCGAATGTTTTAAACTGTTTTCTCTAGATAGTGGTTAATTTAGTAGAATGCAATGACATTTTTTTTAGAAAATTAGTGACGACTAGTGCTTCGTATAGGTATCTAGCTACAAAGTAAGTAATTTGATAACAAATTAGGATTAGCATATAGTTAGACTATTACAATTAAAGCCAGTTCTTTGATAGCTATTCTTTTTATGTACCAATCATGTTACGATCTATATAAGCATATTAGTCATCATAGCATATGATCATATTAATTTTTCGTATCATGTTCAAGTTCAGGATTTTATAATTATTCATGTGACGCCCCGACTCTCACGTACAAAAAAAGTCTCGAGAATTGTGACGTCAGGATGATGACAACCCGGTCACGCATCCCAACGACAAGTGTCAAGTGTGTGCAACAAATAAATAGTGCACAATTAAAAACACAGCGGAAGGTAAATAAGTCAACTAGTACCAGAATTTTAGTTAATACAGATATCCAAAATACAATTACCTTAAAAACAAAGCCAAGTCCCAAAATAAAATACAAATCTGATAAAAAGAACTACAACACGAGTGATCCCAGATCACTCCTCCGGCGGAGCCAGATCCTCAGGCTCGGCATCTGCATCATCAACAAAGTCTGCAGTACCATTAAATGGTATCACAGGTAAGTTATAACCTAATCAAGTCCTGAGATAAAATCATATCTAAACAATTAACCATGCATGCACATGATGCAATATGCAACACACGCCAAAAATCTCTTTTGGCCAGAAAATATTTCCAATAAAATCATTTCCACTATTTTCCCAGAAAATGGTTCAAAAATCAAAATCCATCATTTTCCTAGAAAATGATACACAAAACCAACTCACGCTATTTTTCCAGAAAACAGCCATTTTTCATTATCCAATTAACCATATGCACTATGGTCTACCCTATGGACCATCCGCACGTCCTGGCTGCTTTACGAGCGATGTCCAGTTCCGCACCCAGTGCGTTCGTGGCTAGGTCATCCTTTAGCCCCCACCAGCAGAAGGACCACTGAGTCGGCACGTCCAACGTCCGATCCCGTTGTCGCCCGGCGACAACCCAGGGGACGTCACTCAGTATATTCCGCTCCCGAGTGACCAGAGGAGCTCCACCAAAATAATGCCTCATCTCGGCTTGGGGTCGTGATACACACGCACCCACAAATCCAGTTAACACATGAAAACCCAGTTTTCAAGATAACCACATGAACATGAATGCAATACACGAAAACTCAGTTTTCAATTTACAAACATGATCATGCGTGCATATGTAATGTACCAAACTACAACAATAAACCTCAATAACCAATGATCAACTCCCAAAATCACACATAACCAATTCCAACTCACAAGATAATCAATATCCAACAATAATCCAATCACCAAAAATCACACAACAAATACTCCGATCAACCAACCACCCCCGAACTCTTCGAACTCAGTCCGGAAACCAACCATGATATATATATATAAATATAGCAGTTAATTGTAAAAATATAATTAAATCTCAAAAGAATTGTTTAGGAAATACTTACAGCACTTTAAAAATATTTTACGGAGGATCCGAGGCACCGAGAATCACCAAAACAGAAAAATTGCAAAGTGTAAAAACACTGGCCGAAATGCAGTGAATTTTGAATTTCACACGGGTTCAAACAAAGACTTGAAAATGGTAGGGTAGGACCTATGGAAGGTGTGGAATCTAATGGTGGTGGTGGTTGGCCGTGAATGGTGGCGAAAATGGGCGGTTTACGGTCGGAAAGTTTCGAATCGGGTTGGAAGCTCGTACGGACGGCTCCGGCGACGGATCGGGGCCGGGTTTGGGTGGAAAAACTTGGTATTGGGCCGGTGAAGATGTGGCGAAGAAATGGTGGCCGGAGGTGGCCGGACGGCGGCGGAATGGAGGAAGAACCACCGCGGGTTCGATCGGCTCAGGGCGGCTAACGGCGGCGTTAGCCGGCCGGATATTTGGTGGGTAGACTCGCTGGCGCACAGGGGAGCCGATGGTGCCGGCGGTGTCGTGCATGGAGGGCCGGAGGTGGAGCAGCGACGGTAAGTCCGTTTCACGCGAGAGAGAAGAGAGAGAGAGGGGGGTCGGGCACGCAGGGAAAGAAACAGGAGAAAAAGAAAAAAGAAAGAAGAAAAAGGGAAGAAAAAGAAAAAGAGGAGGGAAAAAGAGAAAATCCAGTCTTTCAATCTGGGTCTCGAAAATTCAACGAAGATGAAATTAAAACCGAAAACTAAATAAAATAATCCAAACTCAGTGAAATAATTTAAATGCAACAATAAAAATTTAAAACTCAAAAATAAATCAATTTAATTTAAAGATCATTTTAAAAGCCAAAACAGTAAATAAAATCTAGAAAGCACATAAAAATAATTTTCACAACATAAAATATCATGAAATAATATTTAAAAACTCCCAAAATTTTAAAACAAGATAAATAATCACAAAATAAATTAAATAAATCCTCCATTAAAAATACACTAAAAAAACTAGGATGTTACAATTTATATTAGTATGAATGTCATGCATATCACATTGCATCAGACACGCAAGTTATTTTATTTTCAAGTGTAAGATAAGATAAGATCAGATCAGTTAATTAGATGACCCTTCAGTTCAGTATTTAGGGTGGATATGCAAGCCACGGACTCAAACGTGGTCTACTGTAGTATATCAAAATACTACTCAACGGCTTCCCTTGCTGCAGCGGGATGTGGGGCCGGTGCACAACTTTCTACACAGGATTAAGTGTGTGAGTTAGTCATATTAGTCAGTTAATTCAAATAAGTCAAGACAGTCATGCATAGCATGAGCATGAGCAACAACATGATATGACATGAATTTTATTCAGCATGATATGACAAGAATTTTATTCAGTATGAAAATTTTATTAAAGCTTTTCAATTATTATGTTTACGTTGTGGTGAGTTTTTACTTAGTTCTCGACTCATTTTAGTTTGATTTCATTTTTTACCACTTGGTGAGGAGAATGAGGACTACGAGCAGGCAAGCCAAATTTAGAAGGAGCGGACTAATTAACCTAAGACTATATTTATGATTTCTTTTAATTTAGTTGGTTTGGAAACTTGGATATGACTATGTTTGGGAAAATGGTTTAACTTAAGTTTTCTTTTGGAGTGAACAACATTTTTTTTTTTAAATTATGCAAGTCTCTTACCTGGCTTTAGTTATGTATGTACGTGACATTCCTAACTCTAGGGAAGGGGATGTTACACCACCATATCCCTGTAATATAGGGATCGGTTCACAAAGATACGCCCTAGAAGGGCGTCTTAAATTTGGAAACTTAACAAACCATATTACAATGAGATACATATCTTTGAAGATAAATCTAAGCTAGATATCTGCATCGAATAGGCACCATCAATGACCGAATCATGCCAAAAAAAGGTAACATACTAAAACTAGGCACTGATTGTCATATCCAAGGGAAGTCTAGCCATATCAGGTCAGTATAACCCTTATAAATATTCCACTAGGTACATACTTTTTCAGAGAGATTTTTGAGTGATCATAGTATCATAACCTGTTGGATTATGGGATCCAGCGATCTCCCTTAGGGACTCGCTAGACTTATTAGAGTCTATTAGTGTTTGACAGCTCAACCCGTCGGTGCACCTTGTGTGCATTGCGAAGCCCCTCATGCCCATCTGCAACACATATAGATGTGGGACTCTATGCTGCTAAAGTATATAAGAAAATAAAGTTGTGCCTCTGCTAACTGTAATTGTTTTTGGCCTAGCGGTAAGCGCTTGATCCTAACAAATGATATCAGAGCGAGGTTGCGAGTTCGAGTCTCCCGGGTGTCATTGCGGGGAAATCTTTTGATTATGGGATCCAGCGATCTCCCTTAAGGACTCGCTAGACTTATGCGAATCTATTGGTGCTTGACAACCCAACTTATCGGTGCACCTTATGTGTATTGCGAAGCCCCTCATGTTCACCCGCAGCACGTATAGATATGGGGTTCTGCATTCCCAAAATGTTTAAGGAAATAAAGTTGTGCCTTTGCTAGCATCAATTACTTTTGGTCTAGTAGTAAGCACTTGATCTAATGTAACCACATGCTTTTAAGCATTGTAGGCATTTCTCACAAGGTATTCCAATTATTCTTTCAAGTTGCAAGTGGTTGGGGCCCACAATAGGCATACTAAAAATTATACTATATTATTAAGTTCAAAAATCTAATTACAGCTAAAAGACAAAATTAATGTGTCCTAACTAATTTTTCAAAGCATTTTATATTTACCGGTACTGATCCTGATAATCTAATTAAGAGCAATAGTATTGGATTATGTAAATGTAAATGTAAAATTTGAATTTTTTTTTTCTCTAAGAGTTAGGGCCACATGTTCAATAGTGACCCATTCCCAGTTTTATTCATAAAAAAACTTCACTTTTAGCGGATGAATACCATAAACAATGAAATAAAAAAAACCTTACTTAGTCTAAAGCCTAACAATGATAAGAATTTACAATTAAGACCTACGACTACGACTATAAACTTCAACTATTGGAATATGACACCTCTGTAAAATATAAATATGACCACAATTAACTCTTTTCTTCCTCTTCATTTTAATAGATAAGTTTCTCGACCAAAAAGTGATATGCTCCCAACAAGCTTGAACTGACATTTGTTTAGCCTCCATACGCAACCCACAACGCCGAATCCACAAAGCCCATACAATGAACACAAGCGTAATGCCTCGAAAATGCTCCAGTTGCGATGATCGCTTAGCTCTAGACATCCAAAACCACAACCGATCCCTCCAATGATACTGCTGCACAAATTCAACCTTTAGCATATCAGACGCCTTCCTCCACAGTTTCAACAAAAACTTCCCATCTCCCAAAACATGATCCAAAGTTTCAATTTTAGGCTTCTCGCAGCACCCACAAGCAGAACATAAGGATATACTCATACGTTGTACGTTGGTATCCACACTCAGCGCCCCTTGTAGACCTTTCCAACATGCAAAAGAAACTATGAGAGGAATAATAGAATCCCAAACAAACTTAGCCCACCTGACTTTCACAAACTTAGATTGGCATAGCTCCCACCCAGATTTCACAGTAACATCATTTCCCTTCAATGGCTTCAGTGCACTCTATCTTCCATATCAATCCTGCCCAGCTTGACCTTTGAGCATATATGTCGAGCCTTTTCTGCTCCTAGCATCTCTATGAGTGCATCGTCATTCCACTCTTTATCGTTAATCATTTCCGCAACACCAATTTTGGTTGATGTATTATACTAATCTGTTTGCCTAGAATGCCAAGACCCGACCAGTTCTCCCACCAGAAAAGGATTTTTGCCTCATTTATCTGCCAGCTTGATTGCTCTATGATCACCAAGAAACAAGCTGAGATGGACTTCCATAATGGAGAAGCATTCCAGTGAATCGTATCCTGAAATGGATGACATTTTTTACAATATTTTTCTCTCATAAATTTAGCCCACATAGAATTGCCATATAATGCACTCCACGCCAACTTCACACAGACAGCCCTCTGGACTTCCCATAAATCATGAATGCCTAAACCTCCCTCAAGAACTGGTTTAGAAACCTTTTGCCAAGATACCCAATGTTTTTTACGGTGCTCTTCTGTGCCTCCCCATAAAAAACCAGCAAAATTAGAGTTCAACTTCCTAATTACCATCTTCGGGACATCCATTACCGACATAAGGTGAATAGGTAAGCTTGATAATACATGCTGTAACATAACTATGCATCCCCCTGCTGATAAAAGAATCCTTTCCAGCCATCTAGCTACGCACGTACCTTATTCAATAACTCCTCAAACCAACGCACACTGATCACAGAAGGAGAAATAGGAATTCCTACGTATTTACAAGGAAAATTTCCAAGACCATACCCAGTGATCTGTTGTTACTTTTTTTTCCTCACACACGACATGTGCTTAGAAAAATAAATCACCGACTTATCCTTATTCACCTTTTGTCCTGACCACTTCGAATAACAGTCTATAACCTCCATAAGCCCTTTCATTGATTTTAGATTCCTATTTAAAAAGAAAACAACATCATCTACATAAAGTAAATGGGATACCTGCATGCTCACCCTCAGAATGGAAAGGGGTTTATTTTTCGTGCATCCACAGTGATTACGCCCAAAGAATAACGCGGTAATTGTAGCACAGCTTTGGGGTGTCGATTCCACAGAGAGACAAATTAAAAGAATAGCAGAAGGAACAAAGAAACTTAAGAAAAATATTAAATGATTAATGAAGAACAAAGATTAATTTTAAATGCAAATTAAAGTGAAGCAAAGTGATTAATGGAAAAAATACTCAAATTTGACAAACAGTAGAGCGTTGAGAATCCCTTCCACAAATCTGGTATTTTAATTATTCTTAATTCATTAAATAACTCAATTGAGAATTTGATCTGAATTACTCTCAAATCCCATCATTATCCTTATTTGAAGAGTCCTAAACTCATTGAAAGTTCTTAAGTTGTTCCAATGTCTTGTCCACTTGAAAATCTTTTGAATTTGACTTGCTATTTTATAGACCCTGAAATTAAATATAAAAATTTGCTCAAGAGTATCCCAAAGTAAATAGAAACTCAATTCAAGAATAAACATTAATTTCTATGATTTCTATTCACATTTTAGCATTTTAATCCAATAATAAGGTATTTAGAGTGCACTTTCGTACACTCATCACACCCCCCAACTTGCTTATTACTAGTCCCTAGTAATTTCTATACTAAAGAGATGAAAGAGATGAGAATCACTAAAATAGGCCACCAATTCACATTTCTCAGATTCACATGTCAAAACACACTAAGGAATCCAATAACCCATCAAGATCAATTCACTTATAGCAATTCACAGAATGTGTGTGTGTTTCAAACTATATCCAGCTAACCAGAAGCCCTGACACATGCAACATCAAGAACATCTCAAGCGAAAGGTTCAACTCCATAACTCATGAGAATAAAAGTGTTTCGTGTGAGAATTCTCTCTATGGAGTTGACAATGGGTGTACACACACTCTCATGAGGAATTAGGCAATTATGTACAAGCAACAAGCAAACATTGATCTTATGATAGGAACACTAACAAATGAGACTTCTACCACTCTTTCCAAAACCTTACTTAGGATCGGAACAGTCAACACAAAAGGTTGTAATGTGGCTTGGGTTCGGGGCTATATGAAAAAAAAAAGATTCAAAAACTTCTAAGTACATACAAATGGAATCTTATTAAATCTCTCAATAAACCACATTTCTCACTTGATGTACTCTCCAACTTTTCAAATCATCAAATAATGCCTCTTTTTCTTTTTCTTTTTCTTTTCATTTTTTTTGACTTGGTGAACAATTATGTCACCCTGGTATTTTACTATTTCTATCCAACCTTGGTATTTTTGCCTTTGAAACTCACTCACTTGAACACCTAGTAACTCATGTTCTTTCCCTTTCTCTCTCTCATTTTTTTTATTCTTTGCAAAAAAAAAAAAAAAAATCCACATCTAGTACACACTTGGAAGTAACAAGGGTAGGGAAAATCAGTGTATAGGTTATACTCCAATGTGGAGAGGTATGGACGATGTGGACATATGAAAAGAAAAAGCTACATGTATTTATTGGCTCAAAGTTGGCTAGTAGGGGTCTATGATGGAAAGGTTAGCTTGAAAGGCTCAAACGTTGATCCTAAGTTGACTTTCGCTATATCCCAAGTATATCTATCATCTTACCACAAACCATGTAATGATATTCTCATAAGAAGTGCCCAATTCAACAGACCAATGAATGCTTATCACAATTTACAACATTTGTAGGCTCTCAATCCTTTCCAAAACTCACATGAATACTTAAGCAAAAGAGTTCTCTAGTTACATGTGTCAAACCACCATCTTACCACAAAACTTGGATGAGTGCATTAGGGGTTCTGTGAATGCTTCAGCAAAAATATTATTATGATGGATTTGGTGAATTCACAAAGATGGCTATGAATGAGAATGAGTACACATGTGAAAATGGTACACTTGTGATGCAAATTAAAAAAATTTTGACGCATGAAAATATGCCACAGAGTTCCAACAAGCATTTTAAATACTGAATTTGCACCACCACCCCCAACTTAAATGAAACATTATCCTCAATGTTTAAGAATCAAATTTGAATGGGAAGTAACTAAAAATGGTAGAATACACCTGATGGGTGACGTGAGTAGCTCGCTAAGCACCAAAGATGGTAACCTGAAATAACAAAATGAAAGTAACTTGTAAACAAAAATAAAGAAAACAACAGCAAACAAAAAGAAAAAGAAAGAAAATAAGAGAAAACAAAAATAAAACAAAACAAACAAAACAAATAAAGAAAAAAAAAACATACCTACATGGTGTGGTTAAGGTTTATAGACCGGATCCATTAGTGGAATGTCTTCCACTTCCGGAACTTGCCTATCAATTAATACTTTAAGGCGTTGACTATTTACTTTAAAGATCCGACCATCCTTAGGATCCTCTATTTCTACCGCCTCGTTTTAAAAAGCATGCTTCACTACAAAGGAGCCTTCACCTAGACCAAAGTTTTCCTGGGTGCTTATGAAACCTAAAATCATATAAGTATACTCGATCGTTAGGCTTAAACGTTTTCCTAATCATATTTTTATCATGAAACGCTTTCATTTTAGCCTTATAGAGTTTAGAGTTCACATAAACATCATCTTTTAACTCCTCTAACTCGATCAATTGAAATTTTCTAAGTTTACCCGCATTCAATTTCGACGGAATACTAACAGGAGAAGTGTCACCTAGGTCGAGAAATGCATGCTTTAAACCTGAGGGATGTGGCTTCAATTCCAATTTGGGACTCTCCACGCTTGAAGGAATTTGCTTTTCACTTTCCTTAGACAGCTCCTCAAATTTGGGTTACAAAATATGTGGGCCATAATTCTAAGGTGCATCAAAAATAGCACAAACATCAACAACATCAGATGAATCATTCATAGTATCAAATTCAGAATTAACAAGAAAATATTCAAGGGAATCAGAATCATGAGTTGTATAAACTCCCTTGTCTATGAGTGCATCAATCATGTATGTTTGTTGGCACTCATCATCCTCCTCAGGCTGCTTACTGATGTGGAATATGTTGACCTCTATGATCATGTTTTAAAAAAATAGTTTCATCAACCCATTCCTGCAATTTATAAGTGCAGTAGCCGTAGCAAGGAAATGTCTACCTAATATGAAAGGAATCTTAGAGTCAGACTCAACAACCGATTGAGTATCCAAAATTAAAAAATCAACAGGGTAGTAAAACTTGTCAATTTGAATCAAAACATCATCAACTATCCTTATTGGTTTCTTAACTGAATGGTCAGCCAATTGAAGCACAACATAAGTGGACTTAATTTCACCCAAACCAAGCTGCAAATAAATGGAATAAGGCATTAAATTCACGCTAGCTCCTAAATCTAGCAAAGCTTGCCCAAACTCATGATCTCCAATGTTGCATGCAATGGTTGGACAACCAGGATCCTTGTACTTGGGAGGAATCCGCTGCTCAATTAGAGCACTAACTTGCTCTGTCAAGAACGTTGTCTTCTTCACATAGTGCTTCCTCTTAACTGTACACAAATCCTTGAGAACTTTTGCATAAGTAGGCACTTGTTTAATCACATGCAAAAGAGGAAGATTGATTTTTACCTGCCTTAGTTCTCTAGGATTTCATTGTTTGGATCCAGAGTTCGCTTGCTTTATTTTAAAGCTTGAGGGAGTGGTACCTTAATAGGACTCTTTGTCACCTCAGGTTCCTTGGGCAGCTCGGTATCACTACTATCTCGATCATTTTCCACATCCTCTGATTTGTTCGTTGTTGAGATGTGTAATGACTTACCACTTCGTGTCATAATGGCATTCACACCTTTTTACGTTCTCTTGCGCCATGTGTTGACCATGGTGTGAGGATTGAGCTTGAGAAGGGAACTTACCTCGCTCATTCACACTCAATGAGCTCATCAATTTGGACACTTGGCTCATTATCTTCTTATTTTCTTCAACAACCTGCATAATCAAATATTCAAACTTTTGGTTAGTCTTGCCCTGTGCTTCGATAAAAACATGCAAAGTGTCTTCTAAAGGACTCCTAGAAGATGAAGGTGCATGATATGGTGCAGGATATGATCTAGGGGGTTGTGCAGGCTGCTGGTTTTCAGACTTTTAGCTAAAATTGGGGTAATTGCGCCACCCCGGATTATAGGTATCAGAGTAAGGTGTAAAACGCTTCTTGTACATATCCAAGGCATTACATTGTTCCTCATACATCCCTCTCATCTCAGCAAATGTGAGACACTCTTGAACGAGGTGATCTACCCTGTGCCACACACAAAACATGGTCCAAAAGACTCTGTATGATTAGCCACGTGTGTTGGCTTCAAGTCCTTAGTCTTTAATAGCTCTAGCTCCCTAGTGAGCATCTCAACCTTTGCCTTTAAATTATCCTCTTCCTTGAGATGGTAAATTCCCCCACCATTTGGATTTCCTACAGGTCGTGACCTATTTATGCTCTCAGTAGCACTAGGTCCAGTCCAAGTGTGAGCTTTTTCAGCTAGCTCATTAAGGTATTCTATGGCCTCATCAGTATCTTTCTGTAAGAACTCACCATTACATATCATCTCCACAAATTGACACTCTCTAGGTGTAAGTCTCTCATAAAAATAGCTCACTAAGCGCCAATTCTCATACCCATGGTGAGGACACATACTCAACAACTCCTTAAATCTCTCTCAAGACTGATACAAAGTCTCACTGTCCTTTTGTGCAAAGGTGGAGATTTGCCTTTTTAAAGCATTGGTCTTATGTTGGGGAAAGTATTTATTAAAGAAGACCTGAGTCATCTCACTCCATGACCCAATAGATCTTGGTCTCAGCGAGTATAGCCAACTTTTAGCTTTATCATTCAAAGAGAAAGGAAAGAACTTTAGTCTCACAATGTTATCAGTTGCATTTTGACTATGAAAAGTTGCAACTACTTCCTCAAACTCCCTAACGTGCACATATGGATTTTCATTTTCTAAGCCATGAAAAGTAGGGAGTAACTGTATCATCCCTATTTTAAAATCTAGTTGGCGAGTATTAGCTGGAAACATGATGCATGATGGTGTGACTGTGTGTGTAGGGTGGAGGTAATCCTGAAGAGTCCTAGTGGGTTGATCTTCATGTTCACTTATTTCTTCAAGACTAGATGGATTGTCAAATAAATGATTTAAAAAATTTGATTCTGACTCTTGCACAGGCTTACAAGCAAATCTACCCAAGGCGTCTCTATATCTGTGCATGCAAGGTAAAAAAAAATACTAAAAAAAAATACTATAAAAAGGAAAAAAATGCAGCAAACTGAAAGAAGGAACGAAGTTACTGCCTTTACAAACTGCTGAAAAGAAAAACTATCTAGCAATTCTTCTACCGTCTCCCCGGCAACGGCGCAAAAATTTGATTACGCCCAAAGAATAACGAGGTAATTGTAGCACAATTTTGGGGTGTCGATTCCACAGAGAGACAAATTAAAAGAATAGCAGAAGGAACAAAGAAACTTAAGAAAAATATTAAATGATTAATGAAGAACAAAAATTAATTTTAAATGCAAATTAAAGTGAAGCAAAGTGATTAACGAAAAAAGTACTCAAATTTGACAAACAGTAGAGCGTCGAGAATCCCTTGCACAAATCCAGTATTTTAATTATTCTTAATTCATTAAATAACTCAATTGGGAACTTAATTCCCAAAATTTCCAATCGAAGATATAGATTTATAAATCAAAATTAAACCAAATGTAACCCTTTGAAAAATCATTCATCACTTTCAAAATACGTAAATTATTATCCCTATTGAGAAAATTCAACGACAACAATATACTCTGGGAGCGATATTGCAGCAAAAATTGAATCAATATAGATAAATAATTGATCCAAACATAATCAAAGAACTAATCCATTCAATAGAAAAAGTATGACTGAATCTATAAACAAAATAAATTCTATGATTATTCGGAGAAGAAAACATCAACACTGAATTGAGAATGATAAAACAAAAGAGTTTTAGTAATTGAAAATCAAATACATAAATTAAAAATATCATCTAATGTGCAAGTTCATCCCTAACCCTACTTGAGAATTTAGTTACCCATAAATATAATGGACAACAAAAATCTCAAGAGAGAAATAAAGCGAACGGCGGCCATGGCAATTAATTTCGTCTCTTCCTTCTTCAATTTGGTTCTTCTCTTTCTTTAGTCTGGTTCTCCTCCTAAAACCCCTCAATTTCGTGTCAATGAAATGCTTATATATGGTAGGAAAGAAACCCTAATGTCTTCATATTCCCGCACAAAAAAATTGCCTAAACTTTTAGGACTCCACTTGGTAGCCATATAGGTGCTTCTGGATTTTGAATTCAGAAATCTTTATTAGATACAAAGTTATAGCCATTTAAGATAGCTTTCCAACACATCTATAATCTTGTCAATCCGATATTTGAGTGGAAAGTTATGATTAAAATACTAAAGTATATACAAGCTATCTTCTATTGAATTTCGGACTAACTTTTTCTCTTGATCCGAATTACTTTCAAATCCCATCATTATCCTTATTTGAAGAGTCCTAAACTCATTGAAAGTTCTTAAGTTGTTCCAACGTCTTGTCCACTTGAAAATCCTTTGATTTTGACTTGCTATTTTATAGACCCTGCAATTAAATATAAAAATCTGCTCAGGAGTATCCCAAAGTAAATAGAAACTCAATTTAAGAATAAACATTAATTTCTATGATTTCTATTCACATTTTAGCATTTTAATCCAATAATAAGGTATTTAGAGTGCACTTTCGTACACTCATCACATAGCTTGCTTGATCATCCGTGTGAATACTTCCTCAGCTAGAATGAATAAGTATGGAGAAAGTGAATCCCCCTGATGAATCCCTCTAGATGATTGGAAATACCCTCGATATGTTCCATTAAGCATCACAGAGAAATTACAGTTCTGAACACAATTTTGAAGAAGGCCAATAAACTTCTCTGAGAACCCATAAGCATGTAAAGCCTCCCATAGAAAGCCCCACCCCAATCTGTCATACGCCTTCATCATATCCAATTTTACCATAATGTTTCCTCCTCTAGATTTTTTGTTTAAGCAATGCAACATTTCCTATGCCAACAAAGCATTTTCAAAAATGCTACGACCTTTAACAAACACACCTTGTTCTTCTAAAATAAGGCTAGGTAATAAAGGCCGAATTCTTCCAACTAAAATCTTTGAAAAGCACTTATAGATAACCGAACATAAACTTATAGGCCGAAAATTTGCAAAACTATTTGGCCTATTTGTTTTAGGAATTAGAACCAAAAACGTAAAAGTATAGTATGGACCCAAAGGTGCACCTGAAAAAAAAAATCCATAGCAGCTTTGAGCACATCCGTTCCCACTATATCCTAGCATGAATTAAAAAAACTGGCCCCAAATCCGTCAGGCCCCGGACTACTATCCTCCAGAATAGACTTCATAGCTGCTTTCGTTTCTTCCATAGATGGCAGCTTGAAAAGCTCAACAATCTCCTCCTCTGATACAGTCATATGAATCAACTTACAAACTTCATCTTGAACACTAGTATGCCCTTCCGATTGCAGCAAATTCTAGAAAAAATCCACTGCACCATCATGCACAGCAATCGGTGTCTGAAGCATTTGACCGTTCTTTAACTTCATTTGGCCAACCCATGCCTTTCGTCTATGCTCTCTAGCTATACCATGAAAAAACTTAGTATTTGCATCTCTATCTCTAATCCATTTCGCTTTAGCCTTTTGAGCCATGAAAATCTCTTCTCTATGGAATCATTCATGCAGCTCCTTCTGAGCTTCCTGTAAGAGTTTTTCATCTTCTGCGCTTCCTGACTCAATCACCTTCCCTTCCAATTGTATGATCCGGTCTTCCCAGCATATAATGTTACCAAAAACATTTCTGAAGGACCTATAATTCCATTCCTTCAAAGAAACCTTTAAACGTTTCAATTTTGCAGCCAAGTTCAATAATCCTTCAAATTTAGTAGGTTCCTTCCAGCTTTGCGCAACTAAATCTCGAAACTGGGCATGCATAGTCCACATACGTTGGAAGAAAAATGGCCTAGGACCATAAAAACATCTAGTAGATGCAACTTTTAAATGCAGTGGACAATAATTGGAGGTATTTCTAGCCAACGTGATTACTTTCGCATTGGGAAATCGCTGAAAGAAATCCTGATTGACCATAATCCAATCTAACTTTGCCCATATACGGCCCCCACCTTCTTGCCCATTACACCATGAATATTTAGACCCTTCTTCTTGAACTTCCATGAGACCACAATTCATAATACATCTATTAAAATCATCTTTAACACCCTGAGGTTTTAAGAGGCCTCCAATTTTCTCATGATCATACCGGATGACGTTAAAGTCACCTCCAACCACCCAAGGGATATCCTGTCTCTGAACTGATTCCAGTTCTTGCCAAATATGAACCCTCCCAGCTTGAAAAACTTGCATAAATAAAAGATAACAGAACCTCTTCCTCTCCCTTTTTGTAAACACCAGAAATCTGCTGCTTTGTACAAGACAACATATTCAAAGATATGTCCTTTTGCCAAAACACCCATATTTTTCCTTCTTGTTGAAAGTTAGATATGAAACTATCAAACTTCAATTTCCTTGCCCACTTTTTCATTTGACATTCCGCAGCAAACGGTTCCATTATAGCCAATACATCTGGTTTTGTTTCCACAATATGCTTCTGAAGTTGTAAAAAAGAACTCCACAACCCCCTAACATTCCACACTAAAATGTTGTCTAACATTTTAAATCTTTTTGGAAGACCGAGTAGTCATACTCGGAGGAATCATTGTAACTTTTTTTTTTTTTTTTTAACTTGACAAGCGGCATCTCAGTTTCCTGATCTATCTCCACTGGTATTTTTTCTATTTCTTCGACACCCTCAGGCTCACATTCTTCCAGCTCAATATTGTGCCCAACAATATCTACATTGGCATTTGCGACTAACCCCCTCTTCAGTGTCCCCAGCCTGAATATCAATGTTTTCCTCATCCATCCTCATGATCCTCCCCTCGTTTACTCAATGCAACTCAGAAAAGTCTTCTGATAAGCACGTATGTTCCCCTGTTTGCTCAGAACCACCCATGACACTCTTTTTACCAGTGTCATCGCCTACCACCAAATCAACTATTCTTTCTAATTCAGCATTAACAATTTTTTCCAACAAGACCGTTGCTTCTGCTTCAATCATATCAACTCCTTGATCTTTCCTCTGAAACTTAGACGTGTTTATCAAACTTAGATGCCCGTCCACTTCCCTATCCCTATCAATCAACTCATTCCCTTCTCCTTCCATACAAATCCTTGTTTCACTTTCCTGATGAGTTTCGTTTTGTTCATCCACTGCAAACGATGATACCACCACCCCATCCTGCCTCACATATAAAATCGGTTGCTCATTGCCATTCTCCTCTGCTTTTTGGCTTTGCACCTGAGTCCATTTTTTCACTAATTTCCACACCTATTTATGTTTCTCAGCTCGAGACAAAACCGCTTTAGCCTTACCCTTGTCCTTCCTTGCATGCAGCTTTTCCCTTCTGCATGTATTATTCGAATGCCCTTGAAGACGGCATGTCGAACAAAACGCAGGTAGAGTTTCAAAAATAACTTCTTGAAAATGGCTTCTCACTTGATTTGGAGGTCCAATCCAAAAATAACTCATATGCTCTAGAGACACATCCATCTCCACACACATTTTGGCTCCTTCAGGTCTTCAAACGTAAGCAGTTGCGTTATCTCTTTTCAAATATCTCCCATAAGGTCCAACAAAAATTTTCAACATAGACTCATGGAAAAAATGTAGCTGTAACCTAGGCAAAAAAATCCACACCGGTGCTAACATCGATTCCTCATATTCATTAAACGAAGGAGTCCAATGAAAAATTTTATAAAGTACGTTAGCAATATCCATAACTTTCCTAGACATTGCTGTGACAAAATCTGCTTCATTAGTCAACCGAACCATCACGTTACAAGCCCTCCTCATGGCACCAAAAACTGGCATAGAATTGACCCCCCAGAAGGTTTTAATATACCCCCGAATGATATCCAAAGAAGGAAGGCGTCTCTAGAAAGATAGCACTATAGAAAATCTAAACGAAGCCGCCGTTCGATTAATCTCATCCTTGTTAAAAACGAAACACAATGCCCCTTCAATCAATTTTGCCTCTCGCATAGGCACCACTACCTTTGGCATAGGCACAGGCCGAGATGAGACTACGTCAACTAGTGATCTTGCCATGATTGGCATGGACCCAGTAGCCGCCATCACGGCCAAACGGCGGCCAAAAAACACCAACCCTAGCAAAACAACAAAAACCTAGAGAGTAATTACTGAGATTTTGAGTAAATCTCATCCCTTCCAGCACTCTTTTTAACTTTTCCTATTCTTTAACGTATATATAAGGTTTCAAATTGATCTTAGAGATAACTACCTTGCTGGCAACATTCCAGATTGGATCGGCAACCTTTCAAGTTTGAGCATTCTCCTCTTGAAAGCAAATTATTTACATGGGAAAATCCCACTTCAATTATGCTTTTTAGAAAAACTAAGCTTGTTGGATCTTTCCAACAATGTAAAATTTGTATAATATGACATAATTTTACATTTTGTTATTCCACTCAAAACTTATTATCACATTACATTGTCCATCTATTAGTCAAAATAATAATAAAATATTATAAATTCAATAAAAGAATTTTTAATTTTTTTTGTTCTATTAATTGAAACCAAACTACTCACAACTACATTAATTTAGTTACAAACCAAACTAGAGTGCAGAAATCTGCCCACCACAAAAATTAGCAATCAAGTGTAGCAAATACATTAATACAAGTGCATAACAATATTTCTGGAGTGCAGCAAATACATTTTAAATATTTAATACAACATCATTGAAAAAAACACTTGTCTATTACATGATTTTCAACTAAAATAAACTATTGAGAAAAACACAAGTTATCACTAATATTCAACACATTTCAACCCATCACAAAAATATACACATCTCTAAAAGTTAGCCTATCACAAAAATATTTGAGAGATGGCATTACTTGTGCTCATAGAAAGGGCATTATCTGAACCTCGCAATTATTTGAGAGATGGATGTTGGAAGAGTACAAAAAGGAACCTGCGTCTGACGTTTATTGAATAAAAATAAGCTTTGGTCATTGTGCAATAAGCAGTCATGTATGACCCACAACACTAACACAATGTAGCTAAAAGTCATATTTTTTTATTTGGATAATCTAATACAAGTAATTTTATGTAAAATAAGTCAAATTTTTCACTAGTATTTAGATAATCCAATGCCATTGCTCTAAGTCTCCTCATTGCATGAAAATTTTATATTTCTTTATTTGCAACTATAGAGTGTGACTCATAAGTTTATCCTATAATATTTATTATTAGTTTAATATTATTGTCAAATTTATTCCAAAAAATTAATAATTAAGATACTACAAATTCCACTTTATCTGCTGATCTCATTTTATATAGTAAAATGTGACATTTTTATTTCACTTTGATCATCTTTTTTTAAAAAAAGAAATTAAAAGTTAATCAACAATAACAACTAATCATAACGAGATAAATGCCGTATTTGTTTAATTTTCTTTAGTCGGATGATCCACGTCCGTGACATTAACTCATGCCCCGCCTCCACCACATAATACTGATAATAATAGTCATGCCATCAGAGCGATAAGGCTCTCTCTTGCCCATCTTCTTCCTTTACGCACTCCTCAGCTCAGACAGAAAACACGAGGAAGAAATTTTCTTTTTCCCGATAAAGTGAAGAGCATGATTCTGTCCAGACAAATCAAGAATTTCTACCAGTCACCATTTCTATCCAACCCTTCAAAGCTCCAAAAGCGAACAAAGCCAAAGACCGTTTTGGCACCAAGGAAGGCAGCAGTGGACAGAAGGAAAGTTGCCATAAGAGGATGCAGTGAACCGGAAGGAGAAAAGAAGACCGAGAGGCGAACTTTCTTGACCCTCGAGGAAGCCGGGTTGGTAGAAATGTCCGGCCTGGATACTCACGAGCGCTTTCTTTGCCGTTTAACGGTACGGTTACCTATCTTTACGCGCATGTCCTGGGAATCAGAAATTATAGAGTAGCATTGATCCTTCAGATTTAAAATTTAAAATGTTTGTTGATGTTTATGCATGTATGATATATGCAGATATCGTCACTGAACCTACTAAGAATTATTTCGGAGCAAGAGGGATGTCCCATCGAGGAATTGAACGCCGGGAGAATTTGTGATTGGTTTTTGAAGGATAAGCTGAAAAGAGAGCAGAATATAGGGTCTGCAGTCCTTCAATGGGATGATTCTGGGTTTCAGATTTGAGCCTTCGACTTGTTCTCTGAGTTAAAATATGATATTTGACCTTTTATGGAGTAATTGAGTAGCGGTTATTATTGATTTAGTTGTGGAGTGGTGCTATATGAGGACTGTATTGCAGTCCTAATGTGTAAAATGACTAGATTGTCTCTATTTTACAGCAGAAAATTACTAAATTACCCTTCTTTTCAACCTAAAGCAAACCAATCGAAAACATTTGAATGGAGTTCTACAATACGCCTCTGTCACGCGACCAAATCTCCACCATCATACAATACAGCAGAGTATTTGCTTTGACATTTGGTGCACTCTACGAATTGCAAGTGGTATCCATAATCTAATTATTACTTGTATTGTAAGTGGTGTCCATAATCTGAAAAATTCATGAACAAACAAACACTGTTGTATGTATGATTCATCCCATCATTGATGAACTGGCAAAGCAATATGCTGGGAAGCTATAAATATATACCTTATAAAGAACTACAGAGATGAGAAGAAAAACTAAACAATAGTGCAGCAACAACACTTACGGAGAGATGGGGCACGACGGTGTGGAGATGGCGGTTGACTACGGCGGAAGGGAGTGGTGCCTGGGCATTGGCTGAGAGAGAAAAAGAAAGCGACGAGCGAGAGAGGCACACATTGAGAGAATGAGGGAGAGACCGAGAGAAAAGAGAAGAACAAAGAGAAACGGCGTGAGCTTTCCGGGGGCCTGAGGCAGCGTGCGGCAAACTGTGGTGATGGGAAAGTCTTCGTCGGCAGTTTTTGTGGGGTCACAAGGTGGTAGAGTTCTCGGTGGAGGGTGGTTGCAGTGGCTCAAGGTGGGCGGAATCACTCATCTGCTTCTTGGTGCGGGAAACAAGGGCTGTCCGTGAGGTGGGGGACGGCGATGGGGATGGCGATGTGGTGAGGGGAGGGCGATGGGGACGGCGGTGGCGACGACGTCCTCTGGGTATGCTATGTTCTGAGAGAAGGATGGGGTGAGGGGACTTTTGAGATGGGGTGAAGGGAGGCGGGTGATGGTTGAAACACTGTCATTTCACTTAGGCTTGAATTGCAATCCCCGAATGGGGACTGCAATAAGAATTTTCCTTAGTTGTGTGATGCTTCACTTTAATGGCAAACAATGAATAGTTTCGGCGTAAAAGATCTGTACGGAATATTATGTTCCATGAAATTTTTATTTAATGACACAATCAGTACTGCTCAATCAATGTTAAAAACATGGCTTTCAAATCCATCACAAGCAATAATGATATTCCCAATGTCCCATGCAAAGTTTAACAAAGAATTTCCATTGGCTGATCATGCGGCACAGTAACTACTGTTGTTTCGTAAAATAAATAAATAAATAAATATAATTGTTGATTACGTAAGCACCGCGTAATCACTTTTAAAAAAAATTAATAAATACGAGATCTATATAAAAAAAATTATTTTTTTAATAGTAGATTCTATTATTTTTCAAAACGATTATGCTCTGCTTGTACATTCTATGACTATACGTAGGATTACTTAAAAATAAAATAAAAAAGAACTAAGAACAATGAGATGTGTCTAAGAAGTAACCTGTAGGGGCTTCTTTTCCCCCATTTTGTTAGGGCCTTCGGGGTTATCAATTCGTGAAGGATTGTTGAGAATTCGTTTCTCATTTGCTGCCATCGTGGTGAAGTCATCATGTATGCTGCCATCGTAGTGCTCCTTGTTGCTCCTATTTGAGGTCTTCATCGCTGTCCGTTGTTGGCAGCCTTAGGGGTTGATAGTTTTGGGGTTTCAAGGTTGTCTAGTTTTTTATCACCTTTTCTCTCCATTCCTTTGGTTTGTTTTGTTGGCCTAATTACCACTATTGAGTGGACTTCTCAAGTGGGAAATGAGGTATGAGTGATGGCCATGTGATTTGATTTGAGAAGAAAATGAAGGAAAGGTTTGAGTGCATAGGTTTCAGCCGAGTGACCCATCTTCACCATCCCATTTGCAAATCGGTTTTGATGCTCATGGAAGGGAATTGGCCAAGCATGTAACTGAGTGCTTTGAAGCACTTCCTTAGGATGACTTGGAAGAGTTGGGGGCATGTGGAGGTGGTTAATTTAGGTGCAGAAAAAATGTGAAAAGGCAAGGGTACTTGGTTTGGTCAAATTTTCATTTCCCAGGTGAATAGTTGTGTTTTTGGCTTGGTCTTTGGAACTATTTTTTGCCACCTCCTAGGTCTGAGTTTAGGTGACATAATCGGGATTGAGTGGTGTAGAAAAGCTTCATGAAAGCTTGTGCAAAGGGCGTGGTTTTGTTGGCTTGTTTAAAGGGTTGCTCGATTTTGCATCAAAGGTGCCAATTGGTGGGGTTTTGTTGTCTTGACATGTCTTTTCTTCAAGTGGCATGGGTTGGGCTTATTATAACATTTCAAGGGTTGCTTGGTTTTGCACCAAAGGTGCATATTGGTGGATTTTTGTAGCATTGGCATGCGTTTTCTTTAAGTAACATGGGTTGGGCTTGTTCTAACATTCAAGGGTTGTCTAAGAGTGATGCAAAACAAGTGTAAAAGACAAAAATTTCAGATCTAAAATTATGAGAAAAAGAACTTGAAGAAAATTATGCAAATCATGATGCTTGGGTTACTATTCATGGTTATGATGAGGGTTTTGAAATAGTAACCTTAACTCAAGCTAGAGGTCTTACCATGGTCGAAAAGAAATCGTAGGGGCGGGTGGGATGGGCTTGGAATGAAATGAAACTGGGATATGGTATATGTGGATCCCATTTGGAAGAGTGGGCCTTAAGTTTTGAGTTCTCATTGGGCATATGATCAAGCCTTTTGTGTGGGCATAGAAGTAGACTTATCCATGGGCCCCATGTCTAGATTTTATTAGGCCTTTCCTTGGCCTGAAAAGTTCACTAAGTGGGGTCCTAGTCTTGGAATTCACTAAGTTGGGCATAACCTTGTGTCTTACTAAGTGAGGTCCAATAGTCTTATGTCTACTAAGTTATGTTTAATGTTTTGTGTTCATCAAGTTGGGCCTAAGGTTTTGATGTCTATCCTTAACCCTCTCATCTTGGTAAGCTAGAGCCCTTATTAAACTACTCTCGGATTTTCTCTAAATTCATCTAGTATTTTAACTGAGTCACTTACCTCAGGTGACAAATTTTCTCTAAAAAGCGTAAGTTTCTGTTTTAGTGGAGATAATCAATAGTGATCAAGGGTTTAGAGTTAAAGCAAAGAGATAGTTTAGGGATTATGATTTAGAATTTTAGGAGTAGGGATTTGTGGTGTGGCTTTGTAAAGTCAGTGAGACCCTTACGTGGCAACTTAAGATTACATGATGTAAAACTTGATTTTAGACCATATCATATCAGAAAGAAAACTGAATCAAATTTGAACTTGAGAACTTCCTTTGAAGAGAAAAAAGAAAAAGAAAAAGGAAGTACTCAATTTTTTCAAAGAAGCATTTAATTGCTGGCGGCAGTTCAGTTTCCACGCCTTACCAAACCCACCAAGCCACTTGTCATGCAGTTGAATGCATGTTTAAAATAGAATAATGCTTGCGCCACTGTTGGTAGCTACTGTTCTACCGCTGGTTTTAGTATTTGTTTTTTTATGTATTTTTTATAATTATTTTTATATAGATTTGTTTAATAATTTTAAATATTAAAAAAAAATAAAAAATATTTATAATATTATTAAAAAATATTTTCTTAATCATGAAGTAAAATAAAATACTATTTTTTTTATTTTACTTCGTGATTAAAAAAATATTTTTTAATAATGTTATGATTTTTTTTACTTTATGATTAAGAAAGTATTTTTTAATAATATTTTAAATTTATTTTATTTTTTAAAATATTTAAAAGTGTTAAAAAAAAGTTATATAAAAAATAACTGCAACCGGCGGTAGTGCTAGCATTATCCTTAATAGTATAAAGAATGGGTACAACAACCACCAACTAAATTATCCTCAATCCACATATTTATGCGTCTAATAGTTCTTTTATGTATACCCGGTCAAGCCCTATTTATTTATTATTAAATCTTGTTTTCTTGAATAGTTAATTTTGTTATGTAATTTGTAGTTGACTTAGATTATGTTTGGAAGGTAAGATGAGAATTTTGTGTTTTGTTTTAAAGTTTAAAATATTATTTTTTAGTTTTGAGATTTGAAAAAGTTAAATTGAAATTTGAAAAAGTTGTATTGGGATTTGAAAAAGTTGAATTATTTATTATATTTTATATAGGAATTTGAAAAGGTTGTAATGATGAGATGAGATGAGATGAGAATTTTATTGAAGATGAAACTTCCAAACATAATCTTATAAAAACTAATATAGTTAATCTAGCCAAAGTTCGAGCTCGATGATGAAACTTGAATTATTTGTAATCATTTTAAAAATTAAATTTATTCGCGTGCAAATTCGGTCAACCTGTTTAATAATTACACCGAGTTCAAACAAGATTTCTAATATGGAATTGAATTCTAGTCGGGCTCGAACAATCATATATATTAGTCAAGTCAAGCTCCTTTTCTTTTTTTTCTTTTTTTTAATCAAGCATATTATAGATTAAAGCAAATCACAAGAGTTTAAGGTGGGTCTTTTTCACTGTCAATATACAAAAATCATCTAAAAAATTTATATAAGGATAGGCATCCAAAAGCAAGATTGGTTGCTGCCTATTGCACCACCACTGAGTGCACACAAATTTATCTAAGGGTAGGAATTCAAAAGCAAAATCGATGAATTTTGGCTAGTTTTCCTCCTTTATGGTGATGGAGGATGTGTTGAATGTCTGCAATAATGGAAGAGACTTGCCAAAACAGAAAGGAGTTAGAACTTTCTATAGTTGTGATGACATTTTGGGCATCACCTTCAATAATTGTTAGATTATGAGGATTGGCCATTTTGGAAGCTAACAAAGTTGTTGAAGCTTTAGCTATCAGTGGATTTGAAGTTTGTATTTTTTCTATTTTGATTTCTAGAATATGCCCTTCATGGTTTATTTGTACCACTGATGCCATTAAGAGATTATTTCCGACTGCTACATCAAAGGAGAAGCTATGAAAATATATAGAAGGATGCGTCCAATTTTCTTCTTGCTTATTTTGATTTTTTCCCATACTTCTTTGTATTCTTCGTAAATTTGACTCAGGTTACTATTTGTTTTTTCCATAGATATGGAGGTGTAAGTATGGACAGTATCTTTCAAATATCCGATACTTAGTTGATTAGCTTGATTATATTGCTGACCATCTAGCTTCTAGCTTCTATGCTAAATAAAGGCTACAACAATTTATGGTTCTTTTTCTCCATGCATGTCATATATATATATAAATATATATATATATATATATTTATTTATTTATAATTTTGGAAAAATAAGGGGTGAAAGAGTTCTAACAAGTGTGAGATCAACATTTGTCCCAAAGTTTAAATTGATAAGAAGTGATAGATTTGATTATATATTTTATATCTTAACATTCCACTTTATGTGTGGGTCAGACTTTCTCTCAATGAGTGAGCTTAACAATTGAAATATTTAATTGAATAAGATAGAGTGTAAAGTCAAGATTTGAACTTAAGACTTTTATTCTGATACAATGTAAAATCATCACTTGTCCCAAAAGGTTAAGCTAATGGGAAGAAATATATTTTATTATTTATTTTATATCTTAATACTCCCTTTTATGTGTGGGCCAGATTCTCCTTCAATGGATAGTCCAATACGTGAGATATTTAATTAAATGGTGTAAAGTATAGAGTCAGGATTCAAATTTAGGATATCTACTTTGATACCATGTAAAGTCACTACTTATCTCAAAAATTTAAACTGATAGGAAGATGTAAGATTTATTATATATTTTATATCTTAATACCCCCACGAGTGGGCCAGACTTTCTCTCAATGAGTGAGTCTAACATGTGAAATATTTAATTAAATGAGATAGAGTATAGAGTTAGGATTCAAATTCGTGACCTCTGCTCTGATAACAAGAATCGCATTACAAAGTTATATCAACATGAACAAAAAAAGACAAGAAATAAAGACAAATGATTGCTTCGATTTTAGATATACTTGTTCGGTTGATCGATCAAAACATGAGGGTTGCCATATTTGCATCTATAGATATATATATATATCATCAAAGTAGAATTTTATTACAAAAGAAAGGTTTACAACCAATTATCAGCCCAGATGACCTGAGCAATATCAAGAGGAAAAGATCCCTACCAAACACAAATATCAGTTACACTCCAAGCAAACTTTGCAAGTTTATGAGTAACTTCATTTTCCATTCTTCCCACATGCTGGATAGTGCAGCTATTGAAGCACAATATCAATTCTCTAACATCTTTTATTATGTTGCCCTAGTGAGACAAAGAAGCTTTTGTTTGCTGTAACTCCTTCACTAACAACAAAGAATCGCTCACTATAATCATATCTTTAAAACCAGAATGAACACTCAGTTGAAGGCTTCGAAGTATGGCTAATAGTTCCACTTCAATGGCATCATTAACCTCATTCTCTCTTTTACTAGCAGTCATTATAACTAATCCTCTATCATCTCTGATAATGATCCCTACGCCAGCACTATGTTGCTCAACAAACATGGCACCATCCACATTAAGTTTCAGAATTCCTTAAGGTGGAGGTTCCCAATTGCAGCATCTTTTCATCCCATTTTGAGACATTCATCTGTGCTCCTTATGATTCTTCTATAGTGCAAGTGCCTGGCTGATAACTTGGTCAGGGGTCAAAATCTTGTTCTCATAAATCAGTTGATTTCTTTTATACCAGAAACTCCAAGCTAATAGAAAGAAAAGCTCCACATCCTTCCTTTAGCCTTGTTCCTTAGCTTGATTTGCAATCTCTACAAATTCATGGTGAGACTTAGAGATGTGTCATGTAGGAAGATGTTGTTTCAAGCTCTGTGTAAGTGTAGAACAATTCCAAAGTGCATGTGTTGTGTCTTCCACTGCGTTCTGGCAAAACTGTCAATTTTCAATCAGCTTCTTCTTCAACAGATTGTGTCTTGTGGGAAGTCCCTCTTTACAGGCTCTCCAAGCAAAAACTTTGATTTTATTTGGAATTTGTAGTTTCCAAATTTCTTTCCATATTGCCTTCTATCTTCCAACATTAGAGCTCCAACATTAGAGTTCTCCCCTAGTGTACTTTCATATTTTCTATTTTTGAAAAGTCTATAAGCACTCCTCACACTAAAATTATCATTATGCTCAGGTGCCTATATGATAGTATCCTCATATTCTCCTGCACTAGCAGCATCTTCAAAACTTCATTTGCAGCAGCTGGAGGTAACATAGTCCTCATTTTTTCCACATCACACCAATTAGTATGCTCATCAATGAGACAATCCACAATTTCATTTAAATCTCTGTCATCCCCCTCTTGTAGGCAATGTTGTAGGCTAGTAAAATCTAGAATCCAATGATCTGTCCATATCTTGATGTTTCTCCCAATGCCTACTCTCCATCTGCAGCCAAGAGTCATGTCTTTTTTAACAGCCCAAATGCCCCTCCACACATAAAAGGGATTGTGTCCCAAAGTGGATCTTATAAAATCTCCATCAGGAAAATATTTAGCTTTGAAAACACTGTAAAATAAAGTATCATTTTCTTTCAAAATTCTCCATCCTCGTTTAGTTAAAAGAGCATTCTTAAAAAATCTCATATCTTTAAAACCCATGCCACCTACATGTTTAGGCTTGCACATGTGCTTCCAGCTGATCCAATGAATTTTATGTTCCTAATTTTTTTGCCACGACCAGAATTTGACCATCATTTGCTTTAACTCATTGCAAAGGATGCCAAGTAGCTTGAAGCAACTCATAGAATATATGGGTATAGAAAGAGCAACAACCTTTATTAAAACCTCTTTACCTTCCTGAGATAATAACTTCTCTTTCCAACTCTGAAGTCTCTGTCATACACAATGTTTAATATTAGGTAAAGCCTTTGATTTATCTCTACCCACTAGAGGGGGCAATCCCAAATACATAGCATACGCAAGAAATTTTGAACAGCCCAAAATGATAACAGCTCCTCTTGAGTCTAGCTGCCCACATTCCTACTAAACATCATATCTATCTTCTCTTTGTTAATTCTTTGTCCTGAAGTTTGTCGTACATCTCAAGTAGTTCCTTTATTCTTTCATTCTCTTGTTGGCTAGCTTTGTAAAATAAAACACTCTCATATGTGAAAAGAAAATGAGTGACTTTAGGAGCACCTCTGCATATCTTTAGACTCGAGATTTGTTTTCTGGCTTCAGCTTATTGTAATATTGAGATCAAGCCTTCTGTGCATAACAAAAATATATATGGAGACAAAGGGTTCTCTTGTCTAATGCCTTTGGTAGGAGTAAGTAGACCTTTTGGTTCACTATTGATTAAGACAGAAAAAGATACCCTCTTCACACAAAACATCACAATCTGATCCACTTTGTTGTAAAACCCATCCTAACCATCACTTCCTCTAAGTTATAATTCCACTCCAATTGATCATAAGCCTTACTAATATCCAGTTTGAGAGACATATCTATCTTTCCTTTGTTTTTTTGTCTTAGAAAAATGCATTTATAGATATTGGAGGCATGTGAGTGAGGCTCACACACCTATTAAATCGAGTCGAACCTAGTCCTATCATGTAAGATAGATGGTTTTTAATTTTAATAGACTTGTGTAAGCCACATAAGTTTCAAACATAATTGATCAAAATTCAACATTTACACCAAAAAAAAAAGAGAATATTTGTCTCTACCTTATTCATCTTTGGTTTTATTTTAATATAATATATCATTGATAAAAAGCATACCTCCAATTTAGGCGTGATTGACTGGCAAAGAGAAACAGACCCTTTCAAGTGATTAGCGTGGGGTTTTATCAACGACTCTCCAAAGTCCAAAATATCAGTCTGCACATGAAACAGTATTTATAAAGAGGGGTAATGTCTCTATCAGAAATATTACTCATCATCTCATATCATATATTTTAAAATTATTTTTTTCTTTTTTTATTATTTTATTTTATCCTTATTAAACTAATTAAATTGTTCTACTTATCATCCATACATCATATATTTATTATAAAAAAATAAAAATAAAAATAAAAATAGATATGATACACGGTGTGTGAGGATGATAAATAGAATTATTCATGTCCCTATACCTCCTCATTTATATCATTTATTTTGTTTCTTTAACAGTATCACAATTTAAAAAAATAGTAATATGATGCGGCGTAATTTATTAAATAGATTTAAAAATATTTAAAATAGAATAGCTTTTAAAAACATATAAAGATAAAAATTAAAATCTTAAATTCTTTTTATATTTTATATTTGTGTTTTGATTTTTTAGATTTTTTAATAAATTACGTGGAACCACAATGTAGTGTTAGATCAAAGACCAAAAGGTGTCCTATAAATTAGAGGCATAACAGTAAAAAATATAAATGAAGGAAAATGATACTTAACCGCATATGTTTTTCTCAACTTCTTAGTATATTTTAATAGTTAAAAAAGTAAATATTAATAAATTTGTAATTTTTTTTAATGATTAAAGATGCTTAAAAATATTTGAAAAAAACATTTTATTTTTTATATAATTTTATCTATAATCGTGAAATGTAAATATTACATAATTATTTTAAAAAAGAGTAAAATTTAATCTTAAAAAATTTAATTTTTTTCTATAAATTTTATATTTTATTTATTTATTTTTAAAATAAATATATAAGAATTACACAATTCACAATTATAAATATTTTTTTATTCTCTTCGATGTCCTTTCGGTCCGTCCAGTCAGTTTCTACCGAGGAGTGAGTACTTTTTTTTTTTTTTTCTTTTTTTCAACAACTGAGTAGTAAGAGCTGGCTCCCCGAAAACGAGTATTGACGCGTACCGAGTCAACGGTCGTCCTTTGTCCTCTGTAGTCGACGTCGTTTCGAGCCGTATTGTCATTTCGACGAAATTTCCCAAAGAGAATCGGACTTCGGCCCAACCCCACTCAAATACACTTGAGAATCTAACCCACCCTTTAAAATCCGACGACTCCACCTCCTCCCCCTCCGACTTCCATTATAGCCGACGCAAAGTCCGAGTCAGCCTGCCGGCCGATTCTCCGCCATGGCCATAGCTGCTGACCACAAGTCTCCGTCCGACGGAAAATCCTGGAACTTCTTCAAGCTACCGTTTCTTCACTCTGCCTCCGGGAATAATAGCACCAATACGACGTCTTCGTCGTCTTCGTACAACACTCATCCTCAGAATAATCACAGACATGATGATAATAGTAATGACATCCATAATAATCATCCATTGGTGGAGGGATCGAACCCTCCTCACGCCTCAAACTCGGTATCTTCTGTTGCGAGGTCGCTCCTACCGGCCCGGCGTCGGCTCAAGCTCGATCCGTCTAATAAGCTCTACTTTCCCTGTACGTATTTCGTTTCTTTTGCTTACGTCCCCGTTTCGTATCTCTCTCGTGTCTGAGTTTTGATCTCGATCTGACTTCGGGTGGTTTATTCTTTTGTACTTCATGAATTGACAATTCTATTCGATCGCAAAAATATTCTCATTATATAAGTCGATTTGTGGCTCAAACTGTTTGCGAAATTCGCTTTGGTGCGGATTTTGTTGGTATCTCTAGAGGGGGAAAAAGGAGCAAGATAAAGCTCACCTGTTTGGATTTTATTCTCTGTGAGAAAGTTAACCGTGTTTGTGTTTGTCTTGTTGGTGCTGGCCTAGAAGGAGAGATAGTATATGGAACTGCGAAGTTGATAATTCAGAAGAACTTTCAAAATATGTCATGGTCGTATTGTTGAAATCTGTTTGGTTTCTGAAACGAACAAGGGAAACGAGAGAACGCGACATTGTTAGAGTGGGTAGTTCATTAGTTCTGGAGAACCATATTATCGAAGTCCTACTAGAAAATATCCCTAGATGCTTCCAATTCAAAACTTATTGGGACTTTGAATGTATAATTAAGCCCTTGACCTACGGTTTACAAGGTTTTAACTTGTATGATCCTCGTTCTCTCCGTCATTTGGTGCCGAAGCTTGCTTTGTTCTTTATTTCATATCGCTGTTGTAATATTACTACACGCTTGCTTGATTCCCTTATTCTTGCCCGATGAAGATGATTTAATTATTCAGCTTATTTTGTTCCTAATTTTGTATCTTTTGCTGGATTAACTTATTTTTTCCTGGTGATTGGGTTATGCATCTGTTTTCCTTTTGAAGATGAACCTGGCAAACAGGTAAGGAGTGCTGTTAGGATTAAAAACACGAGCAAATCCCATGTAGCTTTTAAGGTAAATACAAATTTTTTCTTATGTTTTCTTTTTTCAGTGGTCATCTGTCATTGAGTATTGGTTATTATATTATTCCTGGAAATAAGGAGATATATCCCAGAAATAAAATTTACTGTTACATATAAGGCTATTTGTCAGAGTATGTGATAGTTGATCTTGTCATCATAAGGAGCAGTTTATCAAACGTTCTAATGTTTTTTCCCCCTTGCTTTAGTTCCAAACTACTGCACCAAAAAGCTGTTTCATGCGTCCTCCCGGGGCTATTCTCACACCTGGAGAGAGTATCATAGCAACTGGTAATAAGCGTTGTATGCGTTTGGGCATTTCTTTTATTTTTAATGATATCCATTCATTAGGGATGATGTATGTCAATCTTGGTACCTTTCTGTTTAATTAATATATTAACAAGTTTACCCTTTTCATTTGGATGGATATGCTAGTGTTCAAGTTTGTGGAGGTGCCAGAGAACAATGAAAAACCAGATAAGAGCAAGCTTAAGTTCAAAATAATGAGCCTCAAGGTCAAAGGAATAACAGACTACGTACCTGAGCTGGTAAGTTTCTCACTTTTCTAATTTCCTTTGTATTATCATCTAAAATGTGATGAACATTCACAGTTATATCTCCTATTCATTGTGGGCTTGAACATTTATGTACTTTGTGTATATACCATGTCTGGGTTTAAGTCGATGCAAATTTCTGCAAGTCTTATTCCTTTCTGTAGGTGAGATATGTGCAATCCATTATCAGATCAATAACTGGGGAAACAGGATGTTATAGATATGAGCTTTATACGACTAGTTTTCCTGGATGATTACTTATACCAATGATTTGGGAAAAGCTTTCTTTTTTATAAGTCAATAAATTGGGAAAAGCTATAGTTAATAATACTTCTTAAATGTACTTATTAATTTATTCTAGATGATCCTGCTGCTGCCTACAGAATTCATGTTCTATTTAATCACGATTTAAGTTTTTCTATGGCCATGAACAATACTATTATTCAGCCTTAATAATATTCTGAGTTGCTTCCTACCTCTATTGGATGCTTACTTTAGCTGCTTGTTATATCCTTTCATTCCTTTCTCATGCGCCCCTCTTTAGATAAATTGTGAAGTGAATAAAACCTCAATTGAATTGTTCTTGGTGAAGTGGTACTTTATTATATAAATTTATTTTCCCTATGCTCCCTCTTTCTCCAGTTTGATGAGCAGAAGGACCAAGTGGCAGTGGAGCAGATATTGCGAGTCGTTTTTCTAGATCCTGAGCGTCCTAACCCTGTAAATACTACTGGTGTTTAAATGCCAGGGCGATTTAATTTTTATTATTTTCTTATTATATGGAGGACGCCTGTTTATGAGGCTTAATTTCTTGTTTTATTCAAGGCCATGGAAAAGTTGAAGAGGCAATTGGCTGAAGCCGAGGCTGCACTTGAGGCTCGTAAGAAACTTCCAGAAGATACCGGTCCAAGGATTATTGGGGAAGGTCTTGTCATTGATGAATGGGTAAGTCAATTTTTTTCTGCTTTTCAGTATTTGTTATGAAATTTTTCTCATGAAATTTAGTGTATCTTATGGATTTCATGTATATTTCTCCATTGTTCTCAGAAAGAGCGGAGGGAAAGATACCTTGCCCGACAGCAGGTTGAAGCGGTAGACTCTGTATAGAGTGGTGCTTGCGTGTTGTTTGGAGTCTACTTAGTTTAGAAATGAGTTTTCTGTGAAGTATTGTTTTTCAACCCCGCTAAAGGTGTCGTGTAATGAGAATGGTCTTTGTATTCATAGAATGATTAGTAAACTCCAACTTCTTTTGGTGAAAGAAAGACTCGAGAGGTGAATCTCCTACACTTTTGAGGGATTCAATGGTCAACCAGATGCCACCTGACTGGATAGTTTGATTTTTGTTTTTGTTATGTTGTTTCTCTTCCTCCCCCAGTAAACAAAATAGTCTTTTCTTTTTTTATTATTGGAAAACTTCCAACCTTTTATCAATCAATCAACAAATCCAAGATTAAACACATTGTCTATCTTCAACACCGTTTGGTAATCCTACGGTCCTTCTCTTTCCTTTCTGAACTTTACATTTTTGGGTCTATGAAAAACCACCCTGAATCAGTGAATTCCTTCTTAAGTCTTTGGTTTCGAGCTACCACAGCCATCTCCTTAAACTCTACCTGTTCCAGATTGAGTTTAACTTTTCCATTGCCATATTAGCATCATCCACGCCTCCCCTGCTTTTTCTGTATTTTCCTACCGCAAGCTCCCTGCGCATCTTTTGCAGCTTCACAGTTCCATAACATAGGACTTACAAATTGGACATGGTTGGTCTGTGATCGTCTTATAAACTTATGGAGGGCAACAATTAAACTTGCGTAACCTCCTTTTCCCATTTTCTCTGTTTTGTTTTGTTTTTTGTTGGCCCCGAAAGGATTTTCCTGTTTCTAGCATTGCGATATGGTGGTACTCCAAAATGCTCCCCATTTTAAAAATGGGTTGCAGGAAATTCATTCTGCTGTGGCGCAGCATCATTTGGTACCAAAAAGACCGACATAAAAAAGAAAAAAAGATAAAAATTTTAGTTACAAATAGATTATACAAAAGATTATATAAAAGTAAATTTATAAATTGATGTGATTTGATATAGCACGTCAAATTATAAAATTACTTTTATTTTAAAATAATCTAACAAATTTTATAAAATTATGTCAATTTATAAATTTATTATGTAAAATCTTTTTATTTTTCTAACGATTCTAAAAACAAAAAAAAAAAAATCAATATTTCTAAATCATAGAACAAGTTACCTTGGACGTGCACACTGGTTAACAAGCATTAATAGCTATCCTGTCCTTTGGCGCCCAACTGGCAGTGACGGCCGTATCAAGATCTCTATTATTACTGATAGCTGCTTTAACCTCGTCTCTCTTTTTTGTCGTGGTCCTCGTGGACGCCAGCAGCCTTCCATATTTACGTTTCGATGATTGTTTAGCTTTACGTATGGTGCGACAATCGATGGATATTTTCATGCTTATAGAAGTACCAAAAAGACATGACAGAAGATTATTGGTCGGTTAAAAACATTAGCCATTTTCTTTTTGGGCAGAGTTTTCGGTTAGAGGAACTTTCTTCCAAATTCTGTATAAATATGACAAGTATCTGTTAACAAATACATATATTTTTTAAATTCTTAAAAATTGACATACGCCCATATATTAAAAAATTATGTATTTGTCCTGTTTTCGAAGTTCAAGTCTCTATTTTTTAAATGAGTAAGAAAAACTTGTGTCCTTTTGTTCTGTATAAACAAGATTAGCCTCATCGATCGGCCACAAGATGCAATATGTCCAAACTCAGCCACTCGATCGGTGATCACATCATTACATGCGAAGACAACAACGTTTTTTGTGCGTGTCTTGCTGTGTTTTGGATAGCTTTATGAGAAATCGCCAAGAAACTCTCTTTCATCACTTTATCCAAACAAAAGATCCGCCAATTGTAAAACTGGAAACCACGGTTTCAACCATTGGTTTTGATATCAGTTTCAGATACCCAAAACCGCTCTGGCGCTCTCCACGCAAACTGATTAGTTCCATTGTTTCCTATAAATATGCAATTTACGATCATCTTCTTAGACAATTAGCTAGGCAAGTCCCAAGATAAGATACGTTGTTCTGAAAGAACTTCATTGCGAAGCAAAAAGCTAAAGGAAAGATGAGCTATTTGAGCAGAGCTTGCATGGCAGCCAGCGTAGTTGTGGTTAAAGAAAGCATATGTCACAGCTCTCAGAAGAACTCGGGCCTTCGACCTCTCGATGCAGGCAAGCGCAGATGCTTTTCCTTCACTTGTTTACAGGAAGACGGGCTTGATGATTTCCATGCCGTTGACAACGAAAATAGAAGACAACGTGAGGCTGAAGGATCGTTTCAGAAAGTCATGTACTTGAGTTGTTGGATACCAAGCTAGCTTGCCGGGGGAAAAGACACCGAACCAGAATTTCAACAGAGGAATTTGTTAGAATGTACACAGCAGCAACACACATCAGCAATGAAAGACACAGGCCTTCACAGCTCAGCTATACCTCATCAGCAGAATGTGGAATCAAGAGAAGTTTCTAGATTAAATCCAAATGGATGAGCTGTCATTCTGTTTTGATTTTCTGTACCAAAGTTTGTTAGGATCAGATTCTTTTATTCCTTTTTGCAATGTATATATGTACGTGCATTACTGCATTGTAAGAACCACGTCTATCAAAATACACAAAGTATTTCTGCATCTTCTTCCTCTGCTTCATTTGCTCTGTTATTATTTTCTGCTTTTATCAAAACCGATTGGTACCAGAGCAATAATGGCTTCCGACAAAACCAATACCAATCCTAAAGACCCTTCCAGCCCATACTACCTTAACCCAAATGATGGTCCTGTAACCTTACTCACAAACCACCTTCTCACTGCCGAGAACTACCATTCCTAGGCTCGCACCGTTCGTCGCTCCCTTCGAATCAAGAAGAAATTAGGATTCATTGATGGAACCCTTTGTGAACCCACCTCTCCAAATAATGCCTTATTGGAACCATGGCTTCAATGTAATGACATGGTTGTGACTTGGCTCCAAAATGCTATGTCCCTCGAAATTAAGAATAGTGTTGTGTATGTTGAGACAGCTCATGCCCTATGGCTTGAGTTGGAGCAACGCTTTGCACAAAATAATGGAACCAGAATTTATGAATTAAAACAGTCCATTCATTCTCTTACTCAAGGCGATGATTCAGTCAGCCTCTATTTTTCGAAGTTGAAAGGTTTACTTGATGAACTTGTTAACTTTGAATCCATCCCTTCTTGTACTTGTGGAGCCATGAAAGTTGTTCTTGAAAGCCAGCAGCTTGATTGGATGATGAAGTTCCTCATGGGACTCCATGATTCTTTCACCAACATCAAAGCCCAAGTTATTCTAATCAAACCAACACCCAGTTTGAGTGAAGTTTATGCTCTTGTTCAACAAGAAGAAAAGCGTAAACAAACCTCAAATAATTCCAATTTGAATGATACACTTGCTTTAGCCTCAAGGACTCATTTCTCAAATACCCGAGATCCTCCAAAATATTTTGGTTCCCAAAAGAGAGATATATCCTTCTGTAGCCATTGCAAAATTCCTGGCCACTCTTTCGATAAATGTTTCAAAGCTAACCCACATCTTGAGAAACTTGTTTGTACCCACTGCAATCTTGCTGGTCACACTATTGAAAGATGCTATAAACTTCATGGCTATCCACCAGGCCACAAGCTATCCAATCGAACCAAAGGACCTGACTCATTTGCAAACCAAGTCAGCCTCTCACAACAAGATCAGATCAGTGAAGCTTCTCAGAGTGTTCTCACTAAAGAGCAATATCAACATCTTGTAGCTTTGCTTCAATCACAAACTCCACAACCTACTGCCAATCAAGTTCAGAACACCAACACACCATCTTGTCCCTCGGCATCCACCATGACTGGTAACATTTCTTGTTTTTCAGTTTTTAATCCTGCAAGTTCTACCACCATTCCTTGGATTATAGACACAGGTGCAACTGATCATATGATCTGTTGCACCTCTATCTATACATCCCCACCTCTCAAAGTATCTTTCACAGTCAAATTACCAAATGGTAACCAAGCCAAAGTGACACATAAAGGCATTGTTCAACTCTGTGATACTATCATCCTCAAAGAAGTCTTGTGCATTCCATCCTTTACTTTTAACCTTCTTTCAGCTCGAAAACTAACTCAAGAAATTTCTTGTTGTTTTATCTTTTTCACTAATGAGTGTTTTGTGCAGGACCTTTCCTCTTGGAGCCCGATTGGGAAGGGTGAAGCTCACAATGGCTTATATCATCTCACCTTGACAGAAACACCTGCAACAGCCCTTGCTACTACTTTCAATGCTTTATCTTGTAACAAACCTCTCATTTCTGCTTCTGTTTCTCATCCTCAAAATGACCATAATTTATGGCATTTTAGGATGGGTCACCTATCTGATTCTCGACTTTCATTATTGCAAAAAGACTTACCATATCTGAATTTTATTGATGAAAATGTGCCTTGTACTGTTTGTCATCTCTCTAAGTATCATAGACTACCTTTTCCAGTTAGTGACACTCGAGCACAGAAACCTTTTGACCTTATTCATTGTGATATATGGGGCCCTTGTTCCCAAACAGCATATGATAGCTCCAAATATTTTCTAACAATTGTCGATGACTTCTCACGAGCAACTTGGCTGTATTTAATGCATAACAAGTCTCAAACCAGAATCCTTCTAAAATCCTTTTGCTCTCTTGTAGAGACTCAGTTTCGAACAAAAATTAAAGTCATTCGATCCGACAATGGACCTGAATTTGCCATGACAGAATTCTATATGGACAAAGGAATCATCCATCAAAAGAGTTGTGTTGAAAGCCCCCAACAAAATGGGGTTGTCAAACGCAAACGCAAACACCAACACATACTAAATGTTGCCCGTGCCTTAAAATTCCAATATGGAATTCCTATTTCATATTGGAATGACTGTGTGATGACTGCGACTTATCTTATTAACCGAACCCCATCTCCCAATTTGCAAAATCAAACACCATATCAACTTCTCTTCAACACCAAACCAACCTATACTCACTTGAAAATTTTTGGTTGATTTTGCTATGCCTCCACCTTAAAACCCAATCGTCAAAAATTTGATTCCCGTGCTCGAAAATGTCTCTTGCTAGGATATCCCTTTGGAATCAAAGGATACAAATTACTGGACTTAGAAACTCATTCCATTTTTCACTCAAGAGATGTAATTTTTTATGAGCACATTTTTCCATATAAAAATTAGCAGTCCATTCAAACTTCTCTTACACCTTCATCAACACACTCACAATCATTCCCTTCACTTGGTTCCCACACTACATCTTCACCAAACAACAATGCACCAAGCCCAATACCAGCAGCAACAGATATCCCTTCAGCACATACACCACTTTCATCACCTTCACATTCCCATCTCCCCATGGACATTTCTTCATGCATTCAGCCTCCTCCTCGTCGATCAAATAGACCACAGAAGCAACCATCTTACCTGCAGGATTACTACTATCAACAAGCCAATGTGACTTTTCCTTCACTGTCCAGCTCCAAGCCTAAAGGTAATTCACATAACACTTGTTCCTACCCTTTATCTTCAGTTTTATCACATGATAAATTGTCACCAACACATGCTGCATTTGCCACCTCCATCCTTAGACATTCTGAACCATCTTCTTATTCCCAAGTTGTGAAGTTTGTGGAATGGCGCAAAGCTATGGATACTGAAATTAGTGCTTTAGAGATGAACAATACTTGGGACATTGTTGATCTACCTGTTGGAAAGACAGCTATTGGTTCTAAATGGATTTAGCAAATCAAATATCACTCAAATGGGACTGTGGAGAGACACAAGGCACGCTTATTTGCCAAAGGATACACTCAACAAGAGGGACTTGACTATCATGAAACCTTTTCCCCGGTTGCTAAACTTGTAACAGTGAAAACTTTTTTAGCTATTGCTACCATCAAAGGATGGACCCTCCATCAATTTGATGTCAACAACGCTTTTCTATAAGGGGAATTAGAAGAAGAAGTCTATATGAAAATGCCTCCTGGATATTTGGTTCAAGGCCAAAACAAAGTTTGCAAATTGAAGAAAAGTTTATATGGCCTTAAACAGGCCTCTCGACAATGGTATGCCAAATTTTCCTCCTCTTTGATTAACTTTGGTTTCACTCAATCACGGGCTGATTACAGTCTCTTTACCAAAGGAATTGGCAACTCTTTTTATAGCATTGCTTGTATATATTGATGATATTGTTGTGGCTTCTAATAATCTTCAAGAAGTTTCAGCAATCAAGAGTTTCTTGGATACCAAATTCAAAATTAAAGATCTCGGTTCCCTCAAGTATTTCCTAGGCTTGGAAGTGGCTCAAAACTCTACTGGGATCCAAATATGCCAACGCAAATATGCCTTGGACATTTTACATGATTCTGGTTTGCTTGCTTGCAAACCTAGTTTGATTCTTATGGATCCAAATCTCAAACTTTCCAAAGATGAAGGGAAGTTACTTCATGATCCAGCTGAGTATAGAAGATTGGTTGGAAAACTTCTCTATCTAACCATAACTCGACCTAATTTATCATATTCAGTGAATTTACTCAGCCAATATATGGCGGCACCTCGTGTTCCTCATCTTCAAGCCGCATACAAGGTACTAAGATACGTCAAGAAATCTCCAAGTCAAGGCTTATTCTTTGCTGCTTCATCATCTTGCCAACTCACTGCCTATTGTGATTCGGATTGGGCATCTTGCCCAGATACAAGGAGGTCCACCACTGGTTATTGTGTGTTTCTTGGCAAGTCACTCATATCCTGGAAATCTAAGAAACAAACAGCCATTTCACGAAGTTCAGTTGAAGCGGAATATCGACCAATGGCAGCCACATCATGTGAGATTGTCTGGTTAAAATACCTTCTTACTGATCTTACAATCTCTCACACTCAACCTGCTGTTCTTCATTGTGATAGCAAATCCGCCTTACACATTGCAGCCAATCCATTTTCCATGAACGAACCAAATATATAGAATTAGATTGTCATCTAATTCGTGATAAAATTCAAGAAGGCATCATCTCTACTGCCTATACTCCTTCCAATTCTCAAATAGCCGACATTCTCACAAAATCTCTTCATTCTCCATTGTTCAATTCCCTTTTGCTCAAGATGGGAGTTATTGACATACACTCTCCATCTTGCGGGGGGGTGTTAGAATGTACACAGCAGCAACACACATCAGCAATGAAAGACACAGGCCTTCACAGCTCAGCTATACCGCATCAGCAGAATGTGGAATCAAGAGAAGTTTCTAGATTAAATCCAAATGGATGAGCTGTCATTCTGTTTTGATTTTCTGTACCAAAGTTTGTTAGGATCAGATTCTTTTATTCCTTTTTGCAATGTATATATGTACGTGCATTACTGCATTGTAAGAACCACGTCTATCAAAATACACAGAAAGTATTTTCTGCATCTTCTTCCTCTGCTTCATTTGCTCTATTATTATTTTCTGCTTTTATCAAAACCGATAGAATTGACAAACTTTGGTGCAAAATCGGTGCGAGGACCTCAAGGTTCAACGTCACTTTGATAACCAAGAGGAAAAAACATACAGAGTTACTCTTAAACTTGGAATCTCTCCAAAACAAAAGTTCAACTTCGTAAACAAATGGAAACTGCCTTTTCCATTCCCTTTCGTCTTTATTTATAGGTTTACAATGCTTGTGATAAATTAGGAAATAAATTAGAAAAGAAATAATCAAAATAACAAGAATTCAAAACAAACAAGAATTCAAAAATAAATCGGATAAAATCTTCTTCGAAGGGATAATCTCCAATCCCGCATGATCTCCATCTTCCTTAGAACTTGGAACTGATCTCCATTCACCTTGGATCACGGAACCTCATTTACGGAGCAACCTCCGTATTTGCATCAACAGCCGCCCATTCGGAAGAACTTGACTCCAGCAAGTGTCATTGAACATATGAAGTAAATAGTTCTGAGTGTAACCACTTGAGCTCTGATGCTTGTATCCAGACAGAATTGGACTTGGGGCGATTTTTTCATTGGACCAAAAATTTATAATAACCTCCACATCCCTTGGGAAAATTTTGTCTATTTTGCCCAAAATGAACTCCACGTTGACCAACTCCTATGTCCCTTTCTCTATATTGTTCATCCTCTTCTTCCCATTCACTGTCTTCCAGTGCATCCTCCTAAAATTGCCTACGCTCTCTCCTATTGTGAGGACCAAATTCCCCTTGATCTCAACGTTCCTCCAGCAAGTCCAATCTTTGGATAATTTGCTCCAGAACAGTCGTGAGCTGAGTGATCTGGTCTTGCAATTGGGGTAGGTTGGTGTTTGGGTTTTAGTTGTTCGACATGTCCTAAGAATTCCCACTACGGGTTATCGGAATGAAATATTAGAATTTCTTGAGGAAGGAACCTTGCTCTGATGCCAAAATTGGGACACAATCAATGCTAGGATCTCAAGGTTCAACATCATGTTGATAACCAAGAGGAAAAAACCTACAGAGTCACTCTGTAAACTTGGAATCTCTCCAAAACAAAAGTTCAACTTCGTAAACAAATGGCAACTGCCTTTTCCATTCCCTTTCGTCTTTATTTATAGGTTTACAATGCTTGCGATAAACTAGGAAATAAATTAGGAAAGAACTAATCAAAATAACAATAATTCAAAACAAACAAGAATTCAAAAATAAATCGGATAAAATCTTCTTCTAAGAGATAATCTCCAATCCCGCATGATCTCCATCTTCCTTAGAACTTGGAATTGATCTCCATTCACCTTGGATCACGATACCTCATTTACGGAGCAACCTCCGTATTTGCATCAAACTTCCCAACGTTGGCTGTTGCATTTGCATAGGCAAAATAGAAAGAAGCTGAGCAGCACAACACGAAATGGGCAGTCAAGATGTAAAAGCCACGATAATGCAGCAATGAGAGCACAAACATATCTATCTGGTGGGTAGTGGGACAGTGGCATAGGGGTTTCATCTGCTTCTTTTTTTTTTTTTTGAATAAACCTTAGTATTCCATTTCATATATAATTTGCTTGCATACATCTTCTGTTGAATTCCAGACTACTAACAATAAACTCTGGAACTGTTTCTATTCGAACTTTTTCCTCAGTTAAGTATAAGGCAGCCTTTGCCAAATTGTGTGCTACACTATTCTTTTCTCTATAATCAAATTGTAAAGACCAATTCTTCCTATGAATCAAAACATTCCTAATGTCCTCAATTAAAGAACCAAAGTAAGATAAGTTTTCTTCATCCCCCTTCACTGCCATTATGACAGCCTTTGCGTCTCCTTCAAAGACAGCATTCTGTATGTTGAGATCATTGCATGTCTGCAAAGCCTTCCACAAAGCTTGACACTCTGCAACTTCAAGTAACAAAACATTCCTCCTGCTATCACAAGCTGCAATCAAGGCCTCTCCCTTTTCATCTCTAATAATTATCATCATTCCCATTCTCATCTCCTTTATAACCAAAGATGCATCCCAATTAACCTTGACAAAACCTACTGCAGGTCGAACCCATTTGTTCTTGTTTATTGGTGCTGCAATCTGCTGAGCTTCATTGTTTACTCCTTTGTTTGCTTGTTTAAAAACCTCCAGTGTCTCATTAGTTGTTGATAACAAAACTCTTGGACATGTGAGTCTATTTTCAAAGACAAAAGTGTTTCTTCTTAGCCACACTTTCCTGAATTGGATAGCTATCTCCTCAAGTTTAAGCTTCTCCAAACCTCCCAAAGCTTCTCCCACAAACCCAAAAAATCCCCACCCTCCTTCCACTTCGAAACTTTGCTCAAGCCATTTGCCCATACATCATTTGTTGCTGGACACTCCCACAGCACATGTAAAATAGACTCTTCCTCCTTAAGGCAAATTTGGCAGAGAGGATTCTCAACAACCTTTTTCTGAAAGCGATTTTTCTTTGTAGGTAGTAATTCAGTTGCTACCTTCCAAAGAAACAACTTTACCATATTAGGCACTTCTAACCCCCAAATGCTCCTCCATCTGGTGTCAATTTGTAGGTCTACTGATGTCTCCCCCTTACTCCTCCTTTTCATTTCAAGCTGTAGATAGTAAGCATTGCTTACAGAAAAAAAAAACCCTTTCTTTGTTGGCCCCCATATTGCCTTGTCTTCATTCCATCCTCTTCTGAGTGGTATGTTCAGAATTTGTTTTGCCTCTTCATTCTCAAAAATGGCATTAACTAGTACCTCGTTCCAGTCTCTTTTATTCTATACCATCAATTTTGCTACCTTTGAGTCTGCTCTAAGTACTGTTATTTGACATTGTGATATTTAACATGTATAAATTTTATAGGGCGTCATTTAAATGTTAGTAATGATTTGTACATTTTTTCATATTGGATTTCACAATAAAAAAGTATAAAAAAAAAATCACATTTTTTAATGGGATCCACTTTTTAACAAAAGGCATGCACAATGCATAATTTAGACTTATACCTAACATACATACAGTGGCTTACCTAAGTTCAGCTTAGGGTGGCCATGACCCGCCTAAATTTTTTTGAAAATTTAAAATATCCCCTAGTTTTTATTCATAATTCTATAAATATAGAAAATGGTCTCCTCAAAAAATTTATAATCCCCATATGCTTTTCAAAATTTTCTAAAATTTCAATATACATAGAAATGCCTCACATTTTTTTTTTCCTTTAGTCTCAATTTTTTGTATAATTTCTATATATTATCTATTTTCAAAGATGTGAACTCATCAAAATTAAATTAAAACTAAGTTTAGGAGAAATAATATATTTATTAATATGGATCTCAAAATTTTTTGTTATACAATAGTAAGCTTCTTAATATGAAATCCAAATTGAAAATACAAGAAAAATCATTTAAGGTTGATGATCTATATGAAAAATGGTTGAGAGATTTTATCCTTTATATTTCATTGAGCAAAATAAATTTATTTAATGTCTCAATTATAATATTATATGCTTAATGTGACATGAAAATATCTATATTTTACATAAAACTTGATAAACTAGCTTACATACTAGAATGAAATATGACATTATGAAATATCACTTGGTAGTTTATATGAAGAAAATAAATTCTAATTATTTCAATACAAAAATAATAATAGATGAATATTATTCTATGAAATAGTATCGTCAGAAATCTGAAACATATATTAAATTGTGTTTTTAGAATTTTATTTCTACATATATATAGCAAATTATCGAGATTTAATTATATATAGTTATATTTTTATGATTTTTAATCTCATTTATTTTACATAAATGTGTCACATGGTAGAAAAGTTGACTCTAGAGATTTTGTGGATGTAGCAGCTCTCTTTCTTAATGTTGCAAGGCTTTATCTAGAGACTTTTGTATAGGGTTATATATGGGTGTGTATGGTGTCTCCCTTGATATCTAGCTAGCTAGAGTCTAGACTCATGTGCTAAAGCACTACCTAGCGAAAGTGTTACCTTGTTTCCAACAAGGAAACAATCTTATTCTAGTCCATTATATTGAGTAATCCGCTCTCTATTCACTAAAAGAAAAATAGTCCTTTCCAATGCCAAAAATCGCCGTAAATAAGCTATAATATTACTAGATTTGAAATTTCTCAGCGATTTTTATTACGTCGAATGTTTGTCGCAATTGTCGACTAAATTATAAGTTAAACTAGCGAACTACACGAATCACCGCAAATAGTAATTTTTTCGGCCATTTTTTCCACCTCAATTGTTCAAAAAATCGACGAAAATGGCCTTCCAGTTTAACATTAAATCGTTGACAAAAGTTAATTGTAGCGATATATATCGTCGCAAAAAGTAAAAAAATCGCCAGAAATACCTTGATATTTTTCCACCAATTTTCAATGATTGTCGCAATTATTTTCAACAGGTAATTGTCGCTGAAAAAGAATATTTGCTACGATCTATATTTGTCACAAATAAGTTTATATGACAAAAAAATTATTTCTGGCCAAATGTACTCATTGGAAATGATGTTTCAAAAAATAATAAAAAATGTACAAAACAGAATACATAAAAAATATAATACACATCCAAATTATATTCACTGAAATTTCTGGATGGCCACACAAAGCTCAAACTAATTGCAGTTTAACATTTATATCAAACAATAATGAATCAACTATACAACCACACCACCTTATATAACCAAGAAAATCTCTAAATTTGATTCCCACATCTTTTTTTTTTTTTTTTCACATTACCTAGCTCCACTCAATACATGTGCAAACTACTAAATCAAAAAAACACCCAAACAAGAAAGAGAGTGAAAGGGAGAATAAAAAGTGAAAGGGTGCTCACAATCATCACACCAACTTCAGCTATTCCTACAAGAACAAACTGAATTTCATTAATTGAATTTCCTGACACCAACTTCAATTTCAGCTATACCAACACATGACAACATAACATTTGGCTGAATCATATCTATATTTATTCATAATTGTCGATTTGGCTTCCCCGAGTTTAACTGGACATATATGTGTTACCTTATATGCCTTTTCTAGTACAACATTATCTTTTGACAAAATGAAAACCCTTAGGTTCTAATTCTACTTAGAATGTAGATGCTAGAAATAACAGAGAAAAGGGATAGTGCATATTGAATTCAGTACCCAATACAGACAAAGCTTTTTACGTTGGTGAATATTAACTACCCCTTGAAACATGGAGGTTTAAGTTCTCGTACAACTGGTTACAACAAATTTTAGATTAACATCTATAGGACATTCCTGTCCATATGCAAAAAAGAATTAGAAATAAGAAAAATAATAGAAGAATGTAAATATTAAGAAAAACTAGTTACCTCAAACACAATTTGAAATGAAAATGCTAGTGTGCAGTAATGAACTGTCATATTTCAAACACAACACAAGATTTAGAAAACAATCCTCCCCCCACCTAAGCCGAAAGAAAAAATAGAGATAAAAGTATCTTAAACATCATGTAACTTCACATAGTACAATATTAGAAATTAAAACTGACAAACTAGAAAAAAAGAAAAAATAACATAAAATTATGTTAGCATTAAAAAAAATCAACAAAACCAATCAAAATTGTGATACTATTATTTTAAGCCTACTTATTGACACCAAATGAATCACCTTGTGAGTCATGCCGTTGTTGCAATCTACCAATTTATTTGGTACCAAAACTTCATAACGTTCATTTGGTCCCTCATTTATGTCTTCATGCATACATTCTTTTGTTTCATTTAAATCATTTTGTTTTAATTTTCATTTCATCATTCATTTCACTAACTACATAGTAACACAAACATTCAAAATGGGCTATTAAAGGAATGTCAATACGTATATACCATTAGCCCTCCAAACATTCAAGAAATCCAAACCTTAACTTCAAGGCTTGTGGCATCCTTCGCTAAATATATCTTTATAATGCGGCGATTTTTACTGTCACAAAATGTAAACAAATCGCTGCAAATAACCATTTTCAAACCTTAAGATACGTAAGCTTTTATAAGATCAAGTATAAGATAAGCTCATAACAGTTAATAAGATGGTCATTCAGATGTATGATACCAATGCGATTTATGGGTGGATGTGCAAGCTACAAATCTAAGCGTGACCTACCATAGTATGCTAGAATATTATTAGCAGCTTGCCTTGCAGCCCTCGAAATGTGGGGCTGGTGCAGAATTTTGCACATAGGGTTAAGGTGTATGGGCTAATATGATAAGTAAGATAAGTCAAGATAAGTCATGGATATTATAAGCATACATATGAATGATCGCGATTTTAAGTTCTCAGCAAGAAATATTTTATGAAATAATTTATTTTAAGTATGTTTGTGTTATGATGGGTTTCTTACTGAGTCATTGACTCATTTAAGTTGTTTTACGTTTTTAAACCACCTTAAGTCAGAATATTTATAAATGTAGAGTTGTAGGATGAGACTTAGTCTAGGGAGGCGTGACAGTGGCCTAAATCATGTACAAAAATTTTAAGTTCTGATTTTTATGGCACAAATCTTGAAAAATTTTAATAAATGTTTCAGCGTACTCTCATTTATGATTTCAGTATTTTAATAAAAAATGACTCTATTTATTATAAGCAATGTTTGTACTTGGTGCTTCCTTTTAAAAAAAAAATATTTTTTTAAATTAGGTTCAGTAGTAACACTTTGGCTCTCCAAATTTTTTTAAAAATAACTTTATTATTAACCATGAAAAGCGGGGTGTTTCATTAGAAAAACAGGATTGAACTCAAATGAAGAACTACTCTATCTGTCAATTGATATAAATCATTAAACGTACAAATAATTGAGAAAAAAATCAATCTCATCTATTTAATAAGATAATAGCCAAGTTTTAATGGCTGACATGTCGTACTTTCCGCACAATTCGGCTTGAGTGTGTCAAGATGCAATCGGTTTGCATAGTTTCCACAATATTTGGCTTAAGTCTGTAAATTTGCAGTCGGTTTGCAAAGTTTCAAACCGTGCAATGATTTAAGCCTTCCAAATCTCATTGGCTGGCTTTCAAACCGTGCAAATCTCATTGGCTTGCTTCCAATATTATTTTACATATTATTTCTGTCTTAACGTCAATCTGTGATGAAGAATAACTTAAATCTCATACATGTAATGGTGTTGACAATATTAAAAATGCCAATATTATTTTACATTTGGACAAACTCTCTTTACAAACTGTCAAGCGGTGCATGCAATCCTCAAATGGTAACCTAAAAATGGTTAACCGAATGGCAAGCACCAACCGCCAACTCAAAAAGAAATCGAATAAAACTCTTCACAATTACAAGCAGTTCTCAAAAAGTCTTCAGGAAGTTGTCTGTGCATTCAAAAACAAACCGACGAGAACTCTTCACAATTTAAAGCAGTTTGCTGTGGTGATTCTTCACCAACAAAGAAAGTTATTTCTTTCACTTTCTTCTTCACTCTCTCTATATCTCAAATAAAGTGAGGCCACGCCATTGTTGTTTCTGCATTCAACTGTTTTCTTGGTTGTGGATGTGCTAAAGTTCAAAGTAAAATTAAACAGGTGAGTCCAAACTGCCTTTGTGTGTTTATGATATATATTCTATCTATGCATTACACATGTTTGTTCATAGTCTTAAGAAGTGAATTAAAAAATGTGTCTGTGTGCAAACATATTCTATGCAATATGTTATGAATCTGTATAAACACAATTTAGTATTGATAAACAAATTAAGGTCTCTAGCATCTAACAAAGCACAAATCCCAAAAATAGATTGAAATCAAAATTTAAGAAAAACCCAATGAACCCAGCACTAATATCGCTCATCGAAGCATAGCCGCCATGGTTTTAGTGGAAATAGTTCAGAATTCAATCAAACCGAGATTCAAAACATACATGTGCACAAACATATAGACATACTTTATAGCAGTGTGTGTGAGAGAGAGAGAGAGAGTAAACCTGGAGGAAATAAATTAAGGTCTCTAGAATCTACCAAAGGCTCTCTCTGCATTGGCTGTTGTGATTACTTTAGCTTGTTCATTTCTTTTTCCTATAGATTGCTTTCTACACAGTCATAGGTCCCACACAGTCATACTAGCCCAAAAATTCCAACATGCCATGCACAGTAGCCTCAATCACATTACAAGTTTTATAGGGGAAAAAAAGAAGAAGAGTTATTAGACAGCACAGGCAGTATATATTCATATTACCTAAGGGAAGAAAGTTATTCATCGCAAAACCCAATAATTGCCCAACCTAGCCCAAATGCATGACATGCCTCATAATTAACAGAACAAAGAATATGCCAAGTCATAACTTGAGTTTTATCAAAGACTTGCAAAGTCTGTCCATGTAAGTGATTCAAATTTAATTAATGAAATTTTAAGCCTTCTAGCAAGCCAAAGCCAAACACAACACCTTAAAAAATGATATATAATGTTAAATATAAGTCCACATCAATTCTACTAAAAAAAAAAATTATATTATAGGCCATAGAGTAGAATACTCACCAGACTCTCAAACTCACATTTGCCTAACCAACAAAAGCCAATGCATATCAATAGCCAATAAGTAGTAAATATAAAAAGGGAAGAGATGGATTAAAACTAAAAGGTGCAGAATATGTTTAATCATGACCCAATTAAATATCCATATATAAAGGAGGATCATATCCAACGACAATGGTTATGGTTATCCTTCACAAACTGCATATAGGAAATAGAGCAAAAGCACCACTGTACCATTTCTGAAACAATGTTAGTACAACCAACACTTTAGTAAACCCTAAATCAGATTTCCAAATCTGTAAAAAATCCTAAATCCTAAATCTGATTTATTAAAACACAATAAAATTATAAATCCTAAAACAATAGTAGCCCAAAAAACACAATAAAACATAGCAATAAACACAATAAAATGCATGACATGCCTCATAATCAATAGAACATATAACATGCCAAGTAATAATTCTAAATCAGATTTATTAAAACACAATAAACATAATAAAACGCAATCAGATTTATCAAACACTCCAAAACTATAAAATATAAACCCTAAATCAGATTTCCAACCCCAAAAAAGCTCACACAACAAAAAGAAAGAAGCATGAAAGACCCTTATTTCAAGAGGGGGGTAGAAAAAAGAAAGAAAGCAGCCAAATAAATCAGTAATAATTAACTACTCTAGTAAAAACCCCAAAATATCACAACTTAGAGGTTAAAAATAGGCCTTAAGACAAATCAAGCTAATGCATCTCTCTTGGCTAAAAGCCCATGTCCAACTTTCCATACCTATTTACAAAAGAAAATTATACATCTAGTAAAGGAGTCTCATGCAATGAATTTTGAAACATCAAACCGTGATATACAACATTGTGATTCTTAAAGCTTTGCTAAAATCAATAAACAAATCCTTCGCCTCTTTCCAGTAGCACAACTCTCATCTAATAGCAGAAACTATGAAACCCAGAGTGGTATACGAAAAGGAATAATAAAGCAATAATGGGGGCAATTTTAATTCAAGTATCACGATCCTTTGGAATCCAACTAAAATTTCATCCTTTTTGAACAGTAAATGTTAATTTTATTGAAGGTATAAATTAAAATTTCATATTTATAATGCATTCTAGATCTCAAAACCTCACCAAGAATTGCTGTAAATGTGGTAGCTTGCAATGAAACAGAAAACCCCAATGCAACCAAGCTAGGTCAACCATTAAAAAAGGAAACACTTATGATACTTTTCTTAAACAACGTTTCCTGAGGAGTGAGCCAACTAATATAGTAGTATACTTATTTCTTGAATACCATAATTAGTAGACAAAAATATAAGATCCATCCTAATAAAAGTCTGAGAGAAGCCAAACATACCAAAGCTACAATGCTTTGGAATGAGAACGAAACCGTAGTAAAGTCAAACATACTAATTTTTCCCACCATAAGCTCAGAATATTTTCTGGATTTGTCGGTCGGAGTCCCAGCCACCTGGATCGTCTTCCCAAGGAGCTTCATCTATGGTGGCTGTGAGGTTTTCTGCTATGCGACCTAGAGAAGGGAGGGGTGAGAAGAGAGAGAGGGGCTGTAAGATGGTGGCGGCGTAAGGAAGAGCAGGAAAGGTCGTGAGAGAGAGAAGGGAGTGAAGAAGAGAGAGAAGGGGTCTAAGACTATGAAGTGTGCGGCGAGAGAGAGAGGGGGGGTAATGGATGAAGTGATTCAGGGAAGTTGGAGATTGAATAGAACCCTTGACAACGAAGGTATGGGCTTAAGTAGGCCGGAAGGGAATAAAGAAGAAGTTGACTGCTACAAGTGGACATGACTAATGAAGTAAATATTTAATGATAATGAAATAATTACGTAATAAACTCAAAAAATAATTATTAAAACACAATAAACCCTAAATCAGAAATATTACATATTAATTGTATCTATTTTACATTGCTTTAAATTAAACAGTCATATATATATATATATATATTATATTTTTAATATTGTAAATTGACCATGAAATATTTATTAGTAAAGTGAATTCTTTTATATATGCATGCTCTATTTTATATATATTTGATATACATTTATTAGTTTATAGTAATTATTTAGAGTTATAAAATTCAGTATAAATAGTTGTCCGCGCATTGCACAGGTTTTAAGCTCGTAAATAATAATACTAATCTTTATTTAGATTTCATCCTCAACCTTAGTTGAAAATTTAACTAGACATGTTTATGAAAATAAATTTCAGAAATTGAACATAAATAAATATTAAAATAGTTTTTTTTAAGGAAAATAAGAATTACCGTGCTTTCAAAACGTACACATAACTATAAATAGGTAAAAATCCAGTTTTTCTTCAATCCCGTATTAGCCTTGCGGCGCAGCCTATTTTATTTCTCTTGTTTCGTTCGGCGTGCCCTCTAATCTCCCTGCTGCTGCCCATATTTTTGGTCTATCTATAGACTTTAGATTTAGAAGCCACTTACCTTTTAATTCTTTCCGTTTCCTACGCATCCTTCTTCTTCTTATTCTTCATTTTTTTTTTAGTCCAGCCGCACTCCAACCCTTCTTTTTCATGCCGTTTTTTTTTTTTGGAAAAGTGCTAAACACAACCAGTTGGGGGAATCGCCGGGTAAATGTTGTCCATGTGAAATAGAAAAAATGGTGCCATTTATATCACTATATATGCACCGAACTTTATCTCCTTGCAGCCCACTCTGCCCTTAGACTCACTGCCTTTTCATCTTCTTCATTTTTGTCATCTTCCTCCCTTCGTCTTCACACAGACCCACATGAACTTCTTTGTGCTGTTTCTTCAACGTCCTTCAAGCCTCTCTCCTAAAGTCCTTCATCTTCGCTTCTTCTTCTTCTCATTCTAACTCGGATCCAGAGCCATGGAGCCAGAAAATCTCTACTACTTGCCCAAAAAATCTTTATTTTTTTCAAAATTATAGAAGCAGATGTAAGTCAAATGCATGCATTGAGGTCACAGAGGCACAGACCCAATAATAGCCAAAATCCCTAGTCACCAAGATCCTCAAGAATATCCAACTAAAGAAGTTCTATGAAGTCAAACTCTGTTTGAAATGTCATGGGCTAATCTGACCCCATCACAATAATACCCAGATGTCCAAATCAGTAAAAATAAAAATAAAAACCCCTTAACCCCAAGCATATTTCATTTAGCATGAGAACGATTATTTATTTGAATTTACAAAGAAAACAAAGTTAATGCCAACATCAAAAATAGAGAAAATAAAGTCCAAAAGCTTTTCCATGGATACCCAAAAGCAGAAAAACAGGTGATATGGAGATGGAGAGGGATGGATTTAGGATACGATATGGAGAGGAAGAGGGAGAAGAAAACAAAATGGAGAAGGAGAGGGAGAGGACGGAGATGGAGACGGAGGGAGGGAGGGAGAGGGCCAAGCTTTTCTCCCTTCTCTCGTCTCCCACGAGTAGAGGTTTGCTTTCCTGCCTCGTGTAGGACCTTTTCGTTCATACCATGGTGACCGAGTTGGAAGCACTGTGTGGAAAATGATCTCTAACAGAGACAGAGAAAGAAGTTATCTCTTTTGACGATGATGTGGTTCAGGAAAGTTTGGTTTGCGGTGAGAAGTGTTTGATAGTACAATTGCTTACTACTAAACACTATAATAAGGAAGCCTACAAGCAAGTATTGAGGAAGGTCTGGCATCCGGTGAGGGCGATGCGCATACAAGATTTGGGATCTAAATTTCTTATTGTTGAATTTGAGGATGTCAAAGACAAGGAGAGGATCTTACGTGATGGGCCATGGTCCTTTAACAAACAACTGGTTTTATTAAAGAAATTTGATGGTCTGCTCCAACCCCATCAGATTACTCTCACGGAAGCTTTTTTCTGGGTGCGTATTCATGACCTACCATTGATGGCTCGTACAAAGCAGATTCGGTGAAAAATTGGGGAATCTTTGGGTTCGGTCTGAGAAGTGGATTTGCTTGATGATGAATGTGAATGGGGTGATTTCATGAGAGTTTGAGTTTGTCTTGATGTTTCTAAACCCCTCCTATGGGGTAGGCAGCTTCATTTGGGTTTGATTGGGCATTACTGGGTAAGGTTTTCTTATGAGCTTTTACTAGAGTTCTGCTATATGTGTGGCCGGATTGGACATCAACAAAGGGATTGTGAGCATACTGACCAGATGACAAATTCGTTTGGAGCACCGCCATATGGATGATGGATGCGAGATCTTGGTCGGCGGGTTTCAACACTTGATCAAAGTGGTGGTCGACAGCCGCCTAAGGTGGTAAATATTGGTATGGATGGACAGAGCAGTGGAACACAGGAGAATTCAAATGGCTCTGCGATGGTTACTGAAGCGGTTACAATTGCTTCTAAGGAGGCATTAATTTCGAAGGTGATGGATACTTCGTTACAGCCGGATTTATACCAAGAGTTACCAGGGGCGGTTAGGGAGAGTATGGCTACTAAACTGGCAGAAGGTGATGTGTTTGATGCTGGGAGTGGTTCTTGAGATCAGGTAGAAGATTTTGTGAAGAAGGAGTCTATTGCGGCTAGTGCCTTGAAGGGCCATGGTTTTGCCAAAGCAGCCCACTTTGATGACGGCCCACCATCTTCTAATTTTCCTAAGGCTCACTCTGTGGGGCAAAGCCCATCTCAACTGACCCAGGGCTCTTGGATACGAAAGGGGTAAGTGACGAAGGTGACAAAGGAGTATTCGGTTCCTAAGACTCCCACCCCTAAAACCATAAAGACAAAAAGGCAATCCACGACAAAATTGAAGGAAGCACCAGCTAAGAAAGGGAGGAGCATCACGGATGGGGTCCAGATTTGTCTCCTTCATGAGGTACTAGTTGTTTCATCGGCAAAGGCTGAATTTCAGCCTTGCCGAAAACCATGAAAACCATTTGTTGGAATTCCCGTGGGCTTGGGAACCCACTGGGAATTCAAGCACTTCGTGATGTAATCACGAGAGAAGGGCCTGACCTACTGTTTTTGCAGGAGACGAAGCTTTCTATGTGAGGTATGGAATTTTGTAAGATTCAACTGGGGTTTACAAATTGTTTCTCAGTAGATTCTGTGGGTAGAGTGGAGGTTTGAGTTTGTTGTGGAATTCTGACTTAGCTGTTGAGATTAAATCTTATTTGAGATTTCATATTGATGCTCATATTAAAATGGAGGATTTGCGGGTATGGAGATTCACGGGTTTGTATGGTAACCCAGAGGTTTCTAGCAGATTTTCAACTGGAATCTTGTTAGGAATCTTAATTCTTTCGAGCAAATTCCTTGGTTGTTAGGGGGGATTTTAATGAAATGCTGAATTTACATGAAAAATGGGGTGGCAGGCCACGTTTGATTTCTCAAATTGAGGCTTTTAGGGAGGTGCTCACGGAGTGTAATCTACGTGATTTGGGATTTCGAGAACCCAAGTTTACCTAGTGGAATGGGAGGGAAGGTGCTGCTTCTATCTCTGAGCGCCTTGATAGGTATTTGGGGAATAGCCTTTTCTGTCAGTTGTTTCCACAAGCTGTAATCATACATGGGACTGTGGCATATTCGAATCACCTGCTAGTCATTTTTGATTCTATATGCTGTAGGGACAAGCATTTTTGGAAGAAGCAATTTCTCTTTGAGGCCATGTGGGTGGGTGAGGTGTGAGCAAATTATTGAACAAGTTTAGGGAAGTAGAGGTAGTAGAACTGGGTTGGAAGAGGTTTCCCGTCTCATTAAGGGCTGTGGGGAAGAATTGTCAACTTGGAATAGAGCCTCGTTTGGTCATGTCAGGAGAAAGCTAAATGCAGCCCGTGCTCACTTTGAGAAGGTGTAGCTTCTTGATTCGAGTAGTCCTAATCCTGGTGGCCTGTATCACGCTAGAAAGGAATATCAGTTGTGGATTAAGAGAGAAGAGGTGATGTGGCGACAAAGATCACGGGTGCAGTGGTTAAAATAGGGGGATCAAAATACACGATTTTTCCACTCAAAAGCATCTTCTAGGAAGAAAAGGAATGTTATAAGGGGACTTAAGGATGAGAGGGGAGCATGGCATGAGGGTGCGCAACGTGACGTGTTGGTTGTTGATTTTTTCAAAAATCTTTTTCATTCTTCAGCACCGGGGGATCAAGAGGCTGTTTTGAGCCTTGTTGAATGCAAGGTCACGAAAGAAATGAATATTGAGCTCACAAAGCCATTTGTAGGGGATGAAGTGAAGCAAGCATTGAACCAAATGTACCTGACCAAGGCACTGGGGCCTGATGGCATGTCTGTAGTGTTTTTCCAGTCATATTGTCACATCGTGGGAGATTCTATTACAGCTGCTGTGTTGGAAACTCTTAATACTGGTAAGTTGCCCTCTCCTCTAAACCATACACTTATTAGTTTGATTCCAAAGAAGAAAATTTGTGAGCATGCTGCTGATTATCACCCTATAAGTTTATGCAATGTGATTTATAAGCTTGTTTCTAAGGTTATTGTGAATAGAATGAAGGGTTTCTTACCTGATATTATATCTAAATCTCAATGTGCATTTGTGGGGGGACGGTTGATTAGTGACAATGTCTTGACAGCTTATGAAATAGTGAACTATTTGAGGAATAAAAGGTGTGGTAAGAAAGGGTATATGTCCCTTAAACTCGATATGAGTAAGGCGTACGATAGAGTTGAATGGGATTTTTTTGGAAAAGAGCATGCTCAAACTGGGATTTGCAACCAGTTTTGTTAACCTTATTATGGAGTGTGTTAAAACTGTCACGTTTTCAGTTTTAATTAATGGAGATGCTCATGGTCCTATTTTTCCTACAAGAGGCATTAGGCAAGGGGATCCCCTTTCCCCTTACCTTTTTCTCTTTTGCACTGAAGGTTTAATAGCTTTATTGAGGGATGTTGAGGTTAAAAGACAGCTGGTAGGAGTTAGAGTTTGTAGAGGGGCTCCAATGGTTACGCACTTACTATTTGTTGATGATAGTTTAATCTTCTACCGGGCAGATGTAGCTGCAACTAGATTTATTCAAGTTTTGTTGGATAAATATGAAGGGGCTTCTAGGCAAAAGGTTAACAAAGGGAAAACAACCATGGTTTTCTAAAAAAATGTGGATGCTATCAAACAAAGAGAGTTGCTGCAGTTATGGGGTGTTAATAATTTTCAGCAATATGATAGATATTTGGGGTTGCCAAATTTTGTTGGGAGATCAAAAGCCCGTTCATTTGAAGGTATAAAAACAAGGGTGTGGACTAAGTTGCAAAGTTTGAAAGAAAAACTACTCTCTCAAGAGGGTAGAGAAATACTTATAAAAGCAGTAGCTTTATCTATACCCTCTTATTCTATGAGCTGTTTCAAATTACCATTGACTTTGTGTATAGAACTTGAGATGTTGATGGCAAGGTTTTGGTGGGGCCCAAGGAACAATGAGAGGAAAATCCATTGGTTAAATTGGAAAAAATTATGTGTGTCAAAATTTAGAGGTGGGATAGGGTTTCGGGATTTACACATGTTCAATATGTCTCTTTTGGCCAAGCAAGAGTGGAGGTTGTTACAAAATGAAAATTCACTTATGCAAAGAGTTTTCAAGGCCAAGTATTACCCAAATTGTACTTTTTTCCAAGCTCATTTGGGTCCTAATTTGTCCTATGCTTGGAGGGGTATTTTTGAATCAAGGAGATGGCTATTGAAAGGATGTAGATGGCGAGTTGGAAATGGTGAAACAATGAAGATTTGGAAGGACCCTTGGTTACCAGGGCCCCAACTCTTACAACCTACTTTAGATGGCAGGATTGGGCTAGCTATTGATGAAGAACAAACAATGGATAGTTTGATTGATGACACTACTCAAACTTGGAATGCATAGTTGGTTAGAGCTCTCTTTAATCCAATTACAGTAGGGGAGATCCTCAAGATTCGATTGTTACCAAACCAAGTTTTGGATAGATGGAGCTGGGACAAGGAAGCAAGTGGTAAATATTTTGTCAAGAGTGCTTACAAGATGATTCAGAACTCAACGGGCAGTGATGATGGGGAAACTTCTATGCAGATACAAGATAGAACTCTTTGTAGGAGGATATGGCATATGAAAGTCCCTAGGAAGCTTAAAAATTTTGCATGGAGGGCCTGCAGGGATATTTTGCCAACTCTCACTAATCTCAGGAGAAGAAAGGTTGCTGTAGAGACTCTTTGTGGTTTTTGCCATGACTGTGAAGAAGATATTAGCCATGTTTTGCTCACTTGTTCTTCTAACTATAGCTTATGGCAGAACTATCTCCCTATTTTACGAACTTTTCAGTCCACTTTGTCTTTTATTGATACTGTGAGAATGATTATGCTGAAAGGTAGTGAAACAGAGTTTACTTTGTTTTTTATTCTGTGTTGGAGTTTATGGTACAAGTGAAATCAACTGCAGATGGAAACATTTTGCTACAAACTATTCATGCTACTGAACAAGCTTTATCCCTTTGTAAAGCTTTCAATGATTTGCAAACAACAACATCATGGGATTTCTTCAACCTCTCTAAGTGGCAAGCTCCACCTGCAGGGTTTTTCAAACTTATTGTTGATGGTGCTGTGTTTGCTGATTTGAGGAAAGTTGGAGTTGGGGTAGTCCTACGGGATGACAATGGAGGAGTTGTGATGGCTGCAAGCAAAAATGAAGAGGAGGTAGATGAGGCTGCCACAATCGAGTCTATTGCTATATTGAGGGGACTGCAGCTATGTCTTCCACTTGGTATACCAAAGATTATCATTGAATGTGATTGTCTTCATGCAGTTCAGGAGCTGCAGTCAACAAAGGTTTTGCAAATGCTGGTAATGTGATCAATGAAGCCAAGAATCTCATGAAGTGTTTCCAGGAAGCTCATGTTCAACATGTGAATAGGATTGGGAATGGGGTAGCCCACTCTCTAGCTAGAAATGTATGCAATGTTGATGATATAAATGTATGGTGGGAGCAGATTCCTTCTTTTCTTAGTCATGCACTATGGTTTGATGCCAATTGATGTACTGTCGATATTGCAATGAAGTTACAGTTTATCAAAAAAGAAAGAAGAGAAAATGGAACACCGAAACTCAAGATTGCTTTTGATCCACATGATGGCAAGCCACTGGATGTTAATGTGTCAGTCGGTTGTATTACGGTTTCACATGGGCGGTTGAATCCAGCATGATTTTTTTTTTTACCTTTCATTATATCTATTCTTGATTTGCTCCTTCCGTCCAACAACAACTTTTTTTTCTTTGCCTTTCTTTTTATGTTTACATTCGAAGTAATTTTTTTACTACTCTGGTAAAAAAAATAATAAATATTTCAAGACTAATAAAAATATAAGATTTAACACTACATAATTATGATAATGTTTTATTTAAAATAGTAGAATTATACACAATTTAGATATTATCAATAGTGTGAATGATTAGTAAACATAAGCGTCATCCAACTACTTTTTGCAACAAACCTCCAACTGTCATGAACAATGTTATACAGCATGGTGTTTGACAATCTTGTTACCATTAAGGAATAGATCATAGCATTATCGCATGAGGGCAAGGTATGTACATCCAGTATTATATGAGAAATAGAACCCAACTTTCAAAGTTGGTCAAAGAGTTTGCAACTTGCTACCCCACGTCCTCGCTTCCTTGTAGGTGACACTGGAAGTAAAATGCATATTATAATTCTATTATTTATGTCTATATTGTAATTGAGAAAGAAGCGTCCGGAAAACAGAGCTTGAAGCGTTGGGACATACATTACAAGGTTACATACTCCCGTTCATTACAGTTAAAGATGCAGTGCACCTAGTCTGCATCTAATAGTATGCAATATTCACAAATAATGATTTTTTTCTTTAAGCAATACACACTGTACCAGAAGTACTATATCCCAAAAACATAAACATACTTAATAAATCACATAATAAACTGATATCCAACAAAAGGGTCACAGCACTTGTCCAACAGGTCTGTAACAAAATAAGTGTTGTAAGCAGTGCTCTAGAATTAGACTTGAAATAAAAGTACTGCACTAAATTGTTGAGCAACTCATGTAGCTTGGCTATAACATCTTAAATACATCCAAAAAGTGGATAACCGAAGCTATCAATTCCTCGTCATTGCTTTGTGGACTATTCAACCTCGTCTAGTCTGCCATGTGTGGGTTCTTGATATCCTGACACATCATGTACCATTCTGGAGGGAATGGTAGTTGGGACTACCAAATGAGATTTATTTACGAATCTCAACAAGTAAGCTACTAAACCATCAACAACATACATATGCATGCATAACAACAAAATGACATGGATGTATCCTGATATGGACATGACTGTGCGTGACATAATTTGGCAAATAGCATGACATGTGCTTGACTTAAAAGAATAACATGACTACACATGGGCATAACATGACTTGACTGAACTAAACGTGACATGAACTTGGGACGTTGTTCAACATATACATGGTTGATTAAACGTGAAACTATGGATTCTACATAGGTTTCCTTGAGTCGTGTGCTTCTACCAATACCGCATCACATCACATACATTTGCACCAGCTGTGAGTACGTCAAAATAATGTAATTGATTTAAAACTGATAAACATGTAGTTGGCACCATCGGCATTGGGTGTTTGATTTCACTCTAGTAACTTGTTACTTAGATCCCATTTGAAGCATGTTGACAATGCTTTCTCAACTTAGAAAATTCTACAACTAGTTTAAACACTTCAGTCTGGGCAAAGGAAATCCACTAGGATAACCCCCATCCTAACACTTGGGGTCATGATAAAAATAAAAGACTTCAAATGACTAGAAAATGTTTCATGACATACTTAATGCATGTGAAATGACATGACATGTAACAAAATGAACGTGTGACAGATGACGTAGCATATTGTGGCATGTAGCAGATAAGCATGAATTGTAATAAATGACATGAATGGCATATTCTAACAATTTATAATGATCATAAATGGCAAGAATAAAATAGTAACACTCTTACCACCATACTTACATAAATACACCGAGAGTAAGTTAGAGGCTAACTTACAGTGATTAGCGTTATGAAAACAAGCATAAAAGTCGTGAACTGAAATGAGATATTTCTAAGGTTAGATGTAACGACCTAGACCAATAATTCTAAAGTTGAGATATTAATAATTTTTGTTGGATTTAAATTATATTTAATGGGCCATATTGGATAAACCCATGAGCCATAAATTATTGAGGCTGATTAGGAGTTTTAATTAGGTTCAATAACTAGGTTAAATCTCATTTATTATTTTTTTAATATGAGTTAGACTCCTTTTAGAATTTAAAGATCGGCCATTATAAATTTATTTCAATTTAAAATCATCATTGATTGAAGTTTTCTTTGCAATCACAGTCACTGTCAATTCTACATTAAATGAACAACTAGATCTTGTTTTTAAATTCAAACTCTTTTCTTGAATGATCGAATCATTTTAGTTTATTTATTTATTTATGTTTTTAAATTACTCCAGGTTAGGGTAATTATGACGATAGAGCTATATGACTGGACTTAGTTTAGGGAGGCATGATAGTGGCCTAGATAATATACAAAGATTTTAAAGTTATGATTTTTATGGCACAGATTTTAAAATGTTTTAATAAATTCTTTCGCACACTTTCATTTATGATTTCAGTATTTTAATACCAAACGATTTTATTTATTATAAGGAGTCTTTGTACTTGACGCTTCCTTTAGAATAAAAGAAAATATTTTTAAGTCAAATTCAGTAGTAACACTCTGGCTCTCAATAACTTATAAAAGTGACTTTATTTTTAACCGTGGGGAGCGGGGTGTTACATTATAATATCTTACTTCATACTTAGAAACATAAAAACTACTGACTTATGGCCAAAATTGTAAAATTACCCATCTACTTGTGGGAAATTACAATTTCACCCATAAAATAAGGATTTTGCATACTAATTCCAAATCTTACTAAAATTCATATTCCTTATGTAAATTTTGTAATAAATCCAAATATCAAATCAGAATAATTTTAAACAAAACACAACTAGGAGAACTACTCCTTGGCTGATTTATGTTATAGGCAAAAACATGCTTTTTATTGAAATTTGACCAACCATCAAAGTAACATGCTTAAATCAATTTTTGCAACACTCAAAAATCACATTCTAGGTTCTGAAAACATGCTTAAACATCAAAATACACCATTAATAAAAATATTAAACTCACTACATCAACAAAAATGCCAAAACACCAAGTTTAGGTAAAATATAATCAACCCTTGATGTTATTAGTCTAGCACTTTACAAATCAACTCCAAGGACTCCAAAAGTCCATAAATACTCTCCTGACATATTCATCATTCAAACTTAGGTGCTATCATGCTTGACGAACCAACCAAAAATCACAAAACATTTCATAACCAATTGTCAAGCAATAAAGTACCAAAATCGAGTATAGCATTGGTTGGACTTGAAACACAACCATTAGATCCGTTGTTTTTCATGCAACAAATCTTCATGAAATATAACCATATACTTCATATTCAAGTCTTAACTTGATCTAAGCATTAATCCTAGCATCACATGGAATTTTTTTTGATTAAACACAATACCAACTCGAGAGCCTCTAGTTTGACTCCTAAACAAACATTTGCATGTAAAACATCATTCCATCAAAGATCTAAACCATAAATCCTTAAAACTAAACTCTAAACACATAAATCAAAACCTTAAGAACAAAATATGAGATGATCAAAGCCATTAGATCAAGCTTCTATAACCAAAAATCACAACTTCACCAAAACAGAAACTGTTTTAAGTCATCCAGTTTCTACCACTTCAAAATCATGCAAAAATATTTTATAAAAAACAATAAACATACAAGAATCCAAACCTAAATTGCATATTAACATGTTAAAACTTATCCATAGCAAGAACTACCCAAGATTTCACCAAAACCTTCACAAAACTTTCAAAGTCTCACACAAACATGAAAATTGTCATCACCGTGACCTTTGCATCATCCAACCATACTTTCACCAATCAAAACTACATGAAAATTTTCTCAACATATACCCACGTAAAATAGATTAAAAATGGAACAAAAAAAATGAAGATTGAGCTATACAAATTTACTTACAAAGGGCTAGAAATGCTAGAGAAAATTGCTTCAAACTCTCTCTCAGTTTCTCTCTAGAAAATGGGAGGAAAATGCAAAGTGTGGGATAAAATGCATGGGAATGTGATATATGAGAGGGGCTGACATGCGGGTGGCTAAGTGACTCTTGGATGGGAGGGTGGCAGCCCAAAGGAGAGGAACAAGAGTGTTGCACAACTACTGTTTCCAGCTAGGGGTGTGATCGGTTCGTTTTAGTCTGGTTTTGGAGAAATTTTGAAACCGAACCGGTATATACCGATTTTGAAAATTTAAGAATCGATACGGACCGATTCATCACCAAAATTGAAACTTAATTTTTTTAGTTCCGGTTCGGTTTTCCGGTTTACCATTTACACGTGTGATACTATATATATATATATATATATATATATATATATATATATATTTAATGTTACAATTTTTTAATACTATACTTAATTGTGAGAATTTAGTATTTATTATTAACAATCACTAATTCTTTAATATTCAATTATAGTAGTATAATATAAGTAGTGTCTAACTTATTAGTGAGATTAATAAACTTGAATAATAAGATTGAAATAGTATAATTAGAGTCTAATTATACTAGTTTATTAATTTTATGTTATAAGATTAATAGACTTGAATAATAAGATTATAATTTCATGTTATATTAATTAGAAATGTAGCATATAATATATATAATAATAATATAAAAATTATATATAATATAAAAAATTAAAAATATATATATCGGTCCGGTTCAGTTTAAACCTGAAAATCAGTACTGCACCAGTTTTCATTTTTAAAAACTAGTACCACACCAGATCGGTTACAAACCGGACCAAGCCCACCGGTTTGGTCTAGTTCGGTTCGACCAGTTTTCCAGTTTCTTCTTACACCCCTATTTCCAGCTACAGTCTGGCCGAGTAGATGGCTAGGGTTTGTGTAGCCTTTTTTATTCCCATCAAGTGACTATATGGGGCTAGCAAATAAGTGACATGTTAGCCATAGCCTTGGCCTCGGGAGGAGGATGGAAACTTCCTAAAAAATCTTGGCTTGGTGGTGGTTTTTGCTAGGCCAAAGTGGGCCTAACTGAGTGGGCTTCAATTTGGGTTATAGAGAAGATTTCATTTAGAGTTTCAGTTGGATGGCTCAAAGTAATTACAAAGATGTCAGAGAGTGGTTAAGGGTGTATGAAATTATAATTGAGTGGTGACTATCATGTGGAAGTGATTTAATTAAGTGATTAAATACATAATAAAAACCAGCCACTTTATGGTTTGGAAACCAAGTCTAGGGTTTCAGTTGGTTTCCAATGATTTATGTTTGGATGTCAAGATCACCTCAACCCATCTCAAACCAATCATTGATAGTACCCATTACTTTTTTAACTTCCCATAAACGTTAAACCCATCTCGATTTACTTCATACATTCAAATACATATATCAACCTATTTACATTCAAACACATCTCAATGAGACCCACAAAATACTACTATTTACAAATAAACTCAAATGTTTTGATATCATCTCATCATCGAAACTCATCCATAGGGTTTCACTAGGGTTGAAACCCTCTTTTGGTTGACCAAATAGTGTTGGTTGGAATAGTATTTGACATAGTTGTCATGATCACATGGCTTGATTTACCTTCACTCCACTAGACTTCATTCTCCCTTTTTTTTAAAGAAAGAGTTAGGGTCACCTGTCCAAAAGTGACCCCTCCCTAATTTTATTAATAACCCTCACTTGTGGAGGAGGAAAACCGTGGTTACAAATCAAGCATCTGTGGTACAAAAGAAACCCAGCATGCAGAAAAAAAAACCAAGCTAGAAAAATAAAAATCCAAAGAAAAAACAACAAAACACCACAAAAAACAAACACACAAAATTAACTAAATCGAATCGAAGGCAACCCGGAGTAATCCATGCGGATAAGACCACGCAGCGCACGGGGAGTCTTCGTCAAGTGCGAAAAAATTAAATCACTACCAAAAGCCCCATGTTTGGCTAACCAATCTACAACTTTATTTCCCTCCCGAAAAACATGATGAATCGAGCATGTCATGGAGTTCATAGTGTCCATTATTTCCTCCCAGAAGTCCTTCAGGTACCACACCCCACATCTTTTACTTCTCCACCAGGAAATAACAGTCATAGAGTCAAGTTCAATATCCACATAATTTAAAGATAAGGATTTACAAACTTGGAGCCCATGAAGAAGAGCTAAAAGCTCAGCCCGATTATTAGAACCTGTACCAATGAGCGAAGAAAAAGCATGAATTAGCTAACCATGATTATTTCTAATGATCCCACCTATACCTGAGGCACCCGGATTGCCCAAACTACTGCCATATGTGTTCAGCTTAACCCATCTCACCGAAGGCCATTGCCAAGCAATAACTTTGCAACGCCGGATTGGGGGGAAAATAGGCTGGACATTCAAGCCCTCAAGTACCTACAAATCAAGACTAGATATGTGAGAACTAGCATGCATATCGCGACAAATAAGACTAATCCATCGATGAACAGAGTGAATAATGTCAGAGGCAGCTTCAAAGCGACCCTCCATATGCACCAAATAGCGCCGTTGCCAGATTCTCCAAGTGATAATCACCGGGAGAATTTCCACAATAATACCAACTTGAGACGAAAGTTTCGCACGGTGAAACCAAATCTTCACTGTGTCTTTCCAATTCCGGCCAATCAGGATCCCAAGGCTAGCCCCAAAATAACGCCAAACGTTATTAAGAAAAAATATCAAAAGAAGAATTTTGAGAAAGTTTGAAGCTCGAGTCGGGTCATCACCCGCCCCTCTACCTTGTCTTTATGAGTAACATTATTGTTTGGAATGCCTGTGGTATCAGTACCTCTCGTCGTAGACTGAAGAATTTAGTTTGTAAGTTTAAGCCTAAGATTGTTGTGGTTTTGGAACCGTTTCAAGCACTGGACAAAGCTATCTGTTTGCAACATTATTTACACTTTGTTCTTTTATTTCGAATGTAGATGATGGTGGTAAAATCTGGATTTTTTGGGACAATACTCTTGATATTCAAGTGGTGTGGACTAATTTGCAGTTTGTTTCTCTTCGTGTTAACATGGGGTCCTATCAATTTTTGTGTAATATTATCTATGCTAAGTGCAGTATGTATGAGAGGAAAAACTTATGGGAGGATCTTAGTTCCCAGGCTATGGGATCGAAGCCTTATCTTTTTACTGGGGATTTTAATATAATCAGGAACAAATTCAGAATGGAGGGGTGGTGCACCTCGTTCAAATGCGGCGATGGAGGATTTCAATACCTGGGTCCATCAAGGTGGTTTGGTTAAAATGAAGTCTAAGGGCAGAAATTTCTCTTGGTGTAATGGGCACTTGGGTCTTGCTCGGTCTTGGGCGAAGTTAGATCGGGTCTTTATGGATTTCTCTCTACTCGATTATTTTCCTCATGCAGTTTATTCTTATCTTCCACGCACCACGTCTGATCACTCTCCTATAGTTATAGAATTCAAGATGGATCCTTTTTCTCATGGCCCTTTGCCATTTCGTTTTCAACAAATGTGGGTGGATCATCCGCAATTTTTGTTGTGTGTTCACCAGGCGTGTTCTACTCCTGTTGGTGGTCATGGTCTTACTAAATTGGTGTTTAAATTGAAGAACACTAGGGTCGCCTTGCGTGAATGGAATAAAAAGGTCTTCGATCTTACTAATATGCATATTACCTCTCTTGAGCAGCAAATTGAAGAGCTTGAAAAGAAGCTTCAGGAAAACTGGGATGAAGATATGGAGAGGGAGCTTATGGTATCTTTTATGGAATTGGAGGATTGGCTCTGTCATGAAGATACTAGATTGGCTCAAATGTCCAAGTTAAAATGGCACATGGATGGTGATCATAACACGAAGTTTTTTCATGCCTGCCTTGCTAATAAACCCTATAAAAGAGTGGTGGAAATGAGATCTTCAAATGGTATGGTGTTCAATTCACTGGAGAGTATTCATGAGGGGGCTGTGGATTTCTTTTCTAATTTTCTACAGGGCACGCCGGCTAGTGAAAGGCACGGTAAGCCACTCCATTCACATCATAGGACTCACGGGACAGGGCTTTCACAAAGTCTGCTTCCGTAGCCATCCGAATAAAAACGTTGGGTGGAAATTTCATTGAGGAGACCACCGGAGTAGATGACAGGCCCCAACGGCTCGAAATAAAAGCCCGTATAGCTTCCAAAGAGGGCCTTTGTCGAAGGAACTTGATCACTATGGAGAAACGGAATGGCTCCACTGATCGGCTGATTTCTTCCTTGGAGAACTGGAAAACAATCTCACCATCCATGACTTTGGGAGCATGAGGGGGCTACAGAAATATCAAGAAGGGGCTGCGGTATTACCGTAGTCATTTCGGCAAAGGTTTGACGGCCAAAAGCATGGCCATCCAAGGCTGCCATGCAGCCTCAAATGAAACAGAGGCCAAAAGGAGAAGGTAAACAGTGAAACACACGAAAACCCTAGCAGAGCACGTAAGGGGCAGTTTCGTCAAATGCAGGTTTCTTCAAAATGAACTTCTGAAACATCATTCTCCATATGACAAGTGTCCTATTACTATTCCAATAAATGACTAGGATTGTGCCATGTGTCCAACCAAAAAGTAATTCTAGTGATTCTAAGTGGATTTAAAGATTTTACATGACAATTTGACAATCATTTGAATCGGTTGCCATGTGGCGCTATCCCTAGTGTTACCATTCACCCGAAAAATTGTAAAATTTTTTATTGCACAATAAAATCCTAAATAATCATACGAGTCTAGTGATTTAATTCATTTCGCGAAATTGGACTCATAAGTACCTTAATTAAATAAAAAGGTACTTCCGGCTACTATTCATGTGAAAATTGGGAAATGTATTATTGTATCATAAAATCTTAAATATTTATCTGAGGCTAATAGTACAATTTGTTTGGCCAACTTGTACTTCTAAATGCCTTAAATAAATAAAAGGCAAGTCTATTGCCATATTGAGTAGGAATTCAACTATACTAATAGACTAATTAAATCTAATCAGTCGCTCGATTCGTAAAATCTTTTAAGAATTCAACGATGTTCTCTAAGGTCTAAGAAAATTTATCTATTGAATTTATTTTGGGTCATTACATATAGAACTTAATTTCCTATAACAAGATCCTTCTCCAAGTTTATTAACCCAAAATCCATCCATTTAATTATATGGATTCATTAAAAATTTTCCTTAGCAGTAAGGTCAATCTCTTCACCATGACTATTCATTTCAACAAATGGTGCTCATGTCGAGTTCTCTTCCCGGCTCAGATGATGATGTATTAGATATATTTCTAGCAGCAAATGGTCTCATAAGATGTGAATTAATATGGAGCTTCACTGTGTGGCTTGTGTTGTCCTCACCTATCCTTGACCGCTCTTCATAAATAGTCCTCCACGACAAACAACCATCTCAGGTTCAATTCTATGTTTGTCTTTACTATTGAATATATTAGCCATTATAAAACAAAATTTTATCCCAGTAGTTAACCACTATATATATGTCTAAATATTTAAATTTCATTGGTACAACACTAGAGTAATGGTCTAGCTAAAGTTTGGCCAAATTTTGATTAAAAAATTCACTTTTATAAATTTAGCTTGCTACTTTTTAACAACACCAAATAATAAACTTTTCAAATCTATCACTATTCTATTAAAATATTAATTTTAAAATTTTCATTTATTTTAATTATAATTGTAATTGAAATATTTATTCATTATTAAAAAAGTACACATATTTTCGAAAGTTCATATTATTTCAACGGATATAATTTTTTAACAATTTTTTTACAATAAGATAACGGATAAGGTCATTAATCAAATCATCAGTAACCCACCAAATCTCAAAGTGATATTCATAACCCAGCATTGTGATAAGTTTGAACTAATGGAGGGAGAAACTAAGCATGCAAGAAAGTGAAGAACATGCCCACAAAAAACAAAAGAAAAAGATAGAAAGAAAGAAAGTTTAGAACATGTCAGGGACAATGAAATGGTTATTTTGGCCAAAAAAGAAATTTTTATGGCCGAAAAATAATTTGGCCAGGGATTTGGGCCAGCTAGATTTGGGTAGCCAAAACCATGATGACCAAAATTGGTGTACACTAGTCTAGTTTGAAATGGTTCCACATCCCAATTGGCTTTTCAAATCTCATCAATTACAATGATTATATAAGCTTACAAGTTTATAAACATGCATAAAATATGTATTTACATCCCATTTCCCACACAATCATAACATGATCTCATGAATACTTACGTAGTAATAGACCTCCATGGGTATATAAATAACAAAATAATAATAATAATATCATCCACATTTAGCCATATATGCTAACATAAAACAACTGCATCCAAAGTTGTTTCATGTTGCTAGGTAGATTACAAAATATTTGTAAATTACAATTCCTCACAACCCACATGTAAGATATAATATTTGAACTCAATTTTGGTCGTAAAGAGGATGCTGAACTGTGAATGGGTTGATGTCTTTAATATTTTGACGTCACAATGGTAGGTGTCACGAACACTTTTAGATATTTGAGACGTTAGAGGAGTCGTGAATTTAGACGACTGGAGGAAGTGTTGCGAATTCTTCTCAAGCCTTGATTATTAGGTAATTACATTTTTTTTAGATACATTGAACCATTTCAATTATGTGATGAATTCATAGCATATATTTAAATTTATTATGGGGAAGCTTCTCTTGAGTGAGAATACTTACGCCTTTATGTATTGAATTTTTTCTCTAATATTTCTTATTTACAAGCTTGAGTGAAAATATATAAATATTAAATATTTTAACTCCAATATGAGAGAGAGAGAGAAGGGATGGAGAAGAACAAAAATCAATTAAGAGAGGTACAAATCGAAGATGTCCTCGATAATCTATTTCACATAGACCACTTAGAGGTTGTAACATGTTAGAGGCTATTGTAGTACACGAGATCTGGGATTGAGTTAGTTGGAAGCAGTGGAGTGCATTGTTGTGAAGGCAGTGTTCTGAAAGGAAGGACATTTAAGCTCAATATGTGGTTGTTTTACTTAAAGTGACAGTTAGGTTGAAGATAACAGATTGTGATGTTGTTGTTTAAGTAGAACTAAATTTAAATAAGATGATGTCATTTTTGCAATGTCGTTTAATTCATGTAGAAGTTGAACTGTAAGATTCTTTTGTAGTTTACACTGATTCATCTATAAAAGGAAGCCGTGGGTTGGGAATGAGGCCAACTCTGGTATTCAAGTCACAATTGACTTCTCTCTCTCTCTCTCTTTCTCTCTCTAATTCTTGGAGAATTTTGGAGGGTGATGTCCTTGAATTACATTAGTTCTTTGTAGAAGATATAAGGGGTCCATTACATTTTGGTAACAAGAGTCAGTCATGACAGAAGGAATGAGATCATATGCATAGATTTTGGATTATGTGAATCACTTGTGACGACAACAAGAAAGGCAACAAAAGCAGATTGAAGATGTAATTGCGGGATTAGTTCAGCTGTAGGAAACAACAAGATTGGAAAGGGAAAATCATGACAGGAAGTTTGCAGAGTTGCTTCACTAGATTTCAAAGATTTCTTGCAATGCTTAGTCAGAAGTTAAGAAATGTACAAGATCCTCATCACTTGAGAGATGGCAAAGGGCAAGAAGGCATGGGGGAAATTCAAACACGGGAGAAAGACCCAACATGAGGGGAATCAAGTTAGATTTTTCAAAATTTGGTGGAAAAGATCCTTCAGCGTGGATTTATAGAGCCAATCAATACCTTTTGTATCATCAAGTACCTCCTGGTCAAAGGATTTTCTTGGCTTCTTTCCACATGGATGATGATGCTTTGATATGGTTTCAGGATGCTAGTGAGGCTGGAACCTTTCATTCTTGGGAATAATTTGTTTAGGTAGTGCATATTTGATTTGGGTCATCTGCTTATGATAATCCCATGGAAGCTTTGACACATTTAAAACAGGTTCATTCTGTTACTTCCTATAAATCTGAATTTGAGTTGCTTTCCAATCGTATTAAGGGTATTTATGTGATCAGTGCAAAACTGCAAGTACACAGTATCATAGTTTTATAGTAAAGTGATGAGAAGAGTATCGTCCTTAGGGATTGGTAACTTACTTTTGACAAGTATCGAAATTATATTAATTTTGAATTTATTTAGAAAAGTTACTAAGATTTTTGCAATTGCAATTTGAAATAAAATCAGTTCAAAGAAAGTATTCAAGGAAAAGAAAACTATATGTTTGAAGATCAAATTAATGGGAAAGAAAACTTCTAGGAAATCGATTTCACCTAATCCCTCACTATGCTTTACTCATCTAACTAATTGAATTTAATTCTCTCTATTTGTTAGCAAATCTCCAAACTCATCCAAAAGCCTTTTTCGATAGTCAATTGGAAATATTCTTATATCTCATTTTACACAAGAGTATGCAAAATAATAAAGGAAGAAAGCATTAAGACCAACAATTTTAGTACTACATAGGTTCATATAAGTCTTTCGATCTCTATATTCACCTATCTTAAAATATCCAAGTTCTATCCTATAATCCCTCTTTCGACATCAAATCAAAAGATCAAAATCATCTAATTAATGGCCAATTAATTAGAAGTAATAAACTCAGAATAAATCAGATAAATATGAAAGAGAATTACAACTAGATTGCATCATTTTCCTAGAATAAAGAAATTTAGGTCATGCTAAAAATTAAATTCAACATAAACGAATTCACTATAATTTTTCTGAGAGGAATAGAAGAAAATGAACACTAAAAAATACTCTCGCCGTAGTCCGTTCTCCAAGTCGCAGCGTCCTTCTCTTTCTTTTTTTGCTCAGTTACATCCCTTTGCTTTTCTTTTTCTTTTTCTGCTCAGTTCCATAGCTCGCTCTATTTCTGAATTCGAAATTGAATTATTTTTTTTCGTTCGTGTGTGTAGACCAAGTCATACCAAAAAGTCTAGCCCCTTTTCATCTATGCGTGAGTAGTGCGTAGTTTGGTAGAATAAGTTCTAGTCAAGTCCATCATGTCTCTTCCTTTTTAATTTGATGAATATCTTTTTTATTTTATTTTATTTTTATTTATTTGTTTTAACTTTTTCTCCTCTTGGTAGTTAGACACGAATAGAATAGATTCAAAATCACTTCTCTTTACCAACGTCTCAAGCCAAGTCAAACCACTTGCTTTGTGTATATCCATTCAAGAGCTCAGAAAATCCCACGCATGCCAACTTCTCTTTTATTCAGCAGCTCCTATATTCAAATAAAATCTTCATTTAAATGAGAGAGTTCCTAAACAATAGGCTTCTAAAATCTGGATATTTTTTTCTTCAAATCTGCAATAACATTTAAATGATGATAATGAAGCCTAAAATCAACAAAAATAAATAAAATTAAGCTAAATTTCAAAGTTAAGAAGTGATAAAATATACTAAATTATGCAAGTCATCATTATGAAAAGAACAAATGGAGTTGTTTTTTAAGTGGTTTAAAGGATGAGGTGCGATTACCAGTAAGAATGTTGAATCCCTCTTCTTTGAATGATGCTTTTGGATTGGCAAAAATCCAAAAACAATATGTGTGGAGTACAAAAAGGTTGTGGAGAGGTAATTCTACTGATTTTCATTAGTCGAATTCTAGTGGTTCTATTTTGGGAACCCTTAGAGTGGCTACTGCTAGGTTGCCTTAACAAAAAATAAGTAAGACTTAGATGCAAGATAGAAGAAAAAAGGCTTGTGTTATTTTTGTGATGTTAAGTGGCAGCTTGGCCATAAATGCACAGGACCAAAATGTATTTGTTAGAAGGGATGGAGATGGGAGCAAGTAGTGATAGTTTAAGGGAAGAGGAGTTGGCTGTTGAGGAGATGCTGGAAGAGTCTGAGTTTGCAAACATAGCTTGTTTCTTTGCAAGCTATGATTGGAACTCCAACTACTAAGACTATGAGAGTGGTGGGGCGGATTAATAAAAGAAGAGTAGTAGTATTAATTGATTCTGGCACTACCCAAAATTTTGTAGGCACTACCCAAAATTTTGTAGATACTACACTGGTAAGCAAGTGTGGATTGGTGGTACAACAAGGGCAACTTATGCAAGTTAAAGTTGTTAATGGTGAGGTTGTGAGTAGTAGTGGTAAGGTGGCTGAGGTTGGAATATAGATACAAGGTACAAGATGTATTGCTAATTTCTTTACTTTCACTCTTGGAGATTGTGATGTGGTATTGTGAGTTAATTGGCTCTCATCATTTGGGCCAATATTGTGGGACTTTTCAAATTTAAAAATGCAGTTTGCTTATAAGGAAAGGCAAATTTGTCTTAAAGGCCTTACATCACCTACTACTAGTTTAGTAGTTGATAAATAAATTTCTATGATTTCTAAAGTGGGGTCCAAGGGATTCGGGTTACAGTTGATGTCTATGAAAACCGTGAAGGATCAGAATACTTCTTTCTTAGAAGTTCTTCACTTGTTGCAGAAATTTAAGAAGGTTTTTGATGAACCTATTGCTTTTCCTCCATATAGGGCTCGAGATCATCAGATAATTCTTAAAAAGGATATTGTCCCTGTGCGTGTCAGGCCATATAGGTATCCTTATTTTCGGAAAACAGAAATAGAGAAGATTGTGTCTGAATTGCTTAAGTTTGGTGTGATTAGGCCCAACCAATCTCCATTTTCATCTCCTGTATTGTTGGTGAGGAAATCTGATGGGTCTTGGAGGATGTGTATCAATTATAAAGTGCTTAATGAGACCACTATTAAAGACAAATACCCAATACCAGTTGTTGACGAGTTATTGGATGAGCTTTTTGGCCCAACAGGTTTTTCTAAACTAGACCTAAGATCTGGTTATCACCAGATTCGAATGAGGGATGAAGATGTGCCAAAGACGACATTTAGAACTCATGAGGGATATTATGAGTTCCTTGTCATGTCATTTGGATTCAGTAATGCTCCCTTAACACTTCAAGCACTTATGAATGAAGTTTTTAAATCCTTTCTTAGGCAGTTTGTCATTGTATTTTTTGATGGCATTATTGTCTCAAGTAAGGACCTGGAATCCCACTTAACTCATTTGGCCACTGTGTTGAGTACACTTGAGCATAATCAGTTATTTGCAAAGAAGTCAAAATGCCATTGTGCTTGTTTAGGAATTGAGTATCTTGGCCATTTGATTTCAAAAGATGGGTTACCTACTGATCCAAAGAAGCTGGATTCAATGGTGTCCTGGCCAATCCCAAAAACTCTTAAGTCATTGAGAGGTTTCTTGGGATTAACAAGTTATTACAGGAACTTTATCTATGGATATGGTCAGATAGCTGCACCTTTGACCTTATTGTTGAAAAAGGTGCATTTCAATGGTCTAAAACAACAATGGTCTAGTCCTCATGTTTTGTGTTTGCCTGACTTTAATAAGAAGTTTGTGGTGGAATGTGATGCATGTGGAGTGGGTGTAGGGGTTGTATTGATGTAAGATCACAAGCCATTGGATTTTTTGAGTCAAGCTCTCAAATGTAAGAATTTAATGCTTTCTACCTATGAGACGGAGTTGTTGGCACTTGTCATTACTGTTAAAAAATTGAGGCCATATTTGTTGGGGGTTGCTGTTGTGGTTAGAACTGATCATCATAGTTTAAAATACCTGTTAGAACAGAAAGTTGGGACAGTTGCACAACAGAGGTGGATTTCCAAGCTATTGGGGTATGAATTTACTATTGAATACAAGAAAGACATTGAAAACAAAGTAGCAGATGCTTTGTCTAGAAAAGAAGCCTCATATGACACTTCATGGATGGCTGTTGTTTCTTTTCCTACTCCAGTTTGGCTAGAAGAGCTAAAGCAAGCTTATGTTTCAGATAAGAAGGCACAAGAGCAATTTGCATTATTGCTAGATGGTTCTTCCACTTCCTCATTTTCTATTAAGCATGGCCTTTTGTTTAAAAAATGTAGGATTTATATACCTAATAATTCTTTCTTGAAGTTGAAGATTTTGAATTTTGTGCATGCTAGTCCATCTGCTTGACATTCTAGCTTTCATCAATCATTACATAAAGCATGACAAGATTTTTATTGGCCTGGCTTTAAACATGAAGTGTAGTAGTATATAAGGGAGTGCGATTTGTATCAAAGGAATAAGGTGGAATATGTTTATCCTGCTGGTCTTTTACAGCCTTTACCCGTACTTGCACATATATGGACAAACTTATCCATGGATTTCATAGAAGGCTTGCCAGTTTCTAAAGGATATTCTATCATAATGGTTGTTGTTGACAGATTATCTAAATATTCACATTTTATGGCCTTAAAGCATCCATTTATAGCATCTAAAGTTGCATCATTATTTTTTGACAATGTATTCAAGTTGCATGGCATGCCTCAAAATATTGCTTTAGATAGAGGTGCAACTTTAACAAGTTCTTTTTGAAAAGAAATTTTTTAAGCTTCAAGGGGTGACACTCTCTTATCTTCTACTTGCCATTCTCAAAGTGATGGTTAAACCAAGGCTGTTAATAAGTGCATTGAGCATTTCTTGAGAAGTTTTATTGGGGATAAGCTTAGGATGTGGTTTGAATGGTTAACCTTGGCTAAATGGTGGTAATACCACTCCTCATTCTTCAACAAAGATGACTCCCTTTGAGGTAGTGTATGGAAGACCTCCAATTAAGTTGTAGTCTTATATTCTTGGCATTACTGCTAACCAAGTAGTTGATGAGATTCTTAAGACTAGAGATCAAATTTTGTCTACTCTCAAGCTTAACTTGGCTCCTACTCAAGAGAGAATGAAGTTTCAGGCTGATAAGAAGAGAATTGAAAAGGAATTGGTTGTGGGGGATTGGGTGTATTTGAGATTGCAATCTTATAGACAGTAGTCATTGGTGGCTAGAAGAAATTTTAAACTTTCTCCTTGCTTCTTTGGAACCTTCCAAGTTGTTCAAAGGGTGGGACAAGTGGCTTATAAACTGGATTTGCCTCAACATAATTCTATTCATCCAATTTTTCATATATCATGCCTTAAGAAGAAATTGGGTCAACATCACTCTCCACTTTCATCTTTGCCTCCAAAAGATTTGCAAGGGGAATTGGCACTTGAACGAAAGGTTATCCTTTAGTGCAGAAGTAGACAAGTGAATAATAGAGTTGTGGTTGATGTCTTAGTTCAGTGGAAGGGAGCTATTGTTGATGATGCAACTTGGGAGTCCTATTGGGAGCTGCGTAATAGATTTCCTCATCTTGTGGGCAATGTGTTTTGATAGGAGAGAGTATGTTAGGGGCTGTTGTAGTACACGAGATTTGTGATCGAGTTAGTAGGAAGCAGTGGAGTGCATTGTTGTGAAGGTAGTGTTCTGAAAGGAATGGCATTTAAGCTCAATATGAGGTCGCTTTACTTAAAGTGACAATTCGATTGAAGATAACAAATTGTGATATTGTCGTTTAAGTAGAACTCAATTTAAACAAGACACTGTCGTTTTTGCAATGTTGTTTAATTCATGTAGAAGTTGAACTGTAAGATTCTTTTGTAGTTTACACTGATTCATCTATAAAAGGAAGCTGTGGGTTGGGAATGAGGCCAACTCTTGTATTCAAGTCACAATTGACTTCTCTCTCTCTCTCTCTCTCTCTCTCTCTCTCTAGTTCTTGGGATCTGGAGGGTGATGTCCTCGAATTACATCAGTTCTTTGTAAAAGATATAAGGGGTTCATTAAATAACGCCTCGAAACTTTTAAGCTTCTGTTTTAGAAAAATTAGGGTTTCTGATTTTTAAGTACATTGAAATTGGGCCATAGACTTGAAAATTCATTGAAAGCCTGTTAATGATTATTGGACAAGTTGGGTATCCTGTGATTCGATTTAGGCTCCACCCATGAAAAATTATTAAATTGAGAGTTAAGATCTGCAGGCCCGATTAATACAAGACAGAGTTGGACAAACCCAAGACCAATCTTATTGTGCTAAAATGAGGATTCTATTAGCGGGCCACAAGCCCATAAAAAGTTGCACGCCTTCTTAAACTTTCCCAATTGTTGTTAAACAAAGTCCACTCTGTTCAAGGCCCCAAGCCCATCCTATTTTACGGGACACAAGTAAATGCATCATGATAGGGCCGTTTGATATGTCCACTTCGGGTGTTAGATGGATATTACTTTTTGACGAGGAGAGTTATGTAGATGTTACGATCAGTTCTTAATTAGATCGTATTTGTGTAATTAGATAAGCAGTCTACTGGAGTTTATTATTTTAGCAAGGTCTCATTATATGAGTTCTTTTGTAGGTGAAATGCATGGCTACTTTGATGTGGATAACAATGCATCTTTAAAAGAGTAATGATACCCGTATTTTCACAACATATTTGATAACACAAGTTTTAAAGTGAGGGTGTTTTTGTAAAGTGATGTTATTTTTATAAAGTATTTTACTAAATTACTATTCATTTTAAAACATGATCGTGTAATGTGTTGTGAAAAGTGATGTTCGTTTGCCATTTTTCTTGGTGTAAAACGTGGCTATTGATTACTGATACTACCATGTGACTGATACTAAGTTGGCGAACAGAAAAGACATACAAATGGGGAGAAAAGGAATATCATTACGGTACCAAATTCATCAGGTCTTTTAGCAACAATCTACATAGAGTTTTATTCCGTTTCTTAATTTCACACTAAAAGAAAAGCTGCAAATGGCTATTCACAGAGTATCCAAATAGCCAGTAATTGGAAGAAAAACTGCTGGAAAAGATAATAGAATTTTGATTTATACCCAACATTAATTTAAAGAATATGCGGTTCAGCCGGCCATTTACTGTAGAGCCCCGTTAGTACAAAGCCATTGACCAGTGAAGATTGCGGTACAGTTGAGGTTGGGATTGACTGAATTAAAGAACTCGTCAGTTAAGTTGAATTTCTGCTTGATGTTAAAGCAAATGTCTCCGGTTTGAACACCGTAGATGGAATTACAAACCAGGGTGGGATTTGGCTTCAGGAACCCTGCAGCGTATTAATTCAACATCGAAAGCAAAAAGATGTCAACTTTCCAATGGACATGATAAAATAGATCAAAAATAGATTATAGTCTAGGAACAAAATTTACCACCAGGAAATTGACTTTCAGCAACAGAGAAGATAAGGAGAAGAGAGAGCATCAAAACCATGTTAAGACTCGTTGCAGTTGAGTTGCTAGACTTGGCCATGTTGATATATATAAATCTCTATTTGCTTCTCTTTTACTTTTGTAATAGGCGTTCTTGAAGTTGGTTTTGTTCTCCATCGACCCCTCCTATTTATAATACACAATCAGTGAAATTATCAAGAAATTGGGTAAAGATAACAGTACTTGGCCTGCATCAGAGTTGCACACACGAGTGATTATGGACAACAATGTTTTCTTGTTGGCCAGAATGGATTGAGTGCGATAAACGTGATAGGTTTTCTAGGAAGATCTTCTAACTTAGCACATTAGAAAATTATTTTTCTTATTTTAATGAGCCATTAGAATAGTATTGAATCTAGATCAATATACAGTGCTAATTAAAAACTTAATTCTTTTCTTTAAATTAAATATAAATAAAAATTATTACTTTGTTAAAAACATATGAAAAGAAACAAAAATAAAAAGCATGGCGTCCACCCTTGGCACAACTTTGTTAACAAGAAGGAAACATTCAATGTTATTCAAATCCCTTATCTTGAGTAATCCGCTTCATATAATTTCTCGAAGTTCGGCTACAAGCTGAAAAAGCCGGCCTCCTCTCTTATGACAACTCTGATCTTCTCACTAATTCCTTGCTCTTATAAATAGGAGGCTTGTATGGAGATCAAAACCCACCAGGGGAGTTTTTAGAAGATAAGTGCATTAAATAGAAGCTAGCAAATATATATTTAAGAGAGAACAATGGCCAGTTCTAGCAAGGCAACAGCAGCGATTATTAACGTAGTATTGATGCTCTCTCTTCTCCTCATCTCCTTCTCTGTTGCTGAAAGTCGATTTCTTGGCGGTAAGCTCTGGCCTATACATATGGCTATTACAAGTACTCCATGAAAATCTATAGCATGCAGTAAAATATTTACATAGATCATAATGAAGACTTTGACATTCATTTAATTTCTTTGATAATGGCATTGAATAAATACGTGCAGTTGGGATGGTGAAAGAGGAGGCAGCGGGCATTCTTTGTGATGTTGTGCATGGTGTAGAAAGTGGAGAGACATGCTCTGGGCTTGTTGAGAAGTTCAAGTTGAATGCTGAGACCTTTACTTTGATCAACCCTAACCTCAACTGTGATGCACTCTTCGTTGGTCAATGGGTCTGTATTGATGGGGCTTCAAACTAAACGTACAATATCTTAACTATGCATTTGGAAATAATAATTCCCTGCATGAACGATGCATGCATGGAGAGGAAAGAACTAATATTCTTTCCCCATTTATTTTGAATTATGTGTCAATGGCCATATTAATGTGACATTGTTGTTGATGTTGAAATCATGAAATAAAACTCTCCCTCATGTTTTTGTTACAAAACATTATTTGTGGCAATGTATAAAATGAGAGAACGCATGCATTAGTGTGTGGCGAGGAATCACCATCTCAAGCAAAAATACATGTATTCATAAACATGGTGAGGAATCATCCTCAGAGCAATTACCCTCTACACAAAAATCAATATTTATAGAATTGTACATGTTGTCGAGGCGAGGAATCACCCTTTTCTCCAGCACGTAAAACTCGCAACAACAATCACATAGCAGCTCATAGTTATCACATAGAAATTCATCACATAGACATTTGTCGCCTGGCTAATAGGGGGTAGGCCACTCCACCGATTGGAATTGGGAAATCTCTCCCACAGGTTGACTGTCACTCAAAGATATACATGTTGCACCGGGGAACGTTTACCCACCCAATCAAATCGAAGACACCAACACATGATATGCATGGTGGATCCTTCATCCCATCTATCAAGTGATGCCAACACGATACTGCCCGAGCTTAATCATTCACTAGGACTCTCTCTACTCGTATGAAGCTCACGACGACATATCTTAGGAATGGACCAAGGAATTTCCTGTCTCGTCCCATGATGATTGACATGCAATACTTACGCATACAGAGATATAAACTCACATAGAGAAATCACCAAAAACAAATGCATTCAAATCTAAAAAATCACAAAGTGAAACTACTCGTCAACATAATGACAAAAATATTTATTATTTCATTATCAGAAAGGAGGAGATTACAGAGTATGCATATGCTAAAATTTCATAACATCCTCACACAACATTTACCCTCATTCATCGACATGTATTTTCTTAGAAGCTAATCTACCTCACTGTGTTAGGAATACGGCAGCGCTACGTTGCTCCTTTTTTTTTTTTTTTGTCTCATTTGAAGTCACTTGCTTTAAAGAAGAGTCTGAATCCAATGGCTATAAGGTGTTTACGATCTCAAAAGTTAGATTTTGGCTCTTACATTAAGCCTTTTATTCATCAGGTGTCCTTCTAAATTAAGACAAGCTTGGATAGGAGTCCCGTCTCAGTTGTCCCACTATAGGATGATAAAGACAGGTTGGCATCACACGTCCTTACGGCCTGCATTGAGTCTAATCTTCAGTTTCTCTTCTCTCTCACGTGGCATCGAACCATACCTTTAGGTTTAGATGATATGATTTGCCAAGTCATAATCCTTCGTAGACCCACTTCAGATGTGACAATTCAAATAGAGTATGGGCTTCTGCGTATGCCACTTCCACCTTCTAAGCACTTCACTAAAATCCTAGAAAGCTCATATGTGTCAACAAGGACCTTGTTCTTGACCGTTGCTTGCCTTAAGCTCATTCTTTGCCTTTTGTGACGACCAAGAGTGTTGCTAGAATGAGCTTAAGGCAAGCAATGGTCAAGAACTAGGGCACTCCATCACTCCATGTGTGTTTAATTTGGGCAAAGAGAGAGATGGAGTGACCCAATTAGAAATTTGGTTTGGTACTAGGTATCTAACGCCTTGAGAAAGGCCTAAGCCCATGAGTGTTTCGGCCTCTATAAGGAATTAGGGTTTTGAAGCCGAATAGAACTTGGGGACATGCCCAACCCAAATTCTTGGACACCACATGTCATCCAATGTAGCTTATAGTTAGGACTTGATGAATCTAGACTGAATTGAGGGAAGAGAGGTGAGAAAGTCTAGGGTTTGGCCTCACACGCCTACCATAGAGGATCACCCACCTTCTTGCCATGTGTGATGCATGCAAGAAGGCTTGCTTGTAAGAAGAGGCATTTTGACACTTGTCACTATTAGAGAGAGATTCTAGAAGAAAGATTATGAGGTTATGGAAAGTGGAGTCTAGGGAAGGCCAAGAGACCTTGCATGGCAACAATAGAGAAAAAGTGTTTTTGCTTTTTGCCATGTGTCATGCATGCAAGAGAGAGAGAGAAAGGATGCCTTGTCTTGGGAAGGGGCGAAATCTACATGGGAAATAGAGAGAGCCACATGCCTATGGAGCTTTTAGAAGAATTTTGTGAAGGGTACACTTGAGGTGGACGGCTAGGGAAAGGGGACTTGTGCATTGCCACCCCGAATGACCAATCACGCATTGTCCAAGAAATTTGTAGAAGAAAAATCTCCTTGGAAAGAGATGAAGATTTCGGCCACCATGCACACACTCACACTCATCACATGCTAGTTGGCACACATGTAAGAGATTGATGAAGATCTTAACTTGATGAAAGACCATTTAGCCATGACATTCATTGAACCAAGATATGAGGTGGAGGGCAAAAGTGGAATAGGGTTTCGGTTTTGAGGTAGGAGGCGCCACTTGTCCAAAAGTTCTATTGTGTTCCCAACAAAATCAAGTGATGAGAAAGAGAATGAGGCCTTAGGGTGAGATGCCACTTGGCATCCATGCAAATGAGCTTGGCTTGTGCTAGAAGCTTTTTGTGTCTATAAAAAGGGAGGGTGCCGAAAACACCATTCTTTTAGTCACTGGGAGGATTTTGTTTGAGAAGCATTCGGCCACCACCTTTCTCTCTACTTTCCATCATTTTCTCACCATCCAAACACTCTTCACATTAATCTTTTCTCACCCAAACATCATTTTGAGAGCAAGCAAAACTAGAAGATACTTCTAAGGAGAGAATCGTAGAAGCTTGCTTGTTATCGATTGTTGATTTTTGTAAGAGCATTCACATTGATTTATGCATATACATATGCAAAATCACCCCTTTTAGAAATCCACTTTGTTATTCAAGCAAAACTCTCACATTGGCTTATGCATATTTGAGGTAAAATAATAATAAAATATTATTTTATTATTATTAATTTTTTGCCTAAATTTTTTTATAAAGTTTGCAATTTTATTATTATTAGTTTTTTGCCTAATCTTTTTTTATAGAGTTTGCAATTTTATTATTATTAATTTTTTGCCTAACTTTTAGCACCCAGTATGTACAGAGAGAGAGAGTGGGAGGAGGGAAGTGGGGGAGAAGTGGGATGAAATAATCCTGTTGGGGGTTGGGGAGAGAGAGAGAGAGTGGGAGGAGAGAGAAATAATTAGTAAAATATATTTTGTAGAGTGAATAGTAGATCTCCAAATTTGTATAGTTACTGTTCATAGCTATGCAAATATTTGGAGATGTATAATCCAATGTTGAGAAATTTAGGCCCATATTATGCAAATATGACTTTGCCCAATGTGAATGCTCTAAGTAAATTTCTAACTTGAATTTGGATATTTTATGTATATGTCATGTGAACTCGTTTGTTGTTCGATTGCATGTTGATACTTGATATAATGATGTTTGCCCATGTGATATAATCTTTTCTATGTATGATTGTCCAATATATGGTTGAAATGTTTTATTACTGATTGGTTCAGATTATAAAAATGGAATGAGAAGCCACCTTTAGGATTCAGATTGCATAATGCTTTACATGTTCATGGATATTTGTTATATGACTGAATCTTTTATAGGATTAAGCCCATGAAATATTTGTCTTTTTATAAGTATGATCACTAGCATGTTTTGGCTACACATGTTTGTGTTATTGATAAAGTTTTATTTAACACATTAGAAGATTCTAAGTTCATGAAAAGTTGACATATTGTATATTTCAAAATTTAAAGGTCTCAGCCATGACCATGGATGAAGTATTACATTTTGTGAATGAAGTTTTAATGATTTTAAAACCACTTCTTGGATATGCTAGGGTTTATATGTTTCAGCAACTACATGTGAATTTTGAATGTTGTTTCTTACTTGTTGTTCAAATGTCTTAGAATTTATATAAAGGAACATGGTCGCATGTTCAAATATTTTCAAGTCGTAACGCGAAATGTACATGAATATGCATATTTATATGTTATATGGTTATGATGAAGCATTCGACATTGCATGTATCCCATGAAAGTTCTAAGTTTCATAATTCATGTCACATGTATTGGGATTGTGAAAATCTTTCAAAAAGAAAATGAGTCTTTTTAAAGTTTTGTCACGACCCTAAAAGTTAGGATAAGGAAATATCCTAGTGGAACTCCCTTGTCCACTCAGGAGTGTCTAAAATGGAGTGGTAACCCCTAGGTCGACTAAATATAGTCTACAAACATCGAATGGTTCCTAAAAGAAAATGATACTAGAGCAGGGTTGGACCTAAAACTAGTGGATGCCCTGCGGTGAAGGTAAAAAGTGATTTGCTGTAATATGGATGATCAAAAGTAAGACGTAGTCACCTTGGTCAAAGTGACCAATGGTTGATGTAGTAACTAGGGGGAACACACAGTGCATAGGGGAACTGTGAAGTATCTATTTACGTGTTAAAAGTCAAAGAAAGGCCTTGAGCTCAAAGTTATGCTATGATATATAAACAAGAACTCGAGTTCACAAGCATGTTAATCAAATAAGTATGAAAATGACGAAAAGATGTTTTATTACATATCTTTTTGAAAATTCAAATGCATAAGTAAAGTCTAATGCTCATGCATTCATTGTTAAGTTTGCTTACATATACTTACGATATCTGTTACATGTTATTTGTTTACTTATTGAAATTTTTTGAAATCTCACTGTTGTAATTTCTACTATCATTCCCCTACTCGAAATGGTAGAAATTGTAACAGGTATAGAAAATCCCAATGATGAAGCGGAAGAGGACATCACCTCCTCTGGAGAAAATCATGCCTAAAATGGTCATGAGCTCGCCCGAGCCTTCCATCTTGGAGCACCTTGAGACGATTGACCAAACAATCACTAAGATACTCTAGGATATTGTGGAGTTTAAATGGCGCAACAATCGGGATAAGGATTGGACCTTAGAGAAACGAGTGAAGCCCGATTCCTTATGAAGAAAAAAAGAAAGAGATAAGGTCGGGACCCCTTTTGATAAATGACTTATTTTGGAAATACTTGATGTATTGGTCCTGAGTTTTGGGAGTCTCTTTTGGAGCAATTAACTCTTTGATGATTCTTATGAAATTTACGTATCGGGATTTATGTGCTTCGGTACCATGATATCAATCTTAGTTATTTGACCTAAGTAGACTTTCCGCTACGATATACTGCATACTGCTCATTATCATTAGGTATATTGCATCTTAACTGTCATGTATAAGGGGTATGTGGTCTTGTGTTTCATGTCCCGACGCTTCAGTCTTAGTCAAATCCCAAGTAGGGGTTGGGGGCGTCACACCTTTGTACATTGCTCAGTTTTGCTAAAACTATGAGCCTCTTTGGCTCCTTATTCTCACCTATACTTGCTTTGCATACCACCGCTACCTCGTTTTCCACCAAGTCGAGGGAGGATCATCTTTGCCTTCCAATCAATAAGGAAAGGCTCTCTTCTTCGCATTCTTTTTGCTCCTAGATGGCAGTTTACCCTATCTCGCTAACATTCTCCTCAGATCATTGCAAACACTTACCTTGCTTTATGGTTTTGAAGAAAACTACTGAATCTCCTAAGATAACTTTCCATTTTGACAACCAAGTTTCTATGTTATGCTCACCATTTTAAATAGTAACCTAGCTATGAGGTGGGTAGTCCAACAAGTGAGGTGCTAAAGTTCTGGGCACAATAATTACCAACTCTTGTGATTGTAGGATCTTCACACTAGTTATGTACGAGAAGTCCACCAACATAAACAACTATATATCTAAAACCTACTTTATTCGATAAATCTTGTTAGACTTTCAGCACAATACTACTGCCACATTGAAAAAAGACTTGCGAATCAATTTCATAGCCAACGAGATAGGTGATATTCATGCTCCCTATTGCCATTATTGACGAGGAAGAATTGGACGATGAATACCAAAAGAACAAGTTTGACCAAGGTTATGTACGGGCACCACTCCTTGGCACAGTCTTTGTTCCAGTATGTAGAAAAGATGTGCCACCTATGAAGGTCGACTCATATGCTACCCCGTCACCACAATAGAATGATACTACAAATTTTCTCAACGATGATACTAGTGATGAAAAGTGGGTGGATAGCATTACATAGTGATGGTGACTTAGACACTGATGATGGTAAATTGAGAAACATTGTGTACTATGTCCTACGTAATTCAAATAATTAGAACTGTTCATCTGGATCAGATTTTTTCGTGCCCAATCTAGAATAACTAGGTTCCAGTTAACAAATTTGGGCTGGTACCCGCATAGAAAAACCCAAGTACACTTGGTCTGGTACAACTTATTTTTTTGTTCTTTGATTTAAATGTTTTGATTTTTTTGGGTTATTTTTAGCAACTAAATAGACATAAATTCAAAAGAAAAATGCATATTATGTCCAATGAATTATTCATTATATGATTTTTTTTACTTTCTTCTCCACATAACTTTTTATTGGTGGTCAAGGAACATGAACATGTACTTTGGCCCATTGTCGGTTTTCTTACTAATTTTCTTTTAAGCATTACATGCATTGCAATGGAACGAAGAGACATTGGTACAACCTATACTTGATCTTGGGGATGATGGGCTATGGAAGTAACACAATTAAGCTGGGTTAGAATTATTTACTAATTGGTATTTTTGGAAATTAAAGATCGGTCCTAATGCTAATAAATGATGATAATTTGATTGAAGATTCCAAATGCATATAAACTATGTAATATGTGGTTTTCATATGAACAATGTAATATTATTTTATAAGCAATTTTCTTTTAAAAAATTAAATAAATATAGTTTCAATGCTGCATCAACATTTTTTCATGAAAAAATATTCATAACATGCAGGTTTTGATTTAAAAAAAAAAAACCAAGTGCATCCCGAAACCCAAGTTTTTAAAAACCGGTTTCAATCTGGGTTCTGGCCTGGGCTAATCTAGGTCCTAGTTTCGGCCCGGTTTTGAAACCCGGGTTCCGATCTGGTTATACCCAGGTTCCAGGGGTCGAAACTCGGATGTACAGTCCTACAAATAATATATAATGTTGTACTCTAATGCATTAACTTACTTATATTATTAGAGGCATAGTACACTAGTTAGACGTAACACCACTATTGAGTACGATGAGATCCAATTGGTATCTACATAATTCAGGTACGTTTCTTAGATAATATTTGTTCAGTACAAATTTACACACGTTGGAGTACAGCAAGGTCCTAACTATCATATTGAAAAAGCATTTCAATATATGCTGACCCCATGATATTCTCCTTGTTGTATGAACAACTAGCTTCCATAGGGATGTTTGCGGATTGGGCCGAAACTGCATTCTTGAAACCAAGATGATAGCATTCATCATCTTATCTTTATGGGGAGAATTTGTGAAGGCATGTATGTAGCCTTTGCATTGTTTTGTTTGTGGTTTACATTCAAATTGAATATAAACTAGCCACATAGCTAATCGACTTATCTCCCAATTGTTGTGGTGACTTGGTATACGAAGTAGTACGTGCAAATATTTAATGACTATATTGGAGAAATTAGTATTTGAATTGATGTACACTTGCGGTTATGAAGAAAACTTTAGCTGGATGTTTTCAATGTGTACACATGAATGTAAGGATCATACCATGGCTATGCCATGTGTAGATGGAAATGATCAAATTTGGTTGTACTATTAACTATACATCCCGTGGATGTAATTAAGCATAAACGAGGATAAAGTGGGAACATTACGGAAATAAGAATTGCCCAGAAAATAGCCTTAGAAATTGCATAAAACCTCAACCTACAATGTTGATAATTATAAAATATCCATACAACTATCTCTATGAAAGCTGCAAAATAGAATATAACTTCTACTTTGCGCTTCAAATCAATTGTGATCTATGTTGTAATTGTTAGTCATACGATGGAGAATACAGTCTACATTGTCTAGTGTCCGTAACAAGACCTCGTGATAACGTGCAAAATGAGCTTGAAGTTCTATTTTTCGAGTAGCCAAGGAAACCTGTCCAGCTTGGAGGTCAATCAATGTATTATAAAGGCAAGATAATGTTTTTGGTATCAAACTCAACTAGCTCACTATGCTAGTTAAATGTATGCCCTTTAAAGATTGACCACCAAAAGTACTTGCTATTGCACTTGGGGTTGATCGCGTATGGTTGTGCAGCCAATGAACCTTGTGTGAGTATGAGTGGTGCTAAAAAACAATTGAGTGTACTAAATTATGGAGAACTCAATAGTCTTAGTATTAAAAGCTCACCATATATGATACCTAGGGCTATAGATCTAGACTAGATTTTTTTTTTCCGGTCTAGTCTGGATCCCAGTGATTTGGGTGAATCCGGGCAATTATCTGCCCAAATTGGATCCGGGCGGGTATTCTACCTAGGCGGGCTTGGGTACGGAAAATGGATTGGGTATGTGGATACAGGGTATTGATCCGGTAATCACATCCTTTTTTTTTATTATTATTTTAACAATGTTCGGCTACATCGTTTTGCATGTTACTGGATTAAAACCCACGTCTTCTCGAGTCTTGACACGCAGATTTCCCAACTCTCTCTCTCTATATATATATATATAGATGTCACCAGAATCCTAAGTTAGATCATTTGATGCTGCCATTGGTTGTCATCACAAAGAAAGTCTTCGGTATGGTTCTCTCTCTCTCTCTCTTTCTCTCGTAGATATGGTACCCTTTCTTGTTCAATCTTTGTGTCATCGAAACTCTAACTCATTCTGAGCTGCCATCGCTGTTGGTTGCCGTCATAGAGAAAGTCGTCGATATGGTTCTCTCTCTTTCTCTTTCTCTCTCTCTCTCTCTCTATGATGCCCCCAGACCCCCGCTTGAGATGTAACGGTGACTTGGAGTGTCTGGACATGCAACACAAGGTTACATACCGCCGCTCATGACAATTAATATGCAATAATCCTAATATGCAACTAGCAGTATGCAATAATCGTAGTGAAAAATAGGGTGACCTATAAAAATTTATGCTAGAATGAACCAAACATCCCAATAATATTAATAATCATAAGTTCAAACTTAGGATATCATTTCCTTAATACAAAACACTTAATCTAAGTTCCATGGTTAGATCAAATCTTTTATACGCATAGAAGTATGAAGAGTCAATGCTTACGAGTATCAAAATTATATCTAGTTTTCGCTCAAGGTCTGTCTTCTCTTCAATCATCTCTATCCAACTGTCCAACCTATTCGTCCTCTACCGGTCTTGAAACAACTTCTATCATTCTAGGGGGAATGACAGTGGGTCCACAAGAATGAGATTTACTTGAAATCTTAGTTAGTTAAACAACCAACTTGCACATAGATAAGATATGCATGATTAATGATAAATATGAGATGCAGAGAAATCAGTCTGTGTTTGTCATTCAGGTTCCTTAACATTTCTTAGAGAAACTTCATTGCACATTTCTTTTGAAGAACTTTTTTCATTTTCTTGATTAAAAAACATGATATTTTGAAAGAGAACATTTCATACCTCATTGCTTTCAAAAATATAAAATTTCATTGTTATTAAAGCCATCATTAATATATGTATAGGAGCAACATGGTTCCCCCATATGCAGTGTGAGCACCTACCGGTGACTGTAGCATAACTTATGTTGACACTGCGTCTTTGTTTGTAGACATTGATCTCAATCCATTGGTATCGTAACATTTCATCATAAGATATGCACCCACCAGCATTAGGTGCTTTATATGACTTCGCTCCAGCATTCTTTAAAAAGAATCTATTCGAAACCCGTTGACAGTTTTTGGTCAACCCAAGAGTTACTACTCCATTTTTACTCACTTCAAAGTGGACAGAATAATTCTACTAGGATAATTCTTCATCCTAGCTTTTGGGGTCATGATAAAATTCATTTTCATGGTTATACTTGAAAAATGTATTTAATGATAAATGCATATGTAGCAAGTTTTCATGTGACATTGACATTTATATGCAATATGCTAAAAATGGTGAAAATTTCACATGTCATGTAAACAAGTAATCAAATGCTCAATGATGTATTATATGTTGTTTCATGCTCAAAATGATATTTAATATGAATGTAACGTTTCCATAAGAATCATAAATAAATTATCTAAGAGTAAGTTAAAAACTGACTTACAAACTTTTCAGCATTGGTGCGGCTATAATAAGACTGTTTCTAAGTTTGGAATTGCATAACGAAGGAATATGTTCATAATCAAAAGGATGAACCAATAATTACGAAATTGCCCCTACAATATCCCAAAATTGCCACTACCTAAATTTTTACTATTTACAATTTGACCCAAAATTCACCAACCTCATATTTTCTATGTTCTAAATCCATATTTGACCTTAGAAGTTCAAAAATCACATAACTAATATGTCAATATCATCCAACCCATGGCATGCAACTTGGTGACCATTTTATGATTTCAAACCTATAGCTTCTTTATATGCATATGTGATCCAATTCCATTAAACATAAATCCATAAAACTTATCTTGGAACATGCTTACAACTTAGAATAATGCTACATGAGTTCATCCCAACACTTAGGCATTGAATAACACCTAGTTCATTAAAAACCTTCAAACCATGTGTGTGCATGACGTTTCTAGCTTCTCTTTGTCAATGCAAGTTTTAAACCCTAGAGCAATTATGCATTTCAATGCCTAACATTATGATAATTGGTTCCTAAAGGTTCTTAAGGCCATCCTTGAGGAAATAAAACATGATATGATAAGATCATTCTCATACAAGTGTGAACCGAATACATAGATGATTAAGACAAGATATAGATTTATAAACCTATTATGACATGCTATTTTTCTCAAATTTAAACCTTCAATAAATCTCCAAAGAAATTAGTAAAACATATAAAATCATCATGACATGTTATTTTCCTCAAATTTAAACCTTCAATAAATCTCTAAAGACATTAGTAAAACATATAAAATCATATCAAGTCATGCCATGGCTAAAAGTTTGACCAAAAGTAATTTATGTCATCAAAACATCAAATCTGACCCACTTTGACGTTAGCATGCTAAACCTTACTTAAACTCAATCAAAACCTCATTCACATGTCATAAATTGAATCATATCATGTCATTCTAACACTTAAAAAAATATAGGGTAAGATTCCTTACAAAAATCATGGCCCTTAAAGCTTCGAACACCACTTCACTCAAGAACTCTTAAGAACTTCAGTCGGTTTCACTCTATTGCTCACTAAGGGGGAAAAATGCTCTTAAGACTAAAGAGAAGGCTTGGAGGAGAGTTGTAGAGAAATGAGGATGTGAGGGAGGTATTTATAGGTTTCAAGAAGGGTGGGAGACATTGGCTTTGGATGAATATGAAGATGAAGCATGGGATTGGGGGAGGTGGGAGGTGAAGTGTTGAGTGGAGTTTTCAGCTTTGTGTCATGGCTTGGTCAACTGAATAATGATGTCAATCTTCATGATTACGCCTTGGAAAGGAGGTAGAAGAAGGCCATAGGTGCAGTGGGCTACATTAGTGCAGAAAAATAAAACCAAAATTCCCAAAGAAATCAATCCATGGCCAACGGTTTTAGGTTCCTTCAAAGCAGTCTAGATTTTGATTCCCTTCTTATCTCATCCTCTTGGTCTGGTTTAGGGGCATTATGACCATCATTGAGTGGACTTACTAGGTGGATAAAGATGTGGGGTTGGTGGCCAATTGGTTAAGCTTGAGCAGAAAAGGAAGGAGAGTGGTTTGGACGCATATGGGTTTCGGTCAAGGTGGATGAGTTTCATCTATCCATTTGCAAATCAGTTGGGCTGGCTTGGGGAGGTAATTGGGTAAGCAAGCACTTTAGTTTTTTGAAGCACTTCCAAGGGGGAAACGCAAGGGAGGTGGCGTGGGGTAGTGACCAAAATAGGTGTAGAACATTCAATTGAATCCTAAGGCCACTCGGTTTGGTTTCAACTAGGCTTGTAATGGAATTGGTTGGGTTTCTTGGAGCTGGTGGTGCCCCTAGCCCCCGCTTGGGATTGGATGGTGGGTGAAATGCGGGAATGTGTAACACAAGGCTACATACCCCTCGTACATTATAGATAATATGCTATGCACCTAAGTACATTAGTAATATTGACTCTCTCTAGAATGTACTTCTAAGTGTAGAAGTGTCAAGTTGTATCAAGGATAAGTCTAGGATCATATTCCACAGGGACAAATGTGATGCCCCGACTCCCATGTACAGAAATGTGAGAATCGTGACGTTGAGATGATGACAACAGGGGTCACGCATTCCAATGATAAGTGCTCAAGTGTATGCAACACGTAAAAAGTATACAACAAAACGTAGCAGATAAAATAAATAAGTCAACTAAGTACTAAAATTTTAAATACAAAACTACCAAAATAAAAGTATCACTAAAAATTATACAATTATCCGTAAAATAAAATAAAAAGGCCAAATACATAGACAAAAAGGGAAACAATTCTCATAATCCAAAGGCGACCACATGTCACTCCTTTCGCGGAGCCGACCACACAGGCGCTTCGTCCTCATCTGCATCAAGATCTATGGTACCATAAAACGGTACCGCAGGTAAGTAATAATCCAAACAACCTACGAGATAAAAATGCATTAATGCAACCAATAATTATGCATGCATATGATGAAATATGCATTAGACCTAAAACATCATTTTTCCCAAAAATGAATATTTTTCAATGCACACCAAAATCCCATTTTGGCCCAAAATATTTCATAAAATCTTTTTTCACCATTTTCCTCGAAAATGGCCCAAAACAATAATCCATCATTTTTCCAAAAAATGATTCACATAAAAGCATTTATCGGACATTGTAGGAGGGAATCACAAGCGGGACTCTACCACCATCCCTACTGCATGCACCATAGGTAGGAATCACAGGCGAGACTATACCACCATCCCTACCACGTGCACCCTAGGCAGAAATCATAGGCGTGACTATACCACCATCTCTGCTTACCACCATCCTTACAGTTCATTTCCACACAAGGGGTACCTATCAGAGTACTGTAGGCGGGAGTGTGACGCCCCCAAATTTCGCTTGGGATTGGATGGACATTTGAAGCGTCGAGACATGCAACACAAGGTTACGTATCTCCGTTCATGACATATAAGATGCAATGTTCGTAACATACATCTAGCATTATGCAATATTCACAGCGGATAATTTTTTTCTTTAGCAATACTATGCAATAAATTCAAATATCCCAAAATGTTTAAAATATATTTCATACATAAAGGCATACTAAACATCAGAGATCACAATACTAGTCCAAAATGATTGTGATCAAATGAGTACTGAAGATGTAACTTCATAGTACATATAGTAATTTTAAGTTAACTACTATATTAACCTTGAAGCCGCACTGTCGCTTAATCGATCGTGTCCAGTTGGCTGTTTCCCAGTTCTTCTTTAGATCCTGTAACAAAATCTACCATTCGGGAGGAATGGTAGTTGGGACTACCATAGTGAGATTTGATTACAAATCTCAGCAAGTTAACATAAAACATACACACAGGTTAATAATGCATGCATGACAGTAAAAGCATAAGTACATAATCAAAATCGTAAGTAATCATAGCATATGGCATAACTTAAACTTGAAACATAACATGAACATGAATGAACTGAACTTGACTTACTTGTCATAGACTTGATCTGACTTGACTTAATGTGACATGAACTTGAAACATAACATTGTCATGGATTTGATCTTACTTGACTTAACTTGACATAAACTTGAAACATAACATTGTCATGGATTTGATCTTACTTGACTTAACTTGACATAAACTTGAAACATAACATGAACATGAGCTTGAGCATAACATGAGTTTGAATTCTTTTTCATTTAACTTGATTAACGTAACATGTGGGTGCTACATGGGTCCCCTAGAGCCATGTGTCCCTGCCGATTACCGCATCACAACACAGGTATCTACACCAGCTGTGAGTGCGTTAATACATACTTCACAATTGTTGTGGCCCCATGTATTCTACGTGTCACAATTGCTGTGTCTCACGTAGTGTATGTGCCACAATTGCTGTGACCCCATACTTCATGCTCCACAGTTGTTGTGGCCCCATGACTTATTAAAATAAAATGTGGCTCCATCGGCGTTAGTGCCTGGTGCGCTCCGGTGACGAACTAGTTAGGTCCCATTCGCAACCTGTTGATTATATTTCGTCAACCCAGGGAATTTTACACCTATTTAGACACTCCAGCGTGAACAAAGGAGTTTTACTAGGATATTTTCCCATCCTAGTACTTAGGATCGTGATTGACATGAATAACTTAACATGATTGTTCTTGAAATACATAAACTGTATTAGAGACAGAATGTGACTTGAATATGAAAGGTCAAAAGCCCTGACGTAACACAACATGACATCTTTAACATAACATGCTTGCAACAGTGAATATACATTACATGACATACATGATATTCTTTTTTTTTTTTGATATTATCTTGATGAATTTTTATCGTAGAAATAAATAGTACTCACTAAGTAAGTTCCCAGGAAAGATCAATCTTTCCTAAACAGAACTTCTAGATTCCCAGGAAAGAATGGAGGGTCACGAGGACACACTTAGAAATTTCCAATCTCCTTAGACAGAACCTCCTTAGATTGTATGTATTCACACTACTTGCAATGTATAGCAATACGTGACAGAATATCTTGTGTAACATATGAATAATTCATGGTAGAATAAATTATGTGTAACATATAAACATGTAATGACTTGGCATAGAATATATAATAACATACATACATATACTATAGTTCATTTACTTATCACCCATATATAGTAAACTGCTAGTAAGTTAAAAGCTAACTTACCTTTGTTTTCGCGTTTCTAGGTAAAACTCAAGTGCGATCACGAGAGACTGAAAGTAGTGATTTTTAAAAGTTATAACTTAATCACTAACAATTAGAAATATAGAAAAATATCAATTTAAGAGTAAAATTATTAATTCACCCTCTACATGTGGAAAAAAAAACCATTATATCCCTAACTTAAGGATTTTGTATCCTAACTCCAAAAATCACCAAAATATATATATCTCATGTAGATTTTATTCTGAACTTAAATATGAATTCAGAAAAATTTAAAACTAAACACAACTATTAAAATTTTATAAAAACTGAAACTTATATAGGCCATTTCCCTTTATTTTTGTTTCTAATTTGTTTTGATCAACCTCTTGATCCATGACTTATAAAGATGTAATCTTCAAACCAAAACATCACATGGTTTAAAAAGGTATCCTAAAACAGATCTAAGCTTTAAACTCAAGATCACATGGTTAAAAATTAACCAAAATATTAATTTAGCCAAGAACATCATCACTTGGCCTATTCGAATATCTCCTTGCATAAAAATTTTATATCTTTGAAACTAATATCAAATATTTTCAAAACAACATTATATCATGTACATAAGAAGCTTAGGATCCTCAAATAAAAATATCAAAGCCATTGTAATAAGAGTAGACCATAAAATATTTATGATAGGTTTGGAAGCTAAGATTTTTCAAAAATTCTCATCTCATCTCAACTCATCATTACACTTTTTTTAAATCTCTCTATAAAATATAATAAATAATTCAACTTTTTCAAATCTCAATACACCTTTTTCAAATCCCAATTCAACTATTTCAAATTTTAAAACTAAAAAATCATATTTTAAACTCTAAAAAAAAACACAAAAATCTCATCTCACCTTCCAAACATATCCAAACTTTCTATACAGAAACTGTTTTTCCTCTTCCAGATTCGAAGTTTCTAAATCTAAGAAAATCTTTCACCAAAACTTTTAATCATGCAACAAATCCTAAACCAATAATCATATACCTATGTTAACAATACTCCATAATAATTTTGGATCAAGATCAATCCATTAACTTTGTCAAAAACTCCAAAATATGACATACTCTCTGGTTATCGCCCAGAATGACCTTTCTGGGTTTTAAACAACTTTTGACTGACCAAATGATCTCCAAATGGAACAAATAAGATATCCAATTAAACTAGACTAAAAAATAAACAACTTTCATGAAAGAAAGTTTGTGATAAAATACTTAAAAAAACTTCAAATAAGGCGTGCAAAAGAGTTCATAAAAACTGTCCGAGAGTATTTTTTTGTATTCTAACAAAGCAAAGTGTAAAGGAGGGATGATTTTCGTTGGAAGGGGCTGGAGGGCTATTTATACAAGTTTTGAAAGATGATAGATCTGAAATGGAGATTGAGTATTGATATTTTCTTCCAATAAAATATACAAGATATGTTTTTCAAGGTTGAGTCTAGAATTGAAAGAGTGAGGTGTCCCCTTAGTCATTCACTTCAAGAACATTCTAAGTGCTCTTGAATAAATCTGATAAGGCAAGTGAGGGTGAAATATTTTAGACAAAATCATTGCTAAGGTGGCTAATTTCGTGGGCCTTAATGGGCTTAAACCGAAAGGGCCTAAATTCTTGGGTTTTAAGAGGGTTTGGGTTGCTATCAAGCCCAAATCTGATTTCTATTGGCCCAATCAAATATCCAAAGTTAACTAAGTTGGATAATAATGTTCTAATACAAATTTAAAAGATTAATAGCATATGAAAATAATTTAATTAAGTAATTAAATACGATGCTAGAAACTGATTCAATACGGTTTTGGATAAAACCGTATAGGATTTTTGATTTCTAACACGCTTATGGGTTCTTAGTTGGATTCCAACCATATAGGATTTACTACGGTCCTAAAGACAATAGAAATTCCATCATTGAATTTCTAACGGCTGTTACATACTCCCCTCCCAAAAAAAAGATTTCGTCCTTGAAATTGATGCAAGTAACACCCAATAAGTTACAAAGAAGATGTTGCATGCCAAACCATTGTCTATTACTAGATGAATCATCATTGATTAGTTTTGGTGTTGGTGCACCAACGTCTATTTTCATGGTACACAAAAGAAGGTTTACGGAACTCTAGAATGGAAACATATACTTTATTGATATCTAACCAATGAAATACAACATCTGATATATTCAGCCTCATACTAAATGAACCAAACAAAACTGGATTAGGTGTCAAATAACTGAGGGTACTTAGCTCGCATATCAACTTCCTTCTCCCAAGTTGCCTCTTGAACATTATGATTTCTCCAAAGTACTTTAACCAATGGAATTTTGCGGTTCCATAACTCTTTATCCTTTCGATCAAGGATCTGTATTGGCTTCTCCTCATAGGTCAAGTTGGACTGTAAAGGTACACTATCGGGATCCACTACTGCTGGTATCTGATTCCCAAAACTCTTCTTCAAAGAGGATACGTGAAATACATTATGGATTCCATGGAACTCATTTGGCAACTCCAGACGATACGCAACTGCTCCCACTTTCTCTACTATTTCATAGGGTCCAACATATCTTGGACTTAATTTTCCTTTTATTCGGAAACGACTTACTCCTCTCATTGGAGATACCTTCACATAGACCCATTCACCAACTTGAAAACTTATACTCCTCCTTCGGTTGTCAGCATAGCTCTTCTGTCGATCTTGTGCTGTTTTCATCCTTTTTTTAATTAGGTGGACTTGGCCCTTTATCTCTTGTAAGACTTCTGGTCCAATCACTTTACTTTCTCCTACTTCGTCCCAATATAATGGCGATCTACACTTTCTACCATACAAGGCTTCATATGGTGCCATTTGAATGGTGGCTTGAAAACTATTGTTGTAAGCAAACTCTACTAGAGGTAGTTACTTCTCCCAATTTCCTTCATGACCTAAAATACAGGCTCTTAGCATATCTTCCAGAGTTTGAATCGTCCTTTCTGTTTACCCGTCTGTTTGTGGACGGTACGCACTACTGAACTTCAAATGAGAACCCATCGAATCTTGTAAGTTTTGCCAGAATCGTGACGTAAAACGAGAGTCTCTATCTGACACAATCGTCTTCGGCACTCCATGCAATCTGACAATCTCTGCTATATAAATTCTCGTCAATCTTTCTAGAGAATCCGTATTCTTGATGGGTATGAAATGAGCACTTTTCGTCAAGCGATCAACTATCACCCAGATAGTATTATTTCCGGTTGAGCTCTTAGGAAAACCCACTACAAAATCCATCGAAATATCCTCCCATTTCCATTCCGGAATTGGCAGTGACTGCAATTCACCTGCTGGCTTTTGGTGTTCTGCTTTAACTAATCTGCAGACATAACACGTGTTCACAAACTCAGCTATGTCCTTCTTCATTCCTTCCCACCAGAAATGTTGCTTCAAATCTTGATACATCTTTGTACTATCGGGATGAGTAGTGTACGGTGTGTTATGAGCTTCTTTCAGCACATTTTCCTTTAACTCTTGGTTTGCTGGGATGATCCTTCGATTCTTATAATACAAAGTCCCATCCTCTTTGAGACTAAAGTCTATTGGTCCTTTTGACTTCTCGATTTTCCTAACGACTTCTGCAAGTTTACTGTCTTTTTTTTGTTGGTCTTTCAGATCTTCCCAATCCAATGGAATGAACTCTTGGATTGCGGTTAGCACAATTTCTTGACTACGATTCCCGATTAGCAATTTCCTCATACTGCATAAGAGGGAATTCACTTCTGACGATGGAACAGATGAAATATCAGATCTACTCTTGTGACTTAAAGCATCAGCTACTACGTTGGCCTTTCCAGGATGGTACTTGATGTCGCACTGATAGTCGCTGATTAATTCCAACCATCTCCTCTGCCTCATGTTAAGGTTCTTTTACTCAAATAGATACTTGAGACTTTTGTGATCCGTGAAAACTTCACACTTCTCGCCGTACAAGTAGTGTCTCTAAATTTTAAGAGCAAAAACTACTGCAGCTAACTCCAAATCATGAGTAGGATAATTCTGTTCATGATTCTTCAGTTGACGTGAAGCGTAGGAAATTACTTTACCCTCTTGCATTAGCACACATCCAAGTCCTGCTTTAGTACAAGTACCGGTGCAGTCGTAAGTCTTTTCTTTAACTCAAGGAAACTTATTTCGCACTTATCGCTCCAAACGAACTTCACATTCTTCTTAGTCAAGGCAGTGAGTGGTCCAGACAAACTGAAGAATCCTTCCACAAACCTCCTATAGTAACCAGCTAGTCCTAAGAAGCTTCGAATCTCATGCACACTAGTCGGTCTCTGCCAGTTTGTTATAGCTTCAATCTTGCTTGGGTCCACTGCTACTCCTCCACTAGAGATCACGTGACCTAAAAACTTCACTTCTTCTAGCCAGAACTCGCACTTACTAAGTTTGGCATAAAGCTTCTGATCCTTAAGTATAGTCAAAGCCATACTTAGATGATTTCTATGTTCCTCCTTGTTTTTCGAGTAAATTAGGATGTCATCAATAAATACGACCACAAAACTATCCAGATAGGGCCTGAATATTTTGTTCATCATGTCCATGAATGCGGCTGGAGCATTGGTTAACCCAAAAGGTATCACCAAAAACTCGAAATGGCCGTACCTTGTCCTAAAGGCAGTTTTCGGCACATCTTGTTCCTTGACTTTCAGCTGATGATATCCGGATCTCAGGTCGATCTTTGAAAACACTGTTGATCCTTGTAGTTGATCCAACAAATCATCGATTCTGGGTAACGGATACTTATTCTTAATCGTCACCTTATTCAACTCTCTATAATCTATGCACATCCTCATAGATCCATCTTTCTTCTTCACGAATAGCACAGGTGCTCCCCATGGCGAAGAACTGGGGCGAATAAAACCTTTTTCCAAAAGTTCCTCCAACTGCATCTTAAGCTCCTTTAATTCGGTAGGGGCCATATGATACGGCGCCTTATGAGTCGGAGCTGTTGCGGGTTCCAACTCTATCTTGAATTCTACTTCTCTATCTGGTGGTAAACCGTGTATTTCATCGGGAAAAATTTCAGGAAAGTCTTCAATTATGAATATCCCTTGGATTCCTATATTCTCGACAGTCTTCTCTACAGTCATCAATAGAAAAGCTGAGGCTCCATCCTTGATATATTTCCTGGCTTGTAAAGCCGAAATCACAAGCGGAGAGGCTTTAACTGATGCACCTGAGTAACTCATCATGTTTTCATTTGGGGGTTCAAACACGACTTTTCGTTTCCTACAATCTATCTTAGCGTAGTGCTTGAAAAGCCAGTCCATCCCCAAAATTAGGTCAAACTTCATTTGACTGAATACTAATAAGTCGACCTTCAACGTCCTTCCTTTCAACTCTACGGGACAATCTTTAACTAAACGGGTACAAGCTACTGTATTCCCGTCAGGAATTAACACTACAACCGGTCTTAGTAATAGCTCAGTTTGTAAACTACACAACTGTGCAAATGCCGTAGACACAAAAGATTGTGATGCGCCCGAATCGAAAAGTGCACAAGCCGTGAACCTTAATAAATTAACGTTTCCTATTCAAAAGGAAAAAAAAAATATAATACGATACAATTAATAACAGAAATTATAATACTCGAGTTAATAATAAAACATAAATTCTTAAAGGAAAATACCAGTGATGACGCCAGCTTCCTCAGCCTCTGTTGCGTCAGCGTCGATATCACCTGAGGTTACAGCATACACGCGCGCTGGGATGTGGGGCCTTGGTTTGTGATCACTAGCTCCACTACTTTGTGCAGCATTGGGACAGTTTCTGATCAAATGTCCAGGTTTTCCGCATCGATAACAAACTCCAAAACCGAGGCGACATTCTCCACTATGACGCTTTCCACACTTAGGGCATAACGGATAAGCAGATGGCATTTGTCCTCCTGTCACTATTCCCTTGCCTTTCACTGGGCTGAAAAAAGACCTCTTCTTCTCGGCACTACCACTTGCAGCAAATGGTATAGTCCTCTTTCGTTCAGAATTGATGTGGATTGCCAGACCTCTCTGCTCAGCCTCTGCTATTGCGGCCACATTTACCAACTCTTGGAAATTCTCTATCCTTAGGCAAGCTACTTGACTACGGATTCTTGGCTGAAGTCCTGCTTGAACCTTCTGCGCCTGCATCCTTTGAGTAGAAATCAAGTGTGGTGCAAACCTTCCTAACGCCATAAACTTAGCAGCGTACTCTTCTACAGTCAAATTGCCTTGAGTTAACGTTGCAAACTCCTGCGCTTTCAACTGTTTGACTGAATCCGGAAAAAATCTATTGTCAAACTCTTCCTTAAATCTCTCCCATGATAGTGTAGCGAGACTTCCTAGTTCTCTAATTAGAAGCTGCCTACGTGTATCCCACCATATTCCAGCTTCTCCTTGAAATAGGTATCCAGCATAAAGAACCTTCTGGTCTTCAGTACATCCACAGATCTCGTAGGTCCTCTCAAGATCCATAATCCATTTCTCAACTCTCAGTGGCCTTTCATTACCAAAAAAATTCGGGTAACGGTAAAGTAAAAACTTCTCATACAGACAACCCCTAATTTCGGGTCTGGGTATCAGCGCTTGCTGCTGTTGCTGATTTCTAAGTACATCAGTCAGCATACATACAGCTTCAGCTAATCCTCCATCCATCGGTAAATTCTGATTCTCTTGATTGTTGTCTCCCTCAGGGTTCTGAGGTATTCTACCGTGATTCATGTGTTGATTCCTAAAACACACGAGTACATGTATTACAATCATGTACTGCCTCTCATACTAATAGAAATTCAAGCCTAATGAAGACTAAAATGTCAAGCCTAATATTTGGTGCATTTTCTAAGGACATGTGGATTTATAACCCAGAGACGTATTGCTCTGATACCACCTGTGACGCAACCCAAATTCCGCTTGGGATGGGATGGACATTTGAAGCGTTGAGACATGCAACACAAGGTTACGTATCTCCGTTCATGACATATAAGATGCAATGTTCTTAACATACATCTAGCATTATGCAATATTCGCAGCGGAGAATTTTTTTTCTTTAGCAATATTATGCACCAAATTCAAATATCCCAAAATGCTTAAAATATACTTCATACATAAAGGCATACTAAACATCAGAGATCACAATACTAGTCCAAAATGATTGTGATCAAATGAGTACTGAAGATGTAACTTCATAGTACATATAGTAATTTTAAGTTAACTACTATATTAACCTTGAAGCCGCACTGTCGCTTAATCGACCGTGTCTAGTTGGCTGTTTCCCAATTCTTCTTTAGATCCTGTAACAAAATCTACCATTCGGGAGGAATGGTAGTTGGGACTACCATAGTGAGATTTGATTACAAATCTCAGCAAGTTAACATAAACCATACACACAGGTTAATAATGCATGCATGACAGTAAAAGCATAAGTACATAATCAAAATCGTAAGTAATCATAGCATATGGCATAACTTAAACTTGAAACATAACATGAACATGAATGAACTGAACTTGACTTACTTGTCATAGACTTGATCTGACTTGACTTAACGTGACATGAACTTGAAACATAACATTGTCATGGATTTGATCTTACTTGACTTAACTTGACATAAACTTGAAACATAACATTGTCATGGATTTGATCTTACTTGACTTAACTTGACATAAACTTGAAACATAACATGAACATGAGCTTGAGCATAACATGAGTTTGAATTCTTTTTCATTTAACTTGATTAACGTAACATGTGGGTGCTACATGGGTCCCCTAGAGCTATGTGTCCCTATCGATTACCGCATCACAACACAGGTATCTACACCAGCTGTGAGTGCGTTAATACATACTCCACAATTGTTGTGGCCCCATGTATTCTACGTGTCACAATTGTTGTGTCTCACGTAGTGTATGTGCCACAATTGCTGTGACCCCATACTTCATGCTCTACAGTTGTTGTGACCCCATGACTTATTAAAATAAAATGTGGCTCCATCGGCGGTAGTGCCTGGTGCGCTCCGGTGACCAACTAGTTAGGTCCCATTCGCAACCTGTTGATTATATTTCGTCAACCCAGGGAATTTTACACTAATTTAGACACTCCAGCGTGAACAAAGGAGTTTTATTAGGATATTTTCCCATCCTAGTACTTAGGATCGTGATTGACATGAATAACTTAACATGATTGTTCTTGAAATACATAAACTGTATTAGAAACAGAATGTGACTTGAATATGAAAGGTCAAAAGCCCTGACGTAACACAACATGACATCTTTAACATAACATGCTTGCAACAGTGAATATACATTACATGACATACATGATATTCTTTTTTTTTTTGATATTATCTTGATGAATTTTTATCGTAGAAATGAATAGTACTCACTAAGTAAGTTCCCAGAAAAGATCAATCTTTCCTAAACAGAACTTCTAGATTCCCAGGAAAGAATGGAGGGTCACGAGGACACACTTAGAAATTTCCAATCTCCTTAGACAAAACCTCCTTAGATTGTATGTATTCACACTACTTGTAATGTATAGCAATACGTGACAGAATATCTTATGTAACAGATGAATAATTCATGGCAGAATAAATTATGTGTAACATATAAACATGTAATGACTTGGCATAGAATATATAATAACATACATACATATACTGTAATTCATTTACTTATCACCCATACATAGTAAACTGCTAGTAAGTTAAAAGCTAACTTACCTCTGTCTTCGCGTTTCTAGGCAAAACTCAAGTGCGATCACGAGAAACTGAAAGTAGTGATTTTTAAAAGTTATAACTTAATCACTAACAATTATAAATATAGAAAAATATCAATTTAAGAGTAAAATTATTAATTCACCCTCTACATGTGGAAAAAAAAACCATTATATCCCTAACTTAAGGATTTTGTATCCTAACTCCAAAAATCACCAAAATATATATATCTCATGTAGATTTTATTCTGAACTTAAATATGAATTCAGAAAAATTTAAAACTAAACACAACTATTAAAATTCTATAAAAACCGAAACTTATATAGGCCATTTCCCTTGATTTTTGTTTCTAACTTGTTTTGATCAACCTCTTGATCCATGACTTATAAAGATGTGATCTTCAAACCAAAACATCACATGGTTTAAAAAGGTGTCCTAAAATAGATTTAAGCTTTAAACTCAAGATCACATGGTTAAAAATCAACCAAAATATTAATTTAGCCAAGAACATCATCACTTGGCCTATTCGAATATCTCCTTGCATAAAAATTTCATATCTTTGAAACTAATATCAAATATTTTCAAAGCAACATTATATCATGTACATAAGAAGCATAGGATCCTCAAATAAAAATATCAAAGCCATTGCAATAAGATTAGACCATAAAAGATTTAAACATTCTCAAAACAGAAATTGTTTTTCCTCTTCCAGATTCGAAGTTTCTAAATCTAAGAAAATCTTTCACCAAAACTTTTAAGCATACAACAAATCCTAAACCAATGATCATATACCTATGTTAACAATACTCCATAACAATTTCGGATCAAGATCAATCCATTAACTTTGTCAAAAACTCCAAAATATGACATACTTTCTGGTTATCGCCCAGAATGACCTTTCTGGATTTTAAACAACTTTTGACTGACCAAATGATCTCCAAATGGAACAAATAGGATATACAAGTAAACTAGACTAAAAAATAAACAACTTTTATGAAGGAAAGTTTGTGAGAAAATACTTACAAAAGCTTCAGATAAGGCGTACAAAAGAGTTCATAAAAACTGCCTGAGAGTATTTTTTTGTATTCTAACAAAGCAAAGTGTAAAGGAGGGATTATTTTCGTTGGAAGGGGCTGGAGGGCTATTTATACAAGTTTTGGAAGATGATAGATCTTGAATGGAGATTGAGTATTGATCTTTTCTTCCAATAAAATATACAAGATATGTTTTTCAAGGTTGAGTCTAGAATTGAAAGAGTGAGGTGTCCCCTTAGTCATTCATTTCAAGAACATTCTAAGTACTTTTGAATAAATCTGATAAGGCAAGTGGAGGGTGAAATATCTTAGACAAAATCATTGCTAAGGTGGCTAATTTCGTGGGCCTTAATGGGCTTAAACCGAAAGGGCCTAAATTCATGAGTTTTAAGAGGGTTTGGGTTGCTATCAAGCCCAAATCTGATTTCTATTGGCCCAATCAAATATCCAAGGTTAACTAAGTTGGATAATGATGTTCTAACACAAATTTAAAAGATTAATAGCATATGAAAATAATTTAATTAAACGATTAAACACGATGCTAGAAACTGATTCAATAAGGTTTTGGATAAAACCATATAGGATTTTTGGTTTCTAACACGCTTATGGGTTCTTAGTTGGATTCCAACCATATAGAATTTACTACGGTCCTAAAGACAATAGAAATTCCATCATTGAATTTCTAGCGGCTGTTACAGGGAGTTATAGGTGGGACTCTACCACCATCCCTCTTATCACCATCCCTACCGCATGCACCATAGGCGGGAATCTCAGGTGGAACTATACCACCATCCCTACAGTTTTTTTTCCTTTATCTCAAAGCGATCAATCCAAACATACTCAAAATCATCTTTCACATGAAAATCTAATTTTTAAATATACACATGAACATGTATGCAGCTAGTTTTCAAATATACACATGAACATCTATGCAATTATGCGAAAACCCAGTTTTCATTTACAAACATGAACATGTGTGCAAATGCATTGTATATGACACAACACAAATATTCAACAGCCAACAAAACCCAGCATAATCCAATCACACAACAACTCCATCCTGCAATCCAACCGACCCCCTTACTCCTCGAACTCAGTCCGGCACAACCAACCAGTTCATAGTAAATATGCGTTAGTGCAAAAGTACATTTAAATTTCAAAATTTATTTGAGAAAATACTTACAATGCTATAGTATGATTTTCGAAGGATCACGGAAATGCTAGAAGTGGTGGCACAGCAACGAAACAGTACAAAATGCACTAAGGCTATGGGTCTCAAAATGATAGATTTTGAATGGGGTCAAACGAAGACTTGAGATTACTAGGGAAGGGCTTAGAGGTGTTGATGAAGCTAATGGTGTAACACCCACTTCCCATAGGTTAGGAGTGTCATGTGTTTTTCATAAAATAAACCCGGCAAGAGATCTCATATTTAATAAAAAATCAAATTAGAATTTATTTCATAAAAACTTTATCTAATAAAAAATGTCTTCCAAAAAAATATTAATGAATAAACTGAATAAAATAAAATGAGTCGAATACTCAGTAAGAAATCCATCACAACGTTACATACCAAACATAAGGTTTTCATAAAATTTTTCATGCTGAGAGTTTAAAATTCATGACTGTTCATACTGATGTTTATGCTATGCATGCCTGACTTATCTGAATTAACTGACTGATCTGTTTTAACTGACTGAATTGACTGGCCAACACACTTAACCCTGTGTTCGAGGTTATGCATTGGTCCCACGTCCCGCAGCCGCTAGGGGAGTCACTGATAGTATTTTGGCATACTATGGTGGACCACACTTGAGTCTGTGGCTTGCACATCCACCCTGATCTGAACTACATTGGTACCATGCATCTGAATGGTCATCTGATTAATTGATCTAATCTTATCTTGCACTTGAACTTAAGATAACTTACGTGTCTTATACACATGAGATGCATGACGTAATACATACATAATTATAATTTCTGAATCTGAACATGATGCAGGATGACATGATCGTATGCCATGCTAGATGACATGTTTGCATATGACATGAGTGGTGCATAAATAATAGCTGTCAATGAACGAGCTTGAATAATACTTATATATAAACTGAACTATGATAATCCTAATTTGTGATCAAATTACTTACCTTGCTGCGCTTCTTCTTGAATCTCACTTCGTAGCTCGTCACCTATACGCAATACTAAATCTGTCTAGAAATAATATGTACTAATAACCTACTTAATTAAATTCATAATCTAGAAGATAGTCAAATAAATCTTTTGTTTAACACTATAATCAATAAATCTTGATATTTTAAACTACTTAAAAATACTAATAACTTATTATAATTTAGTAGAATACTTGGGCTATTTTAAATAAGTCATAAAAACTTCAATTCTGGAAATATGTTTCCTTTTTTAACATAATTATTCAATCTTATAAGAAATCTAATAAATTTTAGCATCATATGAATATTCTTAACATAATAATTTTATTAAAATTCTACTAAATATACAAAGGAACACTAACAAAATATTAGGCTCAAAAGTACTTTAAAATATATTTCAAATTCTTTAAACACTTTCTTATAAAAAAGGAACATTTGACTAATATATTTATTTAAGTAAAAAATCACCTTTAAAATATTAAGCCCAACCCAACAACAAATAAAATACTCAAACCCAAATGAGTCCAAAGCCTAATTAAAAACCATATAATAGTTTATGAAATCAGCCCTCTCATAAATAGGAAGGCCCAAGGCCCATGTCAGAAGACAATCCATGTATAGCACATGTTAAGACAAATCTGGCATAGACACATAAGGGCAAAGTTGTAATTTAACCATGATTCTTCAAGGTGTTTACTAGAGGTTTACGCAACAATAATTTCAAGGGCATAAAAGTAATTATAAAATTAGAGAATGGGTAGTTTTGCCACAACATAAAAGGTCTAAGCCTTTACAGGAGCTTACACGACTACTTTTAGACGGCAATATGTGTAAATACTACCCACCTACCTCTAAAGCCAGCTTTTATTGCTCTTATGAGAAATAAAGGCCTTTTCTAGAGGAAAGAAGAAAACCGAGAACACAGGTGTGCCGATGGAGAAAAACTTACTGAGAGAGGAAGGACACGATGGAGATGGGCTGACAGGTTTGGCTTTTGTGTTTTCCGAGAGGTGATTTTCTCTGTTTTTACTGTGTAACTCTGGTTTGAAGTGTGGGAGAAATTTGATTCTGTTGAAGGTTTTGGCCGAGGGGTATCGTGGGTTTGTTGATGGAAATATTGTGAGGAGGAAGAAAGGATTTATAGAAGGGCTTTGACGTGACAATTGGTCTTCCATTAGAACACTAATAGTTAGTACTGAGAGACGTTTGGGCTTGGAGTTTCCTCGCTTGGAGTTTCCTGTGTTTATTTCAAAGGGTCCTCGTGGGATTTTCATAGAGGGGAAATGATTGATGATAGTATTTTAGAGTTGGTTTCCCATTAGGATGATCAACCAGGAGGCAAGAAAGAAGATGAGATTAAGATTATCCAACTAAGAGATAAGAATGAGGTTATGGGTGTAGACATGTGGGGTGAAGAAATCGATAATACACTGAATTGGTTTCCCCGATTTAAAAATTCAAACAAAACTATTGCAAAATCGAGTCATAATAGAATACTAAAAATAAAATGATAATAATCTTATTAAAAAGGACAATGTAAAATCTGATGATAATAACAATAATAATAATAATAATAATAATAATAATAATAATAATAATAATAATAAAATATTTATAGTTTATATGAAAAAAAAAATACATAAACTTATCTTATAGCTTAATCTTCGGATCGGGTTGTTACAAATAGTGTGGTGGTTTGCCATGGGTGGCGGCAAGGGAGGCGGTTGAAGACAAAAATGTAAAAATCGAAAATGGAGATGGATGAGCTTCACCGGTACTGGATTGGGGTTGAGAATGAGTGGGTTAGGTAGCTGGGAGGGCCGTTGGTGGTGTGGAGAAGAGCTGATGGCCAGAGGTGGAGGCACGGTGGCACAGAAGCAAAACGAAGCCGCAGCTTAAAGTCATGTGTGGGGGAGATTGGCTGCACGGGAGGGGCTGAAAACAGAGGGTGAGGTCGCCGGCCAGAGGGGAAGAGAAGGAGAGGGACGGTGAAGGCAATGGGCGGCGTACGGCGGCACAGTGAACTTATAACCTGCTCGAGCTTTAGATGGCCAGGAGAGAGAAAGAGGGAGCTTGAGAGGTGATGGTTGGGGTGGGTGAGCTCGCCAGAGGGTGGGGGAGGTCATGGGCTAGGCGGTGTCGCCGGACGGTGGCACACGGCGGCGCTGGGTGAAGGTGAAGACACATGGGCGGGAAAGAGAGGGAGAGGATGTTGCGCAGGAGGAAGAAGAGCAAGGGAAGAAAAAGAGAAGAAAGAAAATAAAAAGAGGAAAAAAGAAAAAGTGAAGGAAAGAAATGAAGTCCAATCCTCACAACTTGGGTAACAAAATTGATCCAACGAAAATGATTTCAAAACTGTAATTTAAACAAAACTAATTTAAACACAGGAGTAAGTAAAATAAAATAATAAAAATCCAACAACGCAATAATTTTCAAGCCCATAAACAAACTAATTTTAAATTAAAGAGAAATTTAAATGTAAAATAATAATTAATATTAAGAAAGCATATCAAAATAAATTTCAAAACTTAAATATCATAAAAATAAACTTACGAAAAATCCAATAAATTTTAAAATAAAAGAACTAATATTTGAATTAATTAAAATAATCTTTCAATTAAAATATACTAAAATAAGGGGTATCACAACAAAAGATTATCAAAGCATTTATGAAATTTAATTGGAGAGTACGATGATGTATGAGAAGTGTAAAGAAATAAAATCAAGTATAAAATTCTTTCTTTTCGTATTTTTTTTTTAATGTATGTATAAAATAATGAGCAAAATGGATTTTAATATATTCACAAAAAAAGATTTAATGAAAACGGAATATATGGTTGTGCTTTGAGGAAATTGGTTTTGTAAATCTTAGAAAGATGGATTAAATCATAAAAGAAATAGCTGTTGAAAATTTAATATTCTAAACGATGACAAACTGTAATTGCAATTCCTACAAGTAACAAACAGAATTTTTAATATAAGGCTGAAAATAACAGTTCCAAAGAAATGATTTAACAAACACTTGGGTCACGGTTTTAGCCTTCCTTTGTTCCTGCACTCCACAAGAATTATGGGCACTACTTATCTTCCATTAACCTAATCAAGGAATTAACAGATCACAGATTAAAAACAGTATACACCTAAAGTATGTGCCGGTACTTAACACAAAATATCCTCACTAAAGCATCAACCAATCTCACTAGAACATTTGGCTAATAGAAACGTTGATTAATTCAAGGGTCTGTTGTGCCTCATGTCAACAATAGAACAAGAATAAGAACAGGAGAATCTATCCAATTTTCTATTTCCCAAATTTGGTCTCAAACACAACAAGGTAAGAAACTTGATATCTACAGAAATCTAGCAAAAATGCAGATAAAAGAAAGTGTTTACCACAACCCAAGTTGTAAAACTTAGCCAATCATGCTCATAAAAAAATAGAAAGCTCAAAAGAAAACTTAGCCAATCATCCTCATAAAATGATTTCTGATACGACGTTCTCTCGGTTGCGCAACTGAAGAAACAGACATTCGAGGGGTCCTTCTAGTTCATGCCATTCCCTGTTCCAAGGGTTCGGCAGGTGCACTCAAGATTACCACACTCAATCTAACTATCAAAGAACAGGCAAACATTTATATAGAACCAAAACATTCACACACACATATATATACATATATCAGAACAAATTCAAACATTCTTCAAAGGTTCTAAGATACAAACAAATGAGAGTATTTACTTCTCAATGTATCCTCACATTTCTAAGTTGCTTTTTCAAATTCTGGATTATTCTAGAGTACTTTCATTAGAGGTATCTTCCGATTCCTCAATTTTTGCTCCTTGCGATCTACAATTTGTACTAGCCATTCTCTATAAGACATGTTAGGTTGAAGCCTTATTTCGCTGGGCTCCATTACTACTGGCCGTCTTTCTCCAAGACTTTTCTTCAATGTTGACACATGAAACACATTGTGTATTCCTTGCATCTGCATCTCTGTTGGTAAATCCAATCTATAAGCTACGGGACCAACTCTTTCGATTATCTTGAAGGGTCCTACATATCGGGGACTCAACGTTCCCTTTTTACCGAAACGTATGACTCCTTTCATGGGGATACTTTGAGGTATACCCAGTCTCCTACTACAAACTACAACTTCCTACGTCGGTTATCCGCATAGCTCTTCTGTCTGTTCTGGGCTGCTTTCATTCTTTCTTGAATCATAGTCTCTTATTTCTGTACTTCTTGTAGATACTCAGGTCCAAGTATTTTCTTTTCCCCTACTTCATCCCAATATATCAAAGATCTACATTTCCTACCATATAATGCTTCGTAGGGTGCCATTTGGATAGTAGCCTAAAAACTATTGTTGTAGGCAAACTCTACCAAAGGTAGGTGACTTTCCCAATCGCCTCTCTACTCCATAACGCATGCTCACAGCATGTCTTCCAAAGTCTAGATTGTACGTTCTGTCTGCCCATCCGTTTATGGATGATATGCAATGCTAAAATCCAAACGAGTGCCCAACATCGTCTGTAGACTTTGCCAGAATCGTGATGTAAAACAAGTATATTGGTCTAATACTATAGTCTTTGGAACTTCATGCAATTGGATAATTTCCTTAATATACACTCGAGAAACCTTCTCCATAGAATCTGTGTTGGCTATGGGTAGAAAATGTGCACTCTTAGTCAATCGGTCGACTGTAACCCATAGCGAATTATTTCCTGACGACGTCCTTGGAAGACCTATTACAAAGTCCATAGACACATCTTCCCATTTCCATTCTAGGATAGGCATAGGTTGTAATTCACTTGCTGGTCTCTGATGCTCAACTTTTATCACTTGAAAAACAGGACATTTTACCACAAATTCAACAACTTCCTTCTTAATTCCATCCCACCAAAACTGATCTTCTAAATCTTAAAACATCTTTGTACTGCTAGGGTGCGCTGTGTAAGGTGTACAATGTGCTTCCCTTAATATCTTATCCTTTAGCTCATCAATGTTAGGAATCACCTTCCTATTTTTATAAAACAACATCTCATTCTTCCCAATAGAGAAATGTTGTGGTCCTTCTAATTTCAGAATCTTCTGCTGAAACTTCTCCAGTTTATCATCCTTACGCTGCCCTTCCAGAATTTCTTCTTCGGTCATCGATATAACCTCTTGTACTACTACAGAAATAGCCTTCTGTGATGGATCTCCAATCATGAAATTCCTTAATGTTGCTAAGACAGATGAAAAATCTGCCTGAGCTTTGCGACTAAGTGCATCAGCTACAACGTTAGCCTTGTTGGGATAATATTTGATCTCACATTGATAGTCACTAATGGTTTCCACCCATCTTCGCTGTCTCATATTCAGATTCTTCTGATTAAATAGGACTTGAGACTTTTATGGTCCATGTACACTTCGCATTTTTCCCCAAACAAATAGTGTCTCCAGATCTTTAGTGTGAAAACTACCGTTGCTAATTCCAAGTCATGGGTAGGAAATTCTGTTCATGATTCTTAAGCTGTCGCAAAGCATAAGCGACGACTCTTCCTTCTTGCATTAGAACGCATCCTAAACCCATCTTCGAAGCATCACTATAGACTACGTAGGGCTTGTGAGGTAAACTACGTACTTCATGGGCATTAGTAGGCTTTTGCCATTCCATTACAGCATTAATCTTTGCAGGATCCACTACCACTTCTTTACTTGAAATGACATGCCCTAAAAATTTCACTTCTTGAAGCCAAAACTCGTACTTACTAAGTTTGGCATAAAGCTGATGTTCTTGCAGTGTTTCCAATACAATCCTTAGATGCTTCTTATGTTCTTCCTCATCACGAGAATAGACCAGTATGTCATCTATGAATACCACTACAAAACTGTCCAAGTATTGCTGGAAAATTCTATTCATCAATTCCATGAATGCTGCAGGGGCATTCGTCAATCCAAAAGGCATAACTAGGAACTCGAAGTGTCCATAGCGTGTTCGAAAAGTAGTCTTAGACACATCTTTCTCCCTTATTCAGAGTTGGTGATATACAGATAGTAGATCAATCTTTGAGAAAATTCGAGCTCCTTGTAATTGATCTAGCATATCGTCTATCCTTGGTAAGGGGTACTTATTCTTGACAGTCACTTTATTTAGATCTCTATAATCAATACATATCCTGAGAGTCCCATCCTTATTTTTGACAAACAAGACCGATGCTCCCCATGGCGATGAGCTAGGTCAAATAAAACCTTTCACTAGAAGCTCTTCAATTTGCACCTTAAGCTCCTTCAATTCTGCTGGGGCCATTCGATAGGGTGCCTTATGTAGTGGGGTTGTGGCTAGTTCAAGTTCAATCACAAATTCCGTTTCTTGGTTTGGGGGTAATCTAGGTAGTTCATCAGCGAACATCCTAGGAAAATCCTCAATAACCAATATTCCTTGGATTTCTTTAGGCTCTTCCCCTACATCCATCATTATTACCAAATACACGATATCCCCATTCACTAGACTCCTCTTGATTTGTCCCGCTGTTACCATATAAGGATCAAACTGAACAATCTAACCCATATAGCAGATCCTTTCCTGAGTGGGTAGATCGAACACCACAACCTGCTTTTGATAGTCTATCTTGGCATAATGCCTCGACAACCAGTCTATACCTAGGATTAGGTCGAATTCCATTGAATAGAAAACAATCAAATCTGCTATCAACACTAAGTTTGCAATCTCCAACGGGCAATTGTTAACTATACTTGTGCAACCAATTACTCTCCCATCTGGGATAGCTACTAAAATCTTTTGAGACATCAGCTCAGCCTCGAGCTCACACTATCATAAACATCTACCAGAAATAAAAGATCTTGATGCTCCGAAATCATACAAAGCACATACCACGTACTACTTCAATCTAACTTTACCTAAAGAGGTAACTATAATTACTCAAGATTCCCAATTACAAGCTATCTTGGACTTAACGAAAGGTTTGGGAAATATTACCAGTAATTACTCCCACATATGCTGTTTCGTCAGCCTCTAGGTCTACTTTTCATGGCGTAATGGCATAAACCTTGGCTTTTGTCGCAGTCTTGGGTTTAGCGTTTGGTGTTGACTCTCCTCCAAGCATATTTTGTGGACAGTCCTTGATCATATGGTTTGTCTGACCACATCTGAAGCAAACTCCTAAAGCTCTACGACATTCTCCACTGTGCCTTTTCCCGCATCGGTGACAAAGTGGTGGCATGACGGGTGTGGTATTTCCAGATACCACTCCCTTTCCTTTGCTCGAAGTTACTAGGGTCTTTCGTTTCCCCACACTACCTCCTGGTGAATAAGGAAACCCTCTTTTCCTATCTACTTGAGCTTGTGTAATAAGTCTCCATTGCTCCGCCTCTGCTATCGAAGCCACATTGACTAACTCTTGGAAATTCTCTATCCGTAGACATGCCACTTGATTACGGATACGAGGTTACAATCCATCTTGGAATTTCCTTGCTTGCATTCTCTCAGTACTAATCAAATGAGGTGCAAACCTCCCCATCTCCATAAAACGAGTGGCATACTGATCGACCGTCATATTCCCTTAGGTCAAACTTGCAAACTCCAAAGCTTTCTATTGCTTAGCCGTTTCTGGAAAGAAACGATTATTGAACTCCATCTTAAACTGATCCCAAGTAAGCGCCATCAAATCTCCTAATTCTTGGGCTAAAAGCTCACTTAAAGATAGGTTTGGAAGCTAAGATTTTTCAAAAATTCTCATTTCATCTCAACTCATCATTACACTTTTTTCATATCTCCATATAAAATATAATAAATAATTCAACTTTTTCAAATCTCAATACATCTTTTTCAAATCCCAATTCAACTTTTTTAAATTTTAAAACTAAAAAATCATATTTTAAACTCTAAAACAAAACACAAAAATCTCATCTCACCTTCCAAACATATCCTTAGTATCCCGCAAGATTCGAGCTTCCCCTTGTAACATGTGTCTTGCGTACTAGACCTTTTGCGCTTCAGTGCATCTGCTAACTTCAAAAGTTCTCTCCAGGTCCATAAGCCATTTGTTAGTCTTCATTGGTCCTTCCGTTCCAATGAAATTCGGGTATCTGTACACCATAAACTTCTCATATGTACATTCGGATTCTACTCTAGGCGGTACTTGTCTAGCGTTCTGTCCTTGTTCCATCTGAGTAAGCACTACCTCAATCATCTGGTGGATAGCTTCTGCTATAGCCTGTCCCCCTTCTAGTGGAGGATTTCTAGTCTCTTGATCCCCACCACTTAGAGATGTGTTCTCACGTTAGTTTCATACCACGATTTCCTTCTCCTGAAAACGCACAAAACCATCATGGTTCAGTCTCTTCCATAGAGAGGAACACCTTTCTTCCTTTGTACTCGCAATTTTACGGGCGTATCTTCTCCTTTTTTCTAGATTCAAGCCTCTAGCTATAAGATCCAAGCCTACCACTATAGATCTCAAACCTAGTTAAGGGTATCATGTAATCCTAGGACAAAGTGTGGGCTTACCTAGAGACATAATTGCTCTGATACCAGGCTTTGTGGCGCCCTTAGCCCCTGTTTGAGATTAGATGGTGGCTGAAACACTGGGACATGTAACACATGGCTACATAGCCCTCATACATGACAGATAATATGCTATGCACCGAAGTACATTAGCAGTATGCAATATCGTTGTAGTGAAAATAATAAAGGTCGGAAGTTCTAAGCAACGCAAACAACAGTTGCAAAGTACATGGTACCATACTAATAAAAATATTAACACTTTTTCCATGACCATAAAATATATCATCAGATAAAATATCCCAAAATAGCAAGTAATAAAGTTTTGTCTTCCCAAAACACATGGGACCTTCTCAAAAATGTTTCTTAAAAGCTGAGGCCTAAAAATCATAAGTTCTTTTCGAAAAAATAACTAAGATTTGTTTTCCTTCATTGTTAAAGTTCCATTAGGAGCCAAGCACCAAAAGACTCCATGAGACTTCTGACATCCAGGCAGAGAGGACTCTAATTCCTTAGCTACGGTCTTTGGGTCAGAACGAGCCTGTACAAAGTACTCGTCCTCCGTCACGGAGCCATCTATATTCATAGTCCTTGAGAATCCGGGGTACCTGTAACAACTTCTATCATTTCGGTTGGGGAATGATAGTGTAAACTACTACAATGAGATTTCGAGAAATCTCAGCAAGTAATCACACAACATATGAAAGTTAACACAAGCATACAAGAGGTACATCATGAAATGCTTACATGGACATGTACTTGACTTAAACAGAAACTTGACATATGCATTTGACCATTTTCAAAAAAACTTGTACAGAGACTTTGACATTTTCAGAGAAACTTCTTTAGCTTTCATTTTCATGTTGATTCTTAATCAGAATTTTTCTTATCAGAACATATCACAAGATTTACATCGAGTGATCCTTATAACATGAGCTCTTATTCTTATTCTTGGGGTGGACACAACATGACTCCTTCCTTGCACCACGTGTTTCCACTAGTCATTGTACCATCAACGATCTGTAGGTTAGAATCGCAAGCGGGACTCTATCACCATCCTTGTTTACCACCATCTCTACAGTTTGAGATACACAGAGAATCATAATAACTCGACTTTAGTTCGTCGAATTACATGCCTTATGCACCCACTAGCATTAGGTACTTCCTCGCTTCGGCATTCTTTGAAAAGAATCTATTCGAGACTCGTCGACTATTCTTCGTTGACCTAGGGGTTACCACTCCATTCTTAAGCACTCCAGAGTGGACAGAGGAGTTCCACTAGGATAATCCCCCATCTTTGCACTTGGGGTCGTGATAAAACATTTGACTCTTTTCTTTTAAAAGAACCACTTTTCTTTGAAAATACTTTTCCCAAATGCATGAGACATGAAACTTAAGACATACGTACTTATACTTGACATGTGACATATGGAATTCCATGCATGAAATAACCAAACATAACATGTTCAATCCATAGCATGATTACATGAAACACATGAACATCCAAACACATTCATGAAACCATGGGAACATGCTTAGGCCAAAACACTTAGGGGTAAAAATCATTAGATTCATCACTTAAACATGTTCCAATGTTCAAGCATCTAACATAGGAATCAAAGCAAAATGAAACAAAGCTTGAAATTGTAACATTTGGCTAAGATCCGAATCAATCAAGACATGGTATGGCCGAAACTTCATGTTGCATCAACCATCATTCTTAAACAAGTGAAAACCGAAACATACATGAGTATTTCATGGCATATTCATCACAAATTCAAAGCATATAATTTCTTTCATAGATTGATATAAGATCATATTAACATAATCAAACAAGCAATCAAGAAATAGCACATAAAACAAACGTGGAAAAGAAAAGATTTACACAATCATATACAAGTATTAACCAAGAGTAGGTTGAGTGTATACTTACAAAAATCCATGTAAAGAATTACGTAGCAAGCTGTAAATCGAACATTTTATATTAGAAAGAGTAACGAAAAACCTTATTTCACATTCTTGAGTGTATGAGTCGATTTCTAGGGTAATAGTTGTCCATATCCATTCGGCTTCTAGGACTTTTAGGGTAAAAACTCCTTCATTTCAAATCATAAAATAAAACAAGACCCTAAAGTAACAAAGATATATGTAATAGATGAAAAACATAGAGGATGAATTCTTCTCTCTATTCAGTTTCTAGGGTTTCTTAAGAACTCCATGTCATTTTCAAGAAAATACAAGAAAGTGTGGATGTTCTATTACACTTATAGTCCAAATGAGATTTGAATCTCATTTTCGGGTTGGGAAAGTGATGTGTGTGTGTGAAACTCAAAAGGAAAAACCAAATCTTACCTTGACTAGGCTTAGTGTGCCGAAATCTCCTCTTAGAATTAGAAAATCCTCTTGTTTGGTTGGTGAGAAAGTACAAGAAAGTGAGGGATTCTTCAAAAACGTTTGAGAGAATTGTGTGGAGAGAGTGAGAGCATGCAGAATCTGACATTTCCAAAAAGAAAAGCCATTGGGCATGTGGTCTTCCTCCCTTTTTATAGAAGACTCCTCATTCCCTCATTGATGGTTGAAATCCAATGCATGTAAGACAAGTGGCATTTTTTCTCTTCCTCCTTTCACTTTGGCCGAAAATGGCTCTTGGAATTCCCTATGTGGATTGCATTGGGAAGGCACATTTTTGGGGTTGGCGTGTAGGCTTCCCTTCCCTTGGCTGAATTCCTCTTCTCTTCCCCTTATGCCCTTCCTTTCTTCAAACAATTGAGTGCTTCTTTTAAGGGTAACATGATAAAACATCATATGCCTCTTCCTTTTCCCAAACAAGTACCATTTTGCATGGTTGACAAGTGGCAAATGGCATGTGCCATAGCTTAGCCGTCCACCTCCTTCTTCTCTTCCCAAGATGATGCTTCATCTTCCAATGCTTCTTCCCTAGGTGGCCTTTCATGTTCCATTGGTCCAAAATAGCCTAAATGACAAGTGGCAAATGAACTTAGTACTTGAGAGTGTGCTAGCTGAATTCCTAATGGCATTCTTGTCCTTCCATACAAATGTCACTTCACATATCCTTCTAGAAGTTCATGCATGCTTGACACTTGGCAAAATCTGACTGAAATTCGAAATCCCCTAATCCTCATTTCAATTTCCCATGTAAATCTCCTAGAAAGGCTCAATTTCTCTTCTCTAAGCTTCCCTTTCCAAGATATCTTCCTTGGAACTCCAATTGGGCATGACAAAGGGTCTACACATCTGGAAAATTGGGTCTAGCTGAAAATCCCTTAGTCTCCTTTAGGTTCCTTTTATCCCTTGATTCATCTAGAAGGTTTATTATATAGTGACAAGTGTCCATTTCTCTAGCGTAGGTGTGTAGGCCATCCCTTAGTATTTTCTTACACTTCTCTTATCCCTTTAACCCATTATCAGGTCTAGGTTCACAATGTAGTACCTTCATGTACCATGGCACTTGTGACAAAAATCTGGGTCATGGGCCTAAAGTCAATGGGAATTCTCACATGGTATTCTTGGGTTAGTCCTCTTTTGGGCTTAAGTTATTATTTCAAAAAAAATTTAGCGCTTTCTAAATTAACTAAGCTCCCAAAGAAATCACAACTACTAAGCACAAAATCTATGGGCCATGCTTACGCAAGATTGAGTCTTCATAGAGCCAATTCTTCCAATGCTAGAACTGAACTTGGAGGGTTAAGGTTAGTTGTAATGATGAATTTTTTCTTGAGAAAATGGTGTAAATGGCATGGGCTAAGGAGTGATTTGGTGCAATGCACATGAGGGTGCACCTATGTGCCAATTGGTGGTGACTTGGGCATTGGCATGACTTTGCTTCTATTGACATGTGTTGGGCCAAGATTAAACTTCTGAATTAGTCTAAGAATAATCTAAATCAATAATAAAATAAATAAATTTCAGATAAAAACATATGGGAAATAACTTGAAGAAAAATTAAGCTTAAAACATGGTTTAGAGATCATTAACCATGTGAGAGTTGATTAATGCTTCTCAATTCAAGTTAGAAGCTTAACCATAGTTAGGTGGGGGGCCTAGGGGTGTATGGAACTCATTGGGCTTAAGGAAAACCAATGGTATGGTGTATGTGGGCTCCAATTAGAAGAATAAAATAAAAGACAAGGCGTTAGGCTTTGGTTGGGCCAAAAGTGCAAGCCTTGGATTTGAGCTTTGGAGTGGGTTATTATATAGACCTTATGTCCAGATTTTTGGGCTCAACTAAGGCCTCAAAAGCCTACCAAGTTTGGGTCTAAAAGAAAATTATTTTTAAGGTTGGGCCAAAGGCCTTCACTCTCACCAAGTTAGGCCCAAAGGCTTCAAGCCTTCTATACATAGGGCTTAACTTTTAGGATTCTACAAGAAAGGCTTATATTCTTATAACTCCCAAATTGGTCTAGGACTTATGATACCCATTCTTAGGCCATCACATCCTTAGTAAATTAGTTGCCTAAAGTCTTATGTCCATTAAGTTGGGCTTAAGGCCTTAGTATCTCTCCTAAGCCTTTATACTCAAAAAGCTTGGACCCTTAATAAACCAATCTCTTGGGCTTTCCTAAATCCATAAAAAATTTTACCCAAATTACTTAGCCAATAAGATGGCAAAATCTCCAATATTCCACTTGTCATTCTAACATTGGCCTCTTGGCACATTTCCTCAAAATTAATTAAGTACTAAAATTCTCTCCAAAATAATAATACTAAGTCAATCAAGATCCAAAAATTTTCATTTTTCTCAAAATCAATATTGCACTAGAATCTTTTAAAAGTTCTACTAAACCCAAAGTATAAGGTCCTCTTGCCAACTCAAATATCTAAAAATTTTCTTATTCTTAAATAGCTCAACTCCTAATTAACTAGGATTAAGGCTGCTAAGGTCAATGCCTAAGGAGCTTTTTAGGTAGGATGTTACACTCTCTCTCTATGTCTCTCTCTAATCTTGTTTGTTTATGAACTTCATAACCCATTTGGATATGATGTTTGTAACCCAAGACTTGTATAACAAATGGATTTCAAATCTTGTCTTCATTTGTAATCTAGAAATCCATTTACGTCAGATCCTATCTTCTCATTGAACTTTGTAACCTTGACCTCCTTTTGGATATGAACTCTGTAACCAAATTTTTTTCATTGAGTCAAATTTATTCCAAACCTCTATTTGGACCTGCACACTTTCCTGGGTTCATCAATGATTCTGACAATTATAGGAAGTCATGTTCATATTGAAACTGAGTTTATATTTTACTCTTTCTAGACATTTTTTTTTTATAAGCTCAAGTCTTTCTGGGTATTGTAAGCATTTTACAATGATCATATCTATGTCTTTTGGCATTTTATTGTGGTGACTAATTTGATCATACAAATGATTTGTTCGCTACTATTACTATTATTGAGATGGGTACTATTATAGGAATTATTGTCTTATTAGGATGTGTACAGCATGTACTTTATCCAATAACTGCCATATATGTATATATGGCATTTGCTAGAGAATGTTTTTGTGTGATTAACATCCATAGGAAGACATGAATTGTAGATTATTTTGTACTTCGATAGAACAAGCTAGTGTAATATATCCTAGTACTATGAATGCAAATAAAATGTAAGGTATTCATGTACACTGAATGATGGACATGTTAATGTAGGTTTTATATATAGTACCATGATTTTAAGGTAATTTTGTATTGTGGCATGTCATGCTATAATATGCAAATTGAGTGTGAAGATTTAATTTGTTCCACCTAAAGTTGTTGTTACATTTTGGAGCATACTTAGATTATGAGAAATTGGATATATGATAACAGAACTATAAGTCCAATTGGTTTGTGTAATGTAGTCAAACCTTGCATTATAAACTTTTTGCTCATAAGAAAACATAAAATCTATAATTGGAAAAGATCACTAAAATAGATTCAGAGAAATGAAACCCTTAATTAATTATATACTGTGTGCAAATGTACAGTGGATGTACATATAAATGTTGGCCTTATATATGAGGAACAATGTATATTTATTAAAGAACAGCTAAATTTGTAGTAATTATGAAATTCAGAAATTCCAACGAGTGGAAGCTATTGTAGTTTGATTGCTTGCAAAAAGTTGAAATTGCAAGGACATTGTTTCAGTTGCAAGTTATAACAAGGATTGGTAGGTCTTGCAAGTGCTTGCAACAATCATTATTTGTTGGGAAAACAACAACTAGCAATGACAAAGGAGTGGATGTAAATGGCCCAGATTCTTACCAATTGGATTCCATATTATTAGAAAAACATTAGCGATGGCAATATATTCTATTTGCAACAGATTGAAAATTGTTGTAGATAGAGACCATTACCATGCGGCTTTTTTGCACTTGATCAACGAAGAATAGTCATTGCAATCAATAAGTTGCATTCAAAAAGTGATAATCATCAACAAGTTTGTTCCTTACAAAAGCCATACTCTATTGTAGTGCTTGTAAGTATTATTTGGTTGAATTGTTTTTATTTTGTATGCCTTAAAATCTAACAATAAAGTTGGTCTGCTATTGTGAGAATCATGCCAACTCAAATGGAGAGACCACCTTCTGAGAACAAAGTGAAGGCAAAGAAGAGAGCCTTCCTTCGCAAGGGGAAGATGAGGTAGGGGTGGCCTGCAAAGGGTAGCTAGTCCAACTAGGGTGAGAGGCACTATGTAGAGATCTTGGCTGACACATCTCAGCATAGGGTGAACAAAGGACTTTTCACCCTAAACTGGTCAAGAAAGAAATGGTGCTAACCATATGACGGTGAGAAGGAAGAGTTGAAGAGGCTAGTAGCGAAGGGTGAAGGGCGAGTTATGAGAAAGAGTCGAGCAACAATCAAGGACAAGATTGATCTAGACGTTAGGGCTTTCTGGGATAACACAGCAATGCTTAGAAGGTGGTAGTGTCGCACGCTGAGGCCCATATTCTATCTAAAAGGTCACATCTAGAGTGAGTATGCGGAAATAAGATTACATGTCTACATTCCATATCATCTGAACTCAGAGGTATGATCTAGTGTCATGTGGGAGACCTTTATTTGAGAAAAAATTGTGGATTGAACTAAAGGCAAGCCACAACAATGTATGTGCATCATCCCATCAATCTATCTCTGTCATCATGTAGAAGGACGACTGATATTGAAAGACTCCTACTCAACATGTCAAAAGTTGGGAGTACATTCGAAGGACACCTGGTGGCCCTCCCTATAAAAGGGATTGAACAAAGGACAAAATCTCACTTCTTTTCCTTTTTCTTTTTTTTATAGAAAACGGACTTCATTAACAAACATCAACCTTACAACTGTCTCTCAATCCAAAGGACTTGAGAAATTATATCAAGGAAAGATCCCCACCGCAAGCTAATGTCATTGACATTCCAAGCAAGTCTTGATAGCCTATGTGTAGCTTCATTACACATTCTTCCTACATATCGAACTTCACAACTGTTGAACCTTGCCATCAACTCCTTTGTATCTTTTATGACATTGCCTAACATAGACATGGATGGCTCAGTCTATTGCAGCTCCATTACCATGATTATAGAGTCACTTTCAATTATAAGGTTGCTGATTCCCAAGTGAACACTAAGCTAAAGGCCTTGAGTATTGCTAGCTTCTCAATTCCTACTGCTTTTGAGATTGTAAGTGTTGGAGCTTCTTTGGAGTTTGAGTTTTCAAAGAAAGCAAGTGGCTTCAAATGGAGCAATGGGTGAAGCAGCGTCAACGCCCCCATAGTATTTTAAATACTGTGAGGTAGGTTAGCTTCTAAGACAATACTTGGAATGTGGGGTAAATGTTGTAGGTATGTAACAAAATTTGGCCTTTCATATTCTGTACCTTTTTCCTTTCTTCTTCAAGAAAATAATATACATCTTTATTAGGTTATAGGTTATCGTTACAATGTGATCTTGAGATGAGAGTTTGAATGGCGCGGATTAATTGCGTTTTGTGATTTTTTGGTGCGTGAGTCAATCATCATAGATGGGTAGAATGATTCCCCATGCCATTTCTACGACACGTTGCCACGAGTTTCATATGGGTAGAGAGAGAGAGAGAGAGAGAGTCCTCATGATGATTGGGGTGGAAAGCTTTTGTATTGGCCTCACTTGATAGACAAATAGAGAGATTCATCAGGTGTATCATGTGTAATGTCTTCGAGATGGTTGACCGGCTAGAGAGATTCCTCGAATTGATCATATGTGTTTCGGTGTGTAACCAAGTAGAGTGATTCTCTATGTTGGATGATTTGAAACCAGTGAATCAGCTCGCACATTAGTTGCATTGAAGGATTTCTCGAGTCTAATGGTGGAGTGATTCTTGGATGGATTTAAATGATGAGATATGATGAGTTTAATGTGTTGATAAGAGGGTGATTTCTCGCCTTGGTAATAGTTATGTATACTGGTGATTTGCACTCTAGGTGATTCCTCAAAGGATGATTACTCAGAGAATGACTCCTTGTCATTCTTAAGTACTTGTGTTTACATAAAGAATGATTCCTTGCCATAACAATGGATAAATGTGTTTTTGCTTAGAGGGCAATACCTCGCCCCGCATAAATATGTGTTCATAGACCTTTTTACATGAAATTGTGCATTACATCTTTGCTAGCATTGTCTTTCATTAGCAGTTTTATTATAGCTGTTTAACCTGCATATGGTTTTGTTTATCGGAACTATAACCTTTGATGAAGAGGTAGCACGAGGAGAGGTCCTTGAGGAAAAAGGACCAACCCTGCCCGAGTGATAGAAACGGAGGCCTGTCTCTACTAGTAGTTGTTTGCATTTTTGGAGATGTATTATTCAGTCAAGCGACCAATCCTGTCTGATTTGTCGTACCTGAGCATATGTAATGAATAGTTCATGATGTATAATATTATTTGAGAAGTGATCGTGATATATGAATATTAGTGTTATTAATGGAGGAACTTTTCTGTTTAGACTTCTGGTACAATTAGCATTTAGTCCTTGACTAAACCAGGGGTGTTTCCGATCGGCAGACACTCTTGGCACTATGGATCCTTGCCAGACTCTTTACCAAGAAATAGGGTACGACGGGCGTAGTGTAGTAACAACCAAATATTGAAGAAGTAAAGGCTCAGATGTAATGCTGTGATTCTGTGAAATAACATAATATGTTCTTTGCACTTGTATTTCATATGACTTTGACATTTAGATGCATATTTTGAAACCCGAAGGTTTTCTAAGTTGCAACTTGATCCAAGTTGGCTTCTCTTTTTCTTTACACAATTCACATGCATAGCGTTGGTTTACAGACAGATAATGAATTAACATATGGTATCAAATGTCTTCTTGCACCAATCTACATAGAGTACTTCTATTCCATTTCTTCAACACTCGAAGAAAAACTTCAAACGGCAATTGACAGATAATCCAAATAGCCAGTATTTGGAAGAAAAACTAATGGAAAACATAATTGAACTTATCACCATACTTGATTTATTCACAAACAACTCAAATAAGTATAATAATAATACACATACAACTATTTTTATAAATTTTAAACAACTCTATTTTAAATTGAGGATATTTATGTAAAACAATGTTAGTTTTATAAGTTATTTTACAAAAAATTCATTCATTAAAAAATATACAGTTTAGCCATTTACTATAGAGCTAGCCCCGTTAGTACAAAGCGATTGACCAGTGAAGAGTGCGGTACAGTTGAGCCTGTCGGGGTTGACTGAATTAAAGAACTCGTCAGTTAAGTTGAGTTTCCGCTTGAAGTAGAAGCAAATAGAATTACAAACAAAGGTGGGATCTAGCTTCAGGATCCCTGCTGCTCATTTCAACATGATCAAAAGTTAAAAGATGTCAACTTTCCATTGGAGTTAGTTAAGTCAGAAAAATAGATCATGATAATCTCAGACCAAAACTTACCGCCAAGAAATTGAGAACTTTCCGCAACGGAGATGATAATGAGAAGAGAGATCATCAAAACCAAGTTATGACTCGTTGCTGTGGAGTTGCTATACTTTGCCATGTTGAGTTCTTTATAATTTGCTTCTCTTTCGCTTTTGTAATAGGCGTTATTCTAGCTAGGTTGGTTTTGGTCTCCATCGACCCCTCCTATTTATAATACAAAATCAGTGAAAATACCAAGAAAGTAGAGAACATCACAGTTGGCTTCAGATTTGGCGTTAGAATTGGACATAAGAGTGACCATGGACAACAATGTTTTCTTGTTGAGAACGGATAGTGTATGATATTAGATATGATAGGTTGTCTAGGAAGATCTTCTTTATTTTTCACATTAGAAAAGTATTGTTCTCATTTTAATGAGCCATTATAAAATTATTAAAAATCACTTTTCTTTAATTTGTAATGTATAAATAAAAAATATTATTTTGTAAAAAAAATATTAAAAGGAAAAAAACCATGGATGTCCGCACGTTCACCTTGGCCCATGGCCGTATTCGGGTATTAAGGTGATTTCAAATTATCTTAGTTGATATGGTAATAGTAGTGTTTTGTTAGTGAGGGTTTTTGATAAAATTGGGAAGATTGTCACTCTTAGATATATGACTTTCGCTCTTTGAAAAAAAAAAATAGTAATGTTTTGTTTGTTCTATTAAAATGTGTTTAAATGCATGAAATAGGTTGAAATATGTGTTTGAATAGATAAAGTATATTAATATATGTTTAACTACTTATGAGAAATTAAAAAACTAATAGGTCTCATCAATAATTGGAAAGGAAACCGACCAAAACGACGTCGTTTTGGCTGCGTCTAATTCTGCAACTGTCGTAGCAAATGACACTGTTTCAGCCAAGGCGCTGAACAACGACATCTATCCAAGAAGAGAGTCGATTTGCTGTGTTAGAAGTCGCACGTTGAGTTGTTGACCGAGCCATTGACCACACCATTGACTGAGGCAAAAACAATCATCTACGCCTGAACCGGTTGACTCGATTCGCTGTGCCTGAATCGGTTGACTCTATTTTCTGAATCGTTTTGGACCAATTTTGAAATTTTTGGCTGTTCTGAATCATTTTAAGTCCAATTTTGTCCGTTCAAAATTGATTACACTCCTGATTTTGTGCAAAATCTTTATAGAGCATTTATTATCCGAGAAAATCATCAACAATTTCTTGAAAAATAAAAAACTTCAAGGAAAGTTTGTCAGAACACTCAATTGAGTACACATATAATTTCTATATTTTTGTTGTTGTTAATCTTAAGGTTTTTTATTTATGGCACCGAAGAAAGCATTGATCCCTCAAGGATTGAAAAATTAAATAAAAGGATTTCTGGGCCGGGAAAAGATATATAACTTTTCTTCTAACTCATGAAAAGATTTTATATACATAAAAAACACAAAAGTCATATGATAACGTAGAAAATGGCTACAATGAAAATGGAAGTAGCGTAAGAACTCTAGACAAATGAGAAGAACACAATGCATGGGCAAAAATTTTGATTTTTCATTGCATCAATGATGATATCGTTCCTCTTTTTGAAGATTATGAAACTGCTAAAGAGATTATTGATGCAGTTGAGGCAAAGTATGATTTAAGGTCATATACTTATATAACTATTATTGGAAAAGTATAACCAAATATGTATGAAAGAGAATAATGACATAGGCGATCATGTGCTCCAAATGCAATTGAATGCAAAAGAATTACACGATGCTTGCATCCTCTCATTGATAAAATGCAAGTTACAGCCATACTGAATAGTCTTTCTTCATCTTGGGATCATATTGTTACTTCTTTAACACATAGTAAAAATGAAATACAATGACATCACTTCTAATACTTTTAATACTTGAAGGAGAAAGGATGAAGAGGAAGAAGAGATAGTGAATCATCCAATTTGCTGATGTCTTAGGACAAAAGTTCTACACAGAAAAAAATGAAGCAAAAACAGTTTAAGACATAGAAATGGTTGTAAAATAGGCAAATTAAACCATTTACCAGAAACAGTTTCAAATGTGGGAAGAATAAGCATTACAAATCACAATTTTCTAATAAGAAAATACAAAAGAAATTAAAGAAATTGTGATGACGATTTCAAATTTAATGCCTGTGAAACTAGTGTCAAATTCATGGTAGGTTGACTCTACAGCAAAAAGACACATATACAGAGAGTTGTTTGTCAATCTTGTAGAGAAACAAACAGGTGAGCACAGAGTGTATATGAGCAACAACACATACTGCGACATCTTGGAGCAAGGTCCATGTAAATTTAGAAGAATACTTCCATTATTTTTGTTAGTGATGTATTATACATACCTAATATTCGTAGGAATTTAGTGATTGTTTCTTTGAGAGTGTTGGTTGAGGAAGTGAGACAATCGTTTGATTTAGTAAAACGGCTGTGCCGCTTATCAATGGTTTTGCTTAGCCCCCAGTGCCTTATGGTCTATATAAAATAGAGACTATTTGTGCACAACTCGTGTGCTTGCAATTACTCCGTTAAACACCAACCCATGGTGCAAACACTGTAACGGGATTGTCACCATTTTGAGAAAACACCAACTCGTCCGTTCTTTATTTTCTAACATATGTTCCTTCACTTGTATTTCATATGGCTTTGACATTTAGATGCATATTTTGAAACCTGAAGGTTGTCTGAGTTGCAGCTTGATCTGAGTTAATTGGCCTGTTTTTCTCTGTCTGTACACAATTGATCACATACATAGCGCGGGTTCTTTGGCAGATAATGAATTAACTATGGTATCAAATGTCTTTTTGCACCAATCCACAGAGTTTTATTCCATATCTTCAACACTAGAAGAAAAAATTCAAATGCCGGCAATATTTGACAGACAATCCAAATAGCCAGTAATTGGAAGAAAAACTTTCGGAAAACGTAATTGAATTTTATCACGTTATGTGATTTATTCCCATGCAAACAATTGAAAGAATACGCAGTTCAGCCATTTACTGTGGAGCCCCGTTAGTACAAAGCCATTGACCAGTGAAGATTGCGGTACAGTTGAGGTTGGGGTTGACTGAATTAAAGAACTCGTCAGTTAAGTTGAATTTCTGCTTGATGTTAAAGCAAATGTCTCTGGTTTGAACACCGTAGATGGAATTACAAACCAGGGTGGGATTTGGCTTCAGGAACCCCGCAGCGTATTAATTCAACATCGAAAGCAAAAGATGTCAGCTTTCCATTGGACATGTTAAAACAGAAAAATAGATGATAGTCTCAGAACAAAATTTACCACCAAGAAATTGACTTTCAGCAACAGAGAAGATAAGGAGAAGAGAGAGCATCAAAACCATGTTAAGACTCGTTGCTGTTGAGTTGCTAGACTTGGCCATGTTGATATAGATCTCTATATGCTTCTCTTTTACTTTTGTAATAGGCGTTCTAGAAGTTGGTTTTGTTCTCCATCAACCCCTCCTATTTATAATACACAATCATTGAAATTACCAAGAAATTGGGGGAAAGATAACAGTACTTGGCCTGCAATATCAGAGTTGCACACAAGAGTGATTATGCACAACAATGTTTTCTTGTTGGCCGGAATGGATTGAGTGCGATAAACGGGATAGGTATTCTAGGAAGATCTTCTAACTTAGCACATTAGAAAAGCATTTTCCTTATTTTAATGAGCCATTATAAAAAGTATTGATCTAGAAATATATAGTAGATCATTAAAACTACTTTCCTTAAAATTAATTATAAATAAAAGAATTATTTTTTGTTAAGAAAATCTGAAAAAAATAAAAATAAAAATAAAAAACACGGATGCCAGGGGGACCGCCCTTGGCACAACTTTGTTTCCAACAAGGAAACCTTAAATATTATTCAAGTCCCTTATCTTGAGTAATCCGCTCTATATTTCTTGAAGTTCGGCTACAAGAAAGGCCGGCCTCCTCTCTTATGGCAACTTTATAAAGTTAATATTGTTCTTAACTTTATAAAAACTCCTCCGGTGGGTTTTAGTCTCCATACAAGCCTCCTATTTATAAGAGTAAGGAATTAGCTAGTGATCAGAGGGTAAGAGAGAATATATTTAAGAATTAAGAGAGAACAATGGCCAATTCTAGCAAGGCGACAGCAGTGATTATTAACGTAGTCTTGATGCTCTCTCTTCTTCTCATCTCCTTCTCCTCTGTTGCTGAAAGTCGATTTCTTGGTGGTAAGTTCTGGTCTATACATATGGCTAAGTACAAGTACCCCATGAAAATCTATTGCACGCAGTAAAGCATTTATATAGATCATAATCCACTGGTTTGGTTAGTTTATGCGATTGATCTCTGAATTCAATACATGCATGTAATTTCTTTGATAATGGTATTGAATAAGTGCATGCAGTTGGGATGGTGAAAGAGGAGGCAGCGGGCATTCTTTGTGATCTTGTGCATGGTGTAGAAAGTGGAGAGACATGCTCTGGGGTTGTCGAGAAGTTCAAGTTGAATGCTGAGACCTTTACTTTGATCAACCCTAACCTCAACTGTGATGCACTTTTCGTTGGTCAATGGGTCTGCATTGATGGGGCTCCAAACTAAACGTACAATGCGTTTACTACATTTATAATAATGTTTAGTTATTATGCAAGATTTGGAAAATATAATTCCTGTCCTGTATGAATAATATGGAGAGGAAAGAGCTAATATTCTTTCCCCATTTCTTTTGGATTATGTGACAATAGCCATATCCTTCTATTGTTGCTGTTGAGGAAATCATGAAATAAATTTATGATCTCAGACTCTCACGTTTTGGTTACGGAACATTAATATCTGTGGCAGTTTTGATCTCTTATCACTAGATTGCTTTACATATTGGGAGTCAAGCATCAATTTATTTACGTCAAACATTATTCGTTGACTTAGTCTTAGGACTCATTTGATTGGAAAGATGAGGTGAGGTGAAATGTGATGAGAAATCTATGAATAGTAATTGTTTTCTAAATTTTGTAGAAGAGTATATTTGTAGTGCAAATGCATGCATATGGACCCACATCTTGCTTGAAAATCTAATGATCTCATGCAAATGCAAATTCATGCATCCTGTTTAGTATCGCGGCAAATTTCTATTTGCTACTAAAATAATTGAAGGAGAAGGTTATCCCGACGCCGATTAACCATGGTTTAATGTGTTTTTGCGGTGAAATTTAGGCCCTTTCTAGCAATACAATATCGCCGGGAAAACTCAATATTTTCCGATAGCCCAGCAAAACGTTGAAAATTCGTATTCCAGACTCAACATTAGCAACAACGCTCCAGTGGTGGAAAAATGGCCAGAAACATCTATTTGCAACGAATATAGGCTTTTACGACGACAAAAAGCTCTGCATCACTTGTTGTCTGTGGCAGTTTTGATCTCTTATCACTGGATTGCTTCACATATTGGGAGTCAAATATCAATTTATTTACGTCAAACACTATTCATTGACTTAGTCTTAGGCATGGTAAGATGAGAAGAGATGAGATGTGATAAGAAATTTATGAATATTAGTAGTGAAATTTTTTGAGTTAAGATGTTTTATGAGGTTTTGGAAAAGAAGAGAGAAAAGACTAAATAGAAAAATTATAAAGTTAAAATATTAATGTTAGAATATAATAGTTTTATATTATTTTTGTTTTGGGATTCAAAAAATGTTGAAATATTTTTTGTGTTTTTTTTTAAAGTTTAGGAAAGTTGTAATTATTAGGTAATGATTAAATGAAAAAAATTTGAAAATTTGAAAATTTGAAATTGAAAATTGTTTATTTTTAAATAGTATTTGAATGTTGAGATGAGTTGAGACCATCTTAACGTCCAAACAGGGCCTTAGATTTTATATATTCATCTCCATTTTCTCGTGATTTGCAAACAAAAATGAATGTATTATAATATGTAGCCTTTTTAATATTAATAAATCAAAAAAAATATGATTATTATGATTATTATTTACTTTTATGCTGTGATTTTGAGATGATGAGTTTAAATTATGTGAAATGATGATCCTTCCTGCATCAGTACACATTCGAGTCCCACTTTAGATGCATCATTATATACCACATAAGACTTGTGGGGCTCCGAGAGTGTTATTATTAGTGTCGTTGTCTATATATTTTTCAACATGAGAAAACTAGTCTCACATTTATTGTTCCAAACAAACTTTGCATTTTTCTTGATTAGGGCAGTAAATGGTCCGAACAGTATGGGAAATCGCTCTATGAACCTCCTGTAATAACAAGCCACTCCCAAGAAACTACGAATCTTGTACTTATTAGTCGACTTCTACTAATTCATAATCGCTACTCCTCAACTAGAAATAACTTGAACCAAGAACTTCACTTCTCGAAGCTAGAATTCGCACTTACTAAGTTTGGCATACAACTCCTAATCTCTAAGTATGGTCAGAGTCATACTAAGGTGACTTTGATGTTCTTCTTTGCTCTTTGAGTAGATCGGGATGTTGTTAATGAACATGCTAACAAAATTATCTAGATAAGGTATGAATATTCTATTCATCATATCCATCAATGCCGTTGTTAACCCAAAAGGCATAACCAAAAACTCGTAGCGATCGTACAGTTGCCTAAAGGCAATCTTTGGTACATCCCACCTTCAGCTGATGGTATCCTAATTGAAAATCTATCTTTGAAAATACCGATGCTCCTTACAATTGGTCTTGTAGGTAATCGATTCGAGGTAACCGATACTTATTCTTCATCGTCACCTTGTTCAACTCCTTGTAGTTAATGCGCATCTTCATCAAGCCATCTTTTTTCATCACGAACAACACAGGTGCAACCCATGATGAAGAACTCGGACGAATAATCCTTTCTCTAGTAGCTCTTCCAACTGCAACTTCTGTAATGCCTTGTTCCTTGAGGTCCAGAGAGTTAGCTCCTATTACTTAAAAACATCTCCAATAATCAATAATAAATAAATAGAAACTCCACAAAATGCTTAACTTATTTGTTCGATCCAAAAATCCATGTCCCTCCACAGAAATACTGAACAAAAACCTCAATAAAATAAAATAACATCTTCACAAAGACTCAAATTATTCATAACTTGACGTATCAAAAACTGCTGAAGATAAAACTACTAAATATAATTCTCCAAAAAAAAAAATACTTGTACCCTTAGAACTTATTCATCTATGATCATCAGACTTTTCCAATACTTCCTACTCTTGTTCTCCAAGTGAACCATAAAAATATCGAAAAAATGTTATAGAGATAAGGGGTGAGTTATCAACAACTCAGTATGTAAAAAACATATGCTAGTATGTAAACATGAGCATTTTCACCGAGTTTAGAATGTAGAAACAAAACATTTCAGTTTTAATATGCAAATCTCAAAAATACATATTATCAGAATATCAGAGCGACACTTCAAACATTTCATATTCAAAGACCCCTTTGGCACAACATGATTGAACATTTTCATCTTATCATATCATATCAGAGCATCATATCATAATAGAGACCATGTTTAACCCCCATGGTAGGGTTGTGTATTTTACAAAAAGCCAAGCAGAACATAAATCACCATGTTATCAAAGCGATTGCACTCAAAGCAGAGACCACTATTATATCATGTGGTAGGGCCAGAGGTCACTATTATATCCCGTGACATGGCCACATATCAGAGCAAAAAAGAATCAGAATCACCATATCAGAATCAAAATCAGAGTTAGAACAGAATCAGAATCACCATATCAGAATAAGAATCAAAGTCAAAACAAAATCAAAAAGTCATGCCAAAGGTTTTTCAAATACCACATCATATCAAAACAGAGTACTGAAATTCAAATCATTTCACATTTTTCAAAACAGATTCAAAATATCTTCACGTCACATGCAAAATTTATCAAATTTTCATATTTGTTCATTTTTCCCAGTTCAATAACAGAATGCCAAAAATAAGCTCATGTCTATACCAGTCATGCTAGAAAAATACCTTATTCTTATACAGAATTTCATGAGTAATGGAGAACAAATAACTGAGTTCATTTCAATTTCTTTTCATAACAAAACATGCATATTTTCCAAAAATCAACCTCAACCCATTTTATTTTTATGTAAAGTCTAGCATAGGAACTCCGCTTACCTAGACTCTTAGCTTTTCAGAAATTTTCATCAATCATGATGAACAAAATTACTCATCACCTATAAAATAATCACGTAATTTTCGTAAATTTCCATTTGAACACGTATTGAGATATACAATTCTATATTTTTCCTTAATGTCTAAAACCCTCAAAACCCTAAAATATCTTCTCTCCCCAAAATATTTTTATTTTTACAACAAATTCTCAAAACAAAAACACGAGTAGCTCCTATGATCATAGTATTCCATAACTTGGTCTTATAATATTGTCCATGCAAAAACATGATCTCGATGCCAAAACATACATGGCCCCATACCAAAAATACTCACCATCCCATTTCGATATGTACGGCCCATCGTCCAATCAAGCCCAACACAATAACACAAGTTCATAACACACGTGTTACTCATGACTGGAAGGGCAAGATTGTAACTACAAACTAAATTTCTCTTCTATCTAGTATCTACTCAAGAACCTACAGCAAAATTGGTTTACAAAAGCAAGCAACAGTGGGCTTACCAATCTCAGCAACGAGTAAAACCGTTCATCCTTTTTACCGGCCAGGTCCAAAACTCGGATACTCGGATTATAAAACCCGTACCTATACAGTCTGGATGCGGGTGACTTAAAGTCGGTACCCGCATTTATACGATTATAATGTTTCAGTTGTGCTAGGTACAACTGGCATGCGGAATCGGGAGGTAATCGACTAATTAAAAAGACTTAAAAAGGCAAAAAAGTAAAAAGTAAGAGCAAAGCATCATGTCAATCCCTCTTTTTCTCTCTCTCTCTCATCTTGTATAGTTCTCTCGTCTTTTTCCAGTTGTGCCTCTTTCATGGCAGCAACATAGTTCATCCCCAAATCACTTCTTCCTCCTCCTCCTTCTTCTTCTTCTTAGTTATTTTTTTCCCAAGGGCTCCATTTCCGTACCGATTCATGCACAATAGTTCAAACTTGAGTAAAATGCTTAAGTGCTTAGGGCTGCTGCAAACTTCTTCTTCTTTTTTCATCAACTCAGTGAACTATCCGCACTACCACCAATTTTATTTAGTTGTGAAAAGAGTGATGAAAACAAACATCATATAAAATGTACCAAATAACTTGCATTTGCAAGTATTAAACCACAATTCATAATGCAAAAGAACAATAGCTACCATCAACATCTGTGGTCCAATAAAATCTAATAGTTCGAGAGAAATGTGCTAAACATGAGTAGTTCTTGAAAATATCCCCTTGTTGAGCCATGAATGTTTAAGTGGTGGTGCTTCCTCTCAAAAAGTCCATCTAGACTCCATGGGAACTCTTTGTTACAGATCTGCAATTATGGGTATGGAGGAGACTCGTTGTAATGGGATGGCCCTTCGATAGGTTATAATTGCTAAAACAGAGCATGACACAATGCCTACATATGTTATCTTTTCCCATTTCCCGGCCTCACAACCATAGTTGCAATGAACAGAGGATGCAAAGGTGCGCTTGGAAGGGGCAGAGGGTCGGGAGGCACCACAAAGAGCATTTCGAAGAAGATCAAATTGGACAATAGCCATCGTCATTTCTCAGCTTTCCTAACCTTGTTCTGTTGTAGCAAACTTGAAGTACTTAGTATTTTTTTTCCATGTCGTCTCTCGATTTTCAATCACTTCTTTAGATGAAACACAACGTTTCATTAAAATGATGTGGCAGTTACCCACCAGTTGCATGGGCCGGTTGTATCCAGCATTTTCATAATGTTTTCACTCACTCTCTCTCTCTCTCTCTCACAATTTGCCTTGGCCATTAGGACTTAGGTCATCACCGTCTCCCTTCTTTCTCTCTCTCTCTCTCTCTCTTCTCTCCTTATCTTCAAGTAACTATTTCTCACTTGGCTCCATCATCTTCTTCTCCTCTCTCTCTCTCTTCTCTTTGAGTTTCTCACTTGTGGGCCATGGCTCCGTCGTCTTCCTCTCTCTCTCTTTCTCTCTCATGTTGAAATCCTAACTCCTTTCACTCTTCCTCTACTGATCAAAGATCTGTTCCTCATGGTTGTCATCTTCTACTTGACAAAAACCAAATTATATTCTCTGTGTTAGTTCTTCTTGACAAACCAAAGGTTCATATTTACACTTCCAAATCTTTTTTTTTTTACAATGTTTTAGAACTATAAGCATGTGGGAAAGGATTAGGGTCTGTTTTGGGTTTGTTTTTAAACGACGGGTTTTTTCATTTATTTGGGTTTGTTATATGTTATTTTGCTAGATCTGCTATTTTTCTGGTCTTGGCTTGCTTTCTGAGACTAGGTTTTTGTTCTCTTTATTGATTTTGGGTTTATTTTGATGTGAATGTTTGAATGGAGTAATCTTTGTGTAGTGTTTTTATGGGTTAGATTTAGATTTGTGAGACCTAGTAGGGAGGAGTGAAAATATCCATAACCACAGAGTCTCCTAATAAGATCTGGATCTGGGTTTGTGAGATCTAGATCGTGGGCATAAGTTTTAGATGATGTTGAACCCATTTTCTTATATAACAGATTTGAAATTAAACTCATACGTACTTTCATTTAAAATTATGATAACTCTTCCAATCAATAATAGAGCTCTGTAGTAGAAATTGGTAATCATTTTCAAGTTCTATCCTCTATTTGTTTTTAAAATATTGGAGTTATTAGAAGTTGAAGATTTTAAAATGCCCACCATAACACCTCCTTTAATTTGTTTCAATAACCTATTCAACGATTGTTTCAACTAAATATAGTATCAACTTACCTATAAAAAAATGATACTTCTGTAACTTGATAGACAACGCAAGTACTAACATACTGTTGCTCTGCTGATGGTTTAGATATATATTGGACATCATTTTAAGCTAGGCTAATCTTTCATAAAGCTTTTGTTTGCTATCTTGCAATATATTGGACACAATCTCAATTAAAACAAGAAAGAAAATTATGACTAAGAAAACAGGAGGTTTTATACTCTATAAATTAAAGGCATTTACTTAGTCAATTATGAACAGAGAGAGCAACAAGTTCTAAGTTGCCTCACTAGCTGTTGCATTAATTGAGTTATGGATTCCACATTAGTTTTGAATAATACATCATTCTTCTTGAATCAATGTGTATTAATTTCTTCTCTTATATATTGCAGCAGGAGTACTCCTACTAGTAGTAGTAGTAGTTGTTGTTGTTGTTGTTATTGTTGTTTTCATCTTCATGATTATGACTATAATATAACGGTGATCAAGACTCAGATCATTGCAGATAGCATACATACATACATATATATATATGAGATAAGCATTTAATATTAGCATCCCAAAGCACCTTTGTTCCTGAATATATATATATATATATATATATATTATATATATATATATATATATAAATGCTAGTAACTAGCACTTTGAATCCAAATGCATTTTGTCCTTTGAGAAGGAAAATGGGAATGCAACCTTGCTACCTAGATTATAACCTTTTGTTTAGTTCAAAGTAGCTAGCTAGCTAGATGCTAATTTCTGTTCAATGTGGTGATAATTAAAGTTATAGATAGTTGTTTAATTTTGTACTAATTTTGTATTTTGTAATTGCATTGCACATTTTAGTATTTTTCTTTTTTCTATATTAGCCCCTTGTCTAGTAATTTTGTATTGACCTTTTTTGCTTACAGAATGTGCAGGATCTCTCTCAGTCAGATCACTTGAAGTTGCTAATTGCCAGAATTATTTTGTAATTCATATCTTGTAGTGTTGTATGTTGCAATGTAATATAATGTGTAAATAACAAAATAGTGTAATATGTAGTGGATTGCATACATTTTAGTTTTTCATTTTTATATATTTTTATTATTCTGAAAAATGTTAGCATTATCCTTTTTAATGATGACTCAGAAATTGTTTTCATAAAATATATGCTTTTATAAAAAATTATGATTTTCAACATTTTTTTAAAAGTTTTTTAATAAATATAGAAGAATTATGTTTTTCAACATTTTAATTATAGGCTTTTATAAAAAAAAAAAATTATGCTTCTAAACCCTTTATATGGACTTAAAAAAAAAATCTGGTTACAGCCCGGAACCTAGATCCACCCGGGGTTCCGGCCCGGGTTTGATCCGGGCCAACCCGGTCCAAGTTTCGGCCCAGATTTGACTGAGTCGGAACCCGGATGAACACTCCTAGCAATGCGTGGTGGCCAGTGACTGGGCACGGCGGCAGAGTATTGTGCGAGTGAGAAAACAATGTTATGGTGAGAGAGAGAGAACGGAGAGTGAGAGAGAGCGAGAGAAGGAGAGCAGCGTGTGAGGGACTCACCATGAGGGCAATGATGAAATGGGGACAAGGTGGTTGGGAGCAGTGGCAGTGTCGTCTTTGGCAGCTTAAGGGCAGTGGATTGGTCGAGTCAAGACTGCTCTCTTTCAGGGAGCAAAAACAGAGGTCCTTCGGTGTTAGTGAAACAGCATCTTTTGTCGTAAAGGGGGGTTTGTCATGAGGGTTTCTGTGTGGAAGAGCTAGGCAGTGGAAGTGTCCTTCGATGGTGGTTGTGTAAGGACGGTTGGTGGTGGCAACGTACGTGAAGTAGTTGTTGTTGTGTTTTCAGGGGCTAAAACAGGGGACGAACGACTTCGTGTGGGCTAGTTGTGGCGTCAGTTTTACGTGGAGATGGAGATGGGGCTTGCAATGCAGCAGCAGTGCGCAGTGGTCCCCTGCGACAGTGACTGAGTGGTGCACGATCTTGGTTTTCGCATTTGGTGTGGAGGACTTGCGACAGTGGCTGAAAGGTGCAATCTTTGGTTGTTTAGGATGGCTTGAACGTACGGGGTTGGCAGCACGGCGGGGCTGCTCTATGGTGGTTCAAGCCACTGATCAAGGGTGCAGTCGACGACTACGATGTACTTGGATTGCCAGTCGTGTGGTTTTTGGACAGCACACACTACAAGAAAAAAAGGCTTTTACGATCAATTTATTGCAACCAACAGACTGAATTGGTTGCAAACAGTCTGTATTTTGGTTGCAAATAGTTTGTTGGTTGCAATAAATTGGTCGCAAAAACCTGTTTTTCTTGTAGTGACGGGGGGTGCAAAGATGACTCCGTGAGGCAACCGTGTGAGGCTGTGCTAACAGGTGTTGGGAGGCAGCAATGGGGAGATGTGGGTTAAGGAACGTGCACCATGGAAGAAACTGTAGTGCAAGTCTAACCTTAAAAATATTTTCTCGGCCCATGAAAATATTACTGACTTGTCCAATAAATTTTCTCGACCCATAAAAATATTTTTAACCCAATAAAAAAATATTTCAGGAATTTAACTACAATGGCAAGTCTAATAGAAAATTTGATAACCGTTAAAAAAAACAACTTAGGCTGGTAAAATAATACTTGAAAAAATTCAACTGAGCTTTTCATATGCTTTAACCCAAAAATATTTAGAAAGCAGGCTTGATGCTGGGCTCGAGTGTTACAACTTCACCTTGAGCTCTTTCAATCTGCAGGAGCCATGCAATATAGTGCCTTGTGTGTTGGAGTCATCATAGGTTCCAACTCTATTCCAAATTTCATATCTTTATTAGGCGGTAATCCAGGTAAATCGTCAGTGGAAACTTCAGTAAAAGTCTTCAACTATGGGCATCCCATGGACCTTTTTCACTTCTGATTGACTTATCAACAACCATCGTCGTAAACGTTGAGGCACCATCTTTGATACACCTCCTAGCTTGTAAAGCCAAAATCACTGGAGGGATTGCCTTAACTGACGTTCCTACATAACTATCCCCAGCTTCATTGAAGGGTTCAAACACAACTTTCCTCTTTTGACAATCTATCTTAGAACAATGCTTGAATAGCCCATCCATACCCAAAATTAGATCGAAATCCATCAGACCAAAAACCATCAAATCGACCTTCAATGCTCCTTGTTAATTTATGAAATCTCAAAAGGATTTCACAGTATTTCTAACGTCTAAATTCATCTATTGAATTTCTTTCGAGTTGCTCCAACCCTTTTAGTGATATAGATATATATATATATTTATATATATATATAAGAGCACGACAGGGAATCACCCTTTGAAGAGTTATCCTCTTTTGCATTTAAAGTAAAGTTAATAATATGGTGAGGAATCACCTTTCCCTCTAGTAGATCAAATCCATAACATCATATCGGTTGCACAGGCATAATCGTCATCACACAGAGGCTTATCACATAGACATTTGTCACACAAACAGCCTGATGGGTGAACAAGAGATGACATGTTGTGCTAGGAAACATCTACTAAGATCACAGGTTGAGCCAGCTCGCCTGAACAACAACATAGGTCAACTCTCACATAGAGATCTCATGTTGTACTGGGAAATGTCTACTCAATCAACCAACTTGAAGACACCATCACAAGATACACCGAAGAATTCTTCATCCTGACTATTAGGTGAAGAGAACCAGGATACCGCCCTACCCCAATCACTCATGGGGAATCTCTCTACCCATTCAAAGCTCGTGGCGACATCTCGCAAGAATGGTCCAGGGATATTCGTCCCATCACATGATTATTACGGATAGTACACATACTCACACAAAGGTACAGATATTCACACCTTGGTCATAATTTAGTGAAAGTAGCAAATATATTCAAAGCTCGAAATCAGGAAATGAATATAAGATAAACATAATGAACAGAAGCAAATTTATTACTGTACTAAAAAGGGGATGGTTAGAGAATATGCATATGCCTTGTAAGTTTCACATACAATATTTACCCCCATATTTTCCAGTAATGTCTTAGAAGCTAACCTACCTCACAACGTCAGGTTCGCTATATCGTTGTGCTGCTCCTTCCTTGCTTCCTTAGAAGAATCCAGCTCCACGAGATCTCAGGTGTTTAGATTCTCAAAAGTGAGATTTTTTCCCATGTCCAAATCCCTTTTATAGGGCAGGACTATCAAACGTCCTTCTAACATACTTTTGACTCCAAGTATGCTTAGATAAGGGTCATTTAGCCTCGACTATCACACTACAAGATGATAGAGACAAACGGCCAGAGCATGGTCCACACTTGAATGAGGGTCTTCCTTGTGGCATCGGGTCATATCTTTGGGCTGATATGACTTCCCGAGTCGTAATCTCTCAGCAAACTCACTCCGAATGTGACCCTCCAGATGGAGTGTGAGCCTATGCATATGACACTGCCACTCTTCTGAGCATTTTCCATGTAGTTACAACAGGATCCCATATATGTCCTTGACTATTGCTCGTCTTGGGCAAGTAACCCTTGCTCACCTTGGGTGGATAACTCTTGTCTCATCATAGCCACCAACCTCTTCAACTCCTCTTTCTCGCCTTCACAGTTGGTGACCTTTTTAGCTCGCCTACCATAAGGCAAGACACGCATCTCCACCTCACACTCAGAAGTGTTTACCAAGCCTTCTACAAGGTACTTGCTCGAGCATATGTAGGACTAACTACACTTTTTAGTGCCCATAACTATTCTCCTTGCCACACCAATGGAGTGTCCTTCATCTTTTTTTCCACTCAACTCCAACGATGGTATGTCCCCTTGCGCTGGCGGGGCCCTCACATACCTCACCATGATAATGACTATGTATATATGTTATTTGCTCAGAGGCTGATTCGTAGGCATATTTATGTACTTGAAGTTTTCCTAAAGGGTGATTCCTTACCATGATTGAGAAGACATGTGTTTCTATTTGGAGGTTCCTTGCCATGCATAAAATATGTGTTCTCGGCTTTATTTACATGAAATAGTGCATGCATATATATTTCCATTGTCTCTCATTGTTAGTACTATCATGGGTTTAAACCCACTAGGATTTCATAGAATTCTTATATTGGTTGTCCCACCTATGGTTTCCTTCATTGAAGCCATAGATCTTGATGCAAATTTAATCCAGACAAACTTTTCTAAGGACGAAGGACCAACCCAGCCTGAGGAGTAGTTACAGAGGCTTGTCTCCAATTAGCATTTATTTGTATTACATTATGTTTATTTTAGTTAGATGACAGACTATGTATGGTTCGTTATGTTTTGTTGTAAGTGACAAATTGATGACAATGTATAATATTATTTGAGAAGAAGTGATAATGACATACGCATATTACTATTAATAGAGAATTTTGTTTGTACAAATTGCTGGTACATTTAGCACTAGTCTTTGACTGATCCCATTATATATTACGCTATGATTTCTTACACATGGCATGTATTTATTGTAGGAATGTACGCTTCTCCCCGAGTAAAGATTGGGGTGTTGCTAACTAGTTGGCACCCTTGGCATCATTCACCCTCACCAAGTACGTTACCAAAGGCTGAGCGTGCCACACATGATTTGGAATTAGCAGCTATGATGTTCACACTAAAGATTTAGAACCACAGGAGTTTAAATTCCTCTTTCGCTAGAAGGAATTAAGTATGAGATAGAGAAGATGCCTAGATTTGATCAAGGACTATGATTGTACCATCCACTACCATCTTGGTAAAGTCAGTGTAGTAGTTGACGCACTGAGTCATAAATCAACTGGTTGAGCAATTACAATTCTTGCTACTCAACACTAGGTCTTAATGGATTTGGAAAGAGCATAGATTGAAGTTGTATCTATTAAACAACAGACTTTCATGTCCAACTTGATGGTCCAACCAACATTACTAGAGAAAATCAAGACCTCCCAGAAAGAGGACATGTTCAAGGCTTGTGTAATGAATTTCAAAGGGACTTGGATGCGATACTTACCTCTGGTTGAGTTCGTCTAAAATAATAATTATCATGCAAGTATTGAATGGATCCTTATGAGGTGCTGCAAGGTAGGAGCTAGGTCAGAGAAAAAGCTTGGGGCTAGAGCTCATATAGAAGACAATGGAAAATGAAGAAGTCATCCATGATGGATTGAAGGCAACTCAAAGTTGACAGAAAAGCTATGCATACATTCGTTGTCACCAACTAGAATTTTTCCTTGCAGACAAAATGCTTCTAATGATTGCATCGGTGAAAGGAATCGTGAGATTTAGGAAAAATGGGAAGTTGGGCTCTAGATATATCGAACCCTATGAGATTCTTGGCCAAATTGGCCTAGTGGCTTATATAGTGGCCCTACAACTAGCACTCTCAGAAGTGCACAACTGCTTCATGTGTCTATGCTAAGGGAGTACGGTCCCAATCCCACCCATATTATTAATTATGAGCCACTTCAGATTTAGGAAAATCTTACCTAAGCCGAAGAACCAATGTGAATATTGGAGTGGAAAAAGCTAAGTGTTACGACCTTGAGTTATTTCATTAGTCAAAGTGCTATAGAAATATCATGCCATTGGAGTGGCTTCTTGGGAGCTTGAGGAAGAAATGCACTATTAAAGTACTTGCACTTGTTTAATGTTTTATGGACTTGTTCGAAGTACCCACACTTTCATATCACACCATTAAAGTATGCACACTTGTTTGAAGGCTAAGTGTTGTTGTCTCATATTATATAAGTAATTTTATTTGGAATACTAAATATTCAACGACCTCTCATCAGTTGCAGAAATCTTAATATCGCCTAGAAAATTCCAATAACAGAATTTTTATAAGGGGGAGGGATGTACTACCCAGCCCAATCTCAAGAAGAGAGACCCAGCCTGCTTCAGTTTAGAAAAACAAATGGAGGTGCGAAATGCACCATTTGGATGGAAAGGACTTTTCCCACTTATATCCCCCTGGTGCTCGACATGCTCTCTCTCTCTCTCTCTCTCCCCTCTACACTTCGTTCCATGGGATGTTATCGTCGCTGCCTCCCTTTACTGGTTTTTCAATGTGATGCCCCAACCTCCACTTGGGATGTAATAGAGAGTTAAAGCGTCGGGACATGCAACACAAGATTACATACCCCCGTACATGATAGTAAATATGCAATACATCCTAGAAATGTAGCTAGCAGTATGCAATAATCGTAGCTGAAAGTAAGGGTGAAAAATGAAGTAATGCCAGAATAACTAAAATCATCCAAATAATATTGATTAAACCAAAAGTTCAAATCATCAGGTATCTTAATCTTAGTACAAAATACCAAGTTTTCAAAAAAATCTAAACCAGTTGCTTCATGCGCTCTATGGCACGAAGGGTCAGGTCTAGAAATATCAAAATATGATCAAGTCTTCTATCGACGTCTGGTTCCTCCTCAATCCTCTTAATCCACTGGTCCATTAGGTCCATTTGCATCTACAACTTCTATCAATTTGAAATGATAGTGGGCCACAAAAGGTGAGATTTACTTGATAGACTATAAATGAAGAATGATAAACATGAAATGCATGCAATGCAAAAAAACTGTATTGTCTCCCCCTTAGATTTCTCAAGAAGATAGATTTTTTTTATGCACATTTTCTTACAAAGAACATAATTTCACTTGCGTCATAAAAACTTAGTCTTTCATCAAGAGTCACATAAAATCATAGAATAAATGTAACGTATGGTTTCATTGCAGTTCCCCATATGTACTGTTAGTACCTACCGGTGACTGTAGTACAACTCATGTTGAAACTACGTTATCCATAGACTCGTTCTCAATACATTGGTAATATAACATAACATAACATCATAAAAATCATAACTTGTACACCCACCAATATTAGGTGTCGAAGCATATGACTTCGCTCTAGCGTTCTTTAAAAAAATTCATTCGAATCTTGTTTACTATTCTTCATCAACCTTGGGGTTACCACTATATTTAATCACTTTAGAGTAGACAGAAGAGTTATACCAGGATACTTCCCCATCCTAACCTTTGGGGTCGTGATAAAATAATTTTTCATGCAATACTTAAAAAAAAAAAAAAAATTCATGATATGCATGTATGTGGCACATTTCAAAAATGATAGTTGTATGCAAAATGACAAAAATGGAATATAAGATATGACATATTATTCTCAAAATGAAAGTTATAAAATGAATGCGGTATTTATCAATAAATCATAAATAATCATCAAAGTGGCGTTAGAGGCCAGGTTATAGACTGCTGAAGTTGAAAGTGAAGTGGTTGTGATAAACATTGCACTAAGTTAGAATCTATACTATCTTTAGGGAAAAAATAAAATTTTTTAGATAAAGGGAAATTACAAAAATACCTCTAACTTCCAAATACTGATACTAATGCAAATGCTCTCCAAACTAAACCAGAATCCATAGTCTTCATATCTTGCATGTTCTAAGACCGTCTATGCCTTAAAAATCGAAAGAATCTTAGTCTATTCATCCTCAATTCATGGCACGCTCTCTAGTTGATACCTATGTGAAATTTTGACTATTGATCCTCGTGAATGCATGCATGACAAATTCCTCCAATTAAAAGATGATCACTAGAAATCCTCAATAAAAACTTAAACTTGAGCAAGTTTATCCCAACAGTTATTTATAAAGAGTTGTGATGATCAAGAGGTGGCCAGCCGGCTTTTCCTGTAGCCGAATCATGTAATTAATTATAAGCTGCTTAGTATTCGAAAAAATAAAAAATTATAAGCTGCTTTGAAAGGATTACTCAAGATAATGAACTCCAATAACAAATTTTCCTTGTTGGAACACAATTCGCATGGGATGCCACACCCATCGTTTTTTTCTCATTAATTTTCTTGTATTTTAAAATAATGATTTTTGTTTATAATATAAGGTTTTTAGTGTTGCATTTTGTTTTATTACTTTTTAATAATATTATTGAATGAAAAAATCTAATTATATGCTGTGTATAATATACTTAATAAAATACTTACAAGACATAATTTAATGTGAAAGAAAAATTATAAAGTTTAAATCTTACAAATCAGCTTAAATGGAATAATGCTTATTGAATTTTTATTATTAATTTATATATCTATTGCGCATGTGACTGGTGACGAATATTGCCAATGGGGTGTTTCTAACAATTTTTTTAACGACATTATTTCTATGTGCTTTTTAATTAGGAATATTTTCTAATTAAGTAATGAATATGCCAATTTGGCTCCATATGGAGGAAAATGTTCAAGTGAAAAGCATTAAGCACATTAATAATTTAATAGTTTTACTATATAGTCATTTTTGCGTACTCTTTGTACACTCCACTAATGTAATTAGTCAAAAGAGTTGATAGGCACCAACATGGACCTAGTCTTAAATATTCTTTAAAAATTTCAGATGGGCCAATTACAAGATCAAGAGTTAAGAAAATCAAGAAAATAATGCGAGGATTGGTGCAATCTACTTGAGATGAAGCTAGCAAGATCCCAACACAAAATGTGGGTTTTAAAGAAGAATAACCATTTTTGATCACTTGATACAAGTTGTTGAAGACATGACTTAGAGTTATTGTTTGGGCCTATTGTTATTGAAGGCTTTCAATTTGTTTAAATCATTTAAAATATTTATTTTATTAGTTTAGAGTAATTGGGATTGAGGATGTTTGGCCCACATATATTCTCTGTTTTATGAACGAGGGTTTCAAGAGAAAGTTTAAGGGTAGTTTAGGGATTGTTTTAATTTTTAGCTAGGGTTTCTTTTGGGAATGCCTTGGATTTCGCCCGAGGGTATTTTGGAAACAATGGGGCCTTATTTTGGCCTAGGGTTTATTTTGTTTAGGGGAAGGGATATATAAGTTACTGTAGTCGCGACACTGTTGATCAATTTTTTTTTAAATTTAATGAATTTATTCATTATGAGTTGAGTTTATCTCCTCTTGTTCTTGAATGAATTTTTAAACTTATCAAAGGTAAATCACAACCTTTATGGCATTCTTACTTATAATTTAGGTTCTTGAGACATGTTTTTCAATGGGTCTAGATTTTTATATAATCTAGATTCTTGAAACAAGCTTCTCAACGGGTCTAAATTTTTCATTGGCTTGATTTTGACTTTCTTGGGTGAATTTCCAAATTGATTGTAGGTTCAAGAAATTCTATTCCCACAGGTTCATATTAACAGTTATTTTCTATTACCATGTACATAGGCAAAAGTGACTACACAGAGTTTTTTATAATGGGTAAGGCTACATACAGTCGCAAAGTGGGCAAGTACCATGTACATAGTCTCTTTGAAAAAGAGTGAGGTCCTTTATTAATAAATTAATTTTTTTCATGTGCGTCTCGTATTTATTCACTTTTTTCACAACACTTACACACTGCTTACACATTCATGACTGCAATTATCATTTCTCTCAAGTCTGAGACATTACAACATGCAACAACAAGTACTAATCATAGTAGTGAAGGAGAGAATTAATTTATTTCATGATTTCAACAAGAGCAACAATGGCTCAGTATGGCCAATTGTTAAAAAGGAATGAAGAAAGAACATCAATTCTTTCCTCTCCTTAATTTCATGGTAATTATTATTAATTGCCAAATACATAATGACGACTAGAGAATAGAAACGGCGCCGTAAAGGCATTATTTGGTTAGCTAGTTTGGAGCCCCGTCAATGCAGACCCATTGACCAACGAAGAGTGCTTCACAGTTGAGGTTAGGGTTGATCAAAGTAAAGGTTTCAGCATTCAACTTGAACTTCTCAACAACCCCAGAGCATGTCTCTCCACTTTCTACACCATGCACAAGATCACAAAGAATGCCCGCTGCCTCCTCTTTCACCATCCCAACTGCATCCACTCATTTATTCAATACCATCAATATAAAAATTAAATGAATGTCAAGTTTTTATATAAATATTACTTTAAAAAAATATCATGCAAACTAACTACGTACTAAACTGCTGGATTATCTATCTATATATATATATATATATATTAGAATTGTTAGGTTCAGAAAAGAACTCACATAAGTAAAGTTCACAAATTTACATGGTTAGATATGATATATTAGATCTATTTTACTCTACAGAGTTTTGAAATATATTGTATCACATGCTGGTCAAATCGATTTGTAATATTTTTACTTTTGTGTGTGTATATACATGTATATATGGATGGTTATGGAGTGGTAGTTAATCATGCATAGAAGCAGAACTTACCACCAAGAAATCGACTTTCAGCCACCGGGGTGAAGGTGATGAGGAGAAGAGAGACCATCAACAAGAAGGAAATAATCACAGCTGTGGCGTTGGAAGACTTGGCCATTGTTATCTCCTATGTATTTTCTTCTATTTAATGTACTTATCTTCTAATTAAAACTGCTCTGGTGGGTTTTGGTCTCCATACAAGCCTCCTATTTATAAGAGCAAGGAATTAGTGAGAAGATAAGAGTTGATCAGGAAGAAGCCGGCTTTTCTTGTAGCCGAATGTGATTCCCAGTTGTCTGTGTAGTACTGAAATTGCTGGACTTCAAGAAATATAGAGCGGATTACTCAAGATAATGGATATTCATTAATAATATTAATTTTTCCTTGTTGGAAATGGACTGCACTTTTTAGTGTTCTTTAATGTTTATTTCCTTTTCTTTTTGTTTTTCGGATTGTGCATAGACGTCAGAAGATCTTACACATATATATGATTAACATTTCACACAGACAAATCTTAGAGCATCTCCAATGGCTTATGTAAATTTACTTCTTTTCTTGTTTCTTTTTGGGCCTCTTTTTATGTATTCTCATCCCCCATCAACTTCAACTAAATTATTGTCTCATTGGAGCATTCGTCGGTGTACATACATTGCACATGGTGAAACCATCTGACATGATAACTCTCTCATCTTTTATACAATAAGTATATGTTTGGGGAATGAGATGAGATAAAAATTTTGTGAATAGTAATGAAATTATTTGTGTATAATAGTGAAATGATTTAAGTTAAGATGTTTTATTGGATTTTGAAAAATGAGAGGGAAAAAGTTGAATGAAAATATTATAAAGTTAAAATATTTTTTTAATATTATTTTTTAATATTATTTTATTTTGAAAGTTGAAAAAGTTGTATTATTTTTTATGTTTGGTTTGAAAGTTTAGGAAAATTGTAATGATTAAATGAAAAAGTTGAAAATTTAAAATTAAAAAATATTTTTACGAGTGATGTTTAGGAAATAAATTATAAGAAGTTTCCCATTTGGATACAAAAAGTATTTCATCTCATCTCATCTCATCTCATCTCATCTCATCATTACAATTTTTTTAAATTCTCATACAAAATATAATAAATAATTCAATTTTTTCAAATGTCAAAACAATAATAATATTAAAAGATAATATTCTAATAATATTTTATTCAACTTTCAACTTTCATCTTAATTCATCTCATCTCAAGTCACTATCCAAACGGCACGTTAAAATGAAACGAGACTAGAAGACATCATCTCCCTTTCCAAACAATCCCAGTGTAAATTCTTCACCTCTTTGAAATTAATGATTCGATCATCAAGTTGCCGTTGTTATGATCATGCTAATGTAACGTACCAATACGCTCAAGAAAATTGACACAAAAGGAGCTACCATTTTAATGTTCTGCATTTGCATGCATGACTACTGATTTTACTTCTGTCTGCAAATCTTAGTCACAAACTCTTTGTGCCTGTGGATCGATCAGGATTTTTCTGTATGTAAAATAGCTAAGAATTATCTATACAAAACTCCATCTGTATCGCAGCTCTATATATACAGACCGCGCTATATATATGATGTAGAAATTCATTAGTAGAAACGTCGGAACATATATGTCTAGATTCAATACTTATCTAAAGTGGTAAGGAAGATCGTCCTAGAAAACATAACATATTTATCATAATCAATCCATTCCCAGCAAGAAAACATTGCTGTCCAATGTTCCTCTTTGTATTCAAATCCGATGCCAACTGTACTCATCTTTCCCCAATTTCTTGGTTTTTTCACTGATTTTGTATTATAAATAGGAGGGCTCGACGGAGACCAAAACCCACAACAAGAGCTCCTATACAAAAGTAAAAGAGAAGCAAATATGGCCAATTCTAGCAACTCAACAGCAACGAGTCTTTACTTGGTTTTGATGCTCTCTCTTCTCCTAATCTTCTCTGTGGCTGAAAGTCAATTTCTTGGCGGTAAGTAGTCTTGGCCTAGCTGAGAGTAACATTTATTTATTTTTTCAACAAATCAAATGGAAAGTTAACATCTTTTTGCTTTTGATGTTGAAATTAAGCAGCAGGATTCCTGAAGCCAAATCCCATCAAGCTGGTTTGTGATTCCATCTACGGTGTTCAAACCGGAGACATTTGCTTTAACATCATACAGGAATTCAACTTGACAGACAATTTCTTTAATTTAATCAACCCCAACCTCAACTGTACTGCACTCTTCACTGGTCAATGGCTTTGTACTAACGGAACTCTACAGTAAATGTTCAGAAACAATAAGGCCGTGATCATAAAATTCAATTTATGCCTTCCAGCAGTTTTTCTTCCAATTACTGGCTATTTGGATACTCCGTGAATAGCCATTTGCAGCTTTTCTTTTAGTGTGAAAGAAATGGAATAAAACTCTATGTACGCCCATCACCTTAGCCATTTGCATTGAGTGCTTAATTATCTTGGCTCTTAATCAGACTTTTTATCGGCTTGGCGCTAATTTCTTCCAATCTTATAAAACATGATAAGATGTGTTTTTGTTTTTGTGATCGTTTTAAAAACAAAATAGATTCCATATTTATTCATTCTCAGCGTGTGAAATCTAAAGACAGTAACGAGTTCAAAGTGTTTGATAAAATGCTTCAGACAAAATGCCAAAATAGTGAATTAGCCGTTTTGCATGAAAACCCGGAATGAAGCCGTTGCATGTTGGTTATTTGTGGTTATTTGTGGTTAGTCTTCATGACTATGGCCCCTCCTTTGTTGTAGTGTTTGTTGTTGTATGTTGGTTTTTGTCTGCACGTTGTTTGTTGTTAATAAAATCCTCTGGCTTCTTAAACCAAAACATAAAAAGAATCCCATGACTCCACTCTGTAATTGATATCGCTGCACTTTTGCCTCTTTACCGGGATCAGGTTGGGATTGAAGTAATTGCACAATTATCAATATAATGGATCAAAGCAATAAATCTATGTTGAATCTTGAATGGATTGGTATATTATATGGATGGGTCCATAATAGGCTGGACCATGATCTGTTGACAGATTGAGAAAACCCTTTATATGAAAAACAAAAATGCTAACACACGTTTTTTATAGCCTGGGCTGCTCCCATGCCCATCTCCACGTTGGGTTGAATATCATCGCTCACGAATCTGGACCAGTACCAGTGGGTCTTCCAAACCCTGCCCATCTCTTCAATTGGGATACCCTTTGTCTCAGGCAGGAAAAAGTAGACAAAAATGGTCATCACCAACACAAAGAAGGCAAAGAAGAGGAATAACCCGAACTTCATGTGGCACAGCATTGATAAGAAGCTTTGAGCAATAGCAAACGTGAGAATCATGTTGACAGACACATTGACACTTTGAGCAGCAGATCGGATTTCAAGAGGGAAGATTTCACTAGGCACCAAGATGCCAAGGGGACCCCAAGACCATGCAAACCCGGCAACATAGATGCAAATGAAAAGCACCACAACAATTGCATACCACTTGGGCAACTCACCAGGATCTCCATCCACTCCAAATTTAGCACCAATTGCAAATGTAACAATAGCCTGCAAACAGATAAAAACCATATAAGCATAGGTCAACTAATTAATGCCCTTACGAAAAAGATCTCCTTTTAAGTTATTATCCGAACTTTAGGGTCTCAAGTGATCGAGAGATATATGAAGTGTACCTAGAACTAGAACATTTATTGTTCATTTAATACTGCTTGGAGTATTTGTACAGGTAACAATAAATGTTGTAGGACCCATTTCTTATGTTTATCTCTCTCCCACTTAAAACCTTTAATTTCAGGCAACAAGGCTTGATCTTGTGACTATAGTTTGTATTATGAATAGGTACCTGGCATATGAGCATTTGGATTCCACCTTCGAGAAAGAGAAATCTTCTTCCCCATTTATCAACACCATAAATAGAAACAAAGGTTGCAGCAACGTTAACACCTCCAGTAATCACCGCCGACATAAGGGAAGCATCGCTTCCGAATCCAATCGTGTTAAACAAAACAGGTGCATAGAACATGATCACATTGATCCCAGTGAGTTGCTGAAAGAAGGGAATTAGGATTGCTATAGAGAGGTGAGGTCTATATTTTCGTTGCAACAAGTTTCGCCAAGGGTGCTCCACAAGTTTTGATGCTTCACTAGCAGCAACAAGGTCACTGAACTCTTCCTCAACACCCTCAACACCTCTAATCCTCTTGAGTTTCTGTTTGGCCTCATCGTGTAGACCCCTCTCAATCATAGAGTTGGGGGTATCATGAAGGACAAGTGATCCAACGGTGATTACGAGGGCAGGGACCATGGCCCCACCCAAGCTCAAGCGCCATCCCCACCCACCCTTGATCTTTGCAAAGAAGTAGTTCAACACATTGGCAATAAGGATACCAATTGTTATTGATAACTGCAAACCAATGTTTAGAGCTCCTCTATACTTGTGAGGGGCCATCTCAGAGATGTAGAGAGGAATTGACTGCATGTACAGAAAAAGTGACCACATTAACTTCCAAATCAATACTTGCCCAAACAGATCCCCTCTGTGCTTGTAGGGACCAAACCTACCTAATTTAAGAAAATATCACTCATTATCCGAACTTGAAGATCACAAAGAAAAGAGATAGAATGTGCGTGTAACTTAGGCGTTTGAATGTTGAGTTCTCTATAAATAGTGATGAATTGAGATAGGAGAGAGTTCTCTATAAATAGTAGTGAATTGAGATAGTAGAATAAGTTCTATAAAATCTATCTAAGATGAGTTTAAATGTGATTAGATATTATGATGAATTTAAATGTATTTATAATGAGTTAAAAAAAATTATAAGTCTTACGTGTAAAAAGATTTTAAATTAAGATAAGTTTAATAATTTGATAATTAAGTATATAAATATTAAAAGATATCTAAATTTAAATCGAACTTAACTGAGGGAAGAGTGCGGTCTAACAACCAAACGAGCCGTCATCTATATAAATTTTATAAAATCAATATTGATGTTTAGCTTCAATACTCTATCCAACGCCTAGTTGTCAAGTTGCCATGCTCCTTGGAAAAAACAAAAATCGTATCCACACGTTGTGGATTCTTTAAGTAAATTATTGAGGACAAGTCAAAGAACACAGCAGTGAGGTCATTTATGGTGTATTATCAAGACTTTTCTTGATGAATTGTAATGAAAACACAGTTTTTGCCGTTCCAGTTCGTCCAAAGTCTTCTTTCGTTTCTGGGGACATCTTTTCTTTCCCAAAGTGTTTACTTCTATTTATTAATAAAAGGATTCAGAAAAACTGGGAACAGTGACAAGTAGAAGAAGCCCATATCGCTACAACCATGAAGCAATCACAGAAATGGAACCTAGAAAAAACCCCATATCCACATCGAACTATATATATATATATGAAAGCAGAAATATTAAAATTATTCGTTAATTGTTATGCTACTAATCCCTTACAATACTTGAAATCATTTCAAAACAATATAAGAAGATCAGAAAGGAAAAAAGTACAGTTTCGGTCAATCTGAAGAACCAACGGAATAAACTATTGTGTTTAGTTTTGTTTTCTGGCAGCATTTTTTTTTTGGTTCTTCCCCTCCCCACAACGTTCACTGAACCAACACAGGAAAATTCAAGATCCAAAGCAGCAATAAATATTTAAGAAACTACTCTCCAAAAAAAATAAGATATCCCAGATCACGGAACAGAGGAAAAAGAAAAATACCTGTCCTGCAAACCCAATACCGAAACCGAGTAACATTCGTCCGACGATAAGCATCCAGATTGCTTGGGCAAAGCCATTGAGGATGGCACCCACGCAAAAGAGCAGGCCGCCCAAGAGCATGGACAACCTGCGACCGAACTTACGTGTCACAGTGGACGCCACGATGGATGAAAGCAGAGCAGCCAAATACAGGGACGACGTGAACATTGTCAGCTTCTCACTGTCATATTGGCAGTACTGGTTGGTGGATGATTCCTCATGCTTCTTCAGGTAAACCGACAGGAAGAACTTCTCCAAAAACGGGTCCATCGACGTCACTCCACCTGTCAACACATAATCATGATTTAGATTAAAAAGCAAAACGATTTCGATGTTTGATTAGGATTTCCATTCGAAGTGCTTATTCTTTACCAGAAATTCCAATATCATAACCGATAATCAAGCCCCCCGTGGCTGCGACAATACACGTTACGGTTACAAAAGGAGTAAGTTTCCCCGTGTACATCTTGCCTGGCACACCATCCACAGGAACTCCTCCGACAGCAGGCATTCTGACTGGTCAAAGCTGCAAGGCGAATGCTCTAGTGTACCGAGAAAGAAGTTCAAAACAAAGAAGGAACCAAAACCTCTATCAATAGTAATGACGAATGGAGGCACATAGGCCAAGCGGAATAAGATTTTGGAGTACTGCTGCTGGCTAGTGTATATATAGAGACAGGAACATGGCTTTTTCGAATTCAGAAATTCTACGATGAAGCTTTTGCACCGTACATATCCAATTATAATTTTTGTTTATATCTTAATGTTTAAATATGTGTGTTTAAATAGGACGAAAAAAAATAAGTTTGTAAATTGTGTGACGTAACTATTTTGCAACTATTTTATAGCTCGACTTAAAATGAAGGTTAAATTTACAATATTGAAATTTATTTTTAATGCAGTTGCATGATTGTATTAGTTAATTGAAAATGAATTGTAAAATAGTTAAAAAAATTCAAAGTATATCTTTTTTTTTATCTTTTTTACTCGGAACCTTTCTTTTTTCCTTGGTGTGATGTACAAGTTTTTAATTACACTTTAATATCCTCATGTACGTAGGATAATGCTATTATGTCTCTAGTTTATATCACTTATTTTATTTCCTTGATATGACACTATAATGTAGTAACACGTGTCTTGTTAAAAAAATTAAAAACACAAACATAAAATAGTAAAGGAAATCTAGAATTTTAGTCTTGATTTTTTCGTGCTTTCAAAAGTTATTTTGTTTTATTTTTTTTTTTAATATTTTTTTTAATAAGTCACATGGCCCACATCAAATGGATAAAGTGAGTTGTATAAATTAATAGTATTTTTCATATATATATATATATATATATATATATATATATATATATATATATATATATATATATATATATCACAAAGAGTCAAAAGATTCTACATCCATCTCGGATCGGTATCGAAAAGGGTACCGATCCAAAGTTTTAAATTTCGTTTTGTACTGGCCGGTACGGTAGAAATATACCGTACCGGCCAGATAGTCGGTACAGACAAGTATGGTGTTTCATACCGACTAAAATTTCGGCCGTATTGACCTGTTTCGGCTTGTTTCGGCCGGTATATCGGCCTGTACTGGCCAATATATCGGATTTCAGCCTATATACATTTTTCGGTCTTTATATTTTTTTTATTTATTTTTCATTTCTTCAAACTGCAGGCTCATTTTTAGATCCCCTCAATTCAAACTAAACTATTTATAATTTATATACATATATATAATTTATTCATATATATACTATTATTTTAGAATATAATTTATTCATATATCGACTATTCCGAAACGATATCCGAAACGATACCGGTATTGAAATATTTCGTTTCAATGCCTCGACCGAAACGGTATTCAAAACATTGTACCAATCAGTATTATATTTTTTTCCCTTTTTTTTTAAAGCATTTTTGTGTATATTTTAAAAAAATACTAAAAAAATATACACACAAATACTTTTAAAAAAATACTAATTCATACACTTTATGAGATGAAATATCAATTTCCAAATACTCATAACCCTGTTATTTGTAGATAACGATTTCTAAAGGAACAAGCAGTGGCCTCTGAACAAGCTATTCCCTTTGTGGCCGTTGGATGGTCACACAGCTCAGAATTCATGTAACTTTACAACGATCCGGCGGCGAGGGAAGAGAGAACTCCGAAATTATTCAACTTTTATAGGATCTGTTTTTAATTTTTATATTTATTTTTTATGATTCCCGCTAAACAAAAGTTGGTCAATGATATTCGTAAGGAAGAACAGTCGTTCGTGAACTGGAAAAAATTGAATATATATGCAAAAAATACCACTAAGACAGATTGGGAAGTACGAGATCTCAACGAGTATTCGGCTTTGGCAAACAATAATAATTGGCTTATTGATGGTTGGATAATGTCGACTCAATGGGTTACCAAAGATCGTGAAATGTTTACTACAGCGATATGTCTGACATAGCATAGCATTTGAAGAGTAATGCTAAATATAAATTCTAAATAGATAAATTTTATATAAATCTTTTGTAAAAAAATAAATCTAATTATAAAAGAAAGTATTTTTTTATACTTCTTTTATAATGAAGTCTACTTTTTTACAGATAAATTATACGAGAATTGTCTATTTAAAATTTGTACTAATAGTTATTATGCCAAATGGCCCTAGTATGATGGATTATCGATTTACAGATAATCCATCATACTAGGGCCACCGAGAGTGGGTCTCAAAACTGCCCACCGATAATGGCCAAGGGTGTAAATCAATCTGGTCCGAGGGCATGATGGATTGAAATTTTCGATCCATCATTTTCTCCAGACCAGACTGGACCGAACATCCCAAGGTGCTGGTCCGGTCAGTCCGTTCGGTACAGCCCAACTATTTTTTATTTTTAATTATTTATTTTCTTTTTTTTAAAATAAATTAATAAAAAAATTTATTTAAAATACTAAATTAAAATTAAGTGAATTATTAATGTGGATTATGTCACTAATTCAATAAAAAATTAATTTATATGATCAATGATAAAAAATTAGATGAAAATTACATTCTAAACTTATATAATTACTATATAATTAGTTAATTGATAGAATATTAATTTGTTAATAATAGATTTAAAATTTTATAATTTTAATGATAATAAGTTATATGAAAATTACATAATAAATTATATAATTATTATATATAATATATTTTTTTTTTTTTTTAAATTCGGTCGGTCCGGTCCGGTTTAGTCCGAAGTGGGAAATCCCTGGATCGGGACCAAACCGAAAAATCTCAATCCTCTATTTCAGGAACCAAGACCAAAAAGTCTTGGTACCGGATTGGTCCAGTCTGGTTGGTTTCTCCGGTCCAAACCGACCAATTTTCACCTCTAGATAAGATCATTTCTCTCTTCTTCTTCTTTTCTATGTATTTTTGTAATCATCTTTAAAAAGAAAATTTATAACATCATTTAAAAATACTTATTTAATTACTAAATAAAAAAAATCCGATAAAATCTCTCGGAGAATTCATTGATGACTTTAGCATTATTGTAAGTTGAATAATGCTGCGTGAACTGTCCATGCACGGAAATGGTGCCCGGGCTGATGTGGCACGTCACTCAATTAAATGATCAAGGAGAATGCTAAGCACCCCGCTCCCGCTGGGAGCTACCGCTTGCATTAGTGTGTGTTTTTTTTAATTTTTTTTATATAAATTTTTTTAATAATTTTAAATATTTAAAAAAATAAAAAAATCATAATATTATTAAAAAATAATTTCTTAATCACGAAATAAAATAAAAAAAATTTTATTTTACTTCGTGATTAAGAAATTATTTTTTAATAATTTTTTTTACTTTCTGATTAAGAAAGTATTTTTTAATGATATTTTAAATTTATTTTATTTTTTTAAAATATGTAAAAGTGTTAAAAAATTTATATAATAAATAACTTTTAAAAAAATAAACTAAAGAACAATGCTACACCCCAGCGGGGGTTGTAGCATTGCCCAATGATCAATGATCAAATGTTGATCGGTACAGGCGTGCACTGTACATCTTTATATATATACTAGCAAGGGCAACGTGCGCTGCACATATGTCCAGATGAAAAAAATAAGGACAAAATAAAAATACTAACAAATAGTAAATGAAAAGGTGAGAAATGGAATCTAAAGAAAACTTGAATAAAGCATAAAAAAAATGAAGAAATAAAGATAAACTTTATATACAAGTCAGTGTTCTATTTAAGTATATAATTATAACAATGAAAACGTTAAGAATAAGAGATTTTCAGTGTTTATGATGTAACTTGATCTATAGCATGGGCAGAGAACACATTGAGTTTATTCTAACGTAGTTGTCCATATTTATTCATTTTTGCACGCAAGTATATATAATCCATTCTTTTTCTGAAACTATTTGGTAAATATGGTAGGTGTTCCTGTTATAATGAGAAAATATAAAAATATAACGCATTAAATTTTTTTAAATAAATTTATGAATATACATTTTACCTCACCTATATTTTCGAATAGATCAACAGTTATAGAATTCAATATTTCTTCTGCCATCAATATGAAGACAACCATTATAGATCCAGTATCGTCCTCTACTTCCATATAGACTCGACAGCTAAAACTAATGACAATATTAATATTGTTTAAATTTAAAGATCATTATGCTATATTTATCATATAAAAAATAATCATTTCAAATGATAAGATAAAATACTTACCGTGGTTGTGCAATACTCATATTCTTGGAATTATAGCACACAAATTTTTCATTGTGATTGTATCTAGTGACCTTATTACAATTTGCATAGGACATGTAGTAGATCTGTTGATGCAAATTGATTAATGAAGATTTTCCTTTAACTGAGAATGTTGGTTTCTGCATTAAAAAGACAGGAATAAACATATAATATGAATGCAACAATATAGTAAATTTAAATAGAAATAAAATATCATAAATTTTTATTATTGTTTGCACGGCACTGGTTTTGAAGTTGATCCTTCCAATGTATCAAGGTTGTTGACAATAATTTCTTCTAGCAATGAATCATTTTTTGTCACCCTAAAAAGTTTTAGTTGTATTAATATTTAAAATGACAGAAGTAGTAAAAAAAACAATAATATATGTTAGAGAGATATGATATTATGTTATAATGAAGCAATAAATAGTTTTTATTTTATAAAATTAATTATTGAAAATTTTGTTTTAAACAAATAATTTACCATGTTCGTAATGAATAATAGCTGGAAGAAGAGGGTCGATAATGAAAACGCTTGTTGGCTTTGATGATAATGAAAGACCTACATTATAAATATGTGTTAGCAAATATATAAATACATGATAAAAAAATAAAAAGAATATTATTCTTAATGAGAAGTACGATTATAAGAACCAAATTTAATCCGTATTCCAACAATTATGGGTTTAGTTACAATAATGTTTGAAATTTATTCGCACTCGTTATGAACAAATTGGGCCCACATTGTTAGGCGTAAAGGCTTCAGGCTATACAGGTTGCAAATAGAATTAAATTTGTAATAGTAAAAATATAATAAAAAATTAAATAAGATATTCTAACAAATTAAATAGAAAATGCCATAAATGTAATTGAGGATGTGTTTAACCCTTTCATCAATAAGATGCATGTCTTGAACTGTTGTTTTTCCATGTATGGTGTTGACTTCTCTTGGTGGTGTCATCTGAGTACATCAGCTAAAATATATATTTCATCAAAATATTTGTTAGTTTATAAAGAAAGAAGAGTATATAAACATATATAATACTTACCTATTTCAGCATCAGAATCTTTATAAGCGTCAAACTCATCGAAAGAAATTATGTTGTATTCTAGAATTTTTAATGTTGCATCGTCATCTTCAAAATTTTCAATAATTGTCCTCGAATTAATTACCCACTGATATTCATGTGCCTCCACCTTATGTCTTAGATCTATTGCTTTTACATATATATTGCCTATATAATAGCATTGATAAACATGCAACGTGTCATCACGTAAATTAATATCTCTATCAAATATTACTGATTGTAATCGATTTCCAAAAAATAAATGATGCAACAGTGTGAATAATGCAACTGTGTTGATCAATAAAACATTTCGTAGTATGTGGCTAACATTGATGGATTCAAACTACGGTCATAGTGTTAATAATGTTTAAATTTGTTTATCCTTTTAATAATATTATCTTACCAATCAGCATAGAGTTGTGGAAGGTTATAAATTTTGCATTGATTTGAGAATATAATCTAAAAAACATTTGAGAACATACCAAATATGTGAGTAGATATGTATATATAAAGATATATGATGTATAACAAATATTATAACCTTTTATAGCTAAAGCAGAAAAAGAAATCAACTAATTCCAATTAATGGAATAAAACAAATCTATTAAAAGAAATTAATACGATGGGAAAAGGAAATATTCATACAACAAACATATAATGTCAACAATTTATTCTAGCTACAATTGCATTTAAATAAATATTAAAAAATTGAATAACATTTTCTCAAATGATATAAAAGAACATACAAGAAAGTAGATGACAAGTAAAAGAATAGTGGGAACAGGGAGAATTGACAGCAGCAACAAGCTTGAAGAATAGTAAATGAAGAACTGGAGCAACAAATCTTGAAAAAAAAATATTAAAAAACATTAGATATATATTAATAAAGTATTTTTTTTTACTTTATGAAGTTTTTTAATTATATTAGTGAAACTATTATTGTTAATTTTATTAATAGCCAACAAAACCTAATTTTATTAATTTTATTAAGTGTTTTTTCTCATTCGAAGCCCAAAGGAAAAATAATCAGTCCAATTTACCCACGCCCAAACTCAGCCATGAAGCCCAGCCCACCTATCAGCCCAAAATACAAAACGGCAATGTTTTGAGCACCCGTCGAACAAGCCCGATCCCATTTGAAAAACGACACCGTTTTCATTAAAAGGAAACCTTAATTCTACATCCACCACTATAAATACATCATTACCCACTTCTCTCTTCTCTCTCCATTTCGTTCATTCCAGAATCCATATTCTTCTTTCCATTCGTCTCTCGCCCTTTCTCTTTCTTTTTATAACCTTTGTCCTTCTCCCTCTCTCGTCTTTTCCCCTTCCTTCTTATCTTTCTCTCTCTATGTACATCTCTCAAACACTATTTTCCACCTTACAACTATCTAAGGCTACTTCAAACCCACTCTTTATTTACAGATTTGAATGGTGTCTCTCTCTTCTTCTTTTTTCCTTTTCTTTTTTTGATTTACCTACAGATCTACAAATTTCTTCTCAAAGTTGATGTTCATTTTTTTCTCATATTTATTTTCCTCTTAATTTTTTTCTTCTTACAAATCCGACTCGATGCATTTTCTTTTTGAACTCGGTTTTTTTTTCCTTTATTGATTTGAGCAGATCTTCATAAATTCGAAGAGATCGTGTTCAGATCTCATTGGCCTCGCTGATGTGTAAATACAGAAATTCAAAAATGTAAAAAGACAAAATAGCCATAATCGGAGAAATAAAAGAATCAGAACAAAATGAAAATTCCTCATAAAATGAGGGCTAAATTGGAAAAAAATATGTTAGACGAAAATACTGTTTATCCAACATTCGCACTTTTATATATAGTAGATATCTTTTATATATAGTAGATATATAAATACTTTATCCTTAATAGCACTGTAACAATCCTTAGAGCAATTGGCATCCGGCTAATCAAACTTATTCATATACTAAAATAACTTTGGATGGAGGGGATCTTCAGTTCTGTTTTTACAAAGTGCTTTCTGTTTTAAGAGAGAGTTGTTGAGAAATTAAGACAATATCCGTCATTATATGTGCAGAGATATCTTAAAATAGTTGCGTAGTTTGACTTATAGTCTGAACTTTTTTGTATTAATAAGTTATAGTTGTAACTTCGATTTATTAATGAAAAAAAATCTATTAAAAAAAAAAAGGAGAAAATTTTCAGTGTTCCTACAGTAGACCCTCGTAGATAAGGCTCTACTGTAGATCTCCAAAAAACACATTTTTATTTCATCTGGGAGACCGCCTTCCCACGTTTCTTTATTCTCTCTTGCATCCTACCTACTCTGTGCCCAACTCTCCAGTGCCCACGACTCCATTGACAGAAGCCCCTCCGTTCGTCTTCTTTGATAATCTTCTCCACCTTTGGTACTCTCTATGTGTGTGTCATTCTCTGTCTCTCTTGCTCTCGCTTTGGCACATAAAAAAAATAGCGAGATTTATGGCTGAATCCAATTTTTTTGAGGTTCTGGGAGGACGAAGCTTTTTATTTCAGTTTAGGTCTCTATTCGTGCTTGTTATAAATTTGGCTCAATTCCAATCAAGTAACTACGATTTATGCCCCTGCTTAAGTTTGTGCTAAAGTTTTATTGTGTTGAATTGGATCCTTTCGTGACCTGCAAGCAGATTTTCTATGCAACGGAATTGGGAATTTGTGACCTGCTAGCAAATCCTTTCGTGACCTACTAGTAGACTCTCATGTTTTGTGCATTTGGATTTGTTGGGGTCTACTGAGAGTGTGATGTCTTGAAATACTCTCTTTGGTGTTGTATATATGATGTAATGAGGCGGTGATATTTTTTTTTTTTTTGAAATAAAACCTCCTCATTCATTCATATAACATTGTTTACAATGCAAAAATCTCTCAGTAAACATCCTGAAATACAAATTGGTATATCTTCTAACCAAATTTTCTCTATCCCTAAGTGTAATGCTTCTTTAGCAAGTGTGTGTGCTATAGTATTAGTAATTCTACTAGCATATTTCATTGTCCAGTTAGGCCACTCTTTTAGTTGAATCTTCAAATCTTCAATAATGCTGCCAAAGTATGATAAATCTTCCACCTGACCATTCACTGCATTAACCACCACCTGAGCATCTCTCTCTAATATGACTTTGTTGAATCTCAGATCCCCACATAACTCCATAGCTTTCCTTAGTGCCCAGCCTTCAGCTATAGCAAGTGAATCTACACAACTCTTCGAATCACAGCAAGCTGCCATCACTTCCCCCCTCTCATTCCTGATAATCACTCCTGTCCCCATCTCCCTTGAATTCACATCTAAGGCTGCATCCCAATTGACCTTAAAATAATCCACACCAGGTGGTAACCATCTGTCTTGCATCTATTCTCTCAAGTCTTAGCATTTGCTGACTGGAACTCTTCCAAACTAGCTCTGGCTGCTTCAATCACGTTATTATGGCTCAACAGTTTATTTTTAAAAACAAAAGTATTCCTCCTAAGCCATAAACCTCTCATCATTACTGCAGCTTCCTCCATCTCAGCCTGTGAGATCTTCTCTGCCAAAACTTCTAGTAAACCAAGAAAATCCCCTTCTCCCAACTTCCATTTATGAACTAGTTTAGCTGCTTCTGACCAAACATCATTTGCAACTGGACAATGCCAAAGCACATGCAAAACAGTTTCTTCCTCTTGCAAGCAAATTGGGCACCTAGCATCTTCCACAATCCTCTTAACCAACAATTTTTTCCTGGTAGCTAATAGATTGTTCCCTGCCTTCCAAAGAAAATTTTTTGTTATACTAGGGATTTTCAAATTCCATATTCTCTTCCATATCTCTCTCAGACCATTCTGTTTTGAGGGTTCACCCAGTGAAGCTCTTAATCTGTTTTCCTCCAAAAAGTAGGCAAACTTGACACTAAAAAAGCCTTTCTTCTCAAGTCCCCAAATCAATCTATCTTCTACCACCCTCTTACTTAAAGGGATGCTGCTTATATGTTCAGCCTCTTCCTTGGAGAAAATAGAATTTATCAGTCTCACATTCCACTCCCTCTTCTCCTCCACTATCAGATCCTTCACCATAGTACAGTTATTCAAGGGAGACTTAGGGGTTTGAACACTGGATGTAGATGGTGTTGCCAACCACCTTTGACCCCAAATGTTAATCTTGTGCCCATCTCCCACTCTCCATCTCAGGCCCTCTTTCAATAGATCTAATGAACTCCATATACTCTTCCATATCTGAGATAGATCTCTGCCCAGCTTAGCTTCTAATATAGATGAACTTTTGAAATATTTTTCTTTAAAGATAGTAGCAGCCATAGAAGAAGGGTTGTTTAGAATCCTCCATGCTTGCTTGGCCAATAATGTTGTGTTAAAGCTTGTTAGATTCCTAAACCCCAAGCCTCCACACCCTTTTGACTGACTCATTCTCTCCCAGCTCCTCCACAAGATACCCCCTGAATTCTTCTGATTTTTCCACTAGAACCTGGAAAGCATTACATTGATTTCTTTACATAGCCTTCTTGGCAGCTTGAATACACTCATAGTGTAAGAAGGAACTGCTTGAAGCACAGCTTTGATCATAACTTCCTTACCAACCCCCGAAAGGAAGAAATTCTTCCAATTGTTAATCTTCTGCCATATTCTTTCTTTGAGGCTTCTGAATGTGTTGTACTTTGACTTACCTACCATCGTGGGTAGACCCAAATACTTATCATCATTTCCTTGCACCAGAGCTCCACCTTCCAACAAGATCTTCCTTCTATCTTCCATCTTAGTGTTTGAGCTGAAAAAAACTGTTGTTTTCTCCTTATTAAGGAATTGTCTCGAGGCCTTTTCATATATGAGCAAAAGATCTTGTATCTTCCTCTATTCTTCCACATAGGTCCTTCCAAACAAGATACAATCATCTGCAAAGAGTAGATGATTGACTCTTAATCCTTTCCTTATAACTGAGATTCCTTTAGTGTTCCTTCTTAGATCTGAATTATTAAGTAATGAACTCAGACCCTCTTCATAGAGGATGAAAAGATAAGGGGATAGAAGATTCCCTTGTCTTAACCCCCTTGATGGAATTAATACAGCTCCTGGTTTGCCATTGATCAGCACAGAAAAGGAAACTGAGCTAATACACATCATAATCAAATCTGCCCACTCATCACAAAAGCCAAACCTTTTCAAAATAGCAACCACATAAGACCACTCTATCCTATCATAGGCCTTGGACATGTCCAGCTTAATGGCCATACTGCCTTCCTTCCCCTTATTTCTTCCCTTCATCGAATGTAAAACCTCATAGGCCACCATGACATTGTCAGTTATAATCCTACCAGGGATAAAGGCACTCTGATTTGCTGAAATTATCACTGCCAACACTTTTTTGAGTCTGTTTGCTATCACCTTAGACACCATCTTGTAGATGACATTACAGAGGCTAATAGGCCTATATTCAGTAACCAACCTTGGCTCCTTAGTCTTGGGAATCAATGCAATGAACGTATGATTAACAGAAGAAAAAGGAATCTTACCATTTAACAAGTCCAGTACTGTCATGCACACTTTACCACCTACTGTTGCCCAATGGTTTTGGTAAAAACAAGCACCAAAACCATCAGGACCTGGAGACTTCAAATGGGCCATACTTTTGATAACCTCTTCTACCTCCATATTGCTAAAAGGTCTTTTAAGTCTATCATTCATCTCACTTGTCACCCAAGGTACAATATGCTGAAGGCATTCCTCCACTGCTGCTGAGTTTGGATTTGAAGTAAAGAACAATTTCTCAAAATATGCTCTGAAAGCTTCATTAACTTTCACTTGACCACTGAACTCTCTCCTTTGTTCATCCCTGACTTGATTTATACTGTTCTTTCTTCTTTTCTAGTTCGCACAGGCATGAAAAAACTTTGTATTTCTGTCACCCGAAGCATACCAACTCCTTTTTGCCCTTTGCTTCCACTTCAAATCCTTATTCTCAAGTAGTAACCCTACATCTTTTTGTACCCTCTTTATCTCTGTTGAATTGTGCCTCCCCTTGTAACTTTTTTAAAATTTCAGTCTTTTCTTTAATTTCTTTCACCCTGCTAACCTTGTTCTGGTCACTCCACAACCCTAGTGCCTTACTACAATTTTCCAACAGACTTGTAAAGGTCTGTGTCTGCTCCCCCTTGCCATACTTCTTTCCCACACCCTTCTAATGACTTCCTCGCAATCATCTTCTTTTGCCCAACTAGCTTCATATCTAAAGACTTTCTTACCTCTCCACCTGCTGTCACTTTTCTTAAATAAAGATAGCATCAAAGGCCTGTGATCTAAACATCTTCCAGCCAATACCTCCACCCAGTAAAAGTATCATCCTCATGTTTATTGCTCCATGTGAACTTACTCCCTCTCCACCCAAGGTCAGATAAATTCCCTCTCTCCAGTGCCAATCTAAACCTCTCCATCAGTTTTTCCTGCCTTGGGATACCTCCTTCTTTCTCATCATTTGTTGCTATTTCGTTAAAGTAACCAATCACACACCACCCCTGAGTCCCTTTAGGCTTTAATGACTCAAAGAGATCCCAGGCTTCAGCTCTCTTGGCAGTATCAGGCTGCCCATAATAACCAGTTAAAATCCAGCTATCCTTGTCTTCCTCTGAGATCCTCACATTTATATGCCTTTGTGTGTAGTTCAAAACTTCAACTTTTACCACATTGTTCCACAATAAAGCTAAACCACCACTCCTTCCAACTAGCTCCACCACAAAACATCCTTCACACTTCAATTTTTTCTTCACGTAATCAAATATGTTTGCTCTTAATTTAGTCTCCATCAAGAAGACTATGTCGGGTCTCTTATCCTCCACTAAAAGGTAGAGGTCCTGAACTGTCCGAGGGTTCCCAAGCCCTCAACAGTTCCAACTTAGAATTTTCATTGAGGTTGGCAGGGCTACTGCACAGCCTCTGCCAAAACTTGGTAGAATTCCACTCCTCCTTCAACACTGCCTACTCTACCTTTTTTGTTTCTCCCACTCTCCCCCTCTCCTTCTTCACCCTCATCTTTTAATGTTTTCCTTGTCAAATAGCCAACCCTTATATTAATATTCTGCTCCTTCTCCCTAGCTTTCCTCTTCCACCCTCCCCTTGTCAAAGGCTTCCGAGCAAAATCTGGTCCACCCCCAACCCATACTACTTCTGTTGCATGTCCCCCTTTCTCTTCCTCTATAAGCTTTTCCTTGACTATCTCCACCTCCACCACCTGAGTCTCCTTCACCACCTCCACCTCTTCTCCTATCCTACCCTCTCCCTCAACCTCTACTAACTTCTCCCTTCTCTCCATCTCATTTAATCTACCCCCAGTAACTTCCACCCCACTATCTCTGTTATTCACTTCCTCCCTCTCCTCCTCTTCCACATTAATATTAGAGTTGCTATCTTCCCACCTTCTATCATTAAATCTCTCTATATCCTTCACTCTAAACCCTGTTTTAGCCTCAGCCCTCAACCACAACCCATACTGCTCTTTTCCATCCCCTTTCCCTACACATCCATTACTACCATGCACCACACATCCACAGTCAAAACATATTCTTGGCATTTTTTCATATCTTAACGATATCCACATTTTTTTCTCCTTTAATAGTAATGAATCTACCACGAGCCAGGGGTTTATGAATGTCTAACCTGATTTGAACTCTTAAAAATTTGCCCCATCCACTACCATCTGCGTTCACATCTACCTCCTCCACCTTACCTAGGGTCTTACCTATCTGCTTCCCGTGTTCATCATCCATACACCCAAGTGGCATGTCGTGCATTTGGACCCAGAAAGTCTCCTAGTCGAACTTCAGGTTCTGCGGTGGTGTGAATTCCTCAAACACTTTCAATGCAAACATGTGCGAATCAAACAGCCACGGTCTTCCGCTCCAAACCCTTCGCTTATCTGCTTGATTTACAAAAGTCAGAGTAAAGACATTATTCCCCACCTCAGCAAACTTTGCTGGCTTACTAATCCTCCAAACTTTCGCCATTGTTGCCTTCAGCACTTCCTTCCTAATGTTGCGTTCCATACATACTTTCCCAACCAAACTACACTCCCTTTTGTATTGTATTTCCTCAGTGACTATTTCTTCAATGACTATTACTTCTCCTTCCTCCTCCGTCAAACAGAACCTCTCCCACTTCTCCTCTACCTCATTCATTTTTCCTTCTCCTTCACCGGTCACTCCTCTAGATTCCTTTAGCCTTCTCCGTTCTACCACCACACTTCCATGCACCAGCACTATCCCCGTACATTTCTTCCTTCAGCAGCCACTGTGGGCATCGTACTATCCGCTGCTCACCTGCTACGTACCGCCTCCCTCCCACTACAAAACCGTTACTTTGGTGGTCCCCCCTACACTTCACCTCATCCTCCCTTTACGAGAGAGAGAGAGAAGAATTTTTATCTTTTTTTGTTTAGAAATTCCATGTGCTTGTCTCTAGGTGGTGATGATTGTTGGATTATTGATTTATGGTGTGAAATCAACCTTCATTAGGGAAGGGGGTTGAATTCCATGGCAAAGTAACACGGATGCCCATTTTCCCTGTGATATGTAACACAAAAGCAATCATGACTTGCAGCATTTCTTTTATTCATGAATTGTGTCCAACATTGTGGTTGATTTTTCATATCTAAATTAGTTCATTGTCTGCATTTTATAGAGATGCATTCATAAGAGTATGGAAATATGTTTTTCATAATCTTATATGGTAATCCTAACATTGAGAACTCATTTTCGAGTCAAACTCAACATAGTCCAATATTTTTCGAAGACTGTTACCACTAAGTTGAGGTTGTTACCACTAATAAATCACAAATGGGTACAAACTTCACCCAAGAGGAAGACAAACTCTTTGTCTCGGTGTGGTTAAATACTAGTTTAAATGCAATACAATGTATGATAAAAAAAAATACCCAACTGAGGGAAAGAAATCCTCTTACATTTGAATGAATATAAGCAAACTACCATTAAGCGTACAATTTGGTCCTTAACGTATCAGTGGTCAACCATTTTACATGTGACCAATAAATTTTGTACCAATCTAGCCCAAGTTGAAAGATTCAATGAAAATGCCTTAACCGAGCAAGATAAGGTATAAAGTTCGTCTACAATATTATTTTGTTAAAATAATATTTTTATGTTTTTTCTCACTTAAGTACAAACTAAGTATTCTTCATGCTTGTTTTGATTATGCAAGTTGACAAAGCAAAGAGCAACTATCAATCACTAGAGAAGACCCAATTTCCATTTGAGCATTATTGGCATCTTTCTAAAGGACCAACAAAAAGGGTTGGTGTTGCTCGAAGGAAAACATATAGAGAAGACAATCAATGTCGGCGTCTTCAGCTCGTACATCTTGTGCTCCTGATTAAATAAATGAAGCCAATTGGGACAATGTCTTGGAAGATAATGTTCTTGACTTAAAGAGGCCAATGTGTAGGAAAGCTAAGAAAACCAAGGCTCTAGGTCGGCTGAAGATATTATCAAGATCTCGAAAATGAAATATACAGAATTCTTCTTAAGAAACAAAACTACACTTTCAACAAACAAGAGAAGAGCATAGAACACGCCAAGAGGGACAAGCGAATTAGGTTAAAAAGTCAAAGATTTCAATTTGCACAGTTTAAAGTTGAGAAGAAAGCTAGAAGAAAGCCAAAAATAAACGGTTAGAAAATGAAGAGAAAATTATGTTGATTGATGTCACCGCTATATCTAAAATATAATCAATTTATTTCCATCAACATCAAATAGAAATCGTAATTCTTTTAAATTGATATGCATGAAATTATTATTTTGGATAGTTGGAATGTTGGGTGGTTGTCTAATTGGTAAAAGGAAATTTATTTTGGATTATTAAATGTTTAATGTTATTCTTATCTTGGACAATGAAGATATGATCTTGGGCAAATCATAGGCTTGTATCTTCCCATAGAAATTAAATTGGTCAAAAGGGTGTCGATTTAGCTTATTTAGAACACTTAGACCTTGTCAAAATAAGAAGCCGACATGGAGCCAAGTTGGTGGCGTTTGACTCCTCAACCGGTCGAAAAATGGACTCTTTAAGAATAATAGGATCAATTTTATAGTTTAGTAACGTGCTACATTTCTTGGCCATCCCTGAAAATCCAAAACTACGCCTCACTTTTTCGAAAAAAAAAAAAAAAAATCTAAGCCTCACACTGAGGTTTAAATTCAAGAGAGGAGTACTACAATTATAAAAAGATTATATAAAAATAATTCCACAAGCTGATGTGCTTTCATGTGATTTGTCATATCTGTTTTACAATAAAATTAACTTTACAATCTAACAAACCATATCAAGTCACATCAATTTGAAAAATTACTTTTGTGTAATCACTTTTTGACTAGAGTATTTCTCAAATAAAAAATAAACATTCTTGTGCTAGTGATGGCCAAAAAGAAACTAAAGAAACAGTTAAACCAAGATAATATGTTGAAAGCAGTAAGCCTGAACACAATGTCCACCCAACAGAATTAAGCTAATATTGACTTGAACTTCAATTTTCTCTCTGAGCAGCTGAAGAGCACTTGTAAATTGAGACACTTATATTAGAACCCATATAATATAAGACTTGACAACCAAATAGTATGTACTGCTACCCAAAGATTGAAGTAAAAACAGAGGAAGAATCAGATGGACCCAAGCCTCCTATCACACGTTTTTTATACCCATCTGGACGTTAGGGTGCTCATCCTCAGTACTCACGAATCTGGACCAGTACCAGTGGCTCCTCCAAACCCTGCCCATCTCTTCAATTGGGATACCCTTTGTTTCAGGCAAGAAGAAGTACACAAAAATGGTCATCACCAACACGAAGAACGCAAAGAAGAGAAACAACCCGAACTTCATGTGGCAAAGCATTGCTAAGAAGGCTTGAGCAATGATAAATGTGAAAATCATGTTCACAGACACGTTGACACTCTGAGCAGCAGATCGGATTTCAAGAGGGAAAATTTCACTAGGCACCAACCAGCCAAGGGGACCCCAAGACCATGCAAATCCCGCAACATAGATGCAAATGAAAAGCACCACAACAATGGCATACCACTTGGGCAACTCACCAGGATTTCCATCCACTCCAAATTTAGCAGCAATTGCAGCTGTAACAACACCCTGCAGAAATGTAGAAACCAAACAAAATTAAGGTAAAAATAAATTTTATCACCAATGTGCCCGGAAAAAATATAAGATCTTGATGAATAAAAGAGGTACCTGGCAAATGAGCATTTGAATTCCACCCTCAAGGAAAAGAAATCTCCTTCCCCATTTATCAACACCATAAATGGATACCATAGTAGCACCGACGTTAACAATCCCGGTAATCACAGCCGACATGAGGGCAGCATCGCTTCCAAACCCAATGGTGTCAAACAAAACAGGTGCATAGAACATGATCACATTGATTCCAGTGAGTTGCTGAAAGAAGGGAATTAGGATAGCCATAGAGAGGTGGGGTCTATATTTTCTTTGCAACAAGTTTCTCCAAGGGTGCTCTACTAGCTGTGATGCTTCACTAGCCGCAACAAGGTCACTGAACTCTTCCTCAACATCCTCAACACCCCTAATCCTTATGAGTTTCTTTTTGGCCTCGTCATGTTTGCCACGTTCAATCATAGAGTTGGGGGTATCAGGAAGGACTAGTGATCCAACGGTGATTATGAGGGCAGGGACCATGGCCCCACCCAAGCTCAAGCGCCACCCCCACCCACCCTTGATCTTAGCAAAGAAGTAATTCAACACATTGGCAATAAGGATACCAACCGTGATTGATAACTGGAAACCAATGTTTAGAGCTCCTCTGAACTTGTAGGGTGCCATCTCAGAGAGGTAGAGAGGCACCGACTGTAATTACAGAGAAACAAAAAAACACAAAATTAACATAAAAACGAATACTTTAATTTCGTAATAAACAGATGACAACCAGAAGGGAATAACTTCGGCTAGTTTGTTTTGGCAGATAAGAGGAGAAGAGATGAGTAAAGATAAAAAATAAAATATTGTTAAAATATATTTTTTTAATTTTATTTTTATTTTAAAATTTAAAAAATTTTAATTGTTTATTTTATTTTATATGAGAATTTTAAAAAATTATAAAAATAAAATAAAATAAAATGAATTAAAAAATTTTGTTAAAACAACAAGACGTAACCAAGCATGTCGTCCTCGGAGGGGCCACACGCGGTTGCAAGTTGTCATGCCTCTTGAAAAAACAAAAATCCTAATTATTTATGAGATAGTCAAACAAGAAAAGAAAAGGACGCGATAACGATTGCAAATAAAAATATGGCGTATCATCATGACTGTGGAAAAATAGTGTAAGAACAAAATATTCTTCTCCTCCAATCGCTTCTTCTCTCACTACCCCAGCAGCCCCCCTTTGGGCGCTCTTTTCTTTTCTTTTTTTCTTTGCTTCGGTTTCAGATGAGTGAAGAACCATGTTCATCTTTTCTTTTATGACCTTTCTCGGACACCAAACAGTACACTTCTATTTATTTTATATATATTAAAATGAGACTCAGAAAAACTGAGAACAGAGTAGAGAAGCAGAGTTGAGTAGAGGAAGGTAATATCTCTAGCAAGAAAACAAACAATCAAACAAATGGAACCTAGAGCCAAATATCTGGGTCAGAAACAACTTTGAACCAGAGATATATTTTCATCATATTCCAAGCCATTGTCTCATCTGTTATATACTTGTTTATTAACTTGAAAACCTTGCAAATCTATAAATCAAGATCTGAAAGAAAAAAAGTACAGTTTCCGTAAATCTGAAGAACACAAATAAAACCCCAGCTTTATCGACAAGACCTCAAAAATTAAAAATAGAAAACGCATTTCAATACAACCAAAGAAATAAACCATCTTCTGTCATTCTATCTGTTTTCAGACAACTTTTTTGGTCTTCCCCTCCCAACAATGTTTACTGAACCAAAACAACTCCACAAAAAACAAAAAATAAATAACTAAATCCGTCATAGCGATAAATACAGAAGAAATTGCTCTCCTTCAAAATGATAACCCATATCAGGAAAAGGAGAAAAAAAAGTACCTGATTGGCAAACCCAATACCGAAACCGAGTAACATTCGGCCAACGATAAGCATCCAGACGGCTTGTGCAAAGCCATTGAGGATGGCACCAGCGCAAAAGAGCACGCCTCCGAATAGCATGGACAACTTGCGACCGAATTTACGCGTCACAGTGGACGCCACGATCGATGAAAGCAGAGCAGCTAAATACAGAGACGACGTGAACATTGTCAACGTCTCACTGTCATACTGGCAGTACTGGTTGGTGGACGAGTTTTCATGCTTCTTCCGGTACACCGACGGGAAGAACTTCTTCAAGAAAGGGTCCATTGACGTGACTCCACCTGTCAAGAATCCAAAAAAACAAAAACAACCCATCAGAACATAATCATGATTTAGAAAATATCAAACACTTTAAACTACTAATCAAACTTTTCTTTCTAGGATTCCGACCAGTAGCGCTTATTGTTTACCTGAAATTCCAATATCATAACCGAAGATCAAGCCCCCCATGGCTGCGATAATACACGTTACAGTCACAAAGAGAGTGAGTTTGCCGGGGTACTCCCTGCCGGGTACACCACCCGCTGGAATTCCTCCGACGGCAGGCATTTTCACTGTATTTTCACGTCAAAACTGAAAGAAGAAAGGCTCAAAGGCAGCGAGGAAGAAGATGAAACCAAGAAAGGAACCTAGCTACAGCTCTATCGACAGTAATAATGAATGGAGACGCATAGGCCAAGATGGACCAGATAGACAGAGCTTTAGGCTGCTCTGGCTTCTGTATATATAGAAAGAGTGAAGAGCAAAAAAAAAAAAATTTTCCCAATTACATTCTTTATTAATTTCTTTGCTGATTACAAGATTTTATAATTACTTTATTTTGCATAATATTAAATCCTTACATACGAATCAACATATAATTACAAACATTCTATGTATAAAATACTTTGATAAAAATGATAAGACTTATTTTACTCATTTATTTATTAATATAACGAGTAATCTTTAATATAAACTTGAGTTATGCAAGTATCTCACACTTATTTAAAAAATAAAAAAAATCCACTAATAAAAAATAAAATTTCATATTAATTTTATATTTATTTATTTTTTCTAAAAGAATGTGTGGCTCTTATGCATTTTATGACTACAACTAATATTAAATGTAGCTTATATTTCATCTTAATATTGTCTATAAATAGATATATAATTAATATAGCTTAAGCATTAAATGTTACGCGTCAATATTCCGTGCTCCATTAAATGCTATTTATCTATCTCCGATTTATACAAAATATTTACATGAAAAAATAATGAAATTCCGAGATGTTTATCTATATTACTTTAAAGTTGTGACATTGGATCAAAATACTAAATTTTCCCTTAACTTTGTAGCCTTTGGATCATTTTCTTAAAAACTCGGGGAGATGATATGACATATAAATTTGGGATTTCCAAATTTACTATCTTTAAATATATAATAAAAATAAATTTATAAATTGACATGATTTTATATAATATATTAAGATTTATTTTATTAATAAAAATATATTTATAATTTAATATGCTGCATCAAAACATGTCACTTGCAAATTTATTTTTATAAAATATATTTGTAGCTAAAAGATTAGCCTTTTTCTAATTATTAAACATTTAAAAAGAATAAAAAAAATGGTCATTGGTATTTGAAAGGAAATAGCGTTGGTAGACTTAAATGAGTTAAATCTATACACGTCACGTATTACTTGGAGGGATTAGGATGTGTAAGTGATTCCGGATTAGCGTATGTTTTGGGCTGCTGACTCAGCAAAAGTCTTTGCTTTTTTTTTTCTCTCTCTTTTTTGCTGGTTAGTCAAAATAATGAAGAATAATCGGTGTTTGGATAATGTTGGGTTAATAGAGGCTGTGGCACGTCGGTTACCTTTAGAACCGGATTAGGAATAAGAAAGAACAATAAAGAAGTCGGAGCAAAATATATACATCCAGGATATGCATACACTTGTACGACTTTTCTAGAGGGCATAAATGTAGTTTTCGACGTTGACAAGGGTACATTAGGTAATGGGAGTGGTGCTTTTGTAATATTTTGAAAAAGCTAGGGCTCATTCGTAGTCGAGATTGAGATGACGTACGTTGAAACTGGTATGGAACGTACTGTGCAGTAGATTCATACTGACGCCGACGAGATTCTGAAGCGCATTTCATTTTATTTTGGTACAATAGTACCCTCGTTATGATTTGGCGCATCCGGACGAAGGGAAAGCTGCATCACGGATAGCCTATTTTAGTGTAACTTATGGTCTTTTGAAAATTGACACGTCCAACTTGGATGTGATTGGTGAATGTGTTTTTTGTTTATTTGGCTCGACAAAGGAGGAATCTCCTTAAAACAATTCCATTTTAGCAACAGGCATAAAAGATTTCATAAAAATACATAATAATCAGAGTAATTTATTAAAGCAAACCACTCAAAAACTTAAAACTGTCAATGGCACTTATTGAAAGATAAAAATCGTCATGTGCTACAAATCACTCAAAATTGTGGTGGCTTCTCGCCAGCGATTCGTCTCAATTTTTTGTTATTATACTATATTTTTACTTTTTTTAACCAAAGATCAAGTAAAAGTGGAAGTGACAGTTCCTTCCAGTCAGTCCAGATCAACACGTTGCAGCACACCCTTTGTACTGTGGTTTCTTGCTACAATATAATAGCCTGTTCATCAGACTATTTACAAACCTTCACCAAGCGGTCTCCCCTTGTGAGAATTGGCTGGGAGCCAATTTTTTAGCTCCGATCACCCTCTTTATTTTTTTACTTTTGTCTTGTAATATGTGTTGGTTTTTAGAAGACTGTAGGGAACTCTCACCCCATCGAACTTGTGTTTTGTATCTTTTAGTTTATCTATAAATGCTTACTTGCTGAGAAAAAAATAATAATAAAGTTTTTCCTCAATGCCTCAAGCCACAATGTCATCCCCTTGAGTAGTATCCTATCATGTAACATTCTTATAATCATTCTCAATAGGATAAGATAAAAAAATATATAAAAATAAAAATAAATCAAATACTTAGTAAGAATTACATCATGCAGTAAATATAATAGCAATTTAGGTTTTCAGTTAACTATTAGCATTCCCAAGCAACATCAACCTCATAACATACATAACATTAACCTCAAAGCATAAAAGAAAGCATACATTGTTTAACCTTTTATCCTTAATAGTTGTTACACATTGTTAGTCTCGTGTGTTAAGGATGGCAACTCTTATGACCATGGCTCTTTTTGTGGCTAGCTGATAAGAACCTAGCCTCCTCAAGAATTGGTCATCACTAGGTACACTGCCAGTGAAGCAGTCTAGTGTTGCAATCTGCCCCTAACCTCATGGTACCATATTCACTATCATGATCAAATCATTTACCTCAATAGTCATATGCAATCATACATTTTCATTTTCATTTTTTTCCCTTAACCTTACCTTACCTTGGCTTTCATTCACTTAAAATACATAGTCATACCATCTAGTATTTAGTCACATCATCAGTCATGCAATTTCAGTCTCATATAGTTACATTTATAATAATAGGGGTTCATGAACGGGGACATGAATCCCTATTTGAAAAATATAAACATAGTTACTTCCTGTGATGCCCCCAAACTCTGCTTTGGATTTGGCACAGCTTGAAGCAATGAAATATGCAACACTTGGTTACATACCTACGTTCATGATAGTTAAGGATGCAATGGGACCAGCATGCATATAACAATATGTACTATTTGCAACGGATAATTTATTTTTAGCAATACACAATGTACCAGAATGCTATATCCCAAAACATAATCATAACTTCATAAATATTCACATATCAAAAGTTATACATTAAGTCTGAATCAAAACATATACTAAAGACATCACTTCATAAGTACAAACATAATATGATTACTAAACTAAATACCTAGCTGCTCACGCAGCTCGGTAATGAGTCCCAAAACGGAATCCAAAAGTTGGAGAACTAACTCCATCAGCTCCTCGATTGTCCACAGTCTACTCAACCTCGTCCAGTTGGTTGAGTCATAAGACCTAATCCCCTGACACATTGTCTACCATTTTGAGGAGAAAGTAGTTGGGACTATCAAGTAAGATTTTATAAGTCTCAGCAAGTAAAACTCCTAAACTACCAACAATATAGATAAGGCATGCATGACAATAATATGACATGTATGCATCATGACATGGACTTGAACATGCGTGACATGACTTGAAAATAACATAGTTATACATGAACATGACATGACTTGACTTGAACGTGGCATGACTTTACAAACATGACCTTGTTACATATACATGTTTGTTTACATGAACTATGGATGCTCTATAACTCCCCAATGGTTGTGTGCTCCTGCCATTACAACATCACATCACAGAAATTTGCTATGAGTACACTATAATAACAAAACTTGTAAACGTGTAGTTTGGCACCATCAGCATTGGGTGCCTGAGTCATTCCGATAACCAGTTAGTTAGGTTCTATTTGAAATCTATTGACTGTATTTCGTCAACCCAAGAGATTTCACATCGAATCGAAACATTTCATATGGACAAGGGAGTTTCACTAGGATAATTCCTCATCCTAGCACTTAGGGTTGTGATAAAGTAAAAAAACTCATGTATGACTTGAAAATATTTCATAACATACTCATGTAGCAGATGCCATGACATTCGTGGCATGTAACAGATAAACATATAACTTATGACAAAACATTTGTGGCATGTAACATATAAACATGTAATAGATTATATGACGTTCATACCTTGTAACAGAATAATATATACAAATGACATGTTGTTTGTGGCATGTGACAGTAACATGACATTCATGCAATAGATAAATGTGTAACAAATAATTGTTGACATAACATGGTATATTATAGCAATTACAATAAACATAAGTGGCATGAATATAAACAACATAACTCTTACCACCGTACATACATAAAAATACCGAGAGTGAGTAAGAAGCTAACTTACAGTATTATAATATATTGTAAAGCGAGCGTAAAGAGAGTGTGGACTAAAATAAGATATTTTCTAGGGTTATAATATCTCATTAAAACTTTATAAAATTAAAACTTACTAACTTAAGGCTAAATTTGCAAAGTTATCCCTCTACTTGTGAAAAATTACAAATTTGCCCATAAAATAAGAATTTTGCAAATGAACTCTAAAACTTACCAAATTTTACATTTCTTGTGTAAATTTCATTCTAAATCTAAATATGAACTAAAAAATTTTAAAACTAATCAAAACTATGCCAACTCTCTCTTGGCCAATTCACCTTTAGGCAAAATTCCTGATTTTATTGCTTCTTGACCATCCAACATACCAACAGGCTTAAACCGAATTTAGCAACTCTAAAAAAATCACATGCTTAGTTCTAAAATCATGCCAAGACACTAATTTATACATTTCATAAAAACTTAAACTTACTATATCAAAGAAAATGCCAAAACATCAAGATAAGGTCAAAATGAACTAACTCTTGATGTTCTTGATTTAATACTTTCAAATCAACTCCAAGAACTCTAAAATTCCATAAATACTCTTTTAAAATTTCAGCATCCAAATATAAGTGATAGCATACTTGACTAAACAACCAAAAAATACAACTTCAAACAATCGATTTGCATAAATACCATGAAATTGAGTATAACATGCATTCGACTTGAAACAAAGTGATCAGATCTTTGATTTTTATACAATAAATCTTCAAATAACATAACCATATACCTCATTCAAGTTCTAACCTGATCTAAGTATATCTTGCATGCCATGGCAAAAATTTCATCAAAACATATGATCAAACCCAAGAGCCTCTAAATTGTGTTTAAAACAAACTCTTTCATGTTTATTATCATTCCAAAAAAGATATAAACCATAATCTTGCAAAATAAACTCTTAATCCATAGATAAAATCCTCAATAACAACATATATGAAAATCAAAGCCATAGGATCAAGTTCCTAGAACCAAAATCACAAACTAAGCCAAAACAAAAACTATTTTGAGCCAATTAGTTCCTAACACTTTGAAGATCATGCAAAACTCTTCTAAACACCTAAAATGCTTTGAATCAAACCTTAAAATGTATAAAAATCATGTAGGCACTTCAAAAATTTTAGATCCACACATCACTGCATCAAAATTTTACAAAACTTTCAATGTTCATCAATAAACACCATAACTGAACCACTTCATCTTCAACTGAACTTTCATCCAACAAAATTCCAAGAAACATTACCCAATGCTACTCTAAGTATTCTAGACTCAATAACAAAAACAATACAAGAGAGTTGAGACATAGAAAATCACTTACAAAAAACATGAAAGGCTAGATCACAAAGTTGCCCAGAAGTCTTTCTCAACTCTCTCTCAGTTTGCTCTTGGAAAAGTGATGTAATGAGCTAAGTGTGTGAAGTGAAATGCAAGGGGCATGGGTATTAAGGGATGATATGGTGGATGTTTGAATGACAAAGTGACGTGAGGGTAGCTTGTGAAAAGGAGCTAGAAAATGGGCTGCAAAGGTAGCTAATTTCTTGTTGCAGTCTGGTCGAGTGGGTGAGGGCTGGTGAAGGAGAGTTTGACTTGTCATCAAGATGCTATTTGGGGTTAGTCATGAGGTGGCATGACAGCCAAGGCATGGCCTTCTAAGAAGGAGGAAGCTTGCTTAAGAAGATTGGGCTAAGTGGTGGTTTCGATGGGACTAAATGGGACTAACCGAAATGCATCTAATTTAGAGTCTATTTAGGGTTTCAGCCATGGTTTGGCTCCTTTTGCTGATCAAATATTATTAATAAGATCTAAGTAAGTGTGCGAGAGTGTAAGAAGGGATGATTAAGTAGTTGGTTGCATGTGGAAGTGATTTAATCATGTGAGTAAACACTTACAAGCTTGAATCACACTCTATTTCTTCACACTTTGATCTCCTCTTGACATGTGTCCTAAGGTTTCTAAGTGGATGGCTAGGATTGTACCATGTGTCAAGCTAAAAAGTTTCCTAGTGATTCTAAGTGTATTTGGACATTCTACATTGCAATTTGACGGCTATTTGAATCAGTTGTCACGTGACACTCTCCTGAAGGGTCACTATTCACACAAGCAAAGTATGCTCTTGCACTTCTATCACTTACTAACATGCTTAAAGCCAAGTCATGTGATTGAGCTGCATTATTGCATAATTTATATAGTTAAAATCAATGTAATTTTAATTGTTTCATCATATTATCATTGATTTTAGATGGAAAAATGATCAAGAGGCAATAAATTCAAGTTATGAATTAAATTGATTAAAAGCATAGTTTATGCTTATATTTTATAACTTGTAATTTAATTTGATTTTATTGTCTCACATGCACAACACATTTTTAATATTCTAGTTTAGTTGTTATTTAATTTTTAATTAATTAATTATTTTCTTTTTCTAATTTTATTTATTTTTATTATTATTCTGTTTGTTTTATTTTACTTTATTTTACTTTATTTTATTTTATTTTATTTTATTTTATTTTATTTTTATCTTTTTATTTACTGCGTAGGCTAAACGACATGTCGTTTGGCCTGTAAGCCAAACGACATGTCGTTTGACTCGGGGAATCGGCTGTCGTCTGAGCTGAACGATGTGCCGTTTCTTCCACACCTCCAAACGACGCCGTTTCCTTCATCTTCAACCTCCAGCCGTGCGGTTTCCAGCTCCAAACAGCTGCTGCCAATGCCACCGTGAGCCGTCCTCCGCCCACCTGAAGCCACCAGAAATACCAGACGACGCCGGCGATCACTCCTCCACCCCACGCACGGCCAAGAACTGTCCAAAGCTACGGCAGCGTCGTTGAAGTCATCTTCAACCTTCGACTTTGCATGCAACATCCCTCAACGTCCAACAGCACTCCTCCACACTTCGTTCTCCTCCATCAAGCATGTCCAGCGCTTCACTAACTATAAACCATCTTCAAACACGTGCATGCAGCACTCCTCCACTTCCATGCACCCGCAGCACACTGCCACCGTAGCAGCGCATCCATGGCAGGACCTCTTCTCGCATGAACAGCTTCACCACACGTCTACTACGTGCATACACCAGTGTGCCACTGCCCAGCATGCACAGCCATGCGAATAAGCTTTCACCGAGAAGCTCTGTTTTACATCTCCGAAACAGAGTACAAATGATGTTCGGTGCAGTGCATGTGGTTCGGCCGCAAGAAAATAAACATGCATGTGATGCATGTGGGGTCGATAGCTGAAACTCTACTCGGTGCAGTTTGGTGGGGAACAGAGAACAAACATGCACAAGCCGAATGGAAGCAAAGAAGAAAGGAAACCGACCGAGAAAAAAGAAAGAAAAGAAAATAAATGCGGTGCATGTGTTGTGGTTCGGTGCAGTAAAAAGAAAAAGGAAGCAAACAATGCACATGCAAGCTTCGGCTGGAATAAGAAAAGAAAGAAAAAATAAATAAATAAATGCGGTGCATGTGATGAGAGTGTTTCGGCTGAAAGAAGAAGTGGAAGAAAAGAAAAGAAAAAAATAAGAAGAAGAGTGCAGTCGGTTGGCTGGAACCAAGAATGAAAGAAAGAAAAAAGAAATGAAATAAAGCAGTGGTCGGCTGGAAAGTAAGGAAGAAACGAAAGAAAATAAAGAAACAAAAGGTAGTGGGAGATGAACAGATGCACATGAGAGTTCACGGACTAAACTAAACACAGTGCAGTTTGAAGCCTATATAAAGGCCTGTAAGCAGTCGAAGAAGGTGGTCGATGTTAGACACCCAGTAGCGGTAGAATAGAGTAGTTGTAGTTTTTCAGTTTAGGAGACAACGCAGATGAAGTAAGGGAGTTCGGTGATACAGTTGAGAGCCTAATGGACCAACTATGTTATCGAGCTGTCCTCTCCTTTATCTGTAGTCTCCACTTTATTTTTATTTTTTTATTTCAATTTATGTCATTTAATTTTATGCACTTTAAATTTATGCACTTTAAATTACTGTCATTTATTTTTCTGCAATTTAATTTTCTGCACTTTAAATTACTGCACTTTATTTTCCTGCACTTTTAATTTATGCACTTTAATTTATTGTCATTTATTTTTCTGCATTTTTATTTCCTGCAATTTATTTTTATGTCATTTAATTTTCTTGCTCATTTAAATTTCAGTTATTTAATTTTCAACAATTTAAATTCACTGTCTTGCGCTTTAATTTCTTTACTTTTCATCACTGCTTCTCAACACTCAAAGCCAACCAAAAATGAATCTGGTTCACGACCAGTAAATTTTCTTTTTCATTGTACTCTTTCATCCATTGTAAATATCATCACTTTTTATTTTTATTTTCTCATTGTAAATATTTCCATTATTTTACACGAGTTTATTTTTAGCATTTTCCCTGTGGAGACGATCTAGGAATTTATTCCTAATTACTACGCGACACGCTCCTGCACTTGGGATAACCTTTTGGCTGCTCATTTTCGAACGAGTCATCATGCTCTACTCCAACTTCAGTAGGGTCTAAAATCTCCCTCCAGGATGGCGACCCACCCTTGGATCCATCCCAATATCAGCAAATTGTGGGTGCCCTTCAATACCTTACAATGACACAACCGCATCTTACTTATGTTGTTAATCAAGCTTGCCAGTTTATGCACTCTCCCAAAGATGTTTATTTGCAAGTTGTAAAACATATCATTCACTATATCAAAGGCACACTTGGTTCCATAGCTATAAAATGCATCCTTCACTATTTGGGCAGGTTGCCCTAATGGTTGATGTTCCACAACTGCCTTCTATATTTTCCTTGGTTCTAATCTTGTATCTTGGTCTTGCAAGAAATAGACAACCATAGCTTAATCAAGATTCGAGGTTGAGTATCGTGCCCTCGCCTGCACTGCTGCTAAACTTATTTGGCTTTGCTCTTTACTCAGTGAACTTCATACCTCACTTTGGCTGCCCAACATTCTCTACTGTGACAATGTTAGTGCCACCTACATTGCAACAAACCCCGTCTTTCATGCTCGAATGAAACATATCAAAATTGACCATCACTTCATCCGTGATTTGCTCACTTTCGGTGTGCTTCAAGTCCAATTTCTTCACACTGAGAATCAAACTACAAATATCTTTACTAAAGGCTTGCCTTCTTCTAGGTTTCTTGTACTCAGAGAAAACTGCTATTGTGATCCCTCCATCAATTTGCAAGGGGATGTTAAGTGATTCTTAGCCATGTCCAGTGATTCTAGGCTCCATCCATGTGTCCTCTATTTGCTCTACTTGATTATAGTGATCCGCTTTTTGTATAGGCATTATTCTAGGAATATGTATGATAGTCTTTCGTTTTATATTGTATATCCTCTTCTATAAGATATGTGTAAACACCAAGTTAATAACACAAAGAGTTAAGCTTCTACATGATTTGATATACATGATGTTTATCGCATCCGTGGTGTTTCATGGGTGTTAAATTGATAGCATTACATATAACATTACTCTATAACTAATAGGTTAGATGGTTCAACTCTAATTCGTTAATTTCGTATTAGGTTTTTGTTAATTTTTCAATTTGTGACAAGAATTGTCAATTTTTAATGTCCCACTACGGCTATATAAAATTAAACTTGGGTCATATATGTATAACACAGCCTAAACCATTTAATTAAAGTGAGTTGAACTTCTCAACCCTAACTATTTAATTTTGTATTTAGCTGACAGGTTGTGTCAAAGTTAATAACTATATAAAAATGATCAAGATTTCTTATATTTTTTGTCCACACTCTAAGACCTAGAGGGTTTAAGAGATAATATATGAAGTGGTTCATAGCATATTATTGCAGGATTGAATTTATAGATAAGAGCGTAAAAAAGTCAAGTTGTAACAAGGGAGCAACCTCTGTGCATTTAAAATTTATTCAATCATGAGTCAACTTGTACTTATAAATATGTTATACTGAATGAGCATGAACATTTTATTTATTTATAGAGCGAGTCGAGTTCAACTGTTGAACTGTTTATCTGGATTCTAGCTCGAGAACCCTTGATACCAGGACCAGAGCCCGAGTTTCAAAACCGAGCCTGAACCTGGACCGGGTTAGCCTGGGTCAAACCTAGATTGAAATCGGTTTTTAAAATATTGAAACCAGAGTTTTGGGTTGCACCCCTTTTTTTTTAAACCAATAAAAAGCCACTTGGAAAAGAGAGTAAAAAAAATATAAAATGGATGATTCATTGGACATAATATGCATTTTCCTTTTGAATTTTTGTCCATTTAGTTATTAGAAAGGAAAAAAGAAATCAAAATATTCAAACCCAAAAACAAAACAAAAACACTTGGTACAGACCCGGCCTGGATTTGTTTCGGGCTGAAACTCGTAACTGGAACCCGGTTATCCGGGTTCCGGACTGGGCAGGTTTATAAACAAGCCTAAGTTCAAGTGAGTAATAGGTGTTCAATCTTTTTACAATTTAATTTTTGTTTAAGCGTGAGTCAAACTTAAACTTATTAATAGATTATATCTCATGATTACAAATAGTTTATTTATTTATCGAACAAGCTCAAGCTTCTTCACAAAGTATTTAATTTTTACAAATAAATTATTTATGTTGTATCTCATAAGTTTCTCTATAAATTCTTACAAGCAAACATTGAGTTTTTATGAATTATTTATAAAAGATTTAATAACAATTCGTTAGAGTAATGCTACACATGATTTTGTATTAAATGATTGAAAAGTTCTTTGTTGTGTTTCACCTGTCAAGTAATCTATAATGATTAAAAAGATGATGAATATCATTTTCTATTTTTTTTATCTTTCTAAATTTTTAACACTTTCTCATTGCGAATTTGTATTTTTACTATATAAATGATAAAAATTAACTGTACAAGTTCATAATTTTGAGTTTATAAATAATTCATGTAACAAACAGACCGGCACGAATTTGGGTTTGGGAGCATCATATAAACTTAAAGTGTGAAAGAATCACACTTGGTTATGAGAAATGGCTAATCAATTAAAGTTTATGGAAATGATTGTGTTAAGATATAAAATAAATAATAAAATCTACATCTTCCCATCAGTTTAAACTTTTGAGATAGTGGTGATTTCATATGTTATCAGAGTAGAAGTTTTGAGTTCGAATCTTGACTCTATACTTTACCTAAATTAATTAAATATTCTATGTGTTGGGCCACCCATTGAGAAAGAATCTGGCCCACACATGAGGAAGAGTGTTAAGATATAAAATAAATAATAAAATCTATCTCTTCCCATCAGTTTAAACTTTTGAGACAAGTGGTGATTTCACAGATTGAGGTATCCTTTTGACAATTCTATTTCTTGGACATGATCTCACAACTTTTGGCTATGTTTGGTTCAAGTACAATTTTCATAAATTTTCAAATATTTCAAACCAAACATCTTTTAATTTCAAAAAGATTGCTATTCCATGAACTTTTGGTCGAATCATTTAGTTTAATTTTAGTGCAAAGTGAAAAATACTATTTAAAACTTTACCAACTTCAACAAAAACTAGAGCAAAAATATCGTAAAAAAAAATTATATTTAAACAAACTTTTAATTCTTTTCGTCCACTTTCATATATTCTAATACAAAACATATTTTTAAAAAAAGAAAAAGTTCAAAATTTTCTATTTCTCCTCACAAAACCCAATAAAAACACATCTTAAAAAATTCTTAGAAAACTTTAAAGTTTCAATAACCAAACATTAGCGAATTTGTAAAACAAATCCCTCCCAGTATATATCCTAGAAATTCTAGAGAACATTGTTCTATGATCAAAATCTATTTTTCTCAACATTAATGTAGGTCCAGGGTGGAATCTATTAATCACTACATGCTTTTGAAGTCATTAATTTCCTCTTTAAGAACATTGGCATTGAATTAACTATTCAGATTTTTAAAATTTGACTAATATATAACTTTTTTATTTTTAGACAATCACTCAAAATTTGAAATCTATATTAGATTAGCTATCACACTCTCTATAATAATAAAATATTATTATTTTATTATTATTAATAGTTCTTTAATTAAATTATATAGATAAACATTACTTATATTATAATTTGTTATAAGATAAGATTATTGCATTATTTTATACTTTATAAATAATTAATAAGAAGTTTATTTATATTTTTTCATATTATTATAATTTTTGCATGATTATAGATAGATGAAAAAAAATAATTTCTTGAAAAAGCAATTGATTTGGTGGATATCAAGTTCCAAACCATATATACAAAGTCCCTCTCTTCTGTTTCGCGACTGATCACAACATGTTGCGGATTGTGAAATGATGGACGTGACCCTTGCAATTCCCACGTGGCATTGTCATGTCTCCTAGCATCTTTCTCTTGACTTTTAAGAGATGTTAGGTGGAATGACGTGGAATAAAAATTTGATAAATAATAATAATAATAATAAAATAGATTGTGAATAATAATAAAATAATTTAAAATAAGTATTGATTAGATTTTGAGAAGAGAAAAAATTAAATTAAAAATATTATAAAATTAAAATAGTGTTAGGATCTTTTAATATAATTTTTATTTTGAAATTTTGAAAATTTTGAATTGTTTTTTATTTTTTACTTGAAAAGTTAGAAAATTTATAATGATTAGTTTAAAAAAGTTATAATAATTAATATGAAAGTGTTTATGTTTGAATGATATTTAGAAATGAAATGAGATTGAATGAGATGAGATGTAATGAAAAATATTTACATTAATTAAAATTCTGCTATATAAGCTATCTTTGCTATTTTTACCATACACTACAACTCTTTTCATGACCCATTACACCATCCCATTTTAAATAATGAGTATTTTTATTTTTATGAATTAACTTATCAAGTAATGTCATTTTATATAAATATTTTTAATTTAAAACGTGATTGCATAATAATTGTAAAATGATTATACATGTATTATTATTATTTTATATAATAAGTTTACTATATATTATCTATTGAATTATTTTTAAGTATAGCTTAACCATTAAGATAATATTTTTTTAATACTTTTATGTCAGTTCCTTTATTTAACTGATCCAACAATCATCGTTGTAATAGTAGTTTTTATGTAATAGTAGTTTATGTACCAGTAATTTTTAATTAATGGTTATTGTTATCTAATTATCTTGCCACATACGTAAAATATAAACTGTCGCTCAACATGCGACTAAATAAGCCGGAAAGTTGGCAAAGAGTAAGAAGAATTCTTCCTGAACTCATCTAGAAAGAATTGCCAGGCTAACCATTCTATAAGATATTTACTCCTACAACTAAGTGTTACCTGGCTTGGGGGCGTCAAATAATCAACAAGGCAGGCCGTCCCGGAAGTCAACCTAAAAACCCGCATCAGCTATTACAGTTAAATACTCCGGTTTGTTTTTTTAAAAACTTGTATGAATTTTGTTTCACTAACGCAATTATTTTCTGTGGCACGAAAATCAACTAGTTTCAATTGGCAAAATCAACTTCACTAAATGGGAATTGCATCAACAACTCACCTCCACGTGAAGCGAAAAGGAAGGTAGGCCTAGAAGATTGCCTTGTCCCGCTCCCAGAGGAGTGCGGGTTGGCCCTTGGCCACCTGAAGAACAAAACTCCATCAAAGGAATCTTCACTAACGAAGCGAAAGACGCTAGCGGGGTAGGCCGAGAGAAATACAAAGGTATGACCAAACATAGCTACCAAAATAATGACCACAATGAAAGCCGCATTCTAGGAGCTACTATCCACAGAAGATAAACAAGCCCAACGTGACCGGCTAGCTGGGTAGGTGGGGGCTTTGCGGACCCCTTTACCCATGTTACCCAGGTAGGCCACATGACAACAAGGAAGAAAGGGAAAAAGAGGCAAAGGTGAAGGCATAACAAACAAAGATATGTGCATTAATCAGTGTGTTTCTATGTACAAGCCGTTGAACAACAAAATTCGGATACATGTTTCAAAAAAAGGAGAGAGAAAGTACAACGAGGCACATAAAATCCCTAAGTTTTTGTGCCAGGAGCATCGGCCTTAGCGGCAACAGAAGTGGGGTCCCCCAACTCGACGACCACGGGAACGAGGTTGGCCGGATCCACTAACACTGGCAAAGGTACGGTTAAATCAAGAAAAGTGCTAGGAATCTCCTTCCTCTTCAGATCACGGTTGGATTTAAAGGATGTCTCGGTTGTAGGAATATCGACAGGCGCAAGTCACTAAAGGTACCTGATGAAAGACCTTGAACACAGCTCCAAACTCTAAAGAAGAAATGATCGCATTGACTTGCGGCCCTCATTAATCCCGTGTCCCTATACCTTATCACGAAGCGTCGGGAACCACCTCAGCTACTTGTGTAGGGAAAGGTTGGCATCTTGAAGACTTGAGTGCAGCTGTCCCAACCGATCAATCACTTACCGTAATTGCCTCTTCTACTCCTGCTCTCGGGAGAGGTCGACTTGAAGACTTTGATTGAGTTTCTCCAGTTGGGCCTTCTCCTCTTCCCACTTCTACTTGTGCTTCCGCTGGTGACGCTCTAATTTCTTCAAGCTATTACACTAAAGCTGCAAGCTGAGAAGTGCCCTCTGAGGAAAAAGGGAGAAGGTATGAAGAAAAAAGTAAAAGGCGGGAAAGGAACAATCAATCCTCATGGAAGAAAGACGATAGGCATTCGACAACCCAGGAAATAGCTTCCTCCTGGCTCCCTTCGATGGCTAGTTGAGACAAGGAAGGAAGGGCCTCTGCAAGATTCATGAATTCAAGAAGCTCCCCAAAAACCTCGGGAGGAAAGGGGGCCTATTGCAGCGTCCGGAGGAGATTCGTCTACCAATTGATATTCAGCTCGGGTGAGTGGTTTCTTGTGCGGACCCTCACCAGTGGCATCACCCACAGAATCGTCACCTGCGAGAGGATATACTTGAACAAGCGGGTAGACGACCAGACTCCTCTGACTATCGTCGGCCTGAACAATAGAATATGCAAAGGGATCCATCGGGCTGCCGAGAACTTCAACGATTGGAGGAGGTTGACCTTCTGTGCAATCTTTTGCCTTAGTGCGGTTGCTGGAAGAAGTTTCCCTCCCTCATTGGCTACCTCAAGAGAGTGACTCCCAACGGCCGAACTAGACGAGAAAGGGGGAGAGATCCATGAAGAAGAATGTTGTCCCTCCTTGGGAGGGGAAGACTCAAAAAAACTTTCGAGGAGGTTGCCCATCTTAGCCTCAACCCTGGGCACCTCACCAATCGTCGCAGGAAGTGGCACCGTGGGGGAACTACCCGCCGGTTCGCCAGTTATGACCAACGCAAGGGCCGCCTCAGTAATCAGATGGCTAGCTTCCAAAATAGTTATTTCCTGAATCGAAGGGTCCTGAACCTCGGGAAGAGGTCTGTCCTCAGCTTGATCACCCTTTTGACGGGCTTTCTTCCCTTTATCTTGAGAAAAGCTTCCCAAGCAGAGCAACGTATGGTCGTATAACCATTGGCCTACTACTAGAAGGAAGGTGTCCTAGGGGAGGCAGTGAACTATCTAGACTCTCCTTGGAAAGGAGACCTCGGAACGAACACCATCGGGTTGTTTCTGCACCCATTCTCACACGGTCGCAAGATGCTTCAATTCATAAGGAGTGGTTGTCGGATGCACAACCTTTTTCTTCGAAATCTTTCCCCAATCTGTCCATATGGGAAACTCCTAACCACGACTAGAAACAAAGAAAAACTTGGGAGATCAATCTTTTAACTTGCAGTACCGCTGCTCCAAGGTAACCAGAGCATGGGATGCCTTGAAGCTACATACATTTCCTTTTAGGCGTAACACCATGTGGGCAAGAAGAAACTTGCGGTAAAAAAGGTCTGCACCTTCCGGGTAGGATTCCAACAAAGCTCGCCGCTAGATAATGCTGTAGCAAATCAATAACTGCCAGGCCTTTGGGTGCATTTGAGAAGGCGCCAAACCAAGGCGGTCCAGAAGATCACGAATGGGGTGAGGAAATGGCAATCGCAAGCCGCACGTGAACATTGAAGGATATAGGGCTACCTTACTGGAATGGCCCTCTACATCAACGACGCCCTCGTCGGGGCCATAAACTTCATAGGCAATAGATTCTGGCACTCGATAGGTAAAGGCTAAAGAAGCCAATGTTGACTTGTCAGTAGTCGAGCGCCATCCACTCCCCAAAAACACTAGCCCACGTTGGCAGAAACGCTGGGTTGAACAGATTTTTCGGAAACCATCACTGTCAGAACATGAAGTAATAGAGGAGACTAGTTGAAGAGAAGAAAAATCAAGGGGACAAGAATGACAGGCTAATCACAATGTAATGGGAACAAGTCCCACTTCCACATTTAAAGAAGGTGACAGATATACTCTCACAAATCGTGACAACCAGGATACTTGCTGTTTCGATTTCAGGAAATGCAGGTCACGAAGCGACATCAACACCAAAAACCGCTTGACACCCCTTCATTAATGACTTTGAAAAGTTTGATGAAAATGTGAGCCCATCATGGAAAAAACCCGTCAGGAGTGACTAACCCATAGGAGCTTCCTGGAAGGCAAATGGCCTAAATAAAGTCCTTGGCCTTGGGAGGAAGATAAGATTAAATCATGATAAATTCCCACCATACTCAACCGTTGAGAATTAGTAGGGTAGCTGTAAGGAGATTTCCCCCCCAAGGCCTAGGAGGCCCAAGCAAGCCCGATCTAGGACAAGAAGCCACAAACCCGGCCCATTAGGTGAACCCTCTATGCGTGGCCTGCAGGAGGAATGGTGCAACGAGAGATGAGACTTGTCAGTTTGCAGTCCCTTAGGTAGTGTCTCGTCATCAAATGTCTGCCCACACAACAGACGTGACATACGGAAAGCTGTTAATCCACTGACAGAGGAAGCATGAACGAATCAGGAGAAATTCAGACTAAGAGGAGGAGGTTGGAGATCTATGTCGCATTTAAACGTTTTGACAAATGAACAGTACAAGGAACCCGGACCTCACAGTAGCAGGCATGATCTGCTCTTCAAACTTGTAGTATAAATAGCTGATCTCGGATACGAGGAAACTCTCTCTCTGATCCTTAGATTTTCTTACTATTTACTACACTCTGAGAGCATTTACTAATTTTGATATCGGAGATTCTCGACCTAATGTCACCCTCTCAAAGCCGCATTATATTCTTTTCTATGCAAGAATCGTTGTATAAGATTTGAGGTGTTAAAACTTAACTAAAAAAGTGTACGACAATTTTAACAGTACTATTTACAAATGAGGCTTGCTACGCGTCCGCCCTTGTTTATCACACACAATCCACACCTCACGTGGATTTTACATTTTTTGTTTTTTTTTTTCTTTTCTTTTGAAACATGCGTTTCGAATACCCCTACAGACAGTACCACCATTTCCCATTTGAACCATCCCGTGTTGCCCTCTCTCGTTGCCCAGCACCTAGAGAGAAAGCCGTCCTCCTCGTCGCCTAGAGCTTCCCCCACTACAACCTCTTATTCTCTAATCCTTCCCAGTGTCTCTCCTACCCTTGAAATCCCGGACACAGCTGTCTCGGCCAAGCTCTAGAGCAGAGGTTGATGAGGAGGAGTGGTTGGAGTTTTTGCAGAATACTTATAAGCAAAAAGCAGGGTCTGGGGGTCGCAGCAACCAACATACAGAAATCGACAATAAATGAGAAAAATATATAGAATTAAAAAGAATGAAGAAATGGGTTTTGGAAATGACGTCATTCTCAATTTAATAAAAAGAAGCCTCCTAGAAATGAACCCAAAACATAAACCTCTTTTATTAACAGGTTTCCCACATATTAAATTATGCAGAAATGTTGCATGCCAATGCTGCCATCTTTGTATGCGTATGGCGTGAATACAGAAATGCTGCCATCGTCTCTCTCTCATCTCTTCGGCTCTCTCTCTCATCAGTAGTTCTTTCTCTCTCATCTTAGCTCTCTCTCTCTCATCAACTCTCTCTCGTCGGGTGCAGCCAACGTGCACTGGGTGAAGATGAAGCTCGCGTTGCTTGAGGTGAGGTGGGGTTTGAAGTAGCAAGTATCTGGCTGTGAAACTTTTTTCTAAAGGGAAAAGAAAGGAAGAAATTTCGGATGAAACAAACGACAGAAAGTATATGATGGGGAGAGTGCCACATAAAGTGTGCAAACTAGATGATGCGCACAGTAACGAATGCGAGAAATTTTCCTTTACAAATATCATTTCCCTCGTAGAAGATTCTACATACTATTTTGATAAGAAATAAATAAATGTTTTTTAAATTCCAAATATTCAAAAAAAGTTGGCTGGACCGTATAAGAGCATTAGCATTGGATTGGCTATTTTATTCTTCAAATTTTGACTAATATGTAACTTTTTCACTTTTAGCTAATCATTCAAAACTTGAAGTCTACATTGGATTAGTCATTCTATTCTCTATAATAATAAAATATTATTATTTTTTATTAATTATATTTTTTTAATTAATTTTTATTTTATTTTCATAATCTTCAATAACCTCCAATAATCATATTCATTTTCATTTTCACAATCCAACAATCTATAATATAATAATCTCACATGAATATAGATGATAAAATCTTATATGAATAAAAATATCATATTTATAATATAATAATCTTAAAAAGCACTTTTAGACTTTCTATAGTTCTTTTCATATTTGAAAAGAAGAATAGATTTACTATTACTCATAGTTTGGATGAAAATAATTTAGCTAATTCAATGTGGAGTAAATATGGATGATATTGGCTAAATTTAAAGATGAAAATGTATTTGACTAATCCAATGCCAATGCTCTAATGTGAAAGGGGGCAATGGAAAGGGGTGGGTTGATTTCTGCGGCAGGCACAGTGCGTCTCAGTCGCAGCAACATTGCGAGATTGGGTGGGTCCCACGTACAGCGACGTGCACTCCTTCATGTTTGGTCGTATTCACACGGGGTTTATAAACAGCTGGCGTTCTCCCATTCCTTGTTGTATTTTGGACGTAGAGAGGACGAATACATGCCTTTCAGGTACATCTGTTGTTTGTGCCGTCCCCACCACCTACGTGACGGTGTACCCACTTTTCTATCCACTTCAACTTGCAACCTCTCGTTTTTTTTTTTTTTCTAATTAAAAAGTATCAAGTTATTGCAAGTTTTAATTTATAACAGATTTAAATTTTAAATTTATTTTATAAATTAAATTTTGTTATGTTAGCAATATGAATGGAGTGTTTTATATACTGACTTATAAATAAAATATTTTTAATCAAAATATTATTTTATCGTCTCAAATACAAGTTAAAGTCATATAAATCCCATACATTCATTCAAAATAAATAATAGACTCACCATAAAAAAAGGAAAAACAAAAATATGACATTTTTATGGTCTAATCTATTTTATTAAATGGACTGCACGGACTTACACATAATTAGCGTGCACATATAATTTTTCAATTAATTATAGTGAAGTACACTATTTTGTGTTTGAGTTTGTATAGCCACTTTTAAATATTTTTTATGTTGATGTAATTCGTTAAAATAGTTAATTTTTTTTAAAAAAATAATAATACAATCAATCATATTATGTAGAATACGTAAAAATAATTATGTATAAAATCTTCTTTTGTGTTTGTATCTTTAATAATTATGAAAGTACATAGATTAGAAAATTCTAAAAAGAACTGAGCCATGGCACTTGAGAAAGCTAATAATTTCCCATGAAACTGTGAAACGTCATCTCTAAATAAAAATTTCAGAGCTTTTACACTAAAATGTGTAGAATTCTCAGCGTGGCTTGGTCGTCGCTTAAGCCACACTCTCTCTGGCAGTCCGAATTGAATTGAAAGGGTGCGCTTTTGTTTTTTTGGCTTTCCACCGTCCATATCTCTGTGGTCATGCGTAGTGTGTTATCAAGAAGCATTCCCATTTGCATGAAAAGGGCAAAGAGAGCGGCCACTTGCGCAATCCAAGTTAACTCAAAAAGAAGAAAAAAACGTTAAACTATTTTGGATAAGCCTCGATCCATAACGATGCAATTTATACTTATCTTTTTTTTTCTTTTTTTAATTTTATATAAAAAGAAATAATATTTACGAGTTTAAGATATACACGACCAGCGCATTATTTTTAAATAAAGTTAATAAATCTGGAATGGATATAAAAATTAATTTTTTAATAATAAATATTAATTTTTTAAAAAAAAATTTACACATCTTAAAATTATATCTAGTATTATTAAAAATGAATTTATGCATTCTTCGAGATTGCGTACGTTATTAAGCATTCATACTGGATAAGGCTGGGAGGGAAATGTGCTTTTGCCACGAGAAGCTGAGGAGGTTCATAAAATAAAGTCAACACCCACGAAAATAAACAAATAAATCTCAATTTAGTGGGGCTACTGCGTTTTTCTTGAGCTTAAAGTATGGCTGATTATTGCACGTTAGAACGTGGAAACTGCCGGCAAAGTCTGAAACTGATGCATCAGCAATCTTGCTGGTTGGAAAATTGGAAATGTTGACCCTATGTCTTTCTAGGGAAAAAAATTAATATTTTAATCTACCTCTTTCATATTTATCTACGATGAAAAGAACAATATGTTAATCTCTTTATTCCAATAAAGTCATACGTTATACAATATTCATGGTTGTCGTCTTTGGAACGATAAATGCTTAATAAATATTTAAAAATATATTTTAGTGTCTTTTTCATGAAACAAGACATCTTACAATTATTATCTACAATTTGGAGAAAAATAGGCCCAATATGTATGCCCACTACATTAAATATTGGGGTTCACATTGTCCATGGGTACTTATTTCCCTCCGAATTTCAAAACATATTTGGATCAAAATTATAAGAAATTTCATTCATTTTTCACATTCTAAAAGCCAAAGAGTGGAGGCAATACTGTACCGTTTAAGTTCAGCATTATTAATTTTTTGTTGTTTGAGAATTTTTTTACAGTAGTGTTGATAGGATTCTCTTGTAATATTAGCTGTGTTATTGCTGAATGTAACCAGGAAGTATAAGAAATGTAGACGATGGATTGCTGTGATGAAATGAATGAATGGGTGGAAAGTGTTTGAAGAAATGCTCAAGAGAGCCGCAAGTGTATTGATAAGGGTTCTTCGAGGGAACCCAACCTCCTTACAGCAATACTCGGGTACTCTACTTTCCTTCCTCCTACCACTATATTCGATTCCTTCCCAAACAGACTAACAAACTCCCAGTTTTGATAACTTGGCTTATGTAAAATAAAAAGCTACGTCACTGCCCACTGGCGTAGAACCTCATAGACTTAAAACGCACCGTTTTGGTATTTTTAAGTCCCAAAATACTGTGCTTTACAAACACTACTATTTATTCTTACAATTAAAAAACTCTGCGTATCAAGTACCCAAAGCCTTCTGAATACTTCTAAACTCCCCGTTTCATTTGATTTCCCAATACGGTGCGCATCACTTTGATTCCCCACGGTGTCGTTTCTTGTTCGAGACCCAACTACATATCACTTCTTCGAACTCAACCCAGATCACTTCTTCTCCTCTATGTCTGCAACAGCTTAGTTCCTCTAGGTTTTCCCTGCTGCCGTTGGATGTCTATCAAGTGTACTCAATATGCAGGTTGTATAAATTATTGTGTTAGCTTTACCTAATTCTTTCAAATTAATGCTATGAATATAAGGGGAAGCACATGCACTCTTATTTGGCCTCATAAAGGCAAAGGTATACAACTACACCTTGAATAAGGATAAGCATTGCCCAACTTTTTGTTCCTCATCTCTTCACATGATCTTGATGGGTTGCCATAATTTAAGTGCAAGTAAGAAACTTTTATGTACTAACGTTGTTCATGGCTTTCTTGTGTGATTATATGCATAAAGTTTTTTTAATAATTTTTTTATAACTATATTTTAAATAGAGAATGATAGTGTAAAATCTGAATTTCAAATATTTTTTTAATATCTAAATACTCTTATTCATCCCAAATGTCATTGTCATACACCATCATATGATATGGTGATTTGACAAATTTTAAGTAGTTGATAGAAGAGACTATATATCTGAAATATGACATATCATTATATGTCAGTTGTTACTGAAAACGATAAGATTTATAATAAAAAATAGAATTTCTGTTGTTATAATTCGTGTAAAATGAAAATTGATTTTTATATTACCACATGGTATCTAAAAGAAACCTTTAAGACTTGTGAGGCTGATCATGACCTTGCATAAATACAAACGAAAGGTCATTGTTTGGCACGTCCGATGTGAGTGCTACTTGTGCTAGTTGTCTATGTTTTGTTGTTGGGCATGTACTAGTAATTGGCCAAGTTGCCCATGTTAACATATGTTTTGATTTATGTTCCTCCTTTAGATTATTAGCTGTAAAACTAAACCGCAGTATACAATGCGCCACATCCCTCTGTTTTAGGGCAACAGCCTCCAACTTAATTATATACCATTTACATAACTTCATTTCAAGATTACCATCGATTGGGACAAAACAGCAGGCACAAAGTGTCCTTTTCTTTCCATTGCGCTAGCAACCGTTGTTAATATGTTATTAATATATAAAATATGTTTATATTTTACCATGTAATATTTTATCCAATCTTACCATGCAAGTTGTGTGAATTATGTGTCCTTTCCTACTGACTTGCAAGAAAAATATGTGACTCGAGACTTCAACAAACATTTGGAAACAAATGCTACAGTGCACAATTAGAAAAAGAAAAATTTGGTCACATATCCCTTGTGCTATACTCGACTTTGGATTAGCTTCCTATGTTTCTTTTAGAAATAGCATCAGTTATTTTGAAATAGGTCCCACCATCAGCTTTTCCGTCCATTAATAGTAACAGGAAACATGTGGCCCAATCATAAACTACCACGTATCATTTATAGCTTTTTTTTTTCTAATTTTCTAATTTTTAATAATAAAAATGTTCTTTTATTAATAAAATTAATTTTAGTTAAAAATTTTGGTTTTTTTAAAGGATTATAGATGACACATGACAATTTCTTATTAGGGTACGTGTTTCCTGTTACTGATGTGGACGAAAAAGTTGACAATGGGACCTATTTCAAAATAATTGAAATTACAAGGTGTTGTTTCTAAAAAATAAAAGCACAGTGAGGCAATCTAAAATCTTGTATAGTAGGAGGAGTGCATGACCAAATTTTCCTTTAAAAAACAAGCAAGAAATGGAGCTTAACAAAGTTGGTTCCATAGTTTCTTAGCATAAGGTAGAGAAGGTTTTTTATATTGAGGATTATTAACTTATATTACATGAATCTAAGCATAAGTCTTCTAATTTCAGCAATCATAGTTGAACAAGGCTCGTAAACATTGTTTATGCCCTCCACTAAATGAAAGCAATCACTTTCAATATTTAGATTACGAATACCAGTCTGAATACAGAATTGTAGACCTCTCAAAATTGCCATAACCTACAAATTTATGGTTCTAAGAATTCTTCTTCTACTTTGCTAAGATTATCACATCACTACAAGAATTACGAAGTATAGCTCCACTTCCAGTTTTATTGTAGTCAAAGAAGAGTGCCCCATCTACATTTAGCTTAAACCAGTCTGGTGGAGGTGGACTCCACCTATAGTTCAGATTCTTGACATTAGCTTGCTGTTGAAGATCTGTAGGCAGAATACCCTTCAAGGAAAAAGCATAGCTTAAAACTTGTTGAGGAGGCAGATTAATACTTTCATGAATCATCTTATTCCTTCTATACCAGAACCCTCATGCCATGAGGATAAAATCTATTAAACTTTCAATAGACTTTGTAGAATTAATCTCCATAGTAGTAAGCATAAAAGATATGAAGGATTCCACTTTCTATAAAGTAACAAATTTGTTCACCCAGATTTGATGTATAGCTGGAATAAAATATAGAGCATGGGCTAAATCTTTCATCGTTTGATCACAGAAATAGTAAGAGCCATCCACCATTACCCTTTTTCTGAGAAGGTTAGACTTTGTGGGAAGAATCTCTTTGCATGCCCTCCATGCAAAAATTCTGAGTGGGAATTTTTCAGTTTCCACAAAATCTTCTAAAACTTCTTGTTAGAGGCCCCAGATGATGTCTCTCCTATATTTGTGGTAACTAACGCCTTGAAAAACCTGTATGCACTTCGAACACTGAAATTACCACTCCTTTCATGCTCCCAAATATACTTAATTAGACAATTTAGATTAAATCATTCACTTAGTTGATTCTTTTAATCATTTTATACAAATTTTTATCAAAAACTTTGAAAAAAGGAAAAAAAAGAGACCAGACCGAAACACCCCGATAAGATTGACTGGACCGAAGCAAAGAGGTTTGGCCCGGTCTGGCCAGGTCCAAAGGCCTTAACAATTAGATCTAGTTCAAAACTCTTCTCCAAAATCGATTGGACTAGATTGATTATAGCTCTAAGCGTGATTATTTTGGTTGATTTAAGTAAGTTGTAAGATAACTTTAAAAGAGTAGTAGATATATTGTTATATATCCATGATCTTATCTGCTCTTATGGTAGACAAAAGAGTGGTCTTTTAGTATTAGTCATTGTGTGTCACTAAGTAAAATTTATGTACATAATATTGCTGATGCCTAAATTCACATAATAGGCCGAAAGGGAGGAAAATATTATTCTCGACCCATGATAATGATTTGGGCGTTGATACGGTGCTCTATAAAATAAATATAAATAACTAAATAAAAATAAAGAAAGAAATACAAAGAGATTTACATGGTTCTGCATAAAAGCCTACATCCACGGGTTGTTTGGGGGCAAAATCCATTATGATAGACCAATATCTCAATAGCCTCACATATCGCTCAATACAATGGAAAAATCTAGAATTTTAGAAGGTTAAAGATGATGCCTCACTTGAGAGAGATCTGTTGGAGTCGCTATATGTAGTAGAGTTTGTACGTAGAGAGCTTGTCGAGAGCCCCTTTCATTTGTAGAGATCTCCTCCTTTTATAGAGATCTATTTTCTTCCTTGGAATGATTGAGTCCAATTTTCCCTGTGAAGCATCTTCCTTATAAGAGTCCGAGCCAACTTCTTTTGGTTAATCTCTTCCTTGCCTTATTTATTCCCTGCCTAATCTCTTGACTTTATCTATTTCCTTATTATAAGTGATAGATTTTTGAAGGGTTGGACCCAATCAATTTAGTCCCTAACTGATGCCCGCGATTCTTAAGCTTGACTTGTTTATTAAGAAAGTCTAGAAAATCTTCAAGTCAATCATTATGGAGGTAACCTATAAAAAATTGTAGAAAAAGAAATTCTAGGAACTGATCCATAGTTTGTCATTGTTATGCAATGCTCTGGACCTATCTCTCGTTAGAGCTACTGCCTTCATTCCTCTTTTTCCAGGGGCCATGATCCATGCCAAAATAAGACCCCTGTGGCATAGTCCCACATAGTCCTCTTCCTCTTTTGAGGCTTTGCTCAAGTATAATGGCCTTATCTACTAACTTCGAGAAATCTTGAATCTTAAGAGCAACAACTCTTTCATATATCATGTAGTTCAGCCCCTGCTCAAACTTTCAAGTCTTTTTTTCCTCATTAGGGATCAAACATGAGGCGAAGTGCGACAGCTCTACAAATCTAGCCACGTACAGGTGCACCATCATAGTTCCCTACACTAAGTTAACAAACTCCCTGGCCCTAGTATCTCTGACCGTTCTTGGGAAGAAGTAGTGAAAAAAAATCTGTTTGAAATGGGGCTAGTTAACAAGTCCCCTCCCCTTAGCTTCCCTGATGGTTCTCTTTGAAATCCACCATCTCTTAGCTTCCCCTGTCAGCTTAAAGGTGGAGTATAATACTTTTTGCTCGTCAGTGCAATTCTGGACGCAAAGTAATTTTTTCTATGTCTTGGATCCAATGCTCTATCAAGGTTGGGTCAACTCATCCATCAAAAGTGGGAGGTGCATTTGATTAAACTAATCCATAGCACAACCATCCTCATCATTAGTTGAGTTCAAGTCTTTCGAACACGGCAACGAGATGTTATCTTGGAAAATTTATACCAGTTAAACATTTCAAAGGGAGTACTTATAAAAATTTAGATGTAAATGTAACTACAAAACAATATATATCACAAATCAAAATTCCTTGTTTTACTCATTCTTACCCATATCCTAAACCAACTTAAAGCAAGCAACTCCAAAAACTTAATCTCACTAAAGTCATGTCCAATAATTCCCTAAAATATAAATTGCGGCATTAGATCAAAGCCTACGTATTGAAATTCACCAAATAAGAAACCACCGATCGTATCCAAAATCCTTACCTACAACCGGTAATCTTAAACTTGACATTGAGGCAAACTTACATACTTTTTCAGAATCTAAACCTCATATTTGATTAGTTCATGTATCAGAGTCTACAAAATCTGAAACCTAGTATTTGTTCAAGCTTATGTACAACTCTAAAATCTAAACCTTAATTCTTATCTAAAACCTCAAATGTCATGAAATCATTTCTTAAAATCTGCCAAAATCTAAAACGTCATATTTCACAGGACATAACCCTTAAAGCCTGTAGATTCTAAAACCTTAAATATCAATAGAATTATTTCTTGAAGTCTGCAGAATTCTAAACATCAAATCTGAAAATTATTTCCTAAAGTCCTCATAAATTCAAAACCTCATATAAGTCTGTAGAATCTCAAACTTGGCTCTGATACCAACTATAACGCCCTATACCTGAAGGGTCTCATAATACAAATATAACTTCCAAAGACTTCATAAAAATAAATTCATCTATTTCAACCAAACATATATATGTCCCTCTACAAAGTCATCAATGAAATAATTTAACAAAATAAATCAAAAACTCCACAAAATCTCAATAATAATATCAATCTCTCAAAATACCCAATTAATAGAACATAACAAATCTACTGATTAAGACCGTCCAATAATCATAGTACCATTTGGTACTCAATCCACTAAGCTAAATTAATCATGCACGTGCTTCCTATCCTTGACTCTTAGCCGAACCATCAAACTCATATGAAAATATAGTGAAGATAATTGGGTGAGTTATCAATATTTCAGTAAGCAGTGAAAATATATCAGTTTGTAAACATGAGTCGGTTACAGATTGTAGATTATCAAAATATTAGAGCGACAATTTTAAAAGTATTCATTTACAAATGTCCTTTCGCGTAGCATAACTAAACAACATCATATTAGAACAGAGGAATCATATCAGAACAAAAGCTATGTTTAACCCTCGTGGTAGGGTTATGCTATCTCCGGTGGCCGAACTGGGAAGAAATAGAAATGAATCTTTCCCTTATCATTATTGGAGCCCTGAGTGTGCACACCAAAAATACCACACATAAAGCCACTTTGTTTCCAAAGTAGGTGCACTTAGAAACAGAATTGTTGGTACCAACACAATAACAAAATCAGAAGTAGAGATGTTGGATCAGAAACAGAAACAGAATTAGAAATAGAATCACAATGTAATGCTAAGGGTTTTCAGATGTAACAATTTATATCAGAATCAGAGTGATGAAAAGATAAATATCACATAATCATATACAAAATCTCAGATTTCATATTCGCTCTTTTTGTATAGTTAAAAAGTAGAATGCCATGAATTTCTTCATGTCTACACTAATGATTACAAAAATATCTTTATGTTTTCTTATTTAGATACAATGAGTAATGCATAACAAAATGACCAAGGTTGTTTACAATGTTCTATAACGAAAGCATGCACATTTTTCATAAAATCAACTTCAATCCATTCTTTTTATGCAAAGTCTAGCATAACAGTACCACTTGCTTGATTATTGTAGTGTATTATCTAAGTCTTGAGTCCGACCTCTAATAGCCTCACAACCTAAATTAGAAAATATTGACTAAAGTGTTAATAACTAAACAAACACCAAAACTAACTTTACCAAGTAACACCAAACAAGCACAAGTCTAACTTTACAAACGAAAATTCATAACCTGAATTACAATTTCAGCATGTACAATTCCATCATAATACCTCAATCTTTAATTACATAACACAACCTCTAATAAGCAATATACAACAGTTTAGCCCATTCTCCTCAAATTTGCTTCACAATTCACAATGCGTACATCAACCAAACAAACTACACGTTCAAAAACACATATCCTTTGCTTTAAAAACCAATAACCAATCTACATTTGCCTCGATATGTTAAATTGGCATGTCCAACAACTACTCAGTGACCAATCAACCCCAAACAACCATAAAGCAACCCAGGACAGCCACATAACTCCACCCACACAATCACATCACTCAACCCGCACAAACACATAACTGAACCAAACAACCATATAACTAAACTCACACAACCAACATCAACCTAAACAAACTCCTCATGCATTCCTCTACTCACCTTACATAACCAAAAGCCTCCTAAAACAACAACTCAACAAGAAAGTGCACAACCAATAGGTTCAACCATACAAACATAGTCCATTAACAATTTTGAGGAATCAGAAATTATTCATATTGCTAGTTCTTTAAAAATTTCTAGAAATCATAAATTATTCATATAGCACATGTAATGGAGCTACCGAGCCTAATACACTAGGATATCATACCTAATGTCCAGTGATAGCCATTGGAATGAGAGATTGAAGCAACATTGTCTAGGGACATAACTACTACCCTATGATCCAACAATAACAATAGTATTTGAGTTTATAATTTTTCTTAGAGATATCATGTGACGGAATAAACTAAAATCACAAGAAAAAAGGAGTTTCCTTGGTGGTGTGGGATGTTCGTAGACTGCGATGACCCCTGGTGATTGTGGCCTAAAATTTAGAGATGAAGGGAGGACGTGAGACAAAAAAAAAAAAAAAACCAAAAGTGGGAAGCTCTCATCGATGTTTAGGAATTCAGGAACCAACACAACGAAAATCGCACCACTAAACAGAATCACAAGGCTGGGAGAGATATGAAAAATCAACCATTGAGATAGAGAGATAGTGAGATACAAATCGATGGATAAGGGAGCGAGATGGAAGGAAGGTACCTATCGGCATTGAAAATCACCAAAAATGGCGTGGAAGTGGGACATTCTATGGCGTTGACACCGACGGGGTCTAGGGCAGCGACGTTGATAGACTACCACAATGAACTTTGTGAGAAAGAAAACAGAGAGTTTAAGAGAAAATTGCTTACCGTTGTTCAACAAGAATTTGATGAGGGCTTTGATCTGAAACAGGGAATGCGAAGAAAAGGCTTGCTGGGAAGGGGGCACGAAGGAGATGATGAAGAACAATTGAAAGAATTCGAGGGAAGTGGGAAGAGATAGTGATGGGAAATAAAATAAATTGAAATGGGGGAGTGAGTGGGTGAGATAGTATCAGAAAGGAGAGAAAATGGGGAGGAAAATTTAGGGAAGAAGGAAATCATTAGGGGTGGGGGAGAAAGAGAGGGAAAGAAGACACTAACCTCACAAAGAAAAATGACATTCCTTTTGGGTCTGGGCTTCTTCTGGGCCCAGGGCCTCAGGCTTGGGTGTTACATTGGCTGCCCTGTTGTTCGGGTATTTGTTGTTTGTTGTTGTCTCTTTTGTAGTGAGTGGTTGATTAGGAATTAGGCTGGCAACAATGTAGTGGAGAGCTATTGAGGTGGAGTTCAAGAAAAAGAAGTGATACTCAGAAGGAGATTGAGGAGAAAATAGAGTTGCTAAAGAGCTTGCAGTTAGAAGAAGATGTTCATAATACAGTAGTAATCAAAACTTTACAAAATGAGCTGAGTCTATTATTGGAACAAGAAGATAACAAATGGAAGCAAAGGGCTAAAAGGTGGAAATGGAAGATAAAGGTGCTTTTTAATGGTAGACAAAGTGTTTGATAAAATGGCACTGAAATTTAGGATGCAATAGGGTACTTCGAGGGATCCCTTAACCTCTAAAGATGAACAAGTCCTCAATGATTTTCCAGATGATTCCTCTCTATGCTCAGGACGTACATAAAAGAGTTGCAGCCATAACAAACTAATCTAGGCAGTGCAACACGTGGAAAACAAAATAACAGAATACAATTGTAAAGAAAAGCAAATAACAAACTGAAGGAAATAATAAAAGATAAACGACAAGTAGTTTTTATTAGTAAACTGAGCCGAACGACTTGTAGCCTTCATCTCCAAGTGATGCCTTTCTTCTCTTCGACTTAAGCGGTGTGCTTCATCCTTAAACGTAAACATTGTGTTTTGAGTTCCCATGCCTTAACTACTTTAGGTCCTCACTTCATCCCGACAGAACCCTAAGTTCCCTTCCAGCCTCTCTGTTTCGTCTTCCTCTTCATCTCCAGAGAGCCCCTAACATTGTTATTGGATATGCTCAAAATTTCTTTGACTATGTAGTGCTGAGTAGTTCTAAACCGAGATCCAATTACGTATAGTATTCCAAAGATGATATGCTTTGTTGGGTGAAGGGGATGCTATACTATGTAGGGTGGAATTCTAGTAGTTTTGTGTTGTCTTTTACAAATTTGAGGGATCTTTATCTTTTATACTATACTAGTAAAAGTGGCTCATTGTATGATATTCATACATGTTTGTATTGTCTTTTACGAATTAGTTTTAGAAGACGCAAAAGAAAAGAAAAAAAAAAGGATTCGGATCTCGACCCAACCTGACTTCATCAGGTCGTCTTGGGTTGATTTGGTGCGTTCAGAGTATGTAGGTTAGGCCCAAACCGGCTTTGGTTGGTCGGTTACATGCCTAACTTTAATAAACTATATCACTTTGTAAGTTTACTTTTATAACATGTATTTACGAATCAAATATTTATTTTTATGAAGTGAGTATTACCGATTTTATCATGGAGTCAGACTCCCTTCTTATTGTTAATTGGTTCAAGAATAATTTGCTACCCTCTTTGTCCTATTCCAATATTTGGAATGACATTCTTTGGTTAAAATGGGCTTTCTATTTTGATATATTCCATGTATACAGAAAAAGCAGTACCTTAGTAGATAGCATTACTTAAAAGGAAGCAAAGGGAAACACGGTAAGTTTTTCCTCCCTCCATGAATTAATTAAACGCATGATTGATATCGTTTCTTTGGATCGTGCAGTAACTCACACGCTGCATCATTAATTTATAATTCTTTTATAGGAGTTTGGTTTTGATATTTCTATAACCCCTTTGCTTATCTTTGTATAAGGTATTCTTCAGCCATAAGTGAAAGTTAATTAATATAATTGAGGTATCATCCTCTGTAAAAAAATAAAAAATAAATATTTTTATCGAATATTTGATGAGTAGCAATGAATAAGGTTCTTTTGGTGCTTGAGAAGCTTTCCCAAATACTTGGATGAAAAGGATGAGGCGGCACACTAGCAAGTCAGACAATCTCAGTTTGTTGAGCAACATTGTAGAGTGGCTACAGAAAACTGATAATTCTTATTTCTAAGACTTCGTTGGACACTTGATCCTTTTTGTTACGTCTTTGCAATATGACTTGTCGTTAAAGTATAATAGAAGGGTATACATGGTTCGATAACAAGTGAAAAGATAACAAGTGAATCAGCACTATAAAATTAATGAAAGTGGGGTCTTACAAAATGATTAAGTTCAGTTATGCAAGTCCATATAAATCTTCTGAAAAAAGTGAACTCACCATAGAAAGTAATTTTTATTTTTTTATGTGGGGTCTTATTTTTTTAAAAGACTTGCATTTGTACATTTTAAACTTATGCAAATTATTTTCTATTAAATTAATGGGTAAAATGTGGATCAGAAATAGTAGAAGATAAAGCCCATTTAGCCTAATCTAGCGAAATTGGCTGAGCGGGAAATCTTCTGAAGCCTCTACCCGAAAAGTTGGGCCGAAAGCTTTGAATAAAAGGTAGTGCCTTCCCGTAATCCATTACTACTAAGCTTTTTTGTTGGGCCTCTTTAGCCAAATCTTGTTTTGGTGTGCTCTAGTGAAAGGAAAGGAATAATCCCCACAAATCAAGGCTTAACGAATGGATCACCAAGTCCTACGGATAAATAGATGCTTGGACATTGCATTGTGATTTTTTCAAATTTTCAGGCTAAACTGAACATTACTTCTATGTACCCAAAAAATCTATTTCAAACTTACATATATATTTTTCATGTCAAAATAACTTCATCGATCAAATCAATTACAAATGATTAATCTTATGTATCATGCTATGAAGACGACGGCAATAGTTGCCCACCAAACATTAATATAATCTACATTCCAAGCATATATCTAGCAAGTTTATGAGCTGTATTGTTGCCCATTCGGTCCACATGTTGAATTTTGCATCTTGAAAACCTTTGCATCATCTCCTGAATATCCTTGATAAGATTGCGCAGCAGTGATCTTGATTCACTCGACCCTTGGATACCTTCGACTATGAGAAGAGAATCACTTTCTAGAATAAGCTCTTGCAAACCCAAAGGAATACACAACTGCAAACCTCTTAGCAAAGCTATAAGTTCAATATCTGAGGGCTCATTGACAGTGTGTTCTTTCTTGCTTGCTGCCATTATAACATTCCCTTGACTGTTGCGAAGAATAAGTCCCACACCTGCAAATTGTTGGTCATGGAACATAGCCCCATCTACATTCAGTTTCATGGCACTCTGAGGTGGAGGTTCCCATGTACAACATTTCAGATTTGAATAAATCTACCATTTCCCAACCTCAATCTACATCCTTGAGCCAACTTCTCTTTAACATCGCATATACCCTTCCAAACATAGGATGGATTGTATCTCATTTTGGATTCAAGGAATTTCATCTGAGGAAAATATCTTACTTTAAAAATTCTGTGGAGTAAAGAATTTTCATCTTGCATTAGTCTCCATTCCTACTTTGCAAGCAAGGCTTCATTAAATATCACGAGATCCTCAAAACCCATCCCACCAACTTGTTTAGGAGTGCACATCTTTTTCCAGTTCACCAAATGTGTAACACTCCGTCTAATTAACCATTAGGATTAATCTTTAAAATGCCCTTAGATTAAGCTTATGATTTTAGGTTTTAAATATTATTTTTTTATTACTATTATTACTATTATATTATTTTGTTTGCTTATTTTATTTATTTACTTCAATGTTGATAGTTAGATTTATTTAGACCTTGGCACTTAGTGTCATTAATTATTAAGCATGAAAGATTAGAGAAGTAAGCCCATTCGTAATCCTATTAAAGCCTTTAGGACATTTATGGGCCAAGCTTTAGAAGCCTTAACAAGCCTCATAAGAATACAGGTCTTGGTAGAATAGCCTTGGCCCAAGTATGAGGAAGGCATAAGTCCTTTGGACCAAGCTTGGTATAGGTTTGGCTCATGACCCAATTAGGTCAAGGTAAGTCTTTCAAGTCTCATTTTTGTGGATCTTGAGGCTTCTCTTAATCTGGAGACAGGGCCCCTATCTACTCAAACCCAAAACCCATGGACCATTAACCCACACTCATGGCCCTTTTAAGCCCCACAAGGCCCAAAGCCTTGTTTTGCTTCTATCCACTCTTCAATTTGAAGCCCAATACACCATACCATAGGTTTCCTCAAGCCCATGTCATACCCTAAGTACGCAAATTATGTTTCTAATTTGGGTTATGACCATTAATCAACTTACCTACGATAAGTGATCTTTAAACCATGTTTTAGAGTTTAATTTTCTTTCTTAATCTTTTTAGCCTGTTTTATCTGAAATTTTCTTATTTCATTATTCAATTACATCATTTTTAGATCATATTAGGACTCTAGATAAACCTCCACACATGTCATTAGAAGAAATGACATATCAAAACCCCAAACTACACCAATTGGCACACGTGTGCCTTTAGTGTGCAATGGACTGTTTTGCCCTTATGCCCAATCTTTTTGTGCCTTTTTCTCAAGGGAACTATGGTCTTTAAACACCTCATATGATCCCTTTAGACCCAGACCAAGCCTTGGACGGAATTTAATTTCAAAAACCAAACCAAAACCTCAAACCGATTGCACCCAAAATGGCAACCGATTGACATTGCTTTTTAGTTGCAATTCTAGTCTTGGCTGAGCCACCACTACATGCCACCTCCTTCCTCCTCCAATCTTCATCAGCCCCTCAAATTATCATGATGAATTTGACCCCAAGCCATCCCCCATGAAGAGCCAAAACCGAATGGCTTTTGTGCACAACTCCACTCGACAACCACCCTCCATTGCACCATCTTATTTGAGCTGCACCTTCATGATCACATGGCAGCCAACCCTCTACCTTCTACCACCTTAAAAAGCCTTGAATTAGTGACTTGTGACCTACACAAATCAGCATTGACGATGATTCAAGAAGGTGAGTCAAGACAATGATCAAAACTGCCCAAGGAAAACCACCTTGAACCCGTCAGCTCCATGTTTGGTTTTTGTTGGTTTTTCTTCTCTTTCTTTTGCACCACGACCTGAACAACACCCTTAGGATCAATGTGGCACCTGAAGTGATGAATTCATGGTGATTTAAGGGCACTATTCACTCCGCAAGTGACACAAGGTGATGAAATGCAAGCTAAAAATTTAGCTCCTTACACCATGGCCACATCACCCAATCACCATGGACTTAGGCCAACGTGTCCACCCCTTTGGCCACCTATTAAAAGCCCCTCCACCCCCTCATTTTCTCTACACCTCATCTCCAGCTCCCTTTGAGCATTGAGAGCCATCTTCCCCTTAGTTTTGAGAGAAACCGAAAGGTGTGTGTGTGTGCGCGCATGCACGCTTGAGTGGGCTACAAAATTTGTAAGTTCTCTTGCCTTAGATCTTAGTTTAGATATCAAGTTGTGATTTTAAGTGTTGGAATAATTTTTGGATGAAATTAGAAATAGTTACCATGCTTAATTCAAAATCGGATTCATTGAGAACCGTTTATGTATGTAAATTGTTTTAAGTACAAATTGCTATGACATGTCTAAGCATATTTTGATTTGATTTATTAATGTTTTAGAATAATCATGGAAGCTTTGATTTTTGAGTAAAAGCAGGCCATGATAGGTTTTAATTCTATCTTGTTTTGATCATCAAACATGCATGGGTTTTAAGTAAGTTTGTGATTAAGTCATGAAGCTTGATTTGTTCCACCTAAGCTTGATGATTAAGCATTTAGAAAACCTTTTGATTGGGATAAGTGATCGGTGTAAAATTGCAAGTGCACAGTATTGTAGTTTTATAGTAAAGTGATAAGCAGAGTGTCATCCTCAGGGATTGGTAACTTACTTTTGACAAGTACCGAAATTATACCAACCTCGATTTTATTTTAAATTGTAACGACCCCGCCCCGCGAGGGGCGGAATCTGCTACGTACATACCTATTCTTAGCATATTTTTCTTTTTATTTTCTTTCCTTTCTTTTTCCTCACCGACAGGGAAGACACTAAGCGTCCGCCTCTCTCTCTGAAATAGTGCTTTGCTCCCCAGCCTTTTCATCATTTCCTAGACTTTTAAAACATTAAAACAAAAGTGAGTCTAATACTCAGTAAGTAGTACACCATGCAGTGAACATACTAGGCATCTATTCTTTTCCTTTTGAAAACATGCATACATAAACATTTACATTTCATTCCATGCATAAACATTCTTAGAAATAATTAGGCTTTCATGCATAAACATTCTTTCATACTTTTCATCTTTCATGCATAAACATTCTTTTCATACTTTACATCTTTTCATGCATAACATGCTTTTCATGCGTTACATCTTTTCACTTTCATAGGCCATTGCACACTGTTACACCCCGCTTGCTAGGGTTAGCGGCCCTATGGCCAATGGATTCGTCTGTGGCCACAGGTTGGAATTTCATTCCGCCATGGTGCAGCACTGGGTGCACTACCAGATACTACTACCCGGCATTGCAATCTGCCCATTCATTCATTGGGTACCCCTTTCCTTTCATGTGGCCGTTACGTATTTTCATTCCTTGAAACTTTCATTTCCTTTCATACTTTCATTCATTTCAGTACTTTTCATTTAACAGTTCATTCATAGGAAAGGAACGTCACTTATAAACATGAGCTTAACATTATTTAAAAGCACGAGCTTAAACATTTTCTAGAAGCATGAGTTTAAACATCATTTAAAGCTTTCACATCATCTTAAGGCATGAGCTTAAACATCATTTAAAGGCATGAGCTTAAATACCATTAAAAACATGGCTTGAACATCATTTAAAAGCATAGGCTTAAATATCACTTAAAAGCATAGGCTTAAATATCACTTAAAAGTATAAGCTTAACATCGTTTAAAATGCACGAGCATAAACATCATTTAAAAAGAAAGAGCTTAAACACCATTAAAAGGCACGAGCTTAAACATCATTAAAAGAAAGAGCTTAAATATCATCTTTCAAGACATCCTTTAAAGCATCAGTTCTCAGGGATATTTTAAAACATTAGTTCTCAGGGACATTAAAACATCAGTTCATAGGGACATTTTAAAACTCTTTTAAAGCATCACTTGAAGCATAAAACATGAGATGTTATTTTTCTTTCCTTTCCTTTGCATTTAAACCTTTTCATCATCTTTCTTAGTTCAATGCATATGCATTTTCATGAACAAGATACATTTTTATACTACACTACATATAGGAATAATCATTAATTTCTTGAGAGAGCATGCATGAAAATCTCATGACTTAGAATCTACATGCATGCATCACTTTATACATGTACACCCAATTATAATCGATAGGGTACTTAACAGGGGCTATCAAGAAAGGGTTGTACATACTATATTCATTTACTTAGAGAAACATTTGCAATGAGAGAGATATTCTTTCATAAATAGAGCATGGTGTAAGAAGTATGGTCATAGCTACTTACCTCTATGTTCCTCGATACTTCCATCATCAATATTCCTATTCCAATCAATAACATAAGCGTATTAATACTCATATAATATTCTTTAGCCCTCCCTTTAAAAGAGAAAGCCACGATACTTCAATCTAATGTCCCTTCTATGCTTAACATTACCCAAATGACTACTCCTCACCTCAACTTATAAGAGAAATAACTGAAGTATTAAGACATACTAGCTGTCCATGGAAATGCTATTTTAAAACTTACATGAAAGGTAGTTAAAAATTCATAGGCTTCAAGCAAGGATCTTTTGGTTCAAGCTCACTTTGGGGTATGGACATTAGGAGATAAAAATCTAAAATTCTCGACAATGAGCTTTAAAATAGATTTAGGCATCTCAAACAGGCTAAACAAGCTTAGGGAGCATGCCCTTTAATCAACTTGTAGTCCCTCATTATAGAAAGGTTAGCTCATCAATATTTAGGACTATTGGGTTAGGTAGAATTTGACCAACGAGGGACAATATAAATGAGCTATATTTATATTCAAGACATGGCATGACATAGGCTTAGGAATATTTGGACAACTTTGCATATCTCAATACATTATGCACAATTAATCTCTTATCTCTAGACTAATTAAACCATAACCTATTTACATAAGCAATATATTAATTAGTTTAGAGAAAACCTCCCATTAAAATTAAAGTAGCATAAAATATAGTAAGGTTACCCATTAAGAAACTTTAAAACCTTTAAACACTTAAGCTTATACTTTACTCACGTAATATCTTTTAAAAGCAAGATATAAAATTATAGAACCAAGCAAAACCTCTAAACCAACCTCTAGCATCCCAAAAATAGATTACCAACCTAAATCTCAACACAAGGCACATGATACCAACATATGTAATTTAAAATCACTTTAAATCATCACTTATGATTAAACCAATTTTAATAGCAACATAGCATTTTTGAAATATAGGAAAATACTTAGCAAAACAACTATAATAATATTCGGTTTGGGCCAAAAACAGGGCATACATATTTATTTGCAATACAGGAAATTACACACATCAAAACACAAGCTTAAACAACTCAATAGGCTTCCAAAATCACATTAAAAGTAAATAAGTCAAATTAGGATTTTTACCTCAAGCTCTTAGCTTCTTTCAAGAGGCAAGATAGAGGACCAAATGGCGATAAACCCGTGTAGATGAAGACAAGATGATAGCACTGTTTTAACTCCAAAACCGAAATACCAAAAGAATCAACAAGAGAAACCCACTTGATTAAACTATGACTAATTTTTGAAATACACAAGGGAAAGGGTTGAGGATGCTCTTACCTTGCTAGGGAGTCAAAAGCTTGAAGATGATGAGAGGAGTTGATTCCTTGAAGAACAAAAGAGAGGAGAAGAAGAGAATGTGTGCTAGCTTGCTTGGAAAAGGAGTGAAAATTTTATTTTCTTCTTTTTGGATGTGGCCGATGGGTGTGGGGGGAATAAAGGAAAAATGATTTTGTTTTCTTCTCCCTTATGTTGCCTTAATCAATGGATGTAAGCAAAAGAAGAAGAAAAAAAGAATTAAAACTTCTCATGGAAACTTACGGTTTACAAGAGAAAAGTGGTCAAATGGTCTTAGTCTAAACTTATCCTACAAGCTAGGGAATGGATGGTGGGGATCTATCCACCTCAAAATACTTTTTCACCTACCAATCCAAGGGTAGGGATTAATTGGGTTATTCCATAAATAAATAAAATTAAAGGGCTTAAGGAAAAATATTTCAAAGTCTTGAAAATAATATTCTTGACTCATTTTAATAAATCATACTTTTTTAAAAAATAAAGCATACTCATCTTAGTTTTAAAAAAATATAAGACATACTCATATCAAAATAAAATAATAGAGAGTAGTATTAAAAATAATCTTTATCTCAAAATATTTGACTTAAGAATTAATAAAATAACGTAAGGAATCGGGTATTACATAAATAGTCACTAAGATTGTTTGTAATTGCAAATTGAAATAAAATTAATTCAAAGAAAATATTCAAAGGAAAAGAAAGCTATTGTTGGATTATCGAATCAATGAGAAAAAGAGCTTCTAGGAAACTGATTTCACCTAATCCCTCACTATCATTTTCTCATCTAACTAATTGAATTTAATTCTTTCTGTTTGTTAGCAAAATCTCCAAACCCATCCAAAAGCCTCTTTCAATAGTCAATTGAATTTATTCTTGATCATCATTTTACACAAAAGTATGCAAATTAATGAAGCAAGATCTTCCAATTTCTATAGTTACCTATGCTGAAATATCCAAGGTCTATCCTATAATTCTCTCTTTTAAAAGTAAATCACAAGATCAAAATCATCTAATCAATGACCAGTTAATTAGAAGTAATAAGTTCAGAATAAATCAGACAAATATAACAGATAATTACTTCAAATTAACATAAAAAAGTAAGTATAGTTTGAAATTAGATTACATCGTTTTTTTAGAATGAAGAAAATTTAGTTCATGCTAAAAATTAAATTCAACATAAACGAATTGTAACACCCCCTTCCCGCAGGCTAGGAGTGTCACGTGTTTTTCATAAAATAAACCCGGCAAGAGATCTCATATTAAATAAAAACAATTTAGGATTTATTTTATAAAAACTTTGTCTGATAAAAAATGTCTTCAAAAAAATATTAAATAAACTGAATAAAAGTCATGTCATAAAAGCAATAAAATAAATTTATTTCTAAAAGGTCTGAAACTAAAATAACTGCTCCTTCTAATCCTGGCCTGTCTGCTCGTAATCATTATCCTCACCTAGGTGGTTAAAAACATGAAAAAAAACTAAAATGAGTCGAATATTCAGTAAGAAATCCATCACAATGTTAACATACTAAACGTAAGGTTTTCATAAAAGTTTTTCATGCTAAGAACTTAAAATTCATGACTGATCATACTGATATTTATGCTTTACATGACTGATTTATCTGAATTAACTGACTAATCTGATTGAACTGACTGTTCTGATTTAACTGACTGGCCAACACACTTAACCCTGTGTGCGAGGTTGTGCACCGGCCCCATGACCCGTGGCCACGAGGGGAGTTGCTGATAGTATTCTGGCATACTATGGTAGACCACGCTTGAGTCCGTGGCTTGCACATCCACCCTGAACTGAACTGCATTGGTACCATGTATCTGAATGACCATCTGATTAACTGATTTGATCTTATCTTGCACTTAGATTTAAGATAGCTTACGTGTCTTATGACTATGAGATGCATGACATAATACATACATAATTATAATTTCTGAATCTGAACACAATGCGGAATGACATGATCGTATGCTATGTTGAATGACATGTTTGCACATGACATGAGTGGTACATAAAAATGGCTGTCAAATAACTGGTTTGAATAATACTTATATATAAACTAAACTGTGATGATCCTAATTTTTGTGATCAAATAACTTATCTCGTAGTGCTACTTTCTGAATCTCATTTCGTAACTTGTCACCTATATAAAGTATTAAACGTCACTAAATCTGTCTAGGAACCATATCCTAATATCCTACTTAATAAAATTCATACTGTATAATATAATGAATAAAAATATTCTGTTTAATATAAAATCAATGAATATTTGTATCTTAAATTATTTAAAAATACTAATAACATATTCTTATTTAATTAAATTAAACTCAACTCAAAATATTAAACTCTACTTCAAATAAAATGACTAACATTCATAATTAACATATATTTAAACATAAGGTTATAGATGTAATTGTACTTAAAATAGGGATTAAAAAGGCATAAAAGTAAATCTATTTTAACACATGCACTACGTAAATAAAACCTAAAAACAACTAAATGTATATATATATATATATATATATATATATTCTATAGAGAAACAGGAGAATGGGAGTGAGGCTTGCGGCGGGACTCACTGAGAGAGGGCTGAGTGCGATGGTGGCCCTGGGAGTTCCGGCGATGGAACAAGGATGGCCGAAAATTTCTGTGTCATCGGAGAGGTGGTTCGACGTCCCTTGAGGTGGCTACCGTGGAAGAGAAACAGAGGCTTCGACTTCACGACCGTGGCTGCTGCGGTGTGCTTGGCGGTTGAGGATGGTCTGAAGTCTTCTGTGGTGGCATTCCGACGTCATCTATGGTGGAATCCGGCGAAGCAATAGGCTCAGGTGGAAGAGACATGACTGCTCTGTTTCGGGAGTGAAAAACAGAGTATTCGGTTGTGGTTTTTCAGCGGCTGGGCGACGGTGGTGAAGGAGTGTTGACAGTTTCAGCAAGGTGGTGGTCGTGGCTTGAGAGTGTGGAGCACAAGTGACCTGCGGAGGTGCAACTGGGTGGTTTGTGGCTGAGCCGGGGGGTGCTGTGCTGCTGGGCTTCACACGGGAAGGATGTGGAGGTGTAGATGCGGTCGTGATTGACGTGGGAGGCACGCAACGCTAGTCTGGCTTGGAGGAGCTTCGCAGCGGCATGAAGCTTGGCGGCACAAGAGGGTCGACGACAACCCTAGATTGATGAGGAAAAATTCTGTTTGCATGGGACGTGTGCATGAGGGAGTTGAATTCTCGGTTTGAAGAGCCTGCCACGGTGGCTATGGTTTCTTATGTTTTCTTCTGGAGGTCTCGGCCAGGGGTAGACTTTATAGGCAAGGAGAAGGGTATCGTGACCATAAGGAGATGGGGTAGGATTTGGAGTTGAGAGTTTGTTTTCCCATTAGGAAACCTATTCGACTAAGAGATAAATACTTCAGTAAAGGTAGAAAGAAACGAGGAGAAGAGGCGTACGCGATGTGCATGTGAGTGTGAGTGTGAGTGGAACCGAGAGTATAGGTTTATGAATTTTAATGTTGGTAAAACTCTAAAATTATACTTCTATAAAATCTGATGATAAAAATAAATAATAATAATAATAATAGTAATAATAATAATATTATTAATAAATATTTAATGCTATAAGAAAAATACATAAAACGTATCTATAGCCCAATCTTAGGATCGGGTTGTTACAAACTCCCCTCCTTATAAAAATTCCGTCCTCGTAATTTGCTAATACCTCAAGCAACCTAAATACTTGTCCATCACATTCTTTTCATGTTTCTATTTTAGATCTTCGATCATTTTGTCGAGCCTAACATTTCAAAATTTTAAACCTCAATTATTCATTCCTAAATCTCTCATATTTTCCTAAACCTTTCTACACGTGCACTTACTATCAATGATCACACGCTTCAGAAGTACAGTACAAGCCTAAAGTGTATACCTTGACAACAAGATTTATCAAAAACCTATTAATAATATCATTCAAACTACTATCTTCCTCCAAATAATAGTGAGTAACTATCTTCACATAAAATAATAAATAAACTTTCCACATAAAATGATGAATAAGTCTCCTCCTGAAATAATAACCTCAAATAAATAGTAATTTAAAATTCTCCAAGGTTCAAAGTCTATAAAATATCTCAATTCTAAAATTCTAAGAAAAAGAAATTCCACAATGATCATGAGTCTATGGTTATGGGCCAAAATCTCCAATTATAAGTTCCTCAATTATAAGCATAGCAACATCAATTAAATTTCCAGATCAACTTCGACATCTCGTGCTATTCACTACTAATGCCGACCTAATCACTAAAACTTTAATGTGCAAGTCTAAGGCATACGCATACTTAAGTCATCTCCTACTCCTAAACCTTAAATTCTCGTACTACAAAAATATATTAACTTCACAATTTCTTCTCATAGCTCTATTGTTACCTAACTTCATGACATATGAGATTTTTACTAAAACCTTTTGTCCACTATTTATGCTAGGCGAGAGAATCATATCCCCTATAATATACCTTCCATCAGACATTGCAAAATACCAAACACCATATGTAAATCTATGTCATAACTCCAAAATCTACTAACAACATTCCTTAATTTCCTTAAATAAGACTTCCTCAAATATAATTCAATCTCTATCCATTCTCATGAACCAGATACACTATCAGTCCTGAAAGTAATAGTTTCCCAACTTTACCTTCTTTCAATCAATTACACTGTCATAATCAAATTGACACGTAACTCTAGTACATAATTCTCATAAAATTCTAGATATCCATACTACATGAAATTCCTAGAGTCGGGTGCCACAATCTAAAGTAACCAGTAACTAATATTTTGATATTGACAAGAATAATAATAATGTCTACCATAACTACAATAGTGCTAACTAGTAAGAGCTATAAAATATCCTACCATAATAAAAATACCTTAGTAACTCTCGAGCAGGCCAGGAGCATCCTAGGTGACCTAACTTTAGAATTTATAAAAGATTTTTTTTTTCAAAAAGTCTACAGAATCTCTCAACTTGGGCTCTGATACCAAATTGTAACACCCCTTTCCCGCAGGCTAGGAGTGTCACGTGTTTTTCATAAAATAAATTCGGCAAGAGATCTCATATTAAATAAAAATAATTTAGGATTTATTTCATAAAAAATTTGTCTGATAAAAAATGTCTTCAAAAAAATATTAAATAAACTGAATAAAAGTCATGTCATAAAAGCAATAAAATAAATTTATTTCTAGAAGGTCTGAAACTAAAATAACTGCTCCTTCTAATCTTGACATGTCTGTTCGTAATCATTATCCTCACCTAGGTGGTTAAAAACATGAAAAAAAACTAAAATGAGTCGAATACTCAGTAAGAAATCCATCACAATGTTAACATACTAAACGTAAGGTTTTTATAAAAGTTTTTCATGCTGAGAACTTAAAATTCATAACTGATCATACTGATATTTATGCTATACATGACTGATTTATCTGAATTAACTGACTGATCTGACTTAACTGACTGATCTGATTTAATTGACTGTTCTGATTTAACTGACTGGCCAACACACTTAACCCTGTGTGCGAGGTTGTGCACCGGCCCCATGTCCCGTGGCCACGAGGGGAGCTGCTGATAGTATTCTGGCATACTATGGTGGACCACGCTAGAGTCCGTGGCTTGCACATCCACCCTGAACTGAACTGCAATTGGGACCATGTATCTGAATAACCCTATGATTAACTGATCTGATCTTATCTTGCACTTAAACTTAAGATAGCTTACGTGTCTTATGACCATGAGATGCATGACATAATACATACATAATTATAATTTCTGAATCTGAACATGATGCGGAATGACATGATCGTATGCTATGTTGAATGACATGTTTGCACATGACATGAGTGGTACATAAAAATGGCTGTCAAATAATTGGTTTGAATAATACTTGTATATAAACTAAACTGTGATGATCCTAATTTTTGTGATCAAATAACTTATCTCGTAGTGCTACTTCCTGAATCTCACTTCGTAACTTGTCACCTATATAAAGTATTAAATGTCACTAAATCTGTCTAGGAACCATATCCTAATATCCTACTTAATAAAATTCATACTGTATAATATAATGAATAAAAATATTCTGTTTAATATAAAATCAATGAATATTTATATCATAAATTATTTAAAAATACTAATAACATATTCTTATTTAATTAAATTAAACTCAACTCAAAATATTAAGCTCGACTTCAAATAAAATGATTAACATTCATAATTAACATATATTTAAACATAAGGTTATAGATGTAATTATACTTAAAACAAGGATTAAAAAGGCATAAAAGTAAATCTATTTTAACACCTGCACTACGTAAATAAAACCTAAAAGCAACTAAATACATATATATATATATATATATATTCTGTAGAGAAACAGGAGAGTGGGAGTGAGGCTTGCGGCATGACTCACTGAGAGAGGGCTGAGTGCGATGGTGGCCCTGGGTGGCTGGGAGTTCCGGCGACGGAACAAGGATGGCCAGAAATTTCTGTGTCGTCGGAGAGGTGGTTCGACGTCCCTTGAGGTGGCTACCGTGGAAGAGAAACAGAGGCTTCGGCTTCACGACCGTGGCTGCTGCGGTGTGCCTTGGCGGTTGAGGATGGTCTGAAGTCTTCTGTGGTGGCTGGTGGTGGCATTCTGACGTCATCTATGGTGGAATCCGGCGAAGCAAGTGGCTCGGGTGGAAGAGACATGACTGCTCTGTTTCGGGAGTGGAAAACAGAGTATTCGGTTGTGGTTTTTTAGCGGCTGGGCGATGGTGGTGAAGGAGTGTTGACTGTTTCAGCAAGGTGGTGGTCGTGGCTTGAGAGTGTGGAGCACAAGTGAACTGCGGAGGTGCAACTGGGTGGTTTGTGGCCGAGCCGGAGGGTGCTGTGCTGCTGGGCTTCACACGGGAAGGATGTGGAGGTGCAGATGCGGTCGTGATTGACGTGGGAGGCACGCAACGCTGGTCTGGCTTGGAGGAGCTTCGCAGCGGCATGAAGCTTGGCGGCACAAGAGGGTCAACGACTGTAATACCCTGCTCCTTCCTTTCTTTTGACGTAAGCAATTACGTCAGATGCGTCAGCCTGCCCACTCCCCTCTCTAGTGTCTAAGAGCCCCGTTACGCGTGCCAGACCCCGATGGCGTGTTTTTAAAGATACTACGTAATTTATAAAGCTATCTTTGTGTTTTAAAGTAATGTGTATTTTACTTGAAAGATTCCTATTACTATTTAAATAGAAAATATTTTAAATAACTCAATTATAATATCTTTGAAGAACTCCAAAAATATTATAATTGTAGGGAATCATTTTATATAAATGATTCATGTTATTTAAAATATTAGGTGATTTAAATAATGATGGAATCTCTATTTATTTAATAGTTTACTCTTTTAAATATTTTAAGTAAAACTTCATCATTTTATAAATGATGAATGAATATTAATTTAAATAATATTCTATCTTAATTCCTCTCAGTGCTTTTAAATACGTTAGCTTTTATGCATTTTCAAATCAGTATTTAAGGGTCATCGTAGACTATTTTTATAGACCCCCAGATGTTGGGTTACAGAATAAAACCCCAGCCCCTCTCTTTTCTCCCTCACTTTTCCCTCCCCCCTCTCTCTCCTCTCTCGGCTTGCAGCATACGTGGCCCCTCTCTCTCTCGCCCGATCTCCTCCACAGCCCAGCCCGGCTCCGCCGTGCCTCACCGCCCACACCACCGGCCTCCCCTCCCTCCGGCGAGTCCCCCTGCACCGGTATCACCCCCGCACGCTCTCTCCTCCTCCTCCTCCCTCGGTGGTGCAAGCCCGAACGGGCTTAGAAGCCATAGTGCCGCCGTGCGCCGTTCTCCGGTGCCACCTCTCCCTCGGCAGCCTCCCCTGCCACCGATCGGTCCCCTCTAGCGGCCTCAGCCCCTCCCATGCAGCCACCTCCCTCCACCATGCACGAGCACAGCAAACCCATGCACGGGTTCATTGTGCAGCCTCCTAGCGCCGCCGTGCGTGGCCAGTTCAGCCACCGGACACCACCACGAGACTCTTGAGGTCTCTCCCTTCCTCCTCCAGCAAACCCACGGCCAGTAGGCCTTTCCTCCACCTCCCGATGTTCCCCTCTCCACCGCACGGGTTTGGCCCGATCCACCGCCGTCCGCTGCCACCCACGACGAGTGGCCACCCTAGCCGGCATCCTTAGACTACCACGAACCCAACCATACCACCCATGGCCCCGATCTGCCACCCACGGCCCCACACTCTCTCTCACTCTCCCACAGCATTTCTCCCCCTCGCAGTGCACGGCCAGCCCTCTTCCAGCCACTGTAGACCACCATGCCGACCACCAACGAGCCTCCACGACTCCACTAGCAACCTCCCCTAGCCTAGCCCAAGCCTAAACCACCACTTTATGTGGTGGGTAATCACTACACGTGATGGACAGTCACTGCGCGTGACTGACCGCCACCGTACACGGTAAGATCCGCCGTGATACGTTCATTGCCATCATCATCAAGGCCACCTTAGGCCCTTCCAAGACCACACCTAGCTATCCAAATACTTAAACAGTCATTGTACGCGGTGTAGCCACCCCGTACGCTCCTCCGGCGTATTCGTTGTGACGGTCAATGAGCGACGCACGGATTATCCCGTCGATGGTATAATTCTCTATCCCTCGCTATTTATGCTAGATGTTAGCTAGTTGACTAGGTTGTGGACTGTGCTACTAGTATTATAGGATGGCTGTGTATTATGATGGTGATGTGAAGTGTTGGGTGTATTGGGAAGTGTGTTGTGTCGTATTGTGGACTGTGCTGTGAAGTGTGGTTGTAGTGCATGTGCGGTAGTAGTGACATGGTATAGTGCCATGAGTGGAGTACACGTAGGGTGTACTCCATGTGGTGGAGCGATGCACCATATGGTGTGTGTGCCGTATTGGTGATGTAGCAGAGTGTCGTAAATGGGGTATATGTGGGATGTACTCCATGTGGTGGAGCGACGCACCATATGGCGTGTAAGCCATAGCGGTGACGTGGTGTAGTGTTGTGAATGGAGTACACGAGGAGTGTACTCCATATTGTGAGACGATACACCATATGGCGTGTGTGCCATAATGGTGATGTGGCGTAGTTCGGTGAATGGAGTATACGCGGAGTATACTCCATGTGGTGAGACATTACACCATATGGCGTATGTGCCATAGCGGTGACGTGGCATGGTTCTGTGAGTAGAGTATACGCGGAGAATACTCTATGTGGTAAGTGCTGTACCGTATGACGTGTATGCCATAACGGTGACGTAGCGTAGTTCTGTGAATGGAGTACATGAGGAGTGTACTCCATGTTGTGAGACGATGCACCGTATGGCGTGTAGGCCATAGCGGTGATGTGGCGTAGTGTTGTAAAGTGAGTATATATGGAGTGTACTCCCTGAGGTGCAGCAATACACCGTATGTCGTGTCGCAAGGATAAGGATGGTTGCGTAATTGTTAGGGAAAGAACTTGGTGTATGGTGTCGGGAACTGTGGAACAGTGTCTCGAAATGGCTGCGAAGTATGGTTGTAGTCCAAGGTGACAGGGTCGCCATGTGATTGGCTTATGGCCGGGAATAAGTGCGAAGTGGCTAAGAAGTATCAGAGCAGTGCAGCGGAAGCCTGATTGGGCAACGTCATGAAGTGACGTGGTCCATCATGGAGTTGCGCTGTGATGACCTAAGATGTAGGTGAGGTGATGTGACAAGGTCACGGTGTAGCTTGGGAACAGTCTCGAGCTATATGGCTTGACGTAAAGTGTGGTTATGAACAAAGTCCCATCGTGTCAACAGTTGTGATGAACTGTCATGAGGTTCAGGTAGCACGGAGAGTCGTGCTAGCCGGGTAAGAGAAGGATGGTATCGGAGTATGGCGCTTGTCCATACGACCCGATGGCCAATGAAAGGTATGTGGGTCTTAGATGATAAAAGGGTAAAGTACGTGTGCTGTCTGGTTAGACACATGTGCCGGACGGATTTACTATATATAATGGGTAATCTGTCTTATGTATGATGACGCGGTAATTAAGCCTTGGAGTGGCTTAGAGCCGTGTGATGTGTACGGATGATCATGAGAAGTAGAGTGAGCTAAGATGCATGAGGGTAAGGATGAAGGTACTGTCTAAGAATGTGATGCATGACTTGGTTGATCTAAGTCATGCGTCGGAATGTGGTTAGTAAGAAGAACAGGACAAAAGTCCTAGTGTCTTAATTCTAAGATGAACATGAGTTCATCCTAGTGAGTAAGCACTCGAAGTAGAACGTTAAGGTTGAAGGAAGTAAAGACCGTAATGGGTCCCTAAGGATTTTTATCATAGTAAGAAATGTGAAAGGTTACGGTATAGAAGGAGAGTGTTCTCTAAGTAAAGCATAGCTCTATTTATAGTCAGTTGCTTATGCACTAGATAGAAAATAACGTTAAGGTTATGTATGTATGTAGGTTGCCATCTGACACACGCATGAATGGACTGTACGGTATGAATGGACTGTATAGTATGAAAGTAGCATGGAGTCCAGGTAAGTGTTATGTTCATACTCTTCTGGAGTTTTCTAAAGATATAAAGAAGAAAAAGAATTGTTTTTCCCTACGAAAACGAAGAAAAGAAATGGTCTCCCTTTCAAGGGCAGACGTTTTACGAAAAGGAGAACGAAAAGTAACGTATTTAAAGTATAAGTATGTACGGCCTCCTTTGGCAGCCCCTGTTCACGCACCCAAAAAAGTATTAACTGTATGCATGTGAATGGATGACTATACTTAGTACCTATTGTATGTATTTTTAAAGGAAAAGACGATGCACGAAAAGATGTTTTTCGGGCTCTCGCCCCAAACGGACGTTTTTTCACGAAAAGATGTTTTTTCATGAAAGCACGAATGAAATGAAAAGAAAGGAAAGGCATGCTCATGCACATGAAATGAATGAAAGCTGCGGCTCTCTAGAGCCGCCATGAATGAATGAATGTAATAAAGAATGAAAGAAATGCATGAGCACGCATAAATGTATGAAAATACGTAACGGCCACATGAAATGAATGAACGGGGTACCCAAAATGAATGAATGGGCAGATTGCAATGCCGGGCGGTAGTATCTGGTAGTGCACCCAGTGCTGCATCCCTAACGGAAAGGGATTCCAACCCGTGGCCACGGGCGAATCCATAGGCCCAAAAGGCCACTAACCCTAGCACACGGGGCGTAACAGTGTGCACTGGCCTATGAAAGTGATAAGAAAAGAATGTATGAATGCATGGCACTCTTCAAGAAATGAAGGTAGTAACGGGGGAAGGTTTTACTAAAAGAAAAACACGTTTTAAATATGAAAACTCCCGTCTACTGACGTTTACGAAAAGAAAAAGTAATGTATGAATGCACGACATTCTTTAAGAAATGGAGGCACTGACGGGGGAAACGTTTTAAGAAAAGAAAACCAGTTTTTAAAGAAGAAAGACCCCGTCAGTGATATTTCCAAACGAAAGCATGTATGCATGTACGTATAGTATGTCTGGAATGATGAATGCATGATTGAAAACCTATGTTTTTATATTTTAACGGTATGAAGTAATGCTTACTGAGTATTCGACTCATTTTAGTTTTTATGTGTGCCCCTCCCCCCACAGGAACTGAATGAGCAGTATGCTCAGGAGGGACACGGCCAAAAGGAGAAGGGCACAGAAGTTTAGGCATGATGGTTTTAAATGTAAGAAAGACCTTTTTATTTTAAAGATTTATATTTTCCACTGTTTTAAACCCCAAGCCTCTTTTATTGTAAAAGTATATTTCATTTTATAACGTAGAGTCTTGCACCCTGGGAAGGACTGTAAAAGATGTTTTAAATCGAACGGTAAATCCCGTCGTATTTCCTAAAATATTTTGTAAAAATTCCTACCACGAGGACGGGCGCTACAACGACAACCCTAGATTGATGAGGAAAAATTCTGTTTGCATGGGACGTGTGCATGAGGGAGTTGAATTCTCGGTTTGAAGAGCATGCCACGGTGGCTATGGTTTCTTATGTTTTCTTCTGGAGGTCTCGGCTAGGGGTGGATTTTATAGGCAAGGAGAAGGGTATCGTGACCATAAGGAGATGGGGTAGGATTTGGAGTTGAGAGTTTGGTTTCCTATTAGAAAACCTATTCGACTAAGAGATAAATACTTCAATAAAGGTAGAAAGAAATGAGGAAAGAGGCATACGCGATGTGCATGTGAGTGTGAGTGTGAGTGGAACCGAGAGTATAGGTTTATGAATTTTAATGTTGGTAAAACTCTAAAATTATACTTCTATAAAATCTGATGATAAAAATAAATAAATAAATAAATAATAATAATAATAATTGTTAAAATTCTCAATTTTTGATTGAAGCAATGTGCTTGACAATTGTTCAGAAATCTTTTTGTATCTGATTTCTTGTTGAAGAAAACAGAGATGTTTATTTTTTGCGGATAATAAAGATTTCAAACTTTTGTCAGTATCAATTTCAAATTTTGAAGCAAATTTAAATTTGACTTTTTGTCCGAAAGGATCAGTGGTAATACCATCTTTCTCAGACAAAAAAGGATATAAAGAGGAAATAAAAGGAATTCCTAATATGACCTTGTCAGACATATTTCGGACTAAAATAGAAGGAATTTTAAAACAAACATTGTTTTGGCAAACATGAGCAGTATTTAATTCATAATTAATTTGCATTCTAGAACCATTTGCGGAAAGAAGTCGTTCAGTAGATTTTTCAAAATATCTACTAGGGATTAAACCTTCTTGAATGCAATTCAAATCAGAACCAGAATCAATCATAGCAACAACAGAGAATGAAAATTCATGACAAACAACAATAGTAACACGTGAAAACCATTTAGGAGGAATAGTATGATGAATCAAACAGATTTGGTTATCAGAAGATTTCTCTTCTTTTTTACCATTATCTGAATCATTCGTTTGCTCATTATCAGAAGGAATGTCCTGATCAAGTTGTTTTTCAACTTTTAAAATTAAAACTTCTTGTTTTAAAATATCATTATCAGTTTTGAGATTATTGATCTCAGATTTGAGTTCATTAATCTCTTTTTTAATAAAATTGATTTCATGTTGTAGGTCATTGATTGAAATATCTTTGGGTTTTTTCTTTTGAAAACGTTCCAAAGTTTCTTGAAAATTAATTCTTTGTTTGGAAGTTTCTGGTTCTTGACGAACCATTGTCTTTTTAAGCTTAAGAAGGTATTCTTCTTTAAGCTCAGGATTGGTAATTTGAGAGATTAAGTTTAATAAAATATTTTCTTGTTCTTCAGCTTTGGTTAAAACATTAATTGTTTTACTCAAAGATTTGCAACAAGAATCATTACAGTTACAACCGAGCTTTATCTCAGGAGAATCAACTGATTTAACTTCTGAGTGATATTCTGAATCACTAGAGCTAAAATCATTATTATCAGATGAAGAAGTCTGTGTTTCCAGGAGTCGAAACAAAGTTTCTTGATCATCATCATTGATTTTCAACTGATTAAGCTTCTTTTTTAGTTTATTAGGTTTTTCAGGACATTTGTTTGCAAAATGTCCAGTTTTTCCACAATTAAAACAAGTTCCTTTTGCAAATTTCTTTTTCTCAGGAAACCATTTAGAAAATGATTTGGAGGGTTTTTTAGAACGAGATTTTGAATAAGGTTTTTTATAAAAATCATCACGGGGTTTTCTCCTTGATTCCCCACGAGGTTTATAAGATTTAATAGTTTGTTTATGCTTTCGTCTTGATGGAGGAATAGACTGAAGGCCGAATTGTTCGCAAAAATTTCCCATTTCATATTTGGCCTGTTTGCTATTCTTCAATTGTTCACGAAGCATTCTTTGATCATTACACATACTAATACCAAGTTTCTTAATTATACTGAAAATATCACCATAGGTGTAATTTTCATAATTAATAAAACCCGAGATATCAGTAAGTTGTTCCTTAACTTTAAGAGCAAATAAACGAGGTAATCCATCAATAAATTTTTCTTTCCAGTAAGGCTTATGACTGTCGTCATGGAGCATTACTCGAGAAATAAAAACATCTTGATACCATCTATAATCAGACATTTGACGGCATCGCAAATTATTCAAATAATCAGAAATTCGATTAGTAATATTTGAAGGAGTGCCAACAAAATGTTTAATAATTGTATAGATCAAAGTATTGATGCCATCAGGGTAAGCCCTTCCTATGGCTTCATCAAAAATAGGTAAACCTTCATCATTACACTTAACAGCATTCTGAATGGTTTGCTTGGTATCTTCAGTGAGATGTTTATCCCACCAGCTTCTTAAAACACCGGAAAAACCATTAGCTAAAATCATAACAATATCAGGTTGTTGAATATTGTTGTTAATGTAAGCATTTGCAATCAAAGACATTTTACTCATGGTATTGATGATTTCTTGTTCAGATAATCCATCAATATTCCATTCATAAACTTTATCAGCAGAATATGAGGATTGAGTTTGAAAAATTTTTTCTTCAAATTGTAAATCAGGAGGAGTAGGCCTGGAATACCAATTCTTCGTTAAACTCATGGGTTTGGGTTCTTTTGAAGTAATTCTGGTAATTTCAGGTTTAAAATCATGAAAATTCTTTTCAATCATATCAATTTCTTTGGCTTCAGAGGAATCATCGTTAGATGATTCATCTGTAGTTTCAACAAGAACAGTTTCTCTTTTGTTAAGAGTGCTGGTAGAGGGCTGTTCTTTTTTAAGATCAGCAAGCATTTGATTAATCTTTTCCAAAGTCTTGGCCTGTGGTTCAGTAAATTGAATTTTTGGCCGAGCTTGTGGTAAAATAATCAAAGGTTTTTCAATTGTTTTTGAATTATTTTGTGACTGTTCTTTGGGGAAAGTCAAAGGATTTTCAATTGTTTGTAAAACAGGAGTAGAAGCAAAAATGGGTTTTTCTGCTTTCTCTTCAATTCGATCAAGCTGTTGTCCAATAGTATGTAAAGCAAGATTTACAAAATTGTTTTGTAAAATGATCTTTTTTGTTTCTTTATTAGACCCTGTTTCAGGAAGCTTGAAAGGAGAAGCAGTAACTTCAGCTCCTTTATGATTGAAAATTATGCTGTCAAGAGGTGGATGGCTGGATTTTATGACAGCTTTTCCATCTTCTGTGACAAAATCAGTTTTAACAACATTTAAACTATTTTTTGAAGTATAATAATTTTCAATGAAATCAAAGAAAAGAATGTGCTTTTGGAGCTCATTCATTTTTTCTTTCCATTTTCTTTTAACACGGAGTTTTTCTAAATCAGAGAAAGTCGCATGATAAGTTTTTCGCTTATCATGGTTTTCTTTTGATTTGTACTCATTAACAAGAGTAATTAAATCATAAGAAAATGGTTTGTTTAAAACAGTAAGGCTATGATGGATAAGAGGAATGGAAGGAGCCATATCAGAAGTTGTAGGAGACAAAGATGAATTGTCTTCAGCTTCTTCCCTTACGGACTTATCCTTGGATGTTTGGGCATCCTTAGCAGAATAGTAAGCAGAGGTAATTTGAGAGGACGTAGTTAGTCCTTTCAGTTTTAACTTAGGGTTAATAGGTAAATCAAAGTTTGGCTGGGCTGTTTTGGCTGAATCTTCCAAAAATTGTTGGAGTTTTTGATCTCTCCTTACTGGAATATCAGATGTAGAGCCAGCAAAAGAAGATCTAGACCCGGCAAAAGAATTTCTTCTTAAATCTGGGGTACTAGTTTGATCAAAGCTGATTTTAACAGTTCCATCTAAATATTGCTGAATATAATCAAGATTACAATCAGTTGGAATATTTCTGGGAGGAACTTCATTTTGTAAAATCCATTCTTTAGGTAAAGAGACATCTTTCCATAAAATCAAAGAAGGGACTTGAATTTTAGCATCAGGCGTGGAACTCTGGATTAAGAGAGTTTTACCCGAAGTAGGTTTTTGAACAACTTTTGCATTTAAATTCGTTTTCAAAAGACAATAATAAATGCGATAAACAAGAGCAAGAGTTTGCTTCCTTCAAGCATGTCATAGCCCTTGGTAGAAATCATCAAAGTTAAAGCTTTAATAATATGAGGATCATCCAAAGCAAGAGGAATATCAGGAAAACAATTAAAATGAACCGGTCCTCCGAACGTGGAGGATTGGATTATACCAAGGATACTTGTTTCAAAATTATTAAAACGAGCATCTCTTAAACACAATATAACAGAAGCATCAATGCCTAACCTAGTTAAAGGTTTGACAGCAACTTGAACAGAACCAATATGTAAAAATTTGTATCCTTTTGCCAGGAAATCTTGGATAAGTTTCTTGGTAAAAAGATAACATTTTTCATCTGATCTAGAAATAGCATAAGTCTGTTCGACTGTTCTAACATTAAAAGCAGTTTTAAAAGTATTCTGAATCCAAGAGGTTTTATAAATATCCTCTGGAGCAATTTTTGGAATATTCCAGTTTCGAAAATCGCTGGGAGTTTCTTCAAAAGAACAATCTTCTTCATTAATGATATCAGGTGGTAAGGACGACCTGGAGCTAATTGCTGAATTAGATCTAAACATTTTGTTTATCTTGTTTTAAGACAAACTGGTTCTTCGCACCTCAGGGTCCTGCGAGTACTCTCATCTCACCCCTATGCCTAATTGCCGTAATGCTTTCCTAGCTTAACGGGTCTTACAAGGCTATGGGTCTCTTGACTCAAATGGTCTCCAGACAAAGTAGGAACTCAGAGATCAGGTTGTAGAAGAACAAGGTAAATGAAATGAAGAGATATAAAACAAGACAACAAGCAACCAAGATTAATTATAGTACTATTAAAAAAGAAATACTCTCTATTGTACTCTGCATTTCTAAATTCTAAAGTGATCTTCTTAATAAGAAATTCCTACTAAGGATTGATTGCAAAAGTGCTAAATACGTATTAGAACAAGATGTTCAAAACATTGCATCCAAACATATTTTTGCACGATGGCAAGCTATTTTAAGTGTTTTCGATTTTGATATCGAATTTATTAAAGGTTCTCAAAATTCTATTCCTGATTTCCTTACTCGTGAATTTTTGCAGACACCCAATCATGGACAAGAAAAAAGGACCCAGAAATAAACACTCCACCCTTGCCTCCCTTACTACATTACCTGCTCTACCTCCCATTCCTGATAAGAGGCTTATCAAGAATGAACCTGCATCCCCCATTGAAATTGCCAATAGGTTCACCACCTTAGGCAAAATTGCTCAACCTATTTCATATGCTTCAACTGTTGCCACTGATTATGATCCCTATGCTAAAGCTGTTGCTTTAGCACTTGTTCAGACACCATATACATTCCAGAAATCCAAATCTCCTTATATTCGAAAATGTTACCCTGCCAACCTATTTTACATTGAACCAAATAGGTCCAAGCAAAATGATCCATTCAAAATTGCAACCTCCTATTTTCCCCCTAGTTTCCATTGGATTCCAGAAAATCCCACAAAAAATCTTCAATTTTATACAAATATTTTGATTCAAACCAATTCTCTTTTCATAAAACCTATCCATGACAAGGTTGATCAAAATAAACTGATTTATCACAGTGCTTATTTTATCCACTTAATCACAGAAGAAGAATGGGGTACCAACCCTTTCTCCTCAAAAAGATTAGGCGACTCTGATATTCTGTTCAACTACCATGATTACATTAAAGCTTGGTTTCGCTTCATGCTTCACCAAGTATCTGATATGAGCCATTCTTGGTTCTTCAATTTTGATAAAAAAATTCCATGGAACTTTTCCTTACTGGTTCAACCAATGGTGGGACCAATTTGGATTAATTCCAGAAAATTTTCCTGATGATTTGATTACTACATTCAAATGCTTCACTAATGCTGTTACTACAAAGCTGGATAAACACCAGCAAAAGTTTCCATATGTTCTTCATTTCTGCCACCGGTACAAATTACCCTGGATAATGAGATGGAGCTACGAACGAAATGGTGATATTTTGGTACGACACTGTTTCACCAAATGGTGGGACAAGTACAAATACACCAACAAAATCAATGAATATGTAATCCGGGATTTTCCTCAGACTGCTCCTGATCTTCAAGACCGAGAGAAGTTCCCAGAAATCCCGCTTGGATCCCTCACTACACCTGGACATCCCCAGCTCCAGGCCCCTGCCTCATCCTCTGCTTCAACCAAAGGAAAGGCAATTGCTTCAACTGCTTCTTCTGTAAAATCTCATAAATCCTCCAAGACCAAGAAAAAGAATATAATTCCTGGACTTGATAATAAGGATTTAATTGCTCTGGTTATGAAGTCTATTAATCAAGATGATTGTGATGATAACAAATCAGAAACATCTTCCGAGGCTTCATTTGATAATGATCCATATTCCAACATCTTCGGACATGACAAAGAGTATGACACTCCAAAGCTGTCTGATGATGAATAAATTGATACATGCTGATTCAACATCCCCCTGCAACAATTGCTAAATCGGATGAAGAAACAGCGCCAGATCTGATTCCCCCTGCGATGACCGCTAAATCGGATGAAGACTTTCTGCAAATACTGTGCTGAATAGTAAAAATACTGTTCACTTTTTACTGTTCATTTTAACTGTTCATGACCGGCTTTTTGAAAAATACTATTTCATTTAACTGTTCATGTAACACTGTTGTAACAGTGCTCCCTTCACTTATAAAAGGGAAGCCTAGCCTCAGTCTGAGGCATCACTTGTTCCACTTCTCACTTGCACTTCCCTCTCCCTTTCGGTACTCCCGACCTTCCTTCTCTTCTTCTTCCATTTCTCTCTCCCATACTTGTGATCTTGTAATTCTGTCATCTTGTGATTCTACTTGTATCCTGTTTATATTAATTTGAATACAAGTTTATTTTCATATTATCTTACTTTTGCATAAACATATCATGCATCGGTCGGCCATGCCGCCTCATATTTGTTCATACTCATGCATGTTCCAGGACGGCTCTGCCGCAGGAACTTATTAATTGTGCATCTGTCTTAATTTCTTATTCTTTGCTTCTAAGGTCGGCTCTGCCGCCTGTTGCTTGTTTCTCTCTTTGATCTTCTGCTTCTTTTCTTTTCATCTTCTGTTTCTACTTCCGCTCTTCTTTTCTCTCTTTGATCTTCTGCTTCTTTTCTTTTCATCTTCTGTTTCTACTTCCGCTCTTATTATTATTATTATTATTATTAATAAATATTTATAGCTATAAGAAAAATATATAAAACGTATCTATAGTCCAATTTTAAGATCGGGTTATTACACGAATTCACTATAATTTTTCTGAGATGAATAATAAAAATCCACTATCTCGGTCGCCGTTCTCTTCAAATTCTTCAAAACTCTTTTTTCAGCCTTCTGTCACGTGGAAGGTAGAATAACCATCATGAGCTCATTTTCTTTGGTTTTATTTTTTATTATTTTTATCCATTTGAGTTTCAACGTATTCCTCTTCAATTTTTTTTTTCAAACCTTTTTGCCGTTCAGCCTTTCCCTTTTTTTTCTTTCTTCACGCGTCCACTTCAATCGCATCTTCAGGATTTTTCGTTCCTCTTCTTTTTCTTTTACGCGTCTTTGCATTTTTTTTTGTTCCTCCAGGCTTTGCCGTTATCTAATATCTGGAAAATCAACTTGAACATCGGCCTCTCTCTCTATTCGAATTTCTGCTGTTATCCTCTTCAAATATCTTCCATCTTTTGCATCTTCGAATTTTCATCTTTGGTTTTTTTCATCATTCAACATCTTCTGATTTTCATCCTTTTCGAATTTTTGTCTTTAAAAATTCAACTTGATCTTAATTCCCAAATAGCACCGGTGACAAGCTCTGATATTCAAATAAAATCTTCATTTAAATAAGAGAGTCCTTTGACGATAAGCTGCTAAAATTTAGGTCTTCATTTTCTTCGAATTTGAAATAAAAATTAAATGAAAACAATGAAGTCTAAAATTGACAAAAATAAATAAAGTTAGACAAAAGTTTAAAGTTAAGAAGTGATAAAATATAGGAAATTATTTAAGGCATCAAACACCTCCAAACTTAAAATTTTGTTTGTCCTCAAACAAAAATAAAAGAAAATAAAAGACCACTACAAACTATATCAATAGATGCCATAAAGAAGTCTCATCACTCACCAAGCCATGATTTGAATTAGATTTCATCACTAGTATCTTACTCTTTTAATATCAAGAATAGGCGAACAAACAATCAAAAATTTAGTCATTTCTCAAGCAAGAGTTAAGACGTTACTTCAACCTAAAGCTAAGACCTTGAGTGTGTGTGTGTGTGTGTAAGATGGTTAATTTAACTCCAAACCACCTGCAAACTTAGATAAAAGTAGAACAACTAAGACTATAAGAATTCTGTCAAAACTTAACCCCAAAAGTCCAATTTTCAGAAATCCTCTCACTAATGTTGTCAAGCCAAAATCAGAGATAGAAATGTCTTTAACCAGGTTGTAATGAGAGGCCAAAGGGTGAGGGCTAAGAAAGAAATGTATAAAGAAAATCACAAACTGAAAAAATACTTGGTGAAAAGAGCAATAAAAGAGAATTCCACAAGATTCAAACCGAAACTCTTTCTCGACGATATGCTCATACTGGTGACATTATTATTGTTGTAATCAATGAGGCAATACCAACTACATCTATAGAAGAATTTGAAGTGATTTGAGCTCCAATTGTTGACATTTATCTATTTTATGCTATCTACATGATGGATAAATCACCTTTGGGCAAAAGACAAACACAACAAAAATATTTCTCTCTCTCTCTCTCTATAGACTACCACATTTTTCGTTCAGCCACCTTGGTTCTCTTTTTCAGCCTTTTCAAATTTTTAACCACTTCAGCCTTTTTCGATTCTTGTCATTCGCTTTTTTCACACACTTTGATCAAATAGAGCATAATTTCCTTTGAACTAACTTTATCTTTAAATATAGATTTCCACCAAAGTATTTTCTCAAATTGTAAAAGGTAAATCATGTTTTTTCAGGCTTAGAACGAGAATGGTTGATGTAGTTAAAAGAATAAATAAAAGCTTATGTAAAATAAGGCTCAAGGGGATTGACTATGAGAAATATACCATGCAATGATGGCATGATAACTAGGATGGGTGGGAAAACTTTTTGGTTATGACAAAGAATGCTTAGATCATTTCTCTAATATTTGGTATCAAGTAGGATTTCGGCTCACGAATTCATCAATGGATTCTAGAGCAAAGCAAGATTGAACTTCCTTGATCCAGTTAATTCGACTCATTCTCTTCATAAGCAAAATGGAATAAAAAAAATGACTATGTGTTCAATTATGTTCAAGGGCAGAGATTTAAATCAAAGTACACACAAAACTTAACTTGACATAAAAGAAAATTTTGAAATTTTTTCTCAATCCTATCCTCAATCACATATTTTAGAGTCATAGAGAATTCAATTATAGTCAAATACATGCTTGGTAAGAGAATCCAGCAACTCAAGACATCTAGAGTCACAAGTAAAATAAATAAATAGCAATCAAGAAGAAAAAATGGCAATAGGAGTTGACACCCCCAAACTTAAACTAAACAATGTTCTCATCGCAATTCAAAAGTGAGAAAGCATAAGAAATGAAAGGAACTTCCCTGGTTTCGTGGTGGAACCGTCGTAGTTTGCAATTTCCTACTCTTAATTCCTGCTAAACAAACCTACATCAAAATCCAAATTATTCAAAATGAAAATAAAAGAGTAAAAGAAAGTTCTATGGGCTACCTCCCATAAGTACTTGTTTTAAAGTCTACAGCCAGACTTTTCAATCTTCATCAATTGGGGTCTCCAAGAGGAATAAGTCCACATTTTCTCTCCACTTGTTCTCCATAATAATGCTTCAACCTCTGATCGTTAACTCTAAATGTACTTCATGTCTTATCCTTCAAGTTTATTGCTCCAAAAGAGGAAACTTTGTCAACTGTATAAGAACATGTCTATCTTGATCTTAACTTGCCTGGAAAGAGTTTAAATCGTGAATTGAAGAGTAAAACTTGTTGTCTTGGCGCAAACTCACGCCTGAAAATCTGCTTGTCATGCCACTTCTTCGTCCAATCTTTGTAAATCTTTGCATTTTCATAAGCATCATTCCGAAACTCATCCATCTCATTCAATTGCAGAAGTCGCTTTTCCCCTACTGCCTTCAAATCAAAATTAAACTACTTTACAGCACAATAAGCTTTATGCTCCAATTCCATATGAAGATGACATGCATTTCCAAACACTAATCAGTAAGGAAACATCCCGATAGGTGTTTAAAAGGCTGTACGGAATGCCCACAAAGCATCATCAAGCTTCTTTGCCCAATCCTTCCTATTTGTGTTGACTGTCTTTTCAATGATGTTTTTAATTTCTCAATTCGAAATTTCAGCTTGGTCATTAGTTTGAGGATGTAGCTAAGTGCTATCTTGTGCCTCACACCATATTTAGAAAGAAGGTTATCAAACAACTGGTTGCAAAAGTGGTTTCCTTCGTCACTAATGATAGTTCGTGGAGTGCCAAATCTTGTGAATATATTCTTATGCTGAAATTTAAGCACTACCTTTGTATCGTTTGTTGTTCTAGCAATTGCTTCCACCCATTTTGACACATAATCCACTACTAGCAAGATGTAAACAAAGCCAGAGGAAGGAGGATAATGACCCATGAAATCGATTCCCCAAACATCAAATAATTCAACCTCCAAGATGTTTTTCAATGGTAGTTCCTGACGCCTTGAAATATTTTCCATACGTTGGCACCGGTCACAAGTTTTCACCAAAGTATAACTATCATGAAAAATTGAAGGCTAAAAGAAACCACTTTGAAGTACCTTTGTTGTTGTTCGTGTTGCTACAAAGTGTCCTCCATATGATGATGAATGGAAATGATGGAAAATGGCTTGCATCTCTTCTTCTAGTGCACATCTTCGGATGAGTTGATCAAGGTATGTTTTGAATAGCAATGGCTCATCCCAAAGATAATATTTCACATCATGCAGAAACTTCTTGCGTTGGTGGTAAGTGAGATCTGGTAGAAGTACTTTACAAGCTAGGTAGTTTACAATATCAGCATACCAAGAAAGCTTGATCTCACATGCAAACAACTGCTCATTAGGGAATGCTTCTTGGATCACTGAATTCGATTTTACTTCGTCTTACTCCAGCCGAGAGAGATGATCAGCAACTAAATTTTTGCTTCCTTTCTTATCTCAAGCCTCCGAATCAAACTCTTGAAGAAGCAGGATCCAACAAATTAGCCTAGGCTTAGCATCCTTCTTGCCAAACAAATAACGAATTGCTACATGATCAATGAACACTATCACTTTTGTACCAATGAGATAAGACCAGAATTTGTCACAAGCAAAAATAATAGCAAGCATCTCCTTCTCGGTTGTTGTATAATTTAATTGAGCTTCATTCAAAGTCCAGCATGCGTAATAGATGGCCCTAAAAAATTTGTCTCGTTTTTGTCCTAATATTGCTCTAGTTGCAAAATCACTTGCGTCACACATGACTTCAAAAGGTTGACTCCAATCAGGTACCGTTATAATTAGTGTTGAAACTAGTTTCTCCAATCACATTAAAGGCTTGCAAACAAGCATCATCAAAGTCAAATGGAGAATTGTTTTCAAGAACATTGCTTAAAGGTTTAGAGAGTTTAGAAAAATCCTTTATAAATCTTCTATAAAATCCAACATGACCCAAAAAGTTTCGGATTCCTTTCCCATTCTTTGGAGGTGGTAGTTTTTCTATGGTTGCAATTTTTGCTCGATCAATCTCAACTCCTTTAAACGACACTCGATGGTCAAGCACGATGCCTTCTTGAACCATGAAATGGCATTTCTCCCAGTTCAGGACTAGATTTTTGTCTTCACATCTCTACAAAATAAGAGCTAGATTATGCAAACAATGATAAAAAGATGTACCAAAAACTGAAAAGTCATCCATGAAAATTTCCATAATATCTTCCATCATATCAGAAAAAATAGCCATCATGCAACATTGAAATATCGTTGGGGCATTGCACAATCCGAATGACATCCTCCTAAAAGAAAATGTTTTGTATGGGCATGTGAATGTAGTTTTATCTTGGTCTTCGGGGGCTATGGCTATTTGGTTATACCTCGAATTACCATCTAAGAAGCAATAGTAGGAATAGCCGGCCAATCGATCCAACATTTGATCAATAAAAGGAAGTGGGAAATGATCCTTCCTTGTTACTTTGTTCAACTTGTAGTAATCCATACATACACGCCAACCCATGACTATTCTTGTAGGAATAAACTCATTTTTTCTTTCTCACCACCGTCATTCCACCCTTTTTTGGCACAACTTGCACTTGGCTTACCCATGAGCTATTTGAAATAGCATAGCTAATCCCAGCGTTGATAAGCTTCAAACTTTCAGCTCTCACGACTTCCTTCATTGCTGGATTTAATCTTCTTTGGTGCACAATCGACGGTTTGTAAGATTCCTCCATTAAAATCTTGTGCATGCAAATGGAGGGATTTATACCTTTTCTGTTGGAAATAGTTCATCCCAAGGCTATTTTATGCTCCCTTAACACACACAACAGCTTTTCCTCTTCTTTGGGTGTGAGTGATGCAGCAACAATCACTAGGAATGTGTAATTGTCACCCAAGAATGCATAGCGAAGATGCTCAGGTAATTGCTTCAACTCTGGAGGGATGTAAGTTTTAGTTTGTTGTGTCTTTTCTTCAAAAATGCAAAATCCGGCTTTGCTACAATCGGTTCTAGCCTCCCCACTTCATTGCTAAGTGATGTGTCTTGCTGTAAGGCTTCCAAGGCAAATGCATAGTGGAGAAATTCTTCACTAACAACAGGTAAATCAAATCCACAAATAGCAGAGTTAGTGAAATTATAAGCTTTAGATGAAGTGGTGATACATCATTATAGGTGATCGGCTAGTACATCTTCTTGAAAAGCATATTCTACACATTGCTTAATGACATCTACTCGAAAACAAGTGCTTGGCTATTCTGAAAATCTCATGGCTTGGAAGATGTTGAACATAACCTCCTCCTTGTTCATTCGCAATGTTAATTCACAATTTTGAACATCAATTAAAGTTTTTCCGGTAGCCAAGAATGGTCGACCAAGAATTAGTGGGACTTCTTTGTCTTCCTTCATATCTATCACCACAAAATCAGTTAGAAATATAAATTTGTCCACCTTTACCAATACGTCTTCTATGATTCCTCGTGGGTACTTGATGGATCGGTCTGCTAGTCACAAAGAAATGGTTGCTTGTTTCATCTATCCAAATCCTAATTTCCTGCAAACAGAAAGTGACATAAGATTAATGCTAGCACCAAGATCACATAAAACTTTATTAAAAACTATTCCAATAGTGCATGGCAAAGTGAAACTCCCAGGATCCTCTAATTTTTTAGACAATTTCTTTTGAAGAATGGCATTGCATTCTTCAGAAAGTTTTACTATTTCGAGCTCCTCCAACCTTCTCATCTTGGAAATGATGTCCTTCAAGAATTTGACATAATTTAGCATATGTTCCAAAGCATCTACAAAAGGAATATTTATGTAAATTTTCTTAAAAATATCCAAAAACTTAGAAAATTGCTTATCTAATTTTTGTTTTTGGAAACATTGAGGATAAGAGAGTGGAGTAGGGAGAATAGGAGGATTGCCAAGAAATGAAATTGCTGGAGGCTTGTCAATTTCTCTTAATGTATCATCCACAATCTCCTATTCTTCTACTTTATTCTTGCTTTGGCCATTATTGCCGCTTTAGGGGTGGACTTGGTTTCCTTTGATGGTGACCTCTCAATTTTCTTCCATTCCTAAGTGTGATGGTCTTGCATTAATCCTTTGGATTCACTTCTGTGCTACTAGGAAAAGTTTCTCTTTGTTGGGCATTGATAGTTATGGCTAGGTGCCTAATTTGCACTTCAAGATTCTTCATAGTGGCTCCCATGTTGCTACAATAAGTCTCAATGTTGTCTAACCGTGAATCATTCTTTTTGAACTTGCTTTTCAACAAAGGAAATCATGGCATCTTCAAGTGACATCTTCTTCTTGCTTGGTTGACTATCAAATCCTAAAGGAGGTTGCAACATTTTTTGTGTTACTATAAGACAAATTCTCATGATTTCAAAACCCTGGATGGTAGTAATTTGGCATTGGATTACCACGATACTTGTAGTTCTGATTGTTGATGTATTGAACTTGTTCTTGACTCGTTTCATTACTCGGACCTATCATACTTGTAGCTACAATATATTATGCATTTTGTGGTATTCCTTGGGTTGTCAAAACTGAAATTTGTTGAAATAGAAAAGCAACTTGAGCTGAAAGGACTGCTAATGGCTCCAATTCATGAATCCCAGTAACTTTCTTAGCCATAGTTCTTTTGGTTGGCCATTGATAGTTGTTTAAGGTCATTTCTTCCAAAAGAGAGGTAGCACCTTCAGCTGTCTTTGACATCAAAGTTCAACCAGCAGTAGCATCAACTATGGTTCGAGTTTGCCCATTTAACCCATTGTAGATCATCTAAACTTACAACCAGTCTTGCAATCCATGTTGAGGGCAGTGTCGAGTCAAAGGTTTATACATTTCCCATGCTTCATAGAGTGATTTGAAATCAGTTTGCTTGAATTGACCAATTTCACTCTTGAGTTGGGCTGTTTTTGTAGGTGGAAATAATTTAATAAGAAAATTTTCAGCCATGTCCTGCCAACTAGTGATACTTCCCGGTTGTAGAGATTGTAGCCAACCTCTTGCCTTGTCCCTCAAGGAAAAAGGAAACAATCTCAGTCTAATGGTGTCTTGAGTAACACCATTAATCTTTACATTGTCCCAAATCTCCAAAAATATCGCCAAATGAATACTGGGGTCATCTAGTGGTGATCCGCTGAAATGGGCTTGTTGCACCATCCTAATTAAGGCTGGTTTGAGCTCAAAATTTTTGGCATTAATGGTTTGGCTTCTTATACCAGAGTAGTTGTCATTCACAACTGGCCGTACATAATCATTCAAGGTGTAAGATTGTGCATCTGCTTGTCCATCAACCATAGCTAGTACTTTCTTTTTTCTTCATGATATAATAGTTCTTTCAATCTCCAGATCAAAGGGAGTAATGTCAAGATATCTAGCATTGTGCATCCAACGTAAAAAACACACATGTAAAACAAAAGAATTTCTAAACTAAAACCAAGATTGCTTAGTATCGATATTGGCAAAAATAAGAAGAAATCAAATCCCAACAACGGCGCCAAAAACTTGATTGGTGCAAAACTGCAAGTGCACAGTATCATTGTTTTATAGCAAAGTGATGAGCATAGTGTCGTCCTTCGGGATTGGTAACTCACTTTTGACAAGTACCGAAATTTTACTAATCTCGATTTTATTTAGAATAGTCACTAAGATTATTTATAATTGCAAATTGAAATAAAATTAATTCAAAGAATATATTCAAAGGAAAAGAAAGTTATTGTTTGATGATCAAATCAATGAGAAAAAAAACTTCTAGAAACCGATTTCTCTTAATCCCTCACTATGTTTTTCTCCTCTAACTAATTGAATTTAATTATTTCTATTTGTTAGCAAAATCTCCAAACCCATCCAAAAGCCTCTTTCGATAGTCAATTGAATTTATTCTTGATCATCATCTTACACAAGAGTATGCAAATTAATGAAGCAAGAAAGCATTAAGACCAGCGATGTTAAGACTACATAGGTTCATATAGGTCTTTTAATTTTTATATTTACTGATGCTGAAATATCCAATGTTTGTCCTATATATCCCTCTTTCAAAGAAAATCAAAGATCAAAATCATCTAATCAATGGCCAGTCAATTATAAGCAATAAACTCAGAATAAATCAGACAAATATAACAGATAATTACTTCAAATTAACATAGAAAAACAAACATAGTTTGAAACTATATTACATCGTTTTCCTAGAATAAAGAAAATTTAGCTCATACTAAAAAGTAAATTCAACATAAATGAATTCACCATAAAAATACCTTTTTGCCATTCAGGCTTTTCGTTTTTCTCTTCCTTCACACGTCAACTTCAATTGCATCTTCAGGATTTTTCGTTCCGCTTCTTTTTCTTTTACTTGTCTTTAGTCTTTTAGTCTTTGCATTTTTTTAGTTCCTCTAGATTTTGCCGTTATCTAGTATCCTAAAAATCAACTTGAACATTGACCTTTCTGTCTATTCGAATTTCTGCCATTATCCTCTTCAAATTTCTTCTGTCTTTTGCATCTTCTAATTTTTTCATTGTTCAACTTTTTCTGATTTTCAACCTTTTCAAATTTTCTTCTTCAAAATTTAACTTGATCCTTATCCCCAAATAGCACCATGAACAGCTCTTATATTCAAATAAAATCTTCATTTAAATGAGAGAGAGTCCTTAGATGATAGGCTGTTAAAATTTGGGTCTTCCTTTTCTTCAAATCTAAAATAAAAGTTAAATGATAACAATGAAGTCTAAAACTGACAAAAATAAATAAAATTAAACTAAACTTTAAAGTTAAGAAGTGATAAAATATAGGAAATTATGCAAGGCATCAATAAGAACAAAAATGCATGTTTTTGGTGAGGTTGGAAAGCACGCCTTTGTGATTTACACTAGGAACATCAAACTTGATTAGTGGAGGATTAATGAAGATTAACCTGATTAAGTGTTGGGATGAACTTGCATACCAAGGAATTGACCTTTATCATATCATTAAGAACTATAGTGATTATTTGTGACTAAAGAAAATTTTATAAGCATGCATTCATAGGAATCAATAGTTAATATCACACTAAGACATCAACTAGTTCAGCCGCTACAACTTTTGTAAATATCCATTTTTGAAGCCTTTGAATATAAATATCTTCCATAATGGTATTAATCCTAACTTAGGATGAATTTGAGTTCAGCTGCTACGACTTTTCAAACTCAAGAAACTTGTAAGTTGGCCTCTCACTTACACCTTGATAAGTTATTTATGATTTATTGATAAATGCCACATTAATGTTTTGATTGTCATTTTGAGCATAAAATATCAGGTTATATAATACACTAAATGCATACTTACTTGACATGTGATATTTTCACCATTTTAGTATATTGCATCTATAAATATTATTTTCATATGAAAGCTTGCTACACATGCACATGTCACGAAATATCCTTTTTCAACATAGCATGAAAATAATTTGTCACAACCCCAAAGGGTAGGATGGAAAATTATCCTAGTGGAACTCCTCTGTCCACTTTGGAGTGTTTAAGAATGAAGTGGTAACTCTTGAGTTGATGAAAAACAGTTAACGGGCTTCGAATGTCTTTTTTAAAGACTACTGAAGCGAAATCAAATGTCATGACACCTAAGGCTGGTGCATGTATATGTTATGATGTTATAATGTTACGTTATATTATCAATGCGTTGAGAATGAGTCTGCAGGCAACATAGTTTCAATGTGAGTTGTACTACGGTCACCAGTAGGTACTCACAGTGCATATGGGGAACTGTGATGATACCACACATTATGATGTTACAATTAAATATGAATTACTAATAATGATGAGCTGTTACGATTAGTTTTGCTAGTGAACTAAAAAATGTTCTCTGTGCGAAAATATGTGTCTCAGGTTTTTTGAAAATGTTAAGGAATCTGCATGGGAGACACACATTGATTTTTTCACATTTCATGCATTTTATATTTATCATTCTTCATGCATAATTTATCTTTGTGCACATTGGTTGTTTAACTTACTAAAATTTCAAGTAATTCTCACCCTTTGTGGACCCACTATCATTCCACTTAGAATGATAGAAGTTGTGTTAGGACTCAAAGAGGACGGACTGGATGAAACTGGATGAAACGGTGGATCCAACTGATTGAGGAGGAGCCAGACCTCAAGAAAAGACTAGACCTTATCCTAATATTTATAGCACTAGTCCTTCATGCTCTAGAATGCATGAAGCAGTTGATCTAGCTTTGGAGACTTTTTATGTTTAGCTGTATGCTACTATTTGGTTGAACTTATAATGGTCATTAATGTATTGTGATGTTTTTAGTTATTCTGGCATAAGTTTTTTTTTCACCCTTAATCCGCTGCAAATATTGCATTCTGCTAGTTGAACTTATAGGATGCATTGCATATTAACTATTATGTACAGGGATATGTAACCTTATGTTATATGTCTCGACGCTCTAAGTCTCTGTTACATCCCAAGCGAAGGTTGGGGGCGTCACAAAATGAATCTTATGATCCTCTTTTCTTTGGACCCACCAAAACTTTGCCATCATCTACTCCAATTCATTACGCAGATTACTTGGCAGCTTAAAGCAACTCATGGAGTATGTTGGGATTGATAAAGCTACAACCTTAATGAGAATTTTCCTTCCCCCTTGTGACAGTAACTTTTCCTTCCAATTTTGGAGTTTTTTCCAAACCTTATGCTTAAGATCTTAAAATGTTTTATATTTTGATCTTCCAACTAAGCCTAATTAAGTATTTGTCATACTGATGAAACTCTTGAAATCCCTAAAAAGATAAAATCTCATTATGCTTCTCTGTGGGAACATTTCTGCTTAATATCATGGCTGTTTTTTTCTCTATTCACCTTCTGACCTAAGACCATCTAATATTTTTCCAGTAACCTTTGAATAGCTTCATTCTCTTGTAGGTTTGCTTTGTAAAATAAAACACTATCATTTGAGAAAAGAAAATACCTTTGGGGCCCCTCTACAAATTTTAATACCACTAATCTTCTTCTCCATCTCAGCTTGTTGTAGCATATTGATTAGGCCTTCAGTGCATAACAGGAACAAGTATGGAGACAAGGGGTCTTCCTGTATGAATCCATTAGAAGGAAAAATGTGCCCTGTTGATTCTCCATTAATCAAAATAGAGAAAGATACAGACTTGACACACAACAAGCTCTCCCCATTTTATTTCAAACCCCATTTTAAGCATGATTTCTTCCAAGTAACCCACTCTATTCTATGATAGGCTTTGCTCATATCCAACTTTAAGCAACCAGTATGTTATCAGTAATTAATCTTCCTAGAACAAATGCAATTTGAGATCTAGATATAATATCAGGCAATACCAACTTATGCCTGTTAATCAATGCCTTAGAGATCAACTTATAAATAACATTATAAAGACTAATAGGCGTAGACTCAGTCACTCTCTCAGTCTTTTTTGTTTATGGAATCAGTGTAATAAAAGTGTGATTCAGTGAGCTAGAGAATGTACCACCATTGAGAGCTTGCAAGATAGTAAAAATGACATACTTGCCCACAATGTGCCAATATTTTTGGAAGAAAATAGGTGTCATTCCATTAAGTCCAGAAGCTTTGTGTCGGTTCATCTGTTGTAAGCCTTCAAAAACCTCTTCCTAAGTGAAATCTTTTGTGAAGCACCAAAAATTAGTGTGTTTTATTTTATTCTTTTCATTAAGGGAATTATGAGCCCAATTGGATGGTTGTGGGTTAATTGGTTGTTGTAGGTGTTGTGGGCCATGCTTTAGGCTTGTGAGAGAGGAAATTTGGGCCCAGCCCATGAGCTAAGGAAGAGCACAACCCTCTAATCGAAACGACGTCATTTGGTTGCCTGTTGGGTGACTTTTTCCCCCTCCCCCGATACGACGTTGTTTTGGAGCCTAAGGGTAAAACCCTAATTTCCTTCTTGATTCCCCTGTGCTGCATGACTTCTTTTTCCTTCCTTTTTTTTTTCTTCCCTTCTTCTTCTTCTTCCTCCCACTCGCAACCCATGAGCCGTATGTCTTCCCTGTGACCTGCTACGCTGCTCCCCACCACCACCACCTCAGCTTCAAGTGTTCGCCGGTTAGAGAACCTCTCCTTGGTCTGCCTCCACCGTGAGTCTTGCGCAACCCACGCCTTCAAGACCTACAACCTATGAGAACATGGTAGCTGTTCACTGCCGTTGCCCACCCCTCTTCTTAAACAATGTGTATGTTGCTTTAGAAGCCCATGCAGCCCCATAACCCCAATTGAGGTCATGACTGCATTTGTCGAGACCCAACCCTCAGCCTATAAATAGGTCGAGCTTCTCCTCCCTCAAACCATCCCTCAATCAGTTTCTCCACCCTCAGATCTACTTCCCGAAACCCCTAGGATTAGTTTTGCCCTAGTGCCATCGTGAGCCCCCACTCCCAGCCATGTTTTGGTGGCTACGCAACCACCTCTGAGTGCTCCACTTCCTTTTCTTGCCATCCCCTTCCCTAGGTTCCACCTCAACCCATGAGTTAGAGCCACCTTAGTCACTACCCCGCTATGCTCCGCCATACCCAGTCATGGAAACCCTCTCCACCACCCACTCGCACTCCAAATCTGCTACCCTTTTGAGAGAAATCCCATCGGTAGCCCTCTGTCCCGCCACATCTGCCTCTACCATCTTACTCCGCCACTCCGCCACTCTTGGCGCCACCTTAGTAAGCCTTCTACCCCTTGTTTTGTGTTTTAATTTTCATACTACGTTCAGATGAATAGTTGATATCGGGGTGTAACGAGTCCAGTTTGGTCTCTTTTTGGAAAAATTTTGGGACCGAACAAGTAAACACCGATTTTTCATTTCTAAGAACAGATACCGCACTAGTTACCTTCCTAAACTGATTCTTTCAATTTTACCAGGTTTGGTCCGGTTTTCTAGTTTTTAATATATATTAAATTTATAATCTCTTATCCTTATATATAATATATAAATATATAAATATTAGTAATATACTAATACTATTAGTATATAGTAAGGGGGCGCTGATTAAAAAACAATCATTTGATTTTTTTTCTTGCTCTCCCTTAGCAGCGGGAAAGGAGTTTATCTATCTGCCAAGCTTTGTTAGATTTTCTCCAACCCAATCCACATAAATTGCACGTACCATTGGTATAGTACTATTACTATATGTTAGTGATAATATAGTAATTAATATACTAATGTTTATTAGTATTACTAATATATTTATTAAAATAAATATGTTGAGAATTTATTAAGCCATAAAATATAATTAATATATATTTTATATTTAAAACAAATGATCAGATAAATATTCATGTTTAAGATTAAAATTTTATGTTACAAATTATAATATAACATTATTTCATATATATAATTATAATTCATAAATATTATATATAATATTAAGAATTAATTAAAAATATATAACTATGCAAACCGATCTATTCCGGTCTGGTCCAAGAAAATATAAAATCGAGAATGGAACCGTTATGATCGATTTTTAAAATGGATGAACTGGTCCCGAACCGAACCGGGAACCAACCAGTCCGGACTGATTTTTCGGTTCTCTAATTTTTTTTACAACCCTAATTCTAATCGTCTTTGTCCGTCCGAGCAGCAACGCGAGCACCCATTCAATCGTGGGACACGGTAAACCATCATGCACGATCATCCAGAATATTTACCTTCCGCATAGTAAGTAACTCTCCAGTACGGGCTTTGAATTTCTAACATGAAATTATCTCTAACTTTGTTGCAGTGTAGTTGTGTTTGAGAAGAGCCTTGGGCCCAGGAAAGTGTTGGGAATATTTGACATAGTTGTTGTCAGAATTTGGGTCGAGGGTCGGATAGGGGATGGGAAACTCGTGTAGTTGGGGTTTGTGAAACTGTGGATTCATGACTGTTGTGTTGTTGTGTATGATTGTTGTGTGCTATGCCATAACATCCAATAAACTGCCTGTCATGCATTTGCATATTACTGTTATTGATATTCTGCCAGGATTTATTCAATTGTGCCATGTTATATGCTATGCTGATAAAATTGAAAATTGGATTTTCATGTCTTGGTAATATTTCTGTGGGTGTATGCATATCATGACCCCAAGCCGAGATAAGATATTTTCTCGGTAGAGCTCTTTTGGTCACTCGGGAGCTTAATAAACTAAGTGACATCCCCTAAATTGTTGTCATATGAGACGATAATGCTCTCGTACCAACTTCGTGGCCTCTTCGCTGGCGAGGACTAGAGGGTGCCTAGTCATATACGCACTAAGCACAGAGCTGGACATCGCTTGTTACAAAGTCACATGCACGGTCATTATCTGTGGTGTGACGAAGGGAACTAGTGTGTGGACATGGTCCTTAGGGGAGACCATGATGCATGCGTGATAAATGTATGTGTTTTTTTGGTACAAAGGAGTTTTTCGCATGAGTGGTTCTAATAAATGCATTTTGGGGATGTTGTAAAAATGGACATTTTCGGGGTTTTTTTCTTCCATGACTATTGTGCATTTTTTGTTTGTATAATTTCATGCTTGAATCTTTTAGTTGTTGCTCTGCTAATTTATTTGTTGTGATTGTGAAATCTCATTATTGTATTCCTACCTACGGTTCCACTTTATGGAATTGTAGACTTTGATGTAGAGGAGGGGGTATGAGCAGGAGGGACCAGCCCCACCTAAGGAGTGATGGCTTGGGACTTTACCCATTATTTGTTATTGGGCCTTTGTATTCATTTCCTTTATTTCAGTCAGATGATTGTATTAACCTCTTGGAGGACTTTGTTTCGGGTTGTATTGCTTTTAAAAATAATAAAAAAAAACTTTGCTTAACCAAGTAGGAAAACACTTAGTCACAAGCCGAGTGCATGGTTTAGGATTTGGTTACTCTAAGCATTTGGGTTTTTGGTTTGCATCACTTGGTATAGGATTTCATTAGGGTTTGGTTGGATGGAATAGTGAATGGTGTAAGAGACATGATGACAAGACTTGATTTATATTCTATCACTTACACACTTGTACTCCTCTTAACAAGTGTCCATAGGATCTCCAAGTTGATGGTTAGGATTGTGTCATGTGTCCAAAAATAGGTTTCTAGTAATTTTAGGCTGATTTAGACATCCTACATGGTGATTTGACAGCTTATTGAAATAGATGTCACATGGCAGTCTCCTGAAGGGTTACTATTCACTCAAAAATTTTGAAACTTTTTATTGTATCATGAAATTCTAAATATTCATATAAGTCTAATAGGGCTATTCCTTTCCTAAATGTCTCAATTAAATAAAAATTTGTCTACATAGTGGATTGGGATCCGAATATGCTAACTAATTAAAGTTTAATTGATTGCTCAATTCATGAAACTTTTGGGATTTCATGGCATTTCTAAGCTCTAAAAAAATTCTTCAATCAAATTTCTTTTCGTTCATTACAATTGGCACGCGCACACACATACACACACTTAAAACTTCATAACATCATCGGACTAGGCAATCTCAACTTGAAGATTGTCAATCAACGACCGGCCATTAGTTCAATAAATACTCATTGCTTGAGGTATGTTATCTCCTGTAACGATGCTTAAAAATGTGAATATGATGATCATGCATTATACATTTTCATTTAGTTTATAGCTCTTACGTCACTAATGGTAACTGGGTGAGTGATTTTATTTCTTGGATTTTGCAAGTTTGTGTTTGGATTTTCAAGACTATTTATGTGATGTTACGGCTTTTACCTTGCATTCCAACACATTATTATAGAACTTTGCTTGTTTTAACAAAGAGGGTGTGTGAGTGATTCACATCCTTAAGTCGGGATGGGGTATTATCTTGGTGGAGCTCCCTGATCACTTAGGAATGTTTAAAAATGGAGTGACTTCCCTTGGCTGGGCTATCAACGTGCTCAGGCAAGGTTGTAACGATCTTGGGTCGAGTGGTTGCCCCTGAGTTGGAGGATAGAAAACTCTTTTGGTGAAGGATGGTCACACGAAGTCATAAGAGGTTCTTGAGACAAAGTCACATGGGCTGCCATTACCCCTAGTGGGGCGAAGGGAGTCAGGGATTTTGGGGAGGTCGTGGTGCATGTATTAATGCAGAAAGTGCTTTAAGGTGGTATTTATGGATGTCAGAGAACTTGGAGGGTCTCAAATTCACTAGATTTTCATTTAAAGTTGGGCATTTGTTGCTCAGGATCCTTATTGTTTTGAGGTTATATATATGTTGCTAAGGGAATTTTTATGGCTTAAGTTAACTGTTGCTCAGGTTTCTTACTGTTATTAAAGATACTATGTATATTTGTTGCTTGAGTTCCTTATTGTTTTTAAAGATGAATGTATATGTTGCTCGGGGTTTTATATTATCCTAAGTTAATGCATCTGTTTTGCTTTAGGTTCTTGTCACTGTAATTTATACATGGTTGCTCGGGAATTTTTACGTGTTATATATGTATAATAACTATCATCGCATGCATTATATGACTTGTCATGGTTTTTAACTTACTGAGATTCTTGTAATCTGTAACACCCCTCCTAAAAAGCTCCTTAGGCCTTGACCTTAGTAACCTTAATCCTAGTTAATTAGAAGTTGAGCTATTTGAGAAGAACATTTTTGGATATTTGAGTTGGCAAGAGGACCGTATACTTTGGGTTTAGTAGAATTATTAGAAGATTCTATGCAATATTTATTTTGAGGAAAAAAAAATTGGAGCTTGATTGGTTTAGTAATATTATTTTAGAGATTTTTTAGTTATTTATTAATTTTAAGGATAAATGCTAAGAGGCCAATGGAAGAATAACACACTGCATGTTGATGGGCTAAGCAATTGGGTTAAATGTTGGGTGGATTCAAAGAAGCCCAAGAGTGGTTTAATAAGTGCCCTAGGTTACTAAGATGAGATGAGCCAATGATAGACACAAAGACCTTTGGCCTAACTTGGGAGAAATAAGACTTTATGCCCTTCTTTATGGACATAAGGCTTTAGAGCCCTAGTTCACTAAAAATAAGATGGGCTAAGAATAGGTACCATAAGCCCTAAACCAATTTGGGAGTTCTAAGAATATAGGCCTTTCTTGAAGAACCATAGAAATTGGGCCCCTTAAAGCATTGGCAATGGTCCATTACCAAATCCAAATTTTGACTAGAATTTGAGGTTTTGGCTATAGCCAAAACTTTTGGAGAGGTTAATCCACATTGGACTAGCAATCCTAAAGTCAAAACAGTAATATAATATTATATAGTTTAATAAAATTTTAAAAAAATAATATTTTGTAAATACACTTGTATTTAATATTTAATATTTTGCATTAATATTAAAATTTAATATTAAAAGGGAGAGGTAGTTGGATTGGAAAATCATAAAATATTGATTTAGTTTTTCTTTTGTGACTCTCCAAATATGACTAGGGGTTCTAAATTATTGTATCTCAAGGTTCCACAAATATCTCTTTGGCTAGTCCAATGCAAGAGTTTTAACTAAGAAAAAACTAAAATTTGGACTTGGACTTGGCAATGGCCTAGCCATTACCAATACTCTAATGGGTAAAAAGCTATTGATCCTAATTTAGTAAGAGTGAAGACCTTTCGCCCAACCTTAGAAAGACTTGTCATTTTGACCCCAACCTAGTATGCCTTTGAGGCCTTAGATAAGCTCTCAAATCTGGACATAAGGTCCACTCAATAACCCACACCAAAATCCCACATCCAATAGACTTACACAAATGGCCCTATAAGCCCATCAAGGCCCAAAAGCCTTGTCTTTCATTTTTACATTTCTAATTGAAGCCCACATACACAATACCATTGGTTTTCCTCAAGCCCAAGAAGTGCCACATGCCTCCTAAGGCTCCCATCTAACCATGGTTAAGCTTCTAACTTGAGTTAAGGTCATTAATCAACTTTTACATGATTAGTGACCTCTAAACCATATCTTAAGCTTAATTTTTCTTCAAGTTATTTTTCACATTTTTTTATCTAAAATTTATTGATTTTATTATTGATTTGCATTATTCATAGTCTAGTTTATAATTTTAATATGGACCCAACAAATGTTAATTGAAGCAAAGCCATGTCAATGCCCAAGTCACCACCAATCGGCACCTAGGTGCACCTTCATGTGCAGTGCACCAAATCAGCCACTAGCCCATGCCTTTTACACCATTTTCTCAAGGAAAATTTCATCATTTACACCCCACCTTAACCCTCCTAGTTTATTTCTAGCATTGGAAGAATTGACTCCAAGAACCAAGCCAAGAAACCCAACCAATTCTATTACAAGCCTAGTTGAAACCAAACCGAGTGGCCCTAGATTTCAATTGAAATTTCTGCACCTATTTTGGTCACTACTCCACTCCACCTCCCTTTTTTTTCCCCCCCTTGGAAGTGCTTCAAAGCACTCGAGAGAAAACTTACCCAATTACCTCCCTAAGACAACCCAACCGATTGGCTCAAAGAGAGACACTCACTTGAAATCACTTGGTTGAACTATCACTTATTTCACCCTTCTTTTTCTACCCAAGCATGATCACTTGGAAGCCACTCATGCCTCGCTTCTTCACCTGAAAAATCCTTCAAATGATGATCATAATTCCCCCTTACAGATTAAGAGGATGGGACAAAAGAGGGATCAAAATTTGGATAGCTTTGAAGGAAACCAAAAATTGTTGGTTATCGCTTGCTTGTCTTGTGGATTTTTATTTCAAAAATCTGAATCAAGCAACCCCTGCACTTATGGACTTATTCTAGCTCTCTTCCATGATGAGTTATGGAACTTTAGACCACTATTGAACTAAACCAAGTGATGTCACCCTTGACATTTTGCACTCAAGCACTCCACCTCCACCACTCACATTCACTTCCTTGTAGCCAAAACCAATGTCCCCCTTGTCTCTCACTCTCCATGAAACCTATAAATACCTCCCTCACTTCTTCCTTTGTCCACACCTCTCCTCCAAACCTTCTCTTGAGTCTTGAGAGTATTTCTCCCCCTTAGTGAGCAATAGAGTGAAACCGAGTGAAGTTCTTGAGACTTCTTGAGTGTTCTTGAATGAAGTTGTGTTGGGAGCTTTCAATGTCACGATTTCTATAAGTAATTTTGCCCTATATTTGGTTAAGTTTTAGAATTACATGTTAGGCTTTAATTTATGGCATGAGAATGAGGTTTTGATTGAGTTTAATTAAGGTTTAGCATGCTAAGTTCAAAACCAGGTTAATGGGGAAGTATTGATTTCATAAATTATTTTGGGTTGAATTTTTAGCTATGGCATGTCTTAGAATAATTTTATATGATTCATAAATGTCTTAGAATGAATTTTGAAGGTTTAATTTTGAAGTTGGAAGCATGTCATAATAGGCTTTAATTCAATCTTGTGTTGATCATCTAGCATGTATCGGTTTTGATTAGTTTTTGCTTAACTTATGGAAGTTTTGATTAATTTACCTAGGCTTGAATAATGTGCATTTTGTTATTGGGATAAGAATGAAAATTCATGATTTAACTAAGTTTTGAAACATCTTTGGGTAAGGAAACCTAGAAACATCATGCATGCTTAATGAATGGATTAGTAAAGATTAAGGTCTTAAAGCCATATTTAAGTGTTGGGATTAACTTGTATTATCTGAGCCTAAGGTCTTAATTTTTCTCTAAGGTTATAATTACTATTGGCATTTGATGAATTTGAGTACACATGCATTCGTAGAGGTTGAATAGTTGAAATCACATCTAGGCCTTAATAAAATGCATACCACGGGTTAAGTGTAATTGGCATAGTTGTACTTTGATTCTTACAATTCTAAGGGCATCGATGATTTTAGAATATAGAAAAATGGGATTTCTAAAGTTTGGTGAATTTTGGGGCCCAAATGCAAATAGTGAAAATTTAGGATCTTAGTAAAAATTTTGCTAAATAGGAGCAGGTTTGTAAATACTGAATCTTTGAACCTTTTGATTATGAACATCTTCCTTAGAGGTTCAAATCCTAACTTGATATAATTTTGATTACATACGCTTCGATTCTCTTAACTTGAAGTTTGTAAGTTAGGTTCTAACTTGCTCTTAGATAATTTATTTATGATTCTTGTATAAATGCCACATTCATATTATAAATGTCATTTTGGGCATGAAACATCATATGATATATCATTGAGCATTTGATTACTTATTTACATGATATGTGAAATTATCACGATTTTAGAACATTACATCTATAAAATGCTATTTTCACATGAAAGTTTGCTATATATGCACATATTATAAAATATATTTTTTAGGCATGGCATGAAAATGAATTTTATCACGACCCCAAAGGCTAGGATGTGGATTTATCCTAGTGGAACTCTTTTATCCACTCTGAAGTGAGTAAAAATGGAGCGGTAACTCCTGGGTTGATAAAGAACCGTCAATGGGTTTTGAATGTTTTAAAGAATGTCGGAGCGAAGTCGTATATGGCACCTAATGCTAGTGGGCGCATACGTTATGATGATATGTTATGATATCAATGCATTGAGAATGAAATCTGCAAACAAAGATGTAGTTTCAACTTGAGTTGTGCTACGGTCCCCAGCAAGTTCTCACGGTGCATATGGGGAACTTTGTTGCTACCATACGTGTGTTAATGATAGATTTAATAATGATGAAATGTTATGTTTTTGAACACAATGAGGTATGAAATATTCTCTTTTGAAATATCATGTTTTTGAAACGAAAAAGTGAAAAATGTTCTCTGAAAGAAATGTGCATTCAAGTTTTTCTGAGAAATGTTGAGGAATTTGGATGAGAGACAAATACGGATTTTTTTTTTCTACATATCATTGCATGCATCTCATGTTTATCATTAATCGTGCATATCTTATCTCTGTACAAGTTGGTTATTTAACTTACTAGAATTTCAAGTAGATCTTACCCTTATGGACCCACTATCATTCCTCTCGAAATGATAAAAGTTTTGTAAAGACCGGTAGAGGACGAACAGGATGGACCACTGGATACAGATGTAACAGAGACTTGGAGCATCAAGACATGCAACATAAGGTTACATATCTCTGTTCATGACAGTTAATATGCAATACATCCTAATATGTAACTAACCGTATGCAATAATCGTACAAGAAAATAGGGTGACTTATAAAAATTTATGCCAAAATGACTAAACATTCCAATAATATTAATAACCATAAGTTCAAACTTAAGGATATCATTTCTTTAATACAAAATACTTAATCCAAGTTTTATAGTGAGATCAACTCTTTCATATGCTTAAGGTTTGGCTCTTCCCAAGCGAAGGTTTTGGGGCGTCACATAATCTCTTTATGCTAGTTCCACTATGGTTCCACTCTTAGAAATTGTAGACTTTATTCCAGACTTGGGCGAGGAGGGTGCCTATGAGTAGGATGACCCAATGCATCTCGAGGATTGAGAAAGGGGTTTGTCCCCATTTCGGCCATTATGTTTATATGTCTTTATTTCTGCCTTTGGTTTTTTTGTTTTTGGTTTTTTTTTGTTGGGATCGAGTGGAGATCTAAAGACAAACTAAATGCAGAGAAAATAATAATATAAGCAAATCAGAGTCAAAATAGAAAAGAAAATATACAATCACTCAAAGACAACAGGATTTATATAGTTCGGCTTGAGCAATAGCCTACATCCACTGGCAGAGTCGATCTCAAGGAATTCACTATCACAAGATGGAGTACAAGAGAGGTATTACAAATCACTCATCAATCCCAAAAGCCCCAATGGGCCAATACACCCAATGACCTATCAAAATCTCATAAAAGGAGTTCTCTCTCTTTCTGGCCTTTCTCCTCTCCAAAAATACGTTTATATATAAAACAACATAGGGATTAGATTTTTTGAATATTCGCTCCAGCAGATGTCGAGCGAACAATCTGTCTAAGTTCGCCTGAGCGGACTGTCGAACGGATGTCGAGCATACAATCTGTCTAAAGTTCACTCGAGCTAAGGTTGAGCCAAAGTTTGCTTGAGCCACATTCAAGCCAAGTATGATATGAACCCGTGGGAATGGTGTGACGCCCCGACTCCCACGTACAAAAATTCTCGAGAATCGTAACGTCAGGATGATGACGACACGGTCACGCATCCCAACGACAAGTGCCAAGTGTGTGCAACAAATAAACAGTGCACAATAAATATGCAGCAGATAATAATAAATAAGTCACTAGTACCAGAATTTTAGTTTAATACAAATATCCCAAATACAAACCTTTTAAAACAAAAGCCAAAGTCTCATAAAATAATACAAGGCTGAAAATATAAACATAACACGAGTGATCCTAGATCACTCCTCCAGCGGAGCCAAATCCTCAGGCTCGGCATCTACATCATCAACAAAATCTGCAGTACCATTAAATGGTACCACAGGTAAGTTATAACCCAGCCAATCTTGAGATAAAAACACATTTAATGCAACCAACCATGAATGCATATGATGCAATATGCCTGGAATCTAACACACGCCAAAATCCCATTTGGCCCAAAATATTTCCATCAAAACATTTCCACAATTTTTTCCAGAAAATGGCCTAAAGCAAATATCCATCATTTTCCCTAAAAATGACTCACACAAAACATATCCAACACACGCAATTTTTTCAGAAAACAACCATTTTTCCATTAACCCATATGCAACATGGTCTCCCTTAGGGACCATCCGCACGTCCTGGCTGCGTAACGAGCGATGCCCAGTTCTACACCCAGTGCGTTCATGGCCAGGCATCCTCTAGCCCCCGCCAGCAGAAGGGTCACGGAGTCGGCACGTAACTCGTCCGATCCCGTTGTCACCCAGCGACAACCCAGGGGACGTCACTCAGTATATTCTGCTCCCGAGTGACTAGAGGAGCTCTACCCAGATAATGCCCCATCTCGGCTTGGGGTCGTGATACACACGCACCCAAAAATCTATTCCACACATGAAAACTCAGTTTTCAAAATATCCACATGATCATGAATGTAATTACACGAAAACCCAATTTTCAATTTACAAATATGAACATGCGTGCATATGCAAAGAATCAGACATAACCTCAAAATCCAACAACCAACCAAAACACAATATAACCAATCACACAAATACTCCGTCCTCAAATCCATCCACCCCCGAACTCCTCGGACTCAGTCCAGAACCAACCAGAACACAGTGAAATCAGTTAGTGTAAAAATATATTTAAATCTCAAAAGATTGTTTAGGAAATACTTACAACACTATAAAGTAATTTTAGGAGGATCACGGAGGTGCAAAAGGCTGCTGGAAGGTAATGTAACAGTAAACATTGTGGCTGAAATATACAGAAAATCCAAATTTAAACGGGGTCAAACGAAAGCTAGGGAACGGTAGGGTAGGGCCTATGGAAGGTGGTGAAACTAGTGGAAGCGACGGTTGGTCGTGGGTGGCGGCCGAAATGGCGGTGGAAGGCCAAAACGAAGTTGAGCTCGTGGAGGTGGCTCCGACGACGGATCGGAGCCGAAATTGAGTGGGTTAGGATGGTAAGAGGCTGGTGAAGGAGTGGTGAAAAGATGGCCGCCAATGGTGGCCGGACGGCGGCGGAATGGGAGGAGAAAGGTCGCGGCTTCGAACTGCTCGTGGAGGCTAACGCCAGCGAGGTAGGGGCTGAGATTGGAGGGGTTGGGTCGCCTGCGGCTGGGGAGTCGATTGGTGTCGGCGGTGAGGGCCACGGACTGCTAGCAGCGGTGGGCTGAAGGTGAAGGCCGAACGGCGTGGGGGAAAGGAGAGAGAGACGTCGAGCGGGAGAGAGGAGAAATAAGGAGGAAGAAAAGAAAGAAAGGAAAAAGAAGAAGAAAAGAAAATATAGGGAAAAGAAATAAGATCCAATTCTCACAACTTTTGGATCACAACTGATCCTCAAAATAACTATTTTTAAAACAGTAAATTAAATAAATCAATTTAAACTCAAAACTAGTTAAAGTAAAATATTAAACTCCAACAATAAGATTCTTTAAAATAAAAAGTAATTAAATTGTAAAATACTAATTAAAATTATGAAAGCACATTAAAATAATTTCTGATTTAAATAATTGTAAAATAATCTCGCGAAAACACGTTAAATTAAATTAAAAGGCTCAAAATCAAATATTTAATTAAAAAGCCATTCAATAAAAAGCACGTAAAAATCGGGGTGTCACAAATGGAATCCCTTGAATCCAAAATTAAATTGAAAACTCACATAAGAAAGCCAAACTCAAGTCAATGGATGGAAAATCTAGACCCGATGAGAACTTGTTTCAAGAATCTAGATTATATTAAAATCTAGACCCGTTGAATAACCCGTCTCAAAATCCTAGATTATATAGAGGAACGCGACAAATGTTGTGATTTTACCTTTGATAAGTTCAAAAGTTTAATCAAGAACAAGAGGAGTAAACTCAACTCACAGTGAAAATTCAATATTGTCTCCTTGATCTTCTTGGCTCTTGACCTTGTAATTGGCCCATCTAGAACTTGCAAAAGATCTTTAAGATTAGGTTCATATTGGTGCCCATCATTCCCCCCTCTCCTCAAAAGAATTCGACCTCGAATCCCCACCTACATTAAAGGAAAAAAGGGTTAGTGACATTGAAAATATCAAAGACATTATACTTACTTGGAAGATCCACTTCATATGCATTATCATTCATTTGTTCAAGAATTTGGAAGAGTCCATCCAAGCTACTCCTGTCATCAATAGGCAAAGACATTAAATCTAAAGGAGTAAATGGATTAAGTCTATAAAAAATTTCAAAATGTGAAAATTTAGTAGTAGCATGAACACTCCAGTTATATGTGAACTCAATGAATGGTAAACAATACTCTCACAAATGTTCATAAAATATATCTAAAGTCTTTCTTGCACCAAAATGACCCATCCAATTATATGCAAACTCAATGAATGGCAAATGATACTCCTGCAAACATTCATGCAATAAGTCAATAAATGGCAAATGATACTCACACAAACGTTTATGCAATACATCTAAAATCTTTTTTATCCCAAAATGACCACTCCAATTATATGCAAACTCAATGAAAGACAAATGATACTCCCGCAAACGTTCATACAACAAGTTAATGAATGGCAAATGATACTCCAACAAACGTTCATGCAACATGTCTAAAATTTTCTTTATACCAAAATGATCCATCAAATCAAATCCATGCATAAGTAACTCACGCATAAGACTAGTAGGCTTATAAATTTTATTTTCTTTAAACAAATACCAATCTAGTCAATAGGACTTACCAAACGATACCTTCTCACATGCTCTATACACACTAGCAAAGTCATTATCATTAGCATGCAGTTCCTTATCATATTCAAATCTCAATAACTTTGCATCTAAAATGAAGACAAAGACATATTTTTTTGCTAAAGCATCAACCACAAAATTTTTCTTACCTTGTGTGTACTTGATTACACGAGAAAATGTCTCAATGAATTGCACCCACTTGGCATGCATTTTATTCAACTTACCTTATCCCTTCAAGTGCGTCAAGAACTCATGTTCTTCAAAGAGAGGTCGGGTAGGGATTGTCACACCTGTCACAAAATCAATATAAAACTCTATCTCTCTAATAGGTGGCAATCCACTAAACACACCGCTAGGAATCATGGCCTCACATCCCTGCAACAAAGAAACAACAATACTAGGCAAAGAGTCGTTAAATTCGTTAGTATAAAAGCTTGCTTTAGCTTAAAAACTCACTTTTGTTTCTCCATTTCTCTTTGCAATCTCTCTTTCTTTTTCCTCTCGTGGCTCATTTACTTTTTCTTGACTTTCAGCCACCTCTCTATTTTTTTTTTCACTCTCTTTTTTCCTCTTACACTGTAACAGCCGCTAAAAATTCAATGATGGAATTTCTATTATCTTTAGGAACCGTAGTAAATCATATATGGTTGGAATCCAACTAAGAACCCATAAACGTGTTAGAAACCAAAAATCCTATATGGTTTTATCCAAAACCTTATTGAATCAGTTTCTAGCATCGTGTTTAATCGCTTAATTAAATTATTTTCATATGCTATTAATCTTTTAAATTTGTGTTAGAACATCATTATCCAACTTAGTTAACCTTGGATATTTGATTGGGCCAGTAGAAATCAGATTTGGGCTTGATAGCAACCCAAACCCTCTTAAAACCCATGAATTTAGGCCCTTTCGGTTTAAGCCCATTAAGGCCCACGAAATTAGCCACCTTAGCAATGATTTTATCTATAATATTTCACCCTCCACTTACCTTATTAGATTTATTCAAGAGCACTTAAAATGTTCTTGAAGTGGATGACTAAGTGGACACCCCACTCTTTCAATTATAGACTCCACCTTGAAAACAAAATAATATCTTGTATATTTTAGTGGAAGAAAAGATCATTACTCAAGCTCCATTACAGACCTATCATCTTCTAAAACTTGTATAAATAGCCCTCTACCCCTTCCAACGAAAATCATCCCTCCTTTACACTTTGCTTTGTTAGAATACAAAAAAATACTCTCGGGCAGTTTTTATGAACTCTTTTGCACGCCTTATTTGAAGCTCTTGTAAGTATTTTCTCATAAACTTTCCTTCATGAAAGTTGTTTATTTTTTAGTCTATTTTACGTGTATATCTTATTTGTTCCATTTGGAGATCATTTGGTCAGTCAAAAGTTGTTTAAAACCCAGAAAGGTCATTCTGGACGATAACCAGAGAGTATGTCATATTTTGGAGTTTTTAACAAAGTTAATGGATTGATCTTGATCCGAAATTATTATGGAGTATTGTTAACATAGGTATATGATTATTGGTTGAGGATTTGTTGCATGATTAAAAGTTTTGGTGAAAGATTTTCTTAGATTTAGAAACTTCAAATCTGGAAGAGGAAAAACAGTTTCTGTTTTGAGAAAGTTTAAATCTTTTATGGTCTAATCTTATTGCAATGACTTTGATATTTTTATTTGAGGATCCTAAGCTTCTTATGTACATGATATAATGTTGCTTTGAAGATATTTGATATTAGTTTCAAAGATATGAAATTTTTATGTAAGGAGATATTCGAATAGGCCAAGTGATGATGTTCTTGGCTAAATTAATGTTTTGGTTGATTTTTAACCATGTGATCTTGAGTTTAAAGCTTAGATCTATTTTAGGACACCTTTTTAAACCATGTGATGTTTTGGTTTGAAGATCACATCTTTATAAGTCATAGATCAAGAGGTTGATCAAAACAAGTTAGAAACAAAAATCAAGGGAAATGGCCTATATAAGTTTCGGTTTTTATAGAATTTTAATAGTTGTGTTTAGTTTTAAATTTTTCTGAATTCATATTTAAGTTCAGAATAAAATCTACATGAGATATATAAATTTTGGTGATTTTTGGAGTTAGGATACAAAATCCTTAAGTTAGGGATATAATAGTCTTTTTCCACATGTAGAGGGTGAATTAATAATTTTACTCTTAAATTGATATTTTTCTATATTTCTAATTATTAGTGATTAAGTTATAACATTTAAAAATCACTACTTTCAGTCTCTCGTGATCGCACTTGAGTTTTGCCTAGAAACGCGAAGACAGAGGTAAGTTAGCTTTTAACTTACTAGCAGTTTACTATGTATGGGTGATAAGTAAATGAACTACAATATACGTATGTATGTTATTATATGTGCTATGCCAAATCATTACATGTTTATATGTTACACATAATTTATTCTGTCATGAATTATTCATCTGTTACACAAGATATTCTGTCATATATTTCTATACATTGCAAGTAGCGTGAATACATACAATCTAAGGAGATTCTGTCTAAGGAGATTGGAAATTCCTAAGTGTGTCCATCGTGACCCTCCAATCTTTCCTGGGAATCTAGAAGTTCTGTCTAGGAAAGATTGATCTTTCCTGGGAACTTACTTAGTGAGTACTATTCATTTCTACGATAAAAATTCATCAAGATATTATCAGAAAAAAAAAAAAATGGAATGTCATGTATGTCATGTAATGTATATTCACTGTTGCAAGCATGTTATGTTAAAAATGTAATGTTGTGTTACATCAGGGCTTTTGTCCTTTCATATTCAAGTCACATTCTGTTTCTAATACAGTTTATGTATTTCAAGAACAATCATGTTAAGTTATTCATGTCAATCACGATCCTAAGTACTAGGATGGGAAAATATCCTAGTAAAACTCCTTTGTTCACGCTGGAGTGTCTAAATAGGTGTGAAATTCCCTGGGTTGACGAAGTATAGTCAACAGGTTGCGAATGGGACCTAACTAGCTGGTCACCGGAGCGCACCAGGCACTAACGCCGATGGAGCCACATTTTATTTTAATAAGTCATGGGGCCACAACAACTGTGGAGCATGAAGTATGGGGTCACAGCAATTGTGGCACATACACTACGTGAGACACAGCAATTGTGACACGTAGAATACATGGGGCCACAACAATTGTGGAGTATGTATTAACGCACTCACAGCTGGTGTAGATACCTGTGTTGTGATGCGGTAATCGGCAGGGACACATGGCTCTAGGGGACCCATGTAGCACCCATATGTTATGTTAATCAAGTTAAATGAAAAAGAATTCAAACTCATGTTATGTTCAAGTTCATGTTCATGTTATGTTTCAAGTCTATGTCAAGTTAAGTCAAGTAAGATCAAGTCCATGACAATGTTATGTTTCAAGTTCATGTCACGTTAAGTTAAGTCAGATCAAGTCTATTACAAGTAAGTGAAGTTCAGTTCATTCATGTTCATGTTATGTTTCAAGTTTAAGTTATGCCATATGTCATGATTACTTACGATTTTGATTATGTACTTATGATTTTACTGTCATGCATGCATTATTAACCTGTGTGTATGTTTTATGTTAACTTGCTGAGATTTGTAATCAAATCTCACTATGGTAGTCCCAACTACCATTCCCCCCGAATGGTAGATTTTGTTACAGGATCTAAAGAAGAACTGGGAAACAGCCAACTGGACACGGTCGATTAAGCGACAGTGCGGCTTCAAGGTTAATATAGTAGTTAACTTAAAATTACTATATGTACTATGAAGTTACATCTTCAGTACTCATTTGATCACAATCATTGTGGACTAGTATTGTGATCTCCGATGTTTAGTATGCCTTTATGTATAAAGTATATTTTAAGCATTTTGGGATATTTGAATTTGGTGCATAGTATTGCTAAAGAAAAAAAAATTATCCGCTGCGAATATTGCATAATGCTAGATGTATGTTAAGAACATTGCATCTTATATGTCATGAACGGAGATACGTAACCTTGTGTTGCATGTCTCGAAGCTTCAAATGTCCGTCCAATCCCAAGCGGAATTTGGGGGCGTCACAGGTGGTTTCAGAGCAATACGTCTCTGGGTTATAAATCCACATGTCCTTAGGAAATGCACCAAATATTAGGCTTGAAATTTTAGTCTTCATTAGGCTTGAATTTCTATTAGTGTGAGAGGTAGTACATGATTGTAATACATGTACTCGTGTGTTTTAGGAATCAACACATGAATCCCGGTAGAATACCTCAGAACCCTGAAGGAGACAACAATCAAGAGAATCAGAATTTACCGATGGATGGAGGATTAGCTGAAGCTGTACGTATGCTAACTGACGTACTTAGAAATCAGCAACAGCAGCAAGCGCTGATACCCAGACCCGAAATTAGGGGTTGTCTGTACGAGAAGTTTTTACTTTACCGTTACCCGAATTTTTTTGGTAATGAAGGGCCACTGAGAGCTGAGAAATGGATTATGGATCTTGAGAGGACCTACGAGATCTGTGGATGTACTGAAGATCAGAAAGTTCTTTATGCTGGATACCTATTCCAAGGAGAAGCTGGAATATGGTGGGATACACGTAGGCAGCTTCTAATTAGAGAACTAGGAAGTCTCGCTACATTATCATGGGAGAGATTTAAGGAAGAGTTCGACAATAGATTCTTTCCGGATTCGGTCAAACAGTTGAAAGCGCAGGAGTTTGCAACATTAACTCAAGGCAGTTTGACTGTAGAAGAGTACGCTGCTAAGTTTATGGCGTTAGGAAGGTTTGCACCACACTTAATCTCTACTCAAAAGATGCAGGCGCAGAAGTTTCAAGCAGGACTTCAGCCAAGGATCCGTAGTCAAGTAGCTTGCCTAAGGATAGAAAATTTTCAGGAGTTGGTGAATGTGGCCGCAATCGCAGAGGCTGAGCAGAGAGGTCTGGCAATCCACATCAATTCCGAACGAAAGAGGACCATGCCATTTACTGCAAGCGGTAGTAACGAGAAGAAGAGGTCTTTTTCCAGCCCAGTAAAAGGCAAGGGAATAATGACAGGAGGACAAATGCCATCTTCTTATCCGTTATGCCCTAAGTGTGGAAAGCGTCATACTGGAGAATGTCGCCTCGGTTTTGGAGTTTGTTATCGATGCGGGAAACCTGGACATTTGATCAAAAACTGTCCCAATGCTGCACAAAGTAGTGGAGCTAGTGATCACAAACCAAGGCCCCACATCCCAGCGCGCGTGTATGCTGTAACCCCAGGTGATATCGACGCTGACGCAACAGAAGCTGAGGAAGCTGGCGTCATCACTGGTATTTTCCTTTAAGAATTTATGCTTTATTATTAAATTCGAGTATTTTAATTTTTTTTATTAATTGTATCGCATTATATTCATTTTGGATAGGAAACGTTAATTTGTTAAGATTCACGGCTTGTGCGCTTTTCGATTCGGGCGCATCACAGTCTTTTGTATCTACGGCATTTGCACGGTTGTGTAGTTTACAAACGGAACTATTATCTAGACCGGTTGTAGTGTTAATTCCTGACGGGAATACAGTAACTTGTACCCGTTTAGTTAAAGATTGTCCTGTAGAGTTGAAAGGAAGGACGTTGAAAGCCGACTTATTAGTATTCAGTCAAATGGAGTTTGACTTAATTTTGGGGATGGACTGGCTTTTCAAGCACTACGCTAAGATAGATTGTAGGAAACGGAAAGTCGTGTTTGAACCCCCAAATGAAAACATGATGAGTTACTCAGGTGCATCGGTTAAAGCCTCTCCGCTTGTGATTTCGGCTTTACAAGCCAGGAAATATATCAAGGATGGAGCCTCAGCTTTTCTATTGATGACTGTAGAGAAGACTGTCGAGAATATAGGAATCCAAGGGATATCCGTAGTTGAAGACTTTCCTGAAATTTTTCCCGACAAAATACATGGTTTACCACCAGATAGAGAAGTAGAATTCAAGATAGAGTTGGAACCCGCAATAGCTCCGACACACAAGGCGCCGTATCGTATGGCCCCTACCGAATTAAAGGAGCTTAAGATGCAGTTGGAGGAACTTTTGGAAAAAGGTTTTATTCGCCCCAGTTCTTCGCCATGGGGAGCACCTGTGCTATTCGTGAAAAAGAAAGATGGATCTATGAGGATGTGCATAGATTATAGAGAGTTGAATAAGGTGACGATTAAGAATAAGTATCCGTTACCCAGAATCGATGATTTGTTGGATCAACTACAAGGATCAACAGTGTTTTCAAAGATCGACCTGAGATCCGGATATCATCAACTGAAAGTCAAGGAACAAGATGTGCCGAAAACTGCCTTTAGGATAAGGTACGGCCATTTCGAGTTTTTGGTGATGCCTTTTGGGTTAACCAATGCTCCAGCCGCATTCATGGACATGATGAACAAAATATTCAGGCCCTATCTGGATAGTTTTGTGGTCGTATTCATTGATGACATCCTAATTTACTCGAAGAACAAGGAGGAACATAGAAATCATCTAAGTATGGCTTTGACTATACTTAAGGATCATAAGCTTTATGCCAAACTTAGTAAGTGCGAGTTCTGGCTAGAAGAAGTGAAGTTTTTAGGTCACGTGATCTCTAGTGGAGGAGTAGCAGTGGACCCAAGCAAGATTGAAGCTGTAACAAACTGGCAGAGACCGACTAGTGTGCATGAGATTCGAAGCTTCCTAGGACTGGCTGGTTACTATAGGAGGTTTGTGGAAGGATTCTCCAGTTTGTCTGGACCACTCACCGCCTTGACTAAGAAGAATGTGAAGTTCGCTTGGAGCGATAAGTGCGAAATAAGTTTTCTTGAGTTGAAGAAAAGACTTACGACTGCACCGGTACTTGTACTACCAGAGCCTCTTAAACCTTTTGTAGTGTATAGCGACGCATCTAAAGCAGGACTTGGATGTGTGCTAATGCAAGAAGGTAAAGTAATTTCTTACGCTTCACGTCAACTGAAGAATCATGAACAGAATTATCCTACTCATGATTTGGAGTTAGCTGCAGTAGTTTTTGCTCTTAAAATTTGGAGACACTACTTGTACGGCGAGAAGTGTGAAGTTTTCACGGATCACAAAAGCCTCAAGTATCTGTTTGAGCAAAAGAACCTTAACATGAGGCAGAGGAGATGGTTGGAATTAATCAGCGACTATCAGTGCGACATCAAGTACCATCCTGGAAAGGCCAACGTAGTAGCTGATGCTTTAAGTCGCAAGAGTAGATCTGAAATTTCATCTGTTCCATCGTCAGAAGTGAATTCCCTCTTATCCAGTATGAGGAAATTGCTAATCGGGAATCGTAGTCAAGAAATTGTGCTAACCGCAATCCAAGAGTTCATTCCATTGGATTGGGAAGATCTGAAAGACCAACAAAAGAAAGACAGTAAACTTGCAGAAGTCGTTAGGAAAATCGAGAAGTCAAAAGGACCAATGGACTTTAGTCTCAAAGAGGATGGGACTTTGTATTATAAGAATCGAAAGATCATCCCAGCAAACCAAGAGTTAAAGGAAAAGGTGCTGAAAGAAGCTCATAACACACCGTACACTGCTCATCCCGGTAGTACAAAGATGTATCAAGATTTGAAGCAACATTTCTGGTGGGAAGGAATGAAGAAGGACGTAGCTGAGTTTGTGAACAAGTGTTATGTCTACAGATTAGTTAAAGCAGAACACCAAAAGCCAGCAGGTGAATTGCAGTCACTGCCAATCCCGGAATGGAAATGGGAGGATATCTCGATGGATTTTGTAGTAAGTTTTCCAAAGAGCTCAACTGGAAATAATACTATCTGGGTGATAGTTGATCGCTTGACGAAAAGTGCTCATTTCATACCCATCAAGAATACGGATTCTCTAGAAAGATTGACGAGAATTTACATAGCAGAGATTGTCAGATTGCATGGAGTGCCGAAGACGATTGTGTCAGATAGAGACTCTCGTTTTACGTCACGATTCTGGCAAAGCTTACAAGATTCGATGGGTTCTCATTTGAAGTTCAGTAGTGCGTACCATCCACAAACAGACGGGCAAACAGAAAGGACGATTCAAACTCTGGAAGATATGCTAAGAGCCTGTGTTTTAGGTCATGAAGGAAATTGGGAGAAGCAACTACCTCTAGTAGAGTTTGCTTACAACAATAGTTTTCAAGCCACCATTCAAATGGCACCATATGAAGCCTTGTATGGTAGAAAGTGTAGATCGCCATTATATTGGGACGAAGTAGGAGAAAGTAAAGTGATTGGACCAGAAGTCTTACAAGAGATAAAGGACCAAGTCCACTTAATTAAAGAAAGGATGAAAACAGCACAAGATCGACAGAAGAGCTATGCTGACAACCGAAGGAGGAGTATAAGTTTTGAAGTTGGTGAATGGGTCTATGTGAAGGTATCTCCAATGAGAGGAGTAAGTCGTTTCGGAATAAAAGGAAAATTAAGTCCAAGATACGTTGGACCCTATGAAATAGTAGAGAAAGTGGGAGCAGTTGCGTATCGTCTGGAGTTGCCAAATGAGTTCCATGGAATCCATAATGTATTTCACGTATCCTCTTTGAAGAAGAGTTTTGGGAATCAGATACCAGCAGTGGTGGATCCCGATAGTGTACCTTTACAATCCAACTTGACCTATGAGGAGAAGCCAGTACAGATCCTTGATCGAAAGGATAAAGAGTTGCGGAACCGCAAAATTCCATTGGTTAAAGTACTTTGGAGAAATCATAATGTTCAAGAGGCAACTTGGGAGAAGGAAGTTGATATGCGAGCCAAGTACCCTCAGTTATTTGACACCTAATCCAGTTTTGTTTGGTTCATTTAGTATGAGGCTGAATTTATCAGATGTTGTATTTCCTTGGTTAGATATCAATAAAGTATATGTTTCCATTCTAGAGTTCCATAAACCTTCTTTTGTGTACCATGCAAATGGACGTTGGTGCACCAACACCAAAACCAATCAATGATGATTCATCTAGTAATAGACAATGGTTTGGCATGCAACATCTTCTTTGTAACTTGTTGGGTGTTACTTGCATTGATTTCGAGTACGAAATCTTTTTTTTAGGAAGGGAGTATGTAACAGCCGCTAAAAATTCAATGATGGAATTTCTATTATCTTTAGGAACCGTAGTAAATCCTATATGGTTGGAATCCAACTAAGAACCCATAAACGTGTTAGAAACCAAAAATCCTATATGGTTTTATCCAAAACCTTATTGAATCAGTTTCTAGCATCGTGTTTAATCGCTTAATTAAATTATTTTCATATGCTATTAATCTTTTAAATTTGTGTTAGAACATCATTATCCAACTTAGTTAACCTTGGATATTTGATTGGGCCAGTAGAAATCAGATTTGGGCTTGATAGCAACCCAAACCCTCTTAAAACCCATGAATTTAGGCCCTTTCGGTTTAAGCCCATTAAGGCCCACGAAATTAGCTACCTTAGCAATGATTTTATCTATAATATTTCACCCTCCACTTACCTTATTAGATTTATTCAAGAGCACTTAAAATGTTCTTGAAGTGGATGACTAAGTGGACACCCCACTCTTTCAATTATAGACTCCACCTTGAAAACAAAATAATATCTTGTATATTTTAGTGGAAGAAAAGATCATTACTCAAGCTCCATTACAGACCTATCATCTTCTAAAACTTGTATAAATAGCCCTCTACCCCTTCCAACGAAAATCATCCCTCCTTTACACTTTGCTTTGTTAGAATACAAAAAAATACTCTCGGGTAGTTTTTATGAACTCTTTTGCACGCCTTATTTGAAGCTCTTGTATGTATTTTCTCATAAACTTTCCTTCATGAAAGTTGTTTATTTTTTAGTCTAGTTTACGTGGATATCTTATTTGTTCCATTTGGAGATCATTTGGTCAGTCAAAAGTTGTTTAAAACCCAGAAAGGTCATTCTGGACGATAACCAGAGAGTATGTCATATTTTGGAGTTTTTAACAAAGTTAATGGATTGATCTTGATCCGAAATTATTATGGAGTATTGTTAACATAGGTATATGATTATTGGTTGAGGATTTGTTGCATGATTAAAAGTTTTGGTGAAAGATTTTCTTAGATTTAGAAACTTCGAATCTGGAAGAGGAAAAACAGTTTCTGTTTTGAGAAAGTTTAAATCTTTTATGGTCTAATCTTATTGCAATGACTTTGATATTTTTATTTGAGGATCCTAAGCTTCTTATGTACATGATATAATGTTGCTTTGAAGATATTTGATATTAGTTTCAAAGATATGAAATTTTTATGTAAGGAGATATTTGAATAGGCCAAGTGATGATGTTCTTGGCTAAATTAATGTTTTGGTTGATTTTTAACCATGTGATCTTGAGTTTAAAGCTTAGGTCTATTTTATGACACCTTTTTAAACCATGTGATGTTTTGGTTTGAAGATCACATCTTTATAAGTCATAGATCAAGAGGTTGATCAAAACAAGTTAGAAACAAAAATCAAGGGAAATGGCCTATATAAGTTTCGGTTTTTATAGAATTTTAATAGTTGTGTTTAGTTTTAAATTTTTCTGAATTCATATTTAAGTTCAGAATAAAATCTACATGAGATATATAAATTTTGGTGATTTTTGGAGTTAGGATACAAAATCCTTAAGTTAGGGATATAATAGTCTTTTTCCACATGTAGAGGGTGAATTAATAATTTTACTCTTAAATTGATATTTTTCTATATTTCTAATTATTAGTGATTAAGTTATAACATTTAAAAATCACTACTTTCAGTCTCTTGTGATCGCACTTGAGTTTTGCCTAGAAACGCGAAGACAGAGGTAAGTTAGCTTTTAACTTACTAGTAGTTTACTATGTATGGGTGATAAGTAAATGAACTACAATATACGTATGTATGTTATTATATGTGCTATGCCAAATCATTACATGTTTATATGTTACACATAATTTATTCTGTCATGAATTATTCATCTGTTACACAAGATATTCTGTCATATATTCCTATACATTGCAAGTAGCGTGAATACATACAATCTAAGGAGATTCTGTCTAAGGAGATTGGAAATTTCTAAGTGTGTCCATCGTGACCCTCCAATCTTTCCTGGGAATCTAGAAGTTCTGTTTAGGAAAGATTGATCTTTCCTGGGAACTTACTTAGTGAGTACTATTCATTTCTACGATAAAAATTCATCAAGATATTATCAGAAAAAAAAATAAAATGGAATGTCATGTATGTCATGTAATGTATATTCACTGTTGCAAGCATGTTATGTTAAAAATGTAATGTTGTGTTACATCAGGGCTTTTGTCCTTTCATATTCAAGTCACATTCTGTTTCTAATACAGTTTATGTATTTTAAGAACAATCATGTTAAGTTATTCATGTCAATCACGATCCTAAGTACTAGGATGGGAAAATATCCTAGTAAAACTCCTTTGTTCACGCTGGAGTGTCTAAATAGGTGTGAAATTCCCTGGGTTGACGAAGTATAGTCAACAGGTTGCGAATGGGACCTAACTAGCTGGTCACCGGAGCGCACCAGGCACTAACGCCGATGGAGCCACATTTTATTTTAATAAATCATGGGGCCACAACAACTGTGGAGCATGAAGTATGGGGTCACAGCAATTGTGGCACATACACTACGTGAGACACAGCAATTGTGACACGTAGAATACATGGGGCCACAACAATTGTGGAGTATGTATTAACGCACTCACAGCTGGTGTAGATACCTGTGTTGTGATGCGGTAATCGGCAGGGACACATGGCTCTGGGGGACCCATGTAGCACCCATATGTTATGTTAATCAAGTTAAATGAAAAAGAATTCAAACTCATGTTATGTTCAAGTTCATGTTCATGTTATGTTTCAAGTCTATGTCAAGTTAAGTCAAGTAAGATCAAGTCCATGACAATGTTATGTTTCAAGTTCATGTCACGTTAAGTTAAGTCAGATCAAGTCTATTACAAGTAAGTGAAGTTCAGTTCATTCATGTTCATGTTATGTTTCAAGTTTAAGTTATGCCATATGTCATGATTACTTACGATTTTGATTATGTACTTATGATTTTACTATCATGCATGCATTATTAACCTGTGTGTATGTTTTATGTTAACTTGCTGAGATTTGTAATCAAATCTCACTATGGTAGTCCCAACTACCATTCCCCCCGAATGGTAGATTTTGTTACAGGATCTAAAGAAGAACTGGGAAACAGCCAACTGGACACGGTCGATTAAGCGACAGTGCGGCTTCAAGGTTAATATAGTAGTTAACTTAAAATTTCTATATGTACTATGAAGTTACATCTTCAGTACTCATTTGATCACAATCATTGTGGACTAGTATTGTGATCTCCGATGTTTAGTATGCCTTTATGTATAAAGTATATTTTAAGCATTTTGGGATATTTGAATTTGGTGCATAGTATTGCTAAAGAAAAAAAAATTATCCGCTGCGAATATTGCATAATGCTAGATGTATGTTAAGAACATTGCATCTTATATGTCATGAACGGAGATACGTAACCTTGTGTTGCATGTCTCGACGCTTCAAATGTCCGTCCAATCCCAAGCGGAATTTGGGGGCGTCACACACACTCTTTTTCCTTTTCACTCTCTTTTTTTCTTTCACTCTCCTCTTTTTTGAACTCTCTGCCTTACAATTGTTTTTCAACTCATTCTCTCTTTTTCTTGAGATTTTAGCCTCACCCTCATCTTTTTTCTTAGGTGGTTCAATCTTCCCCTTTGTTACAGCTTAATTATTTTTTTCCCACTTTGGTTTCTAAGGAGTGCTAGAAACCGAAGTATACCTTGGTGTACCCTTTCTCTTTAACTGCCTCTCCACCTTCATAACCATGTGCACCATATCCTCTACTTCCATATTATGTTGCAACTCAACTACATTTGCTATCTCCATATTCAACCCACTCAAAAATCTAGCCATCGTGGCCTCCCTATCCTCCACTACATTAGCTTGAATCATAGCCACCTTCATCTCCTTATGGTAATCATCTACACTCATAGACCTCTGTGTAGGATTTTCTAGTTTTTTGTAGAGGTCTTTATAGTAGTGGCTAGGTATAAATCTCCGCTTCATGATAGCTTTCAACTCTCTCTATGTTTCTATAAGCCTCTCAAGATTTTTCCTCCTATTGGCCACTAATTGATCCCACCAAATAATTGTATAGTTAGTGAATTCAATTACCGACAACTTCATCTTCTTCTCATCAGAGTAATTATGACTATCAAACACCAACTCTATTCTTTTCTCATAGTCTAAATATACTTCTGTGTCAGTTCTACCTTGGAAAGATGGTATTTTCATTTTTATACTTCCAAGGTTCCTATCTACTCCATCTCGACCCCTTGGGTCTTCCCTAAGTCATTTTTCACGCCTAACTCTACTATATCTACCTGACCCAACTTTAGATGTTAAGTCTTCCTCATCCTCACCATCTCCTTCATTCTCATACTCATTTTCAACACTAAACTCACGTTGCCTCCTATCTTTCCTAACTTACAGATTTCTAATCGCTGCTTCTTGATGATCCATCATATCTCTCACTTCACCCAACACCATATTCAACCGCTCAAACTGTTGTTGCATGACTTGCAACATAAAGGATGAATTATCTGCCATCCCCTTTGATGATGAGTCACTCCTATGAGATATCATAATATGCTACACACAAAAAATGTTAGTGGAAAACCTCACACACTCCCTTACGTGTTTACACTCGAATAATGGCACTCCACTCGTGTTTCACTTTTAATTGGCTTTTCTCGATAATAGTCTCACACTCTCTTACCTTCTACCTCAAGAGTTTTTCCACTCAAATTCTTTAAGAACTAATTGAATTTAATCAAGACAATGCAACCTTATTTTATCTCAACTAGTAATTAGATCCAAGAAACAAGAACAAGAGAAACACGAAAGGAATAAAAATGACACAAGAATCAAGTAATTTATATGAATGAAAGAGCAACTATAAGACAAGATACCCACTGTAATGATGTATGCAGCCCCTTTGATGATAAGGCTCAAGAAAAAAAAGTTTAGATTTTTTTTTTTGCACGATTTTTTTTTCTTTTCCTTTCTTTTCTTTTCTTTTCACCAACTAATTTGATCACAATCAAAAGAATAAGCAACTAACAAAACCCTAACAATAACTCAAAAACCCTAGAATAAGTGATATACGACAACCCCTAGAACAAAAGATTTCAGCCAACACAAATCCTAGAATTGAATATGCAAGAAATAAAAAATAGAATCAGACCTGATTGGAAACCGAGTTCTGAATACCAAATGATATGAACCCGTGGGAATGGAATCCCTTGAACCCACAATCAAATTGAAAACTCACTCAAGAAAGCCAAACTCAAGTCAATGGATGGAGAATCTAAACCCGATGAGAACTCGTTTCAAGAACTTAGATTATATTAAAATCTAGACCCATTGAAGAATCAGTCTTAAGAACCCAGATTACAAGGAGGAACGCCACAAAAGTTGTGATTTTACCTTTAATAAGTTCAAAAGTTTAATAAAGAACAAGAGAAGTAAACTCAACTTACAACGAAAATTCAATATTGTCTTCTTGATTTTCTTAGCTCTTGATCTTGTAATTGGCCCATTTGGAACTTGTAAAAGATTTTTAAGACTAGTACCATACTGGTGCCCATCAAAATATCTGAAATGACGTTTTCAACAAGAAATCAAGCCACCATTCCAACATTTTAGTGAACTTTTTGGGCAATTTATGGTTTGTAATGGTTTTAACGATTATGAAGTTGTGACATTGTGACTCATGGATGACACTTGATGTCATGTTTGGAGTTATTTGCTTTTCTCTCAGGCTGAAAAATCGTAGATTGGTATGTTCTCCTTTTTATATAATCATAGAAGGATGAGGTCACTCTTGTACATGTGATTCTTAGCTTTTCTTTAAAATATATATATATATATATATATATATGCTAAGCGTACAAGCACACAAATATCCACGATCATTATGGGGTATGACCCGTGCGGTACACATTCCAAAGTCATGATTCTTTGCCAAAATTTAAGCAGATTCAATAACGTCGAAATGTGTTGATTATTGTTTGTGATCTAACTCATTAATTGTTTGGTTGTTAATTTACATATTTTAATCAAATTAAAGAAAGCTATTCACCTGTTTGAAATCCAAATCATTGGTTTTTCACATTGGAAAGTTTGATTATAGTTCATAAATATTGCCTTAAATTGCGATAATATTCAGGAGGACTAATGAGACGCAAAACTATATTAGCAAAAATATAAAACTGCTGAATCGAGGAGACAGGGCTGGCTAAACGACAAAGCAAATACAGATGGAAACACTATCCATCACTATCTATCCCTTGTCGATAATTGTAGCTGGACAAAAGTATTATAGCCACTGCTCACATCACATGTCCATCCCTGTGCTCCTTCCCTCTTCAAGGCGTCCAAAACAATTATCAACTTTTATCTCCCACAAATATAAATATTAAAGGAAAATATATTTTCTTTCTCACAATTTTTCAGATTTTTAAGTAATGATATTCGTATAATATATTTTATAACTATATTTTAAAATAAAAATATTTTTATAAAATCATATTATTTTTAAGTTATAAAATAGAAATGATATTTATCATTCGCACACTACACACTAATATATGATTTATCATTTTTATCATTTTATTTAAATATATATTTACACATCAATATATGTGTGTCTAAATAGAAATATAAAAGTGACAAATAACATATGATGTATAATGTAAGAGATAATAAGTATATTTTTTTTTTCAAAAATATCTCTTAATTTAAAATATGATTATATAAAATAGAGTTTTGCTACTCATCATCTTCACACATTATATATAATATTTATTTTTATTATTTTTATTTTTTTAATTTTATTTTTCTTAAATTAATTGAATTATTCTATTTGATAATATACTATATATTTAATAAGATAAAAAATAAAAAATTATATATAATGCGAAATAAATATGAAAAAGCAGCGTGAATTTATCCTTTTTTTAATATTATGGTCACCCTTTCTTAATTGTTTAGCTTTTCTAGGTTGCTCTGTCACATGACTGCAATTGCAGTTAGCAATGAATGAGTTTGTTATACGAAATCTGTAACATCAGCTTTTATTAGATCTGTTTGCACTCTTCCAGAGTTGCAGTTAAAAACTTAAAATCCTAACTAAAAGCTGTTCTAGACCCTATTTTTGCAAGTGGAGTACCTTTTGCGTGGAAGAGAGTGACATTGGCAAAGGAAAAAAAAACTTGGCAAACACTTATGCACATGTACACCTATAAAAAAAAATACCAGAAGAATAGAAGAAGTAAAAGATAGGAAAAAATAAATAAATATTACATTCAAGAATGCCAGATTCCACTCAACATTCTGCGGAATCTGTTTGTGGATAACTTCTTGACAAGTCTTTTAGCATCCGAAACTCCAGCTAGTGCAAGTTCCTCGATGTTTCTCAGATACCCAGAATTCACAATCTTTCTTTTGGCACTCTTGCTGCTTGATAATGACATTAGTATGGAGAACAAGAAACTTCTGCTACCTGAATGTCCTTCCTGAGAGTCAAGCATCTCCAACAGTAGCCCAACATTCCGGTCATCCTGCACAAACCTCTTTCGATTTTTGGGCAGCAAGATCATGCAGGACAGTGCCTCAGATGCCATTTCCCTAACTTCAAATGACTTCGCATTGAGAAATTTAATAAGCTCAGTCATAAACCCAGCATGACCCATTGCTTTCTTGGCCTCCTCTGATGTTCCACAGAGCCTGGACGCCACCTTCAGGGCCAATTCTTGAACAGAAATTTCCCCATATCTAATAAAATACATTATATGATCCACAAACCCATAATCCATCAAGCCTTTTACAGCACTTTTGGACGAGAAACACAGATTCTCGATTGCTTTCAATGCTATCTCCCGGGTTTTCAAGGAATACGACCATTCAGGATCTATGATACGTACTAATGTAGGAATTCCTCCTTCTCTAATGATCATTTCGCGAATCGAGTCGTCTCCAAATGCTATACTTTGAAGGAATTCAATCGCTATCCTCTGCAATGCTTCGTTTTTAGACCTTGCAAGCTTGATAAACATGGAAATAGCACCTTCTTCAACAACAAACCGCTTTATTTCTTCAACTCCAATGAGATTTATCAGTACCCCACAAGCAAGACCAACCAACTCTCCCCGAAAATCTACACCAGCACAAATCTTTAACAGCGCAGTCACTCCCCCATGAGCCGAGACAGACCAGGCGTTGTCCGAATTCTCGGTCAGTTTCTTCAAACACCTTACGGCAACCTCTTTCCCCAGCTCACTCCCACACTCCAAAACCCGAATCAACGGATTAATAACTCCGGCTCCGACCAAAACCCCCTTATACGAATCGAACCCCGCAATCACCGAGACCACCTTCGCAGACTCTTCTTGGATCTCCGTCTCTGGTGAGTCGAGAGAATTCATTAACACGTTCACCACATCATCCACTTCCAACATGACTTTCACGTATTTCTCGTCTTCGACCACAACCTCGTACAGATTAACCAAGGCTTGTCTTTTCATTTCCGTATTGCCGACCTTCATCCTTGTCCATATGTCTCCAACATAAAACCGCATGTCGTCTTTGCAAGCACCAAGACCAGGCTTTGAAACAACCAACGCATACCCATGAGTCAAAATACCGGCTGTGTACATGTCAGAGAGTTCCTTCAAGAACCGATCGAGTTTCGTGAGTATCACATTCAAGTCGCTCTGCATGAGAAGCTTGCCGCTATAAGAGAGATCAACGCAACGGCGAGCCAGATCGTAGCTTTCGTTAGCAGTGACAAATATGGCAGATGCTAAGCCTGCCACCGCTGGGCTTTCACTGGAGTACTCGCAGTTCTCCGTGGCGATTAAGCCGGCGTTGAGCTCCTCAAGCTTGCCCCGAATCGATTGCCATTTTGCTGCAAAGACTTTGACTGAGTGAGACACTGAAATCAACGAGGATAATATCTCAATGGCTCGCCGGAGCCTGGACATGCCAGCCGATAGTTTGGTAGAGACTTGATCTGGCTTATCTCCCATCGTAGTTCTCATTGGCTTTGGAGCAAACCCATCTCTCGATACTGGTTCCAGCGATTTGGGTGAAAATGTTCCGGCGACAAATGAGAATTCTGGGGAAGAACAGACCCTTACAAAACGGTATCAATATTATCGTGGACAGAGAGACTGGGGCTCCGACTACTCATCTATTTCTTATCCTTTGTTCGCAGCTGAAAGTGAATTAAATTTCTGCCTAAATATACCGTACTGTCCTTCTGGGTTCCTCTAATACAGTGATGTAGAAATGTTAAAGATTGTGGTGGCAGGGGTAGCTCTGTCACACCGAAGGTGGAGAGGGTGGCTCACTCTGTCGGGGGTTCAGAGTTGGAACATATTTAAAGATGGGGATGATAAAGGGGCGAGAGGTTGCAAGGAAAGGACAAAAGCAGGGGGTAGGAATAAGGTTTCTTTTTTGTTTTTTGAAATATAAGGTATAAGGTTTCTACCTTATCTGAAGTGGCATGTGTAAAAGATATTAGTTCTGAAATATTTTCTCAATGCAAAATATGACACACGAAAAGCATATAAGTAATAAATACACTATACAAAAGAGTAGTATTATAGATGTAAAGAGATTTTAAAAGTAAATTTATAAATTAATGTGGTTTTATGTGATTTATCAAATTCATTTTTTAATAAAAATAATTTTACAATTTAATATACTAAGTTAAATCACGTTAGTTTTTTTTTATTTAGTTTTACTTAATCTCAGGACTAAGTATGGCAGAAGGTCGATCTGTTGCTCTCCGACGTCTGGCGACCACCACGCACCCTACTACAAGTTTCTCAAGGTGTCGATCTTTCAAATGGGCGAAGTATTTCGCCGAACGAAGCTATGCGTGATCCACAAGCGCGGTCCAAAGTTGATGTGTGAAATCCGCTAAAGGTGCTCTTCTGCTGCCATGCACAGCTTTTCTGGGTCTAGGGCCACCAGTTACTTCAAACCTGATTGATCGTCATACTCCTAGGGCAGCACATGACTCTCATGCACCATCACCATCACTTTGATTGTAATTTTTCATCCAAAGGTTGAAAATGCAAATTTATATTTTTTCAAAATGCAGTTCGTTTTTTCCATGTATCTTTAATTTCTGTTATTTCTTTTGTTTTAGAAAAATAAAAACAAAAAAAACATATCGTCTCTACTCCATCTTATATATAGTATGGAATTTGTTAACTCTATCTTAAATAGAGTTATGCTATCTCTCATGTAGTTGAAGAGGGATTTGCAGCATGGATTAGACCATATCAATCATAGTTGTGTACTAAAAAGTCATTAATGTTATGGTTGGCTTGAGATGAATGTTTTTTAATAATGTAGTTAATTATTGTTTGCATTATGTTAATTATTTGTTTGATTATATGCATTAGAGTGGATGCTAACTGTTCGCTATGAATGACATAATTTTACAGTACCTTTTTGTCGAATTTGCAGCTTTCTGTGTTACTAGTCTGTATTCACAGACCCAGAATACAATTTATCATTTTGGTTGAATTATAGCTAGGGGCAGCATCAATTTGAAAAACGTAATAATCAATGTCCAAAGCAGTACAGCAACCAATGCTTACATTATGTTATAATTATTGAATGATTATATGGTTTAGCGAGGAATCTGTCAGTTAGCTGCTAGTATCATAATTTTGCAGTGATGTTTTGACAGATTTACAGCATTTAATGTGTTCTATTTAGTGTTCACATAGAGACAACAGTAACACTATTTTTTATGGTAAATTTTGTTATCTTGAGTCAGGTAGAGTGATGTTTTATATATCAAGTGATTTTGTCAATCAACTACTTAAAACTACATTTATTTAAAATTATGACAACATCAAATGAAACTGTGAATGAGGGTGATGGTTTGGAACCTGATTCTCTTGTTTAGAAGTTAAGAAGAAATTTAGATAATGAGTTAAGATGAGATGAAAATTAAAAATTAAATAAAAAATTATTTTTAATATTAATATTATTTTAAAATTTAAAAAAAATAAAATTAATTATTATATTTTATATAAAAATTAAAAAAAATATAATAATTTGATGAAATAAAATAATATAAATTTAGATAAATTATTTTTATATCCAAACGAAGCCTTAAACTTTATCTGCTGTCCAAAAGGCTTAATGGAAGCTATTAAGGTAGCTATGACTATCATAACTTTGCATTACTGTTTTGTCAAATTTGCAGCTTTTAGTATCTGTCGGATGTTAAGAAAATTATTGTTCAAGGAATGAAGAGAATTTATTTATCAGTTCTCACATGAGAAAAACAATATCCGGGCATCAATTTATTTCACGTTTATGATGAAAAGTTTTGTTAGGAAGGAAGAGAATTCTTTTTTTTTTTTTTTTTTTTTTTTATAGAAGGAAGAGAATTCTAGTTGTACGATGAGACGTTTTATTTTGTCAGACATTATTATTCTGTCGGATGTTAAGAAAGTTATTGTCCAGACTGCCCCTCTTAAACCGACGTTGGAGTTTCTGTTGAATCTGTCTCTCATTATAGAAGATACGGGATTCTGTTTTAGACAATCTGAGCATCTGATTCAAGACGGGAGGTTGGGAGCTAGAGATTTGATAGCTAGTTTGAACTTTGCTTGACTGCTTTCCAGTGTTAAAAAAAATAAAAAATAAAATAAAATAAAAATCAATTTGCTTGCTTCGTATGGTATTTTCAAATAAAATTTCAAACTGAAATGTTCAGGACTTATCGAAACATGAGTGCATGATTTTTAGCCTATTTGATCCATAGAGGCCGTAATGTTTTGTGAGGGAGAAATATTATTTATAATTTAAATTTTATCATCTTCAATCACATTTGTAAGGGATCCCCCCTCAAGGTGTCGAGAGTGCTTGTCTCAACAGGCTTGAGAAAGGCGACTAGGGGGAGGACAAGAAGCAAAGGTCCAACACATAATAACTAAACTATTCGGTCCGACCTACGGGTATGTCCTTTAGACGCTACTTGCATAAGGGAACATGTTGCAGGGGGATGAGACTTGTCAACGTGGAGACCTCCCTTGAATAATATCCAGCTCTTGAGTGCTTTTCCGTATAATGGGCGAAAAATACGGGAGACCCTTAATCCCCTGACATGAGAGGCACCAAAAGACTATCAAAGACGCCAGCAGGGTGAGACAAATCGGACAATCATGCCGTATTAATGATACCATTACGCGAGCTACACTCCATATGAATGATGCTGTCTCAAAGCCACGAAGCATTAAAGGATTCTGACAAAATAAATAGTACAAAGGATACGGACTCCATGAGGGCAAACACAATCTGTCCCCCCCAAACTCCTAATATAAATAATAACTCCTAGGTACGAGAAAGTCTCTCTGATCCATATACTTTCTTACTTATTTACAAACTTGCAAGAAAATTTACTAACTTTGGCATTGGAGAATCCTCGACCCCAAGGCCACACTCTTCTAGTTGTCTTTTTCTCTATTTTTGCAAGCCCAAATTATGAAGATCTGTATTGCTAGAACTTTGCCCAAAGGCCTAAAAAACACGACGTTAACAACATTCATGATATTATACATTTTAAGTGTATAAAAAAATTTAAATAGTTAATATGAAATCAATTAAAATAAGTCGTATTCAATACGTATGATTATGCATGACAGAATTGAAAATAAAAAATAAGTGAGATATTGTAGGGTAATCTTTTGAAGTATGGAACAACTTCATAAAGCACTTTTAACTTGCATACTGTATGGATTAAAAAGAAATGGAATAATGAACGATGACCAATTTAAAAATAATTGATAAGTTCTTATTTGGGGTCGCAAAGTGTAAGAAGGTAGAGGATAAGACAAGTTAGAGTTGAAGGCTCTAAAGATGAACTGGAAATTTTTTTCTTATTTCCGAGGGCTTATGGTACAGAAGAAACCAGAGGATATTTGAGGATAAAATTCTAACTATGAACCAGGTGGAAGATTATGCATTGTCCTTCCACAAAATCCATCAAGAGGTGAATTTGAGGAAGAAACAGAAACATAAAGTGTAGTGTAGGTAGATTCAGCCAAATGAATGTGTCTTGAAACTTAATGTAGATTGTGCAATTTTCAAAGATCAGCAAAGAGCAGGAGTGAGAGCAATTCTAAGAGATAGCAAAGGTGAGGTCATAATGACAGTTAGTAAAAAGAAAAATGATGTCAATGATCTACTAAAATTGAACTTTTGGCAATGTTTAGAGGCCTGCAACTTTGTGCTCATCAAGGAATTCAAGATCTCATTTTAGAAAGTAATTCTTTGCTGATAGTAAATGCTCTAAAAGCTATTGGCCGCCCCATGTCCCTTGTAGGAAACCTGATATTGGAAATAAGGGACCTAATGAAGATGTTTCATAGCTGCACTATTCAACATACTATATGTGATGGCAATGAGGCTGCCCATAAACTAGCAAAGTTTGCTAGTAATGTAGATTATATTTATGTATGATGGAGATCTTTCTTAGATTATATTTCACAAGTCATCTGGACTGAAGAACACTTGTAATGTTTAGGTATGTAATACATATGGTTTTGCTATCCAAGAAAGAAGAAGAAGAAAAAGAAGAAGAAGAAGCTCATGATAAAAAGGGAAGAAAAAAAGTTCAAAAGAAACAAATAAAGCATGGCTGTGAATATTGGAACCTAAGCCAGTGGGGAAAAGGAAAAAACAGTACTCATGGACCACCACCTTTACAATAAACACTAAAGTCACGGAAAAAAGGAAGAAAAAGGATTGCTTTCCTTACCCTTAGCAAGGGCATGAATCCCTAGAGTTCGATATCTTGAGCAAGCAGTTTCTAATATAAAATGGAGGTAAAATTAAGTGAAAAATGATAAACATCCCATTCTTTTGATAAATATTTATATAATTATATTTCAAATTAATGACATTTTCGTAAAATAACTTAATTATAAAAATATCATTAATTTCTTAAAATACTCATATTTTAACTGCTGTGCAAATGATTGTGAAAAGAGAAATATTTTAACTACAAAATAAATTTACAAATTGATATAGTTTTATATGATACGTTAGATCAACTGTACAATAAAAATAACTTTAAAAATTAATATAATTTAATACAGTATGTTAGATTGTACAATTAAATTTATTATAAAATAGATTTAATATATCACATCAGTCTGTAAATTTATTTCTATAAAATTTATCTTGTAAAAAGAAATTGTAATTACCATTAATCAATCTACACATCGATAGAGAAAAAGATAAAGTTATTTTCTAAAAACTGTTTTTTTTTTCAAAGCGTGGAAAATGATAGGAGCTAAGCAAAAGCGAAAACCTGGCGCCGGTGCCAAAACAATTGACAACATAAATCATGCACGTACGGGGGAGACTGACCATTAATGTATCGTGCAATTAGTTGTTATTTTCGAGGAAAAAAGCAGCGTCCTATTAAAGCGTTTGGAAGATGACAAATGACTCAAAACAAATTCAATGACCCATGATGAGATTAGTTGTCTAATTTAATAATTTGTACCAATACTGCCGTAATTTGTACCTGACAACCCACCCATTGTTAACGTTATTGTTAATTTGCTACTCACGGATTGTTTGATTTTATTTAGGTTATCTAATCATTCAGCAAAAAAAAAAAAAAAAAGTTTTTGATCCAATCACTATCAGCATACGCACTCTCTCTTACATGACTTTACGTTAGTAGGCCAGGCCAGGTTGCTGTCCAATCTACCCGTCAAAAGAAAAATAAAAAGGAAGAAGAAAAAAGAAATGATGATGTTGCATGTATACAACAATGTCTTCGTACACGTATCAAGAATGAAGCATATATATGCAGATGATCTTGATCAGAAGCTATATTTAAGGTTAAGCATAATTTAAATGATTAATTAGATTTCTCTTCTCTAACTGTTTAAGTTTTTAAAATAAATGATGATTTATTACGACATTTTCGTTTAAATTTTACGATAATTACTATTAGCTAGATTTACTCGTAAGTATGGTATTGGGCATTTGGTATTTTGTTGGAGTTCTCATCTTAACTCCGACGTATGAATACTTTGTTCCAAAGAGTTACAAAAGTCTGGGCAGCTTTAATTACTTGGAAAACATTAAAAAAAAAAAAACCAGAGAAAAGAAAAAAACAAAGAAAGAAACAAGATGTTGAGAAGCATAAGTAGCTAAAGGCCAGCTTTTGTGCAGGCAATTGATGAATGTTGGAGGACAAGAAAGTAGACGACATGACCACAGCATTGTTAAGACGTGTGTTGGAGTTTGTTGAAAGTTGTTTTAATGCAATGTCGGACATATAGGATTACTCATGTGTAGCCATCTTTGCATATAAACTCCAAAAGACATCGACCCAGAGAGTCTCTGATCATCGAGTACCCTACGCTCATGTGTTGGTTAATGTTTAATGCTCATGGCCGGTTTGTTAGGTACGTTACGATGCCTATTTGCATGCAAAATCAAGAAAGTGATGGCCTACGAGCGAATACTTTTTTGAGTAGGAAAGAAGGGAAAAGTAAATTAATTAGGGCTGAAACACGGTTACGGATCATGAATACCTTAACTAATTTGAAGACAAACAATTAGCACGTGATGTGTGCATGTTCATCTACTCCAATTATTGAATTTGAGGCCCCAACATGCATGAATGAGCCAATAATGATAAAGAAAGAAAAAGTTTCCCCCATGTGAAAACTGGATAAAAAATAATGATCCAACAATTATTGCCTCGTGAAAATTATAAGTAATTAAGAATCAGTGTTTTCTTCATAATCATTCCCGCTATTTGGGGCTGGAAATGGTTATATATTATTGTAGAATTATTTGGAGAAATTACTCTCCATCCAGTTAGGGTTTGGATTATGTTTATTTGGTTGTTTGATAATAATTTTAGCCTAACCATATATATCATCAGATCTAGTAGCTAGTACTTACATATAACTTAAATCTTGTACTAAGATTAATGTAATCAAATTCCAAGGAGTTGGCCCAAGTGATGAAGGTCTTAGTTTTTAGGTATTGAACATTCAAGGTTCAAAATTCAACACCTTATGGGTGCAAATAATTCTTTGGGGCCACATCCCCTAGTGAAAATCTACGATTTAACCAATTTCATGTAAAGAGACTTTCAAAGATGCGGTGCACGGGACCGAAATTTACTCTGCAGAGGTGGGTCCAAATGGCCTTGCCTTGGAGAGTAATGTAATAAGATTATTACTCTATCCCTCTAGAATGATTAACTTTAGGCATATGATTCACATATGCATAAAGATTTAGGGACAAAATAAAAGTCATTAAATAATATGGTCTAACGGAAAATTTGTTCAACTTTTTAGATCTGAGATTGATCATGATCATGAGTACTACTTGAACTCAATCCAAGACACGGGCAGATCATAATCAATATTTGACTACTATTATTTTATGATAGTTATTGTTGTTGTTATCTTGGGAATTAGCTTTTGCAATCAAGTAATTAAATTAGAACGGTCGGGGGACAAAATTTTAGTTGTCGTTTTTGATCATGTTCATCGCTTCAAAATAATTAGTGGCAAAGATGGTAGATTTGAACGTGGGTTTTACCTAAATACTCGAATTATTTATCATTTAGGAGAATCTACAATACTGTTGATCACTCTCCCAACCTAAGA